>JACAZE010000014.1:0-1385158 GCA_014461115.1 Mycena chlorophos
CTTGGCCATCAAAAGGTAGCCGTATTGGCGAGCGATCCGGAAGAAAATCTTTTCGCGATCCTGCCGATCCGTTGGCAATCGGTATGGGAGGCACATAGAATAAACTTACCACCGACGACTCGATGTTTGCGGGATTCGTTAGTCGCTCCAGCGTTCCAACGAAATCGCGGACCGTCAGGTTCCCAACGACCCGCAGCAGGCGGAACAGCTCTAAGGCCGCGATCGTGACACATGTCGCAGGATCCACGGTCGAGGCTGGGTACCACCCGTGGGCCAAGAGTTGCTGGAGAATATTGCGCCGCCGACCAACGTCGCAGTTACAGTCGCGCATGCGGATGTCGAAGATGCCGCCAACGTCGATGACGACCATGCGCTTGCTGGGACCGGGGTTGGGGCACGGAAACCCTTGGTGGCCGAGCTGGTAGTTCATGAAAAGGTCCTTGTCGTTTGAAAACAACGATGCTCGTTGCCAAAAGCTGCCCGTCCACTCCTACGACACGTTAACTTGGGTACAGAGGGCTAACGGCGACTCGCGTACCGAGACGATGTGGAGAGGGTTGCGCGTGTGTTGCTCCAAGACGCATGACAGACATTGCAAGAAGTCGCCACAGTGCCGACAGCGAAACATCCGAATGCCGCCTGCGCCGTACGTGGTTGGACAGAAAGCGCATTTGGGGTTGTTGACATGGTCGCCGAGTCCTTCACGGCGAACGAGTTCGTCCCAGAAAGAGCTGGCTGTAGGGTCGCCAAGTCTCCATAGGGTAGTCCTGTTCCGCGCAAGGTCAGCCTATGTTCGCAGAGTTTTTCAAGCCAACTCACAGAACTGCGGTAGCGCTTGCTCTTGGCTGCCGCCACATCCCCCTCTTGCAGATCCGGATCGGGTTCGACGTCGTACGAAGACACTGCGAGGCGCGACAAAAGGCGGTCCTCGTCGTTGAGTTGGTTCTCCGGGAGAGGTACCCAGCCATCGAGTCGCTCGTCGTCTTCCCGCAAAGCAAAGGTGCGACGCTTCTTGGTCACCACGTTGTCGTATTCCGCGTAGACGCGGTTCCCGTCGCCCGAGAAATGATAATGCAGGTCGGCGTGTAAATCCGCATCCTCATCGACATCTTGGTGGAAGTCGACGTCGCCGAGCCTCGTCTGCCTTGCGCGGCGACCAGAACGCTGCATGGGAGATTACCACCAAGGAGCAAACGTCAAACGATTCGCTTACCAGCTATACGTTGCCAGATACAGGGGTTGTATCAAGTGCGCATGAGCGCGAGGTGCGAAAAAGACACGCTGTCTGGTTTAGGACACGCCGGCACCACATCACACCTTGGCCCGGGATCTTGCTATATTTGGAGCTATTCACTCGCGAAATATGTTTGCCCCATCAACTTGACCAAAACGGGAACACACGATTTCGATTGCTTTGCTCTGCAGCGCCATCTACTCTGCACGTCTGCTACGACAGAACAACCACATCCAGCGCATCTCGAGAACGAACTGGCCGTACTTATTGCTCACGTCTTTCTTCGTAGTTTCCTGCGCAGGATTCGGGCAAGGGCGACCATCGTCGTGGTCCGAGTTGGTGGATGTAACCCAGGCTGGCAATAAGCACACGCGTCCAAATGGCCGTCTCGGGATTGTAGCGCTTTCAAAATGTCAGTATATCTCAACGAACGCGCGGCATACCGGCTCACCTGCATAAAACCATGCTCTGGCTTGGACTCGTGCCAGATCACAATGCACGACCCGCAAGAGTAGAGACAGCTCATGCAACGCGACTCGGCGCAGCGGTAGAAGGGGCCGGTGGTCGTCTCACACCACGCACAGATTTGCGGGACGGTGTCGCCCAGCCGCATCTGACGCCGCGGCCCGGCTCCATTCCAGGCGTCCGGTGTTCGCTGCGTTTCACGAATAAGATCTTGGCGAGAGCGACGCGGTCGAAGAAAGGGCGTTCGTCCTCGAGCTCCTGGTCGCCGGCGCCTGGTTAGTTGCGGCACAGAACAGGGTCAAAGGAACAACGGACAATGCCACGTTCTTCGACGTTCTCTTCGGGCGCCTCCGAGTCCGAGCCTTCCGGGAGCCTGAGGCGGGCGCCTCCGAGCCCTCTTCGGGCGCTTCCGAGCCTTCCAAGCCTGGGGCGGGGGTCGGATTGAGCACAGTCGATCGGCGAACAGGGAAGTAGGTGAAGAGGCTGCGTTCTTTGCGTGTGGTGTTTGGCGCCGCCTCCGTTGGAGCAGGAAAGTGCTGCACGCGTTTGCGGAGAGGAAAGAAGACGAGGATCGATTTTTGGGTTAGTTCTTGGGTCGCGTCGCCGCGTATGGGTGGCATGGATTCCGCGAGGGAGGGATTCGGGGACTCGGAGTTTTTAAGAACGCTCCACGGGCAGGACGGGCAGGCGAGGTGTCGGGGGCTGCTTTGAATTCCAATCTGTCCTTCCAATCTGTCCTTCCAAATGCGACTACTTTGCCGACATACGCGTCGCGCACGTTGTAAATGCGCGCGCGGGACAAGTCGGTGATATTGAGTGCCTGGTTCGCGATCAGCATGTGCTCACAAGGTGATAAAGACATTACCCCCGACTCGCTTCCGCGGATACAAACCGCACGGGGATACCTCACCGCTTTATTCACTAAGACGATACCAGTGCGACCACGCGGCAAGACCTTCTTTAGTCGTGGTGTCGCCCCCAAGATCCAGCATTTTCCGTCCAGCCATCCCCGCTCCTTGCCCCCCCTCTTGCTGATGGAGGCTGCGCGACGCGGTGTCCGCAAATGGGTACGTTTCCTCCATTCCTTGGACGTAGACGCTGACCTGTGTCGAATGTTGCAGGATCCCGCCCGCTGCCCGCACGTCGTCCTATGCGACCAGTACGAAGATGCGCCGGTGCTCGTTCGAGCTCGGTTCCCCAACAACATCCCCATGACGCTGGCAAACACCAAGTTCCCGTGGTTCCGCAACAACCCGCTGGAGTGCGCGAGGCGTGCCTGCGTCGCCGCCCTTCTCCTTCGACTTCCTCGACGGCGACTTCCAGTGGGCGGTCCTGATCGAATGTCCGCATACCGGACGAGGATCGAGCCCGGCGACATCCCAACCAGGCCGTGCGAGCTGAGCTCGAGGATATTCACCCCTACCGCCATCTGCCTCTCGTTGGCGACGAGAGAACTTGCTTGGGGAACCTCGTCGCCGTCATGCTCGACTACCGCCCGAGAGCCGCGATCCGAGCTGGGAGGTCACCTTTCCGCCATATCAGTTGCAGCTCGAGGTGGTCGACGCGGAGCCCCAAGACGAGCAGGAGTTCGCGCGATGCAGTTAGGCTGTTTCTGCGCAATTTGACGACTTGGCCGCATAGTCTGGATCGAGAGCACGACTCGCTCGTTCGGGGCCGCCCGGTCGCCGCTCAGCGATAGTTCGCCGCGTGGCTCGCCCCCCCGAGCTCCCCGCAGAAGGAGGCGTAGTTTTTTGTCGCGTAGTTGCCTTGTTTTGTTTCGTCGCAGCAGTGATGTTCTATTTGTCTTCAATGAATCACCCGCTTATTTGGAGTCGATATCGATGCATTTTCTTGCCGCTTGCCTTGTTTGAACACCAAATCGGGCGACGCTAGCCAGACCGCGGCCGATCTCTAGGAAGATGGTGGCAGCCTGAGACAGCGCGCGAGCATCACGTTGGCTGATACGCTCTTTCTTTTTAAACGGTCATGTCGCGACTCGAGATTCGATTTCCGCCCGCCGCCACACCGCACTACTAGTAGTGAGCGTAGCCACGAACTTCAGACAAATAACCTGCTCACTGCCTTCTTCTTCCCAGCTAGAGTGTATCGCGATGAGCGATTCGGAAGACAACAACACCTGTACGCACATCACCATCGTACCCAGACCCACCCGCGTGCGGAATCTTCGTAAGTTTGCCCGGCTTGCCGCGGAAGCCAGTGAAGCTCACAGCCTCTAGGTCCTTTGGAACCTACCGAATCCTCCGAGCCCCGACGTCCCCAGTCGTGACTGCTCGTTGCCTCATTGGCGTTTCCCCAGCGTCGGCGACAGTATACCCAGTAATGGGGTCGAAAATCTCTCGGGGTGTGCAGGCTCCACCTGGTATCCGGTTAATCCCCAGCATCAAGTCGTATGGCGCGCGCCGAGCCTCAGCTCTTCAATGGACGCCAGATGCCGCCTACAACGACGACAGACGACCTCCTGCTGCCGCTCACAACCCTCCCTTTGCGCAATCCCCGGCATTGTTGTCCCGTCTGCTCGCTTTTATTCAGCAATCCCGTGGTGTACGTGCATGCAACTCTCGTCTCGCATTCCACGCTGACCATGCCTGAGTAGCAACGCGTCCTGCGGACACGCCTATTGCTTCACATGCATTCGCGAACACTACAATCGCAGCTTCCGCTGCCCGATCCCCACCTGCGAGCGCATGACTGTTGCGCGGCCCCCGTCGTCTCCCAGTCATTCAACGAGACGCTACACGATCTGTACGCTATCGCCTACCCAGCTTGGCACGATCAGAGCTCCGTCGAGTACCTTTGGAGCGGTCTCATTTTCCCCCACTCGACATTGGCCGCTTTTCCGACTTCGAAAAGTCGATTGGCCTTGACCAGACCCCGTTCCTGGTCTTGCCGGATTCGGGGCCGCTGGAAAAGCTCCTGTAGTACTCCGCTGCCAATTGTAACACACGTAGTTGCTCTTGGGAAATAATAATCCTCGTTCTTTCCCCTCTTTTGCCCGATTCTTGAGTTATGGTGTCCGACTTGGTGCACTCTTGGAGGAAATTGCGGTCACAAGAGCGATCGCGAACATACGACGCGTTAATCGCGAACCTACTTCGCGTCCTTGTCGGTGTTTCTTCGTGTGTCGAGACTCAGAACCTTGGCCCTCTGGCTCAAGATTTTGCCCAGTCGCAAAATAGACATTTCTTCGTCTCCCAGAATTTCCTTGTAAATTTTACAGACATTTAAGTGTGTGAGGATGTCGAATCCCTGGAATCATGCTAGATTCGTAGTGAGAAGTGTACTGGCGTTAGTCGACTTGGAGCAGAAGTCTGAATCTCTTGGAAATTGCTTTAAAATTAGATCCATGTACTCAGCGAGCTCCTAAGCGGCCCTCGGCGATTTCCTGTGCCAAGAATGTGTTTGGACCGCGAAAGGCGTCCTCGCGATTGGACTATACTGTGCGGTCACGTCACATTGCGATTCGTCTTCGAGCAGCCATGTCAGTCTGCACGGCTTCCGCCGGACTTGAACCTCCCCGGACGAGTCAAGACCCCTCGGTCCGCCATGACCATTCTCTCTCGGCGCGCCGCCTCCGCAAAATATCGAGCAACGCACGTCATAAATCCTCGTTCTGCATTTGGCTCACTACTCATAACATGATATTCTAGCCACAGAGACGAGCTGCGAGAGAAGGCGCGGTTGCGGATGGCTCGGTATGCATTACATGGGTGGCAGGGACGACGACACCACTGAGTTCAGGGTTCGAGCTGAGCAGCAACTCGTGCGGATGAGGATGCTGAGGAAGATCGACGTCGTGCTCGTGAACGTAGCCGCGCGCGTATCGCTCTAAGTGCGTGTACTAGTTGCTTGGTGCCGTGGGTTTACTGACCGCCTCGCAGACATGCAGGGGAGATTGCGGAGCGCAAACGTATGCAGCGTGCAAAAGCTTTTATTGAGCTTCATGGCGAGGCTGCCTACTGAGCGAGAATGCTCGCGCGTTGAACGCCGTCGCCAGCTTCGCGAGGACGCCGAGCTCCAGAAGTGGGACGAGGAATATCAGCGGAAACGCGCAGAGCGCAGGCAGCAGGCAACGCAACAGGTTGCATGCGTTTAGTGGATGTTTCTTCGTCGCTTTCTTACGGTTCCCTCCTGTATCCAACCAACAAACAGATGTATTATTTGGCGCTCTACGGTCTGTTTGGTGTGCGACAAACTCGACCCAGCCTTGAGCCACGGCGCGATTCCAGAGCTCGACCGCGGTCTCTAGCGTGCGTCTCGAGAAGTGCGCGGCGTTTCGAATGCCGCTGACGTTCAGACTGGCTTCCACGCTATGAAGTTGGTCAGCGTGAACAGCAGTAAAGACTCGGAACAGAAAACCTACTAAGTCGGAAGATGCCTGGATTGATGCCTCTGAAGACGATATACCAACGGTCGCCGCTCGCTGGGGAGCGAGGCGCTCAGACGGAAGATCAGGGCCGATGGGCCGCGGAGTGACGGACAGCGGGACAGCGAGCCCGGATTTGGGGGACGGAGGAAGTATAGCCCCGAGACAGGGCGTAGGGCAAATGCGCGTCCGCGTCCGAAACCTGCGAATAGCCCAGGTGGCAACTGTGGCGGAAGTTGCGCGTAGCGGCGGCAACGAGCGACCTGAAAGCAGTAAATGGGGGTCGCATCATGCTCGTAAATGTATACTCACCACGAGTTCATGACGCCAACTGACCAGCCGCGGAAGACGACATAGCAGACTGCGACTTTTCCAGGCCCGTCTTCCTCGTCGTCTGGAGCGGCGATGGAGACGGCCCCACCAGGGAACGCCTTGCGTTGCCTGACCAGCCTCTGCCCTGAAACATAGATTGAAGTGAATGGAACGGGCTGCACAAGCCGAAGATGCGCACCAGAAACGTGTCCATGCGGTCGGTTGCCCGGGTGCCGAATACTGATAGACCGGGCCTAGAGCCGGCCGGTTGTCAAGTGCTGGTGTCGCGGGAGCGGTCGGACCTGTCGCCGCGGGAGCAACTGCGGGAGGATGCGCCGAGTCGTCCTCGTCGTCCGAGATTGTCAAAGTAGAAGTAGATGCCCTGCGCGAGTCGCTCGGCACCGACACAGTGGATGATGCTGAAGGGAGGGAAACGGGAGGGAGGCGCGGAGGTAAGGGCGGATTCCGACGACGCCGAGCCGCCGATGATGGACCTGCCACGGAGGTATTTTGAGCGTCGGGTACGATGTTGTTATTGCGAACGCGAGCCGCCGATGAATCGGATGATGGACCTGCCACGGAGGTATTTTGAGCGTCGGGTACGATGTTATTGCGAACGCGATCGTCGGAGCCACGATTATTGCGAACGGATCCTAGCGCATCCATCAGTCACCTATCACCAAAGAGGTGTCGACATACTGGTGCCGCGATTGGCGGCGTCGAGCTCCAGTACGGCGATTCGGGCGTCTATAGCATGCAGCGTAGTTTGAATATCGCGCACAGCGGTGAGGAGGGCCTCATTGATATTTGAACGAGATGAGCGGGAAGAGGAAGACGATGCGCGGTTTGAGGGAGACTGTGCCGAATGCGACATGAGGGGTTTGGACAAGTTGTTCGAGGACATCAGGAGAACCACTTTTATATTACTGTAACGAGGCGGCACGGGGCGGACGCATGATTACGCCGTCGTGGCTTCTTGGCAGTGTATGGTCCACCTGGGGGAAAATCAATGAGAACACAAGGTCGCAAGCGAGATGGTGGGAGGGCTAGAGCCGGGGACATACCGCAAAACTATCTCGTTTATCGCATCCCAGTCAGACTGCAGAACGTCGAGGATGGGAATATTCGCGTTGACGACGACTGCGTCTACCCGAAGGTGCGTGCTTGACGACGAGGAGAGGTCCAGCGAGGGTCTTGAGCGGCGCCGACAAGAGGTTGAAAACGGCCTCGTTTGCGTGCCAGTCATTGGTGGTGTGGTCGTCATCCGCACTACAGAGGCAGGGACGTAGGATTGTCCATCCGAAACCCATGAATTGGATGTGGGGTTTGGGGCAGGTGCGGCAGGAGAGTGGGCTGCGGACGAAAGCTCTGGTGAAAGCAGAGACATTCGAGGCGATGGTGTGAGGCGGTTTGCTGTCCCGGACATGCGCCAAACGCGCAGGGCCAGTGGTCGGGTAGTAGGCGAATGCGAGCGTCTGCGGATATTCTCTTTGTTAACGATAAACTGGGATTCGTTGGTGTCGACGCACCAGGGATTGGGAGTCTGTGGGGGGCACGGGCAAAGGTTCGGAGAGATGCAGCGTTGGTGGCATGGGAGTATAAGCGAGGATAAGCGGGGTGGGGGGGAAGCAAGGGCTTGCTCAGATATCGCGTTTGACCCCCAAAAAATTCGAATGGAGAAAGAATCCTGGCAAAGATTAAGCGAGAGCGGGGCCAAAAGAGACACAGTCACGATCAGCACGCTCACCTGTGCATTCGCGGAATTCAAAGAGCGGCGTCGCTGGGGCCTGATATAAAAGCCAGGGCTGGTGCCCGCGGAAGACACTTGCCCGCGATCGACCCCGCGATACCTTTCGGCTTCGAACGTCTTGACCTTGAAAAAACGCGTAAGCCGACCTTTAACTCACGCAGCCCTGGCCTCAGACTGACCAACATACCTCAGGAAACCAATGGCGAACGGCGGCAAGAAGAAGATATATACGCGCATGGCGAAACGCGATCGCAAGAATGCCATCTACTGGGCCGACGGCAAACGCAGCGCCCTCTTGCTTGAGTATCTGCCCGCGTATCTCGACGCCATGGGTACCGGTTGGCGCGCCCGAACGAGACTGTCTGCAGCATATCTGCAACGCCTATCACGCTGCTTTTCCGTGGCGCCTGGACGACGACGACGAGCCGGACGTCATCGAGCCATACGATCCATCGAAGCCACCGGTCGAGGAGGATTTGACTCCGGAGGAACAGACCGAGAAGTGGGCGCGGATCGAGGCGACAGATAAGGCAAGCGCCACTTAGTCACGTTTTTTTTGACGTCTTGCTGACGTTCTTCTCCCTCTTCCACCAGCGCACGCCCGCTGGCTCAAATACCGTGCCCGCAAGGTCAACCGCCACCTGCACACTCGGCCCAACCCCGACAGCCCCTTCTCGCGCCTCTTTGGCCGCCTTCAAGTGCTCAAACCTCCGCCGCGTGCCCGCCAGGCATGGCAGCAATCCATGCACGGCTGGCTCGTCTCCATCAAGGCTCGCTACGACGCGTTCCTCGCTGATCGGGTTGCCGAGGCAAAGGAGGCAGGGCTCGACGTCCCGAAGGACAACATGAACTCGCGGGCCCTCTTCGTTCGCAATCTCTTTGCGAACCTTCCTGGAGGCGAAGGCTATGTGGGGCGGCGGGCGGTGGCGGACGCGCAGGCCGCGAAGGCGGAGTACGATCTTATGTGCAAGGCGGGCTACCCGAAGAACGCCCAAGTTCCGCGCCAGGTACGCATTTATATTACTGTTTTGTGTACTGCTTGCTTATTTGATGCTTTAGAGCTATTCGAGAACTTCAAGACTTTCTGGCTCCGATACTACGCGAAGTGTTCGAACTCACCGGCTTGCAAATCTTCTGCTTGCTTGGCGGGTTGATTCCGGGACGTCCTGACGACGACCCCATCGGGACGATAAGGTACTTCAGCAGTTGTTCTTCGCTGTTATCCTGGCTTCTAACTCGTTCTCCCTCAGCCTCAACATCGGCAGAAACCTCGCTACCATCCCGCAGTCATTTGCGCAGTGGGATCGCTCACAGCAGAAAGTCATGGTCGGCATCTTCAAGCAATATTTGGAGGGGTGCTTTAGTGCGTGCCTAGTTCAGCCGCTCTCGGTTTTGCTTTTGCTGACCATTCCTTTGCAGCAACGCAAAGACAAAATCAACGCTCGTATCCCAACAACGACGAGCTTGAGCGCCGCCCGGCCCGTCTGCTGCTGGTCCCGTCGCCGGCCCGTCTGCTGCTGGTCCCGTCGCAGGGCCGTCTGCTGCTGGTCCCGTCGCAGGGCCGTCTGCTGCTGGTCCCGTCGCAGGGCCTTCATCGTCAGGTCCGGCTCTCTTCGACCACGTCGATCTTCCCGCTGCGCCTTATCGTTTCTTGGATTCCGAGGGAGACGAGGATTCGGACGACTGGGAACTTACCACCGACGACGATGAGGACTGTGCGGACGCCGATATTGATGCCGATCCCAGGGGCAAAGGCAAGGCCAAGGCCAAGGCCAAGGCGCCGCCGTCGTCGTGCATTGCGGGCAAGCCGGACGCGCGTCGAGTCCGTTGCGCCCGAGCCCACGAAACGTCCGAAACGTGTGGCTGCCGAGCAAGCATCTCAGCGGGTTGCTGCCGACGTCGGCGGGAGGAGCAGGAAGAGACCCTGATGCTGGCTGCCGAGATCGCTGCCAGTGAAGTTTTGGCTCGGCAGCGTGAGGCGGACCGTGCCCGCCCTGCGGAGAAGTCTCTGCGGGAGGTGAACGCCATCATTGCCGACATGCGCAGCCCGGAAGGGGTGGCTCGCCTGGCCGAGGAACAAGCGGCCCGCGATCGGCGTTTGGCCGAGGAGCTCCATGCCCGACAACTGCGACTGGCGAAACACAACATCAACCCCACGGCTCTGGGAGGTCTGGGCTCACGGCGACCGACCGTCGTTCTTCTGCGGTGCCGGTTCCTTTGCCGGTCGTCCCTACGACGTTGAGCGACATGGAGCTCGACCTCACCGAAGATGAGCAAGTTGTCCCGCCCACCACTGACGACGAGGCGCCGCCTGTCGACAACCTCTCGACTACCGACGAGGTCGTGTCTATGGACTGCGACGATAACGTAGACGACATCCCAGACGGCACGAGCAAGACCCGCGGTCGCGGTGACGATTCCGTACCCGCCCGACGTCGCCTTCTCTTACGACGACCTCGGCGCTACCCCCGACTGGCTCTCGTTCGCGATGGGACAGTTGGCGCGTCATGACCACGGCGAGAAGTACCGCAGCCTCGTCAACGCCCGTGGGCCGACTGGAGCAAACCTATGGCTTCGTCGAGCACGGGACCAAGGTCTCGCCGGATGGGCGCCCGCGGGAGGTCGCGATTTGGATTGGGAATGGGCGCAAGTGGAAGAACAGTGCGAAAATGAGGTTCCGCGACGTCGAGGGCTACGCGAATCGCTGGTCGTCTTGGTGGGCAACGCTGCAGCCGGGTTGGAGAGGAGACAACGGGCAGCTGCGCTGCCCATGTCCGGACGGCGCGAGCTGGGGAAGCCTTGGTTCGCCGGGTCGGCACGGTATGCTCGTCGTTGTCGCGTCTTTGGATTGGTGGGCTCGGGAGCTGCGTTACGCGGACCAGGTACTGTCTGCGAGTTGGAATGAAGCGGCGGACGACGTGTTATGGGTGTTGCAGGGACTGGCCGCTGATTCTGGTCGAATTTTGGAACGTGTCGCGCAGCGCGCTAAGCCGAAACGTCGTTAGTCTCTTGTAGAGTCGACAGCTATGGGTGAATATATGTATGGGCTTGCTTAACCTTGCGTGAGCTGCACTTGTAACCAGAAGTATGTCGACTTGTAATCAGAAGGACGTCGACTTGGTAGGACTTGGCTTATTTTCTGTCTGGCCCGATCACGTGATGAAAGACTTAGAGCGAGTTGGCGGTAGCTAGGTACAGCGAGGGAGGTAGTATGTGCATACAACGTGTCTCGGGGGAAGTAAAAGAGTAGCTGGAAATCGTTCTGGGGGTTTCTGGATGTCGTCCTGGGGTTTGTGAGCACGAGCGGAAAAGAGAGGGTACGCCACGCACGAAACAGCGCCGCAAACACGCCCGAGAAAGCTGGTTGGCGCTCGGAAACGGCTGGCAAATGTGCGGTGCCGCTGAATGAGAGCAAGACAAGTAAGAAGAGAGAGGGCCGCCGTGGATGGAAATTGGAGGGTGACGACGAAGGCGGCTGTCGGGCACCTGCCAGCGGGGAGTGAGTGTGAGATGGGCTGGCATGAGTAAGGCATACGATAAAGCCAAGACCTGTCGGCGCTGCAGAATTTGGTGGCGCTAGCCCAGTGCCCGTTTTACGGATTTACCGCCCGTTTTGTGCAGGCGCATACCGCGGGAAGAGAGGGTGAGTGGCTGAGCAGGGCCGCAAAGGGCGGCCCGCAAGCGGGCGGGGAGAAGCGGGCGGTACCGGGCAATGAGGAGGGGGCGGGTGCAAACGGAAGGAGCGGTCGTGCCGTTTGATGGCTGTTTCCAGTGCCGAGGACCCGCCATCGAGGAGCAGGATCAGATTATAAGGCCCGGCCCCGATGCCGGGCCCGCGCAAAGGGTAGGGGAGCTATATGTGGCTGCTGCCAGCGCGTGGCTGGAGCCACGGGTAAACACATTAGTAGCCATGGCTACATCCATGGGTATTTGTCTTTATATTACAGCTTGGGCTCATAAGAGATGGGCAACAGCCTTCTGGAAATCCGTTGTGGCTATATATGGGAGCAAGATGGCCTTATCTTCCTCTCACCATCCTCAAACCGACGGGCAGACCGAGATCCTCAACCGCATATTGAACAAATGCTCCGAGCGTATGTGGTCAAGGACCGAGCCGTGGTCTAAGTGGTTGGGTGAGACGTGTTCGGCGTACAACTCCAATACCCACTCGTCGACGGGATATGCGCCTAACTTCCTCCTTCTTGGGTACGAACCACGCGGCGCTGCAGGCCTCTTAGTCCCGGGCTCTGATCCAGTCGCCCGTCCATTCCTTCCCAGTCAAAAGGGTACCGACTTCTACGAGGCCATAGAACTGCATCGGCAAAAGGCGCGTGATGCCTTAGTGCTAGCCCAGGAGCGCCAGGCTAAGGCCTACAATAAATCGCGCAGAGCGCCAGGACCGCATTCAAGTCGGAGATCTCGTGCTGGTCAACCCTCACTCCCTTGAGTTGGTCGAAACGGAGGGAACTGGCCGGAAACTAGTGCAGCGCACTATTGGTCCCTTCGAAGTGATAGAACGGATTAACCCTTTGGTTTTCCGTCTACGCTTACCGGACACATACCCCATGCACCCTGTGATTAACCTGGAGCATCTTCGCCTTTATTGCCCTTCAGAGGCGCGTTGGGGCGAGCGGACGCAGCTACCGGACACCAGGGACTACCTACTGGCTTCCGACGAGTACGAGGTCGAAGCCATACTAGGGCACAAGGTTAAGCAGCGACGAGACAAAAACGTCCGCTACTTCCTGGTCCGCTGGGAAGGCTTCGACCCTTCGGAGGACTCTTGGGTGTCCGAATACGACATGCGCAACGCCTATCCTGAAAAGAGAATATTTGCGCATGTTAGGAATCAAGGATTGAACCCGTGACCGCGGCCACCCGGATCAACTGTCAGAAAACGTCGAAAACCGCTCGCTCTTCTTTTCCACCACCACGACCTTCCTGGACCCACACGGCTGCAGCTCCCGTCCGTGAGCAGCGCCGAACCAACCATCATGTCGACGACGCCTGCTAACTCCGACTCGCCTCCACAGGTATCTCGATGACTCCACCTCCGACGTCGACTACCACCTCCCGACCCAGCCAACGAGGCTTTCGGGAGAAACGAACCCACGGCAGCAGGCGTCCAACGTGCCAGCGCCGATGAACCCGCTGGCTGCCTACACCTCCGGTGATGGCGCCGACGCCCCCACGGCTGCCACGTCGCTGACGATGGCGCCGACCGAGGCCCAGCAGCAGGACTACACAACTCCGGCGCTGAATCTCTCCCTCCGTCTCTCGTCTTCCCCGAAACGGTGCTTCCCTGCGGACTACGGACTCGAGTTTAACGCACCGCCGCACGCGGGTCTTGACTTCCACCTGAACGCTGCCGGAGTCTCGCATCGACTTGTGAGAGCCAACGACCGGCTCGTCCGCCTCTGGTCGATCAACTCAGACCAGACCCCGTACTGGCCTGGCTATGCGGCGTCGAACGAGCCAGTGCCCCCTCGCGATCTGGAGCCCTCGGCACAGAGGAACGACGGCTCGCGAGGACGACACGACTGCTCCGTTACCCCGCAGACCTGGTACCTAGGCCGACCACACCTGCCCTGCAGACGACGTGCGGAACGCGTCCCTCCTTCCGACCCGCACCACGCAGCTTACGTGGCTCCTGCTTGCTGTGGCAAGACTCCCCGGACTTGTTCGACCCGGAAAGCAACGACGTCGTGGGCCGAATGCCCGAGCATTGGGTCCCCACGCATACAGCGACTCGCTATGGAGTTCACCGCCCGACGTCGCCTGCTGGCGGCAGTCCCTCAGCCCCGAGCAGGCCGCGAGGTTAACCCAGCTGCCCGCCAATCGCAACCGCCCTCCGTCCGACGGCGACCTGGTGTTGTACTTGCCACGCCCGAGACTATACCGATGGGATCGAGCGCCGAGCAGATCACCACCTGGCAATACTGCCTGCGGGAGCGCTGGGCATGGTTTCAGTGGATACGATCTGTCGCCCCGACACCCGGACGGTCGAGGAGCTGAATTCCTTCGCCGCCACGCGTGAACGACGACTCACGTCGGGTTCTGGATGAATGGAATGCAGCAAGACGATGCCCTCCGTATGGTCGCGCGGGGCGCCAGCCTTCATTATGCACCTGCAGGAAGCGGAGCCAGGACCGGACGAGGAGATAAACGGGTCATTCTTCGATGGGTCCACGACCGAAGTTGTTGCACTACCGTCCACACCCGGCTAGGAACATCCCGGTTATGGGTGATCCGGCTCCAGTAGCTGCGCGACCAGCCTTCCGGATTCCGCCTCGGATTTGGAGATCGGATGATTTGGAGAACTCGATGCCTCCCTCTCTTCGCCCTCCCTTATACCGCCGCCTTCCTTGCTACTCGCAGACGCTCCTTCGTTCGCCTTTGACGCCATGGACCTGGACGACGAGGACCGAACCCCTCCGCCTCCACCGCTTGACCGTCATCGACGCCACGCGACCCCGGAACCTCTTAGGGATGAAACTCGCGGGATCACGTGGACCCAATGGGAGGAGGTCAGAGACGACCCGGACCACCCGGCTCCATTCTTGCGCTACGTGGGTAAGGCCAAGGACCTCGAAGCGGATCTACGGCTTTACTACGACCGGGAACACAACCAAGTGATCGGGCTGGACCAACAGGCGATACCGGCTGAGCATTACTTGCCTGAGACCCACGGTCTCCCTTACCGAGGCCCAACGACGATGCTTATAGACCAGTATGGTGACGGTCGCTCTTTTGTCAAGGGAGGCCGGCGCCCGAAGTGGGTGTATCTGCAGCAGAAAGTCAGACCAGCGGATCGCGCCCTCATAGGCAGGACTGCACGCGTCCCCTCCCCGATCCCAGTTCCGACCGCTAGCGCCGACCCGGCCGCTTCCGACAGCGACGACACCATCAGCCTGGGCACGGAACCTGAGACACGAAGGACTCCCGCACCCAGCAATGCCGTCGCCGGGCCCTCCCGCCTCCGAGTTCCTTCGCGATCTCGCAGCCGCTCAGCACCTGTCGCACGCTATAACGCACCGAGGCGGCCGAGGTCGCGTTCCGTAGTCCGTCGAGGACCCGCGACTACTCGCCTTCCCGTCGCTACCCCCACGCGGCGATGACTGGAGCCATCTCAATGTAACCAGGCGAGAGCACGGCGACGTCCCGACACCACGGGGACAGGCTAGGCTACAGACGCGATACGAGGCGTTTTAGTCGCCGCGGTCGAGCCGTAGCCCGAGGCCCAGCCGCACCTAACGCAGCTGGTCTCATGCATCAAATCTGGCTCGATACCCAGAAGTGCGATGCATGAGATTTCTGCCCGGGGCTGTCCGTGCCCGGGTGACCTCGGGATGTACCTGTGACCTGTCTGCCGGGTCCCGGCATGGAAAATCTTTTGATGGGAGCCGTATAACCTGTGATGGCTGTCCCAATTAGGATTTTGAAGGTCACAGCATGTTTTTGTGACTCTGCTGCCTATTGATGGGAGTCCCGATTTGGATATTTTGGCCGTGTCACTGTAACACGGCAGAGGATGTGACAGAAACCAAAACAAATGACATGATTGCATCTTCACATGACTAACTATCAATCTACATGATACGGAAATGCAATGGGAAGAAAAAACATATCAAAATATTGTTGATCTCATCAATATGACCGTTGTACTCAACATAGAATCAAAGAAGAATTACAGAAAATGTTTTACAATCAAAAATCAATCAACCATCGACAGACAATATTTGCCCATCCATGGTATCAACCTATGTAGGACATGCAAAACGAGTTCTATTGGCATTCGCGTCTGCGTGGTGGGCCGGGCGCGGTCGAACGCCACACCCCGCACGGACCAGGTCACATGCAGGAACGCCTCGGCCAATGCACAAAGTACGCCCGTGGCCGCCGCTGCTGCGCCGCTGCACGTAGTCCGGACGCATGAGGGTCGCTGAAGGTCCCCGTTATGCCTCGTCCAGGACTTTGAGCAGGACACGCCGCTCGGGTTCCGGTATGTGGAACTGCGAGGAGCGTCGAGACGCCCGACGACGACGCGATGCTCAGCGAGACCAAGCCGGAATCGAGCTCGGCCTGCATCTCGACCGGGTCCTCTTCTTCATTCGACCGTCCTCGTCGGGATCGGGCTTGGCGCGGCCATTGCACGCGTGTTTGAGAATCTTCTCGTCGAGGCCCGTGGGTCATGTTTCGCTTCGAGTCGATGCAAGTAGGGAGACGTGGATGCGCTGTAGTTGGAGCTTGGAGCGGCCAGGGGTGCTCGATGAGAATGGTCGTGGCGGTGCGAAAAGGTGCGTGAGGGACGATAGGCGACGGCGGAGAGCAGGAAATGGACTACGGACGTGAGATACGTCTGAAATCGCAATTAGAACGCACCTTTTTGACGAACCGTCGTACTACATCGCCTCGCAAGAGATCCTCCTCGTCGCGCGCGTCGTATGTGTGCAGATAGGGTGGTTTGACATCGGACTTGGTGTCGGTAAGCGCAATGAGCGACAAGAGGCGGTCGAGGTCTGAGGGAAGGGCAGAGAGTATGGGGTTTATTCGCTGAACGCGATGAGCATTCTAAAGACCTGGATCGATGAAGCACGCACCCATTGGATCTCGTCGACGAAAACACACTGCTCGGCCCGCGCCTTGCGAGTATGGGACAGCAGCTGCGTGTACTCCGACGCAACAAGCCGGAGGTCGTTCGGGGACTTTGAACAGAACATGCTGCTCGGTTTGTCGTTCAAAGACGTGCGACGACTCGACGCGAAGCTCATGGAAGCACAGCCTGCATTGGGCCCTCCTTCGCTCGATCTCTTCTTCGTCAGAATGCACAACAACGGATCGACAAGCTTAAATCGAGGCGGCCAGAATAGCCCTTCGCGTCGAAGCCACAACGAACGCCGCCCTCCTTCTCGTCGGATTCGAGAGCTGGGGACGTCGTCGTCGGGTCGTCGTGTTGAGGGCAGGGCGACAACGCGTCGGTATTGACGGTACGACGTGTGAGTGCATAGAGTGTGCCGAGGCAGGCTCGTTGACTCGAGTTGTGCGTGTTGTTGACCATTCAACCTGTTTGCCGTCAGCAAAGACGAGAGGTCAATGTAGAGGACGTACCAAACGCAGGGACACAACAACAGTGTCCACTGGTAGTGCCCACCCCAACCCAATTCTCCGCAAGGCAGCTCGGCCCTTGGCGGCGGCGGTCTTGGGTTGACCGCGATGAGCATCTTGCAGCTCGTGTGTCGGCATCGACGACCGTGGATAGCGGTTGTGGTTCCACAACGACGGAGGGGCGGGTGCATGTCGTATAAGCAGAATGTGGGTCGAGCACGGAGGCCTGGATGCAAACAAACAAGCGCCGTCAGAAACCTGCCGGAAAGCAGAGGAATCGCGCTGGCGTACCTGTACGTCCTCCATCCGAATTGCCCATGCCCTCGCCCGATTCTACTTCAAGGACGAGAACGGGGTTGGAGAGGAGAACGTGGGCGGAGAGAGCAGCTTGCGTGTGAGCTCTCTGTAGGGCTGTGAGCTGCATCCCTACAAATGAGCGCTGGGCAACGACCCACCTTCCTGCTTCGCTCTCCGCAACAGTTCCTCGTCCTTTCCTCGTCTTCTTCATCCGAATCGCCCATCTCCTCCTCGTCGTGCGCGGCGAGTGACCTGCCCGTAGTCCAGGCACATGAAGTTCGAGTTGCTGGGTGCGTTCCTTGGCTCTCTGTTCAGTGAACCGCTGTGAGCATCTTGCAGCTTGTGTGTGCCGGCATCGACGACCACGGACAGCAATCGTGATTCAACGACGGTGGAGGGGTGGGCGGGTGTCGAGGAGCGGAATGTGGGTGTTCCGAGGCGGCTGCGCGCAGCGGTTGTGAAGAACGAGTCAAGATGGTGGTGGTTGGTCGCCAACCCGTGACGAGAGGCAAATCGCGCCAAGTCCCAAGCGCCCAATTAAGCGCCCGGTCCTTGTCAGGATATGTTGCTCATATCTCGACAAGTTCTTGAGCATTCGAGCTGAAAAGAGGCGGGTTATGTTCAAAATGAATAGCTTTTCTGTCCCTGACGAAACGAGCGCGCCAGGCCGAGTCTAAATTTTTGACCTCAGAAACCATGCACGAGACGGACCTCGAGCCGAACGCCGATTCGAGCTCGCTCCAGCTCCCTCCCTCGAATGCGAAAAATCGACTTGAAGGTCGCACAAGAAAAGCCTCCATTTTCGGAATGGGGCAGGCTGGCTCTATCCAGCACTCAAGATTCCAGGTCAAAAGAGGGAAAATTGCGCTCAGAATGCCTCAATGGCCGATCCCGATAGTTATTGACCAGCTCGTCACTCGCCGTTACATATCACGCGACAGCCAGGCAAGTTGTTTACACCCACCATCCACCGCCAACTTGTCCGCCCCACGGCACTCTCGGCCGCCGCTACACCCGTGCTGTGTATGCACAGTGCATACCCGGCTCTCTCCCAACTCCGGATCCACCTCGTCTCGATGCCCTTCACATCCCACCCTCGACGGCTCATCTCTGGCGGGGTCGAGATGCAGAGTGGCAGAATTGGAATCTACAACGTGCGTGGCCCCCCAATTCCTTCTTCTCACTACTGACCCGACGATGCAGCACTGCACCGTCGTCGTGGTTTGTTGTGCCCGCTATTTAGAGGAAGGATGCCTGAGGCTCTGGTGCGTGGCGGTTTTTTTTGCACTCTCCCTTGATGCGGACTGACTCGAGCCAGGCCCGCCCGTCTAACCCGTAGGCCGCGTGCGCAGCTCCGACTTGTTCGCGCCACTACATCCGCGCCATGCATGCACAATGCACATCCAGCTCCCTACGAGGTGCGTGGCTCCCTAAGACCTGCTCGTCCCGACCTTGCACACGCCCAAGCTCCTCCCCCTGGCTGTCCAAGTCGTTGGCTCCGTGCTGTCGACGGGGCCCCACGGTCCAGGTGCTCGATGAGGTGCGCCTTGGGCTGCTCTTGCTCGTCTTCAGTACTCAACACTTGCTCGTAGTCCTTCACGATGCTCCATTTCTGCACTGCGGGTGCGTCCTCGTTGTCTCCCAATCCCTTGCTGCACTGACTGGACTTCAGCACAAGCGGTGTGGCTGGGTTTCCTTGTTTGGCCTCAAGGTTGTTGCCCGCGGGTGAGCTTCGCCTTCCTCATTCCGTTGGCTCTGGATCTCGTGTTGCTGACCTCGTCGAGATAGAGCCACAGCGGGAAGGGGATGCGGGATACCCTCGGCGCAATCGGACGATACGAGAAATGCTGGAAAATGGTGAGTTATAGACCTTACCCTCTGAAACCGCACGCTAACCTCTGCTTTGACAGCGTTTTTGGCGCAAAGGTAAGGTCGCTCTCATGCTGACCCTTCTGCGCCTGTGATGGTCAAGCAGAATGGGTCGTCGTGGACGGTGGACTATACCAGTCCGAACGCGGATTCGTTGTCGGTGGGGATGCGGCTGGCGATGCAGTAAGCCTCGGCCTTCCTACCGAAAATCGAGCTAATATCCATGATATCCTCTGCAGCAACGTATCGCTTTGCCTATGCGCGCCGCAGCGAAACGGAAGCAGAGAAGACCAGTACCAACCCGCGGCCCCTCCTTCTCCCTCTCGATCACACCCGGCCAGCTCGTCGTCGTCGGCGGGCGCCAATGGGAGCGGCAAGTTGACGCCCCGAAGTTGCTCACCTGGATGTACGACTGCACCTCGGGCACCGTCGTCGACAATACTCCCGCCATCCAGCTCCAACCGCACCCGGATCGTCGAGGAGATGCTCGAGACACGGGCAGGCATGAAGTCCTTCGAGCTTCATCTACGTTCTATGGTTTCGTTGGCCATCAATTAGTGCCAGTGTCGTCAAAAGTCCCGACCGCTAAATTGCCAAAGCATGCTGCGGGAGAGTGTTCCCGACCTGTGCGTGTGTTGTGTGTGTTGCCGTTGGTATTTGGTCCTGTTTTTAAATTCATTTGCAATGTATCTATTGGAAAAAATTAATATGTTTTGATGAAATAATCAAAGTCATGTGACTTCTGCATTTTATGTTTTATTTTATTTTTCCAAAACAAATCAAGCTCTATTAAGCTGCACGGGATTTTCCTCCAATTTGATATGTGATCAAATTTTGATGATATTGATCAAATTTGATTGCATTGTAACATATGACACGCTTTGAAGAACATACACCAAAAAGGCAATAGTCACACTAGAAACATATGTCACAGTCTCCAATAATTATTTGTGACCAGGGGTGTTATATTTCTCAATGTGACACGGTGGTCTATTGATGCCATCAACCCAAAAACCTCATACGGGCCACAACCCAATTGGGAACGAAGCTATGCTGCTGACGTGCTAAGTATCCCATATCTCATGCATCGCACTTCTGGGTAGTGAGCCAGAATCTCATGCATGAACTCAGCTGCATTAGCTGTCAAGGCCATACGCGCGGCTGACGCCGCCGCCAAGGCGGCGGCCACACCGACGGATCGTTTCCAAGGCGCGTTCGCGCGAGGCGCCAACCCTACCCATGTCAACGCCGCCGGCCATGCCATCCCCGACTGCCTGACGGCCTCGGTTTTGGCGAAGCAGATGCCCCCGCTCCTGGCGCTCACTTCGGCCAACATTCGCGCCCACGCGTCGCGCCCCTACCCAACTCTCCCCAACACCGGCCCAGACAACAAGCCGGCCCCCATTTTGGACGCGAAGAAGTTTTATTCGGATTGGGCTAAGGTCCGCCCGGACCCCGAGAACCACCTGGTTTTCGGGAGCCCTCTCGAGGCTATCGACGCGCTCAAGACCTTCTTGGTCATCGCGCGCCGTATCACACCCGCCAACGCGTCGCCGTTGAGCAACTTCGCTTACAACGTCAACGCCCACATCCATTTCATCGTCCAGAACGTCGCTAACGCGCCCGAGGAAGTCAGGTTTGACGAGTGGTTCCCCTTCTCCGTTGAAATCCTAACGGCGATGGTGACCACGCGCCGGACCTATCGGGAGAGCGCCCACGAAATCTTCCTCCAACAGTGCCAGGCTCGTCGTCGCGAGGAGCGCCGCTCGGCCGCTTCTTTCACCACCCCGACTGCGGAGCCGCCCCCGGCCAAACGTCAGGCGACCGCGTCGCGTGTCCTCGCCCGCGCCCCAGCAGCCGCAGTGGGCTCAACCCGCCGCGCCCGTCGCGCCCACAGTACACTGGCCGCAGGCACCACCCGCGTACCCAGTCTACGCGCCGCCGGGCGTTTGCTCCGCCACCCGCGCAACCCCAACCTCCGCCTCAGCAGCCACCCCAGCAGCCGCGCTACGCGCAGCAACAACAGCAGCAGCAGCAACAATTCGTCCCTTTGGACGGGGCTAACGCGGTTCCCCTCGGCAACCGCGCGGGCGCTGCTTTTCAAGGCGGAGCAGGTGCTTTTCAGGCAGGTGCCGCTGCCTTTCAGCCCGCTGGAGGGAACGCGCAGGGAGGCGCGGCCGTCGGCGGTGGCGCCGCACACATCCCGATCTTCTGCCCCGTATGCATCGGACCGCATACCACCAAGACCCACAACGCCGCCACGGTCGGCTACAACGGGCCCCCCATTTTTCTCCAAGATCGTCAACGACGGACAGATACAGTCCGTCGGTGCCACAACCCGGTCGGCCGGTTCTGCCCCGCTTTGCGTCGCGTGGAACGTCCACGGTAGATGCGGCGGGTTCCACGACCCCACCATCCTCCACATTTGTTCCTTCTGCGGGGGGCGACCACCCCGCCCGTACCCACGCCCCCGGCGGGAACTAAACCGACGGTCGAACCCGATATACCCGAGCCCCAGTGGTTCTCACACACTCGTTTGACTTACCCAGACCTCAACCACACGCTCATTTCATTCGACGATCCCACCCCCGCTCACCGACGACCAGCTCCGAACGCGTTACGCCATCGTCACCCCATACGACCCGCTGGCCTTCGAAGCGGCTCTCAAGGACCTCGAAATCGCGGACGAGTTCCCGTTCCTCATCGCCGGGCTCCAACACGGATTTCCCATCGGCATCCACAGGACGCCCGACCCGCAACATTATACACAAGAACCCTCCCGGAGTCGACGCCCATCCTGCAGCCAAGGCATACGTCGACAAAGAACTCGCGGCAGGCCGTATCTCGGGACCGTACTTCGACGAAGCAGAGGTCATGAAGATCGTTGGTGTGACGCTGCACGGTCCGCGAAGGGGCTCCGGCGACGGAGACGCCGAGGGAGAGCCGCGCTCGGCGCGTTGGCGATAGGCAGCCACGCGGCGCCAGTCGAGCCAACGCGCGAGACCTTGAAGCGGGTTTGACCCGATTCGACGGTCGGGGTACGGTCCGAGGGCTCCGGATGCCGGCGAGGAGCAGTTGGACGCATGCTCAGGCATGCGGGGGGTCCAACCGTTGCGTGGTTCGCGATTAAAGAGGTCGAGGTCAAGAGATCATGGAAGGAGGAAAACTAGTTATTGCTATCGTGACGCCGTCACGAGACTACGTAGAAAACAGTTGTAAATAGCGCGCGAATACTATGCTACCCTGTTACAGTGCCCCCCGCGTGCTATTGTGCGACGCGGTTCTACCTGTCCTCGCCATTCTTGCCGTCCTTGTCCCGCCTCTTTTCTTTCTCTCGTCGAGCTTCGCGTTGTGGTCCCACGATGCTTCCCTGCTGCACCCCCGTGGTCTACACAGATTACGCCTTCTTCGCTTCTCCTCAGTCTCGCCACCACTCGCCCCTTCCTGGGTGTTGGTCGCCGCGCTGAGGCGTTCCTCGAGGCCGACGCCCCATCTTTGCCAGATCGTGCTTGAACTTGGGCCAGGCTCGGCTGGAGCGTCGACATCCATGGGCGGCGGGGCGCTGGGCTAGCGGCCGTGTGTGGTACGGGACCGGCGGAGGCGCGCCTCTGGTGGGTGAATCCAGCACAGCCGTCGCGTCGGCATCCACTTGGGGGAGCGCGCAGACGATCTGGAATCAGCCTTGCTCTCGGGCGCACTAGGGATGGCGACCTCGGCGAACGGGTCCGTTGGCGCTCTCGACGACGTTGCCTGGGAGAGGCCGATCTACTCTCCCGTCTTCCTCGGAATGGGCCGACGGAGCGCGACCTCGAACGGGAGCGTCCTCGACGTGCGGGCGACCAGTATCTGCCCAAGGGACTCGGAGAACGCTGTCTGTAGCGGCTGGCAGCTAATGCAGCTGAGTTCATGCATGAGATTCCTGGCTCACTACCCAGAAGTGCGATGCATGAGATATGGGATACTTAGCACGTCAGCAGCATAGCTTCGTTCCCAATTGGGTTGTGGCCCGTATGAGGTTTTTGTGTTGATGGCATCAACAGGACACCGTGTCACATTGAGAAATATAACACCCTGGTCACAAATAATTATTAGAAACTGTGACACATGTTTCTAGTGTGACTATTGCCCTTTTGGGGTATGTTCTTCAAAGCGTGTCATATGTTATAATGCAATCAAATTTGATCAATATCATCAAAAATTGATCACATATCAAATTGGAGGAAAATCCATCCCGCTTAATAGTGCTTCATTTGTTTTTGGAAAATAAAATAAAACATAAAATACAGAAGTCACATGACTTTGATTATTTCTCATCAAAACATATTGATTTTCTCCAATAATACATTTGCAAATTGATTGAGAAAACGAGACCAGATACCAACGGCAACACACACAACGCACGCGCACAGGTCGGGAACACTCTCCCGCAGCACGCTTTGGCAATTTAGCGGTCGGGACTTTTGACGACACTGGCACTAATTGATGGCCAACGAAACCATAGAACGCAGACGAAGCTTGACGGACTTGATGCTTGATCGTGTCCCGAGCATGTCCTCGACAATCCGAGGGTACGAGCTGGAGCTGGATGGCGGGTGTATCGTCAACGACGACGGTGCCCGAGGTGCAGTCGTACATCCAGGTGAGCAACTTGACGGGCGTCGACTTGCCGCTCCCGTTGGCGCCCGACGATGACGACAAGCCGGCAGGGTGTGATCGACAGGGAGAAGGATGGGCCGCAGGTCGGTACTGGTGTTCTCTGCTTCCGTTTAGCTGCGCGCATAGGCAAACGATATGTTGCTGCAGAGGATGTCATGGATATTAGCTCGATTTTCGGTAGGAAGGCCGAGGCTTACTGCATCGCCAGCCGCATCCCCACCGACAACGAATCCGCGTTCGGACTGGTATAGTCCACCGTCCACGACGACCCATTCTGCTTGACCATCACAGGCGCAGAAGGGTCAGCATGAGAGCGACCTTACCTTTGCGCCAAAAACGCTGTCAAAGCAGAGGTTAGCGTGCGGTTTCAGAGGGTAAGGTCTATAACTCACCATTTTCCAGCATTTCTCGTATCGTCCGATTGCGCCGAGGGTATCCCGCATCCCCTTCCCGCTGTGGCTCTATCTCGACGAGGTCAGCAACACGAGATCCAGAGCCAACGGAATGAGGAAGGCGAAGCTCACCCGCGGGCAACAACCTTGAGGCCAAACAAGGAAACCCAGCCACACCGCTTGTGCTGAAGTCCAGTCAGTGCAGCAAGGGATTGGGAGACAACGAGGACGCACCCCGCAGTGCAGAAATGGAGCATCGTGAAGGACTACGAGCAAGTGTTGAGTACTGAAGACGTTGAGTACTGAAGACGAGCAAGAGCAGCCCAAGGCGCACCTCATCGAGCACCTGGACCGTGGGGCCCCGTCGACAGCACGGAGCCAACGACTTGGACAGCCAGGGGAGGAGCTTGGGCGTGTGCAAGGTCGGGACGAGCAGGTCTTAGGGCCACGCACCTCGTAGGGAAGCTGGATGTGCATTGTGCATGCATGGCGCGGATGTAGTGGGGCGAACAAGTCGGAGCTGCGCACGCGGCGACGGGTTAGGACGGCGGGCCTGGCTCGAGTCAGTCAGCATCAAGGGAGAGTGCAAAAAAAACCGCCACGTACCAGAGCCTCAGGCATTCTTCCTCTAAATAGCGGGCACAACAAACCACGACGACGGTGCAGTGCTGCATCGTCAGGTCAGTGGTGAGACGAAAGAATTGGGGGGCACGCACGTCGTAGATCCCATCTCTGCCACTCTGCGTCTCGACCCCGCCGAAGATGAGCCGTCGAGAGGCGCGAAGGACATCGAGACGAGCCGCGAGAGTGTGGGAAGGAGCTGGGTGTGCAGTGTGCATACTGGCGCGGTTGCAGTGGTGGCCGAGGGTGCCATGGGGCGAACGAGCTGGAGCTGGATGGTGGCCATAAACAAGTTGCTGGGCGGTCGCGTGAGAGGTAACGTCGAGTGACGCAGGTCACTAATAAATGTCGGGATCGTAGATGGCGGCATTGTGGACGCAATTCTGTATCTTTTAAGCTGGAATCTTGAGTGCTGGATAGGTCAAACGTGCCCCATTCCGAATATATAAATTTTCTTATGCGACTTTGAGGTGAATTTTTCGCATTTGAGGGATCGAGCTGGAGCGAGCTCAAACCGGCGTTCGGCTCGAGCTCCGTCTTGTGCATGGTTTCTGAGGTCAAAAATTCAAACTCGGCCTGGCGCGCTCGTTTTGTCAGGGACAGAAAAGCTATACATTTTGACCATGGCCCACTTGATTTCAGCTCGAACGCTTAAGAATTCGTTGAGATATGAGCGAAACATTCCGTCGCGGCCCGGGCGCTTGTTCGGGCGCTTGGGACTTGGCGCGCGATTTGCCCTGAGTCACGGGTTGGCGAGCAACCACCATCTTGACCCATTCTTCACGACCGCCGCGCGCAGCCTCCTCGGACCACCCGCATTCCGCTCGTACGACGCCCACCCACCCATCCACCGTCGTAGAATGCCGAATGCTGTCCCTGGTTGTCGATGCCGACACACGCGAGCTGCAAGATGCTCACAGCGGTTCACTGAACAGAGAGCCAAGGAACGCACCCAGCAACTCGAACTTCATGTGCCTGGACTACGGGCAGGTCACTCGCCCGCGCACACGACGAGGAGGAGATGGGCGATTCGGATGAAGAAGACGAGGAAAGGACGAGGAACTGTTGTGGAGAGCAAAGCAGGAAGGTGGGTCGTTGCCCAGAGCTCATTTGTAGGGATTCAGCTCACAGCCCTACACAGAGCTCACACGCAAGCTGCTCTCTCCACCCACATTCTCCCTCTCCACACTTGTTCTCGTCTGGCAGTGGAATGGGGCAAGGGCATGGGCGATTCGGATGGAGGACGTACAGGTACGCCAGCGCAATTCGTCTGCTTTCTGGCAGCTTTCTGACGGCGCCTGTTTGTTTGCATCCAGGCCTCCGTGCTCGACCCACATTCTGCGTATACGACGCGCACCCACCCTTCCACTGCCGTTGGAATCACGACTGCTTTTCGCGGTCGTCGATGCCGACACACGAGCTGCAAGATGCTCGTCGCGGGCAACTCAAGACCGACGCCGCCAAGGGCCGAGCTGCCGTGCAGAGAATCGGATTGGGGCGGGGAACCAGTGGACACTGTTGTTGTGTCCCTGCGTTCGGTACGTCCTCTACAATGTCCTCTCGTCGTTGCTGACGGCAAACAGGCTGGATGGACAACACGCATAACTCGAGCCAATTGCAACGAGCCTGCCTCAGCACACTCTGTGCACTCACGCATCTTACCATCAAGAACTCACTCGTGGTCGCCCTGCCTTCAACACTACGACCCGACGACGACGTCCCCAGCTCTCGAATCAGACGAGAAGGAGGGGCGGCGTTCGTCGTGGCTTCGACGCGAAGGGCTATTCTGGCCGCCTCGATTTAAGCTTGTCGATCCGTTGTTGTGCATTCTGACGAAGAAGAGATCGAGCGAAGGAGGGCCCAATGCAGGCTGTGCTTCCATGAGCTTCGCGCCGAGTCGTCGCACGTCTTTGAACGACCAACCGAGCAGCACGTCCCGCTCCAAGTCCCCGAACGACCTCCGGCTTGTTGCGTCGGAGTACACGCAGCTGCTCTACCTTACTAGCAAGGCACGTCCCGAGCAGTATGTTTTCGTCGACGAGGTGCCATGGGTGCGTGCTTCACCAACTTAGCCCTTCTCAATTCTTATCGTGTTCGGTGAATAAACAGCATACGCTCTGCCCTTTCCGCCGACCTCAACGATATCTTTTCAACAACGCCTATTGCGCTGACCGGTACAAAGTCCGATGTCAAACCACCCTATCTGCACACATACGACGCGGCGCGACGAGGAGGATCTCTTGCGAGGCGATGTAGTACGACGGTTCGTCAAAAAGGTGCGTTCTAATTGCGATTTCAGACGTATCTCACGTCCGTAGTCCATTTCCTGCTCTCCGCCGTCGCCTATCGTCCCTCACGCACCTTTCGCACCGCCACGACCATTCTCATCGAGCACCCCTGGCCGCTCCAAGCTCCAACTACAGCGCTCCATATCTCCCTACTTGCATCGACTCGAAAGCGAAACATGATCCATGGGCCTCGGGGGAAGATTCAAACACGCGTGGAATGGCGCTCGCCAAGCCCGATCCCGATGAGGACGGTCGAATGAAGAAGAGGACCCGGTCGAGATGCAGGCCGAGCTCGATTCCGGCTTGGTCTCGCTGAGCATCGCGTCGTCGTCGGGCGTCTCGTCGGGCGTCTTGACGCTCCTCGCAGTTCCACATACCGGAACCCGAGCGGCGTGTCCTGCTCAAAGTCCTGGACGAGGCATAACGGGGACCTTCAGCGACCCTCATGCGTCCGGACTACGTGCAGCGGCGCAGCAGCGCAGGCCACGGGCGTATGTTGTGCATTGGCCGAGGCGTTCCTGCATGTGACCTGGTCCGTGCGGGGTGTGGCGTTCGACCGCGCCCGGCCCACCACGCAGACGCTTGAATGCCAATAGAACTCGTTTTGCATGTCCTACATAGGTTGATACCATGGATGGGCAAATATTGTCTGTCGATGGTTGATTGATTTTTGATTGTAAAACATTTTCTGTAATTCTTCTTTGATTCTATGTTGAGTACAACGGTCATATTCATGAGATCAACAGTATTTTGATATGTTTTTTTTCTTTCCATTGCATTTCCGTAGCATGTGGATTGATGATTGGTCATGTGAGGATGCAATCATGTCATTTGTTTTGGGTTCTGTCACATCCTCTGCCGTGTTACAGTTACACGGCCAAAACGTCCAAATCAGGACGCCCATCAATAGGCAGCAGAGTCACATAAACATGCTGTGACCTTCAAAATCCTAATTGGGACACCCATCACATGTTATATGGCTCCCATCAAAAGATTTTCCATGCCGGGACCCGGCAGACAGGTCACAGGTACATCCCGAGGTCACCCGGGCATGGACAGCCCCGGGCAGAAATCTCATGCATCGCACTTCTGGGTATCGAGCCAGATTTGATGCATGAGACCAGCTGCGTTAGGTGGCCTTGAGGTCGACGAGCGCTTCGCGTAGTGAGCGGCAGAGCAGGACCAAGGCCGCCTTCGTCTCGGGGTCGTCTGCCACGAGCTCGACTTCTTCGTCGGTGAAGCCGTACACGTCGACCAAGGGCGGGCTGATATCCATTTTCCGTCCGGCCGGAACCAAATGCGAGAGACGGGATCGCTCCGTCTGCATCATCGACGCGGAATTGACAGCGTCGAAGGACAGGTTCATGATGTTCCGCTCCGCCAACGGGAGCAATGAATCGGCGATGAAGTTCGGTGGGCCGCAGTGCTGGGCGTAATCGTAGTCGGCGGGGAGCGGGGCGTTGACTCCGGCGTTGGGCAGCGCTTCGCCGTTGGCGTAGTCGGGGATGGGAGCGGGAGCAGGCGGTGCCATGACGCGCGAAAAGGGATGTGGCGACGGAGGCAGATGAGGGACTGAATGGAAAATGATGCGTCTGACAAATCAATACTAGCTAGTCAAACGTGCGCCTGCTTCCACCCGCGTTCCTATCACCCGCCTTATCTAACGCTGACCGCCCTCGTGCCTCGGGCGGTAAGCTGGCGACTTCTGTACGCACACGTGATGGATGGAGAAGCGATAAGAGACCCACAGTCCTTCCGCCACTCCCCATGAAACCACGAAACAAGAACAAAAAGCACCAGGCGAGGACAACACAACTAGAACAACTCTCGAAGCACACAAGCCCCTTCGATGAGCGCCTTCTCCCGTTCTTAACACCACCATGGCGCCGAACGGTGGCAGATTTTGGTGGCCGACTCAAGATACAAGGCACGGAAGGCGCCAAGAAGAAGGATGCCGCTGCGGAACACGTCTGCCAGGTCGAACGACACACGTTCCTCGCGTCCCACCTCCTTGTCTACTCAGACGGCTCGATGAGGACGCTACACCGTATGCGACGCGTCGGAGCAGGAGTTGTGCTGTACAGAGAAGATGAGGAGGTGGCAGCGCTGTCAGTCGGACTCGGGCGGTCGCGCGGAGGTGTACGACGGGGAGATGGAAGCCCTCTTCCTCGGTGCAGCAAAAGCGACTGCAATGGCCAAAGCAGACCCATCCATCAAGCACGTACACTTCTATGCAGACAACACCGCGGCCATCAACACCATTTTCGACCCCAGACCACGACCCGGCCAAATGTACGCCCACCAGTTCCATCGGATGGTGGCCGAGTTTCTTGATAACGACCCCGAGCGAACGGTCGAGATCGCATGGTCGCCTGGCCACCAGGACATTCGCGGGAATGAGCGGGCGGATGAACTGGCAAAAGCGGGGACGGAGATGTCGTCGACGCTCCGAGGAACCCATGCAAGCGCGCTACGCCGATCCAAGGCTATCCTATTACGGGATTGGCGCGCTGAGTGGAAACGGACGCCCAAGACCGGTGGATACGCGGCCGCAGATCGGATCCCGCCGTCGCTCAAACCGACGGCTCACTTCAAGGCGATGGAGACAAAACGAGAGGTCTTCGGCCGACTCGTGCAATGCAGAACAGGACATGGCTACACGGGCGAGTACTACAACCGGTTCGTACCCGACGAGAACGTTCACTGTCCGTGCGGGGCGGCTTTTCAGAGCCGCACCCACATCCTCCGCGAGTGCCCACGGTACACCAGCAAACGATACATCCCTACGCAAAGTCTCGCGCGATATCGCGATCCCGGAGATCCTCGGCACCAAGGCCGGGATAGCGGCTCTCTCAAAGTTCCTCCAAGAAACCGGCGCGTTCACCAAGACGGGACGCCCGAGACGCGAGACAACGCTCCCCACCCGAGGAGGAGCCAGAGGCTGAGATATCTGACGATGAAGACGCCGAGGACGACGGCGGTGACCATGGTTAGATGGATGGAGATATGGAGGAGCCCGGGAGCGGCGGGATAGCCCTCCCAAGACGGAAACACAACCGGCGACGCGTCCATCACGACTCATGCCCCATGCTTTATGTCCGGCCAACCCCACACACTACTGAGCACGCGAGACGCAGCTCCCTGGCGCCACAGCACAACAGCGAACGCCGAAACAACCACACCAAACCCCGAAGGGCAATGGCTCAGCCAATACCCTCACAACACCTTGGTCGACTCTGCTCTCCGTGAGCCCCGCGCCTTAGTAGTTATCTCGTACTTGCACGCGGTTTATAAATGTGATCAAAAAAAAAAAAAAAAAAAAAAAAAAAAAATGTACGCACACGTGATCAATCGAGTCGCCGTGACTCTTCGAGAATCTTGGCTTCCACCACTATTTCGATTTCGCACCCTATGGATTCTGCACTCAAATCTTCTTCTGGAGAGCAATCGCGGAGTCGCAAACCAAAGAAACCCAAAGGCACAACAACAACAACAGCAGCAGCAAGCGGCAAGCAACAATCTACAGAGAAAGCGCCGGCAAAAGGCTCGAGCAAGCTTCGTGGGTTGCCTAACGACTCCCCCGAAGTCAAGATGTCCAAAACACTCTCTTGGCTACTTCGTCACGGCGCCCAAAGCGAAGGTCTCCCTATGCGAGCTGATGGTTTCGTCAAAGTCACTGACCTGGTGAGTTAACGCGCCCCGGCTCCGAACAGGGACGTTATAACAACGCGGCTTAGCTGGCCAACCCGCGTGTCAGTTCTCTCGATCTGGCACAACTGCAGGAGATGGTCAAAACCAATGCGAAGCAACGGTTTGCGTTGATTCAGGAGGAGGACGTTTGGTTGATCAAGGCTAACCAAGGGCATTCACTAAAGGTTTGGAGAAAAATAGCGCTCAGATACGTTTCTAAGGGTGCTTTCAGGGCGTGAAAGAGCTGGAGCTTCAGCCAATCTTGTCGATTGCCGATATTCCGTCCAAGATTGCCGTCCATGGGACGACTAACGCTGCTTGGCAGTCTATCTGTGCGTTTGACTGCGAGTTCTTCTTCGACGCATTCTGACTTGATAACACAGCCGTGCAAGGGCTCTCAAGAATGTCGCGCAACCACATTCACCTTGCGCAAGGTGCGGCGACGGACGATGTGATCAGCGGTACGTTGACGCATCTTGCCCGCTTCGTTTGGCTCATTTTCTCGACAGGAATGCGCCGGAGCTCACAGATCCTCATTTTTGTGGACATAGAACGTGCCTTGGCGGACGGACTGAAGTTCTCATTGTCGCAGAACGGCGTAGTGTTGACGGAGGGAGACGAGAAGGGATTCTTGGCCACGAAGTATTTTATGCGGGTGGAGACAGCGCAGCAGGTAGCAGTGGTAGGTTGGGAAGGCCCTTCGTAGTTCATTGTGATCAATCGTGCGCGTGACTCCATGGCGCCTTTACCGCTCACAGCGACCAAAGCGTATGCGACTCCGTCCGCGTCGCCGATCCCGTCTGCCACCTCCCGTTCCCGCGACTCGCGGCCTCCAATCAAACGGGTCCGTGTCGCTCCGACGCCACAGACCGCGTCAACCGCGCCCGATGCAGCCGACATCCAACGCGAACGCGCGCTGTCCAAGCAGCGATTCCGCAACGTTATTGATGGCCTGGCCGAAAAATACACTATGCCCATCCATGAAGACGATCTTGTCGACTTCACCACGCTGGAGATCATTGAGGACCGTGGTGTTAGTCGGGCCAAGTTGGGTGGCGAGGCCGATGTCAGCGACCAGGGCGACGAAAACATACCGACCGACGAAGAAGACGACTTCGATGAGCTGGACTTGATTGCGAGTGCTGAGAACTCGATGTTGCCGGCCGACATTGTCGAGCAAGAAGCGCAGGATGAGCTGTTGGCTGAGTTTTTGGAGGCAGAGAGGCTTAGGAAGGAGCAGTGCGGCGAAGATGACGAGGAACAAGAAGACGACGAAGATGAGCAGGAGCAGCCGTTGGAATCGCTCCGACTACCCACCCCAATACCTGCCTCGAAGCCGGCTCGCCACGTCGACGAAGACTCTGACGACGAACTCAATATCGGTTGGGGTGTCGTCGATGATTCCAACCGCGTTCGGCGCGTCGCAGTTGTGGATTCCGAGCCAGAAGATAACGACGAGGCACATTCGCCTACACCCGTTCCCAGTCCTCCCCGACCAAGATTTCCAAGCCCAGCTCGCTCAATCCAACAACTCGCGACGCCACCGAAGTCTCAGACTCCCTCTTCGGAGCAGTCTGGTCCCACGCGTTCTGCTGCCAAACCCAAATCCTCCCCGATTTCTTCTCCACACCCTTCACCATCCAAGCGTCGAGCAGTTCCTGCTTCGCCTGCCTCCCGTACAAAATCAACGCGTTTGGAGTCTCCCCGTCAAGTCGACTTTACTCAGTTGGCTGTCGGCTCGGCCAAGAAGACTTCCGGACGCAAGCCAGCAGCCGTGGCATCTGCGATATCAACCAGCTTAAAGACGAAAGACAAGCCATCTCTAGAGCCTTCCCATCCTGCAAGAAAGCCTGCGCGTCGCAGCTTATCTGCGCCGCGGGCGCAACCTCCTGTTAAGGATCTTCATCCGCCGGATCGCAAAGGCAAGGGCAGACTCGTTGAGCCAGCAGCGGGGGACATATTTGTAGCATCTCCTTCACCGGAGCTCCGCCTGACGCCGCCACCCCGCCGAGTGCGTTCGTCATCTGCTCGGCGGGCATCTCCACCGCCCGAGTTTCTGGAGGGTTCGTCGCGCCCACCAGAAGCAAAAGTCAAAAAACGCAAGCGGCAGCCGTCATCATCAAGCAGTGAGGGTACTGCTCTCTCTTTTGCATTATATCGCAGCTCGAGCTGACGTCCACACAGAGTGGGACTCATCCCCGATCAAGGCAACCAGTAGTCGAAGACACGCAAAATTCGCGAGGTCGATTGAATCGGACTCGGAAGATGGGCACGCGTCCCGACATCGACGTTCCATCCCTGCCGCGATGCCACCTTACTTCCCGGCGCCTTACCCTGCTGGGGTGGCGCCAGTCCATGATCCCCGGGCTATGCAGATTCTCTCCCACTATATGGTCCAAGCCCTTTATGCGATGTCCGTTCCGCCCCAGGCGCCGCCCCATGGACACCTTCCCGAAGATTATAGTCCGCACGGCCCATTCTCGTACCCATCGACCCCACGGCATTCCCGCCACCAACCATATGTTCTTGGCTCGGGGGCTACACTGCCGCCATCTTCCCCTCCTTCTGTATCCTCATCTCCGATGCGACCAGCACTCGTCGCTCGTAGCCGTTCACGGGGTCGTCGCGTCAGCTTTAGTCTGGATGATGATGATGGTGTTGCGGGCGCTGGCGACGATCCTCATGGACCTTCACGGTGGCCTAGAGACTTTGCACATCTTTCGGATGAAGAAGAGTCTGGCCAGCGTCGCGGTCGCTCAAAGAACCGTGCCCAAACGCCTGGTCCAGGCCCGTCCGCGGACTCGAAATCGAGGAGCCGCCGTTGATTTCGTAGCGTCGATAGATGTCTTGGCTCGGAATTGAATCTGCTCACTCTGATCGCAGAACCTCGTATCTTTATGCTGGTAACACGGTATCCATAGCGCTGCGACGCCCGATGACTGGCGGAATGGGGCGGAGTTGGGTTTCCGAAGCTTTCTTGCCTTTCTCGACACGCATCAGGCGCCGATCCTAGGAACGTGATCCGCCAGTCCGCGCACAACAAACTCCGAAGAAACAATGATAAAAGCGACAATGCGCGCTGGGTCCACCATTCTCCTTCTCCCTCTTAACTTTTTTCCTTCTTCTTTTCTCTCTTCCTCTCCTCTTTTCTTTCAAGGCAGCGCCTTTACGTTCACTGGTGACCGACCATGCGATTCTACACAGTCCTCCCCCTCCTTGCGCTGACCCGCGCTGCGGTCATTCCTCTACGAGCGCGCCAAGATGCATCTCAGGTATGCAGCGAATAAGCGCCTACGCCCATTAGCGAACTAATCTTCGGCCAATCCAGACGAAATTTGTCGTCGCTCACCACATTGTCGGGAACACCTTCCCGTACACCCTGCAAGACTGGACGGACGATATCACATTGGCTTCCGCCAACGGAATCGACGGCTTTGCGCTGAACGTCGGCCCCGATGACTTCCAAGTCACCCAGACGGCCAATGCGTGCGCGCCTAATTTTTTGTCGCGTCACTGGATTGCTAATTATTGTTTTGTAGCTTCCAAGCCGCGCAGAACTTCGGTTCTAGCTTCAAGATGTTCTTCTCCTTGGACATGTCGTGCGTCCACCGCGTTCACTGTGTCCTTACACGCATTCTGATCGCGTTCGAAGCGTGCTGCCGTGCGCGACCCCCGACGACGGTGCCAGCCTGCGCCAACGCGTTTTGAACTTCACTTCGCACCCCAACCAACTGCAGTTCAACGGCAAGGCGTTTGTATCGACGTTTGCTGGTGAATCATGCACTTTCGGACAAAGCAGCGTTGCCGAGGGATGGGCAACGCAGTTCGCGACCAACCCAGACTTGGCTGGCAAAATTGTCTGTTCAAAGTTGAAGCAGGGCGCGATTGAATGCTGAATACTTCTTGCAGCACTTCGTGCCGTCGTTCTTCATCGATCCTGCGACCTTCAACCAGTTTGCGGGCACCATCGATGGCGCATTCGGCTTCAACTCCGGCTGGCCGATCCAGGTTACGACCGGCTTCGCCGGCAACATCACCAGCAACCTGACCTCCACCGGCGAGGCTGGCACGAATGCTCTCAACCAGTTCATTGGAGCGACTGACACGGACACGCAGCAAATCCAGTCGCTTGCCACATTCGGGACGAACTTGACGTACATGGCTGCCGTTGCGTATGTTCCTTCAACTTGCTTGCCCAAAGTGTCTTCTAAGGTGATCCTTTCAGCCCGCACTTCTTCACGCACTTCTCGCCGCAATCATTCAACAAGAACTTTGTGTTCTTGGCTGACCAGCACCTGTACGCCCGGCGTTGGCAGAATGTGATCGGTCTTCGCGACCAGATCGACCTCGTCGAGATTGTCACGTGGAACGACTACGGTGAAAGCCACTACGTCGGCCCTATCAAGGGTGCTCTCCCCACTGGCAGCGAGGTTTGGACCGATGGCTTCCCCCACCAAGCCCTCCTTGGCCTCACAAACTACTTCGCCACGCAATTTAAGACTGGCCAGGCACCCGCCCTCACCGAGGACCAAATCTACATGTGGGCACGACCCCATCCCGCACTCGCCACTGCTACCAACGACCCCGTTGGTCCTCCAACCACCTTCAACATCTTACAGGACGAGGCTTGGGCCGTCGTCCTTGCAACTTCGAATGGCACGGCCACAATTAGCACGGACGCAACGAACACCGCGACTTTCGATGTCTCCCCCGGTGTGAACCTGCTTGCGGTTCCCATCGTCCCAGGTGGCACACTTAATGCGCAGTTGACGCGCGGCGGCTCGACCGTCGTTAATCTCGCTGTACCCGGATCGAACTTTACGTTCAACGGTGCTCCGGAGACGTTTAACTATAACATCTTGGTGGCTACGGCTTCCAGCTCCAGCTCGTAAAGAAGAAGTCGGGAAGGAAATGGTTTTCACGTACGAAAGGGCTGTATTTTAGCGTGTTGTATACCACCGTGAAATCATAAATATCCCGACATGGGGCAAAGCACCTAGTTCCAACGTTCAGAGCAGTCTATCGGAAAAGCCGTCACTACTCCGGACCACCGGCTGTCTTGAACGGTGTTTGTTGGGCTGCTCAGCTTAGCGACTTAGGAACTTACATGTATTCTCTCTTCTATTAAAAATGCTACAAATGCTAATTTACATGCGTTCATTGACCAAGTCGCGCAAGAGCGGTCGACCGCGCAGGATACCTGTCCCAGTGTCCTCCTTCGCAATCTTGGTTCTTTTCGGTCCTCGCCCTACGAGGTTCTCCTTCGCCGTGGACACCTCCTGCTCTCCTGCTCGTCGCTTCTCGGCGGTCGGCGTCGCGAAACATGGATGCAGCTCCTGTGCATTTGGCGGCAGCGACAAAATCCATCCACGGGTCTCCATGAGCTCGAAAAAGTCCTTGAGTAGCGGGGCGGTGCCGAGCGTCTTGCGCGAGCCAACGATGACGAGCTTGGACCGCGCGCGCGTAAATGAGACGTTCATTCGTCGCCAATCCTTGATGAGGTCTCCGATCTGCACCAATCTTTGAGCGAAACGGCTAGCGGAATAACGAAGAACGCACAAATCCATCCTCGTTGGAGCGCACCAACGAAATAATAATACAGTCCTTGTCGCGACCTTGGCTGCGGTCTGCGGTAAGGAGCTCCAGACCCTTGCGGTGCTGGAGAAGATGATCCAAGAGCTTGAGTTGTTGTCGATATAACGAGAGGATGCCGATTTGGTCCGTTGAGACGCCGCTTCGCAAAAACGTTTCCGTTATTTGATAGACCAGCGCCGCCTCGACCTCGTTCTGAACGAGATCACCGACTTTGGAGTCGCGAGCGGGGACGGCGTCAGTGTCGACGAATACAGCTTTACAACTGCGTTTCTATAAGCACGTGACTCGAATGGTTTAGAGAAAAGCGCACCTCTCGTCCATGAGCCGTTCCAACCAGCATCCCGTCGAGTGACACGCGTGGCCCTGGTGCAAGCGGCGCAAGAACGAGTGATCAGGCAACGCCAAACTGCGTTTCGCAACCTCCTCCGACCCGCACCGCAGCTTGCCGTTGTATACCAGACGATTCGAGAGCGTCATGATATCCTCGTTCATGCGATACTGGTGCGACATGTCAATGACCGCGTACGGATGGGCTTCAGATAGTCGGCGGAACAACGACACGTCCAGTCCGCCTTTCCGAGCGTCCTTGTTCCGAACGAGCGGCGGGAGCTGGTGGTGGTCGCCAACAAGAACGAATGTCTGGGCGAAGCGAAGCGGGCCGAGACAGCTGGGAAGCGTAATCTGCGAGGCTTCATCGACGATGCAGTAGTCGAACTTGCGGCGTGAAAACAGAGCACTGTTTGTCGTCAAACAATAGTCCCGTGTTAGTCAACCACAACACTCACTGGTCGACCGACAAGCACGTTGTGGCAACAACAGGCGGCGTCATAATCTGCTGTTCAAACTGTTCAACGGTGGTCGGTGTCCGCCGAGAATGGAGTGTGAACTCTTGGGCATCTGGGTGGACCTGCGCATCCTCAGGCCATTGCAAAACGTTGCAAGCGACATGAAACCTACCTTATCGACATTTCCGATACGCAGAATGCCAAAGTCAACGTCTCCCTTCAGCTTAAGCAGAATATTATCGACCGCAGAGTGCGTGTAGGACGTCAGCAAGACCGTCTTGCCCATCCCCGCCAGAATCTTGATCAGCGCCGCAATCACAGTCGTCTTCCCCGTCCCCGGCATGCCCAGAACGAGAGCATAGTCCTCCGCACTGAGGACCTTCTGGATCGCGGTCTGCTGATTCTCGTTCAGCGGCGTAATGTACTGCGTCAAGTGCGGGGGAATCGCCGCCGGCGTGGCGACGAACTTGGGCGCCTGCAGGTCAACGATGAGCTGTAGACGACGCAGATCGCCGTGCGAGTAGAACAGATGCGCGAGATTGTCCCGCATGCGGCCCATGCCCCCGAAAAGCTCGTCTCTGTCGATTCGGAAGACCGGGCACGTGATCGGGGCACCAGCTGGTCGGAAGCGAGCCATTCGCGTGTTGATGTTGTCGAGGGAAAGCTCATGGTCGACACCAACGACCACCGATGTCGGCCCAAGTTCGACGATGAAGCCCCTCGCAAGGGCCCACATATCCGGCTCGACAGACACGGTGATGGCATCGCCGACGCCTAGGTGGCCGTTCAAGAGCGAGGGAAGGTCTCCGTGGCGCACGAGACGATACGTGAATTGATGGATCTTGTTAGACGACTTCTCGATCGCCTTGGGCGCAAAAGTCGTGTCGAGAGACATCGAGCTGAAGCAACGTCCCCGAGCTTCGCGTTCGGTAGCGCCCATCGTCCAAAGCTCCTTACGGAACCGCGTAAGATCCTGCTCCTCGAGAGAAAGCAGGCTCTCCCACTGCTTGAAAAAGGTCGCCTGCTCGGGGGTGATGTGGGCGGTCTTTCGCTCGTAGATGTCGGCAATGGGGGAGTTGGAATCGACCACGTTTTCCACTGCCTAGCCGGATGAGCTTTCATTCTTGCGCGAAAATAATGAAAAGCACCTTGCGATACAGCATACAGGCGTCAAGATTGAAGCATCGTTTGCAGCTCCGTTCGTCGTCGATCGTTGGAGGGAGGAACGCCTCGGTCTCGAGTGGGGCACACCCATCCGACGGCTTGATACGACGTCCCAGATACCTGGTCATCTCGTTGCGAATCCCGATGAGGCCTTTGATGTCTCTTCGCGTGGCTGGTACGCGAACCACTTCCTCGCTCTGCGTGTAGAAGAGCAACCCCGAGTTGACTTCGGCCCCGTAGCGCTCCTGCGTCAGCAAAGTGTACAACATTGTCTGCGCTCGATGTTCCAAACCAGCACCAGGTCGACCCGTCTTGATTTCGAACGGCTTGGGACCGCTGGTGATCACTGGTTTGGCGGCGGACGATTCGGAGATTACCGCGAGCACCGTCGCGTCCATCTTGCCCTTCAGACCCCACATCGGCGACCAGATATCCTCTTCGATGTCGAGCAATTGCGAGATGGCGAGATGCGCTGCTTGTGTGGGACCACTGCGCGGGTCCTCCAGGCGACCAGCAGGCTACATAAAAACCATTAACCTTTTGTCGTCGAGTCAAGAAAACCGCGTACTTTAGGTGCGTCTCCCAGGTATTTCCCCGAAAATGCTTTGAGACCCTTCGCCCGCAAATGAATTTCGCGTCGCGCGTCCTCGACGCTGAGGCTGATTTTCGCGATATCGGAAATATGCTGCCCAACGACTTCATCCACCTTGGCCTCGACCCATCGGTCATCCCAGCAATCGGCACTCATGCAAGCTTGCATAACCTCGTGGAGGATAATTCCCCATACGAGGGCCGGTGTTGCATCCGAAGACGAACGTATGAGGCCAGAGAGCGCCGACTTGCGACGGCATTCAATAGAGTTTGCGAGAGTGGATGGGGTAAGAAGGAGGTCAGGGTTAAGGATAATGAAGTTGTCGGAAGATGTGATAGAAATTGTTTCGGTAGATGAAGGGGATTTGGAGAAGGATCCGACGATATTGACGATATCACCTAGCCAGCTGTTAGTCGCACGAGTATATAGAGAGAAGGACACTAACCGACGCGAACATCCGTGCGAGCCCATTCGTCTTGTAACGAAACGGCGCGTTTTGTGTCCGCACCGTCCACACGAACAACTAAATCCTACGAAACATTAAGAAAAGAGTGGGAGCAAATAATATTGGCGCACCCTTTGGACCTTCCCTTCAATAACACTGAGTTCCGTAGCAGATTCCACGATACATCGAATATATGGTGGTGGTAGATGAACTGGGACTTCCATCTGGTAGAGCTGAGCATGCATTCGCGGGCATTTCAGGTCCACTCACGGCTTTGGGTTTCGGTTTCGGTTTCGGCTTCACGGGAGAAAGCATATCGTCCCAGTCCCAGTCCTCTGCGCCCTCGAGCAGCTGGCCCATGTCCACGTCCTCCAACGCGACAGAATTTCCGTTTGGTTTCGCGGCGGCAACCCGGCTCTTGGTGGGCGTAGTTGGAAGAGTGGAGGAGGATGCATTCGGCGTGGGTTTCGCTGGCGTAGGGTCTGGAGTGGGGGTGGCATTCCAAAACGCGTCGTCGAGGTCGAGCATGAGGTTCTTCATGAACTCGGCTTCTTCCTCTGCGGTCGGCATGTTGGAATAAATTGGCGCGTCGACTAGAAGAAAATGGGGTGAAAATTAGAGATGGCGCGAGCTCATGGAAGTGCGGAGGAAGGGAGTGACGGGTGTTACCCCAACGCGCCACTGGTCGAGTCGTGATCGCCATGTCGGGCGGTCGCGCAGAGTCGCAGCCGGGCTATGGCCGCCGTCGGTCCAACACCGTCCAGTCCATTCGGCCGGTCCCCGCCCCGCCGCTCAACTTCGGCGACTTTCAGGTCCTCAACTCATGGGTCCACGAAATGAAACCAGACGCCGACTCGAGAGGGATTAAATTCAACCACTCCTACTGGCCTGGCGTCCGCGAGGGAGACATGGTCAGCGCTGGACCTCTCCATGGCTCCGAGTCCTTCGTCTTCTTCGTCCCGCACGATGACCAGACCTCCCGCCAAATGATGATCTCCATTCCCAAGCCCATGGCCGATGCTTTCAAGCTCAAAAACAACACAGAGGTCCTGGTAACAAAAGTGCTCGTCCAGTTGGCTTCGTGCGACGCGAGCTAAAACTGTTGTGTCAAGGTCGATCCTGCTCTCTACTCGGCAGAGTTCATAGAACTCATTTTTCAAGACCAGTACCTCGGCCGCAGCGACATGTGGCGGCTTGGGGAATATCTTGTTGGCCAGTGCGTTTATGCCAACCAGGAGATTTCCTTCATTGGCGGTATCGTGGCCAAGATTCAAGCTATCTACATGGATGGCAAGCAAGTCCAGGCGGCCTGCGTCACGACGTCCACCAAGACCATCTTCCGTTCGCTCTCGGCCAAAATCACCATCTTCATCCAAGTCTGTCAGGAGTTATGGGAGTTTGCTGGTGACGGTAAGCAAATCTCAATTGGATGTTCACAGCTCACCGAGATACAGGCGAGCGATATAACGAGAAGATTGTCCATTCCTTCCTCCCTGCGCTCTTTGCAAAATGGCACGATGCAAACACTAGCCACACCGTCACCATTGTCCTTATCTCCCGTGTCTTCTACGAACCCTCCGAACGAGAATACGCTGCGGGGCCATTGCAGTACGACGACCTCGGACAATCTTACAAGGACTTTTACAAAGTTATTACCGACCTGGAAGTCATTCCCAGCCACGGTTGGAAACCGACCCTCGTCAGTCTCAAAACAAGTTTCTGGGACTTTCAGCGCGACATCCTCTTGACGCACCACTACCATCAAGATGGGTCGGGGACCGCCGCGGAGCCGGTTCGGCTCGTTGGACGCTTGTCATACGCGCACGACGGACCTCTCCTCGAGGCGCTCAATATGGCTTTGAAGCCGACGGAGACCCACTACATCGATCGCTCGTTGACACTCACGGGCTCAGCGACAATCGTGATCACTCCAGGAACAGGCTACTATCGCGTGTCGAAGCAGCTGCTCAGGCTCACGACGACGCGGATGCTAGATCAAGGCTTTGGTTTGGATCTCATCTGTTTAGCCAAGGTTTGTTCGTTGTCTCCTCGACTTAACGGCAGCTCATTCCTGTCTAGCATCCTCTGCACCAAAGCCCGATTTTCAGCTTTCGCGGGCCCGAGGTTGGACAATCGGATCGTAACAAGGACGGTGCTGGAGCCGGCGGACGTGCTTCGGATCCTCTGTGGGGCGGCGATGACGAACCAGCACGGGGAGAAGAGTTACGCGAGTATTGGTGGGAGCCGTTCTGGGTCTTTGTGTCCTTTTGGGACCAACAAATGGACCTGCCGTTTCGCAGAGATCGGTGAGGTCTCCTCGTGTATTTTATTTCCAGAGCTAACAGGTAAACAGCTTTGTTGCGCGCGCGAAAATGCACGAGATACAGATGCTTGGACTTCTCGAGCACGACATCATCTCAGGAATCGAAGTTCCCTTCCTCCCCGCCTCCGAACGTCCCTCTGCCAGTCCCGTCTGGGACGGTGACGCCCCGCCACCGATCACCAAGGCTGAAGCCGACCAATTCGACCTCGACATCTTTGCGCTCAAACCCGAGTCTAAAATGTTTGCCGCGCCGTCGATGCATCGTGACCCGTGGTTGTCCGCGACGTCTGGTGGCGGTTCTGCTCAATGGAGCGCGGACAAACGCGCTTCGCAGCGGAGCGCCCGACTCTCCGCTTCCATCATTGAGGAGAGCCCAAGGACGATCTATCACGAGTTGCCGCCGGAGAAGACTGCAGAGGGCGCGTCGTTGAGCTCTGCTGCGTCTATCAGCAACTTGAGCACGTCGCCGTCTCAATCGTCTATCCGGTCCGCGCGCTCGACCGCGTCACGGAAGGATGCAAAGCGAACTACATCAGTCGCTTCGAAATTGGCACCGTCTTGGCTCTTCAATCCCTTTCGGAGCACGCCAAGCGAGCCGCAAACGACGTCTGTGTCGGCTTCTGCATCGTCCGCTCCAAGCACCAAGAGCGCGGCGGTCGCTCCTTCCACAGGCTCGTCCACAACATTGGTGTCACGTGCACCCGTCCCCATAAAAAACACAAGCAGCGGGAACAACTCGCCGTCCGCAGCACGTACACTAGAAGACGACCCTCTTACCGCGCATCGCTCCTCCTATATCCGCAAATCTCCGATAAATACTCCGCCGCGCGACGAGGCGAATTTCGCCAAGCGACGTAGTGCGACGCTGGTCTCAGCGTCCTCTTCTCTCCCCGGCAGTTCAAATGTGCCAACAAACCCGACGAGGCTCGACTCGGTCGTGTCGTACACCCAAACCTCCCTTGCTCGACGCTGGGAGCACATCTTCCCGACCCCACTCTTCAAGCACGACGTCAAGTGGTCGTCCATCGTCACCCCCGCGTGTCTCCCGCTCACCGTCTCACACTTTCCGAGCGCGCACGAGCTGGAAACAGCGTACGACATGTTCTCGTACGACTTTGTGCTCGACCCCGCGGAGATGCACTCGTTCATGGTCGAGCGGACGCACCAGCCGAAGAAGTCCCCTGTGACCGAGACAGTGCGACGCGAATGGGCGCTCTCCGTGATGCGCGGCATGGCTGCCGTGCGTCTCGCCCAGGGCTTCCAGTTCATACTCCGCGACTCCACCAAATCCTCGTCGCATGACGAGCAGCCAAGTCGCGGCAATCCGTTGCGGCGCGGCAAATCCTTTGTGCAAGACGTCGAGGAGACACCTCGGCCGCGGGGAGCGTCAGAGGTCCTACGCAGTGCGTCAGACTCGCCGGTGTTTTTGTGCATGTCCAACGAGATCCACCGCATATCCTACGTCGACGAGACCATCCAGGTCCGGAGATACGTCCGCCGCATGCCGCAGACGCTTTCCTACGAGTACAAGTGTCTCATTTGGCCGAAACTTGGCGGTGGGTACACTCAGCAGCAGTCGACCTTTACCGCACACGGTATGGAGAACTATGGATGGAACAGGTAACCAACTTTTGTCTTTCCGTCCCCGTTTCTCATGTCTTCAGTCTCGACATGCTTGTTGCGGGCTATCAACACCAATTCAACGAGTCTCTTCGGTACTGGCGTACTCGCTTCGTCGTCATTCCGACAGCAGAGCCGCCCTCGGCCGATATCGGACCGCCGGGAGAGAAGTTGAACGACGAGGAAATGCGTATTATTGGGATCGAAAAGCTCGCAGAACAGTTCACCAAGTTGCGCTGGCAATCTGCGGACGAGGATCCAGCCCCGCCAGTCCGGTTCCTCTGGACGACCCTCAACCCCGCAGTTTCGGTCCTCGACGAAGCGCTCATGGAACAGCTGGACCAGATACATACCGCCGGCCCGCTCAAGAAGAACATGAAGAGCGAGAAGGAGATTTCAGATATGTCGCTGGCTAATATCGCCAAAGCCATGCGTTCCGAGGGTGGCGTCCCCATCAAGCATTATGTAAGCAGCTCATTCGACACTTGTCGTTGCTGAGCATCCACAGGTCTGGCACAAAACGCAATATCCGAACGCGTTCACGGGCCACGACTTTGTTTCTTGGCTGGTTCGCGAGTTCAGTGACGTATCCTCGCGATCGCAAGCTACCGAATGGGGCCTCAAACTCGAGGAGCAGGGGTTATTCGAGCATTGTCGAGGCAACCATACGTTTTTGGACGGGTGAGCAACTACATTTTCTATTTCACCTTACTGAACCGCCAACCAAGGCATTATTTCTACCGGTTCAAGGGCGAATACTCAGTCCCAATGACGCCTCGTAACTTGAAGTGGTTCGGGTCTCGTCTGATCGGAAATATCGACCCTCGTGCAGCTACCAGCGCCCCGCCGCCCCCAACACCCTCGTCGAGAAACTTCAGTGGTCGTCAAAACCGTCGTCGTCTCATTTTGAGCCAAAGTATGGTCATCGATATCGACCCGAATAAGGTTCGTTCGTGCCTGCGGCTCCAACACGCGCTGACCGACTGGCGGAATAGAAAAGTGACCAGGCGGAGAGCGTTGTGCTCCACCACGATATCATCCATAACCCCGGGACTGTGTTCCATTTCGAGCTGCAATGGATCGGGACGACAGCCCGCTGCATCGAAGACCAGCTTCGGCAATGGAGCCGTACCATCGAGCGATACGGGCTGAAGCTGGTAGAGGCGTACGTGACGCAGATCAGCGACATTCGTGAACGCAATGCGTTCCAGTCGTGTTTTCCCCTTCGGCTGGCCGTAGCGCCGCCCATCGTTCCCGACCTCGAGAGACGGGTCCCTCTCGGGACTCATACGGCGCAGTACTTCGAGTACGCGCTCCTTCGGAAGTTTGACTTCATAGTCGACATCGAGGCGGCGGGATTGTACCCACCGCAAGTCGACGTTCTCTACTCGTATCGCCGTTCGCCCTTCAACTACTCGCAGTTCGTCCACCGTTCAGGGTTCGCGTTCGTGCAGGTTCTGGGCGGCGAAAAGGGCTTCCTTTTCCTGACGAATCGGCTGATGGCGCCGGGCCGATTGGGGTCGAGCTCCAAACACAAGGAACATCAGCCTGCTGCCGAGGCCGACAAAATCCGAGTCGCGTTGCAGAACTTCTGCTCCGACGAGAGGGTCTTGCGTGCGTTTTACGAAGAGGAGATGGCAGCGTTGGCACCGGCACCTGGGCTCGACGACCCGCCGCCGTTGTCTATCTAGAAATCTACAGCTTGCTTTGCACTACTGTCCGGACCGCCGCCTCGTCGTGGGCCATCTCTCCCCTGGCCCACTCCATCATGCCTTGCACCAACCGGTCGACGTCGCCTTGCGAGTTTCCTGCGTGGAGGCAGACACGGACGCGGTCTTTGCCCTTGGGCACTGTCGGCCACGTGATCGGCCGTGCGTTCAGTCCTCGCTGCATAAGATACGCAGAGAGCGGCCGCGGTCGTGTGGTCATTACAGGGATGATTGGGGATGGTGGAGAGGCGTGTTGGATTTCTACTGGGAGCGCCAGAATGTGCATGGGCACGTCTCGGAGCTGTGGGGAAAGCGTGTCGAGGAAGTAGCGGGATAGATCGAGCAGATGCCTCGAGAGCTGGGTAATAATATGAGCCAAGCTCTCAGAAATTCGAATGAACGCGCCTTTTGTGCCGTCCCGTCTATAAGCATGTCGAAGGAACTATCGGCGGCGATGATGTTTGCGTGGCTCAGGGAAGTAGTGTAGATTAGAGAGCGAGCGTAGTTTAGCAAATAGTCGCGGATGAATGGTTTGGTCAATAAAACAGCTGCAGAAACTCAGCGACGAGGATAAAGAGAGAAGTGAGCCTACCTCCAGTTGCGGCCAGGGCCTTGCCAAAAGTGTGCAGACGCGCTAGGACTTTATCTTCCAATCCGAGCTCTGCGACGCGTCCTCGACCTTGCGGACCGTATATTCCCGTCGCATGAGCCTCGTCAACGATCAGGAACCCGTTCGATTGCGGGAAATAGTCCTCCAGAATGTGCACGATCCCTTCAAGCGGCGCGAACGTGCCGTCCATGCTGTACAAGCTCTCCACCGCAACGAAGAGGCTGCTCTGCCCCGTCTGGAGCTCAGGCCGCTCGGAGAGCAGCTTTTTGAGGAGCTCCTTGAACGACGAGAGGGAGTTGTGCTCGAAGGAAAAGTGGGCGCCGCGAGCACGTGAAGCGCGGATCCCATCGTGAACTGAGGCGTGGATATATTCGTCGTACACAACCACGTCCCCGATCTGTGGTATGCAGGAGAAGAACCCGACGTTGGCGTCAAAGCCCGAATTGAACAGGATCGCAGCGGGCGATGCGAAGAACTGCGCCAGCCGTGCCTCGAGAGCGCTGTGGGCTTGTCCGTTAACGAGCAGGCGCGAGCCGCCCGATCCGAGGATGTCTTGCGCGGACTGGAGTTTTTGAATGAAGCGGGCACGGAGATTCAGCGATGTGGCCAGTGAAAGATAGTCGTTGGAGTTGAAGTCGACCAGATTCGTGTTGGTAGAGGACGAGAGACTTGTCGGATTGGGGAGGCGACGGAGGATCCCTCGTTCTTGACGAGATTGCAGCGCCGCGAGTACCTGCGCCTCCAAACTGCTTTGCGGAATTATTTTTCGGGGCTTGCTCATCGTGGAATACGATCTGGACCACACGATGCTTGGAGGAGGACCGCAGGCGACGCGTGTGTTGGGGGGCGAAACGCAAGTTATGGGGCAATGAAACTATGCCCCGGGGATCAAACGCGCTTTGGGGCTTTGGCTCGCATCTTGCTCTTGACCGCAATGGTTCGCTTCAAGGTAACAACATTCAACACCTCGGCTTCATCCCAACTGACTGGCCCTCCAAGAACAGATGGCTCCTCGTCGAGTTCATGCCGGTGGCTGACGCAAATTCACCGTCGTCGCCGCCCCTCGACGGCCAAAAAATATTCTCCGCACTCCGGCAGAGTGTTTTGACAAACTTTGGGGATGTTGGTTGGGGTTCGGTCGGCATGTCTCTGAACGGTGTGTTGCAAAAGATCTCGCTGTCGAATGCAGCTAATGAACGCAGTCAAATATTATTCGCCCATGACCCATGTCTGCATAATCCGCGTCGGACGGGAACACCATAAGATTGCGTGGGGTGCGGTGACGCTCTTGACCACCATCGAGGGTCGGCGATACATCCCCAACGTCGTTCACCTCTCTGGTGCGTCCTTGTATTTCTTTCGGGTCTGGACTAAGAATACGCGCAGGAACTATCAAGCACACACAACTGGCAGCCATAGCCCACAATCGCGAAGTTGTTGCGCGCTTCCGAGCACAAGCCAAGACAGCTAGTGCGGCGCATCCTTCTTGCATTGCTGTATTCTGGCTGACGACCCTTCACAGGTGCATACCAAGATTCTTATGACGCGAAATTGCAAGAAATCAGCGCAGAAATCGAAGCATTGCAGGATTGAGATGCTCGGAGTGTTCTTGGACTCTGCACGACACAAGGCGCGCCGCTACTTTTTGTGACGCCCGCTGTTACTCTTGTACACGCAAACCACCACCATCCTCATGGCAGCAGTGGCGACGGCCGAACTCTTCCCTGCTGGACTCCCCACTCCAACAACCCCGGCAGAGACTGCTCGGGCCCTGATGGCGCGGAGGCAGGCGATCGACGACTCCTTGCAATTCTATGCGGCAGAGTTGGGCGAAGTCGGGATGAACGGGCCACTTGTCGATGCCGAAGGTTATCCACGACCCGATATCGATATCTACCGCGTAAATCGCACACCTGTTCTCTGGGATCCGGCCGCGTACCTACGTGTTTGTAGGTCAGAGAGGCGCGCAAGAGCATAATCGAGCTGAGGAACGACCGATTGGCCGTGATGGACAAACTCGCCGAAGTTCTGCAATCCGTATACGATCCTTCCGAGCAGGCGAGCTCGGATCCGGCACCGGGGAATCTGAAAGCGTTCGCAAAGGTCGAGGGTGTTACTGAGGGCAGTCCGGCGCATGAAGCAGTGCGTTCTTTGTGCTGTTAGAAATCTGCTCGCGTGCTTATCATTTCCGTGGCTTAGGGCCTGCTGCGCGACGACCTCATCGTACAATTCCACACGTTGACGCAAAGATCATTCCGGACTTCGTCGCTGAAAGCATTGGTGGACGTAGTCACCGAGAACGAGAACGTACGCGTTCATCTTTGTTCAGTCTCCGGGCCGACCTGTTCCATTTTTGCAGCGCTCTATCCTGTTGAAAGTCCAGCGACAGGGCCAAACCGTATCATTGACGATGGTTCCGAAGAGATGGGCGGGGCGAGGTTTCCTCGGGTGCGTTCACGCGCGTCTTCGCGTCTCTCTGATGGTTGTTGACTTCCCTCTTCTTGCTAGGTGCCATATTGTCCCGTATTCGCCGCCTTGACGCATGTGTATGGCTGTATTTATCGGAGCGTAATGGATTCGAACGTGTTCGACGCACGAGTACTCCCCATTTCCGGGGCCACGCAACAGGCTCCCTGGCGTGTCATTCCCTATTCGGTGCCCTCTGTATGCTCTCCGGCTTCGGCGCAGCGCCGGCACAGGAGGAAGGCACAGCGACAAGGCCAGATTGAGCTAAGACACCGATCGCGTCACACTCCGATACGAAGTGGTATAAATGAGCTAGCACTTATCGCGCCGACTCTCCGGTTCCCCAACCAAACAACCAACACACCCACCCCACCCACAACTCCCCGTCTGCTGCTTCCCAATGTCTCCGTCGTCGACCAACGTCTCTGCAGTTGTGGCTCCTGCTGCCACGGCTCGTGACACGGTCGGCGCTGTAGATAAGGATGCGCGGTTGGCGGCAATGGCCCCGGCGACGCCCGATTTGAAGGGCCAGCGCGGGTTCGAGTACGAGCGGGACCTCGTCAAGAAGACGGCCGAGTTCATGAAGCTCCGGGCACGCAAGGGCCAGCAGCGCGCTTGGGCCACACTGACCAACAAGAACGCGTTTCAACCGCCGTCGCAGAAGGCCAAGCTGCTTCGTCGCGACGAGCTGGACCTGCAGGAGGACGATACCGCGTATGACGCGGCCAAGAACGCGTCATTCGCGTCGGTGCCACAGACCGTTGAGGTCAAACTCGGCGACGTCGTCACCTCGGTCCGCAAGGTCCGCAAGTCCGCTGGTGCGTTTCATGTTTGTTTGTGGAGTCGAGTTGGTTTTTGCTCACCTAGTGGCGCGCTAGTCGGAGACTTCGTCATGATCCCGCCGACGCGCTCGGTCATCCCCCTCGACGACGTCATGTCTCGCGACCTCATCATCGACGAACCCTGGGAGCACATTTATGCTGACGATGATGACGAGTCGCGCGCGACGACCCCCACTAAGGCCTCGTATGCTGACGTCCTGGCCAAATAAGTTATTCAGCCACAACCCTCATCCAATCGTTTGAAAGCATAACCGATAGTAAATACGCACCTTAGCCATATTGACCCTTCACGGACTAGTAGACTGTAATATCTTGGAACCTGTTGTACCACCAGATACCCCCATGATTGGAGGGAGATAGACGTACTTGCCTTATGTCGAATATATGATTATGCCCATGAACGACTTGCGTAAACCGTCAGGCAAAGAGGGTGCGTCCACATAAATTAGATTGCGCGGTCATTATGACAGGAAGTCCTGCGGTATCTCGAAGATGGGTAGTGGGTGCGCCTCAGTATTGAGTACGTATTCTGTTCAAGACACGCGTTAGCTGGACGGCACGGGATACGTAGGAAAACACGCACTATCCAAAGGTAGTACCGTCGCATCTGAAAAGATGAGGTAGAGATACTTGAGTGTCTCGCTTAGCATGAACGTCTCCATCTTGTCCTCCATGCGCGACGGCACCTCGTCGACATTGATGATGCTGGCGTACCCGCCAGTCTCGACGCGGCAGTGTTTTTCGATGGACGAGAAGATGCGCCATGCCCAGTTGCGGAACTTCTCGTCTCCAGTCAACCGATACGCGAGGAAGAGCGACTCGATGGTTTCTGGGCGGAGGATATATCGTGCATCGTACGGAGGGAGCTCGTCAGGCCGGTGGTGGGCGCCTTTAATGTACCAATCGCTCGGATAGTTGGGGTCGTGGCCCATCGTGTCGCTGCGGAGTTTGAGAACAAAAGAAACACCAGCGGTGGTCGGACGAACCTCGCAATACGGAAATGGGCGATCTCTGGAGAGAGACCAGTGGCGGTATCGTGAGTGTCCATGCAGGTCTTGATGAGACTCATTCCCGTCTTCCAATCGCGTTGCCCTTGCTCGGAGAGCTCCTCTGGTCGCGGGGGGATCGACACGGGATGTACGACTGCGCCGGCCGTGGTAGCACCGAGCAGCAAAGAGCCTCCGAGGAAGCAGACGAGATGGTCTTGCTTGGGAGTTAAACGCCAGGTGCTGTATTCGAGTGAGAAGGGAACGGTAGCAGGTTGGAATAAACGTACATCTCGCCGCCCCTACCGCGCTCTGGGATGAGCTCAGAAGTATAGGTCATTCCAGAGCTCCCGCTCTTCTTGATGAGGTTCTTGTGGATCGCGTTCATAGCGTCGTTGTACATCTGAACGGAGTTGAGCGAAAATAGGATAATATTTCGTCCCACATACGTCGCGGTAGATGTTTTCGACACTACTCTGCAGGAATATGTAAGAAATTTGAAAAGAGTTAGAGCGTCTGGCAGACCGTTTGGATGTACTGTTTTCTAGTCACGTGCGTCAGACATAGCAAAACAGTAGCTGGCAGCTTACAAAAGATACTCGTAGTAGGAGTCCGCCCGAGATCCCAGTCGTACGGCCGAGATTGCAAATTCGCCTGTCTGCCAGCTGCAAATATTAGCTCGAAGAAAGGCAGGCCAGAGACACATACTTCAGGAAGATGGACGCCATTCCGTGGGGCATGAGGTTGTCCTTAATAGTGGACATGACCTGCAGATATTCAATGGAAGCGCAACGAGCAGAAAACGAGACCACCCACCCGTTCAACCTTCTCCCAGTAGAGCGTGTTGCCAGTCAGGTAGCTCAAGTAGCGGAATTCAAGCTGCAGCGTCGCAACCTCTGCAGAGCTGACGAAATCCGGCCACCCTGGATCGATGAGACCCTCTCTGAGAGCCAAATTGACGTTAGATAGTGGGTATCCGAACGGTGTGTTGAAGTTGGGGATCATGCGGTCGGCAAGATCAACTGCTTTCTCCAAGTACATCGTATCGTTGCCGGAGAGATGGTATGCTGAGAGCAGGCCGCCGAGAACACGGATAGTGGTCTTCAAGGGTTAGATAAAACGCGACCGGAGAGGCCCAGGAAACGCACTTCGAACATGTTGAACGAAGCGTCTCGCTCAAAGGTCATGTTATTCTGTACCCAGGCGCGGGCTCGCGAATATTCCTGGTCAAGACCCATCAACAACATAGTGTCGAGAGAGTCGACGACCGTGTACCCAATTCCGCCGGCGGAAGTCAGGTTCGTGCCTTCATGGCTGATAGGATGGTATTCATCCGCGCCCATTGCGTCCCGTTCTGCACAGCATGTGAGATTCGACGAAGAGAGAAGCTTCAGGACGCACCATAAGCTCCCCATGCATGCTGGAAAGCTTGTACCACTGCGTCTCGTCTGGGAAGGTCGACCAGGAATTCGGGAGGTTCGCCCGTAGGAAATATTCGGGCTATTTCAGATTCGTCGAAGCCAAAGAAGGCCCCGAACGCGTCATGGAAGAGTTGAGGAGCCTGGCGGGCCTGAGTCGAGATTTGTGAATAAGCAGATGGGCTCTACGAACGACGAAGTATGCACTGTTGGATTGGTGAATAAAAAGCGCCAGCGAAAGTGGTTGCAGCCGTACATTCCAATAACAAACAAAAGCGGCGGGAGCACGACCAGCATGAACAGTCCGCCTTGGAAATCGGTGTATGAAACCTCCGGCTCGGGCTGCCATTTGGACGGCTTTGGCGCAGTGGTCTTGGCCGCCTTCTTGCGTTGGCGGACCTGCGAGCTCATTTTGAGGGAGATGAAGGTTTGCGCCAAAAGATGTCAGCGTGGCCATCAGCCTTGTCCTGAACCGTCAGCGCGTCTTTACGCGTCCTCCCACAATGGCTGCATGTTTGCGGTTCACCACACGGTCGGAGGAGCCGTTGGCTCTTTCAATCGATAGGCTCTCATGCTTGGACCAGAGTCTGGAAGTCCTTCCTGGAGACCAAAGGGCACGACGCAACATGCTTCCCCAACTTGAAGCTGCTCTCGGCCAAGCCTGGTGTCGTCACTGCGTCTCTGAAGATTGAGCCGTACAACGGTATGTTCAATATCGGAGCCCTCCGCTAGAATTCACCGTGAACGCGGCCAGTGAACCGCGTCGGGGTGCGTGTTCTGGACACTTCGCCTGCCAAACGCGTCCTGAGATCCCCCAGACAGGTCTGTGGTTACTTTGCAAGCGTCTGTGCGATGCTAATAATTGGTCCAAGTTCACGGTGGTCTTGTTTTATCACTTACGGACACTCTGGGCTCGCTCGCTGTCGCGAGCAAGGGACACTACATGGTAGCCGTTCCGCATGCATTCGAAGACTTTCACTTGATGTTTCCTCCAGACTGGAGTATCGACAGACGTTGGGTGAGTGCGTAGATCGGTACATTTTCTGTTCTGAGTCCCTAGAACCTCCTTCGTGCGTCCGGCTGGACGCCCTGGAGATGTGCTTTACATGAAGTCCGAACTGACTGGAATGGGAAAATCTCTCGCGTATTCGCGCACTGAATTTACCAACGCCGATGGGGTCTTGCTTGCCTACGGCTACCACACCAAATACGTCGGCAAATCCTCTTCTCATCCAGTAAGTTGTGTCAAGGCTCCCACTCAGTTACATATTCTAAAATTATTTGTGCAGAGCAACGTAGTCATTTCTGAGGATGGAGAAACGTTACTAGAGGGAGAGATTGTGGATTAGATTCGTAGAACCCGTCGAACGCGTGACCATTTCCGGTTAACCAGCAACTTTCATCTGGCTTCCCTTCAAAGATGGAGGAGCTTTCTGCCCTGCCTCCCGAAATCCCCCGCAACTCTCCCGTCCGTGTCCGTACGATCAGCGTCAACTCAATGAGGTCGCTGCGGTCGGTCGCGCCTGCGTTCGCGCGTTTACCGTAAAGCAGTCCCTGCATGAAATTCGGCGGTACTGAGGGAGCGTAGTACAGAGCACGAACGTCCAGAGATACTGGCGCCGACACCGCGGCAGCCGCTCGGTCCCAATCGCCAGCTGCTTGAACACAGTGCTCAGCAGTGGGTGCAGTCGCTAGGCTCACCAAGCTCGTCAAGACCTGTTTCGCCCATCTCACCGACGAGGAGACTCGCGTCGCTCGCAGAAGAAAGCCAGCATGTGAAGGCCCCGACTCCGCTGAGCGCCAGCATGATTCCGGAAGAACCGCTACCACCTCGAGAGCGGGAACAGGAACACGCAATGGCGCGTAGATGGGTGCGGTGGATGCATAAACGCGGGGTTAAATCATGGGTCCTTCCCACTGCCCTTCTGGCTTCGACCTGTGTCAAGTTGGCGGTAGGGTTGGGCTCGTATTCCGGTGCGTCGCCCAGCTCGCTGTTCTTCGTGTAATGAACTGCCTTCCGTCCCAGGCGAGGCAACACCGCCGATGTTCGGAGACTATGAGGCCCAGCGACATTGGATGGAGCTAAGCATACATCTGCCGTTCAGTCGCTGGTACACATACGACCTGCAATATTGGGGTCTCGACTATCCTCCACTAACGGCCTACGTGTCGTGGTTGTGCGGGCTTGCGTGCGTCGAAATCATTTCATCTTACGGGTCGCGCTGAATTTGAGCAGAGCACACTGGATAAATCCATCGTGGGTTGCACTGGACCACTCCCGAGGAATCGAATCTGTGGGAAGCAAGGTCTTCATGCGCTCAACGGTCCTGTTCTTCGACGCGTTGGTTTACGTGCCCGCGCTGTTTTACTTCACGCGTACATGGCAAGCTACCCGCTCAAAACGATCTCAGGTCAGTCTTTGGTCCTACTACGCCAACCATTATTCAAGCTGCCCAGAACCTAGCGCTGTTGACGTTACTATTCCAACCCGCGCTCCTTTTGGTAGACTTTGGACATTTCCAATACAACTCTGTGATGCTCGGTAGGCAGCTCGCTGGCTCTTGTGTTCCTCGTCTAACTTTAGGCAGGCTTCACGCTCTTGGCCTTGAATGCTTTCGCCTTTGAGGCAGATATCATCGGGGCCATCTTTTTCGTGCTCAGTCTGGGCTTCAAGCAGATGGCGCTGTACTACGCACCGGCAATTGGCGGATATCTCCTCGCAAAATGTTTGTACCTAGGCTCTACTCATGGGTGAGCATTCCTACGTCTCGTTTGCCGGTGTATTTGACGCGTTTCCAGAGGAAAACTTTTTGTTCAACTAGCATTGACCACATCGCTCTCGTTCCTGGTCTTGTTCCTCCCATTCCTTCCCCCGTTCGCTCCTCTATCGGCCATCCTCGACCCCATAACACGAATATTTCCATTTGCTCGCGGCCTGTTCGAGGATAAAGTCGCCAACTTTTGGTGCGCCACGAACGTCGCGTTCAAATGGAAGAACTGGGCTTCCACGGAGGTCCTAATCAAGCTTTCCGCTGCCCTCACCGCCCTTGGGTTTCTGCCGAACGTGCTGATTTCACTCCGCGTCGCTTGGCAAACCCAATTGCGCGCGGGACAACCACGACCAGCTGGGCATACGCTATTCCTCCCCTTACTCCCATACATGCTGCTCAGCTCCTCGATGTCGTTCTTTCTGTTCTCTTTCCAGGTCCACGAGAAGACAATTTTGCTTCCGTTGCTGCCTATCACGCTCCTTCTGTCGAATGCCGCGCTCGATTCAACCGTCTTTGGTTGGGGCGTTTTGGCGAACAATATCGCTGTCTTCAGGTTCGTTCGCCTCCTCATTTTTTCTTCTTGATTGGCTTAAAAGTGCCGCAGCATGTGGCCTCTTCTCAAGCGCGACGGCCTTGGTGTTCAATACGTGGCACTGTTGGTGCTTTGGAACCGTCTCCTCGGCTACAACCCCCTGCGCCTTCCCGCCCTTTCCTTTATCCAAATATTATCCGTTGCCGTATATGCCGCCGCCCTCGCGCTTCCATGTCATGGAGCTGCTGGTGCCTGCACCCGCACGCTACCCCGACATCTTTCCCGTGCTCAACGTGCTCATCAGCACGCCGGTCTTTGGCCTGGTGTGGATATGGAGCATCAAATGCGGCGTCGAAGCTAGCTGGGCACTGGACAGTCTGGGCGTCGCAACGCCTCGCCCGGCACGAACATCCATTTCCATCAACGAAGAGCCGTCGACAACACATGGAACCAAGCCGGCGAGCATCGGTCCTTCGCAGGGCAGGAAGAGGGCCCCCTTCCCTTCAGAAGAAAAGTAGAGGTAGTGATTTATCCAGTCTAACTTATTCGCGGAACAAAATGATAATAATTGGGAACCTATCACGTGATCAATCCTGCTCAAATGGCATAGCGGTAGTTGATGCTACGGTCACCCAATCTAACCGAGTCCTCCTCTCGTTCCTCCTCGTCTTCCAAAGCATCTCGACGTTTGTTCTCGTGCGACATTTGGAACCATAGGTACGAGGTGACGACGACCGCGAAGAGTAAATATCCTGCCAGCTGTTAGGTTCATTTTGCGAGAAAAAGGGACCACGAACCGATAGCAACGAGATGCGGCTTTCGGTACCGATGTCCCGCCAGTGAAGGTCTATAGACTAGAACGCTGAGCAGTGGAGATGCGTTAAATGGGTTTGGAGGAAGAGAACTTCGAGATACTTGCCCTGAGATGGCGCCAATGTCACCGACAGTGATTTGCAGCGCGACCGCGACTGCGCGCTTGGTCTGTCCTGATACGTTCTCGCCGGGCCAGCTATGAGTAGCAATGAGAAGAGTGGTGGAGACAAAAATGCTGGTAGTACCTCAACAGAAGCGCGTTACCCGTGTACACTCCAGCTGCGGCTAAATGAACGCCAACATATTGCCCGCCAGCTGCGGAAATATCGGTTACGGGCATCGTCAAGGACCACGGACGAACCAGTTGGCGCCGTTATGACCACAATGTAACCTAACAACGATGTTCACGTCCCAGCGGTGTTTCCTAGGACAAATAGACAAACCAATGATCGCGACAAACGCAGCGCCGATGATGAACGGGGCGCGTAGGTTGAGCTTCGAGGTCACCCAAACAGTGGACCAAATCGACAAGGCAGCGAGAGCGTTCGGAGGGACCGTCAACCTGAGAGATACTCAACGACTGGGATCGAGCGGTTCAATATACACTACGCACAACTGTGCTTGCCAACTGGCGAACCCGAGCCCAGCGATGATGGTCGGCTGCGAAAGTGTCAAAAGAGAGCAAGCAAGGTGAGGGAAGCTCACCAGGAACAGACTCAAGGAATAGAGAACAAAGGCGAACCCGTGGAACAACAGTGCGTAACCCCAAACAAGGGGGTCCGTAAACGCCTGTCTGACAAACGCCCACTCGAACTTCTCCTCGCGCGATGCGTCCGAGTCGGTTTTCAGCCGCTCGAGAAGGCGGCTGCGTTCCTCTTCCGTTAGCTGGGTGCATAGGTGAGAGATACTTCGATGGCAGTTGAGCAACACGTACGAATTTGGCGCGATGCGACCAGGTGGGTACGATGAAGTACGCGAGTCTGGGCGAAATGAGACAATTGCGCGGCATCAATGTGCTCCACTGACAAGGAAATGGCGACGGTGATAACCTGCAGAAGTTGGAGAACGAATGCAACAGCGAGAGATAACGCATACGCCTTCGATGATGAAGATCCAGGCCCAACCACTCCGACCACCGACACCATCCATCTTCCCAATCCCGTAGGCAAGGATGCCTGACATCGATCGGTCAGCGAATGAAGGAGGTGGAGGAAAGTGAGGGACCTCCGAACGCTCCGGCCAAGGCTGCTCCACCAAAGAAAATGCTAACACGCCAGCTTCGTTCCTGGCGGCGATAGTACACGGAAAAGACATAAATCACACCCGGGAACAGGCCTCGTCAAAATGAGGGCGCGTCGATTCGAGGTCAGCGCAAACGTACCTGCTTCCGTCGCCCCCAGCACTGAAAAGACAATCTAATGCTCAGTATCGACACGTGACGAGAAAGGCCAACGGACAAGATCGGATGCCGAAGAGACCAGCCTGGTTTTTGACCAGTCCCTGTGCGACACTGACTGGAGAGGGCAGCTTAGAGTGAAAAGTAAGGACAATTATGCCGACGCACCTATTCCCCAAACAAGAGTGAGGGTTGGGAGCCAGATCTGAGGATCGAAACGTTTCAATCTGTGGGTGCATGAGCGACGAGGTTCGAAGTGCGACGAGTCGCGAACATGATCTTCAGGCTTGTTAAATCACAGTAGATACCGAGGATGAGGGTAACATACGTTGGCGGGGACCTCAAAGATCACATAGGAGCAGAAGTAGAGTGCTAAAGCGGTGTTGTATTGCTGGCGCCGGGTGAGCTTTGCTTTGAAAGAGTGCAGTGAACTTGCAGGAGCAGCAACATGGAGATCCTGCATCATATTAAGCGTGGAGGGTGGAAGGGTTGCTAGTTCTCACCGTCGTGAGGCCAAGTAGCCTTGCCACAGCTCGTTAGAAAATACGCGCAAGGCTGGAAGATCGCCTCACTTGGCGTTACCGATATTTGTACGGTCCAAGAAGCTCAGCAGGTATAGCAAGGTCAATATCGGAATGAGCCTGCACAGCGTGTTATCTTGTGCGTCGGCCACTGCAACGAAAGCGTACCGAAAGTCGATCTTCCTGACCAGCGCCCTGTCCGCAGACGCGTCGATTGGGGACTCGAGCTCAACCTGAGATTCAGAAGCAGAGTCGCGCTTCCCGTCTGCGGACATTGTGAGAGTACTGGTTCCCTCTGGACTGTGGCAGCAGTCGCGGGCTCTTATATAGTCCAAGTTTGCGCGATTCGCATCGAGATCGCGTCATGGAGGGCCTTGGGAAGATAGCTTTTTGCGGCATTTGAACAGGGTGGGACGCGACGTGCATTGGAACTGAGACACGGTCGTGAAGGACAACTTCTGAGCGTAGAGATGGATCGGGTTGAAGAGAAGAGAAATCAACGTGACTTGGCCTTGCTCTTTACCGCGATGGAGGCACTGTTGTTCAACGTCTGTCCCGCTCTCTGTTCCCGGTGCAGCGTTTCTTAGGTTGTTCAGGTCGATGGTGGCTTCCTGGAGGCAATAGTCCGCGGCTACAAGGCCGGCATCCTCACCCAAAGCCAGTATGCCAACCTCAGTCAATGCGAGACGCTGGAAGGTGCGCTTTTCCCGTCGTTCATTGCGCGCGCCAACGTAACCCGCGCCAGACTTCCGCACGCAACTCTCTGCAACCGACTACGGCAACTTTCTTGCCAACGAACCCCTCCCAATATCCACCTCGACCATTGCCGAGAAGGCAACGCAAATCCTCGTGAACCAATTCAACTACATCCGCACGAATGCGACGGAGCCGCTCAGCAAGTTCCTCGACTACATCACGTACGCGGCCAGCCGTTGTGTCCCCGACGCTGAGCTGACTGCGCCGCAATAGCTACGCGTACATGATCGACAATGTCGTGCTGCTCATAACCGGGACGCTGCACGAGCGCGACACGCATGAACTGCTCGAGCGGTGTCATCCATTGGGCGTCTTCGACACCATGCCGGCGCTGTGTGTTGCGACGAACGTAGAAGAGCTTTACCAGAGTGTGTTGGTCGAGACGCCTTTAGGTGCGCTTCCCTTCTACTGCCGTTCGCCAGCTGACGCGCCATCCTAGCCCCGTACTTCCGCGACTGCCTGTCCGCGTCAGACCTGGACGACCTTAACATTGAGATCATCCGCAACACGGTCTACAAGGCGTACCTCGAGGACTTCTACCACTACTGTTCCACCCTTGGCTCCCCCACTTCCGACGTTATGCACCGGATCCTCGATTTTGAAGCCGACCGGCGGACAGTCAACATCACAATCAACTCGTTCAACACCGAGCTCACCAAGGACCAGCGCGCCAAGTTGTTCCCTGCCATTGGCCGTCTATTCCCCGAGGGCAACAACCAGCTCGCAAAGGCCGACGACATGGATCAAGTCCGCCTCGTTTGCGAGAACATCTCGGAGTACCGCTCATTCTTCTCGGACGCGCCGTCATCGGGTGGGGACGACGATGACCTGTCTGCGGCCGCGCAGCTGGAGGACCGGTTCTTCACGACCGAGGTGCATCTCAACAAGCAGGCTTTCCTGCAGCAGTTCCAATACGGGGTGTTCTACAGCTATATGAAGCTGAAGGAGCAGGAGATTCGGAACATCACCTGGCTGGCGGAGTGCATCTCGCAAAATGCGCGCGATCGTATGCAAGACTTTATACCAATTTTCTGAACATACGCATGGACTCATTTTGTACGTTTCGATTAATTGCAGTTGTCCCGGATACATGCATGTGTGGAGAATACAGTGCGTCTGAAGCCCAATATTAGAAAAGTTTCGGGGATCTGCGTGGTCTCCTTCTCCGGCAGACGACGATAACGACGAGAGCGACGAGGAGGAGTACCAGCGCCGCGATGGCACCAACGGTGGACGCTTCGATGATGTGGGTCTTTTGCTCGTTCGTCGAGGAGCTTTCCTGCTGGAGCGCAGTGCCGGGCGTGACCGGAGTTGTGTGTACGGTGCTATTGTACACGACAAAGTCGACGCCATACATATGTGACGGTGCGATATGCGTGAAGTTGAGCTTCAGCGTGTGCGCGCCGGCCGGAACGTCGTCGATGCGACAAAGCTCGACCATTGGCTGCGGGTCCACGGTGCCGTAGGGAAGGAGCGTTGAGTTGGCGGAGCCCGCGTCTAAGGAGCAGGCAATCGTAGAGTTGCCTTCAACACTGGGGATGAGACCGTATACAGCGATGGAGTCGCCTAAAAGTTCACGTGACCGGTACTCGAAACGAGTGGGCAAAGTTAGTTTACCTTGGAAATTGAACGTAAATGCGTCGCCCGTTGCGCCTGCCCAGTGTGTGGTGTTGAGGTAAATGGCGGAGGGCCGCAAGTTCAGTGCCTCTGAAATAGCTGTCGTACTCCAGCTCCCCGAGAAGTTGAACTGAGAGTTTGAATCGTCGACGATGACCGACTCGGAGAAGAGCTGAGTCGAGGCGCCGGCGACAAAGGTGAGATAGTCGAGCGCTGGGTATAGTGACGTGTTGCCGGACGAGTAAGTAATGGTATGCAAACCGTCGGTGAGGTTGGCCGATGTGAAGGGTCCAGTGCCAGTTTGCAGTTTGAAGGGACCACCGTCGATGGAGACCGAGTACTGACTGTTGACCGCCGAGTCGGCGGCGGCTATGCTCACTTGCGTCCCTGGGAACGGGTTAAGAGACAGGAACGATGAGAGAAGTGACATACCGTTGAACGTAAATGAGAACCAGCCGAGCTGCATCCCGCAGGAAAGAGAATCCGGAGCCGTCCAAGAGTCGCGGAAGTACGACCCTGCGATTCTGAGCAGGTTGCGACGAACGACGACACGAGCAAACCTTTCAAATGGCGTTCCTTGACCACTGGGCAATGCCAGATGATACGTGGGTCCATATCATCCACGACGATGACATGGCTCGCAGCGGCCATGCTGGCCAAGCACTAGGGTCGCGCAAGGCCAGGCTTGTAGGTCGCTGGGAAGGAGCAAAAGGCGGCTACACGCATTCGCGTACAAGTGACATCATTTGCCGAAGCTTCGCAGAGCAACGAGCGGCTGTGAGAGTGCAGACAGAAGATGGCTGGGTCACGGGAACTCATCAAACGCGCCTCTCGCGTCCATGTCCGACGACGAATACAATGCTCTCTTCGACGATGTGGACCTCAGCGCCTTTCCCGACGACGCGCACGACTCCAGCTCGCTGCTTCACACACCGCCCTCGGTCGTTTACGACAACCTTACAACTCCGAGCCAGCCACAGGCCAGGGCGTTAAGGAGAGAGCCTAGTGGTCTCGTCGACTGCCACCGGTGCGTTGCCAATCCTCCGCATTCCGTCAAGCTGACTCGCATACAGCGTGCTAACCAAAAGTGAACGACATCTCAGCCTTGTGGCATTCGCTCATGTCCTTCAGTATTTGGGCACCAATCCTACAAAGGGAAACAGCGGGAGATTGTCGAAGCGGCTGTACGAGGTGTGTATGAGACTATACCACTCTTCTGCGCGAGACTTACGACGCGTCAGGTGCCGATGTGTTCGTGCTCGCACCGACTGGGATGGGGAAGGTGAACTTGCTCGCGTGCTCGGCTCGTTTGTTGAGACGCTCTAGAGTCTCTGCTTCCAAGTTCCTGCAGTGGCTGAAACAGTTCGTCTCATCGTTGCTCGCGATTCTGGCTCAATCGTGTAGCATGGCATAACAATCGTTGTTTCGCCACTGCTGGGTGCGTTCAGACTTTGGCTTCGTGTTTTGTTGTCGCTGAATGCGTGCTTCAGCCTTGATGAAAAATCGTGAGATCATCGCCTTGGGTTGAGTTGTTCTAATCCTTCACGAAAGAGGTCGCCGGACTGCGGGCCAAGTCCGTCAAGGTCGTCGCATTAACCTCCGAGACACCGACGGAAGAGCGAGAGGAGGTATAGGCCATCACTCCCCGTTGTTCAAGCTCATTCTTGCCAGATCCTTCGAGACCTAGCTTCTGGCCATCCCGTTAACCGGCTACTCTACAGCACGTCTCGCGCTCTTCGATATGCAGCTAACTAACATTTCAACAGTCACACCAGAGAAGCTTTTGAAGGGTGAATTGCTGCACAATCTAGACATACTACACGAGAACAAGGAGCTCAATCGACTGGTCATCGACGAGGCTCATTGCATATCGGAATGGGGTCACGACTTTCGAAGCGAATATCGACGGCTCGGAATATTCCGCGATCGCTATAAGAGCGTCCCCATCATGGCGCTCACTGCGACTGCGACTCCTGCGTGCGCACTCCGTTCTGTATGCGCTTTCGCATCTCAAGACTTGACAGTGTTCAAGCAGACATTATCCGTTCTCTGGGCATTTCGACCGACCACCTCGTCAAAGTTGTCCATCCATTCAACCGCGGCAACCTGTTCTACGAGGTTAAATACATGTCGACGCCGAACCAACTATCGCAGTTCGCGGAGATCCTGAAGTTTATTATGAAGATCTACGAACGGCGCGGACGGGTTTCGTCGGGGATCATCTACTGTCGCACTCGTGCAGCATGCGATGAGTTGAGCATATATCTTCGCGGGCAGGGGTTACGGTCAAGGCCGTATCATCGCGGACTCAAGTACGTTTCTTTCATGGGTAGCACCGCTCGTTTCACGTCGGACAGACCGCATCAGCTCGACACGACGCTAAGAGAGTGGACCGGTGGTGGTGGCGCGGCGACGGGGACCGTCGATGTGGTTTGCGCGACAATTGCTTTCGGGCTTGGGATCGACAAGGTGCGTGTATTCAGTGAGGTGCTGGCGCTAAAACGACGATGGGCTAGGGCGACGTCCGCTATATTATTCATTACGACCTTCCGAAGAGCCTTGAGGGTAAGAACTCTCAGTTCACGCTGTTTTCACTGCTCTAACAGTTGGCAGGGTACTACCAGGAAACCGGTCGTGCAGGAAGAGACGGCTCGCCAGCGAAATGTATTCTGTTCTACTGTTCGTTGTCAGCCTCACCTTCTTCGTCCGCTCATACCGAATACAGCTCGTGAAGACGCGATCCGGCTCAAGCGTCTGGTCGCCGCTGCGCAAACAAAACGCACAACTATGGCGATGCGAGCAGATGGGCCTGAGCCTAGTCAGCGGTCGGTGGATAGTCTGAAATCCGTGCGTTTTTTTTCCGTCGTGAACGACCAGCGTTAATCGGGCTCGGACAGTTGATCGACTTCGCTGAGAGTACGACTGTGTGTCGTCACGTGGTAGCTTCCATTATCTTTCCTGTGGTCCATAGTTCACAACCCGCAGGCAATTTGCCGCTACTTTGGCGAGCCGATCGATGAAAAGGACACGAATATGGTTCGGAAGTACTGCAACAAGATGTGTGACGTATGTCTGATTTTTGTTTCCCAGCGGTTGGTTGACCACGGTGTAGATTTGCAAGAACCCTGACAAGACGAAGGCTGCTCACAAGAAGCTCTCCACCGAGGAATTTGCTGCGACGCAAGTTCCTCTCTACCCACCTCGCGACGAGGATGCCGACCACCATCGGTCACGTGAAGAAGGGAATTCCGAGTGGAATAGCAAGAGGAGGGGCGATTCTGCTGCTCTGAAGCGCGCGAGGACTGACGTGGACAATGCGGCATTGATGCGATATGGAAAGAAGGGCAAGACGTCGGCTGGGGGTGTGCCGATGACGATGAGGTCTCTCAGTGCGTTGGTCCTCCAGGTTTGGTCGGGACTAATGACGGAGAAATTCTCAGATACGATGCCGTTTGCATCGCATTCGGTGCTCAAGAAGCCATTCAAGACCCCGTCGATGGCGTCGTCGTCCAAAGCACCGCGGAATGACGAGGAAAACGCCCCGCCCGCAGTTGCACGGCCACCCGATGCTCAGCAGAGTGTTCTTGAAATCAGTGACGACGAGGATGACCGGCCGCTATCACCAGTTGGGCTTGACGAATGGAGGAAGGACCCGGCTTCGCTGTTTGACGATGAGGAGGACCTAGACGAGGTACAGTCGCACAACTCTCGCGAATGTGGGTGCCCTGTTCATTTTCTGGAATCGGATGTTCATCTTCCGCCCGCAGCGTCGCCAATGGATCTTTCGGAGCCTGGTGGTCAAGTCGAGGCGCATTTCTCTCAGAAGATCCTGGTCAGTTTACGAATTTGCCTTTCAAAGTTTAGGTGTTGACGTTCACACGTAGCTCTCCGTCCGGCAAGACGCGCAGGAGGATATTCGGAAAGCATTTCACAAGGCGTTTTTGCGAGGGTCTGAGCCCGAACTGGATAAGTTGTGGAAAGTGGCGCTGGGAAAACGACAACTAGACCCTGCGGACCGGTGGGTGCACCTACGATTTCGCCTACTATCACCGGACTGAGCGGTCAACAGGCCCGCATTTGTTGACGATGCTGCTAAGGCTGCCGAGTTTGCGGCGTTTTCGATGTGCAGCACGGAGGATGGGTATACGGTACGTGTCCAGGCGACGGTCGCTGGGTTGTGGATTTTGGGTAAGAATAAGGACAAAGTGGAGGTTGGTGGACCTGAGGAGGAGTGGGAGGATGCTATGGATATGCTTGCGCTCATGCAGGATGTACACTAGGGATCTTGTTGCCACTAATCCGGAGTCGGGCGATTGGAAATCCGATGCAACGACGAGAGTTCGCGACCAAAATGGCAATCTAGGGACGTGTTCCCCAGCGGTGCGGCAATCTAATGAGGCGCAGGGTGATTCTGATTCTTTATGGACGGATCATTAGAGAGCCATACTCTTGGAAGCGGCGGTGGCGTTTAGGGTTTACTTGCTGGTGTGGTCGCCAGCTGCAGAATGATGCGAAGCATGCGCAAAGCCAGGCGGAATGAGCGGGAAACGAGTGATGAGGTTCACTGGCTAAGTAGACTAGGACTGGAGTGGACACTGCGATTGTGAAGCGCGCAAAGAAAGGACGATATGCCGCGGAGAAAGATGAATTTCCTTTTTGGCGATCGGATCACGTGGATTGAACCTGCTTTTCCCCGTGCGCACGGTCGCCGCCTTGGACCTCTGCCGTTGCTCGCAGCGCCGCATACCCCGCTCGCAACGACTGTCACGACCTGTTAATGTCGGTGAGCCTGGTTGGCACTGAGGGACGCGTTTAATGAGCGAGCTGTAGGCCCATGACCCGCCTCTACATCGACACCAATGTCGCCGGTCCCTCGTCAGGCAGCATGCTGTCTGTCGACAGTGCTCGCGGGCGCAGGCTATCAAATGCATCCTCGACCTCGTCCATCTCAATAATGTCCCCCTTGTCCTCCTCAACTAATCCCTCCGCCTCTGCTTCGACTACCTCACTACACATGCCCTCCTCTTCCCGACCCGCGAGCCCCGCGGTCGACGAAACCGTCCGCGTGGGATCGACGACGGAATATGTGCTCGCCATGCACGACTACAACCCTCAGAGCCAGAACGCGACATGCCTCTCGTTCCGCGCAGGTCAGGTTATCCATGTGCTCAACCGCGACGCCAGCGGATGGTGGGATGGCGAGTTGGAGGGCAGGAGAGGATGGTTTCCGAGCAACTATGTGAACGTCGACGCAAGCCCACTTTCCCCAGACGGGTCGTTGGTGCGTCTATCTCCCCTTTCCGTTCGGCAAATACTTAGCCCACCTCATAGCCGCGTTCCAAAGGACACGCTCATTCGCTCTCCGCCGCGTCCATATCCTCATGGACGAGTTCGCCCTCACGCGAGTTTTCTCAACACGCGCGTCATGCATCACTCTCCGAAGCACTGGGCCCCGACATCGACTCGTATTGCCCGCCAATCATGGTCCCTCTCCTGCATGGCCTCTCCCTACTCCAGAGCGCCGTGCGCTCAAATCGCGTCTCCCACTTCCAACCATCTACCGCCTGCATTATTTCTTGCGTACGATCCATACTCTCAACAACCGACACGCTTGTACGTGACGCGCCAATCCTGGTTCGATTCCCCGCGTTGGCGCAAGAACGAAGGAGGATCTTAACGGTCTTGGCATCTCTCGTCGCGCAGGCGAAGAAGGCTTCGGACGAATCGCTTGACGAAGCAAGCCAGGAGGCCCAGGTGGATGCGATGGTGCGGCTTGGCGGCCAAGTGTTTGCCAGCGTTCGGCGGTTTCTGGCTGTCGCAGTTCAATGTGGAGTCGAGCTCCCGGAACGGCGGCAGTCTGTCGGCTCCATCGCTGGCTCGACCGACACCGAAGGCCAGTCTTGGAGGAACTCAGGCTCCGTGGAAGCGCACACTGTTTCTTACGACAAGGGTTCCTTCGGCTTTGAGGGACGCGCCACCACCCCGCGGAAAACAATTATTGCGAATCAGGGCAGTGCCCTGCGTGCTCGTAGCATGGTCGACCTGCGTCGGACTATGGCACGAGTGGCGGCAGACGACGATTCGGAATCTGCGGTTCCTCTATTACCCCACGGCATCACCATTCCTGCGAAGACGAAGCAAGAGCAGTATCTTTTTAAGCAGCGTGTTCTGGGGCACAAGTCCGGGGACTTGTCCATCAGCAGCAACTCGTCAATTTCCTCTTCCTCGTCTTCCCTCGACTCGCCCCCTGCTCGCCCGCCGTTTCCTGCTGGTCCCTCGACGACTGCGCAGGTCATGGAGGCGCTCCGCTCAACCCACGACCAGTATCTTTCGACCATTGCCGCCTTCATTGGCCACGCCCACTCCCACTCGCGCTCTTCGCATGCGTCCAGCACCGGTCACATGTACGAACTCGTCCGCGAGATTGTCGAGATGGTCTGCAAACTGCTCACGATTGTCGATGCGGTATTGCAACATCGAGACATCCCGGCCAACAAGCTAGGCAACTTACAGGTGGCCAAGGATGGGCTGTATAACGTGACCAGCAATCTCGCAGAGTCGGTCCGGGCTTTGACCGTGAACATCGCGCCTACTGTGTCGGAGGAAGAGGAGAAGCAGGGCCTGTTGCGGTCGGCGACGGCCGCTCTCAAGGCTGGCGCGGATTGTGTTGCTGCGGTCAAAATGTGCCTGAACCGGTCCATGGGCGAACGGCCTTTCGTTCTCCACGTCCCCAGCGTGCAAGATCGTCTCAACTTTACTCCCGGCAGGAGCGCGCTCAAGACGCTTGCGAGGTCGACGAGCATGGGCGCGCTTACTGGTTCCAACCAGTTCGACGATTCGGAGACAGAAGATGACGATGTTACTGCCCAACAACTCAACATCGCGTCGAGCATCCCTGACTCTGGATCGGAGAGCAGCGGCCTATCTAAGTCCTCCTCCTTACAGTCCCAAGACACGGACGTTACCTCACCGAACAGCTCCTTGCCTTATCTCGATGTGGGGAAAACTTCGTTTGAACGCGACCTTCCTTCACCGACATCGCTTGCGCCGACCGACGACGATGGAACGACGTGGGAGGGCAGTCGGGCGCATGCACACGAGCATACGTCGCTGGAAGAGAAGATTCTCAACGGGGATCTTCCGTCGGTGCCGCTCCAGCCATCGGAGCCCGAATTCATGCAAGACCCGGTTGCGTGGATGCTCTCGCATGACTACCCACTCGAGGACGTTGCGTACAACACGGACGGCCACCTTGTCGGTGCCACCATGCCGGTACTCGTCGAGAAGATGACGCCCCATGACAGTATGCTCGATGCTGCTTTTTCGGCCGTCTTCTTCCTCACCTTCCGACTGTTCTCGACCCCGATTGAGCTTGTCGACACCATTATCCAACGCTACAACCTCATCCCTCCACCAAATATCTCGAACGAGGACATGCAGGTCTGGCAGCAACGGAAAGGCGTGCCTGTCCGTCTGCGAGTGGCCAACATCATCAAGACGTGGGTCGAGATATATTGGCGCCCGGGGGTCGATGACCCGGCTCTGCAGCCCCTCGCTTCGTTCACGCGTAATGGGCTCGCGTTGCTGTTCCCGAAACCCGCCCAACGGATACTCGAGCTGCTTGAAGTTCGTCGGCAAACGGCCGAGTCCGTTGTTGGTCCCAGAAGTGACCGGACACGTGATCCCGGCATGTCGATTAACCCTCCGCCAGCCGCCCTACCGGTCGCGGAGATCCCCCGGCCGGTCATGACCAAGAGCGTTTTCGCCAACCTGCGTTCGAGGAACTTCGCGGCCATCGCTGTTACCGACTTTGACCCCCTGGAGCTCGCCAGGCAGCTCACGATCATGGAGTGCACGTTGTATTGCGCGATACAGCCGGAGGAGGTTCTGGAGACGGGCCAGGAAGGTGCGAAGCCGCCTGTGAACGTGAGGGCCATGTCGTCGCTGAGCACTGCGATGACGGGGTGGGTTGCGGAGAGCATTTTGAGGGAACCTGATACGAAGAAGCGGACGTTGTTGGTCAAGTTTTTCATCAAGCTCGCTGATGTGAGTGAGCTTTTTGACCGCTGTGGATTGGAGCTCATCGTGCTTCTTAGCGCTGTGCGTCCTTGAAGAACTTCAGTACGCCGCGGGCGATTCTGGCTGCTTTGGACTCGTCGATGATCTCGCGGTTACATCAGACGTGGCTTGTGCGTTGTCCTCGTTTTAGGATGGTGGCTTACCTGACCTCTTTTTGCAGGGTTTGCCTCAGAAGAACAAGTCGCAGCTGGAGTCGTTGAGGCGGTTAGCTGACCACTCGCGAAATTACCACGAGTATAGGACGAAGCTCCGAAACACTGCCCCACCTGCGGTACCCTTCCTTGGTGCGTGCCTTAGTTTGCTGAAGCTCCTTGGGCTCACGTCCCGGGAAGGTCTGTACTTGACCGATGTTACTTTCTGCCGCGAGGGGAATCCTTCTCATCGACCTTCGCCCATGAACCCCGATAAGAAGCTCGTCAACTTCAACAAATATCACAAGCTGGCCAGGATTGTTCAGGGTGAGTCGTTGTGCTTGTTTTATCACGGTTAGCTGAGGGTGTTCGGAAGACATGCAACGATTCCAGGTGCAGTATCCGCTCAAATGCATCCAAGAAGTGCAAGACTACCTCGAGCGCGCATTTGAGAACTCGAAACATCAAGGGGATCTGCAGGATTTGTACCGACGAAGGTTCGTCCAAATACCCGTTGTCGAGAACTCATACTCACGTGACTACAGCTTGCTCGTCGAGCCCCGACAACCCGCAGACAACACCGCTGCTACGGAAATGCGCCAGCTCTTTGGCTGGGCAACCAGGTCTCAAACCGTAACGCCATCATGACCACATTGCATCTATCTATTTTCCTCCATCTTTCTCGCAAGTACATTATCTCATCGCTTTGCCATGCACATACTACGCATTTCCTCCTTTCTCCCTTGATGGTGTTTACTCTGGCTTCGGGTCTCTTGTTCGTTCTTCCCTCTCGTATCAATCTGTCCTGCATCTATTGTTGTTCAAGTCTGTATCTCTTACATGCGGAATAAAAAAAGACATTATCATGCTATTGCGAGACGACTTGTGACTGCTCTATGGTGGTATTTGGTTACGTAGAAGCCGGCAGGTCTATGGTGGGGGATGTGGCTCGCGCCGGGCCGGACGGGAGCTTGGACAGCAGGGTAGGTCGCTTCGGTGACTCCGGGACCAAAGTCGAAGACGAATGGCCGGCTGTCTGTGGCACCGAATATTCGCGAGCTCTCTGTGATAAGAGAGTAGACCGGTGAGCGGTCGTTGAAGGGTGCATGCACACTGAACCCATCACGCGGAGCGCGAACGTCCCAGATGGAGACGACGCTATGGCGCGCCGTTCCACAGGCGACGTAGCTGCCATTTCCGCCTCCGCAGGAGACGGAGTATATTGGTTCGTCGGAGATGGAGTTGTTCAGCGTAAGGACTGGGAGTAGAGTCGTAGCAGCAGCAGCGGTGGATGAGTGAACACGTGTTGAGGAACGTAGGTCGTGCACTGCGACGAGTCCGTTGTACCATCCACTGACGACGATCGATGGTGAGCCGCCCCAGACGCTGGGTGGGCCACGTGCAATGCCATACACAGCAGTGGTGCGCACCTCGCGTTTAGCGAGGGAAAGAATTGCGGTTGGGGTTGAAGAGAGGCGTGATGGGGACACGGAGTGGATGGCCAGCGGCGTTGGCGACGACGTGCCAAAAGCGGCGTATGGGGACGATGCGTCCAGACGGATTTGGGTGGCCCAACTCCGTGCGTTAAGAGAGAGTGTGGTTGGTGATGCAAAGCCGTCTATATCGCTCAGCGTCGCGAGCCCTGTCGAAGACAGCGAGAGCAAAGCATTCTGGGACAACGAAAGGCTTTCTGTGAAGTCTTTGTTGTTGAGCTGGAGGGATGGGATCGGGGACCGTTTGACGATTAGCGTCGTTGCGTGGTGGTCGACGATCTTGACGGACTCGCAAGTGCCGTCGTGGAACGCGATAAACAGAGCGCCATCGGGTAACGTGTGGATGGCGGTGATGTAGTTGTCGGCGTCGCCACCCAAAGAGCAGAGTCCTTCGAATGCAACTGCAGGAGTGGCATCGTCGGAGAATTGGTAGGCATGTATCGTGTTGCCTGCTGCAATGACCAGTCGCGTAGAATCCAAAGCCAGTCGGGGCTGAAGCTTTGCGTTCCAGGATTCGGATAGGGAGCGCGCAACGAAATCGGTACGCGACCAGGCGTCATCGACGAGAAAGTCAAACTTGGCGGTTTGCTTCGTCGTCCAGTTCTGCCGGGTTCTCAGCAGACTCTGCGACGGTCGAGGGTGTTGGCGTAGATAGCCGCTCCATCCATACTCTTCGATCTGGCGATTGTTCAGACAATAATTCGGGGGCAATATGCCACAGCACGCACCAGAGCATGGAAGAAGCGACAAGTTTGAGCCAAAGCAGATAAATCGGGGACGAGGAGGCCGTGAAAGACGAGGATTTCAAGGAGAATATCGGTTGGGAGGTGCAGGAGATTGATCATATAAGGCCAGCAGGCATTCCGACGCGTTTTATTGCGTTGCAAGAGTCAAGCTGAAGGTGTGGTCGGGAGCGGGCTGCCAGTGCACAGCCATCTCCTGTCAATGCCGCGGCGACTCCCCGCGTCGTGACCCGACCGGACCTTTGCCGAAGCTCTGTGCTGCTGGGCGAATCGCCCCATGCAACGCTCGTCCACCAAGGCTTTTCGCGGCCTTACGCGCCGGCTGTACCACGACGAGTCGTTTGGCTACCGCAAACCAAAGGAATTCGTGTTTCCGGATTGTATGTCGTCTCAACACACCCACTAGCCTCGTTAACACCCTGCCAGACACGCCAGCGCAGCTCAAGAACAGGTAGCCTCCAATTCATTCGTGAAAAACGCGTCCAACGAGGCTCTAGAGCGGAGAATGCTGCGTTGCTTCGCTATGTCGATTCGGTCCGGCTGCATGGGCATCGAGCTGCAAGAATCGACCCTCTGGACCTGATCCAACGCGACGAGGTTGCGGCGCTTGATCCACGACGATACGGCTTGGTCGACGACCAAAAGAAGTACAACGTCAATGGAATTGTGTGGACTGGAAGCGTCCAGACGACGCATCGCGAGGACATGGACGAGTTTTGGACCCTAGGACAAGTGACGGACCATCTGCGCAAGATTTATACGAGCTCCATTGCGTACGAGTATATGCACTCGCCTTCCAAGACGGAACGACTCTGGTTCTCGCATGCACTCGAGTCTCGGCATATTGCTTCGACTTTGACGCCGTTGCCTACTGCCTCCAAAGAGCGGATTCATTCCCTTCTTGCGCGCAGTGAAGTGCTCGACAACTTCCTCCAGCTCAAGTTTCCGAACCTCAAACGCGTGAGCCACTCACTTCGACTGCGAAACATTCTAACGATCAATAGTATGGGCTCGAGGGAGGAGAATCCATGCTGCCCGCGCTTGATTCTTTGTTTTCGGCCGCTGCTCGAGGTATTCTTCACATTATCAACGCAAGCAAGCGTCTGAAGATGTTTCGAAGCGGGGCTCTCGTCAATTATCATCGGAATGCCCCACAGAGGACGACTAAATCTCCTCACTGATCTCCTGCAATACTCCCCTACCGCGCTGTTCCACAAAATCAAGGGCGGCGCCGAGATCCCGGAAGATTTGGGAGCAGAAGGAGACGTGCTCAGCCATCTTGGTAGCAGCACACACATCAATTCTCGTTCCCATTTTCATCCCTTTTTTTCTAGCCGCCTCTCCCAGTCTTCACTACGACGGCGCGTCGGGCTCGATTCAAGTTTCCCTTCTTCCGAACCCTTCGCACTTGGGTGATTAGGTCCACATACCGCCTTTTCGTCTTCTGACTGTGTTCTTTAGAGGCGGTTAATCCTGTCGCTATGGGGAAAACGCGCGCAAAGCAGTATGCGTTGCTGAAGACCTCGCCGGACGATTGCAACCTTGGGGACAAGGCACGCGTTTTGTTCAATCCTGTTATTGTTTGACCGCTTTACAGGTGATGTGTGTGCAATTGCACGGCGACGCGAGTTTTACTGGCCAAGGCATCGTCATGGAAGGCATGGGATTAAGTATGACACGCCTTGTGCTACCGCTGGAAACACTTTAGCCAACACTTTCAGGCAATCTTCCGCACTATACCAGCGGCGGAAGCGTTCATCTGGTCGTCGAGTGAGTGTTGCGATCACACCGGTTTCTTGCGAGTTCTGACAGACGAACCTCAGCAACAAGTACGCCAGTGCCACCACTGTTTGGGTTTGTTAACTCCCGTGCCCAGTATTGGATACACCACACCTGCTACCGGCGCACGATCCTCGATGTACTGCTCCGATGTGGGCAAGATGATTGGCGCGCCCGTTCTACACTGCAACGGCGATCATCCAGAAGGTCAGTACGATCCAAAACCTCAGATTGGGTCTGACAATCTCCTGTAGATGTTGTGCGGGCCATGGAGCTTGCCTTCCAATATCGCGACTACTTCCGCAAGGTGACCAATCTAATCTAATCTCATCTTATCGAAGGTCTAACGAGTCTGCAGGATATCATTGTTGATCTGCTCGTTTACCGGCGTTGGGGGTAACAACCGGATTGCCATATCCCTTCACCTTCTGATCACAGACAGCCACAACGAACTTGACTTGCCCAACCTCACGAGCCCACTGATGTACGAGAAGATCAGCTCTCGAAGATCTGTCCCTCAGCTTTACGAAGAGCGGCTTATGGTCTGTGCACACGAGACTTCCCATGTGGTTTGTGGTAATGAGCATGTTCACAGGCAGAAGGTGTCCTCGATCCTTCGAAGATCGCGGATGTGCGCAACTCGTACAAAGCCGAACTTGATGATGCGCTGGTCAAGGTCTCTTCGTATGCGCCTGCCGCGTCCATGCTACAGAAACAGTGGGCTGGGATGGCGTGGCCGGCGAGCTCGGCCGCAGAGCCTTATCCGGATACCGGTGTTTCTGAGAACACGTTGAAGGCGATTGGTAAAGCCAGCGTTGCGATTCCGAACGGTTTCGTACGTCGCGTTTTGTGTCTTCATGGCTTGCATTCACACTATTTGCGCAGGAAATCCATTCTAAGCTGCAACGACACGTCAAGAACCGCCTTTCTAGCATAGAATCTGGGACCGGCTTGGATTGGTCAACAGCCGAGGCGTTGGCGTTCGGTTCGCTGATGCTCGAGGGACACGATATTCGGATTTCTGGACAGGATGTGGGGCGCGGGACATTCAGGCACGATCGCTTTCATTGCTTGTGTTGAGCCGTCCTTGACGCTTTTGCAGTCAGCGACATGCAATGCTCGTCAACCAAAAGACCGAAGGTGTTGTCGTTCCACTGAACGAGACGTTGGATTCTTCAGGAAAACTCGAGTTGGCGAACAGTGGGTGTTTCTCTAGGAGATACAGACGCGTCAATAACAATGATGCAGGTTCCTTGAGTGAAATGGCCGTACTTGGTTTCGAGTATGGCGCCAGCTGGGAGCGCCCAAACCTTCTGCCGATCTGGGAAGCTCAGGTTTGTCCTAATCCAAGAAATAACTCGATGCTCACGCTAGTAGTTCGGAGACTTTTTCAACGGGGCACAAATCATCATCGACACCTTTATTTCGTCGTCAGAAAGTGCGGAACCAAGCCAACTAAGCCTGGCCATGCACTGACCTTTCTTCCAGCTAAATGGCTCAAGCAAAGCGGCATCGTGATGTTGCTTCCGCACGGTTTGGACGGTGCCGGCCCTGAGCACTCGTCGTCGCGCATCGAGCGGATGCTGCAGGTACGGTGCTGTGTTTTGTTTGATTACGGTCGCTCATTTGCCGCAGCTCACAAACGACCGTTTTGAAGAGGGCGAGCATAGGTTCCACAACATTAACATGCACGTCGTCTTCCCGACTACGCCAGCTCAATATTTCCACCTCTTGCGTCGGCAGATGAAGCGGAATTTCAGGAAACCACTCATCGTTGCTGGGCCCAAAGCATTGCTGCGTCTTTCGGTCAGTGTTGTTGGAGCAGGGAAGTCGGCAGTGTTGACGTTCCATAGGCTGCGTCGTCCTCCCTCCGCGATCTGGAACCGGGTACTTCTTTCCAGCCCGTTCTGCGGGACACTGTCGACAACAAGTCCGCCAAGAGAGTCATTCTCATGACGGGCAAAATCTACTACGAGTTGCTCAAGGAGCGGCAGGCGCGATCTCTGGACGACAGCGTTGCTTTGATTCGTGTCGAAGAGCTGGCGCCGTTCCCTTTCTCTGAGCTCCGTGAAGTTCTCGGCGAGTATACACAGGCCGAGGATATTTTCTGGTTGCAGGAGGAACCGCGCAACCAGGGGGCATGGCCCCATGTTGCAGAGCGACTGGCCAGTGTTGTGAAGGGGCGTCCGGTGGTTTACAAGGGCAGAAAAGAGAGCGCTTTGCCTGCTCCTGGGATCGGGAAGCTTTATGGCGTGCAGCAGAAGGCGGTTATCGGGTCAGCTTTCGAAGGACTGTGAATGTAGAAACCAAAGCGTGACCTCGCATCAATACGTGTGCTCATCCGTGTCTGCGACACCCATCTTCTTCGAGCGATACACGTCGACCAGCTGCTGTAGACCATGCTCGACTTTGAGGACGTCGAGGAACGCGACGGTGCGCAGATACTCCGAACTCTGCGAATTGTTCTGACGAGGACCAGGCGTGCGGTTATCGTGGAATGTTTGGCCGTCGTCGCGTATAGAGGCGACTCGCACCGTTGTCCCCATTTCGGCACTCTACACCCCATTAAAACTGCGAGAAGACCTCCCGCCTGTGCTCTACGAGCCCGTCGCTTGCAAGCCCCCGTGTCGCGCGATTCTCAATCCCTACTGGTTCGTCACTGGCTCTTTTTCCCTGTCGCTGCCTCTGGTACTGACGTGTTCGCCCACAGCCAGATCGACCTCAGAGCCAAACTGTGGATTTGCCCATTCTGTCTGTCGCGCAACGCGTTCCCCCCGCACTACAAGGACATCTCCGGCACCAACCTCCCCGCAGAGTTGCTGCCCAAATACACGACTATCGAGTACACCCTTTCTCGGCCAGCCACCGTCCCGCCCATTTTCCTCTTCGTCGTCGATACTTGTCTCGACGAGGAGGACCTAAAAGCGCTCCGCGATGCTCTTGTGGTCAGCTTGAGCCTCATTCCGCCCTACTCCCTCGTCGGCTTGATTACCTATGGAACCATGGTACGTCCTATGCCCTCACAGAGCTCCCAGCTAACAAATCCTGCAGACCCAAGTCCACGAGATTGGCTACCAGGAGTGTAGCAAGTCCTACGTGTTCCGGGGCGGCAAGGAATACCAGCCCAAGCAGATTCAAGAAATGCTTGGACTGAGCTCTACGTCTCGCGCTGCCCCTCGCCCCGGCCAGCCTATGCCGCAGCAGTCGTTTGGCGCCTCTCGATTCCTGCTTCCCGTCTCGCAGTGCGAGTTCCAGCTCACTGGCATTCTCGAGGGTTTGAGTCGTGATCCATGGCCCGTCGCCAACGACAAGCGTCCCCTGCGATGCACTGGTAACGCTTTGAGCGTTGCTGTTGGACTGCTCGAGGTGCGTCTGCCGGCCAAGATATTCCGAAACTCGCTCAATAATCTCTAGACCACCTATCCGAGCACCGGCGCGCGCATCATGCTTTTCGCTGGTGGTCCTGCCACGGAGGGTCCTGGCCAAGTCGTCAGCAACGAGCTGAAGGAGCCCATTCGTTCTCACCACGACATCGACCGCGATGCTGCCAAGCACTACAAGCGGGCAACTAAAGTGAGCTACGAATCCACAATATATGCGCGTTTCTCACATGACATCTAGTTCTACGAGGGCCTGGCGAAGCGGGCTTCCAACAATGGTCATGCAGTCGACTTGTTCGCTGGCTGCCTCGATCAAGTCGGTCTGCTTGAAATGAAGTCGCTTCCCAACTCGACCAACGGTGTCATTGTTTTGTCCGACTCCTTTGCGACCTCCATCTTCAAGCAGAGCTTCCTGCGCATCTTCAACAAGGACGACCAGGGCAACCTCCAAATGGGATTTAACGCCACATTCGATGTTCAGGTACGTGTATGTCTACGTGCATTTTATGTTGCTGACGTGTCTTGCGTAGACCACGAAGGAGCTCAAGGTGTCTGGCCTCATTGGTCACGCGATTTCGGCGGGCAAGAAATCGCAGTGCGTTGGCGAAACCGAGATTGGCATTGGCCAGACGTCGGCCTGGAAGATCAACGTGATCAACCCTCGCACTTCGACTGCCGTCTACTTCGAGGTCGTGACCCCTGCTGGCCAACCGTTGCAGCCTGGTTCTCGCGGGCTCATTCAATTCGTCACGCACTACCAGCATTCGTCGGGCTTCCAACGCTTGCGGGTAACGACGATTGCTCGCAACTTTGCTGAGGCGGGCTCTCCCAGCATCGCAGCATCCTTCGACCAAGAGGCGGCGGCTGTTCTGATGGCCCGCATTGCCGTATTCAAGGCCGAGATTGACGACTCGCCGGACGTTTTGCGCTGGCTCGACCGAATGTTGATTCGATTGTGCCAGAAGTTTGCCGACTATCGCAAGGAGGACCCTACGAGCTTCCGCTTGTCGGATAACTTCAGCATATATCCTCAGTTCATGTTCCACTTGCGGAGGAGTCAGTTCTTGCAGGTGTTCAACAACAGTCCCGACGAGTCTGCCTTCTACCGGTGCGCTACTTTTATTTAGTTTGTTTGCCTCGAGCTTATTTATTTGCTAGGCACATCCTGAACGAGGAGGACGTGAACAACTCGTTGATCATGATCCAACCGACGCTCATGTCCTACACCTTCGACACCCCGTCGCAGCCCGTGCTCTTGGACAGCGTCTCGATCAAGCACGACGTTATTCTCTTGCTCGACACCTTCTTCCACATCCTCATCTTCCATGGAGAGCTCGTCGCCCAATGGCGTAAGCAGGGATACCAGGACCAAGAAGGCTACGACAACTTCAAGGAGCTGTTGGAGCAGCCTGTGGCGGACGCGCAAGACCTGCTGGCCGACCGTTTCCCCATCCCGCGATACATCGTCTGCGACCAGGGCGGCAGTCAAGCGCGTTTCCTGCTCTCCAAACTCAACCCTTCTACTACTCACATGTCAAACAACATGTACGGGTCGCAACAAGGCGGTGCTGGCGGGCAGGCGATCTTCACGGACGACGTCAGCTTGCAGGTATTCATGGAGCACTTGAAGCGATTGGTCAGTGGTGTTTGTCTGCTTGTATGTGGAGACACCTGTCTGACTCTCTGTTTAGGCGGTTGGAGCACAAACAAATTGATTTCACAAAGATTTGTTTTGTCGGATAGCTTGTTACTCTTATTCTGTGCGGGAGGTATGTTTTGCAGAAAAATTAAATTATTTCCCGTTCTTCACGTGACCAAACCCAACTTGGTCTTGAACCACCATGAGCCAAGCCTGTGGACATGACAGACTGACTTTCGAGTCGTCGACATTTTTGCAGCATACAGACTATGCAAGACCGAATGAGCAGGCTCGTCAGACCGCTGCTACGGTCGACTCGAGGACGCAAACGACAAAGCACATCGCGGGCGCCTTTTGCGCGCCGTTGATCCTGCCTGGAGACGACCTCGCGGAAGACCCCGAATACCCGGCTCAATCTCTCAAAGAATGGTTGGACGACGAAGACCGAAACGAGGTTCAGCCTGCACGCAAGACACTGTATGTCGTGCCTCCACCGACGCTGGACTCTAGTGCCTCCTTCATCGCACCTTGGAGTCAGCCAGACTCGAAATATGACTCGGGCCCGACTGGGATGGAGCCGCCCAACGTCAACGACATTGGCGACTATCTGCGGGCGTTCTACCACGGACTTCCGGTGAAAGTCTTGCCGTCTTCGACGCTGCGGCTCGCCACCTGGGACGGCAACAAGTCCAAAACCCCGCGCTTCGTCGGGCTGCAGACTGCCTCAGAATGCATCCGCATCCGCACGCGGGCGTCGAAAGACCACGTCTTTGCGCGGCAGCTCAACCTCGACGACCTGCTCGACGTGGCGATCAGCATCCTGCCGCAGGATGCATTCGCGCTGCTCATGCTCGTGCCGTATGATATATACGAGAGTCCCGAAGATGACTTCGCGTGCGGGCGCGCGTATGGCGGGAGTCGGGTTGCGGTCATCTCGACGGCGCGGTATCATCCCGGCTTGGATGCGCATATGGGTGTGCCGAGGGTACATGGGTGGCCGGCGAGCCACTGTGTGGATTATTTGGAGGCGTGTTGCGCCGAGGCGGACGGGGACGCGCCGCCGGCGAAGAAGAAGAAAAAGACGGCGGGAGGCAATTCAAGGGATACCGGGGATTCGCCTCTGCATGCGGCCGTCGCGGCCCATAAAGCGCTGCCGTCGCTCGAAGACGCTCCATCCCAGGAAGCACTCTCGGCTTTATGGTTGGGTCGCGCGTGCCGCACGTCGAGCCACGAGCTTGGGCATTGTGTGGGGATCGACCACTGCGTTTACTACGCTTGTGTGATGCAAGGAACCTCGTCGCTCAAGGAGGACGCGCGCCAGCCGCCGTTTCTCTGTCCCGTCGATCTGGCCAAGGTCCTCCGAGCCACGGGGTCCTCGAGGGAGGAGTTGTATCGCGCGCTGCTGGCTTTCTGTGAGAAGCATTCAGATGGGCATTTATTTGTAGCGTTCAAGGCATGGTTGGAAGCACAACTATGATACAAACTACTCTGAATTCATTTGTGAAAGACTGGGATCGGTGTTGTCGAACCAAACGCGAATAGTGGGGTCCTTTTCCATGGACGCTGAAGCTATAATGGCTTTGCTCGGATGTGTCTGGCAATCGTGAGCATAGTTAGCTCAAAAGAACTGCAACTACGCACTGCAACAGCGAGAATAACATCCTTGTGCCCCTCCAACACCTGCGCAACCTGGCGGGTCTGCAAATCCCAAATATACACCTTCGTGTCCTCACTCCCGCTCACCACATACTTGCTGCTCTCAATATTGGTGAAGCAAGCCGGGATACAGTATGTGCGATTTGTATGCCCTGTGTACGTCTTGACGCAGCGCGAAGCCTGATAGTTCCACAGCCGGATCGTCGAGTCTTGCGTTGAGACGAGGACGAATTGAGAGTTGGGCGTAAATCGTACGTGGGAGCAGATGGGATTGTCGTCGTCGACCAGAGTCTTGAGACATTGACCTGAGTCTGCGTCCCATATCCGTCTACAGATGCGTCAATTGAGCATAAAACGGGTGCGAAAACCCACATTAACCCGTCCATCGCACATGAAACGATAAGTGTACCGTCGTGGTTGAAGCTGACCGCGGTTACTGGGTCTGAATGTGCAGGAAGCATTTTCAGCATCCGGGCTACGCAGCGGATTCAGCTAGCGTGAAGCGGAGAGTTGCGACAACGCACCATTCGCGACATCCCAGATTCTAACTGTCTCGTCAAACCCACCCGATACGAGAAGGTTCGAATGCGGGTTGTAGTTGACGCAAAATACGAAATTTGTGTGGCCGAGCAAGGTCTTTAGCTCGGTGCCCTGCCAGTATAGTCGGTATCTCCTCAGGAAACGCAGCGTGCGACGTACAACTTTCACGTCCCAGACCCGGATGGTTTTGTCGTCCGAAGCCGACGCGAGATACTCGCTATCGCCCGACCACGCCACGTCCGAAATGCCCTCGGTGTGTCCGCTCAAAGTGCGCAGAATAGCGCCGGTATACGCGTCCCAGAGCTTGATAATTTTGTCTGCGCCTGCCCTTCGCCTGCTCAGTTATTTCTCGCGTCGTGAAATAAAATGGAAAACCCACCTGAAGACGCGAGCTTGGAGCCATCGGGGCTGAATTTCAGCGACGATATCGAGAGCGTGTGTCCGCTGATGCTGAATTTGAGGGTATAGTTGGGTTTTGGAGGTAGAGTTGGTTCGATGTGGACCGAGACATCGACGTCCATGGGCGTCTCTGAGGTTGGCTCGATGGCCATGAGCGTTGGGGAAACAGACCGTAACCCGTTACCCCAATCAGGGACTTAAGTCGCAGAAAAAAAAACACGGTCACGCGGTCTCGAGTCAGATCAACGCGTCGGAAAACACGGAAGTCAGAGCCGGATAAACGGCATACCATCAGATGCACACAGTCCTATAATAGAGACGCGTTCTGCTCTATCCTCTCACAACACCCAGCCATGGACAAACTCGATGCCCTCCTCGCCGCCAGCGTCGCCAAACCTGGCGAAAAGACGACGAAAGACCAGCTGCTGGGAGTCGCTGCGGTTATTGTGAACAAGGACGGCGTGCTCTACCGCGGTTCTGCCGGCGTAGAGTCCACCAAACCGGGCTCTGCGCCGTTCACGCCAGACTCGGTCACCGCCGTTGCGTCGATGACAAAAATCATCACCGCGACGACCGCGATGCGCCTCGTCGAGCAAGGAAAGATCGGTCTGGACGACGACGTCCGGCCACTCATCCCGAAGCTCGCTGCGATGCAGATATTGCGCGGGTTCCTGCAGCTCGGCCAAGACGTCCCGTATCTCGAGGAGAACACGACCCCGATAACGCTACGGTCCGCCTTTGCCACCTCGGCGCCGCCTTTTTCTATTCTTTTGGCTGACCGTAATACTTGCTTCGCAGGCAGCTCCTCCTTCACACCGCCGGCAACTTCGCACCCTGGTTGGATCCTGACTGTGCACGCTGGGCGAAATACACAGGGTTTGATTACTTGGCCCGCTACAATGCCGGGACATCCGACGTGTGGGATACACCACTCAAGTTCACGCCGGGCCATGGATGGGTGTATGGTTCCGGGCTTGCTTGGGCAGGGCTGGTCGTCGAGGCGGTCAGCGGCCAGCGGTTCGGCGACTTTATGCGCGCGGAGGTGTTTGACCCGCTTGGAATGCCGCTCAGTACGTTCAAAAGACTCGAGCTGCCGTCGTTTGTGCCCTCCGCGGATCGCGACCCGGAGACCGGCGCCATCACGAGCAGGGAGGAGGAGACGATGCCGGTTGATCCCCAGGCACAGAACGGCGGAGGAGGGCTCTACATGTCGGCCATCGAACACACGCGGGTCCTGCAATCCCTTCTGCGCTCACTCAGCGGTGAGAAGGAGGGCGTCGTCCTGCGCAAAGAGACCGTCGAGGAGATGTTCCGGCCCCAGTTGAACGCAGCGGAGAAGCGCATGCTCGACTTCACCATCAAGACTTACCCTCAAGCGTTCGCACCCGAGTTCCATCTCGACATGCCGCTGCAATATGGCATTAGCGGCATGATCAACTTGGAGGACGAGCCCGGAAAGAGAAAGAGAGGTAGCATGATGTGGTCTGGAATGTACAATTCGCACTGGGTAGGTTTTGTTTCGGTGTTGCTCGAGGCTGGTCACTGATTGCGGGTAGTTCGTGGATCCAGAGACGGGCATCGCGGTTGCGCTGTTTACCAACGTTTCGCCATTCGGCGATGCTGCGTTGCTCAAGCTGTGGGATCAGCTGGAGCGGACCATATATGGCGACTTTTTGCCTTCCCTCTAGAATCTCAACCGGTAATATGGTGTATTTTTCTGTCGAACAATGAAACCCCCTCTCACTACCTAGCTACTAATGTCACGCCATGCAAAATCACAAGAAAATAAGGAGTATGCTACGCGGATGAAAACCATCCATGGAATATTATCGAGACCATGCCAGCGTTGGTCAGTTTGGGGAGTGCCTGTTGGATGGCCAGAATCAACTCAGTTGTGGTTATCTCTTCCTCAAAAAATGGTGTGCGAAATTGTGTGTTTGGCGGTTTGACCTCCACCCGCACTACGCGGAGGCAGTGGAAGTGCTCGACGAGCTGGTTGTCGAGTTGCTCTCCGATGTTCTGGTGGGGATACGGAAATTCGTCCCACTCACTTATCGATGTTGTTAGCGTTAGCGTCGTGAGGCAGTTCGTATGGGGGATGCGCGGGATGATGTTCCATGCCGTGCTTGCCGTGAAGGCGCATTCAAGCGTGTGGAGCATTGGGAGGGAAAAGTCGAAGCTGGTGAGGGTGGGGTCTGGAGTTGACGGATAAGGATATACGGTATATCAGGTAAACAAAACTTACACTCACCTTTAGGGTCCACTTTGAGAGAGAGGTGAGCTTTGCTCCGTCGCAAGAGTGAATGCAGAGAAGGGTGTGGCGACTCCGAGTAGACGACCTCGTGAAGGTGCGTAAAGTCCAAGGGAAGGATGTCCGCATCGAGCGCAGCAACAGCGGCGGAAGAGCCGATGAGGCGGAGGCGCTGGATATGTGCACGTCGGACTCCAGTGTTAACAGTCGATGGAAGCGGTAGCGGCGGGTCATTGGTTGACCCAGAGCAGTTAGAAATGTCGAGGTTGGCCAGTGTTGCCGAGCAGTGCGCAAGAATCCGTGAAAAGTAAAGCGAATTCCACGACTCATCGTCGAACTCCAGTCGCAGCGCCTGTAACGGCGGTCCCGAGATGAGACGTTCCATGTTCAACACGACTTCCTCGCTAGGATGTGGGATCATTTGAAGTTCAAGCGAGTCGAGGGCCTTCCACGCTTGCGTCGCGAGGACCACCAGGAGAGCAGGAGAGCATTCCATGACAACCAGAGAGCGAACGTGAAGGAGTAGGTGCGGTGACTTGTCGAGAATGCCGATGAGACGCTTGGCCCGCTGCGCCCATGATAATTTGCACCCCCAGTCGAAGTAGGTGGTAATGGCGGCAAAGAGGCGCGATTGGGCCCAGTAGCACAGTCTACTACAGACGAGTGCGCACGCCCGCAGAGATGCGCGGTCTTCGACGTGGTTGACGATGATGTACGCCTCGAGTTCTGGAGGTAAAACAGGCATCAAAAGGGTTGGGTAGACGTTGTGGCGAAAACAGGGTTGGCAAAAACACGTGACACGAAGTGTGCAACCACATTTCTATGCTACGGGTATAGCGTCCATACTAGTACATACAACAGTTCATAGTCGCTCGTTCACCACCACCCCATATCATACGAACGCACAAACTCAACCCCCTGATCATGCAGCCTCTCAATCGACCTCTTCGAGAACACCGGCAACGCGCCCTCGATCCACAGCGACTTGAGCACGGGATAATGCAGCGCCGCAAACGCCATCAGCCTCCGCTCACCCTCGTACCCGTCGTCCATGTAGTTGCGCAGCGCCAGCGCACGCAACTTCGGCAGCTTGGGTAGCGGAAGCCTGGGGGCGAGGCGCCAGGTGCTAGGCATCAGCGCGAGCGCCTTCACGAGATGGTTGTTGGCGGAGTGGTACGCGTCGAAGAGCTGGATATCCAGATCGACGAGGGTGTCTGCGTGCCGCGAGTTGAGGAAGGCGAGGAGGGCGATGGTAGATGTGACGTCAAAGTCGAGCTCGGCGGACATGCTCGGGAGCCCGAGGGCAAGGTGCGTCAAAGACGCAGAGGAGCGTTCGAGTAGAGCGGAAAGAATGTCGAAGGGCTCGCGGTGGTATTGCCAAATCGCGAGTCGCTGGAGCCGCGGGGCAGTAATGTGTTGCAGAATCTCCGAGATAAACATGTCGTTGCATTGATCGAAGGAAAGTGACTGTATTTGGCACTCGGGTACCGTGGTGAACGACTCGGGATCGCGCGCGAATAAGCCATGCACGATTGAAAGTTTCGTTCCCGGTGAGAAGTGCGGCAGGACGAGCAAAACATCGTCAACGAGGCATTGCTTGAGTTCGCAAATATGCAGTCGATTCCAGACCGGGATGAGGGAGGGCAGCCACTCCAGGCGGACCTGGTCAGCAAAGCGTAGATCTTCCAACGCCGGTAGACTTTGAAGGAATTTGGGCATCACGGCAGAATCGACGCCGACTGGATCGGTCAAGGCTATTCTCAGCCGTCGAAGAGAAGGGAAACCAGCTTTATGGTCGAGGAATTCTTGCATAAGGTGGTTGTCGAGGATGAGGATGGCGGATTCGAGCCGGTCCGAAGAGGCAAGAAGCCGCGAGATGATATCGTATGTGAGGTTCGGCGCAGGCCCCGGAATGAGCTCCAGCGACAAGGGCGCCATTGCCGAGCGCGACACCTGCAGCTCAGTCCTACTGACTGCACGCGAATGGTTGGATATCGTCGCTGACTGCTCGATGTCGTCGGCCATCCAGTCGCGGCAGTTAATGTCGCGCCAGAACCGACTGTCGTGGAGCGCGACATTGCGCCAACGTACGCAGACCTCGGTCACGGCCCAGACCGGGTTCCGGCGATTGAAAGTCGAGAACCATGGATCGACGAGGTGTGAAAATATCTGCAAGCCTGTAAGCGCTGCTCTTTCACGCAGAGGTGCGGACATACCTCGCCGAGGAGCTCGTCCGGTAGCCCAAGGACAAAAGGTAGTCGGAGTTTGGGGAGGGAGAGGCCGTCGTGCGGGTCGTGAACGGGTCGGAATACTGCCGCGATAAATGACTTTCCTGAACACAGGACAGTCATTTCGAAGCTGTGGACGGTGTTCAGCGCGTAGACGAACGGCGTACGTGGTCGCTCACAGAGACGGCATCGCGGTAGCGGGTCAAGCAACGTAGCCGGTGATGACACCAACTCTCGCGTCATGCTCATCAACCTTCGGCATCCGCGCCCGTGTCCCGACCACCGCCTCCCAACGCGCCTCAGAGCGCGTTCTGGGGAGCGCATTGTCGTGGTCTAGGCTTTTCCAACTCCGTCTTGGTCACGTGAATTTCATGTGAATGCATGGTACAGCATAGCGATGTTCCTCCAGTATGTCCAGTCCAACGCTTACCCATCGTCCTCAAAGTCGAGCTCCAGTCCGCCTGACGCAAGCTGGACCCGCTGTATAGCATCCTCCTCCTTGACTATCTCCTCCGGTTCCTGGGGACCTAAGAACGCGAGACACCCAACCATGCAGCCGCGCCATCGAAGCGGAGCGACACCACCAATGTCCAACTTCGCGACGATCGTCTCCCAGGAGTAGCGTTCCTCCGCTGGCCGCACGAACACTGAGGGACGGCTTGGTGGATGCGCGCGAGATATGCAAACACCAAGTTCTGGTTCTTCGTCCTGCCCAAACGACGCGTCCTCGTCGTCGTCATATGCGTAGGTGCTCCCGGGGTGGATGGCCTCGAGTGTCCGACGCAGTGTACTTGGAACACGATGCTGAAAGCGCTTCTTCCCCGGAGCGAGCGGCTTATCGATGACGCCGTCTTCCAACAGCGGGAGTTCGTAGAATTTGGCAAGCCGTCGATTTGCAATGGCCGTGGACGGATTTACGACGGGTTGGTCGGATGAGAAGAGTGTCCTCAGGCACAACTCGGTGAGCGGAGGGACGCGGGGGAGGATGCGCCGTGTTGGGGAGAGGTACTTGCCGCGTATTTCGACGGCGTTCATCTCGGCTTTCTCGAGGAATGGATTCGGGAACACATGAAGATGCTCGAGACATGACAGTTGATTCAGCTCGGCGGGGAGGTACTTGAGCTGGTTGTTCGCGACAGTGAGTGTGTGCAAGTTCCGAAGGAACCTTATGTCGGGGTGCAGATATTGTAGAGCATTGTTCCCTGTTGGTCGTTAGTTGTTGGGCAGTACATGTTTTAAGCAGCACGCACGTAAAGAGAGCAATGTGAGCTTTTCGAGTTGGAACAACTCTCTGGGCACCGTAGAGATGTGGTTTGACGCGAGAAACAGGGTGATTTCGCCAGCGATGCGCGACGAGCCGAGGCCCATGACCGCTGGCGCAGTCTTGACGCGACTGAATGGCCGAGCGGAACCCAAGAGAGGTGACAGCGGAGACACACCGCCGGCCTGAGCAGGCGCGTCTCTCGGTGCGTGAAATGCCTTGAGATCCTCGATGAATTTTATCGGGATCTCCTGCAGGTCATGGTTGCTGCAGGAGGCCAAGGTCGTGCGTCAGTATACGACGCGTCGAAAGTGTAGAAAACGTACTCGAGTTGTATACTGCCCACGCCGTTATCGATAGCATCGGACGCAGCCTTGTCCCAAGTCGCCAGTTCCGTGTCTTCTCGGGTTACCACGGATGGGCGCGGAGTCGGCGTCGGCGTAAACGGTGTCACTTCCGCTTCAGCGGGGCCCTCCATTCGCCGTCGCTTGTTCCCAAATTCCTCATCTGGATCTGGAGACGCGCGAGAAAGCCGAGCACGCGCTTTCTTCGCGCCCTTTTCCGTGTCGGGAGGTACCCACGCCCTCGCCGACGCGGCATATGGATGCACTGGGAATGCAGCCTCCGGCAGGGTGAACTCCACGGGATCGTCAAGGTCGAGGCGTGTAGACAGGGCGGGTGAAGAGTCCCATGGTGTTGTCGGAGAAGAAGCCGGGCTGGAGGAGTCTGGGGCCCATGAAGATGAAGGTGAGCGCAGAGCCATAGAGGTCACATACGACTGGGACGCGTCTGGGCACACAACCAAGAATATAGTACTCGACCGCTTTCTCCGCCTACTTTAATTGTTTGACGACCCAAGTTAACGCGCAAATTGAAATCCGACCAGCACGACGGAGAGATAAATTCATTTTATATCCCGCAACACCCCTACTTTCGCTTCTTACCACCCTTCTTCCCCCCACCGCCAGTTGAAGATGCCCCCGCACTCGGAGCATCGACTGAGCTCCCTTGCGTAGCTCCACCTCCGGCACCTTTCCTTCTCTTTCCAGCATTAAACGTCGACCGCTCGCTCTTCTTGAGCCAGCGTTCTGGATCAGGCGGCGGCGTCACTCCCAGCACAACGCCCGGCGGAAGCTTGACTTTCTTCGCAGCTTTGGGCTTTGCAGGAGCGGTCGGAGATGAGGTAGACGCGACGGGAGCGGCGGAAGCTGCGGGAGGCGGCGCGTCCTCTAGCTGTGCAGCAGGCACAGATGAAAGACCAGCCAGGAATCCAGTGTTAATAAAGTCCAAATGCGTTGAGGCGGCTTGGATGTTGGTTAAGATATCTGTGTGCTCTTCCGCGGTCTACGAGCGAAGGAATGAGCTCCGGAATAAGACGATCTTGCCAGACGCACCGGCGCAGAGTCGAGGAGGTCATTGTAGATATCTAGCGTTGTCTGGTATGCGCCTTCGCGATAGTTCTGGAATCATCTCAATTCCCGCATTGCATGAAACATCGACACGCACCAACTGGGCCTCCAAATGCTTCGCCCCGCGCTCCTCCGTGCCTTCCAACAGCTTCTTCGCCTCTTCCCGCTGGTGCAGCGAGTACAGCGCATATGCCTGCTCAAAAGCATTCTCCTTCTCGCCGCCCAGCGTGTCGATCAGAGCCAACGCGGCTTTGGGCTGGTCTGTCGTGAGCAACAGGAAGAGTTTCGTCTTGAGTGCATCGGTGTCTCCGGGTAGTAGCCTCAGAACTGGACATCGGAGCTCAATATCGAGAAGGAGTAAGACGAAGCAACCCACTCTTATCGCAAGTTTTGAGGGCGCTGGTGTGGTGCCCGCCGTCGATTTGCGCACAAAGCGTCTTGAAAAGACGCTTGACCTGTTCCGCTTCACTGAGCGGCGCCTTTGTCTTGGGTTTGGAGACATGTTTGGACGACTTGCGCGTCGGTGCGGTCTTTGGCGGCATCTGCGTCGGAGTGACGGACTTGCAGTGGGCTGGCACGTGACCCATTGATGCGCCCACTTGTGGCGCATCGGTGCCACAAATTCCTGCAAGCGAGTGCCTAGGCAACCCAGCGCCACGTGGAATTCACTACTATACTGTACGTTACCCGTGGCGCGCGAGAGGGACTGACCCCCGACGGCCCGACGCGGAAGCAAGGTTCAATCCCTGCATCAAGTGGTCGCCGCCGCCAACGACAACGCCTCTGCCACAATTTCAGTCATCCGAATGACTGCCTCCTCTTCATGTGTCCCTCCAATGAGCTGCAGCGCGACAGGGCATCCAGGGAACTTGTCTGCTTCGTCTGTTGCGTGTTTGCCGAGCCATGAGCGTTTGATCACAAGACGGGCAAATCTTACAAAGTTGGTAGATGTGTTCGTCCTCGTGGTTGTAGAACTCGTGAGGCGAGTTCGCGTCGTCTAGTTGAGGATCGACAAAGGTCACCGGGAACATGGACGATGTGAGATCCAATGCGTTGCAAAGGGTGGTGTAAAACGAGTCTCTGCAAAAAAAGGCCGTAAGCGCTCTCGAAACACCAGCAGAAACAACCTGAACAAAGGGGCGCGTACGTATTATGTCCGTGCGGGACAGCGGTGTACGCCACCGCCGGCGAAATTATCGCATCCACAGGGCGCCCCGTCCCGGTACGCGCAACCGTCGCTTCCCAGTGATCTAAATGGGACTTGCGCAGATCGCGCTTCTCTTTGTGTAATTGCCAAAGCTACAGCCAGACCGGTTAGCCCGATTTGTTTTGATACCACGGAAATATAGCCTCGAAACCGAAAACGGACCTCCCAAGCGGATCGATGGTAGGGCTTGCCGACCAGTTTCCGAACTAGCGGCTCTTCGAGCACGGGGATGGTCGACTCGTGCACGTCGGCGTCCGTAGGATGTCCCAGAAGGGCCATCGATTGAATGAGAGGCTCCGCGCCTTCACATTCGGCGAGGTAGTCGTGACCACCGTCAGCCGCGAATATCGTTTCCTGAAACCCGTATGAGATTCATCTCGGAAATGGCGAAAACACGGCCACGTGCCGCATTTTTGTATATCTCCAGATGGCGATGCGGCTCCCAGTCAATAACTAGCCGGCACACGGTCAGCAGTTTGGAGTACACAAGCTTTGTCCGCGTACCTACGTGTCCCGCAGCTTCGAGTGCCCTTTTGGTCATCTGCATCGCGCGATGAAGCGGAGGATGGGGTTTGACCACGCCTAGCATCGCCAGTTACATCGCGCCCAAAGCTCTGGTTGAGGCCCGAACGCACCGTTATCCCACATGATCGCAAAGCAGAGCTGCTTACCGCCCCCGTGAGCCTCCAGCTGGTACTCGCTCTCGCTCCAGGGCTTCCGGAGCACTAATGGGTCACGGCGCCAAGGCTCTTTGGCCAAGATAGCCTTCGTGAAGATCTTAACCCCGGAGATGGAGTTGGTCATCGGTCCGAGAACGGAATTTATTGACTCTTGGCCTTCGAGAGCGTTCATGGCCCCCGCGTACGGAAGCCGCGCGTAGGACGGGCGAAGCGTGTACAATCCACAGAAGGCGCTGGGTATCCGGAGAGAGCTACTCGCGGGGTGTTAATGTTGATGACTGGGATGCGAGTGCACTTACCCGCCGATATCTGTACCGACACCCAGCGGACTCCCTTTCATGGCAACAAGCGCGCCTTCTCCCCCCGATGATCCACCGGGCGTGAAGGCGAGATTGTACGGATTAAGTGTACGGCCGAAGACGTGGTTATGCGTCTCTCCTGAACGAGCATGAGCGACTCTGGACACATAGAAGGCACCAACGAACCATGCATAAGCGTTTGTGGTACATTAGTGCGCACGAAAGGCACAGCACCACATTCGTTCAGAATCTCGACCAGAACGCAGTCCGACTCCGCAACGCGCCCGATCCACTTTGCATAACCTGTATTGGGGGTCAATTTCCCGTTCAAGTGAAGGTACAGAGAAGTCGGCAAACCCATAATCGTCTCGAGTCCCTTCATAACGAACTGATCTTCATAAGGTACTTGAGCGCTTGCACCACTGGTGGGTAAAATCCCGTACCTTTGAGCGAAATCGGAAGTCCGTGGAGCGGTCCCACTACCGTTCCTGTACGCGCAAGGTGGTCGTCCAACTCCTTGGCGCGGGAAAGAGCGCGTTCGACGAAGATTTCGGTCAGGCAGTTTGTGAGTTGTTGTGCGATAATCGCGCGTTTGTAGAACGCGGTGGTCACTTGCACGGAAGACCATTCGCCGAGACGGAGTTTGTCGAGCAGTGTTTGAACGTCGGTGGTCTCTGTAATCTCCAGTTCGAGCGCCGAGAGCAAGCCGCATTCGCGGGGAATGTCCATGACGTTGAGCCGTTCTTTCGGAGGCAACTCGATAATCCACTCCTTCGGAATCGAGTCTAGTTGGGATTGTTTGCGTTTGGCGCATTTCTCTTGCCAATCGGGAGGCAAAGTCGACGTCGCGGCGAGTGACGATGGTGTTGGTGGTGGCATTCCAAGTTGTGCTCCGCGTTACTCCCAACCATGTCCGGCTTCTGCGGCGAGGAGCTCCGGAACGCGCTCACCGAAGAGGCCGCCGCGATCCACTCCTTCCAAATGACCACCGCTGAACAACTTCGCGCTACCGCGTCGGTGACATTGCTTGAGGGCCGGACCGTCTCTGTGTGTTTGACGATGAGCGGCTACTCAGTACGTCTCTTACAGCCGCGTACGGCCCGAAACTTAGCCTCGACCAGATCGTAGACGAGGATGGCCCGGTTTTCGAGAGCATCGAACAACTTCTGCGTTCCGCGAGCAAGATGTATGAGAGGCAGAGGCAGGAGGCGCTGATGGCGGCTTTGGCAAACTTATCGGCGTAGAAGGGCTCTTGCTGCTACAGTTATTGCTACAAAACCAGACAAATCTAAACTCTATTCATCCCGGAAGCTGCCCGTGCTCTGTCGCCGCAACAACGCCTCCTTGTACATGTCGCGCGTGAACACAAAGTCTGGCTCGCCGCCCCGCACCTTGGCAATCATGCCTGCGATCCATTCCCGTTCCTCTTCGTTGCGAATGCAGTTGGCCCACCATCGGTCCATGCTCACACAGAGCCGTGAAACATTCAATTGCTTGGACTCGCTCTGCTCGCAGAGCACATGGAGCAAGAAGCCCGCGTTCAGTCGCTCATATCCGAACTCGGAAAGACATTTGAGGATACGCGAGATGCGGAGGTAGTTGTGAGACGAGTCTGCGTTCTAGTTAGCAAGTGGAAATAAAGAGAATCACGGCGACACGCACAAACGAGATTTTCATAACGCGGCGTGAAGTTTCGAGGCGGCAAGGAACGATCCACCAGACCAGTCTCCTCCGAAACGAGTTGCATGCCATAGAAATCCAACATGAGCCTATACGAGGTTAAGAGGCGCTTCATGGATGTGGGGTCCTCCTTGATTCCCGCGATTTCGTGCGGTTGCAGCGGCTGGCTTTCGTAGTTCATCCCATGCTCTCGAATCGGAAACAACCACTGAATGAAGCCGTGTTTGCGCTCTAGTTTGCTGTAATCTCCTAGCCATCTACGCCAGAAAATGAGTCGGGAGCGCTAGAACGCGTGGTTGCGCACCTTTCGTGAAGTTCGTCAATGAGCAAGTCGTCCGGCTGGCAGCGCTCCGTGTTCTTGTAGAAACCGAGATTCGCAGAGAGGCTGGTGTCGTTTGCACCGCGAGGGTATCCGCGTAGAAATTCCAGGACGTCGTTGGGCACAGACATCGTGGATGGACCCACGCGGCGGCGGCGTGACGTGCCGAAAAGCCGCTTGAACAGAGCTTGCATCGAGCTCGCCACAATGAAGGCTTCCAGCAGCCCGTGCTACGGCGTTCAACACTCTTGCCGCGATCCGCCCCTCATCCATACACGACCATTGCGAACGCCGCTCTTCCTCAACGGCTATCTCAAAGAATCCAAAAACGACCAGCACCCCGCGAAGGCGACTCGGCGCTAGAATTCAATCCACCGTGTGGACACGACTTCATATCTACCAACCCTCAGCAGTCTTGTCGCTAAAACATACCCGGCGCAGTGAGCGACTCGATATGTTGCGGCCGCTTGTCGCTCCAACAAATTGAAGTTTGGTTCCAGGCAGCGTGGGGCAAGCTTCGATTTTAGTCAAGAAACGTCGTGCAAACTTTTTCGAGCCTGGCAGCTTCGACGAAAAATAGCTCTTTTAGTGCCTCCTCGGACTGTCGGCGAAGTGCCTGAATGCAACGGCGGCAAACCACCCCCGCGTACAGTGCGGGGCGCCCCAATAACCCCGACGCTTGCCTTTCCGCTCTCCCGTCAATCCAGAAATCTTTCATACCTGCTAAAATTTGGTGTCAATTGCCTTCCCTGGGGTGGCTTTTCGCCTGAACAGAGGTCCTCGAGGCTCCCAAGAAGAACTATACTCGATCCTCATCCTCGCGCCTATCGACAGTCACCAACACTGGCGATCTCTTCTCGACCTCCAGCTTTCCAAGTAACTTCCAACGCGATGCTGAGCCCAAAGTCCAAGAACGTCCATCGCTTGGCCGACGTCTCGTTTGGGCTAGCGACGAAGCGCGACATGCTTTTGAAGAGAAGACGGCTCGATTGGATTCGGCTTCGATTGTCGGTCCGCATCGCATCTGCTACCACAAGGCCCGGAACACGCGATAATCTCCTCCACGATGTGGGCCCCGCGGCCGTCCCGACGACCGACGGTGCAGACTAAGCCCAATCCGCTAGCGCGCCGAGATGAATATTTTTGCTACAGCTCTCGCTGATCTCATAACGCGGGCCGCCGACACCGGGCTGACAGCGGCCAACTCATTCGAGGCTGTCTGCGTGCGGACGCGTTATCGCGCACGTCGGTCGCGGGAATGGGGAAAGACTTTCGGTACAAGGCGTCCGAAGACCCGAAATACTCGCCGCGCGCTTTACGGCTGGCCGTCGGTCGCCATCGACATTACCTGTGAGTGTCAAAAGTTATCTATCCTCGTACCCGATGCAATCCTCAAAGATGACGAAGCAGAGCCTGTCGCCACCGCCCCGAAAAGCGTCCTAGAGCAATAAAATACCAATACGGAAAGCGACTCGGGGTCCCATTATCACGTCCATCGCACTTGCCGCCTCTAGTGGATCGTCATCGGCCGCCTTTTCCGATGACGATACTGGTTTACCCTTCCCTGCCGACTGGTGGGAAGGTAGTTCATTTCGGCGAGGGTTCGGACGGGTGCTGCTCATGAAAGGCTCTGTGATGTATGCGACGCCGTTCGACGCAGGGGAAGTAATATTGATTTAAGGTTCTGAAAGACACAACGCGACGTCCGTGATTGGACGGAAATGCGGGTAGGATAATCGGAGGCGAACAACAAAGAAACAACCTACTTTGCGAACAAGCACGGTTCATAAAAGTCTGCAGCTTGAATGCTCGTAGATCATGCCAGTGAGCGTTCAGTCATAGCCGAAATGACCGGCTGGGCAAGGGTTGAGCGGTAATTGGCTGGTGAAAGACGAATTGAAAGAGATAGAAACACGGGAGATGCATGGGTGTCCCGATAGTCACCCAAGCGAACAAGGAGACAGCTGATGTTACAGAATCACTGGCTTCAAGATTATCTTTTGCGAGGAACAGTTCAAATCGTTGAAAGAGGCATTCATGTCCGGTCAAAGAACTCGCCGCGGCATTGGCCAGAACAAGAACGGATCAGCTTCATGTTCAGATACACGGTCGTGGTTGGCGACACCCTTGAGTTGAACATTCACAACACATATACAGTCAGTAGCATCCTCAACCACGGTCAAAGATCTGTTCACGTTGATGACCATTGTGGCGTGCGGGGTAATTTGTTCCGCGGAAAGACATCCAAGTAAAAACAGCTTGAAGCGGGACCGTGTTGGAAAACGCGGGGCTCGAGCGCCGCCGATCTCTTGTGTGAGCGTCGAGAAAGAGTGACGATGCTATGTGGCTGATCTCGGGACGACGGCGGGTTGCACAGATGCAACCAGCTTGAACGTTCCCGGGCGAAAGCGGCGAAACAGAAAGGTGATTTCTCCCCGGCCCGGGACCCGCTTGTCGTTGTCACGGCGCGCTCGCTCTTCAGAATCTCTTATCTACGTTCGTTGCGTCGCATGGGTCGCGATGGTAATCTTGCTGTCCTCTGAGTCTGGAGTAATCACGAGACGCCAGTCTCTGGGAGTTTCTGGGCGTGAAAAGCTGACGGCAAGCGGAAGAAGTCCCACTCACGAGAGCCAAGTGCCTGTTCCAGCTCGAATCGATACTGTCGCCGTCAAAGTGCTCCCGACATCTGCGGGGTAGACCAGATTATAAATTAGCACTGAAGTCGGCCGGCAGTCACGGTGAGGGCATCCACGGCAAAGAATCAACGAGAACGGCTGGTCGAAGTGCCTTCTCCGCAAATAGTGACATACAAAGTCCGCGGCGGAAGGCAGTAAAGCCTGTTTTGGTTTGGACCGGGCGTTACCGTGCCAGAGGTTGCAAGTTCAAAGAAACGTCCGAAGTCGGAGTTGCGATCTGCGCGCACGGATACTACCAAACCAGCGGCGTTGTTGCGAGTCCATCTCCGTTTCGTTGGAAGAAACACGGATGCGGCGTCGGCGTTGCTGTCCGAGTCGTTTTTGGATGGCCGGGCCCACGACTGGGTGTTGAGTCGGCCGCTGGTATACATTTGAAAGGCTTCCAAATATTCCTATCGTTGACCGGAGGATCAATAACAAGATTGGAACGTTCGTTACCTTGAATCGACGTTTGGCTTGAACGGGTTTGCTGCGTATCGACGTCGGAGCCATTCATCACGGAGAACAGCCCGGCTAGAAAGGCGTTCCTGTCGTCGACGGAAAGGTACGAAGGCAATGCCAACAAGATGAAGCGAATCCTCAGCATTCGAGGAACCGGCACTTTAACTGATTTTTTGACAAAAGTAAACTTGTGAGAAGATTACCGGCCAAGCCGCTCCTCGAATGAGCGGGCTTCGTCAAGGGGGTAAGCAAGCAAGAATAATAGGATACCATTTGCGATTCCGACGCGTCGTTGCTTTTGCCAGCGTCCTCTCCCTGCTAGCAAAGTGCGCGGACTTGAAGCTTGAAGGTGCGTAGGTTGGATAGGCCTTTCCTGCGCACTCACCGGCGAGCCACACGGGCTCCATATCCTGGAGGGGTGTATGCGAACCAGGCAGTCACCGCCAAGTCCATCTAAGAACGGGCAAAGCGCGGTACATGGATGAATGGGCATCCATGCAAATCAAGATTAAATTTACCCTGTGGGGCAGGGTTCTCCATGGACCTACCCCGCATGAGGTGAAAGGGTTCATTCATATCCCGAATGAGTAGTCGAGTACGATTCAGGAGAAGAACCGGTCATCTAGAGAAAGCCTTGGTTGCGGAACGCGCAGACGGCGCGCATAGATAGCCTAAAGGAACCCTCCGAAAGGACTCGTTAGAATTGGACAAACATAGCTCGCCGTGAAACGCGATATAGACGCCCTGTTGCTCGGCCGGCAGATACGGAGGAGCAGGAAAGGTGTTGGTGGAGATGTTCGCTGACCAACCACGCCGCGGCGTCACACACTGAACTTGAACTTTGCGTTCATCTCCCGGAACTCTAGCACGGACCCGCGATTACAATTGACTCACCCTGGTCAGCCGCCCATATCCACAGCGCCCAACTGCCCCAGACTGCACTGTTACACTGCCTTGCGGGGCCTGCAGGTAGCTGTTCCGCAATCCAACACAAACATTGAACGCGGCGAGGAACGCGGGCGGACTCGGAGACAACGGCGACTAGATCGTCAGCGGGTCGACGGTATTCCGCGGGGTAAGGCCGTGTATCTCCGTCGACGACACCGATAATCCTTAGAACCACGATAACTTGCTACGACTCGGCGACTCGCTCTGCCCGACTGTAACTCGACCAGCGCAGCCCGAAAACACTGCCTAGTCGCCCATATTCGACGCCCACAAGTGGCGCACATATCTCCGGATCTGCGTTTACTGTAGTTTCGATCCGACGGGGACTCGTCTCTGGTCAGCAGCCCTTCGGAAACAGAGGAACACCGCTGCCCCGCTCGAGATGAGATTGCTTATGCGTATGTCCGACCTGGCCTCGACGCCAGCGAGGGGCCTTTGCTTCTTTCGGAAGAAAAGGTACAAGAATCCAAAGCAACAACACCGCCCAGTTTCTCCGAAAGCCCGTGAGCAACTGATGCAGGCCAGTTATCATTCACATCGACCCGCTGTGGACGCTTGTTTATCAACTTCAAACTCGAGTCTCGACTGCACGCGCGCAGCGGCGTCTGTGTGGGGCTTGCGCGGGTCTGGGGCCTCTGTCAGGGTGCGTCTATTAGAGCGGCAACAGAATCAACTCGGACGCAAGAAATTGAAGCGCGCGAAAAGCCGGCTATTGCCGCCATTGGACGTGTTTGGGCTACTCGGTGGTCGTGGGTCTTGCTCGAGGTATGAACAGTTGAGCGCTTAGGTGTGTGGTCAGGTGAGATGTCTGGGATGGCCACACTAGGTGTAATAAACTGGCCGGCAGGATTCATTTCCGACAAACTGCGTTTTGGCTGGTCTTGGGTGCGGCGCGCGCGTCGTCCTGCAAGAGACTAAATGCTCGATGCGCGTCATGGGTTGCGCGAGTTTTGGAGGTGTTCGGGTTGTCGGATTCCAGTGGCTGCCACGCTCCACGCTGCGTCATCGTGGTCCGGGGCCCGAGACGCGTCATGCTGCGAGGACGTGACCGCGGAGTGCCAGTGGCGGCCGCTGAAGCTGAACTCTCGGGCAAACGTTGCGACAATAATGGCTTGCTGCAACGGGCCCAAGCACGGTCCAAGCGCGTAACCATCCTTGATGATCTTAGTTCAAGAACCAAGCACAAGCGAATAATCCTTTCCCCAAAAGAGACAAGAAAACACAACAGCAACGGAAAGTGATAACGTTATTGTCCCCGCTCCCCGCACCCGAACCCCACGGCGCGCAAGCTGAGCTTCAACTGGGGTGTGGACTGTTCGGGCGCGGTAGCCTGGCCTTGAGGCTAGTTCGTGGACGCTGTTGAGCGAAACGAGCGCGAGTTTCGCTTGCTTTGCGACGTTACGCTGGCTACTAGTGACGCATTTTGATCGGGGAGGTGGCCATCCAGGGTCGCAGCGAAGTGTAGGCGCGCCGCGTATCGGTAGGCGGGCGGGGGTGTCTTGTTTCTGTTTGTTTTGGGGCCCGCATGCCCCACCTGCGTGTTTTTTTCTCTCCCTCTGAGGCTTATGAATTCTCGGGGCGGATTGCGGGTCGGCCGGCGGGTCGGAGGCAAAAGCGTGGGTGGGACGGCCGGGTATGTGACTTACCGAATGGGTGAAATCTGGGGGATCGGGGTAAGATCTGAGATTGGACGGGGCGTGTGATTGCCAACGCCTCGGACTTAGTGATGGCAGCATGCATAAATACGGACGACCGGATTTTGATGACCCGCCCTCTTCGCTTGAACCTCCGTCGAACCTCCATGCAGGTCGACGCACTCGCCTGTCCCGACTACTGTGTCGGCTGCAACCGCCAATTCGTACCCCGCCGCGTCCTTGTCCCTGTCGATGTCCAGCTGGCTTCTCCTGAGGGTGCGTCGTCGTCGCGTCCGTCGCGTCTTTGTTTCTCATTTTTTTATTTTTCCAGTCGTGCGCAAGGGCACTCGCGGTCTCGTCCATGGCACGGGCCGCGTTCGTGTCAACGGCACGATAAAGGCCGCACCGCCGGTCAAGACCCGCGTCGAAATCGACCAGAGTCCTGCCCCGCTGTACTGCTCGCCCGAGTGTGAGCAGCGCGATCTCGACTACTCGTCGGGAACTAGCGACACTGGCGACGAGGCCGACAGTATCTTGGTGCTTTCCACCAAGAAGCTCGTACCGCCCCCTCGCAGTACCCCCAATACGCGCTCTATGGCCTATCTCGAGTCGCGCTACGACATGCCACCGCTGCCTGCGCCGACCTCGGAGACCTACGACGAATTCGCCCCTCCCCCAAGCCACGTCGAGACAATGCCCCCACCCCCCGAGTTTACTTCGGGCGTTATGATGGCGGGTCGGCGTATCTCTGCCAATCTCCCAGCTCCGCGCAAGCCTGGCCAAGCCCCATCGCCTGTGACCGCCGTTCCTGGCTGGACGGACGGTTCGCCGGCATGGCGTGCCTCGACTTACTCGTTTGCCCCGCCACCCAGAACCCGGGCCGACGTTACCGACCCCAATCGTGCGGCCTACGGCTCGATCGTGGCAACCCCGCATCGTTCTGCCTCGGGTGTTGTGGCTACAAAGGAGCCTTCGTCGCCGACCACAACAAGCTATTCGTCGTCCTCGTCCAACTCCTCTCGCAACTCGGACATGCTGTCTTCATTCGAGGACTCGTTCGCCCGCCGTTCCATGTCCCGCATCTCCCTCTACTCACCCGGCTCCTCTCCTGCCTCGTCGCTGTCGTGCAGCCCAACTAAGCACTCCAAAGTCTCGAGCATGCTTTTGCTGCCGGAAGCAATGCGGCCCCGTGCTGGGTCCACCCCGTCCTCGTCGACTTCCTTGGACTCGCTGCCTCGCGAACGCACTGCCCGTCGGCACTCGGCTGGGTCTTTGGCTGCGCACAGCTACCCTGGCCCTCGTCCGCGTATGCGCAGTCCATTGGCGATCCCTGCCACGCTCGACGACGAGGAAAACAACGAGGCTCTCCTTGTCGACGAGACGGAACTTGAGCATTCCCCTCGCCGTTTGCGTCCCACTATGGAAAGTGCGTTATTTCCCCGTTTCTCCGAATCGCGTTATCTTTTGCTGATATGATCTTCCCCAGCGCGATCCTGGTCCTATGACAATGTGCGAACTTATCCGATGCCCCTCCCGACAGTCAAGGAGCTTTGCATCGTCGACGGTGTCGAGCAGATCGTTGAAGTGCCGCGCAAGGTCCAGCGCCTCTTCACGTTTGCCGACACTGTGGTTAGCCCGCCGCGCTCGATATCGGAGATGACCGTCTAAGCGTCTACCCTCACCCGCATGCCCCACACATCCTTGCATCATTTACGACCTATTGACGACTTGGCGACGAACTCCGATATCCCCTTGCACGAGATACCACTACCCCGCACGCACATAACTAGCATTGGCCCACGACATACGCACACGCACACTCCAAAAAGCTCGCAGGAGCAAACCACATCACGCCACAACAACACGCAATTTCTCCGGGTCTCCCTCTGTTTCTTCATCTTGGTCGAAAACGGACATTGTCTTCAGTTTCCTTTCTGTGTACAATTTTGACTTGGCATTACCCTAGTACCATACGATACGATACGACGTCTTTTTGGGGGCCATACGTACCATACGAACAAGCGCACGAACGAAGTAGCACAAAGACAATTCTGTACTTTTAGCTGTTGAACTTGTACAAATTTACTGTCTTGGGATTAGCTCTGCTAGTGGGCCTCGAGGATTTCAAGCTTTGAGCTGAGCCGGGTCGAGTCAGGCAGGTTTTCTCTTTGTTTGCTGTAGCTATGCTGTCGGACTTCGGACGGTGCGGTTGCCTCGAGGTTGCTGTTTGTTGATCAGCAGACCTTGTCGCGAGGATTGTCCGACTGGGGTTGGCGACTGCCTGTCTATGCCTACACGCACGCACACGAACGCATGTGCGTGCCTGTGCAAGTGTTCCTTTCATCGATTTCGATAGCGATGGCGATTGCGCTCCCTGCTTTCTCCGACTCGGAGCGGCGCGCCACAGGTCTGATCTGAAATTTGCTTCCGTTCGTTCCCGACCCGAGATCCCCAACCACATGTGTTTGTTCTCTGCGCGAATCGGTAGCCGAATCTACAGTTGCTGGATCGCGATCGTCTCGAGCTTGACCGCCCGCCCCTCATTTTGGAGGAGTAGTGAGGCGCATGATGCATCGGAGCTTGAGCTCGTGGTTTCGATAGGTGAATCGGGTCTCCAGTACCGGGACAAACAGGTTGCAGTTGAATGTCTGCGGGTGAGGCCTAGTGAAAACAAACACACGTATCTCTCTACAGTGCATGCGATTAATCCAACGGTACTGGTGCGGGAGGCAGATTACCCGTCGCCCATGCGCACACGACTCGGAATTTGTGTCGTCCCGACACTGGATTTGCAAAAAAGGGAGCCCGCCGAGCACCAGCACCTCTGACCTCATCGATTAACGCGGTTGCAAACGACTTGGACATGTACCCCGTTTTGAATTGTGGGCGCATTTGCAGTGTGGGGTCTTCGATCGAGGAAGGAAAGGGTTTAGAGAGAGGAGGCGCGTTTCAAGCGCCTTGACGCGTCTTGCGCGTGTTTATCGCGTCCGATAAGAGCTTAGAGACTGTTGAACGCGGTTTGGGTGCTATAGACGCGTCGAAGACGCGTCGCTACGCGTTTCTCTCGAAGGACCCACGCAACGCGGCGAAAATAGCTCGAAGATCGCCCTTGGCGATAAGTCTTTTGATGGGAGGGTTCCGGGAAGCCCGCGCCGAAAGCCCGAAGGGTTTGACCCACGCTCAAGGCACATGTGCAAGTGCCGGCGAATGGACGAACGTTCAAACGACTCCATATGTGGACATCCATCCGTTGTCCTCCGGTATCGTGTGCGGCGTCGTGTCCGGATCCATCGTGGACGCGTCTGTCTCTCTGTGTTTGTCGCTCTCTGGTCCGACGCCTTCGCCATGATATCTCTGGCAAATCAATGTATATCAGCTCTTCCCCCGCCTCCACATGCCGCCCCTTGCGATAACGATACGGATCCGAGATGAAAATTTTATTGAAAAAAAGCGCTTGTGTTGCGGGAAAACCGACAATTTGGGGTTCAGGTCCTCCGATATCTAGTCTAGCCGCTCCCGATGATGCACCGACGCCCTCTGCTATAGCAGAATCCCCAATGCAAGGTTTGTGGGTGTCCGAAGAATCCGAAATTCCTCCGACGGGACGACCGGCCCGGAGCGGGTAGGCGGAACCGCCAGTGGTTGGCCAGGATCTAACAGGTGTGGGTAAGCGTGCCGCTCGCTTGTGCGTCTTACGGGACGCCGCTGGCAGCCGTAGACCCATGGGGGTCGGTAAGCGCGCCGACCGTTGAGTTCGCCGTCGACCCTTGCTCTCACGACCGCCGCCGTCTGTCGCGCGCAATATTATCGTCTGTATTCGCGCCGTACACAAGCCGTACACCATGCCGACAACGAATTCTTTCCGACTAAAACCTATTTCCCGAGCAATTTCGACCGTTGCGATCAAGAAGCAGTCCAAGAACCACGAGAAAATTCGCACTTGCGGAACGGAATCGCGTTCGTGGGCTTCTTGCTTCGCCGTGAGTGTTCCGTGCAATGGCGACGGGCGATTGGGTGTTTCGCGGTTGTGGTCGGAGCGGCTCGGGGACGTCGGATGGGCCGGCGACGAATAGAAAACATCGCCTGCATCCACTGGCTACAACAACTCCGTTGACACTTTGGCTGCGCGTTTTTCAGTACTCAGAGATCTCCTGTGTCCACAGCCAGCGGGCGTAGCCCATGTCGCACGGCACATTGTCGCCGTGCTTCGAGTTGTTGAACCGCTGCTGTTGAGAGCTCAGCGCGATTCGTCGTTGATCACCTGAAGACACAGCTTGGGAGCTGGAGCCCGTACACTGGCGCATTGCTCGGTGCCTGTACAGAAAGCGATGCAGTTGTGGGGAAGAGACGCCCATTATCGGAAAGCGTGTTCAATGCTGTTTTTGTGCGCCAAGTTTTTGACTTCGAGGGCGCTTCGAGGTTGTTGAGTGACCGAGAAGAAGATGGGCAGTGGAACTCACTTTGAGTTAGCTTGCTTCATGTTGCAGGCATACGGCGCGGGCGATAGATCTCGTCTACGTCGCAGCTCTTCGGCCGACGGAGAGTTGGATCTTGTCTTTGACTTCGAACGAGAACAACAGGCTGCGCGTCGGCGGCGGGAGCCCAGGAAATTCCCGTCCGCGGCGTGTTAGAGCGTGTTAGGGTACGCATCGACTGAGTGCCCGAACCAGGACCTATCAGCAGCGGCCGCTGACGAGCGGTGGCTTTGTCCGTGCCGCCACGGACCGTGGATTTGTACTGAGAGCCCAGTTGACGAGAAAGATCCTAGCAGAGGACCATTCAAAGGCGACGCCCCGCGGCCTAGGAGACCGAGGATTGTTGAAACACGGCCACGCATTGCGAGCGGCAAGAGATCTGGTCGGGAGAGGGAACAAATGGACCGCGGGTGGTCATGTGCAACGAGTCAGCGTCGAGGAAACCTCAACAGACACCGCACCGGGAATTGCTTCTCGCCGAAGTTTGTTGAGGCGTCGAGGTGAGAAGGGGTTCGGGGACGAGACTGGCAAGTAGTAGTACATGCTCCCTGCTCAGCGTTAATTGTCGAGTCCGATCCGGTGTCACGAGTACCCCGTACCGTGGCAGGCAACTAGCTTGATACGAGCCCAGCAAGGCGCTTTCAGCGCCTGGGAGGCTCACCGCGGACCTGTAACAAACTGCCAGAAAGCCGTCGAAGCGGATAGAGTATATTTTGTGTGTGTATGACGTTGGCTGGATGAATGCGGAAGAATCGTCCTGGATGAGAAAAGCGCCTCTTGAGCGGGACGGGGACTGAGGTTGTTCATTGTCGACTGAATCGACTCCGAGAAATGTCGAGGTGTCGAGGTAGATGTCCAGGTATTTGATCACGATTCAGGCCACCACCAAGAACAAGTCGAAGCAGGAACGCTGTCATAGATGAGGCAACAGACGAAAGGCGAGATTCGATTCGTAGACGTCGCCGTATGGCGGATGCGGGAGATGAAGTGAGCCGCAGGGCGCTCCGGCCCACACGCGGAGTGGAACAACTTGTCGAGCCGCCAACGCCACCGAATCGGAATGTTTCTGTGGCTTTCGCAGCTGGAACGCTTAAACGACAATGTGGCAGATGAAACTGGACCCCGCGTGGACAGATATTCTTTGCTCCAGGTTTGGGCCCGCGGATCGTAGTTGGAGGGTGCAAAGGAAGAGCGTGACATTCGCCGACCGGAATCAGTTCATCGCCGAAGCCATCGCCGGACACACAACGAGGGCTCTGTAGCAATATCTTCATTTTGGCTACGATTTCCCTAGCTTCGCCATCAGAGCCCGGTGCTGCTTATCTCGTATAGCAGCAGCGTCTACACGACCGTCAGAGAAGTTCAAGAGGCTCTCGAGAGCTCACGTTGAAAGAAGTCGACCATTTCGCTCATGTGCTCGCGGTGGTTGGCTAACATCACTTCAGAAAGCAGCTCAGTGTCCGCTGGAGCTGAAGCTTTTCACCAAGTGAGCTGTAGAACGGCGATTTGACAGAAAGTACCTTCAGTGAGCTCAGCTGTGCGCAGTTCACGTTTCTGGACTACTACCTCGAGCATCTCGCGCAGTTCCGTTTCGTGAGCTTCTGTCTCTTCTCGGTGTTTCTCCACGTTCGCGCGGTGTTCGTTTTGATACGTTCCGCATTCGGCTTTCGAAATCGCCTGCTCTTGGAGAAGGATCTTCAGACCAATGAGCTGCTCGAGAACGTCTGGATTGTCGCTCGTCATCGTGGACACGAGAACCTCGTGGTCGGAAAGAAGCTGAGGACGCTCCCAGGGCGACGCGTTACTGCGGCCGAAGCGAGGCGACGGGGAATTGTTGTGCACACGCCGCTGGTCTGAGAATCGTGAACGTGGAGTGTGGTGGGATGCGGTGTGCCTGGGCGACGACGGCGTTGGGCTTTTAGAGTTGGCGGGCGGGTGGTGGTAGTCCGTGACAGAGCGGCTCGATGTTGTTCGGGCGCTCCCACCTGCGGTAACGAATCAACGTTCGACCTCGTCTAGCTGCCGATGGACGTCGTCAAAGCTGTGGAGACCTATGTCTCCAAGCTAGTATCGACGCCAAACGCTATGAAGGTCCTCCTTCTCGACTCGCATACGGTGCGTTGTTGCGCGTCTGTTTCGCACATTCGTCCGAATTGAACGCTACTCCAGACGCCGATTGTGTCCCTGGCCTCGACCCAGTCCACGCTTCTGTCGCACCAGGTCTACCTCACAGATAGGATCGACAACAAGAAGCGCGACCGGATGCCGCACATGAAATGTGTCTGCTTTCTGCAAAGCAGCGACGATAGTCTCGAGGCGCTCCAGGCAGAACTCCGGGAGCCCAAGTACGGCGAGTATTACCTCTGTCAGTGGGTGAATCTAGCCCTTCCAGCATAGTCCGTCCAACATATTTGGCTCATGCTCCACCAGACTTCAGCAACGTCCTTACCAAAACGGTAATCGAACGCTTGGCCGAGGTCGACGAATACGAAGTCGTCCGGGAGGTCCAGGTCCGCCGCAGTGCTATGCCGCAATGCCGCGTACGCTAACCTGCCGTCTAGGAATACTTTGCCGACTATTCTCCCCTCCTTCCTGCGCTATTTTCTCTAAACCACGCACCGAGTGTCACCAAACCGCTCTACGGATCCACATTCAATGCCTGGGATCCCGCGGCACTCGAACGTTCCGTCCAAGGCATCTCTGCCGTTCTCTTGAGTCTCAAGAAGAAGCCCATTATCCGTTATGAAAAGATGAGCGGCATGGCCAAGAAGCTTGCGGTCGAAGTCCACGTTGGTACCGACCCTGTGTGCCTGCGGTGAAACTGACGCGCCGAGTCTAGCATCGAATACAAGCCGAATCGACCCTCTTTGACTTTCGGTTGACCCAGGTGCCGCCATTACTCCTCATTTTGGACCGGCGCAACGATCCTGTGACGCCACTACTTTCGCAATGGACGTACCAAGCGATGGTCCATGAGTTGTTGGGGATCCAGAACGGGCGGGTGGACCTGGGCATGGTTCCGGACATTCGACCAGAGCTCAAGGTGCGTACCCGCTGCACGCGTGTTTCTCTTCGGCTGACCGCGTCCGACTAGGAAATCACGCTAGCACCGTCCACCGACCCCTTCTTCCAAGCACATTATCTCGAGACATTTGGGGACCTCGGCACGTCGCTCAAGGAATATGTGCAGACATATCAAACTCGCTCGCTTGCACAGGCGCCTTCCTCGATAAATTCCATCTCGGATATGAAACGATTCGTAGAGGAGTATCCCGAATTCCGCAAGTTGGGAGGGAACGTGAGCAAACATGTTGCTCTGGTTGGCGAATTAAGCCGGTTGGTGGATCGCGACAAGTTACTGGAAATGGGTGAGGTGGAGCAGGGACTTGCAACGAGTGCTGGAGCTGAGTTAAGGGTTCGTATTTCCATCTCTACGCTCTTTGGTTGGTTGACCGAAGCACAAAATAGGCCGTTCAAGCATTCATTGCGAACCCCAGCATCCCGGCGTGGGGCAAGCTGCGACTGGTGATCCTGTATGCGCTCCGCTACCAGAAGACACAGACAAACAATATTGCTGCGCTCATCAATCTCTTGCTTTCGAATGGCATATCGCGAGAAGATGCTCGGGTCAGTGCTGTTGTCTCTTTGTGTCTGCGCTTCTGACTTTGCGCGCTGTACAGCTGGTCTACGTGTTCTTGAACATCGCTGGCGCGGATCAGCGTCAAGACGATCTGTTCTCTAACGAGTCCTTGTTTGCGAAGGGAAGATCGGCGTTGAAGGGACTGAAGGTCGGTTTGTCCACAAGTATATTAGCAAACAGGTGCTGATTGCTCTGCAGGGCGTCGAGAACGTATATACCCAGCATCGACCACATCTTTCTCAAACGCTCGAGAACCTGTTCAAAGGCCGGTTAAAAGAGACCAGCTACCCCTTCATCGAAAGCCCGGGTCCGAATGCTTCTCTTCAACGACCGCAGGACGTCATCATCTTCATGATTGGCGGCACAACGTACGAGGAGGCGCGAACGGTCGCGTTATTCAACCAAGACCCAGTTGCGGCATCGAACGGCGGCATTCCTACCGGTAGTGGCACGCGACTGCTCCTCGGAGGGACGTGTGTTCACAACTCGTCCTCGTACGTGGAGATGGTCAGGTCGGCAGCGACACAGTTCTCTCCGGCTGTGTACGATCCACCACCGGAATCGGCCTCGACGGCACCCACGCTAAACCTGAACCTTGGTGGGGTCAATGTGAGCTTGGGCGGGTCCAACACCGGCGTCTACAGGACAGCCGGCGAGCAGACTGTGGGCGTTCAAGCGGAGGGCATTCGGGACGGAGTGAAAAACCTGATTGGTAAGGTCGGAAAGGTGTTACCACTACCTTAGCAGCGATACGATAGTCTTCTCTAAGTTATTTCGCTTTCTCGGACGCTGATTCGGCGACGGGATGCCTTGGCCAGGTGGAACGGACACGTATGCAGTATGATCTGCATCGCGTGCGCGTGAGCTGTAACTTTCGTGTTTTCACTCTTCCCCTCACCACTCCCGGCTTCTCGACGGGCTCTCTCCCCTTATTCTTGCGGATTGCGCTCCGCACCCAGGTCGACATTAAATGGCAAAAGGATTCTTGGCAGGACTCAAGGGCGTCGATGCCTTTGGAAAGGTCCGTTGCGTTGCGGGGTTGCTCTTGCCCGTTGCTGACGATTTCCTCGGTAGACCACGGAAGATGTGAAGGTCAAAACCCGCACGGGTGCCTTCCGTGAGTGCTCGGGGCTGCACCGTCGTCGTCGGCTGCCTGAACTAAGCAACCTTCGCTAGTAACGATCCTCTCGGCCGCCATTATTCTGGCATTCACTACGATGGAATTCCTGGACTACAGGAGAGTCGCCGTCGACACCTCCATTGTCGTCGACAAGAGCCGAGGCGAGAAACTGACCGTGCGGATGAACGTAACCTTCCCCCGAGTGCCTTGCTACCGTGCGTTGTTGCCAAGTCTCTACACGTATCCCGCCAACTCACCCGGCGTTTTCTCGCAGTGCTCAGCCTGGACGTCATGGACATCTCGGGCGAGACGCAGCGCGATATCACACACAACATCCTCAAGCAACGGCTACAGACCGACGGGCAGAAGGTGCCCAATGCCGTGTCGTCCGAGCTGAGCAACGAGCTGGATAAAGTCAACTCGGCGCGGGACCCCGACTACTGTGGGTCATGCTATGGCGGTCTTGAGCCCGAGGGCGGATGCTGCAACTCCTGCGAGGACGTCCGCCAAGCATATGTTAACCGTGGCTGGAGTTTCGCCAACCCGGACGCTATCGAGCAGGTGCGCGTTGCCATACCCGCTCCATGTTAGGATGCCTGACGCAGCGCAGTGCAAAAATGAAGGCTGGTCAGATAAGCTCAAGGAGCAGGCCGACGAGGGCTGCAACATCTCGGGCCGGGTCCGCGTTAACAAGGTCATTGGGAACATCCACCTGTCGCCCGGTCGCTCGTTCCAGACCAACTCGCGCAACATCTACGAGCTTGTGCCGTACCTGCGCGACGATGGCAACCGACACGACTTTTCGCACACGATCCACGCGCTGTCGTTTACGGGCGACGACGAGTACGATATCTACAAGGCCAAGGTAGGCCGGGAGATGAAGGAGCGGATGGGCCTCGGCAAGAATCCGCTGGACGGAGCGATTGCGCGGACGTCCAAGTCGGCCTACATGTTCCAGTATTTCCTCAAGGTCGTCTCCACCCAGTTCCGGACACTCGACGGAAAAATCGTAAGTCACATGATCCGAGGAATACGCGACTAACTCTCGCAGGTAAACACGCACCAGTACAGCTCGACACAGTTCGAGCGTGACCTACGTGACGGTGGAAACGCCGACACGCCCCAGGGTGTCCACATCCAGCACGGCGTCAGCGGGGTCCCCGGCGCATTCTTCAACTTTGAGATCTCCCCCATCCTCGTCGTCCATTCGGAGACCAGGCAGTCGTTTGCTCACTTTGTTACTTCGTGAGTGCTTCCCCGCTTTACGACGCGACGCTAACGCCACATCCAAAGCACGTGCGCGATTATCGGAGGAGTGCTGACCGTGGCGTCGCTCATCGACAGTATCCTGTTTGCGACGGGTAAGGCTCTCAAGAAGGGCGGGTCGAGTGGCAAGCATTTGTAAGGGACGCGTGTTGTACGGAATATTATCTATACAAGGCATCGGAAAACAGACGAAAAAATCTCCGGTACACGGTACAAGTACACTGCCGGAAATTTGAGCAATGCGCGCGCGTTTCAACGGAGAAAACGCACGAGCAAATAAGATAAGTTAGACGTGACCGTCAGTGGCAAGTTATTTGCGCTTGACTGGTGCTTTTGAACGGCTCGTCGTCGTGTTATCGGATACGACGCGCCGACGTTTGGTAGGAGAAGGGTCTTGGGGATGGGTGGTCCCGTTGCGCTTTTGACGGGACGAGGAAGGTGGAACGCCGCCGTAGATATTGGAATTGCGCAATGTCGTCGAATCCTATAAACCGTCAGTTTATGTTTTTCCACAAGAAACGACGGACCATCATGAGCTCGTCGCCGCTTTCCTCGTCCTCTTCTTCTTCGTGACTACTACGGTAATCTTCCTCGTCGGCAACCATAAGACCACTCCGTCTCCGCTTGACCACCCGCACCGAATCGAGTTCGTCGTCCTCTTCCTCGTCTTCTTCGTCTTCCTCTTGGGCGCCCATGTCAATCTCACCATCATCCTCTTCCTCTTTGACGTGTACCACAGCCTGGACGCGCCGTAGGAAGATCTGGCGCGGGGGCTGCGTCGGCGCTTTCGTGGGCGGGCGGGTGCTGGCTTTGCTGGTGCTGGCCTTGCTGGTGCTGGCCTCTGCTTGTTGCTGTTTGCCCTTTCCCTTTGCGATAGAGGCGGGCGTTCGTGGGTTGGAGCGGATGTTCTGGGGAGAGCCGGAATCGCTGGGGCTGGGAGGGCCGGTTGTTGGCGGAGGAACGGTGTTTGATTCGCGTTTTGGAGGCGATTCGTTGAGTTTGGAGCGGGAGAGCTGCGTGTATTGAGTCTAGGAAAACGAGGGAAGACAATGTAGACGCACTGCAACGAGCTCCGTCGCCAAGCCGCATCGCTCCTGCTCGACCCGCGTATAATGGGCTGCCCAGTTCCTTGACTGTTCCTGCCAGTGGGTGACTTCTCGCTGGAGAGATTCGATCTTGAACGAGGGTCAACACGAGATCGAGCGCTGGTTGGCCATAGGGACCTTATCCTGAGCTTTAAGCATCTGTCGGGCTCATGAACGAGTGTGGTGGACAGGGACGACGAGACTGACGAATGTTTCGCGTTGTGCGACGAGGACATCTGCATCGCGGGCGGCCTTGAGGGCGTCGTCGCGTTCCTTGCGGAGTTGATCGACCTCTTCGCGCATGCGTGTCAACTCAGCCTCGGCTGCTTGCTCTATCTCGGATTCCTGTGCCGAAAAGGTAGGTGAAAAAGGACGAGGAGTGGGCGGTGGCACAAACAGCGTTGCGGAGAGTGCGTTGTACGAGGGAGAAAGCCTCGTTGAGCGAGTGTTTGGTGTCGGCTGTGAGAAACATGACCGTCGCAGACAGGATTCGCGAAAGTCATGTGATTTTTCGAGGATGCGCCCAAGATCCGTTCCTTGACCCCAACCATGTTCCTCCTTCGCGGACATGCTCTGCGACTCCCCATTCTGCGTCTACACGCACGCTACGCGTCCAGCAAGGTTCTGCGCACTTTCAAGCTCGCAGATATCGGAGAGGGCATCACAGAGTGCGAAGTCCGTCCTTTCTCCTTGCTCTCGGCGTTTTTTGAGACTCTGAACAGGTCATTCGATGGGCTGTTCAACCCGCTTCCACTGTCGGCGCTTTCGATCCTCTGTGTGAGGTCCAGAGCGACAAGGCAAGCGTCGAGATCACCAGTCCCTACGACGGTGTGGTCAAGGAGCTGCTAGTTGAGGAAGGCAAGATCGCAAAGGTGGGCCAGGGTCTGTGCTTGATTGAGGTCGACGAAGACGACCCTTCGGCCAGTGAAGAGCCCGCACCAGCACCGTCGACCCCTACGCCACCGACCCCGACGTCAGTCGAGACACCGCCACCCCCGCCCTCAAGCTCAGCTCCTGCTGCTCCGCGGAAACCACACCCATTAGATCCCTCCTTTGCTTCTCAAGCAAGCATTGCAGGAGATAGCGTACTGGCAACACCCTCTGTGCGGCATTATGCCAAAACGCAAGGAGTCGACTTGGCCAAGCTTGCGCCGGGAAGCGGAAAGGGCGGCCGAGTTGAAAAGGCTGATGTCGACGCGTTTGTCGGGGGCGCATCGGCTGCTCCGTCGGCGCCTACAACCACTATGGGTGATGGAAAGGAGGTTGTTGTTGAGTTGGGGCGGACGAGAGCAGCAATGTGGCGCGCAATGGTCAAGGTCACCATTTTGCTTTTCATTTTACACTATTTTAACGCGTTCACAGAGTCTCGAAGTTCCGCACTTTGGCTACTCGACCACGCTCGATATAACAGACCTCCATGCGCTGCTTCCTGTGCTCAGCAAGCACATCCCTACGCACTACCGTCCGCAAATCGATTCGGATGCAGTCTTCAACCCCGCTCATGCACTGGGCGAAGGCGTTGGCCTTGAACCTGTCCCGGAAATATCTGCAACCGGCCAATACACTCGTCTAACCTACCTCCCCTTCCTCCTCAAAACGCTCGCAAGAACGATGATGGACTGGCCTTTGTTGCGCTCCTCCATCACGTCGCCTCCGACACCCAAACCCTCACTCACCGTCCGGCCGAACGCGGACATTGCTTTGGCACTTGCAACGCCCACGGGCCTCTACACGCCTGTCCTGCGGGCTGCGAACACACGGAGCATTTACGCAATTGCCTCGGACGTGGCGAACCTCGCGACGCTTGGCCGGCGGGTCCCCTCCGGCTTGACGGCGGCCCATCTCGGCGGTGGCGGGACCATCAGCGTCAGTAACGTCGGTTCTGCTGGCCGAGGGACAGGTGCGATGCCGGTGCTCGTTCCGGGCGGAGGTGTTGCGATTGTTGCCCTCGGGAGGGCGGAATGGGAGTGGGACGTGTCGGACAAGTATTGGCACACGCCAGAGAAGGGCGCGAGGCGCCTAAAGTTGCCCATCTCGTGGAGTGCGGACCATCGCGTTGTTGAAGGTGCGGAGCTCGCTGCGTTCGTCGAGGCGTGGAGGGCGTGGGTCGAGAATCCCGCGAGGCTGATTGGAGAGGGCGTATAGCAACAACAAACGAACCCAAGAGCGCCGTGTACTAAGTATTCCAATCAAGCCATACTGGTCCTTGGCGTTTTGCTTGCTCTTCAGACTCTTCTGGGCGTCCGCAGCTGGTCGGCGCTCGTGGCGGAGGCCCGATTTCCTGACAAAGCATACCCAGCGAACTGGTATAAAATACGCGCGGTGCGCACCGGCAACGCCATCTTCATCCGACACCATGGTCGTGCAGCTAGCGTTTATGAAGCGCCATGCGCATCTCTCATTCGAGGAGTTTGATGATATGTGGTGAGAATTTTCGAATTTGAAGACACCTTTTATTGAGGGCATTAATATTCCTTTGAAGGACTAAACATGCGCAGCTGGTGCATACCCACCTGACTGCGGTCAAGAATGGCACGGTCAAGTACAAGCAGGTTCGATGGCGCGGCGCTTTACTGCCGGACGTTGCGTCGATGCTGACAGCATGCGCTGCAAGTTCCACATGAACAAAGAACGCATGGACGAACTTCGCGCGTTGGGTTATCCGACTGCCACGTACGACGGTATCGCGATCTGGGAGGCGGCGACGCTGAAAGAGATCTTCGACTGTGTTACGTCGCCGGAGTGTGTCGAGGTGCGTTGAGTTGAGGTTCGCCGCGGGCCTTGGGATGCGTATTTGGTCAACTGGTGTTTGCAGCATGTTCGGCCGGACGATGCGAGGTTCTTGGCCGAGGAGAAGCTGGAGTTGGTCGCCGGAGATTTCGTGTCGCTGTGAAGATTCTGGTACATAACGCGATGTTTTTCGGACTCGGGGGGCAAGAATGGCAATGAAGCTGGCAGCATGCTCCAGATGAAGACCCGAGGATGCCACAGAGGCGGCGTTGAAGAAGTAGAGACATTCGTTTGCCCATCTGATGGGATCACTCTAGTCTGTTTGACGGTGTTACATAATCAATCTGATGACATGGGCGACAAGCAACTTGACCGCGACGAGCTCCATGTCCACAGACGCCCATGGCGCGGCCCGCGATCTAAACTGCTTCTTGTCGTCGGCGTAACTCTGATTACCGTCTTCCAACTCACAAGCAAGGTACGGGAGCATGTTAGCGACGCGTGGACCACTTCGACCCACAATGGCTGCAGTTCTTCCATGCTCCGCGACTCACTCCTGCGGTTGACGACGCCGTCAATCGGCCATTCCAACGCAAGGATCAAGTTCAATTCGACCGGTACAGTCTCATCCTGAAAGGCCAGCGCGTGTTCATCCAGTGCGTTCGTCCGCTTGCTTGCGTTTCTTCTCTCACACTTTCTGCAGTTCCGGCGAATTCCACACTTGGCGCCTTCCAGTGCCCTCCCTTTGGCCCGACATCCTTGAGAAAACGAAGGCTGCCGGGCTTAACGCAATCAGCATCTATGTGCATATGGGCCTCTCGAATCCGGCACGCGAGGTCATCGATTTCGACGGGTTCCGCGCGTTGAAACCACTCTATGAGGCGTGCATGGCCGCTGGCATATGGGTTGTCGTGAGACCGGGGCCAGTGAGTAGCTCCCTTCTTCACGTTTGACGCGTCGGACTAAGGGCGATTCAAAGTATATCAACGCAGAGACCTCGGCGGGTGGAATTGCGCACTGGATCACGACAGAGGTTGCGGGTCGTCTGAGGACGAACGACTCTGATTGGTCGGAAGCCTGGAGACCGTATATCGACGCGGTGGTCAAAGAGACGGCGCCGTACCAGATTCATCGCGGTGGGCCGGTTATCGCGGTCCAGATTGGTGAGCGCTCCGTCTTGCTCTTATGCTCTACTTACATCGTCGGCAGACAACGAGTACACGCAACACGTCTATGGACACGGAGAATACTACGAGGAACTTCTTGCTGCATTCCGAGATGGCGGTATTGAGGTACCGCTCACGTACAACGACCCGGATCCTGGAGAGAACTTCATTAACGGAACAGTGCGTTGTGTTCATGAATGCTTTCAGTCGAACTCATTGCTTGTTCTAGGGCGCGGTAGATCTCTACGGGTGCGCATTCTTTTTGATCCCCAGTAATACCTCATATACCTCGCAGAATGGACTCGTATCCTCAACGCTTTGACTGCTCACATCCTTCTGTCTGGAACCCTGTCGTTCCTACCTACCACCAGTACCACGAACGCGTCAATCCGTCCCAACCGTGGTACATCCCAGGTGCATGCGCTGACCGTGTCGTTTCGCTGCTTTTGACACCGATATAGAGTTTCAAGGCGGCTCTTTCGACGCTTGGGGACCATCTGCTCCAGGCTACGCTCCATGTGCTCAGTTGACCGGCCCCGACTTCCTGTCGGTCTTCAACATGCACCTGTGGGCGAGCAATGCAAAACTCATCAACTACTACATGCTTTACGGGGGAACGACTTGGGGCGGTCTCCCATTCCCTGGTGTCTACACCTCGTACGACTATGGTGCCGCAATCGCAGAGTCACGTGCACTCACTCCGAAATACGATGAACTCAAGCTGCAAGGGATGTTCATTCGTTCATCCCCGGTATTTGCCAAGACAGATTGGGTCGCAGACTCGCACACTGGATTGACTGTCTCGAGCAATTCCGCTGTCTTCGTCACGCATCTCCGGAACCCCGACTCCGGAACGAGCTTTTGGATCGCCAGGCAGAACGACTCGTCGTCCACGGGCACAGCCAGCTTCAGCCTACACATTCCCATCCTTTCGGTGCAAGGCAGCCTGACGATTCCGTTGGCGATCTCGTCTCTAGTGCTCGGAGGACGGGAAGCCAAGACCATAGTCACGGACTACGCGTTCGGGACCAGAGCGGACTCGTTGCTTGCATACTCCACCGCGCGCATCTTCTTTGCCGGCACGATGGGCGAGCGGGATGTGCTTTTACTCCATGGAAGGGCCGACCAGGCACACGAGTTCGCAATGCATATGACGGGCGTACCCAACCCATGGTTCACCCAGCACGAGACTGCCTTTACGACGCTCGACACGGGCAGCGAGCTTGGCACTGTTGTTTCGGTACTTCCTGGGACGGCTGATGGCCTCGTCACTGTCCACGACTCGGATACGCAACTTGTCCTTTTCGCCGACAGCGAAGCCGCAGCCACATTTTGGGCACCGACGATATCCAACAGAGCCTCCGCTCCGTTCGAAAACTTCTGGGGAATCGGAACGAACCAAAGCGTCCTCGTTGGCGGACCGTACCTCGTTCGGAGCGCGTCTCTCCAGGACGATGGAACCACTCTCGCGCTGACTGGAGACCTTTCTGAAGAAGTACGGTTGACACTCATCGTCCCTCCTAGCGTGCAAAGCGTCAGCTGGAACGGCATCTCGCTTGGGGCTCCTGATTCTCTGCACTCGAACTATAGCGTCAAGACCTATCTTGTACCAACACGCCTGAGCCTCAGCGCGGTCTCTGTTCCTGAGCTGAGCGGCTGGCGGTTTGCGGACAGTTTGCCCGAGGTGACCCTCGGTGCCGACTTCGACGACAGCAAGTGGGTCCTTGCGGACCACACCGAGACGAACATCCCCGAGAAACCGTGGTACGGCGACGGGCGCGTGCTGTATGGGTGCGACTATGGTTTGTGCGTGTCTTCTACTCCCATTTTGTTAGACTACTCTTCACACGTGATCACTAGCTGCGAAAACGTCGTCCTTTGGCGCGGGCACTTTAATCTGGAGGAGGATAACGAGTTACCCACGAGCGTAAACCTGTCGATAAATGGCGGGGAAGCGTTTGCTGCGAGCGTTTGGCTCAATAGTGCGTTCCTAGGGACTAGTTATGGCAAGTACGCAGTTTCCAGTGCTAGTTCTTTGAACTCCGAGCTAAAGCAACTCCTACAGCTCGACGAACAACATGAACATTATCGAGGAGACAGATGACAAGTTCTTACTCCCCGCGGAGGCGCAGGTGCTCGGCGACAATGTCATTACCATCGTGCAGGTTAGAGGAACTTACTTGCTCGCCGCCTGACGATGAAAACTGTCTAGGACAACATGGGCTTGAACGAAACCCAAGACAGCGATCCGGAAACGTCCAAGAATCCCCGCGGACTGCGTGGCTATGCGCTCGACCGAGGAACCTTCGGGGACTGGAAGGTTCAAGGCAAGGTTGGCGGGTATCTTGGGTAGGTGGCTGCTCGCCTAGTGCGACGCTTCAGATGCTCACGTAATCCCTCAGATTCCCGGATAAGACGCGTGGTCTGTTCAACGAAGGTGGTCTATTCGGTGAACGGCGTGGCTGGCATCTTCCTGGGTTCGACACCAGCAACTGGTCATCACGTGATCTTGCCCTCGGCCTTCCTGGCGACACAGCGGGCGTCGGATTCTTTGTGACCACCCTTGAACTGAACATTGAGCCGTCCCTGGATGTCCATGTTTCGTTCGAGTTTGAGGATGCCGCCGAGGTGCAGCCTTATCGGGCTCTGTTATTTGTGAATGGGTGGAATATGGGCAAGAGAGTCGCAAATCTTGGGTGCGTCGAAATGCCTCTTTCGGTTTTGTCCTGACGATTTGCATGCAGACCGCAGTACAAGTTCCCGGTGCATCAAGGGATACTCGATTACCGAGGCAAGAAGTGCGTCGTCCTTTTCGTCCTTTCTGTTCAGAATAACACCGAGTCTTTCTTAGCACCATCGCCGTCGCGCTCTGGTCAATGGAAAACGTGCCTGTTTCGCCCAGGTTGCGGGTTGCTGTCGATGGAGTGTACGATTCGGCGCTTTCGGGCGTGGTCACGAACAATCCGGATTGGAAGGCCAGCGCTGCTGGAAGGATGTAGGACCTTTCATGTACAAATCTAACGAGCCAGAAAACCTAGGACTGTGCTGCCTGTAATTGTTGTTCTCTGCATTTGATTGCATCATGCTATTTCGGCGTGTTGTCCTTGTCTTTTCACGACGACCACAGTGGCCACAACGACAACGACATGGTAACCGCTCGCGAAACAAGGGCTATTGTACTTGTCTCGCATATAACGCGCATCGACGAAGGATGCGCTCGTCAAGAATATCTCCTGGACCATGTCTTTCCAAACCCTTCCCGTTGAACTTGTGGCCCTCATCGCAAACGAAGTTGCACACGGGGAATCTATCTCCTTGCGACTTCCTGCTTCGACGCAGTCGAAGATCATGGTGTTCTCGCAAGTGTGCGCCTCTTGGCGCGGTATTGCGTTCTCATTACGCCCGCTGTGGGCGCACTACACACTCCACCTTCGTGCGAGCAAATCCACCCGAAGACAACCCCAGTGGGTACGGGAGCGCTTCGACGAATGCATTACGCGCGCCGGAAAGCATCCCGTTCACTTAGAGGTTGTCCAAGAAGACGCGGAATACGGCCTCAGCCTGCTCATGCGGCTGCTCAGCGCACACTCGAGTTCCCTGGGCTCGCTATCTCTGGACATCCCGGACAAGACCTTCGTCACACTAGCGAAGCACACCTGCTTCCGGTTCGATACACTCCGAAGCCTGCGCATTGCCCTGCATCTCAACGAAAAGCGCGAACAGACACTGCTTCCGGATGACCGCCGTTCGCGCTTCTTCGCCAAGATGCCGCACCTGGAGAATCTCGAGCTCGGATACCACGAATGGTGCCCATTGGCGGAGATCATCCCGCAACTCGACGAGTGGGCTCTCCCGCTCGGTCGGTTGCGTTCCTTCAGTCTGCAGCATTTATGGCTGGAGCTTCCCGAACTGCTCCAGATTCTCGACGGCGCTCCGGAGTTGACAGAATGTCGGGCATATGTGGAAGCTCCGCCGCTTCGCGAGCAGCTGAGAGAGGAAGACTTCGTCCCTCTGCAACTGCTTCACCTGCGGACGTTGGCTCTCGTATTCCGTGTACCGCATCCGACGATCTGGAGGCAATTTGTCGCGCCAGAGCTCGACGTGTTGGACATAACTATGTTCACTGAGCCGGACGAAGACGAAGATGAGCATTGGCAGTGTCCACTGCCAGAAAACTCGGAGCGGTTCTATTATGAACAGCCGAAAGCCAGAAGTGTTGTGTACCATGACTTTCTCATGGACTGTATGTGTACCATGTAAACCGTAATATCGCATAAAACTAGAATTTCATGAGCAACGCATAGGTCACGTGCTTAGCATAAATCTTCGCAGACAGACTACGCCAGAGCCTCAGCAGCTTCGGCGGACTTGAAAGAATCACAAACCGCATCTCTTGAGCAGCCCATCATCCGGCCCGCCGTCGCAATCGCTGGAACCCGACCGTCGGTGCGATTGAACACCATCTCGTTCAAAGCGCCATTCTCCCAGACCGGCCACATAGGTGTAATCGTCTCCACCAGCTTCTCGTTCGGGTCGCTCCCGTGGTTCGACGGCGGTATGGCATAGAGGCCCTGGTGCCTCACGTCAGTTGTGTAGAGTGGTTCAAGGCGAGGATACCGCACGTACGGTGTACCCGATCCCCGGAACAGCATCTAGAACCACGAACGAGGGACACGAGTAAATCGATTCCCCCATTATCGCGGTGACCTGCTCGACGGGCGAGCCGACGGATGCATACGCAACAGCGGCGAATACCGTCTTCATCCAAAGTCGGGAATAGGTCCGCGATGTAGGCCGACTGGTCAACGAAGATGAAGCCCTCGTTAACGTTGACTATTGCAAGAAGGCCGTCGATTAGCAATGATGATACGGGTTAACGTGGCTTTATGAATTTCAAAGGACGAGCCGCTTTGGTTCGTCCCTCGAGGAGCATCTTGGTTGGGGATTGTTGGATAAATGTGCCATCGACGACCGGGACGAAGGACGTCGTTCTCTGGAACCCTGCACTGGTGATGTTGGTGTTAATGGTGGCGAGGGTAACCCCTTCTACGGCACGAAGGCAGTCGAGGGTCGTTGCGTTGGAGCATCTGAGTATGTTAAACTGATAGTCGGCGGAGGAGGCACGAAAGCGAACCTAGCTTGTGCGGTAATGGCATCGAATAGCGCCTAAATGTAAGGGCTTAAGTATATCGATCCTCCGACGGCGCCTCAGCATGCAACATAGGCATAGGGCTGGTCAGGCTGCCGCCTGTGCACCTTGGTAGCACGGCGACGGGTTTGTGTCCGCAATTTGAATGTCGATTTCGACATCTGGAGCGATTGGCTTTTGCCAGCGACGCGTTCCTGCTCCCTGTGAGCCTCGAGCCAACGCAGATGAACGATCCTTGCCTATGGGAGGTACAGCATATCGCACACCAAGGAAACTGGTTATGTTGGTGCCCTTGCCAAAGACGCCTTGGTATTTCGCGGAGCAAGTCGACAATCTGAGCCCTCACAGGGAGAGAAAGAAGGATTAGAGAGAAGAATGCTGTGAGCTGCATTGTGTTGATAGCGAGAACGCAGAGATGCGCTTCATACGCGTTTGGACGCGTCCCAGGTTGGTCTTTCTCGAGTCACGGGCGAAGGGCGCGCCAGTTACAGGACCCATGCACGGAAAATCGGGAGACGCGCGACGCTGTTTAGCCGTCTAATGCAGCAGTGGTCAACGATGCTCGGGCAAAGGCGGTCGAGTCGACAGTGACATTGAAAAGCTGACTGCGCCGGGTGCCGAGCGAGAGCAAGCTGAGTGAGCTCTGTTTTTTTTTTTCTTTTTCTGGAGGTCCGGTTTGATAACGAGATGGATGTTAAGCCACGACCACGACGAGAAGCAGCCGACGACGAGGAAAAAGTCGGAAAAAAAAGCTTAGAAAATGGACGTTGAGGACGAGAAAGATTTTTTGTGCACGTGCACGTTAGAGGTGGCTAGCTAGCTGTATAGATGGTTGAGGCGAGCGGCACGCTCTCGCATACGACTATCGTTCACAACGCTCCGCCCGAGGGTCCGTGTCTGTCTTGGCCTTTTTCTCGCGCTCATCTTTTCAGACCATGGCCTCAAACGCGAATACCTCGCACACCTCCCCGTCCACCAGGTCATCGACATCTGCCTCCGCCTCGATGTCCATGTCCCCATGGCCCTCAAGCGCGACATCTGGCCCACGGACTTCCGTGCCGCCCTTGCCACCATGCAGAACAAGCCCGCAAAGGTAGAAGATGCTGCTGCTAGTCCCCCTGCCGTCCCCACCGCGAATGGCACCGATGCAAAGCCGCCCGAACAACCCCCCGTCGCTGGTCCGTCGACCGTCCCCGTCGCTGCACCCGTCCAGCCGTATGGCTATCCTCCTCCTGCGCCCTATGGTGCAGCCCCAGCGGCGTACTATCCTGGTTATCCTGCATACGCATACACCTATCCACCGCCGTATGCGTATCCCGGCGCGCAGCCCTTCTTCACAACACCACACGCACCCGATCCAGCCGCCGCCGTCGACGACGGCGACCTGCCCAGCTACGAGGACATGATCGTCGAGGGCCTCACGGTCGTCAACGACCCAGAAGGCCTCGCGCCGAAGGATCTGTTCAACTGGATGGCATCGAGGTACCCCGTCCAATCCAACTTCCGCCCTTCTGCCAGTCAAGCGCTGCAGAAAGCGTACAGACGGGGTCGCTTCGAGAAGAGTACAAGCGGAAAGTATCGCTTGAATCCGAATTGGGAGGGCGGAAGCGTACGTCTGCTCGTTTCTTTCTATGCCTTATTCTGACGCGTTATGCAGTCCTCGACGCGTCGAGCAACCCGACGACCACAAACCCAAGCCGCCGTCGCTCCGCTAACCAAACCCCGAATGCCATCCGCCACGCCATACTCCGCACCCCGCGTCCCCTTCATCCCCGTCCCTCCGCGTTCCGCCATCCCCACAACCGGCGCGAAAATTCCCTCCTATTCCAATCCGCACCTCTATGCCCCGCCACCATCTGCCGTCCCCATCGCGAAACCCAACATGCCGCCAAATCCAAGCGACGCGGTATACCAGTCCGCGCAAAAGATCCTCCAGACAATCAATTTTGGCGCCGCTGCTGTTGATTTGAGTAGGATTAAGGCAGAGCCGGCGGTACATTCGCTCACGGACCATGCGAGGGCGGATTTGCAGGTCCAGCTGGTGTTGTTGGCGGCGCAGCTGGAGGAGATTGCTGAGCAAGAGCAGGCGGATGATGCAGACGGCGAGGATGAGGACGGAGATGCGGATGCGGAGATGGAGGAGGTTGTGCCTGTTGCCTCTTAGTATAGCGATTTTTGTGTCTTTGTTTGGGTTTGTAGGATTGTGTGTATGTATTTAATTCTGACAGCAATACAAACACCGGAGGTGCTGCTTTCCGTGAAAACGCGGGTGGCCTTGAAAGTGGTTATAGGAGGATGTCCATCCAGGGCTTGAATTTGAATCGTCCTGTCTGCGCTAGAGGCCTAACTGCTGTTACCGCATTCCTACAAGGAACCGGGTACGGTGCCGCCAAAGGGCATGCAGTCAGCTCTGAAAAGCTACAGACTGAGCTTGACTAGCTTGACTTCTGGCAAGAACAGAAAGCGACTATTAGGCAAAGAAACATGATAGATTTTTCTACGTAATACGGATCACATTGTCACGTCAACTTCTGACAGCTGACATTTGTATGGTACGTTGTTCTCATGGTGTGTTCCTCAGTCTTCCATGTCAGCTAAAAAAAAAGGCCCCCGCTGCGACAAGAGGCTGTGGGTTCCCGGACCGCTTCTGCACCGCTATTTCTGCTTCCAATTGCCCAACAGCAAGAACAAGGCTAGACAGTGCTTTCGTCTGATCGTTCAACTGCAGATTTGCTTGGACTGTTTGATTTGCCTGCTGGTAGATCAGGTCAACAGAACAATCGTCTCGCCAATGCGCACCGTGAAGGTCAGAGTAGCCTCGTTCAGACGAGAACCAAGCGTCCCCAGACGGTCCTTATCGGCAGGGGCGAGCACCCACGCCTTGACGCTCCCGCTGCGCTGCGAGATCTCGTTTGTTAATTCGCTCGCCTCTTGGACCGCTCTGCAGGATCATCTCAGCCATAAGGGACTTGACCGCAGAAAGAAGGACTAACGTGTTCAGTTCGAGGCTGTCCCACAGCCCGGCGTTTTCTGGACGATCTCTCATTCTCACAAGTCCTTCAGCTCGCTGGGCCAGTGTAACAGCTTGGCGTCGATTAGCCTTGACCGTCTACCCGAAACTCAGTTGTCTTCAATCAAGAAAGGAATTAAGCGCGCACCATCGCTGTTTGGTTGCCCAGTCGGATAACTTCGGGGATGACTTTGAACGTGTTCAAGATGGGCGCCTCCAGTGCCGCCGATGCGAGCTGTGCACCAAAGTCCACCGTCTGGTGGACAAAGTCGCTCGAGTCCAACGAATAACTGCGATGCGACCGACGAAGCCGTTTCTGGCATCTAAATGAGAGATAGAGAGAACAAACACGATACGGGACGTACAATCGTCTTGCACGCCTGCTTGAATCGGATTTTTAATTTCAAAGCTCTCATCCGAAAAATGAATTTGGTTGAATGACTTTCAACGACGCTTTGCATGCTGTCGATTGTCCTGGAGCAGACTGAGTTATACTGCGAAACACCGACACACAAACAAAACATACTTCTCGACCGCTTCAAGCGCCTCTTTGAAATTCGGGGTATCTGCGTTGACCTCGCCCTTGCGCAAGTTATCGGCAATAACACCGCAGTGGTGGACCACGAGCTCAGCAAGACACTGAGAGCGCGTCGCGTGGACATTATCCTAGATCAATATAAGTACTTCGTTTCGATAGGGTACGCTTAACCTACCTGCGCAGCTACCGAGCACAACTCGAAGACTGAAGTTGCGACAGGTTTCAAGACGGACAGCGTCGGCTCCGAGGTGCACCAATCGCAAAGATTCTGGGCAGCAGACACGAAATCCATGTAGGTAGAAGTAGAGCGGCTTGGTTGAGCGATTCAAGCGACGGAGGAAGAGAGAGCAAAGCTGTGGAAGGGCTGTGAATAGCACTGTGGTCCGCATACCCTGCGACTTTCACGAGGCTAAGTCGCCTAGTTTTGAGGCAAATTTCGCTCGAAAACCCAGCGAATTTCGCTGGTTTGCTGCGAAATTCACTCCAATATTTTCGTGTGCTTCGACCCTGTGAGTGGAAGGTTCCGCAGTGTTTTGTCGCTGGGTTTCCGGGTGGATCGCGTCAAGTATCAAGGTGAAAAGAATTTCACCATGTTGAGGATAGTGTAGGAAAGCATTAAATTTCACCGCACAATACCATGAAATTTCACTCAAAAACTCCATGGAAATTAACAGTACAATTCAGGTTTACTACGGACATTGGTCTACTTAAATGCGCTGCTTCTTTCGCTGGGGCCCCTCTTTCTCACTGAAATCCAGCAGATCATCATCATCATCGTCCGATTGGGCGCCGGCGGGGTGCGGCGCCGACGCGGGACAGACGAGGAAGAGCCGGGAGTTGGCGGCGGGGACGGGGATTGGGATGGGGCTTGGGATGCCGGGTGGCGTTGCGCCCGCGAGCATCTCGTCGCTCGATCGTCTTGCGACCACGGTAGGTGTTGGGGTCGTCGGCGCAGCGCCGGTACGACTTAGAGCCGCTGAAGGTCTGCGCGGCGATGAACTTGATGCCCCAGTCGTTTTCGAATCGGCGCGTCTCGGGGAAATCGACATGAACCTAACAAACGTAAGTTCAGACAACAAACTGAGTGGTAGCACAACGCACCACATTGGCCATCTTCGCAATCTTCTTGGAGTCCTGCGCCTGCCACTTCAACTCGGGATCGAGTCGGGCAGCTTGGCATGCGAACCGTGTGTGGGTCTGCAGGCAAGGTCAGTATGAGGTTGCCGACCACGAAATGGCGACCACGAAATGGCGACGCACCCCCGCAGCGTTCCAGCGGGACTGGGTGTAGCCCAGCGTCGTGCGTAACTCCCGCATGGTTACTTTCGAGAGGTTCTTTGGACGGAGGATGGTGTCGTTAGAGGCTGAGGGGGTGGATGGAGATGGATGGCGTTGCTGCTCGCGAAGGGCGGCAGCCTCGGCCTTTGCTGCGTCGGCCTCGGCTTGGATTGCGCCTTTCTCGGCTGGAGAAGTGTAAGTTAAAGATGAAGATATGCCCACTGTGACGCACCTTCGAGCTCCCGGATGCGCTCCAGCGGGTCCTGCTCCGGCCCATTGCTGTCGCGAAGAGGGACGGCCGGTGCCTTGCGTCGGCGCCGAGCCGAGCCATGGCCGCCTCGGGACTTCTCCCTGTGGTTCTGCGGAGGTGTATTTTCGCTGTCTGAGCGGTGAGGCATGGTAGAGGGAGAGTTGGGGCGACGCACCGTGAGCTGACTCGTCTTATATGTGCGGGCGGGTGGAGCGTATGGAGCGCATGGAGCGCATGCCCGAAGTTCCCCGAGTTGCTGCGGGCGCGACGATAGAGCATGGCTGGGGGCGGTAAGCGGAGTCTAGAGCCGCGGGAGAGGGTGGGGACGACGGTGACTTGGTGAGAGCAGCGGGGGTGGAGAGAAGGAAGGTGTGGAGCAATGATGTCACCCGGCACTCGCCCCCGTGATCTTCGACTTAACGTTTTAGCCACTCCCACCACACACGACGACGCGTACCCGACGAAAGATGACACACTGCCCTTGCTGCGGCGACGATGTCCCATGGGGCACCAAAGCCCGCCATCTCAAGGCTCTGGTTGGTGGCATTCTAACTCGTTCTAGGTATTTCTATCAGTACAAACCCCACCGTCTCTCGACCTGCGTGTTGACGATTCACGCGCTGCTCCACATTCCGGACGACATCTTGAACGGAGGCCCGATGTGGTGCTACTGGAACTATATTACAGAGCGCTACGTCGGATTCCTCGTTCGGTCCAGCAAGAGCCGCCGTCATCCCTATGCGAGCTTCGCGCGCCGTCTCCGCGAGATTGCACAGAACAACATGATCAAGCTCACGTACGGCTTGCGCGCAGAGCTTGACCTCTCCGACTCTCGCGAGGAGGATAAGACGGGTCACTCCCTGGCAAACTGTGAGCTGCATGTGAAGGATTCCCTGAAGATAACTCAGCTCTTGTTTATAGATCCTGGCATTGCTGTTCTTCGCCCGCACCTCGTCGGTGACATCAAGCCCGCCGTCCGGAAGGCGATCGAGCGGTATCTTTTGATTACATTCGAGATTGACCAACAACAGGCGCGGGCTACCATTCCAGATGAGCTCTCCCATTGGGGAAAAATATCTTTCCTTGGTGGTGGTGACAAGATGCGCTGCGCGGACTTGAACAGGTACACGGAGAGGCATATGACGCGCGACGCGTCATTTATCAAGGTGATAAAGCGCTAATTTTCATTTCTCTTGCACGGAACTGAAGTGTCTGCAGTACTCGCACGAAGTCGACAAGAACGCGCGCCATCCGCGGCGCCCCGTCATCCTTGACAGCGCCGCATTGCATATGGTCAACTCCTCGAAGTCTTGGAGTTTCACGCGGACCTGCCGACCATCACAGACGACGACGGACGGATAACGCAACGGCCGGCAGATCTGCTGCTCGCCGTTATCCGTCCTGTTAAACTCACGCAGATGAACAAACTCGGGACGCCATATTACCAGGATGGGCAATTCAGCCCCATTGAGGTGGTCGACGTCGATGATCTCAGTTGTCTCGTAGCCCGGATTCCGGACCATGGGCGAGGACCGAAGAAATGGGCACTTTGTGAGCGGTTTGACGCGATGGGCGCATCAACGCAGGACTTGGACGAATAATCTGTACTTTTTTTTTTTTGGCTCAAATTCATGGACTTTTTTTCATCGAGTCGGCGAGTGAATTTCATGGGGTCAAATCTTACCCAGATTCATGGAGTTTTCGTCACTGGAAATCAAAGTGAATTTCACAGACTTGATACCAGCCCAAAAAAAGTCCATGAAATGAGTCCATGAAAAAGCTACACGGTGAAAATGGTTTCGCGATATTAATTTGTGAATTGCGGAAATCCCTGGGTGGCTACAAGAAAGTCGCAGGGTTGGGGGACCACAGTGCAGCCCAGCGCCAGTCCGGGAGCATAGACGCCCTCTCAGTACTGAGCTTAACCATCACATCGATGCACAGATGGCCTTTCTTCAGCTCGGTGTTCGTGGGCACCACAGCGTGGGCGACGAGCGCGGTCAGACATGGTCAAAGGCTAAAAGGTGTGGCGTGACTGATGCGTGACGAGCAATATGTTGGCTCTACGGATTCACTCCTCCAACTCGAAATAACAAATCGGGGCATTAGTATTCGTAAAGAACATACAAGGGGTCGTCGCAGGTTTCGTGTGAGTGGGTCATCGTATACTGCCAGTAAGTATTGATACGGTAGATTCCGCAAGGTGAAATCAAGTGAGATGTGGATGGGGTGGTACGGGAGAGAAGCATGGGCGTGGTCATGGCCGCATGAAGGGCGTAGCAGTCGATAGATACGAAGGTGGCGACCCGCGCGAATAAAGTACCTCGAAAAACTCGCATTGGCCTACTTATGCCTTCTTCGCGATCCGCTTGACCAACACGCGGAACACAACCGCACACACGCCGAGGCTCACTAGGAGTACGTACGACGGCAGACCCGCGATCGTCGTCGGGCCGACGTCGTCTGGGATCGGTACATTGCGCCGCTGGTTCGTGGTATTTGTGGGCCCGAAGAGCGCCAGCAAGCGGCGCGGGTCGAGTCGGGAGAGTTGTTGTGTCTGGGCAGGTGCAACAGATTTCTGCGCGGCAAGTCCTACAGAGGCAGCAGCCTTTGCCTTGTCTTTGTCCGCGGCAGCCTGCGCCTGTTCCATATCGCCAACCTTGCGCTCGACTTCTTCCAGCCGTTTGCGGAATCCGTCCACGAGCTCCTTGAGTTCTTCCCGCTCCTCCTCGCTCTTCGCAAGTAGAGCGCGGATTTCGGCCCCACGTGCGCGACCACGTGCAGCCGCTTCGTCAACCGCCGCTTGACGCTCGTGCTCTGTTGGGGTCGCAGGCACCGGAGCAGCATCAGGGACTGGGGCGGTCGAAGTCGAGATCGGTGCCGGCGCTTCGTCAACAGCAGCAAACACGCTCTCCGCATTGGGCGTCAAGCTCGGCACCCACTTCATCGTGCTCCGCGCCAACCCTCCACGCTCTTCTTCCGCCTCCTGCTCCCATGCATGCAACCCGCTGCTCGGCGGGGTCACATACCGCCGTTTGCGCGGTTCAGGCGGAAGTGGGCGACTACTCGTCGCCTGCTGAGCATCTGCATCGGGAATCTCCGGGAGACCTTCGTCCATCGCCTTGCGCGATCTTCTGCCCTTCTTGCGTCCCCACGTCCCGCTGAGGTGCGCAGACCCTGGTCCACGCATGCTTCCGCTTCCGTTGGCGCTGCCGTTGATCCCGTAGCGCGCTTCTTGACGCGCAAGGAGCTGCTCGACGGTGAGCTCTTCTTCGCTGAGGCTTAATGCGGCGGAGGCGTCCATCGGCGCAGCCCGACCGCGGACCGCAGCGGGTGCCTTGACAGTCGCGCCCGTGTCGTCCGCAATGAGCATCCCGCCAGACCCTGTGGCAGTCGAGAAGACCAGCCCGTCAGGCCTTGCTGGGAGCGGCCGCATAGTGCCATTGCCTTCGCCATCGCTGGATGGGTTGCTCTTGATTGCACCGTTACCGGCTCCGTTGAGGAACCCGCTGCCGCTTTTGACGGTCCTGAATCCGCTCCCACGTTCACGTTCGGGGGAGACGCTGCCCTCGCTTTCGCTGCCGCTGCTCTCGAACGAGCGGACCATGCCCTGAACGCGGCCGTTGCGGAACCGACCGTTTGTGGGGCTAGCGCTCGGGCTTGCGGGGACACCGTTCGCCATGAAAGGAGAACTGGAGGCCTGGATATGTGGGGTTACATTGGGCCGCTTGGACGGGGTGTTCTCGTCTTCAGAGGCTGGCTCCTCGACCTCGTAGGTAGCGTACTCGATGCGTGTAGGGGAGCGGCTGCCCTCAGGAGAAGCACTTTGTTGTTGACGACTAGCCATGTATTGGTCGAGACTTTCGTGTCTTCGTACGCGTGTGGAGGCTGGTGCTCTGTCGATGGTTTTTAGTCTATGGTAAGAGCAAGAAAGAACGTGAAAACGAACCCATTCTCCCGTTCCCTTTCGCGCTCCTTTTGCTTCGCAGCCGCAATACTGTTGTTGCTGACATTCGGGGGGATCGGCAACGCCCTGGGCCCCTGGAGGCTCGATGACGAACTATTTGCGCTAGGGGCGGAATAGAAGACATTTGTGTTGTCTTCGCTACCGCTGAGACTGCGACTGTAGCGATGGCCGCGGTATTCCTTGCGCCTCCCGCCGCTGCCCTTGTCGTCGCCTGCGGATGCAGATGGCGACGGGGGAACGTAGTGATGCCGGGACTCGGTGTCCTTGCTGGACTGGGAAAGGGAGCGCGAGAGGGCGGCCGAGTTTGTTGTCTTGATCGCGTACGGGTGGGCGTTTGGCTTGTGGATGTCGGAGGGAGGGACACCAGATGCGGACGAGGAAGAGTAGGTGCGCGTACGGTCGTGGGTAGGGCTCTTTGCGGGAGATGGGCTGCGCGGAGGGAGTTGAGCGGGGAAGGAGAACGGGACAGCGTTGGTCGTCGCTGTTGCGGCCATGGTCGTAGCCTGCGACGACGATGATGACACCACGAGACAAGATCAGTCTGTCCCAATTCGCCGCGCTCACGTGTTGTTGAAGTCAACCATGTCCTCGACCACTCCCTTCAAGCGTCCTACGCCCTTCACCCCCACAACTCAACGGGCAACGCGCTCGACGACGGCAGCAGAGAGGGACCTGTCCTCCCGCATGCCCCGCTCACTCCCGACACCCCAGCCAATCCCCACCCACAAATACAAGGCCCCGCTCTCCGCAGAAGCAAGGCCCCGCAAAGGCTCGACGCTTCCAAGTGTCCCCGGAAGCCCCTCCAAGTCGAGACCTGCTTCTCGTGCTGCATCCAGGATGGGTAGCGAACCCACCGCCAGTGGCCTCGCGCCGCTCTTCCCGCCCCCCAGGGACGTCGAAGAGGCACTCGTCGACTTCGAGTCCGTCGGCGTCGACCTCACCGGCGACGCCGAGATGCAGGCCGCGCCTCCGTTTGAGGAAATTGCAGTCGATAAAGTTATGGTCTCGGTTCGGTGAGGAAGCACTACACGTTTCGCAGCGTTCGCGAAGTTGACTCTCGTTGTAGAGTACGCTCGCAACACGGCAACGGCAGCTCAGCCTGGTTGGTTCCAGACAGCAACACGATCCATCCGTCCTCAGCAGCCACCACCTCCCCCACACCCTCCCAGAAATTCACATTCGACAAGGTCCACACGTCCCATGCCACCTCCGCTCTCTACGCCAGCTCCGCACGTCCCCAAGTACACGCATTCATGGGCGGTTATAACGCCGTCGTGTTCGCGTATGGACAGACCGCGTCAGGCAAAACCTACACACTCTCTGGCACCCCAGAGGAGCCGGGTATCATCCCCCGCGCCTTGCGCGACATTTTCGCGTTCATCCGCGCGACACCCGAACGCGAGTATCTTTTGCGCTGCAGCTACCTCGAGATCTACAACGAGACTATCTACGACTTGCTTGCGCCTGCTGCAGGTGCCGGCCAAGCCAAGGGTGTAGAGATCCAGGGTGGACACGGCGGGGAGGTCGTCCTCGCTGGTCTGCGCGAGGAGGTCGTCACGAGTCTTGCGAATGTGCGCGAGGTCCTCAAACGCGGAGAGGGGAACCGCCGGACGGCGAGCACGGACTGGAACGAACGGAGCAGTCGCAGCCACTCGGTCTTTCGTGTCGTTTGCGAGAGTCGGGAACGTGGTGAGCGTGGTGGTGCGCATGGGGACTCGAGGTCGTCGACGCCAACGACGAATGGAAGGCATACGCCCGGCATGGGTGGGAGGCAGACGCCTGGTCCGCGATTGCAGGCCAAGGGCGGCAGGAGCGTTCAGAGCTCAACTTTGGTATGCTGTCGTTTTTCCTTCGGAATATTTCGGTGCTTATGTAGGTTACAGAGCTTGATCGATCTGGCTGGTTCCGAGCGGGCCACCTCCGACAAGGAACGAACGCGCGAGGGCAAGTACATCAACACCAGCTTGCTCACTCTCGGGACGGTCATTTCGACGCTGGCTGAGAACGCTGCTAAGGGCAAGAGGTACACGTTCTTTTTGGCTGCCTCAACGAGGGCTAACAAGGCATCAGCGACCACGTCCCGTACCGCAACTCGAAACTCACCCGAATGTTGCAACCTTCGCTGTCAGGCAACGCGCGCATCAGCGTCGTGTGCACGATCAACCCCGACATGAGCGCGGTGACGGAGAGTATGAGCACGCTACAATTTGCGCGTCGTATCAAGGGCGTTCATGTAGGCATTGTTTCTTCTCTTTTGAGCACACGTACTGAAGGCTTGGTGTAGCTCAACGCGCAGAAGAAGGAGATTGTTGACACCGACGCGCTTATTGAGCGGTACCGCAAGGAGATTGAAGATCTCAAGCGCCGTTTGGAAGAGCGCGAGCAAGAGGCATCACGTGATGCGCCGACGTTGAGGACGAGGCGGTTGTCTGCTCGAGAGGTTTGTCTTGGTCCTTTTCCGGTGGAAACTATACTAACAAGGCGACTTTTAGCAAATCGACGAATCAAAGGCGATGACGGACCTGAACGCGCGCATCAAGCAGCTCACGAAGCTTATACTGACCAGCCAGACTGTTGGCAATGGGGACGAGTCGAGGCCGGCGAGTCCGGTGAAGATTGATTTCGATGCAGAGCCGTATCAGGTGGGTATTTCTGCGAGTTTGGTAATTTCGGCTCAATTAATGCATATTTAGTTGCAACAAGAGCTGCTGGCTGCGAAACTGCAGATCGAAAGCCAGTCGAACCAGATTCTTTCGCTAGAAGCGACGCTTCTTGCTCGTCCGGAGGTTCCGCCGGTTGCGGAGTCGCCGACTGAGGCCGAAGCTGAAGATGAGGAGAAGGACAAGCTGATCGCGGAGCAGGCGCGTCGGATCCAAGAGCTCGAGGGTGCTGTGCGTGGATATGAGAATGCTAGTCCGTCGAGGGAGGCGGAGGCCAAGGAGTGGGCGGCCAAGTTGGAGAACGAGAGGCGGATTGTGAAGGAGAAGGAAGCGTGGGCGAGTGAGTTGGTCCGCCAGCTCGAGAAAGAGCGCAGGGTAGGTGTCTTTTCTTTCTTTTTTGCCTGGTGAGGCTGATGTTGCATGGATAGGTCCGCATTCAACTCGAGGAAGAGAGGAAAGCGCTGGCTGCGTTCGTCAGCAAGTTTGATTCGCTCGGCTTGGGCCTGCTTTCGGCGTCTTCGTCGCCAGTCAAGGTTATGCCGAGCCCCGGCGGGGCGTCCGCGGCGTATGCGAGCCGCAAGGAAAACAGGCTGATGCAGTCGCCGAGCCATGGAGGTCATGAAGACGCCTCCCCGATTCGAATGTCGCTTGACCTCTCAATGACCAAGGCGCATCCGAGCCTGCTTGAGCAGATGCCCGAGGAGGATTCGGGCTGGGGCGATGTGAGTTTCGAGGCCGAGTCGGGGATGTTTAGTCGCGGGGGTACGCCGAGCCGGGTGCTTGGGGTGAGTGTCAAGGGCAACTTGCCTGCGTAGGGGAGCTATGAACGCGTAATGCGTATTTATTTTGCATGGATGCATGATATGAACACTTGTATACGTTTTTGCTTGAAGGTGAACTTGGATGGCACTTCACGTGATCTGCCGGATTTGGCCGCGTGCCGAGCCGAGAGTGATTTTGGTCTGTGGAGCTCGTAAGCAGCATTCCTGTCAACTCTCGACAAACCACCACCATGCTTTCCACAGTCGCGCGCCACCCTCACAGAACAAGACAACCCGCGATATTACTCGTCCGCTCGTTAACCACAGAACACCACACCCACGACTCCCCTGCCACCGACCTCCCACCGCCTCCCCCCTCGGACACCCACCGCCAGAGCCCGAGGCATAGGAGCCGGCTGTACCCCGCCCCGCGTCCCGCTCATTCGCTGAAGCACCCAACACTGCCAAACTTGCCGACCAACTTTGGGCGGAACCAGCTGCTTCCTGTCAGCAATTCGACGCGCGCGCTACTCGAGCAGATTGTGGGCGAGTTTGACGCGCCGATTCGTTATGCGTTTGCGTATGGGTCGGGGGTGTTTGAGCAGGATGGATATCCCACGACGGACAAGAAGGACGCGGCCGCGCCGATGCTGGACTTCATGTTCGCGGTGACCCATCCCGCGCACTTTCATTCGATCAATATGCAGCAGCATCCAAGCCATTATACGTTCTCGGCGCGGGTATTTGGGTCGGATTATGTGACCAAGGTGCAGGAGATTGGGCCGGGTGTGTGGTTCAATGCGTATGTGCCCATGGCTGGTGTGGTGCGTGTTTTCGTGTTGCTGCTGAGCAAGCATCGCTGACCGATGCGATTGTAGACTATCAAGTACGGAGTGACGACTGTGGACAATCTGTGCTCGGATTTGCTCAACTGGCGTTCGCTGTACCTCGCTGGACGGATGCACAAGCCGTTGCGGATCATCAAGGACGATGCTCGGGTGCGCCTCACCCAGCAGGTCAACCTCACGTCGGCCGTCCGTGCAGCACTCCTTACGCTGCCTGCCGAATTCTCCGAGACACAGCTATTCGAGCGCATTGCTGGGATCAGCTACCTCGGGGACCCCCGCATGTTCTTGCCTGCGGAGAACCGCAACAAGATCGCGAACATGGTCCGCAAGCAGGGCCCCCAGTTCAAGGAGCTCTATCATCGACTTGTGGTTGGCTTGCCTGGGGTGCATTGGCCAATCCAGCTCGATAAGATTCAACAGGACACGACGCCGCATGCGCGTGCTGCACATTTGCGCAAACTGCCCTCGAACCTGCTTGCTGGTGTACGCGGCGCGTTTGATCGCTCGGGGAAGGTTCCTGCGTACGAGGCGGACGAGAGCGCGTACTGGATACGATTGGCGGGCGACGAAAAGTTGCCTGCTATTCTCGGTCGAGGTATGGATTGATTGGGTTTAGTTTGCCGCATGTTGACCTTGTTCTTTGTAGAGCTGAAAGGCATCGTGCGTGCTCCGGCGACTGTCCAATCGCTCAAGGGCGTGTTGAGTGCTGGCGTCGGCAAAAGCACGCGGTACGGACTGGCAAAGATGGGCAAGTGGTGGAGCGGAAATAAAGGATCTGCATCGTGAGGAAATGGGAGGCCCAACTAGCATACTTGTACGACTTTAATGCACACTACACAAAGACAACTCGCAAATGTAGCTAGAGCCTTGCTAGAGCCATGAGGTGTGGTCTTGCCGCGTGCTTGCTATGGAAACGCAAACGTGACGTTTGCGATCTGCCTCTTTGATCAGAACTCTCTCAACAATCTTGTAAAGTTCCAGCCTCGTCTCCGGTCTCTGCTTTCCGCCCACTCGTCGTCGTCGACCGTCGCCGCTCTCGCTCTCTTCTTCTCTTCGCCTGTCTGTAATACTACCAACAACATGTCGTCCACTGGTGGCTCTCCGCCTCTTTCGCCGGAGGCGTATGGGGACGAGCCCCAGCACTCGAACGGGCACAGCAATGGCGGGGCTACGCCGACGATGACGGTGGCCATGGTCAAAACGCACGCGCTTCAGTACCGCTTCGATATCGAGAAGCGCATCCAGGAGGCTAGCTTTGAGGTTCGTTGGTGCTGCTGTCTCAGTGTCTCCTTGCTTTGCGTTCGGTGTACTGACACTTTTCGTTTGCAGATTGTCAAGGAGCGCCAGATGGAATTCGATGTCGAGACGGACCCGGATACGCTGTACGAGCTGTTTGGGGAGGATGCGGAGACGCTGGGCGAGTGAGTGTGTTTGTTGTTCTGCGTCGGGGCTTGTTTGGCTGACCTGAGACCGCTCCTCTTTTACAGAGGCCCGACATGGGTGTATGTTCTCGAGCGACGACGCGCTGTGGAAGTGTGGAACACGCTCATGGGGCCCGCGGATCCAGAAGCGGCCAAGGCGGAATCGCCCAACTCCCTGCGCGCACTGTACGGGACGGACAAGCTTCACAATGCAGTCATGGGCTCGGCCGACAACGAGACTGCCGAGATGCAGATTGCGTCGCTGTTTGCCTCGTCGCCCGTCTTCCCGCTGTCCGACCTTCCGGATGATGGCGCCTACGACGAGGGCTACGCTGCATCGAACCCGTCGACAACGGCAGGGAGGAAGTCGATGTTCAAGGCGCGTGCCCTGCCGTCGACGCACGAGAAGCCGGACATTGTCCCAAGGATGAGCCGCGCTGCGGCCATACGTGCGGGACTGGTTGTGGTCGAGGTGGACAAGGTCACGCCGACCGTCGCGCGCGAGCCGCTGTCCAAGGAGAAGCTCGCAAAGACGTTCGCGAATGTCCCCGGCCACAAGCGCGCGGAGAGTATTGCGGTTGCGAGTACCGCCGCACCGACGATTGCTCCGCGTATGACCAGGGCTGCTGCCCTGAGATTAGGTCTTCCGCCGCCAGCACCGGTTAAGAAAACCGCTGCGACGAATGGGAATGGCAACGCCAATTTCGATGGCGTTCCCGGACACAAGCGTCGGGAGACGATTACGGTTGCGTCCGTCGCAGCGCCTACAGTCGCGCCGCGCTTGAACAAGAGCGCGGCACTGCGAGCGTCAAAGGACAACGCGCCGCCCTCGTCGTTCCAGTGTAAGCTGTTTAGCCTCTTGCTCGGTTACCATGGAAGTGCTAAATTCATTTTCGCAGTCAAGGCACCAGGCAAAGGCCTCTCGCGAAGCAACTCGGTCAGCTCGCTGTCGTACGGAGGGTCGTCCAGGCCGCCGTCTCGGCCCGCATCTGCCGCTAGTATGGCTGCGACCTCGACGCCTAAACCTGCTGCTCGGCCACGCCCGTCAAGCGTTTCGGTTCGCCCAACTGCGGCTCGTCCGTCCATCCTGCCGCCCAAGACGTCGGCACCGGCAGTGGTCACTACCAATGGCACCGCACCCGAACGCCCTAAGCCCCGCCCAAGCAGCGTCTCGGCGCCCTCAATCGCGCCCCGCACAAACCGCAGCGCTGCCCTCCGTGCGGCCAAACAGGAGGCAGAGAATGCTGCCGCTGCTGCAGCGGCTGCACGCAAGAACCCTCGTCCAAAGCCGGTGCCGACCTTTTAATGAAGAGGTCTCCCTTGGTCACGTGCTCGGCTATCGACACATCTTTCTTTCTTTTTTGGATTTTTTTGCTCTCGCTCCGGATCCTCCGCCGCATCGTGTATCAAGGAAACAAAGGACAACATGCACATAACGACGACACACTGCTACCTATCGCCGCCGGATGGCTGAAGGAGGGAAGGAGGCTAGGCGGGCATGGTGTGGTATAGCCTGAATCGAAATGACATCCTATGTTTGTTCCCTCTTTTTATCTTCTAATAACGTACATATGCTCTTTCTATCTGCTGGAATGTATACTGAGTGTCTGTTGTGCTCTCTGTGTGCGTTTTGCTCGCCGATGCAACTCAAAGATCTAGGGTGTTGGAAATGCTCCGTATGGCATGCAGGCGGACGTTCCTTGCGCGTTGCATTTGTTCGTCGTCCAAGTAAATATGGTGACCTCTGTCTTGGGCGAGCTCATACCGAATGCCACCCAATCCAAGGTTTGGGGAAAAAACCGGGACGCGACTTGAAACTGACAATAAATTGCAGCTCCGCCAGCGCTGAACCAATACGGCTCCAGAAAGATGATCCCGCACAAGCCCTTCGCTGGTGTAATCAAGTCCTCGATGCCGCGTCCAGTGGTCAGCCCAATTCGCTGGAACTAAAGTACATATCCACGGTCATTTGCAGGAGGAGGGCAGGCTCTTTATACTAAGTAACACACTGGAGCTTTGCTTGGCCCCAACAAAATACCATACTCTTCGGACTGCCTCTCTGGTACAAGGAAGATCTCTGCCATCCTGCACACAGGCGAATACAGTGTATCCTTGGCCAGACTGCAGAGTGGGTTCACGTGACTCGCGGCTAACTTGGCGTTTAACCATGTACGGGGCTTCCCGTCGAGTTCGTTCCATCCGGGCGTGGGCGCAAATGGAGATATCGGCCCCAGAGACCGAGCGCGAGCTGTCTCATTGTGCACGATTCAAACCCTTGTGCGGGATCGAGGGTCGTGCCGTCGACATTCGAAAGGGAAACCTCGACGGAGGTGTCCTCGCGAGATGGACCAGTCACATCTAGTCCAGGATATAGCGGAATGGCGTTGGGAAACAATGATGCGCGCTGAGCAATGAGAACGGCCGAGTTTCGATGCGTCGGGTGCCGTGTTGTATACTCCTTATGCCAACGAAGAGCCTCATCCGCAGCCGTTTCTTTGTGCAGTTAGCGCAGCGATGGAAACAGCCACAAGGACGCACCGGGTGTGAAGGACGCCTCCATGAAGCCCATGAGGGCCGAGACATTAGATAGCTCGTCGCAACCAAACAACGGATCGTTGAACAAACTGCGCGCGATGGGGAGGACGGGGAGCTTGCGTTGACAGTTGTGTACTGAGGCATTGGAGAAACTGACGACGTAACAACGAGCGCGGCCGTCAAAACATCTCTCTGGCGTCGCAGAGGGATGCTCAATGTCGAGAAGGACTTGGCAGTAATTGTCAGTGCATCCCATGGATCTCGTGAGTTGGATGCCGAGATCGTGTAGCTGCTCGAAGGTGCGGCCAACCAATAATCTGAGGACAATGCTCAGTGCCAGATATGAGTAGTGAGTTGTCGTACCGATTCGCCAGGGTATTGTACTTCGTGTTGCAGATCGTCGCCCATGGCGTTCCACACCATTGCGTGAGACTAAACACGACGACACCAGCCCATTTGCCCGTATCCATCTTCCAGGGCCCATAATGCGCCGGCACGATGGTTCCAGCAGCGGCCCGAAGATGTTTAAAATGGAATTGGGCGTCGGCTATGAGATCCTCGAGAAAGACATAGTTTGGAGAGATCTTCCGCGTGTTGTTCTCTGCGTCGAAGATGAACCGTAAACAGAACCGCATCGTCTCTCCCTCTGTGGTTGTCGCGGTCGCTCGAGCGTAAAAGATACGCAGTTCGCCTCCCGAGCAAGTTCCCCACAGACGCGCATCGCTAATTGGGAGTGCAATGCGGTGGTTGTCCGAATAGTTGTTCACGAAGAACGCGTCGCTAGCGACGCTGAGCTTGAGAGTTTCCGGGGGCGGCGGATGTGGGAGCGCCGTCGTGAATGGCCTGTCGGATCCTGGCACCCGACACATCTCGGCGACGAATGGCTCCCGCTCGATGCCTTCGAAGTGAACCTCGATCGGCCGGAGCGGCGTCATAGTGGGTGGCAAGGTGTACTGTCTTACGCACGTGATCGTTACCTCCAACCTCTTCTCGACACTCTCGATGTGTATCAACTTGGATTAGCGCATCTTGAACACTTGGATGCAACCTCAAGCTCCTTCGACCTCAGCCTCTTTCAGCAACGAATATTCTAGAGGGATCATTCAAGAGACGACGTGAAACCGCGATCCGCATCCGGGGAAATAGCTGTAGTCTTGAACTACGAGTATGTGATAAGTTACACGCAAAAAGTGAATCTAAACCCGGCATTGTACGTCTACACCGCCAACGAGCTTGAAGCCCGCACCTAGGCACCATCCAAGCTCCGTGCCCGCAATCTTCTTGCCAAACATGACCTCCCGGCTACCGTCAAATTCATATCTACAGCATCAATGTAAGCACCGACTGAGAAAATACGCGAACTCGAAAACGTACCCTTGTCGCAGCAGCCGGTGCATGAAAGTGAGATCCAAGCACCACTCAGGGCGCTCTTCGAGCTCCGCCATCAGTGTCGTCTGCGCTCCCCACCGCGTGAGCCACTCCTCTCGTCCACGACAAACCGAACGCGCCAAGTCGGCAATGGTGTCCACAGTCGCAGTCAGCTGCGTGCCGTCGGCCGGTGCAGGCACCAACGGTGCAACGCGATCGTAGAAGTAGCTAAGCAACAGAACGCTGCCAGAGCTCGCAGGGAAGGCTTCGCTCAACGCCGGTTGGTAGACGCCACCGAACGCGCAGGGACGGACGGCACAAACAGCATCTTTGGCGAGAACGAGGTCGACAATCTTTGAGCAGGCCTCGAAGCCACCGACGTCGCCACCATCCATGGTGACCTTCTTGGTGCTCCCGTTCTCTGCAGGCAGCTCAACAGTTCGGCGCGTATCGCGTGACAAACACGGGTTGCTGACGACGCTCGTAGTCGGAGAGCTATGCAGAGATCCCATGAAATCGACGACGCGGTGAATGCTGGCACGCGCCCGCATGAGCCCATAGCCGAGGTATGAGTGCTGGTACAAGGTACGCGTCTTCCCAGCAAACTCCAGCTCATATTTGTGTTCGCCCTCGAGCAAAGGTGCGTCGCCAGTTGGGGCAAACACAATTTGCGTGCTGGCTCCACCGAGATCCAGGACAGCGTATGTCGGTGTCTTGGGTGTGGCATTGGCGTCCATGGATCCGAGCAGGTAGTTGGCAGTGACCCATGCGAACACGGCTTCGTCTGCGCCATCCATAATCGTGACCGCTTCGGTGGTCGGGAGAGCGAAGGGATAGTTGTCGCGCAAGTGGTTGGTGACAGCTTCCAGGATATCGGCGGATTGGGAGCCGGGGAGCAGGCGAAGGCCTGCGGTTGCACGAACCGCGACTGGCGTGCATTTGCGGAGAGAGGGAGGAACGACACGCATGGCCTCTTTCATAAGAATGTCCAGTGAGGCCGCTGCTGCTTTCGGTCGACCAGCAAAGGAGGATAGGCCGTTTCCGGGTTCGGTCATCTTGAAAACCTCGTATTCGTAGGCGGGCTGCGGGCCGCAGTTGTTGAATTTGTAGATGTGGATGCGCGAGCCGGTGGAGCCAGCGTCAAGCATAAGCCCAAATTGCACGAGGTGCTCCGCGGACGAGTGAGGTTTCTTGCAATACGTTGTGGTTGTTGGGTCAGCATCGGCATCGAAGGAGGTCGGATGCCGGACACCGTCGTCGACATGGTCTGAGCAAGTGTTGAGCAACGGCGTAAATTTAGGAAATTTCCCCGCTCACTTGCCGGTGGGGCTTTGGCGGGCTCTGAAGAGATGGTGAGTGGGGTTGACAAGGAACAACTGGCACGTACGTGTCGGAGGTCGTACCGAAGTGGTAGGCTGAACCACTAACTATGAGTGTCAGCTCCGCAAAACGCCAGACTTCGTGGACAACGCACCATCATCCTCATATACTTTGGTTGAGCTCGAGCTCCAGCTAGGTAGATGGCGTTTCTCCTTGGGCACGAAGAGCCACACAAGCACGAGTAACAAACTCGCGCCGATCGCAAACTTGCGCCATCCGAAGCGGACCGACTGTTTTTGAGGAGGCCGACCAGCCTCCAGTCGGTCGTACGTCGGCGAGGACGGGGCCATGCTGATACGTGTTCGTGGTGCCGTCGCTGAAGCCGGGGAGAGTGTGGCCGCGACAGAAGAGGAATGAGCGGGAGATGGCAGTGGTGGCACGGAAGAAGCAGGGGACTCTGTGATACGTCGCGCTCGCGGTTTGGAATCAACCACCATTCAGTCGAGTCGCAACGCGCGTCGGGCCTGCATGCAGTCTGCGCTCGTCGTAGAGCACTGCAAAAGTGTGTTTCGATGACCATCAAGCACACGCGTTCACACACACAAGTTAACCGCCAACCCTCTCGCTTGCAACTCTAATTCAAACGTTCTCTTTCGCAGAGCACCGGGCCCGCCCGTGCAGAAAGGTTTGGTATGTGAGGAGTGGCGGCTCCGGGCCAATAATGGTCTCGACAGTGAAGGCATTGCATTATCTGTACAGTACATATCCTTGGTGGATTTACGCGTTTTCACGTCTGGACGCGGTTGAGGTTTCGCGACGAGTTAGGTAACCTAGCGGCTGGATCGCCTCAGTCGCTGTTGCACAAACTGTAAGCAGAGAAAGAAAGACTTACTTTGACCGCAATTTGTGGCGATTCTTTCCTCCACCGTCCGCCTGGCGCGCTTCTTCTGACATGTATTATAAATACACAGACGGGAGCAAGAAATTGAAGAATGAACTCACGGAAACACTCGTAGCACATCGTGTCGTTGTTTCTCGTCAAGATCTTTTCCTCGCGGCACGAGCCGGCACAGAGGGCGTAGCGGTAACCAGACTTTTCTAGCATCTTCATTAGCCGGGCAACTTGAACGCGAAACAAGAAAACAGGCATTTCAAACACATGGTGCGTTTTTCCGACTCGCCGAGAAACTTGTGCTCCTTGCACCCTATACAAACCCCATACTGCGCTGTGTCTGGTCAAGAACAAGTTGCTGAGAAATAGACGACGCGCACCCATGGCCGCGACCCAGAACGTGTCGGGCAACTTCGGTAAGTTCAAGACGCCAGTGATGATTTCCTCCGCGTCCCGCGGATGGATATGGCACTCGTTCGCGGCGATATGTCCCACATCGCGCATGGCGGCCGCCACTTGGATGATGTAGTCGCGGCTCTTGGGATCAGGAAGGCTGGCGGTGCGCGTGAGGAGGTTCGGGTACATCCGCCAGGCGGTACGCAGTTCCGACAGCGGAACCCCGCAGCCAGCGAAGAAGGAGGCCATTTCGCGTCGGAGTACCCCAGCGTCGGCAGCGGACATGGTGGTTTGCGGAGGAGGACGCGACGCGACGCGATTTTGGCATTGACATTCGGATCAAAGTGATCTGATGGCATTTGAAGACCTCTCTCCACTGAGGCTGAGTATTCGCCTGTGTGCAGGATGGCAGAGAGCTTCCTTGTACCAGAGAGGCAGTCCGAAGAGTATGGTATTTTGTTGGGGCCAAGCAAAGCTACAGTGTGTTACTTAGTATAAAGAGCGTGCCCTGCTCATGCAAATGACCGTGGATATGTACTTTAGTTCCCGCGAATTGGGCTGACGACCGGACGCGGCATGGTGGACTTGGTTACACCAGCGAAGGGCTTGTGCGGGATCATCTTTCCTGAGCCGTATTGGTTCAGAGCTGGTGGAGCTGCAATTTATTGTCAGTTTCAAGTCGCGTCCCGGTTTTTTTCCCCAAACCTTGGATTGGGTGGCATTCAGTGTTAAGCACGTCTAAACGCTTCATTAACGACGCCAGAAGAAGCGGAAGAAACAAAAAAACTCACAATCATTCAGCGAAATGTGATTGGGGTCGTCGAAGGTCAGGTACAGATACTTGAGCACCTCAGCGAACCAGAAGCTCTCCATAATGTCAATGTAGCCCGCGCTGAAGTCGTTGACGTCGTTCAAAGAGGCGAAGCCACCAGGGACGGTCAGCCATTTGTTGAAAGACTCGATGGCCGAGACGGCACGGTCAAGGTACTTCGTGTTGCCGGTGATGCGCCACGCGTAGAAGTTAGACTCAAGCACTGGTTTGAATGTATTAGGGATGGAGAATGGTTGGCAAAATCGTGTTACACACCTTCCGGACGTTGGATATAGTCGCTCCCGGTGATATAGTAACCGTGCTTGTTGTAGAAGGCCTGCTGCTCCGCGGTCGGGGGAGACCCACCGGTGTAGTTACCGTCCTTGCCGACGAAGGCAAAGGTCTCCGGACCGATACCAGTCTGAGTAGAGGCATACGTGTTCTATAATAATAAATGAGATCGGTAGAAAATGTCGATTGGACAATCCGCACCCAGCAGGCATCATCGAGCTTCAGAGCAATGTCGACGATGGTCTGGTTCCTGAGGAGCGTGCCGCCATAGAGCCAGTTGCCAGCGTAGAAGCAAGCAAGATGCCTGAAAAAGAAATCAGAACAAAGGACTCTGGTCATCAGCTAGAGCAACGCACGATCCAACGTGACGGATGAGTTCATCGTCATCGCGGTCAGCAAGGTACCAGAAGTCCCCAACAGTCGAGACCTATCGAAAAGATGAGCGCGGCTAAAACAGACGTGGAATTAACCCGACCTTGAGCAGGTTCTTGATCGAAGAATCGACAGCGGTAGCCCAAGTATCGGCCCAGATAGTATCATCGGTGTTGGTCAGACGCGCGAACTTGATGAGGTACTCGAAGTACGAGTCGGATCCTCCGCTCCAGGTCTCAAGGGGTCGTCAGGAATCAAGGGAAAGCCAGCAATGAACGCGACGCACGACGTAAAGGTCAGCGAACTCGTTGGTCGCGGGGTCAATGATCTGCGGCGGGAGGCCAGGGAGTTGAGTGCCGAGACCCGCGACCGTGCGCGCGGAGTTAACACCGAGGTCGGCGTACGTCTGGTTGCCAGAGTATTTCGAAAGAGTGTACCACTCAAGAGAGAGCGTGCCAGCTTGCGCGATGTTGGTCTACGAACACAGACAGTCAGCGTCGAAATCTTCGTGAGCAACATTCCACTCACCAGGCCAACTTGAGGCGTGCTGTTCGTGACGATGACCTCGTTGTACGGGATGGTGTTGTTCTGGGAAACAACCGGTCAGTTTCACTGAAACCAATGTGAGCGGGCGCGCGCGACGCACCCCAACCCATGCGTTTGCGAGCTGATTCGCCACTTGCTCGGTCTTCTTGATCAGCTCCGGATACTTTTTGTCGCTGAGCTCGTATGCGCTGAGCATGCCAGCAACCCATCGAATCGTCGTCTCGAACACGCTGCCGAGCGGGAAGCCATTCAGTTCGTCGATCCACATGACCTCCGAAAATGACGGTTACCTAACAGGCCCGACCTCGGGTGATACGGCGAAGTTCACACCTGGAGAAAGGTTAGGAATGGTAAAACCGGAGACGATCTCCTGCACCGAGAGTGTAGTTCAACGCGGACTGGAATTCAGACTGCAACATCATCAACATCAAGGCAAACACAAAGGGCGCGTGGAAGATCTACCTCCAGTCCCATAACGAGCTATGGGCAGACGGTCGCGTGAGCCATGAAACACATACGCGCAAAAGTTTAGTCGACACACCTGCGTGCCCAACGCGTCGACGATCGTCGCACCCCATCCGCCCAAGTCGTCGTTGCCACCCATGCTTATGGGAGTAAGCTCGTCGTGGCCGAACGCGTACTTGCTGCACAAAAACGTCAGTTCCGTGCCCTTTTTATCACACAAAGACTAAAGAAACTCACCTGTAGTTGCCCCAGGACTCGGTGAAGATCTTCTTAACGGCGGCGTCCTGGCCGGCATACCGCGGGGGAACCGTCAAACCAAGCTTCTGGACGACGACACCAGCAAGGGCGCTGGAGGAGAGCCCGAGGACCGTGGTCAGAGCCTGAGTAGTGCGACGAACCATCCTGGAGGAGGAAGCGGAGGTCGAGGGACACGTTTATTCTGACGCGTTGCAGCTTTTATAGGATTGCGTCGGTTGCTTCCATGCCTATCCGCCAACACCGACCCATGCTGAGAAGAAGCACGGCATCAAACGATGCGCACGGTCCAAGCGCCGACGAAACACGGTCGCAATGTCAGAGTGTGGGGCCGTTCCCGCTTCCGAGGTGCACATGAGCACAAAGCACGAGGAAGAATCTCGGTTCGCCATCAAGCCTGCATAAAAGCCCTGAAAACGGGGTCAAGAGTCGCTGACGTCGCGGCCACGCGACGCCAAGTTTACGCGTGGCCCGCCCTCGGCGGGAGCGGGGAACTGAATTATGATACAATCGTACATCCAATGTAGGGTCTAGATATCTCCAAATAAACGCTTTCTGACGCGTCGTTTAGCTCGCGCCAGAGGACGGGGAACGGACGAAAATACGCACAATCTGACCGGAGCATCGCTGAAGACGCTCGTGCCCCCGAGCATCTCCCGTGTCCATACATCCCGCAAGAACCATCCGACGTGGCCGACGGCACAACCCATCAGGTCTCCAGCGGCGGCCTTCCATGTACCGTTAAGTATCCACGAGAAGGCGACGAGAGCGACGGGGAGGTACGGGGCGGTGATGGTGATCAGGCCGAAGAGTGAGATTGGTGTAGAGGGATGTCGCCGAGACCACAGATATATGGGGACGAAGGCGAGCGACGAGGAAAGGAAGGGTAGGTTGAATAGCGGAGATAATGCCTGCAGAAGGAATCAGAATTCAGCGCAATCCGAAGACGATAATAACACCCACCAAGAGCATGAAAGACGATAGCAGAAGCAGCCAGAAATAGTCTGCTTTACGGTTCGGAAACGAAGACTCCTCTAGCATGCGGCTGTATCGCATGAAGAAGAAGAGGTGGAAGACGAAGTCGAGTGATATCGGCCCGAAATAGAAGAATGTCGTTCCCGCTCGCCAGAATTGTCCGTTGAGGAAGTTCTTCGCGCTGAAGTACAGCTGCAGTGGTGTTACTACTTGGCATTGCTGGAAACAAGTGAGCAGACGCGGGATGCAAACGGTGGCCTGAACTGACGACGGCAAGACTGGTGAGGATGGATATCCCGAGCCACCAACGAGTAATTGGTGGAATTTGGGCAACCCAAGCCTCGACTCCGACGGGCATGATGGAGGGGAGCTGAGGATGTGTGACGTTGCACAAGGAGCTCGACTCCGAGCGGCGGATAGGAACCGCGCAATGGACGGGGAGGACAAGACGTGGAAGTCACGTGTTACGCAGATGTTAGATTCTGCAGCGTCGTTATCTCTACCAGCGGTCCATCCTCATCTCCTTCAGCCCCAAATATACTCGAGATCTCTCTGGCCTTGTCTAAATAAGCTCTACATTCATCGACCCTTTGTTTCTCGACCTGCGCGTCGAGATCCTCCATGATGATGCTATTCCAACTCGTTTTCGCGAGCTCGAGAAGGTGCATTCCGATTTGCGGGTAGTTTAAGGGGTATACGAGCGAGTAGAGAGCCAGCAAAGTGTTTCCCGAGCTCGTCGCGATCGAATACTGCCCGTCGTGCGAAGCATCGCGGAAGGTCTCCGATAAGTGCGTGATGAAAGATTCGTGGAACGCGGCCAGCAAATCCGGCGGTACATTTGAGGTCCAAAGCAATTGAGTAGTCTGGTAGAATTGTTGGAGCCGCTTGGAAAGCGCGTTTCTCTCTTCCATCAACGAAGGAGGTTCCGGGACTTTGCCTGCCTGAGCGAAGAAGCGACAAGAGTCGCAGAGGCACTCAAAGCCGTAGGTCAACTGCAAAGCGAAGAAGTGGGTCAATCCCGAAGGAACAGAGCGATATACATACCTGGAAGATTTGCTTTTTGGTCTGCAATAGCGCCGGATCCACGTAAGGCAAGCAAACCTGCTCAACACCTCAGTCATCATACCTAACAAGAACGCAAAACTCACCTCCTCACCCTCCTCGATCTCTCTCAGCGCAACGACCTCCATCATCGGCCTCTGTCCTTGCACAAGCCGATACTTCGCAGCCGCATTCGGCAAACACGAATGGTTGAAATACCGACTCGCCTCGGGGAACACGCCATGCCCAAACGTCGTCAGATGCGAGTGCAGCGCGAAATTGTTATTCCCGAAGCGCGCGTAGATGTTCTGCACCTCGGGCGCAGCGAATCGCGCGGAGGCGTAGATTATCGGCAGCAAGGGTGGCTCGACAGGTCCGGGAAGCAGAGAAAGCATGCTTTGCAGCAATTCTTCGCTGTCTTGCGAGTCGACGTCGAGGCGTGCAATTAAATGCGATAGAAGCAGCGCCTCCAGTTTCTCGTGCTCGGCGAGTGCCTGAACCGCCGTCGAAGCGCCGTACTTGCTAAGCCGCCTGCAAAGCGCGTGGTTCAATCGATATCGCAAGAGCAAGCCATTGTCGCAAGATTCAACGTACTCACTTGCATAGCCGCTTATGAACAGGCCACTGCAGGGTCTGGCACTTTGCCCCACAGTAGAAATACTCCGCGCAACCGCTACATCGCAGCAATTTGGCTGCCAGAATGTGGCAAAAGTCGCAGCGGCGATTCTTTTCCCGCGGCAGCAAGATTGTGGCGACAGAGGCACAAGTCATAATCGACGCGCCGGGAGATATTTTACTGGTTGCGACGGCTTGGGAGCGGCATGGACCTGCGCGCGGCTCGAGCTTGACGCGGCTCATGAGGGCTGGAAGAAAGAGTCACGGGTCCCGTGATCCTTCTTCGACTTGCTCCAGATACAACGCCCAAAAGTCTATTCGGACCCTAATAACAAAGAAGGGAATAAGAACTACGCGTAGTACATCAGGTCGTTCTTCTTCTTGCTTTGGACTGGAGAGAATCAAGTCAGCACGAGAAAGTTTCAGCAGTAATGAACTAGACCGACCTTCCGCAACGCCGCTCAAGAAATGTTCATGTCCAAGCTTTGTGGCCCCTTCCCGCAGTGCAATCATACCGGCTTCAACGCAAACCGCCTTGAGCTGCGCGCCGTTGAACTCGTCGGTACTGCGCGCCAGCTCCTCGTAGTTGACATCTGGCGATACTGCCATCTTGCGCGAATGGATCTCGAGAATGCGAGCACGAGCAGTCTCGTTTGGCAGCGGGAACTCGATCTTGCGGTCAAGACGGCCAGAACGGAGGAGCGCGGGGTCGAGAATGTCGATACGGTTGGTTGCGGCGATGACCTTGATTCGCTCGTCGCTGCTGAACCCGTCGAGCTGGTTCAGAAGCTCCAGCATGGTCCGCTGAACCTCTCGGTCACCACTCTTCTCCGAGTCGAACCGCTTCGTGCCAATGGCGTCCAGTTCGTCGATGAAGATGATGGCAGGTGCCTTCTCCTTGGCGAGGGCAAACGCGTCGCGTACGAGCTTGGCGCCGTCGCCAATGAACATTTGCACCAGCGAGGGTCCGGCCAGTTTAAGATAGCAGGCTTTCGTTTGGGCAGCGCAGGCACGCGCTAGAAGCGTCTTTCCCGTTCCTAGCGGGTCCCGTTAAATTGGCACATACGCGGATGGATAGCTGAACGCACCTGGAGGGCCATACATCAAGCAGCCCTTCGGCGGACGGATACCAAGAGTCTTGAATTTGTCGGCCTGCTCCATAGGAAGAACGATGGCCTCAACAAGCTCCTCGATCTGCTTCTCCAGGCCACCAATGTCCGTGTACGTCTCTGTCGGGCGCTCGTCAACTTCCATTGCTTTGACGCGCGAGTCGAACTCGGCCGGCAGCGTGTCGAGGACGAGATACGAGTCTTTGTTCACGCCTACGAGGTCCGACGGCTTTAACTTCTCGGACGGGACGAGACCAATGAGCGGGAGGAAGACGGTTTGCCGTGTTGAGGTCTTGATGACCGCGCATTTGCCCTTGCGCATTGAGTCGAGGTCTTGGTTGGCGCCGTCTTCTTCCGCTTCAGGGTCAACGTCGAGAATCTAGCCAGTGCTCAGGACGCGTCATCTCTCGAAATGATCCTGGCTTGCGCACCTCGACTATGTTGGCCACGAGATAGGGAAGCACTTTATTTTGCTTGACCTTCTCCCCGTTGTCCCGAATCTTCTCCTTCATGACACCCTGCTCGTGCTGCAGCCGTTGCGTCTCCGACCGCATCACCTAAACCAAACAGTCAGCACTTGCAGCGAGCCGCGCACATGTTACTCCATACCTTCATATCGTTCTCAATAAGGCGTATTCGAGTGAGGATTTCGTCGGTGCTCAGGGACATAACATCCTCGGGAATGTCCGCCCAAGTCTCCTCCGCTGGTTGGTCTGGGGTCGTATCCATGGCTGTTTCCTCAGCCTGCGGCGCAGCTGGCGCCGGGGCAGACTCTGGCTGCTTCTCTGGGTTTGTGGGCGGGTCGTTCGGCGGGGGTACGGCCGACATGGTGGTGGATGCTCGTCAAAAGCTGGGTGCGCGACGCGTAATCGCGTGACAGTCTCGTGATTCAGCCTCTCGAACGCGAAGAAAATATTAGAGAGAGCTAAGGACATCGGATTGCAGCGTATCCTATACGAACATGACTATTTAGAAGCAGTATTATACCAGGAATACGCCGGATTCGAGTCGCAGTCGCGCATCCCTTACCGCGATCAGAAAGCGGCTCGCCCGAAGGCAACACACACTGGGCTGGAAAAAAAAATCGACGTGGAGAAATGGACGTTTGGTTCGAGTGAAGAGTCTATGTGCCCCAAGAAGAGCAAAAATGAATCCAGAGCATTATCTCAAAGTCGGTTTCTTGATTTGAGTAGAGCGAGGAGCTTCAGAACTTCAGCACTACTTGAGACTGTAAGTGTGTTTCCACAGAGAGGTCCATGAACGGGCTTGCTCTGAGCTGCGAGATGGAGGTCCAGACCAAGGTGCGCATGATTCCGGAACGAGCCGTGACCGCCTCTTCCGCTCCCCGACCGCCATGATGTCGATTCGCGCCGTCGGCCTCGGTGCACCCTTGCGCCAGGCAATGCTCTCGCGCGCGCTGGGTACGTGGTCATCTCCTGTCTGCGCGCACTCTTTAACCTGTTGAGCAGCCCGCTCGCCGGTCGTGCTCGCAAAACGGTGTGTAGACAGCCACGCCAGACCAACGCCACTTCGGCTCATTCTCTGCGTCCAGCAACGTCCAAACCGAATCCCAGCCTCCCTCTGCTGCCATCGACATCCTTAACAAGCAGCGTCTTCGCCGACCAACCAGCCCGCACATGACGATCTACCAGTGGCAAATGACCTGGATCCCCTCCATCGTCCACCGTATGACGGGTGGTGCGCTGAGCGGCCGTGCGTCCTTCATCCCTTCGCGACTGTTTGGTATTTCTCAGCGGAATCTTTGTTCAGTGCTCTACGGCTTCTCCCTGGCATACCTCGTTGCGCCAGGCACCTTCGACTCGGCCCATATCGTCGAGTTCGTCGCTGGCTTGCCTGACGTCGTCAAGTACGCTGGCAAAGCTCTCTTCGCTGCACCGCTCCTGTTCCACTCGTTCAACGGCGTTCGCCATCTGAGCTGGGATATGATCAAGTGTGCGTACCAGTCCCTTTGCTGGTCTACAAATCGCCGACCTCTTTCTTGCAGTCATGAACGTCAAGGGCATGTACCAGACCGGTTACACGGTCCTTGCCGCCACCGCTATCGGCACCGTTGGCCTCGTCTTGATGTAGGGTGTACACGGTGTACCATTAACACAACCGAATAGAGTATCCCAACCTCTTAAATCTACTGCTCCGCGCTTGATACGCCTATAAATGCCTGTCGACGTCTACCTCCTTCCATCCGTCCACGTCAACTTAGACCTCTTCTTCCTCGTTCACCGACCGATGTTTATTGAACTCTCTCGCACTTGCGCCGATTTCCCTCGCCAACGCGGCTGCAAGGTGCAAAGAGACCGCATTACCGACCATGCGGAAGTACTGCAACTCATCAGCAACGCGAGGGAATCCTCTTAGCGTGCACTGACCTCTTTCAGCCTCCGCGACGGCGTATTCTTGGTCGACAAAAACTGGTAGTCGTCCGGGAAGCCCTGGGATCGAGCGACTTCGCGGAAAGTAAAGACGCGGTTTTGCTGTCTCGGTGGTCAGCAACGTCATAATCTCTAAGAATCGAGGCGAACCCGAGGGTGGAGGAAGTGTCCTTTGCTCGTATACGGCTTGAAAGCCGTCAAGACTGTCTTGAAAGAGCCGTGATAGTCTGGCCGTCCGAAGTAGACACCTGCATGGACCATGAGCTTAGCGTTTCGAGTCTATTGCGAAAAGCTGACCAGCGTTGGCGCCGCGCATCCTCTGTGGCAACTCCAAGCCTTCCTCCTGCGGAATGTCTAACAGACGAATGACTCAGCAACCATGTAGCAGCAGTTTTACGGATAACATACGCTTCTGGCAGGCCCATGCCACGCGAGGGACTTTCATCGTCAGCTTCACGACCCTGGCCGAGAAACACTCCGTCACATGATGCTCGAGCAACTCGTTGTCGCCGCGAAGCTCAAGCTGTGCACGCGTTTGCGGCTCCTTGAGATACGCCGTCGCCTCGCTGTACCCGACGGGCATTTTCCCGACGTGGATTTGTCGGATTCCGTCCTTTGCTCGATTTGCCTGCTTCTTGCGATCTTCCTCTCCAAGCTTGAAAGCTCGAGGGTCCAGCGACCAGTCAAATTTCGGCTGGTCGCACCCGGTCAGTACTGACCACTTTACTATCCTGATATACCGCTCACCAGATCGCCAATCGTCTGCTTGATCGTCACAGCCGGATGGATCGCGTACGTTGTGTCTTCGTCCGCACCACTCGTTCGCTTTGGCGGCAGAAGCCGGTCGCTCTTGCGAACGAGGCCCTTGTGCTTGTGCGCTGGGTTGTGGAACGCGTGCGTTGGTGCAGGAAGCGCCGGCATCGGAGTACCCGAACGAGTCGCGGTGATAATCAAGCGGCGTCGGTCTTGTGCGCTACCGTAGTCGCCCGCTTGTAGTATCTTCAGAGACACCTAATCACCGCGATAAGCACAGTCTCATTCGTCGAAAGTAGGTAATACTTGATAGTTCAGCGCGAGCAAGGCGCGCAATGTGAGCTTGACGGTGCCCATCTTGATCACTTCGCCTTGCGGGTCGGTCAACTTATGATTGAGCATTCCGACGACATTTTCGATGACGACGTAGGTCGGTTGAAGATGCTCAACGAAGCTGACGGTCGTAAAGGGCAGAGTCGATCGAATGTCGTCTTCTCGCTATGAGAAGTTAGTGTCACGTGGGCACACGTGAATGTCGCTCACTTTCAATCGATTCGCGCCGCTAAAGCTCTGACAAGGCGGTCCGGCAATGATCAGGTCAACTTGACCAGGACGGGGAAGCACTTGGTCCGGCGCTCGCCCACCGTCAGCTAGCTTCAAATGAGAAGCGAGCTCTCCATCCGGCCCGACAAGATAACGCAACGCGTCGTTGACGTCGTTGTGAATAACGACGGCGTCTGGGTGGTTTTCCCTGAGTGGATATGAGCGCAAATACAAATACCGAGAACCAGACACGAACTGGAACGTCTGCACAGCACACGTAGAATGCTCGATCGCCCAGCGCGACTTCACAATTCCCGTCTGCTCCATGCCCGTCGAGAGTCCTCCTGCACCGGCGAAGAGATCTAGAGCGGCAAGAGGCGGATGCTGGGGGTCGCAGAAGTCAGAGTCGACGAGATGCCGTTCTAGGCAGAGCTCGCAACAGTCAAAATCGTCTTCGTCCATCTGCTCTGCCTCCCATTCGTTGTCCTCGCCGTGAATACGACGTCGCTCTCGCACAGAGGTGTAGAACCGATTAGGACTCCCTCCAGGTTGGATCCAAGCGGCAATTTCCGGCGAATTATCCTCGCGGATGAACTTGACAAAGAACTTGCCGTCCAGCTCGTGCTCGGAGACAATGTTGCTATGCCGCGAGCGCACCAGCCTCCTCTGTTGGATACCGTGAGTACTCCAGCTAAAAGACAGCAGCAAGCGTTACCTCGTCGCTGCACAGGACCCCAGCGGTTTCCTTCTTCTCATAGCGATCGTAATATATGATCTTGCATGATATCTTCGAATCGCCATCGGCGTCAACCTCGTTGAGTTGCACGCGAACAATTTGTCCGGTCGCGAGAAGCTGCACCTCCGAAGTCTTCGCGGGTCGGACATATACGAAGTCCCCAACATGGTACTCGACCCCAAAGAACAAGAAGCCGGTGAGGTTGCCGGAGTCGTCTGTAAGAGGGACGACGGTCTGGCGAAGGTCTTCTTCGTCTCTTCGGCCGCAGTTGATGCATGGTAATTGTGGATCGTGCGCTCGGAGCCTCACGGCTTCGGTGGAGCCCGGAATATCCTGAAACGAATAGTCGTCGCCGTTCCAAATGAACCTGAAAAGAAAATCAGGCGGGAAGCCATCACGTGATCCAGACCGACCGGTAGAAGTAGGAGGTGTTCTGCGGGTCATCGCTGGCCGTCGGCTCAAACTCGTGCGCACCGAGGCGATGAATGTTGCACTTGCGTCGGAAGCTGGCGACGGGAATGTCCGAGCATTCCGAAAGCATGAATAGCTCTTGCGGGTGCGTGGTTTGTTGAAGGATAGTCCGGCTGCCTGCACGGTTCCATTACGACCAGATAAATAAAATAAAATGAGAGCGTACCGTGCTCGAGCCAGATGCAGTGTGCCCACATCTTGCCGTTTTTGACGACAAAAAACTCGATGAGACAGAACCTTCGTTCAAGTAATTGGGTGAGCGACATCGAAACGACGGCAACCTGAGCACATACCAAACTTGTTTGGCGTACTCGTTGCGGCAATGCCGTTGGTTCGCCTCCTTCGCGGATTCTTCTCTTTCTTCGTCGTGATCTGCGCCCATCTCGACCGCGACAGCGTCACCGATCTATGAAGCTCATGGTCAGACATATCTTCCAGGCAGACAGCAAGCGACACTACCTTGTATTTAATCTCGTCTATGAAGACGGCAGCATAGCGGCCGTTGGATATTGAATCGGATAGATACCAATTTATCACGGGAGACTCTCCGTGTTCCAGCTCCGCGTCGTGTTGTTCGGGTTTACTCGAGCCCAAGTCGGCCCCAACGACGGTCATGGGCGTCTTGAGGTGCGGATGGATAGCGCGCGCCACTCTTGGTGTCGCGAAGGCCCTGTCTGCAGGATCCTCGAGAGAAGCGTCAAGCGAGGAGTGTTGATACTCTTTCTTTCTTTTCTCTGGAGAAAATATTCTGCGCACGGCAGGAAAGTCCGTACTTTCGAGGTTGTGTTTGGCAAACAGCAGAGTCAGATACTCGTGCTACTCTCAGTCAGCCGCCATGTTATCCAAGATGGAAAGGAATACGCACAAAGTCTTCTGTGTGAAATTGCCACTCGGCCAACGGTGGCAGAAGTGATTTTTCGAGTGTCTCGTATGAGTCCGCAGTAAGGGCCAAATGCGCAAGCTTCTGCCGGATATCCAAGGGCCAGAAAAATGGCCGATACTTTTCCGACGGAACGTCGAGCCTGTACCATGCTTGCTTCGTCTCCAAGTACATGTACCTAAAAAGCGTCAAACGGACGTCAGCTGAGCGAGTGCCACAAACATACTTGTCGAACTCATCGTCTCGCTCAGCATAGTGTCTGCAGAACTCGATGATTTGGAGACCCTCGACGGAAACGGCATCCTCGTCCTCTTCTTCTTCCTCGTCCTCGCCGTCGTAGACTACGCGCACTAGACCCGAAGCTGAAAATCGCCCAGGCGCAAGGTATCCTAGCAGGTCCATTGCGGCCGCGAGTGTTCCAGTTTCCGCGTCGAACACAGAGAAACAGTCCAAACGGCGGACTGGTTTGCCGGCAAGGACTGTTTCGTCGAGGTCCAGCTCTTCTTCGCGAAGTACATCTTCGACGGGCGAGCTGGAGCGTGTCTCGCTGGAAATCGACGTTCCGTCGCGTGAGGTTGGCGGCCCGGGTTCCGTGAGTTCTTCGTCGCTGTCGCGGGTCAAGTCGATGACCTCGACATTCTTAACGGGGCCTTTGCGCTTCTTGGGTGAGGTTGCCTGCTGGCTACGACTGCTGCTCGCGCTTCGCTTGCGCTTGGCCGGAGACGAAGACATGCAGTTCTGATGCCTGTGATGGCCGGTACGCGACGCGTCTCCGTCTCACCTCCCGGTGACCTCCGTCCTTCACCTCCTGCGCCGCTCCGCCACACGTCCATATCCGTCTCCTCAGCTTCCTGGTTTTCCTCTTGGTCGAACATATACATTGGGTGCTGGGGCTGTAACAAGCCAGTGGAACTCGGTTGTAAGAAATGCGCCGCGATGTCCGCATTTTGCTGGTCGGCGACGGTACGCGTTTCTACCTCATGTTTTACTAGAAACTGACTCGCGAGAAGAGGGAGTCGGCAAGAGCTCCATTGTAATATCATTTATCCGCGCGTCCTACGTCCCTAATGTGCGCCTCTGCGGCTTGCCCAGAACTCGTTGCTCACCGGCATATTAGGTGCAGCACCGGATACCAGAAGTCACCATTCCTCCAGAGGTTACTCCAGGCCCAGAGAACGTCACCACATATATTGTGGACTCCGGAGGTGCGTGGCTGTAGTTGCAGGGTCGCAGCAAATAATCAAGCTCGGACTAGCTGGCCCTGACGACCGCGCACATCTTGAGAGTGAAATCCGCAAGGCGCATGTCATTTGCGTCGTATACTCCATCGACAACTCCAACTCGTTCGACCGTATCCCAACTTACTGGTTACCGTACTTTCGCCAGCTCGGCGTCAACGTGCGTGTAAACATCCACACCGAAAACACCGTCATTCACGCGTCGGCCAGGTGCCGGTCATCTTAGTTGGGAACAAAATCGACTTGCGAGGAGGCGAATTTACCAATGAGGCGTTGGAGGAGGAGATATTGCCTATAATGAATGAGTTCAAGGCGCGCAGTGTCCACACTCTCTCTTACGCGCGTGTTGACGTCCAGCAGGAGGTCGAAACTTGCGTAGAATGCTCCGCCAAAGCTCCAATGAATGTCTCCGAGGTCTTCTACTTCGCGCAGAAGGCGGTCCTCCATCCAACTGCACCGTTATACGATTCTCGAGACCATGTGAGTTCAGACTTCTTGCAAGTTTTTTTTTATGTTCAACAACTCAACAGGTGCTGAAACCAGCATGCGCCTCCGCACTTAGGCGGATATTTAAGCTCTGCGACACGAACAAGGATGGCGTTCTCGATGCTGCAGAGCTAAACGAGTTCCAGGTAACGTCCTTTCCGCGCCAGCAAAGCTCACACTCACAAGCTCTGCAGCGCAAATGCTTCGATGCACCCCTCCAAGCGCAGGAACTGGAAGGCATCCGACAAATGGTCAAAGACAACACCAACGGCGGTGGTGTGCGGGACAACGGCCTGACCGAGATGGGCTTCCTCTACCTCCATACGACCTTTATCCAACGAGGTCGACTTGAAACTACTTGGACCGTGCTCCGCAAGTTCGGCTACGCTGAAGACTTGCGCCTGACCGAGGGCTTCTTGTCGCCCAAGTAAGCTGAATGTTGCGACTGTGTCGTTGTTTAACATCCCCAGATTCGATGTTGCCCCAGACTGCTCTGTCGAGTTGAGCCCGCTTGGGTACCAATTCTTCACTGATCTTTTTGAGACCTTCGATAAAGTGGGCTATTATTTCGTCTCCAGAACACCTTTAATTGGCTTTACAGGATCAAGACGGTGCATTAAAGCCGGCAGAGCTTGACCAGGTCTTTAGCACATCTCCCGGGAACCCATGGGCCGCACAAAATTTTCCCGATACCACGTCTTCGGACGATTCTGGTGCGGTTACGCTGCAAGGCTGGCTTGCGCAGTGGAGGTGAGTGTAGTCGACTATGGGTTCGTTCTCTCATCATCCAGTATGACCACGCTCCTCGACCACAAAACGACTCTGGCCTATCTCGGGTATCTCGGCTACCCCAATGAGCCCCGAACCGGCGCACTTCAAGTAACGCGACCACGAAAGACCGACAGGCGGAAGGGCAAAGTGATGCGCAATGTCTTTTTGGCCTATGTTTGCGGGGCCGCAGGGTCGGGCAAGACATCACTGCTGAAGGCATTTGCTGGGAAACCAATCAGGTCTTTCTATGAACCTACCAGCAAGATGCTCAGCGTCGTCAACTCGGTTGCTATCGATGGATCTGAGAAGTATCTCGTTGTAAGCTTCATTTTCTACTATTGCTTCCCGTTTTGAAGTTGTCCAGCTCCAAGAATTCGGCTCCAAGTACGAAGCGGAGACTCTGCGAAACTCCAAGAAGACGGACCTGGCAGATGTGATTGTGTATGTGCACGATTCAAGCGACACCAACTCGTTCTCGTATATTAGCAACCTACGGGTAAACTCAGCGTCTATGGAGCCCCCAGATCTCTCTAACTGTGAAATAGCAACAATATAGCCTTGACCACATACCGACGCTATTCGTGGCCACCAAGTCTGACCTCGATTTAGCCCAGCAGGTACGTTGTTATCGCCCGACTTGATAGATTTCCCAACCGTCTTCGCAGAGGCACGAAGTCCAACCAGACGTCTACTGTCGACGGCTAGGGCTCCAAATGCCGGTCGCTGTGAGCGTCAAGACCGGGCAGACGGCGGATGTGTTCCACGAAATTTGTCGGATCGCGATGAACCCGTGCGTAGTTCCTTCTTGGCAAGGTCCCGAGCTGAAGTCTCAGCAGACATACTGCAATTCCTGGAGGCGCGGATCGCGCGATGACGGCGGCAGCACGACTGCGAACGTATATGGCTGTCACGGCGGTTCTGGGAGGGTGTACGGCGGCTGCAATAATGTTTTATCGGACGGCGCGGATAGGCGGCGGATTTTCTGGATTTAATGTACACAACTTGTTTGCCTGGCTGTCGCGGGCAGTCGGGCAGTAATCGAGGCGCACAATGTGGTTGTGGGGAACAATTGCATCATCACATGCCGGATCGGGCGCGCCCACTCTTTCCTTAGCACAACCAAGTCACTGAAACGTACGCGAGCTTTCTTCCAGGATAGCGTCCCAACACACCTTCAAGACGTCCTCGCCGTTGCTGTTTTCGATCTCACGACCTCCACCCAAGCATTAACATCCCGCCGCAAATAATCAACATGGACGAAGACATGGACTTCGACTCTTCTAATGCCCCCCAGATGCAGACGACCAACGGCGCGCAGATGCAGGAGCAGGCATACAACGGGCAGATGGGCATGGACGATGGCCGAAAGATGCTGTGCGTGTTTCGTTCCCAAGCTCCGCCGTGGTCGATGCCCTCGTCTCAGAACGAAATCGCTGATTGGATTTCTTTTACAGCGATTTGGTGTTCATTCAGGACTGCACAGGCAGCCAGGGCTCGTACATCTCATCCGCGACCAAGAACATCGAGCAGATTTGCGCGGCGATCTTCGAGTCGGGAAAGCTGCAGACACGCGAGGACCTGCGGGTCGGGCTCGTTGCCTTCCGCGACCACCCGCCACAGGACCACACATACGTGACAAAGAACTTTGGTTTTTCGTCTGACATTGCCAAGGTGCAGAAGGATCTCTCGACTCTGTATGCATCAGGCGGTGGGGATGGTCCAGAGGCAGTCACGGCAGCCATGTTTGAGGCGCTCAACATGGACTGGAGACCCGAGGCGAGCAAGATGGTCGTCCTCATTGCCGATGCGCCACCGCATGGCATTGGCGAATACGGCGACGGTGCGTGCTCAGAATCTCTCCCACTCGAGTCAAATCTGATCGCCGCCTAGGATTTGACGATGGCTCGCCAGATAATAACGATCCACTGCAGCTCGCAAGGGTCATGGCTAGCCGCGGTATTACCTTGGTGCGTGGCGCATCTAACCTTACTCAACGCGTTTATCGATATGTTTCCTAGTTCTTCGTCGCCTGTGAGCCCGCACTAAGCGGGTACTCGGTGAGGCTGCCTCGTGTTGTTCACCCCGCAGCCACTCAGAACTGACACCACTTTGCAGTACGCGACGGACTTCTACCGAGCGATAACTAGCATCACGTCGGGCCTCATGCTGCCGCTCACGACGGCTGACCTGCTTGCACACGCGATCGTGGGCAGCGTGCTTGAAAACCTTGACATGGAGCGGCTAGTGCGAGAAGTAGGACATGCCGTTGCCGCGCGTATTCTGGGCAACAACGAGAGCGTCGATGAGGTTGCACGAGAACTCCACGAAAAGCTGCTGCTGCGCAACGAAAGCACCAAGAAGGTCGTCATAGAGAGTATCTACAAGGATTCGGAGGAGTCGCGCCATAACGTCGAGGTCTATACCCAAGCTGCGTCATTGCAAGACGCACGGCCGCACCTCAAACGGGTATGTTGCTCTATTTTTTGAGATCCGGCAGCCTTGATGAGTTGTGTAGGTCAGTGGGACGCGCTTCACCGACAAATACCTTGAGTCGCGATCCCAGTCGACGCGCAGCTCATATGGCTCGCACTACTCGTATCCCTTCGCGCCAGCGACACCACCGCGCTCGCCGACTAAAACACCGAGCTCATCGCCCAAGATATCGACGGCCGGCTCGCCACCACGTAAAGTCGTGACAGATTTCGCTGCTTTCGGGGCTCCTGCAAACGCTAGTGTGTTCGGAACCGCGGTTGCATCGACACCATTCTCGTTGGCCGGCGGCAAGGCTGCGTTTGGTGGGATTCGGGGCGGCCGCGGCGGCTTTGACGACGATGACGATGATGACGACAATGGGAGGCAGAAAGTCGAGCTGAGGGAGGACTCGATCACGTTGGACCAGGTATGTCCAATGATCCATCCTTGTTCTAGTTCCTGATATTTTGCGCAGGCTCGGCGGATTGCGATGCAGAGCGCATGGAGGAGCGCGCGCGCATGAGGGTCTCTCGAGCTTCGAATAACCCGTTCTAGGTCTTCCGCGTTCTTGTTTTGCCTCGTCTGTAACGTATCCCATCCACGCTTTCACGATCTCATGCATGAGTAGACCCCAAGCACATACTGTAATCGAGCATGTATAAATTTGCGTACCTCACTCTTGAATTCACCGCTCATACATGCGAATCTAAGGGGGATAATCTACTGTGCTTTTTCTGCTCTGCGCCGGCGTTTCTCCTCTTTCCGGCGCGCCTTGTCCTCTACTGGCTCTACTTTCTCCTTGCGCCTGGAAGATTTCATGTCCATTTCAACCATTGTCCTCGATTCGTCATCTTCGTCCTCGACGCGTTTCCGCTTCTTGTTCCTCTCTTTGTCTAGCTTTGGGACAACCTCCGCTGCTGGTGTAGACTCCACGTCATGCTTCCGTTTCTTCTTCTTGGGCTTGTCCTTCGCCTCGGAAACAGCGACGACTTTCGCCTTAGCCTCTTTCGCAGCCCGTTTCTCTTCCTTTGCGGCTCTTTTCAACCGCCTGCGTTCCCTGCGGACCTCCTTCTCCTCTTCCAAAACCACTTTCCTCTTCTTTTTCGGTGGTCTCTCATCGACTTCCAGTCTCTCCGCCACAACCTCTACGACTTCCACAACTTGCGTTATCTCCGAACTGCCTGGCCCAAGCACCGGCCCTCGGTAAAAGCGCGCGTAGAGGCCTTTTCGTGCAGCCTCGCGCTTCGCGGTTACCAACAAACTGAACCGCGCCGTCGCAGCATCGGAAGATTCCAAGTTGGGGGTGGTTGCGCCTGAATCTGGGTCTGCCAGCGTGCCCGTTGCAGGGCGCCGGTTCGATAGGATACCGGTGGATGTACGTTTGAGATCTTGTGCAGCGGGTGTTGACTCGGAATCGGAACCTGCATCCTGGTGACCTTTTTCAGCAACACTACAGCAGAAAGCCGCAGAAACGCACGCTATCGTCGCTGTCCAGCTTAATCTGGATCGACTTGGACGCCGCGGAAAACAAACTGAAGCTCGTTAGCCTCTTTGAGGAGCGGCGCAAACGCGACGCACTGATCCCAGAACGGGAATGCCTCATCGCGGTCCTTGCCCAAGCCTGCGAGCGTTTTCTTCTGCGTAACCGCTATGGGTCGCGCGATTGCACCCTGTCGAAGTCCGGTACCGGAGCCGGACCAGCCCTGTCCCACCAGGTACTGGTGCGTGTCGAGCGGCATGGTAGCGAAAACCAGGAAAAGTGGCGGTCGTTGATCCGTCACCACTTGCCGATCTCCGAATCGAGCGGGCTTTTCAGAGCCTTTTCTCCCCATAGAGCACTGTATTTTCGTCACCTCGCTACAGTGGTCGCTGCACGACCTAAAGCCACAAAGCAGGCTAGGCTGCTCAGCTGAGTCCCTCGACACTTCTCTGAAGAAGCACATTCCAACTTTGAAAACCTTTCGAGTTGATTGACTCCCCGTTACATTTTCTAGCTAGTGTATCTAGCAATGTCGTAGTCGTAGTTTAACGCAATAATAAGGCGAATACAGTGCAGTGAGTGCAAAGGTGAGGATGTGTACAATGCAGTTGCAGTGGTGGGACAAGTAAAGCAATAATTAGGGTAATCTGTAGGGCGTGCAGCTTGAGTGAATCACTTTCGAGCGAAGGGAGTTTGGAGAAGCCACAGGGTGGCTCACCAGCGAATTTGCAGGCGCGTGGTTTGAGTTGCTGGGTTGATTGCGACAATACGACGACCTGCAGGAAGCGGTTTTAATAACGTGCATAGAGAAGGTCCAGGGAGAGAATGCTCACCAACTCCAGGCTCCGCCGCCGCGAGGTCCTTCGCATTCTTCGTCAGGGTCGCCCAGAATCGCATCTCATTCTCCGAACGCGCCTCCCGAATCTGGAATGGCTCTCGATTGCGGTAAAGTAACACGCGCGGCTCGCGGAGTTTATCAAAGTACTCCGCGACCTCGACGACGCTCGGGGCACTTTCGCGCTGGTCGATACGCAGCCCGCACACTTTCAAGGCAGGACACACGCTGAGGATGTGCATGAGCGCACCGCCCATGCGCTCGATTTCTGACGATGCCAGTGCTCGCGCGCCGAAAGTGAAGTCGAGGGAGAGATGTGTGAGCGCTTCGAGGGCGTCGTGTGGCCAAGGCCAGGAGCACCACTCTTCCCAGGCGTTGACGACGGTCAAATGCGTGACCTCGCTGAAGAACGGGAGCGCCAGATGTGGGTCGGGGAGAGTTAGGATCCCGTGCCAGGACGAGAGGTGTTTGGGGCGCAAGGGGCCCATGAAATGGGCGAGGGGGCCGGGCGGGCGCGGTGCTGGGGCGGCACCGGGGGCAGGCCGAGTTGGGAGGAACCATGAAGTGATGTTCTGGATGCCCCCGCAGACGGCGACGATTCGCTCGACGTCGCCGGGTCGGATGTCGTACAGAATTGCGAGTGACTTGACTTGTTTGGCGAAGAACGACGGTGGTTTCGTCGAGGTCTCGAGAGTGCGAAGAAGGTTGTTCGTTGTGCGCTGATACCGTAGGCGCACGGTTTCGTACAGAATGCGGTCTATCCTGCAGCGAATCGTTTATTCCTTCCGTCGGGAATGCGAGGTTATTCAGGAACGCACCACCCTTGTGAGGTTTTGTTTACCAGCGCCAGATTCAACGCAGAGCGTCGGTCGGCACGGGCAGCGGTCTCGAACACGATGCGGAGGACATCTTGCACGAGCCGCGGCGGCATTCATCCACGGCGGAGAGAGAAGGGAGAGTGGGCGTAAGAAGAGAGAGTCGGTCTCCTTTTCATTGCGTTCACCGCTGCCCCTCAGCAAATAAGTCCGCGGGGAAGGTCTCTCTTGTCTCTGCTGAATGGGGAACGCTAAAACTTTATCAAGGGCCGCCATCAAAGGTGTGCAAACACGAGACCCTACTTCAGCCTTCTCGCGCTAACCACCAACGAGCTCGCGTACGTGCGCCGCTCGTTGCAAGAAAGGTTGGGTGTCGAGCCTCCAAGACATGCACCACGGACGACAAGAGGTCCGAGGATGTTCGCGTTGCCGATCGGAAACATTGGACATTTTCAGCCGGTGCCGGCCCCGGGCCCCCTATTAGCAGATGTGTGGGTTGAACTATGCAACTGTGGGGAAGGTTTGAATGGTTTGTGGTTGCGAAGGACGCTATAAAGAGTTGCTGGCTTAGAGGTTTGCGCCGAGGAAATTGACGTGGCCACCCTTCCTTGTTCAGTGTCGCAATACGCGCGCAACGCGAGGGGGGTTCCTGAACGCGTCAACTTTGCTCCTCCGCAAAAAATTGCTGCCTACCACTAAATAACTCCAAGCCGGGGACGGCAAGCGACACATGCCCACGTGCCTGCTTACCTCATCAACGCGTCTTGTCCTTATCCCTTTTCGACAAAAAGTTGTTGTACTCGTTGCGAGGTTGCAAACCAAGCGCCTTCTCAGTAACTCGACGTGTCCAACGGATAGATGTTTGCCGCCGCGCGGACACTCTCGTGGCCGTGGCCTGCCGCCGCTACGTGGCGCGCCATTGCTCGATACATCGATGAAGACCAACCTCCCTCCAAGGCCGAAAAAGAGGACAAAATGCGAAGCTCAGCACCGAATTACCTACCTACTAGGCAACGCGCCAACAAGAGCCATCAAAATCACACCTTCCGGTCGACGTGCCTCCTTGTACTTTTCGACGCGTCTTGTACCGAGTCCAGCAAATGTTGTTGTACCTACCGCCGCCGAAGAGAACCAAGCACCGGCGGTTTCTAGGGAGGAACTGCTTTAAAGCGCCTCGTACAAGGGAACTTAATTCAAGGCCCTCGCCCCAACCAACGAACATCAAGATACGAAATGGCCAGCCTCTTCACCAAGTCGCCATACGAACACGCGCTCGCCACTGAGCGCGGCTTGGAGAAGTCCCGCCGGCTCGGGAAGGAGCCCATGGCCGCCGTCTCGGTCCCTGCACCCGGGTAGTCCATCTTCGCCGTCCTTGCTTCACAGTCGATGATGATCACGTGTTACTTCCAGATATGTTCGCGTGCACTTTCACTCGCACCTCTTCAAGATATACGACCACTGCCCCCCGGACATCTCCGCAGATGTTCCCCTCCTGCGCTGTGGAGGCTTGGATCTGGATATGGTTCGGCGCATGTGGGGTATGGAGACGTGTTTGGTGGGTGTTGACATCTCTCGACTTCGGGTACTGACGAACGGGTAGCCAATCGATCCACTGAGATGGAAGCCATTTGAACCGACAAGACCGAACTACCTCTCCCCCAGTAGCACTGCGTGTGCTTTCTGAAGGCCAGGGATGCGTCAAGGTTATCGGTGCGCCTTCTTTTTCTCTAACAGACCTCGACATCTCCTGACCAAGTACATAGAACCTAGCGTGTCCCACGAAACACAAATGCAGCGCAACGCGCGCCGCGCCGTCATCAACTTCTTCTCCCTCATCTACGTCCTGCTCGCACGTCTCGTCGAGATCGTCTACGACTGCCTCGAAACCGACACGCCGTTCCCGGCACTCTTCCGGCGTCTGCGCAGTCGTGCAAAAGACACTATTCAGGCGCAGAGGGAGCAGATGGACTGCACCTGGACCGACGTGCAAGATTTCTTCGTGCTGCTCTTCTGGATCGGCCTTGTGGTCGCCTGGATGGGCGGCTATGTTCAATTCAAGCCGGTCGAACGCGCTCGGCGCTGGGTCCGGACGGGCCACATATCGTTATCGTAATTTGCTTGCGCGCTTTTTTTCTCTGCTCTCGACTTATGCCCTATATGCCCACCTATGCCCTCCTCTCGCTTTCTTGTACTTGTGTACACTCCCTATGCCTCTTTCCTCCTCTCTCTCTGTACTACGTGTACTACTACCTACCTATGCCCCATGCAACCCGACACTTTCTGACACACACATACTCTCGGTCGTCCTGGCCGGCTCGCTCTCGCCTCTCGGAAGGGTTTGATCCGGCAGTACTGGGCTTGGATTTGACGCCGATGGCCCACGATCCCACTCTTTCTCATTCCCTCCACCACCACCATGGCGGTTCCGATGCGCAAGCAGATGGAAGACTACGTGCTTGCCCTACAGGCTAAAATCGTCGCCGGGCTCGAAGCCGTCGACCCTAACTGCCCGCACAACTTCCTGCAAGACTCGTGGGTCCGCGAGCAGGGCGGCGTCGGGAAATCCTGCGTGTTCTCCGTCCCCCACGGCAACGACTACGACTCGGTGCTCGAAAAGGCCGGTGTCAACGTGTCGATTATCCACGGAAAGCTGCCGCCTGCAGCCGTCGCGCAGATGTCTGCGAACCATAGCGCCCTCCCAACCGCCCCACCGTCTGGCCTCCCGTTCTTCGTCGCGGGGCTCAGCCTTGTTATCCACCCGCGCAACCCACACGCACCGACGACCCACGCGAACTACCGCTACTTCGAGGTCACCGACCCGGAGGACCCCGAGAAGATTCTCGCGTGGTGGTTCGGAGGTGGATCCGATCTCACGCCGTACTACCTGTACGAGGAAGACGCTGAGCACTTCCACCAGACGATCAAGGATGTTTGCGCTGGCGACAAGGGCGCCGAGAACCTGTATCCCGCGTTCAAGAAGTGGTGCGACGAGTATTTCTACATCCCGCATCGCCAGGAGGCGCGGGGCGTTGGCGGCATCTTCTTTGACGATCTCAAAGAAGGTGTGCATGCCAAGATCCCCAACGATGACCCCGCGAAGCGATCACACACCCCCGAGGCGCTGTTCGAGCTCGTCAAAGGTCTGGGCGATGCGTTCCTGCCATCGTACATCCCCATCCTCCAAAAACGCACGCTGATCCCGTATACGCCGTTCCAGCGCCGCTGGCAGCTTATGCGGCGCGGCCGATATGTTGAGTTTAACCTCGTCGTGGATCGGGGCACCAAGTTCGGGCTGATGGCGCCTGGGGCGCGCATTGAAAGCATCTTGATGACGCTGCCAGAGACTGTTCGTTGGGAGTATATGACGGACATGGGTGGGGAAGGGACCGAGGAGGGCAAGCTCATGGCAGTGGTTGCTGGCAAGCCGCGCGAGTGGGTAAAGTAGAAGTCCATAATGTCCATTCGGCAAGATAAAAGTCCAGAATGTCCAGTGGTATAGATAAAATAATTAAGCAGAAGTCGCGTTGTAGATTATCGAAGTGGCCGCGAGTGCAAATCGCAGTCCGAACGAACCAACCCCCGTCGCGTATTCTTCCATGACGACAAGTGTGCAGTTCTGGTTGGCTTCAGCAAGTCCTGCTCCAAAACCGCCTGGGCTCTTGTCAAAGTTAGGCATGGTGAGTGTTGGCGGGGGAAGGTTGGTCGGGTAGGGATTTCCTGTTGATAGAATGGAATCCAACGCTCAGCGGAGAGGACAGCACACGCGTACCAGGATAGTTCGGCAACGCATACCGACCAAAGAAATGACCGTCGGCAAAGTTCTGCGTCGGGGCGAACGACGATGGGAACTCGGAAGTGAACAACCAAACGGTGAACTACAGGTACGCGTCTGAGTTGGATTTCTCGAGCGTTACATAGGTCCAACTCACGTTATAGCTCGAGATTCCGTAGTCCGCCATCGTGTTGTACTGGAAGTCAAAGACTTCACCTGGGGCAATGGATGCCCCCGCCTGTGGAAGGCTGATGGTGGCCTTGTTTTGGGCGGCGGCGAGGCCAGCGAGGGCTAGGAGAGGGAGTGTGAAGAAACGCATGGTGAAGAGGAAGTGTGGATGGATGGTGGGAGCCCTCCACTTGGTATTTAAATACCAGTCAAGGCAAGGCCGCGACTCGGACGGCAAGACTAGACCGGATCAGCGTGAGGGCTTCTCGGAGCCGTTTCATTCGCGGTGGTTTTGTATTTGTGTGAACGGTAAAGCAGAGAACCTCAGAGCCAAAGTCTTCGAGCCTTGAAACCCCTTGAATTGCTTGAAACCATCTTCTGAGGAACCATCTGGCACTTAATTTGGTACGTAGACACGGAGAAGCCAGGCCGAGTGGGACGGGGTGGAGACTCGCACGCGCTGCAACGGAAGATTCCGAAGCTGTGGGAAAGGGAGCGGATCGATTGGGCGATGGTCGGAGCCGGGAAAGCAGAAAATTTGGCTTTGATGGATGTGTGATCGCATCACTTCGCGTGACTCTCACAGCTCTTCTCGCTCTCAACTTGCTCTCATCCTCGGAAATTTCTGTCGCGGTGCATCCGATTCTCCGCGCCGTCCCACTCGGCCTGGCCTACTCGTGTCTGCCAAATTAAATACCGATGGTTCCTCGCAACCACACGAAAACAATGCCACTGCAGTGCATTAAAGATACGCGACGCTGGCACTGATGCGGTCCAGTCGGCCTCTTGCCATCCGAGTCTCGGTTGTGAACAAGTATTTAAGCTGGTCGATAATTCGAGGGTCCAACAACCTCGCCAACTTTCTCTTCGCCACATGCGTTTCTCTGCACTCCCTCTACTCGCCCTCGCTGGCCTCACCGCCGCCCAAAACAAGGCCACCATCAGCCTCCCAAAGTCGGGGACGTCCATTGCCCCAGGTGAAGTCTTTGACTTCCAGTACAACACGATGGCGGACTATGGTGTTACGAGCTACAATGTGAGTTGAACCTATATTCAACGCTCGAGACTCGAGACTCGAGAGAAATGCAACTCATGCGCGCCCTTGCTTAGTACACTGTCTGGCTGTTCACTTCCGGGCTCCCGTCGTCGTTTGCCCCATCGTTGAACTGGGCGGACGGTCATTTTTTTGGTCGGTTCTCGGAGCCAAACTATCCTGGTACCGCACGTCGTATCCTCCGCTAGAAGTTTTACTCATCCCTGGCTGCAGGAAATAATGACCCGACCAACCTGCCCCCGGCAACACTCACCATGCCCAACTTTGACAAGAGCCCCGGCGGGTTTGGAGCAGGACTTGCTGAAGCCAATCAGAACTGCGCGTTCGTCGTCATGGAAGAATACGCGACGGGGGTTGGTTCGTTCGGATTGAGAATTTCGCTCACATCCAATACGATAATCTACAATGCAACATCCTCTTAGTCTCTTAGACTACTCTAATTCACTTGTACTTCGCCAGCTTAGCCTCTCCGGTTTCAAGTTCCCGACAAATGTCCGTCGCCTACTCCCATGCTCTTTTACTCTGTTATATCGATGGTGGGCGCCTCGCGGGCACGGCTAACCGAACTTGGGCTATCGGGAGTCTCCACCACGTGATCGAGCTGCATATCTCCTCGAACTTTGACATCTTGAACGCAACCGCAAGGCATTTGCGGCTAAAAACCAGTAATCTCTGGCGCCATCCATTGGTCTCGCTAACAGTCCAAGAAAAGTGTTGTTTGCTACACTAGGTTACTTTATGCTCGTCAGTAGCGGGAAAGTATACATTATCTATCTTGGGTGGGTAATGGTAATGCAATGGGAATGCAGTGGTACAGAGATGCGAATGCGAGACGACCAAAAGAAGAAGAAAGGAAAGGAAAGAAAGCGGAATCACCGCAGACGCGTGACACGCACACTCTTCTTCGGGCTCTTACCCTTGGGTGACTTCTTTGTCGACGGCTCGACCGTGTCGACAATGTCGATATCGTCGTCAGACGAGTCCTCAACAGTCTCCGTCTCCTGCTGTTGCTTCCGCTCCAGCTCCTTGGCCGCGCGCTCCTTCTTCCACTCAACCGAGAGCGCTTCAATGTTCGCCTTCATCACTTCGCGCATATCCTTAGTGCCTTCGATATGCCAGTCGGCGGACCGCTCCCCGATATTGTAGCCGCGCCTCTTGGAGAAGATGATCTTGACAAAGTCCTCCGGCCTGCTGATAAAGGTTTGCGCGAAATGAAGAAGGTAGAGTCCGCAGTCGCAGAAGTTGGGTTGTTGTGGCACCAAGGCGTGCTGGTATGTCGGGTTGGTCGATTGCTCCATGGGAATATTTTTCTTCTGGAGCGCCTCCTGCCGCAGATATTGGGACAGAATCGAGCCGACTCGAGGGTGTCTGTTGCCGAGAGAATCCAAGACGAAGATGCAGCATCTAAGTCGCGTGAATAACACTTGTTGGGCGAAAGTCAAGCACATACTGGGTTTCGTCGCCGTTGACCACCTCGACATCCTCGTCGGCAGCATCGTCTTCGACGGGTGAGTTGAGAATGACTTCAGTTGCAGCAGGCGCAGACGCTTCCCCCAGAGGTGACGTCGCCTTGCGTTTTCCGTTCGACGAGGCGCCATAGAAACGCTTTGTCTCTGGCCGCGTTATCGACTTCGCTTCTGGCAACTGCTGCGGACGCGGGAGGGTGTCTAGTGGGTCTGCAGACATGATCGAAGTGTCGGCCTCCACTTCCATCAAGGGTTGCTCGTCATCTGGACCAACGGCAGCGTCGACCTCCGCAGGATCACTCGGCATTTCCTCGTCCTCGCTGCGGCCGCCGAACAAAGAGTCGTTGGATTCCTTGTCCGTGCCCATGTCGACATCCTCATCGACCGGGGCCAGCGCCTGCTCGACCTCTGCCTCGTCCGCTGGAGACCTTGGCGGAGTAGCGTCCTCTTCCATGGGCGATGATCCCGAGAGCGTGGTAGCTTTCGAGTCCGGCGGACGAGAGCCTTCCGGCGTCGGCTCTCGTTCAGAGGCCTGTGCTGCAGCTGCCTCTTCACGACCTCGACTTCGAGTTGAAGGCGGGGCGGTTGCCGGGGCGGGAGGCGGTGGTTTCAAGACGTGCTCGGGATGGTAGATGATGGCGAGATACCAGTGAAGACTACCACAACCTTAGAAAAGAGAAGAATGCAGTGGCGAAACACACTTTTCGTTGATGGGGACGATGAGGTACTTCTTCTCGAACAGATCGAACTTGGCGGTCCACTTCGCGACACTGTTGTACTGCATCCTGACTGCGCGTAAGCGGGCATCTACGGACAGGACGATTCACTCACTGCCCGCGTTTGTTCAATTTCTTATAAAAGAACGAACTGAAAACGTGGATTTGCTTCGCAAGTTCTGGGTCGCTCTTTTCAAGCTGTTGCAGCCAGAACCTCGAAAGCAGATCAGCGGATGTTCGCAATGCACATCAAGATGTTTACTTGAGCCCGAACTCAATGAGAGTGTCGTTGAGGAATTCGTTGGGCTTCAGGCGCACCATATCACCGTTGGTGATGTTGACAGCACCAGTTTGACCAGGAGGATAGACGAGGATACTGGACAGGGTCAATTAAGGACGTGTGATGCAACGAACGAACGAACACTTCGTCCAGCTTGCGGTCCGAGTTATGCGGTGAACCTGATGTTCGCGTCGTTCTCCACTGTTGTGCTGAAGAAGGCTCTGAAGCGGTCTCAGATTGGCTGCGACTGCGAGGGTCCGAAGATCGCGTCGTTCGTCGCGGAGCTGCCGGCAGGTCCTCTTGAGACGGGTCGAGGTCAATGACTGAAGGTCCAGTGGAAGGCCGTCGTGAGTGGGATGGCTTTTCGACCTTCTCCGACCCTTTCAGCCGGAGCTCGTCGTCGTCTCCGGATTCCTCCTCCTCCTTTGCTGCGGACTTCGCGCTTTGAGACTGACGCGGCTTGGATCGACTGTTTGATGCAGATTGCACTGGAGCCACTGCCATATCCCATGCCGCTCTCAGCGCGGATTCGCCCCTACGATAAGATTGAGCAGCGGGACCGATATGGGTCGAATATCATACCGCAAAAGATGCCTGTTCGCTTGGATGACATGCTTCTTTATCCAGTTGATGAATTCCTCGTACTGGTCCGATGGGACTTGGCCGAAGTTAATCGCTACCTGGGCCGCTATGTATGGACAGTTAGCGCTAAGCACCGAGCCTCTTCTTAGAACGAACCAAATTGCTTGGAAGCGCTGGATCTGCCGGGACGTTTCTGTTCGTCTGGATACACCTCCAGAATGAGAATGCGTTCGTTGGTTAATTGGCTTGGTTCTGCGAACTAAACGGAATGTGGATCCTGCAGCACCCGAAGGAGCCAATGGGCACGTACCTTGGCAGCTTTGGCTCTCGCCGGCAGGTTGATTTCGACTACCGATTGTGACGCGCGGGCACCGGGATGATCGCCTGTGCGTAGCGTGAATCTGCCCTGATTGTCGTAGAGGAGATGGCAAGAGTCCGTCAACTTTGTGTCGCCGAGATAACATTCTTTGACAGAGAGATGAGGCGTCTGCTGCTTCCCGGCGGAGCGGGATGGAGGAGGCTTGTTCTGCGTGGTGATGGTAAGGCCACCACCATTCTAAAGAATGCTTCAGCATTCGCCACGAAATGCGTGGGGCATGCACACCTTTCCCCTCATCGCACTCTTGACTTTGTTGTTGGTCACCTTCCCGAGATCCATGAACGGATGGGACGGCGGCGGCGCAGCGACTTTCGTCCGTCCGGGGATGTGCTGGGAATGCATGTCCAACGGCGCCCGGGAGAAGTGCTGTATCATTTTCTTCACATTTACCTGGCCAGCGTTGGGGGGTGCTTTCGGCGGAGAAGAGTTCTCGATGTCGTCTTCCTCGTCGTCGCTCACATCAATGACCTCCTTCGGGTTTGCACGGTGCTCGTGCTCTTCTGGGGGTAGCGGAGGCCGCTCCAGAAGCGCCTGCGCGTTGCGGTGTTGACGAAGAGAAGTCGTGGTCGTCCCATCGGCAGGAAGACCAAGAGCAAGGTGCGGAGGGTCGTCAGTGCGTCCGCGCTCAAGCTCATCTCGTCGTCCAACAATCAAAGCCCCATCCCCATTATTCGAACGCGTGTGGCCTGCGTATAAGATTAGCCAAAACTGCATTCCGCAGAGGTTATGCATGGAGTGCGCACCAAACCCACTCCCACTCGCCCTCCTGTTGCTTCCCTCAGCCTCCATCTTTTGGCGTTTCGCAGGATGCATAGGGTTCTGGTTGACGAAGGTATTGCTTGCGATGGGGTTAGTGCCACCGTTAGAGCCCCTGCGCGACGACGAAGACGACTGTGCGTGGCCCTTGGTTGCATGCAGGTTGTCGCGGGTCAAGCGTCCGCTGTACGGATTACTCCCGCCTGCGCCAAAAAATCTTGACGGGTTCTCTGGCCTATGGATGGTCGTCGGTTGCTTGCTCCATGTGCCAGCCGTGCTTCTGCTCCTGCAAAATATCAAGGTGAGATTAAGGTCAGATTCAGTCGGCAAGAAGACAGAAAACGTGCCCTCCGGACGCGTCTCTCTGGTTTGAGGGCGGATTCTGCAGAGCCGCGATTGAGTTCCTGTCGTTTGTCGCGAGTGAGGCGCTCATCGTCGCCGGCGTTGTGCCACAGACGGCGGACGATGCAGGAGAAGGTCAAGGCTGAGGTGAGCTGCGTGACTCGCCATCACCTGCACCCACCACGGTTCAAATCGCTTGGTTTGCGTTGGTTGAGGCGCTCTGCATGGAGTTCTACTAAATATACACTTTGCTTTTCTTGGATCTCATCCTACTTCTGTTCCAGGAGCCGATAAAAGTCGGCAACAAGATATAAGCTTCCTGCGACCACGGCCAGCCCCGCCTTGCCCTCATGGCGTCGTGTTGCCCAATCCAGTGCGCTCTTTAGCTCGTCCGCGGTATCAGGTGGTGCACTCCACGAATCGACCGCCGGATGGAGCGCTTTGACCGTCTCTACAAGTTCAGACTGCGGGACAGCCCGAACCCAGGGCATGCCTTCAGGCGGCGAGAATCCAACCAACGCAGCACCGATATCGATGCCCTCTTGTGAGGCCAACGCGAACAACGGCGCCAACGTGTCTATCGGGGATTTCTGCGGCGCAGCAGAAAGAGAAAGGATATATGTGAGAGAGATGGGCTTGGGCAGAGGCGCGAGGAGTTCACTCAGGTATGCCCCGAGAGTGACGGCCGATGCGGGATTATGCGCGCCGTCCGCGAGCACCAAAAGCGGTGGGTATGCATGAAATGATAGTCGTCCTGCCCAGCGCGTGTTGCGAATCCCATCCGCGATGGACTTGTCGGTGAATCGTGAGCGAAGCGAAGCAAGCTCTATGCTCGTGAGGGCAGCAGAGACGACCGATACTGCAAGGGCCAAGTTGTCGAGCTGGTGTTGGCCATGCAGCGGAAGTAATGCGCGTACGGGGTGGTCGAAACAGGGCATCGAGAAGCGAACGGGGATCGGGGGCGGAAGCCCATCGACCAAGAGCGAAAATGGCTCCGGTTCCGGACCATCGACGTCCTTGTCCCAATCACGGGTGAATACGGGCAACGCGTAGAGCATCGTGGCTTCAGCATTGGTAACGGCGTTGGCCACGACGTTCTCCACCTCCGGATGTGCCTGATTTCCTAGCACGAATGGCTTCCCCGAGCGTGCAATCGCGGCCTTTTCCGCCGCAATCGCCTCGACGGTGTTCCCCAGAAACGCCTGGTGGTCCAGATCCACCGCCGTCAACGCCGACACGAGGACGCATTCGTCCGAAACGATGTTTGTCGCGTCTAATCGTCCTCCCAAACCGACTTCAAGCACCACAACATCGACCTTGGCGCGTTCGAAGATCAATAGCGCGGTGAGCGTCAAGATCTCGAAACTGCTGAGCTTGGTGCCGTGTTGTTCGTCGGCCTGCATGACATCGGCTTTAGCCGTGCTGTAGACCTCGTCTGTAACGGGTTCGTTGTCGATGACGATGGAATCCGTTACAGAGACGAGATGCGGACTGTTGAACCGCCCGACGCGAATGGCGGTGGAGAAAATGGAAGACACCAGAGCGGCAACGCTGCCTTTGCCATTCGTGCCGGCGATGTGGCAAGTTGGTCTGGTGTAAGGTTGAAGGTGGCTTGCAAGGCGCTGGATGCGGTCGAGAGTGAGATCGATGCTCATGGTGGCGAGACTCTAGTGACTCGTCTGGCGGTTGATTGACTGACAGACGCCGAGATGCGTCGAGTGGGCGCGACGTTGTTGAACGAAAGCCGGAACGGTCACATGACTCCATGACCCAAATAAACAACCGGCCTTTTTTGAAGCGAACATCATGACGATAATAATTTACGCGTAAAATCTACAACTTGGCCTTCGCCTCCTCAGCAAGCGCGCGTTCAAACACATCCCTAGCATCCGTCGCCGCTTCATCCAGGTAATACCTCAGCTTGGCCGCATCCCCTCGCTTGCTCGTGATGGTCCACCGAATATATCGCTCCCCAATCGCGTAGCTCAGTCCATACCCATCCGGTACAACCTCCCCGTAGCCCCATCCATCAAGGAACGGCGACGACAGCTGCGACGTGCTGAGCTCCCAGTGCGACGACAGTCCGTATGCCTTGTCCTTGTAAATCTGGGGTAGCTCCTCATCGGCGCGTAGCAGCTTCTTCAACCCAAACAGGTGGCGGTCAACACCCTGCCCATCAGCAGCCCATGCAGCGTACTCGCCGTGCCGCGCGATGGCGGCGCGCATGAGCGCAGCACGCTTCGCATCTGATTCGCGCGGGTCCAGCATCGCGTCGACCCACGCCTTGCTCTCGTTGCTCGCGGCGCGGATGACCTCCGTGCGGCCGAGTTGGTATTTACGCGTCTGCGCGCTTTCGTAGGTGATGCCAGGTCGGCCGAACATCTTGCCAAAGGCAAGCTGCTTGACGAGCTGTGCCCACGCGTCCGGCGACGCTTTGAACGTCTTGGAGACGAGCGTCTTTCCGTAGCCGTTGTATTGCAGCACGTAGAGCTCGTGTTCGCCGACGAGTTCGTCGAAACGCTTGGTAGCGCCGTCAATGAGAGAAAGAGTGGGAGAGTCGAGTTCGAAGGGAAGGAGTGTGGGTGTCGGTAGAGCTTCTCCGGTGGGAGTGCCAAGATCGGCTTTGCCCGTTGCGAGCGTGGCAAGCACAAACTCGTTCATGCGGAGAGTCGGAGTGCCGTCCATGCAAGAGTGCTCCCCGAGGAAACCCGAGCGGCCGTTCTCGAACACGATGACTGAGAAGAGTTAGCTTGCTTCAAGTAAATTTGGAGTGAACATACGCTGATGCTTGTCGTAGAAGCGGTTGCGGCCATCTCCGACCCAGCAAGCATTCGAGATCTCCTCGCGTGTTATCGGGCTCGAGTCGTCGAGAGCAACAACAATCATGGCACTTTCGATAGCTTCGAGACTGGCGGCATTGCCTGGAGCCGCGGCAAGGAGTGCGGCACGCGCGTCGGTCCAAAGGTCGCGGTTGTCCGAGGTCAACGCGCCTACCGGGGGAGCGAGTTCGGAGCCGGCAAGCTCAATAACGCGCTCGATCTGGCTGTGGGAGGAATCAGACGGGCCGACGAAAGCCAAGCCAGACGCACGTCTCGAGCTCCGACGCGGACAGTTCCTTTCCGGAAGGGTGTACGAGCGGGACCTTGAAGAATTTGTTTTTGCGGACGAACACGATGTGGTTGTGGGTAGCGGGGTCGAATTTGTGGGCGGTATCCGAAGGCTTGACGGGGTATCGTGAGGAATGGAAGCTGCCACCGATCTCAGTCCACGAAAATATCTAGGCAACGAAAGCACCCACAGCCATTTGTACGAGGACATGCAGAGAGGCGCGCCGCGGACCTTCTCGGGTTCGAGCTCCTTGGACTCGACCATCTGCCTAAAGGGCAGCATTGCCTTGATGAGCGCCGCCGCCCGCTCGGCCTGCTTGGTCCGTAGCTTGTCGTTGACGTGGACGTAGAAATACGAGACGAAGACGACGACGGGATCGCGGTATCCCATATACGCAACGTCGTTCCACCACTCGCTCAGCCAGCTCTCCCTCCCTGGCTCGGCCGCGCGCGCTTGGAGTCGTTTCTGGAGCTCTGCCGCCAGCGGCGACCCCACAAACGCATTTACCGCCGCCTCGGTCTGCGCAAACTCGGCCGGCGTCAGATGCGGCTTGGCCGAGTCGAGGTACTTTTTCGCCGTCGACCCCAGGGCGGGGACGGGCAGTTTCGGGAGAGATGCTTGGAATCGTAGCATCGGCCCGGCGGACGGGTCGATGGCGTAGCCCTTGGGCGGCACCTCGGCGGCGGTCGAGTTTTTGCGTGCGGTGGGAGGCATGACGAGGGAGCGACGAGGGAGGCGCGCAGACAGCCTCAGCATGCCAGCGGAGTAAGTGCAAGAGCTGGTCCTGATCTTTATTTTTCAAGCGAGCACCGGCTCGATTGCGCCGGCGTGGACACACGTGAATCCCCTTGTCGCCGCTTTCACCCGAACCGCATTGGTCTCCATGGCACAACGCACCAACCGACGATGTCGCCGAGTCCAAAGAGCCGACACTCCGATGCACGTCTCTAGAAAAATGTTGGGCGCAACGTTCAGCCTCCTTCAACGTGGCTCAACACAAAGCTCGTGAGGGAGCATACGAATGATTCAACGAAGCTGGATGCAGTGCGTTCACAGTTTCTCCACGCGTATATACTCATCGGCGGACAGTATTGAAAACTCTACGTCTTCAAGGAGGACTACGGCAGGATCTCCAGCACCTTCAATTCAACGCCATTTGCGTGTCGTACAACTAATGGCTCGAGGACGACTCCAACCTTCGCATTCTCTCAAAAACTCTGGGTTCCAGCCCCTCAACCGCGTTATCAAGCTTTGCGCCGTTAACCGTGTCTACAAACCACCATACCGTGTCGTGTACAACCCGCCTAGCATTTGAACCAGTGAGTAGCCGTCCACCATCCCGCATTCTCTAATTATTCTCCACAGGTGACCATCCCGATTTCGCAGTTTAGACGCACCACCTCCGGCAGGCGCTATGTAATTGCAGAAACGGCTTTCGAGTGGCTGCAACCATGATAAATGCGTCGCCAGCTGCCATATTGTCAAGGGCCTCGTAGACCTACACATCCGGCTCGTCGTGGTGACCCTCATCTTTGTCGACGGAACGGAAACGCCTTCATCGCCGACTTTTCTCCCTTCAGCGATGCGCCGAAGAATCGAGACAACATCGCGTGCGATATCTCGTCCTTTGCAAGATGTGTCCAGTTTACCCGCGGAAGAATACGCGCCTCATCAAATATCACGTGACCTTGACTACGCGCTTTCGCTGGTTGATCGGGATCTACAAGAACACTGGTTTCGCGACGCGCAAGCCTCCCACCACCCTATGCAAGAAGTTCCGGGCGAAGAAACACCGGTTGGCGGCCGACATGCAAGGGGCGACAGGCGGAAGGCAATCGCGGCGTAACGGCGTCTAATTTGGCGGTTGGCGGACCGCGCCTGAGGAAACTTGCGCGGGTGTATGTTGGTGGTTGAGTTGCCGGTGGACGAACGCGCGGACCATTCTGCTGGAAAGAGTCTCGATGGGATGACCACTGCAGTGGGGTTTCAAGTTCGTCTCAAGCTTGAAAAAAAATACTGAAAGCCATTAGGTAACATCGCCTGTACACTATGAGGATGGAAATCGTGTTTCATCTGTGCCCGCCCTAATTCGACGTGCATCCCACTAGTGTAAAACCAAAGCGGTCTGCTGTCGGAACTGCTCAGTAATCTGGGGGTCAGATCGAGATGAAGAGTGCTTACCATCGTCTCCTTCGCTGCTCCAGTTGCCCAACACAACTACAAGCGCAGAAAGCTCTGTCGCTTGAGCACCGGGCTGTGAGTTCTCTCGGATCGCCTGGTTTGCCTACAAATTTGAACGGCATTAGATGGAGATCCGAGTTTGCATACCATGAATGTCGCGACGACCTCATTTATTCGCAAAGGATTCTCCCGGAATTGTACTTGGTCTATCTGTGTAAGAAGGAATGGTCAGCACGCGTTCAGTTTCCTTTGGATTTCTGACCACCAAGCGCCGCATACTGTCGATCGCACTGGAGGGCGTCAGCGGGAGAAGATATCCCGAAGCGAGACGTGTACCTCTCGACATCGTTCAGAGTTTCTTGAATACAAGGATCGTGCAGTATTATCTCGCCATCGAGTGCATTCTCGACGACGGCACTGAACAGGCGCAGGGCAGCTTCAGCAAGGAAGTGGGAGCGCTTCCGTGGATACTGAATTGGGTTCATATGGAGCGACGGAGGGCGAAGAGCTCGAGCGTACCTGCGCGGCTTCCTCGAGCAATTCAAGAACGGAGGTCGCCACGGGTTGCAACACAGAGAGTGCTGGATCCATGCTACATTGGTTTCTGAGGTCCTTAGCAGTAGATATGAAGCCCATGTCGCAATCCGAGTAGAGCAAGAAAGAGGGAGATGATGGAAAAGGGAAACGCGGGGCGCTGGTCCATGAACACGAGACGCTGCAATTTAAGCTTATCTTCCCGAGGGTGGTCGCGCTCAAGCCATTGCCAAAGATAGTTTTGTTGAAGCACTGTCGTTCGTGGGCGAAGCGCCCGCCGGCAATTCGATGTCGCCGTCGACGTCCGAATGAAAGTTGGAATGTTCGCGTGTTGCTGGACAATTCCTCAGCGGCGCTGCATGCGTGTGGCGGGTGTTTGGGTTGAACGCTGAGCTAACTGGTCTGCATCAATGGGGACTTGACAGCCGCTGATGGCGGAACAAGTTGTCCCCGAAACCGCGCCGCTGAGTCACGACGATACTTACTATTAGCGCGAGAGTCGACGCGCTGCGGACCCACACATGCGGCTGACTTCGGAGCCGCTGGGCATGACCCCAAATCTCCCAGGCGACCAACTTGCCAGTCTCTCCCATGCGCGTTTCCAGTGCCTGGTGGCTGTTTAGCCTTACGGCGCACACCGTCGTTGTGGGCGTTAAAGCGGAGTCGCAGCATGTCTTCACGCTCAAGGACGACAAGAGCCGCTTCACGCTGGAGAATTTCATCGAGCTGCCTCGTCCTGGGGTTGGTATCGCAAACGCGGCAGGAGCTCTGGCGTTTATCCCGGTGACCGAGTATTCCTTCCAACAGAGAAGGTTCGTTTTCGTATATCTACGAGATCTGGACGCTGAACGCGCTTTAGCAATGCAAAGTCGATCGTACTGACGACGTTGGATGCGACAGGGCCGGAAAGCCTCTCGTTGGAGCTGAACGGAACCGTTTTCTGGCTCGACAATCGCACCCTTGCCCACGCTCTGGTCGAGGGAGACGCGCTAGAGCTGTTCGCCTTGAAGATCAATCAGGCAGATGTGCTCAGCGTGGAGTCCCCACAGCTCATTGCGAAGTTCCCAACCGCGACTGCCTCGAATTTTCAGTATTACAACGGACATCTTGTCTTCTCGGACCTCGTCTATCCAGACGGAAATCTCTCCGCCGTGCGGGATCACGACGCTGTTTGGGCCGATCGCGGGACGACGGCAATGGTGTTCAACGATGCGCATGTTCGCTTTTGGGACACCTGGTATGTTCCTCTCCAAGAATTATCGGTGTGCGTTTACGCTGCATAGGAAGGGCCCCAAGTCGTCTTCTCTTTTCCACGTCGAGCTGGTGCAGAGACCAAACGGAACTTGGACCTTGGGCGAGCAGTTCGACAATCTGCTTCATGGCACGGGCCACGTACGTTCTTTAGTGGCGAATTAGGCTTCACTTCATCATGAGCAGGTTTCGGGCAGCTTCCACCTGGTCAAAGACCATATTGCGTATACAACCGAACCGCAAGACCCGTTCAATTGGATCTCGCAGGCAAGCCCACCTTTTGGCTTCAGCACACAAGGAAATAACAGATTTTCAGATATACGTTATGGATATTGCGTCTCCAGGACACAGCAAATCACTCTCTGACGGAGACCACGACAGTGCGGGTGCGGTGATGAATAACCAACTCACGAAAGTTGCGTGGACCGAGAACCCGAATTGGACCAGCCACGACGGTAACGCTATGTGCGAGCTCGTCGTTTGGTGTTTCGAGCCCTGCCTAATTTCCCCGTCAGTTGCACCATAGTTGTCTACGACCTGAAGAAAGATACCCGTGTCGCCGTTGGAGCGGACTGGATCCCTCGTCCCGGCTCGGTCAAAGTACGCAACGTTGTTCTGTCGAGACCTTGCTAACGAGATTTAGTTTTCGCTCGACGGCGAAACACTGTACTTCACCGCTGAACATCACGGCAAAGTCAAAGTGTTCGCTCTCCCCGTCCCAGACACTTCGTCGCCCGCTCCGGATCTGGTCACTTTGACGCATAGCGGGGCCGTAGCGGCCTTCCAGCCACTTCCTAATGGCCGTCTGCTGATCACGAAGTCGAGTTACACAAGCCCAAACGACGTCTTCGTCATCAGCGGACTCGATACGTTGGAGCATGCCCTCAAATCACACCCAACACCCGAGTTTCGCGGCAAAATCGACCAGATCACGCACCTCTCGCAAGCGGCGCTCAAGGACAAGAGCTTGGATGGCGGAGAAGAGTTCTGGTTTACCGGCGCGCTGGGTCGGCGCGTCCAAGGCTGGATCTTTAAGCCCCGAGGATGGAGGGCTGGCAACAGCGCGGTCCACCAGTGGCCTGTGGCGATGGTCATTCACGGAGGTACTTGCATTTCGTTTCGAGACTTGGAACAAGCTTTGAACTTGGACAGGACCCGAGAGTTCATTCTCCGACGAATGGTCGACGCGCTGGAATCCCAATAGTGGGTAAATCTCGACAATTCGCAAACAGATATTGATTGTACCGCAGTGCTTTCTCAGGAAGGATATTTCTCTATCTGGATGAACCCAACCGGAAGTACTGGCTTCGGCGCTGGTTTGTCGATATTTCCGTCGTGTTGCGGTGTCTAATTCCGCGCAGACTTCACAGCCGGCATCATAGGCGATTGGGGCGGAAAGCCGTTCATCGATATGAAGCACGGCTATGATTTTGTTTTATCGAAGTACCCAGAGGTAAATTGGGGTTGCTCGTTTGACCCGTTCTGAATTGTTCTCGGTAGATCGACCCTGAGCGCGCTGTTGCCCTCGGTGCCAGTTATGGCGGCTACAGCATCAACTGGATTCAGGGCCATCCAGAATTTGGCTTCAACTTTAAAGCGCTCGTTTGCCACGACGGAGTCTTTGATTCGGCAGCCCTGTCGTCAGTTTTGGCGTTTCCTATTCCTGCCAGAAGGCTAATCGCGCCGTAGCCTGACCACCGATGTCCCAAATTTAGTAAGACGCAGGCCGAGAAAGAGATGAAGACGTTCTAACGTGGCCCCAGTTCAACCACGATTTCGGAGGTGTTGCTTGGAGCGACAAAGGCGCCGAGGGCCACCGCAAAAACAATCCAGCGGGATTCGTGAGCAAGTGGTCGACGCCGATGCTCATCATACACGGTAGCCGTGACTTTCGTATTCCGGAAAGTGAAGGGCTTGCGCCGTTCCAGGCCTTGCAGCAGTGGGTGTTTTGCTGTTTTCTTTGTGCTACTGCTCAAGTTCGGCAGGCTGGGCGTTCCGAGTCGTCTCGTTATTTTCCCAGACGAGAATCACTGGGTCCTTGGCCATGAGAATAGTCTGGAATGGCACAAGCAGGTGTTTGGATGGCTGAACGAGTGGGTAGGGCAGTAGATACGAGATTAGTCAGCACCACACACGTGACATGGTCCGTGCGCAAGCCCGATTCGTCAAAACCACCCTCTCTGCGCCTAAAGTCCTCATACTTACCTTGATGGCACAGTTCCCTTCACATACCTGGAGCTGTGGGCCACGGGAACTCTCCATAGCACGGCGACCCTGTCCATTCAGAGAGCGCCCGCGGTTTGTATGGGCTTCGGCTCATGCACCGTCCGAATATTTCCCAGTCCTGCCACGGCCACTCGGCTAGGCGGGCCTCTTTTTTTTGGTTCCTTGGTGGCGCTAACCCTAACCCTAAGTACATCTAGTAGAATATGAATCCAAGTCTGTTTACACCGGAATCTGAGATGGAATTCACTTTGTTCGCGTCCGTAGGTCTGGAAAGCGCTAGCCTGCCTCTCAGAAAGTCCTCAACACGCAGAGTTCAGAAATCTCCTTATTGGGACGGTGGACGAGTGTTAGTCAGCTTCACGTGAACCAATGCAAGAGCACAAGGAAAGATGCTTCAGGTCGCAAATGAGTGTTGCCTGGCCATGTTCTTGTGTCCAAGTAAACAGAAGGATGTGCTCGTGCGCATCGAAATAAACTTGTGTATCGTATGGTTCCTCCAGACTCCTTAGAATGCCCTGGTTCTCTTGAGGAGTTCAGTAAATTAAGATTTGTCCGTCGGGTTGAGGAAGTTTCTGGGAGATGGATGTGGCGTATAAACGTCGCGTAGGACCGTCGCAGTCGTCGTTTGAGTCTGGTTCGGGAGGAGCTGAACAGTGTGACGGATGGGATCAGTAGGTGTGTAAGCGCCTTTGCTTTTCTCAAGACCCTTCAAGGTGCGCATCGTCGTCGCCGTTGTCGAGCCCCACTCACCTATTTCCGCAGACCCAACCATGGGTATGACCCTTGTCGCTATCCCCGACCGTTTTCTAACCGCACCGCAGTCAACCTCCGCTCCCAAAAACGGCTGGCCGCTTCCGTCAAGGGCGTCGGCCAGCGCAAGATCTGGCTCAACCCCGCTGAGCAGGCAGAAATCGGCAATGCCAACTCGCGTACCCACATCAAGAAGCTGCTCAAGGACGGCGACATCATCGTCAAGCCCACTGTCGTCCATTCGCGCGCCCGCACCCGGGCCTTGCTTGCTGCAAAGCGCAAGGGCCGCCACACCGGCACGGGTAAGCGCAAGGGTACCGCCGAGGCTCGTATGCCTACCAAAGTGCTGTGGATGCGTCGGCAACGGGTCCTCCGTCGGTTGTTGCGCAAGTATCGGGAGGCGGGCAAGATCGACAAGCACCTGTGCGTCTTCCTCCTCCCTGTCCTCTCGTTTCACTGCTTATGCTACTTGCAGCTACCACTCTCTGTACCAAAAATCCAAGGGCAACGTCTTCAAAAACAAGCGTGTGCTGATGGAGTACATCCACAAGGCGAAGGCGGAGAAGAGCCGTACCAAGGTCCTCACCGACCAAGCCGAAGCTCGCCGCGTCAAGACCAAGGTACGTTTGTTTGACTCGTTCCTCGATTTCATCCAACCAATTTTTTAGGCTGCTCGCGAACGCCGTGCCGCTCGTATCCAGGAGAAGCGGGCAGGTTTCCTCGCAGTCGAGGAGGGCGAGGTCAAGGCGTAAATTTTTGTCTGTCCTACGATGTATGCACCCATGTCCCCTCGAATGCTCCTCGAAATGCTACCCTTCCATGCGCCGCCGCCAATGAACCGTTGAATGATACTTGCAGAACTCAGTCCATTACCACACCCTCGTAAGATTACAACGACCTCCGGCACAAGAAAACACAACAACAAAGCAGTACACTACAGAGCAACCTTCTTTGAACAAGGCGATATATGAGAGAATTATCCGTCCGAACCCAGACGTACCGCGAACAGTCGATTCGATCCCCCCTCCGTTCGGGTCTTTCGTCCATCCCAGCAGGCAGACAAAGCAAAAACGCAGCAACTGCAGCTAGAACCAAGCCATATAGCTCGTCTCCGCGAGCTCCGCCGTCAACGCGCCGTGCTCAAAGTCAAACGAGTCATTCGCCGCGACGCGCGGCTCCGAGGGCACGAAGGGCGTCGGTTGCGCCGTTGCGAACGGTATGCTGGGCTGCTGCTGGTTCTGCTTTTGCTGCCCGGCCTCCGGAGCTTGGGCTGGAGGCTGGATCCCAATGAGCTTGTTCCCATAGTTGGGCAGAGTGCCGGGAGCGTACACGTGATCTTCTTGCACGCGATACCGCTCCTCGACCCCGACGCCGGCCGTCCCAAAGCGATATACGTCGGGCAGCCACGAGTAAGACGTGGGGTCGCGACCGATTGGGATCGCAGGCGGCTGCGGGGTCGGTACCCGCGGTGGGGTAAACGTCATCTCGTCGGCATACCGCGCAAGCGTTGAGTGCGCGCCTCCAAACGCCGGTGGCAATGCTACCCCAGACGACGACGGTGGCGCAGGGGGCGTAAGGGCAGTAGCGCCGTGCCAGTGGGCACACGCACGCCGGGCCTTGTCTGCCAGTTTCTCCATTATGGGCTGTGGACACGCATCAGTAGCCCGAAACGAACAGAAAGCCAATGCTAATACGCACCAACGACTTGGCGCTGAACGGTAGCAGCGTCGCCACCCGGCGGAAGAGACGGCATATCCGGTCGAGATCCTGGACGGCATATGGGGCCAGCGATGTCGCCGGTGCTCGACAGACGAACATCGATAGCGTCACCTGTGTACGAACGACCAACCGCGCGCTCAGTCTTTTTAGGTACAGAAGCAGCCTGAAATGCCCTCACCGTAGCGGAAAATGCGTTAAACCAGAAATGCAGAAAGCGCGAGCTAAGATGAGGTTCGCGGTCAAACAACGCCTCGATGGTCGCAATGAGAGACGAGGCCCCGATGTAGGTGGCGAGTACGGACGGCGCATGCGGGTGGTGTAGATCCGTGAACTCGCCGCTCAGGGCCTCCTGGAAGAATCGGCGATGAAGCTGGAGAAGGGCTGCGAACGACACTTGTGAGTCTAGATCTCTCGTCGCCAGTGGTGATGAACGGACCAATATCGCGTCCCGACGCCACTAGGGCACGTTGCATCACCAGGAAACGCGTCGTTGCGCCAGTGTCATTTAGCGCTGGTGGCGCGAGGAAATCGCGGGCGCGTGCATCAAGCTCTAGAACTTGCTTGTAGTCGACGGGTGATACCGATGCAACAACCTCGAGTATCGGTGAAAGGCACTTGATGAAGAAGGAGTTTTTCCACTCGTGGTCTGTGTAACGATGAGTTACTATCAAAGCGGAAACGGGAAACACATACACAGAACCTCGTCTTTTGGGACATGAGGGCTTTCCACGTACGTGGGGGTCTTGGTGTCGACATGTTGCAGGGAAAGAGACGGTGGACGACCCAGCGACAGACTCTGTGTACGAGAGGCGCTCAGAGGAAGGTTCCACAACTTTAAACGTCAGACGAACCATTCGGCAGTCCATGTTGAGAAGTTCCTGGTCAATATTAGCTGCAGCTTCCCTCCGAGACCAGACAACGTACCCAAAATATAGCCCGCCGTCGCTCGCTCTCCTCGGGTATCATCTTCAGTCTAGAACCTTCGCGATCTGGAAAGTTTGGTTGAGAGATCTAGACGTCCGAAGGGGGGACAAACGTACGAAGACCGAGCTGGAGAGAAAAAACAACTGAGCATTTGGTGGCGAATCGAATGGAAAGACACTTACGCCTTGCGCGAGTTTTGCGACAAATCCCATGAGATTCCATGCGTACCCGACCGCCTTCCGGTTGTCAGAAAAGACGAGATGGTACCAGATCATGATAGAAAGGGCATGAAGCTCGTCGAAATCGGGTTCTTCCCTGAGCAAAAGCTTAGTGGCACGGCCACAAAGGGAGAGACGACGAACATTAAAGGAATCTCGCAGACTGCGGCCCGGGCAAGATGGTGGTAAGCTTCGCCGTGCAAAGAGCCCAATGGGCGCGACAAATCGACGAGCGAGCCGATGGAGAGGACCATAAGCAGAAGTGCTAGGCGCCTTGGTGAGAGCTCGGCGATGGGTGTGGTGTAGACACTCTGGATGAGGAGATCGACAAAGGTCTGCGAAGGGTCGAGGTTGTATCTTTCCCGGTGGTTAGTTGGAGGTTCTGGAACAAAAGCTTGGATGGGGGACACACTGCCAAAGTGCGTTTCGCCGCGCCTCCTCGGCCAAGGCTTGGGCATCTGCCCGGTGCGGCAGAGCATCGCGGATACGCTGGCGAATCTTGAGGTCGACCGACCAAGGGAAAGGGAATGTGACCGAGAGTTGGAGAATGTCGGGCGGTACCAATGGCGCCGACGCGGGATCGGGGTTTGCGGATGGGCTACTACCGTTGGTGTGGGGGACATAGAGCTCTTGCGAGGTCTTGATGCGACGCAAATCGGGTGCCAAAAGCGGGTGCTCGGAGTGAACGGACTCGAGGCCGTCCTCCAATTGCCGTACACGGTCACTGAGTTGTGTTATTTTTTCATGCAACTGGACAACAATGGTCCGTCAGCTACGCGAACAATCTCTGCGCGGTACCGACCTGCTCTGTGTTTGCGAGAATGAAGCGAGAGCCTCGACCGCTTTGAAGCGCGCCGCTGGGTCGGTTGTTAGTGATGGAGGCATCGTAGGGCGTAGATTGCGCGCACTCGGGGCATATTTCGGCACAGCCGCGTTTGCAGCAGCTCTGGGCAGGAGATTTGCTCGCGAAGACGACAGCAGACGGCGGGAGCAAATACCTGGCACGGAAACTGACGATCACATCTTAGGAACGATGAGCACAAGAGAGACGCGGTGGACAGAATCGGACTGTGATTTTGCGCGTCAACGAGCGTGTCTTTGGACCAGATGGACCACGCACCTTTAGTTTGAGCCGGCGACACTCCTTGCACGAGAGACGGCGATGTTTTTCCTTGTCAGCCGTGTTGTCGTCCTGACGGGGGGCGCTTTGGTGGCCGGTCGTCGATGTTGTCTTGCGGGGGGGCGAAGGAGAGGGCGCTGCCCAACATGGTGGGTGGAAGGAAGGGCCGGAATAAGGTACACAGGCTTCATAGACGAGAGTTTCCGTTCAGAACGGAGGGCCGAGATCATCAGTCTGTTAGCCCCATTCACCATCCGCCCACCTCGGCTCCCAAGCTGCCCCGTTTCCCAGACGGTGGAGATAACACGCAGAGGCAAACCAACTTGCTTACCTGAGCAAGCCCAGTTTGTTTGCCGCCATCATGGCGCGAATACGCGAAGTATGGCAGCCAAACCTCGACGCGGAAATGCGCCTCATAAGAGACCTCATCGACGACTTTCCTTACGTCTCCATGGTCCTCGCAACCCTCGCTGCCACTCGCGGCCCATCTCACCAGCCTGCAGGACACAGAGTTCCCTGGCGTCGTGGCGCGACCCATGGGCAACTTCAAGACCTCCTCCGACTACCACTACCAAACCATGCGCTGTAACGTCGAACTCCTCAAGATCATCCAGGTCGGCATAACCCTGGCCGATGAGAATGGCAACTTTCCACAAGAGGCCTCAACATGGCAGTTCAACTTCCGCTTCAGCATAAAGTGCGTGTGCCCTGCTCATCTTGCGCGACTGCGTGCTCATGCAAACCCAGCGAAGACATGTACGCGCCAGAATCAATAGACCTGCTGCAAAAATCTGGCATAGACTTCCAACGGCACGAAGAGATTGGCATTACCCCAAACGAGTTCGCGGAATTTGTCATTACCTCGGGTCTCGTCCTCTCAGACGACACCAAATGGATATCCTTCCACAGGTGCGCGATCCTGCCACCCATTACAGTGACTTTCTCGCTCATTGTTCTGCAGCGGTTACGACTTTGGCTACTTTGTCAAACTCCTCACCGCGATCTCGCTCCCCACACTCGAAGATGACTTCTTCGACCTCCTTTCAACATGGTTCCCCACAGTGTACGATCTGAAGTACATGATGCGTGCGACCAACAACCTCAAAGGTGGTCTGCAGAACCTAGCAGACGACCTCGGAGTGCGTCATCACATATTCCTGCGGATTTTGCATCCACTCACGCCCGCCAGGTTCTCCGCATTGGTCCTTCGCACCAGGCCGGGTCAGACTCCCTCTTAACCGCGTCCACATTCTTCAAAATGCGTGAAATCTATTTCAACGACACAATAGACCACGCCGAGTACTCGGGGAAGCTCTTTGGGCTTGGGCCGACCGTGAATATGGCAAATGGTTTTGGATATGGGGATTCGACACGAAACGGAGTAGCCACCATCGCGGAGCGCGAAGACCGGAGCGTCATTAGGGAACGCGAGACGCACAATCAAACACCGGGACCCGCAGCGCAACACAATGGCGTGCCGATGCTGGCCAATGGGCCGATACCGGCAGCAACGTTCCAGGTCCTGGCTGGCGCCCCGTACTTACGACCAACACTTGTTGCACCGCGGTAGGACAGTGGTCTTGGTTGATCATGGATTGTATTTTGAGCGTCTCCTCTTGTATTAAAATCCTCGTTATCGTTAAGCCATCTCGACCTGCAGAGTCCGTCAATCGCATTTTGCAAGATGGATCCACTCTTTCACGCACGTAGTTGCTCGGGAATATACCCTTGTCCCCCGTCGAGTTGATCCCTCAAATCGGTTACGCCACAAACACACAAACAAACAACCGAAAAGGCAACATACCTTCCCACCAACCATCGCCATAATGCTTGCCGCCTTGTGGTCCCGCTGTCAATTCTACCAGCTCTCCATCAGACAGCGCAATCTCGTCACTTCCCCGCGCTGTATATGCGTAGATGGCCCGCACTAGACACCGAGGGCAGGGGCCAGGGTCACCAAACATTCTGCCAATCGCCGACAAGCACGCACCATACTCGCCCGAGCCCTCCTCGGAGGCCGACTGAACGGCAGTGGCAGCGGGTTCCGTGGTCGTTTCCACATAGGACGCGGGAACGAGTCCGGTGTTCTCTCCATCGGACACCTTCACCCACCCCGAGCCGTCATCGGGCTCAATAACCTGCACCGTGGCGCCCTCTGCCGCGAATAAATGGAGGGACCCAAGTGAGCAGGACGATATCGCGAGCAGCGGCAGATTATCAGCCGACGACAAAGAACGCACCTGCAACAGCCAGTTCGAATTCCGACGTCGGTGTAAAGTCGAACAAGACACGCGCAGACTGGTACGTCTCTTCATAGCTCTCCGTGTCCTGCGCCACGGATTGTGCAAACGCGGACGGGGTCGGGATACTTGGGGCACCTTGTTGCAAAGCGTTAGATACCGTCGGTACGTAAACCCGTAAGATGGAGCAGCCTTTCAGCGCTGCAGAGCCAACGGGAGTCCAAAATCACCGAGCGAACGAGCGCTTGGGAGAGCCGTAAAGCCACGAGCAAACACGCACCCTGGGACTTGGACAGCGCCGAGCCACCCGCAGCCGCTCTGAGACCGGCATGCCCGCGGGAAGAATGAGATCCGTGTTGCTGGCAGTCTGCTGGTACCTGGACGACAAATAAATGAAACGTGCGCGCTGGGAGCTGGTCAACCAACCGACCTACCTTGAGCTCGCATTTCGTATGAACCGACAATCCGCATGTTCGGCACGTTTTTCCCTGCTTGGCCAGACCCCATATCGACGTCTGTTTGTTGTTTAATTGCGACGGTTGCCAGGCGGTAAGCGACAAACCTTGCAGTATCCGCATTGTGTAGGGATCGAGAACGAGGAGCTCTTAAAAGTGTGTGGATGCTGCTCGCCTTCGTCATCTACGGAAAACATGAAGATCAAGAATGAAACCTTTCTCGCAAAGATACCACTGACCACCTATCGCGCCCGAAATGAGAGCAATTTCCGTGTTCAAAACGCGATCAGAAGTCGAGTAAGCCATAACTTGGTGTATCGTATCGAGATAATTCTATCGATCTCGAGGTCATCTTATCAGAGGACCCGCGACGAAAAACTCACCTCGGATATATCGGCCACGCTTCCGAGCGAATGGTCGGCATCGTATGCTCTGAACAGCTCGAGCAGCTGCTCTTGATCACGTCCTGTTCGTTGGGGATCGGTCAGGCTACGCATCGAGGGACAGAAGGCGAGAATCGAGAGCGAAAGCAAATGAAGAATGAAAGACCGCGACGTACTTTTCGCTTCCAAAACAGGCGAAAGCTCGTTCAATTTTGTGCGCGCTCGGTTCAGTTTGTTCTGCAGGAACACCTTTGGTGCGGGTTCGAGGCTCAGAGCATCCTGTGGCCAGTCAGAAGGAGGTGCATCAGAACGAAAGTATCGCAAAACTTGCTGTATCGTAGTGTAGCGCACATGGCTCGAAGGTCCAATCATCCGGGACCGTGAACGGGCGTAGATTATGCTCGATGTATAGAGCGTGATCCTTCGCGGGATTGACCTCTGCTAGTGACTTCTCTACATTCGTGAGGCGACCCTTGACCACATCGAGATGGGACATTTCCAGGGCCTGCGCATGGCCGAGGATTTTAGAGAAGCGCGTCGTTAGCCGTTTAAGGACAATTTCTGGGCTGCCATGAGGGCGGAGAGTGAAGACATTAGCTGCGTAAATGCGCACGGAATTGCTGGAAAGGCGAACAAACACCGAGTCAGTTGGGCCCCAAAACGGAGGCGTGGTTCGGCACGTACGTCCTCAAGTGTGGGTAGATCATCCTCGTAGAATTTCGCCTTGACGCTGTTGGCGATAGCCGTCGATATGAGGTACACGCTATATAAGATCGTTGAGCGAGTTGCTGCAGGAACCAGCCCATTTCTGACTTTTTGCTGTTCAGCATGTCGATGCGTTGCTGTTCAGCTTGCCGTGCTGCTCGGTCTGCGTGCCTGTCGTCGTTGGCGCGGACCTGAAATCAGCGATGGGCTGCGGCTCAACACCGGGCAACAAAACAAGGTAACCTGCTTCTGGTGCACGGACTCGACTTCGGCGCATTCATCGTCATACTAAATTGGGCGAGTTGGGACTGTTTGGCAGTAGGGCAGCACGAGGGAGACTACCTTTTGCTTCGTCTGGATAACCAGATGAGAGGAGTGCGAGCCCGCGATGGGAACGAACCTTGAGGCGGTCAGCGTAGAACCGGTCTCGTTCGGTCAGCAGGCGTTGAAAGAAGGCATTTTGCTGCTCTGGGTTATGAGATGCGAGGAATGAGAGTCTTTGTGCAACAGACCTTCTTCTTGAGTTCTTCGCTCGTGCGTTCGAGGACTTTGAGGACATCAACGACCTGAGTCGTCAGCGCATCTGCGAGATTAACGTGGTCTTGTGCCGAGCCAGACAGGGACGCGATAATCTCATTGAAGGCGGCATTAAGAGTGCTGCACGGTGCGATTCAGTAATTAGTCAAGTGGGGAGGATCGTAGCGCATTACTTCTGAGCGAAGATGGAATCGGTGGCCGTTTTCGTCGGCTCATCTCCGACGACAAATGCGGCCACAAGCTTAGCTCTCTTCTCCGTTGCACGTTTAGTCAGTGTTTGCAGTTTTGCGGCATATTCACGCTCTGCTGCTGCACGATCTCGGTAGAGGTCTCGAACCTAAAGGGTTTGAGGATGATTCTGGCAAACTTGGAAGGCTACCTCAAGGACAAGATGGAGATGGGCGTCGAAGAGGGACGAGATGGACTCTACTTGATCCTGTTTATCACGCGTTATGTGCGGAAATGCGACTCTAACGGTGTACTTACTGGCAGAGCGTGTCCGAAGGTTGAGTCTTCGGCCATCGGGTGAGTGTCGAAAGCAGAACAGTGATGACGTCACGCGCGGACTCAACACGACCACGGCCTCGATTATTTTCAGGCAAACATGCGCGTCTCCGCGTGCCTGGGGATCTGGCGTCTTGAAAACAGGCCGAGGCATCCATGGCTACCAGCACGAACGGGGCCCAGAGCCGCCGGCGGCCAACGCGTCACTAGAAGAGAGAACGTTCTCCGAGTCGGAACGAGTGGAGAACTCGCAGAAGAACACCGAAAATGAGCTGCGGAATATTCCATATACGTACGACGGCGAATTTATCGTTTTTCCTGTGTTTCGAGGGTGGGTTGTTAAAACGAGGGCTTGGAGCCGCCCACGCGTGTGCGCCAAGAGGATATCCAAAAATGAAACTGCGGGCGCGCGAATTGATTTTTTTTTTCTTCGGGCAACGCGGTTCCGGCCCAGACGCCGCAAGTCGCGCGGCGCGCTTGGTGTGTGACCCCTTTGCCTTCCGCGGCCATGTCGACGATCCAATCGCAGTCAAGCTAACCCGTTCAGTCTGCCAATCCACCCTCACAACGCGTCGCACCAAACCCTCGTGTTCGTCGGGAGCAACTCCACCACAATGCGGTGCTGGAAAACTTCGTTTGCGAATTAGGCATGTGCTTTTGCAAAAAACGCATTGCCGGCCTTATAAAAGGCGCCGCCCTGGACCATCTATTCCGTCCAGGACCCGCCTCCCCGTGCTTCCTTGCTGCTAGACCCCGTTATGTTCTGCTACGCTGCTGTCTTCGCTCTCTGGCTCGTGCAAATTGCTCTTGCCACGCCTCTGCCCGTACCACAGGCGCTGGAGAGGCGTGTAACTCACGTCGGGCGGGTGCGTTTTGTGTCTCTTTCAGTCTTGACATTGGTCTTGACGCGCGCACGAACAGGGAACGTGGTACGACCCCAGCGGCAGTGAAGGCAACTGCGGCTATTGGGACAGCGACTCGAGCCCCGTCGTCGCCATCTCCTTGGCGCGCTACGACGCTAACAATGGGGCCAACTGTAATCAGGCGAGTCTTTCTTCATCTCCGTCCGAGCGCGTCTCATTCCCGCGCCAACAGTGGATACAAATCACCAACACGGCCAACGGCAAGGTTGCCTACGGGAAGACAAGGGACAGCTGCGTTTCGTGCGACACCTCCTCCCTAGGTTCGTCATCGTTCGCGCCATTGCCGACCACCCAATAATCGTCCTCGCTTCCAGATATGTCGCCATCGCTGTTCGAAGAGCTCGCGCCCTTGTCCACCGGCGAAATCACGATTTCCTGGCACTTTATGAACGCGGACTGGTCCCCATGAAGCTTTTCTTCATGCTTCTAGATGTCCCTTTGGGTTTTATGCTGTTTAGACGAACGAACTTAGAAGAATGACCAACGTGAAAGTATCTTTGTATCACTACGTATTTGCATGTAGGCGACGCTGGCCAGTCGCCGTACTCTTATAAACGCTCTTGGTTTCGCTGGTCTGAGAAAATTCACACATTGCGCGCTCACCTGACCCGGGGCGGCTCTGCGCGAGTTTTCCGTGCCTGATTATTCCCAAACCCGAACCGTGTGTGCGTGTATAAAAACTGGCGGCTCTCCGTTGCGCATCGTCATCGTCGCACAATGCTGCTCTCTCTTATTGCCCCACTTCTGTCTCTTGCTGTTGTAGTTTTTGGCCAGGATCTCTCGACTGCCACTGTGAAGAAGGCTTTCGACGATGCATCGGTTAGTCTTCTTCTGAATCTACAGCCAGAACAAAGCACTCAGGCGCGGTATACAGATCCCCCAGGACATCGAGCTCAAGTTCGACCCTGTCGCACTGCTCGAGGTTACGTTCCCGCAGAACGACAGTCCCCCCGTCGTGCTCAACGCAGGCATCATGGTCCCTCGGAATGGTGCGGCGCTTCTTTCCCTCTTACAGCGGAATTTCGCACAGCTCAAACACTCCGCAGACACCGCCGGCCCACCCAAATTCGGCGTCATCGGAGACGTCGGCAACGGTCCATTCGTAGTTGCCACCGTGGACCCCGACGCGCCGACGCCAGCAGACCCGACCGAGGCGCAGATCCGCCATTTCCTCGGCGGCAACTTCTTCAGCAACAACGGGCTCCTGGTCAACAACACCCCCGCCATCTCGGAGTTTCAGCAGCCCACGCCGCCTGCGGGGAGCCCGGCGCACCGTTATATTTTCATGGTGTTCCACCAGCCCGCGGCGTTCAACCAACAGAAGCTGATCAACTCGTCGTCGTCGATTTCCAATTTTAATATCAGTGTGTTTGCGCGGGAGGTGGGGTTGGGAGAGCCGATTGCGGGGACGTTCATGCTCGTCGCGCCGCCGAGCTGAAGATGAGGTTGTCAACGTGCAAAGCGGCTGCATTTGTGCGGGCAACGAAACTTGTAATACAAAGCGTGTGGTGGTACAGAAAATTCCGTGAAGGGGGTGTCCGTGATAGAATCGCGTGCGCGTGTGTTTCGTGCCTCTGGCCACTCAGAGAGCGAGCAAGCATTGGGCAAAGTACGCCGTGGCCGCGGCCATCAGAAGTTGGCCAGTGGTGAGCTTGTTAGTGCTCCAGCCTGAGTTGGTGCTGGAGTTCGTGGCGGCCGCTGCCGCAGGAGATGAACCGGATACTGGTGGGGTTGAGGATGCAGCGGCTTGAGACTCTGTTGATGAACCCGGAGCCTTCGACTCGGTCTGGGACACCAAGGGCGTTACTGAACCCGTTGAGAACTCGACGTCGGTGGTGGTCGAGCCTGACGACGGAGCGGTGGTTGTCGACGTGACGACGGTGGTCTTGGACGTCGGTCCCGACGACGACGACGACGCGCTGCCCTGGATGGTGAACTCTGGGCTAGCATTACCTATGAACGCCGGTTAGCTAGTTGTGATCCGGTATGTGATCGCTCGCAGCGTAGACGCACCGGAGTCCCCAAACAGGACGAGGATGTAGTTCGTTCGCGTCACCACGTCGGGGATCGTTATCTGAACCTTCTCGTCACTGAGGTTGAACCCAGTCGCCAGGATGGTGGCTACCGTGTTCAAAGAAGTTTGGTGAGCCTCGAGGAGCAGGTGTGGACACAGAGAGCCATACAGAGGTTCTCGCTATCCGAGGTGAGGAAGCCCAGCTGGAGCATGCCGGTTACGCCTGCACAGAAGATGAATGAGTTGCCTGCATGGGGAACACGCGGGTCTGAACGGACCGTCAGGAATACCAGTAGCATTCCTATATCCATATATTGAGCTTGTGCGAAGACTTGTTGGAGGAATGAGACTTGCCAGGTCACCGTCTCAACCGACCCAGCCTTCCAGACCGTCTGCGCGTTCGGGGTGGTGATGGGCGGATCATAGACCGTCCTGCTGCCCAGGAGTGGCATCGCAAGCGCAGAAGATACGAGGGAGAGGAAAATGGTGAGGCATAGAGTCATGAGAGGAGACGTGGACATGGTCTGAAGGGGCAAGGGTCAGCCAGCGAGTCTCAGCAGCGAACATGGCTTTTATATGGACGGAAGATAGATCGAGGACGGCATCATCAGACACTTGACGCGGATAAGACTTTGGCGTGTGCGCCTGACCAGGTTTATCGGCAGACGCGAGCGCGTCGAGGATTATTCGTGCGGACGTACGGTAAGGTAGTATACACGAGAGCGGTAGGTGTCCAAATAGTATCGCGAGAGTGCGACGAAGGTCCATAGGTGATAGTTACAGTAAGGCGGCGCGTGTGTGGGGTTTTGGTGGTACAGTGGTCATGAAGGCATTCCAAGAAGACGAGGAGGGAGTCGTTGCTGTTTATTCTTCGATGGAAAACACTTCGCCCGTGCTGGCAGATAATAAGCCCGGAGCTAAGTAGTGTTAGGAAAGGCAACTCACTTGCCACTGTCGCCGAAAACGAGGATTTGGTAGTCGTGACCAGCCTTGACCTTCGGCACGGTGATCTCGTAGTGGGAGCAGTTTATCGGGAAGTTTTTCGCGAGAGGGTGGTCTGAAGCAATCAGTGAGACGCGGGTCAGACCAACGACCAAAAACGCACCGAGGTCAACCATGCGGCCATCCTTGACGAGGACAATCATCCCAATGTTGTTGGTAATGTGCTCCGGGGCACCCGCCATGTCCCAGGTGACAGTGTAGCGCTTGCCAACTTTCCAGACCGTCCCCTTGTGTGGATAGGTGACTGGCGGTGAAAAGACATCGCGGATGGCGGGTGTCGGGGCAGAGAAGACAAGCGATAAGAAGGGCAGGATAAGGAGGAGGAGCAGAGATGTGAAGTGCATGATGATTATGGAGAAGAGATACAAGTGGTTGGTGAGGAGGATGAAGAAAGCAGGAGCGCGACTGGTTCTTATAGGCTGCCCGGTGAAACCTGGAAGCGGCGGTGTAACGAGGTTCATTCTTCGCACCACCCTGTACGAGAAGCAGCGGCGCCTTCCGGTGCATCTGGTGGAGCTTGGGCGACAGAGGCTTTACGGTTAGCAGCCTAAACCGCGCAGCTGCTCCAAAAGAGTGTGGTGACGCTGGTTGGAGATTGAATGCCGCTGTTAGCAGTGCCCTGAACCTTGTACCCTTGATCGTGAGCCGCAGAGCGTCTGAGGGCGGTCGAGCCTGGTAGCCAAGTCGAAGAAGTTGCTTTCCGGCGGCGTCGAGAGCGGACGAGGACGTGGATCCGTTGGAGCAGCGGCACTGCCCTGGACGGCGAAGCAGGCATGAGGTCCGGTGTGCGCGCAAGTCGTGGTTCGGAACAGAGCGGCAGTTGTTTGTTTGTTTGGCGTTGTTTGGTCTGACGCGTGTAGTCACACGTTACAGAACACGCCCTCTCCTTTCCTCGACTTCCACCAGCGGCGAGCCATGTCGCTGCTGCCCACCCCGCCGTCGACGCAGCACCGTGCCTCCAAGGAGAACCGTGCTCCGAGACCACGCGTGGAGTGGTCCCCCGAGAACCACACCCGCACCTTCAGAAACGACGACGAGGTCTCCCCCACCGCGTCAAAGAGCACCCCCGCGAAATCCATCCTCAAGAAGTCCACAGACCCCATTCTTCCCCTCATCGACGCGTTCCAACGTGAGGCTACCCCAGAGCCGTCGCGTCCCGAGGAGGACCCATCGTACCTCGCGTCGTCCGTGGCAGTTCTCGCCGACTCGGACGCGTCCCTGGACGACCTCATTCGCGCGTACTCCGTCCTCGCGGCGCGTCTTCGTGCCCACGTCACCGTGACATCCGACCCCAAATGCCCTCTCCTCGCTCCCATTCGCACGCATCGCAGTGCCGTCTCAGAAGCCATGATGCGCGACCTGCGACGCTGCACCGTCGACCCAGAATCCATGGACCCGTGTCCGGAGGACATGGAGGAGGAGGAGCAGATCAAGGAGCAGCGTCAGCCACTGCTGCCTTCGCCAAAGAAGAGCCCGAAGAAGAAAAAGGGAACGACCGCACGGAAGGCAAAGTACGGCAGAGACCTCTGCACGACATGCCACTCGGTCCTCAAGCTCCTCGGAGTCGTCTTCACCCTCCCTGCCGTATACAACCTGTTTGATGGTATGTCTCCTTTCCTCACCTCTGACTTTTCTTCAAGCTTATTTCTCGTCTTCCAGTTCACCAGCAGCGTGCCATTTTCACCGAAGTTTTGGGTATTCCTCTCGCCGACGAACTCCCTACACCCAACACACGCAAGACGTACGCGCTGGCCATTTGGCTTCTCCAGACTCAACGTCTTCCGGCATCTGTACTCGAGGGTGCGGCCGACCGCATTATATTCGCGCTCAAGCGAGGAATCGATGGCGAACTGGGCAAGGAGGGCAAGAAGGGCTCCGCTAGTGATGGTCTCAAGGTGAGTATTCTGCGACGAACACCATCGGCCTACAGCTCAATCTCCTCTAGGCCATCCACGACCTCTGCATCTACCAGCCCGCGATATTTGTGCCCAAATTCGAAAGCCTAGTTGATTCCGTACTCGCGAATCTGCTTGCTCCAACCCTTGCCATCCGAACGCAAGCCTGCCATGCGCTCGGAGGGCTCGCGCGTGGCCTCACGGAGCTTCCTATCTCGCCTCTTCATGCGAGAATCTCTGGTACCGTCGTGGCCCATCTGACCGCACCCCCACCCCCACCAAAATCGCCAAAGGAGTCCCCCTGCCAAATCGAATGAAGCCGCGATTGTTCGCACTCTGCGTATCACTCTCTCCGCCACCGACATTCAGAACGTTGCTCAAGGACCAGTATGGGCTCTGACCGCGATATCTGCATTACTCGTCCTCGCCAACTCGGGCGCGTACGCGAATGTCGGCGCGAAAAAGGTCTTTTGCGCGTTGCTCCCGCTGGCGCTCAAGCACAAGAAGAGCTCTATTCGCACGCTCACTTGCACCGTTTGGCGAATTGCAGCCTGGGCATACTGCCAGCCCCTTCTGCCGCCCGACGGCGGCGACGAGTCGGAGATTGACGAAGAAGGCGGGTCGGCGGTCAATCACGAAGCTATCCAAACGAGCCGCACCGACTTTTGGGGTCGTCTCCTGCAGAGCACGGTCGACATGGGTGTCGGCACGTCGACGATCGCCGCGCTGCTGCAAGAGAGCGAAGATGGCATTGAGCAGAACATCAGTCGCGCCGTCGCAGTGCTCAAATCGATGACGGTGCCCGGCAAGAACAACAACCTCCCGACGGCGATCGAGGTGCTTGCGCGAATGGTGTCGTTTGACGAGAAGGACATCGCGTGGTCTTGGAGCAAGATGCTGCCGCGCTCGCTGTTGACTGCGGTTCCCGGTCTGTTAACGGCCGAGTATAGTGCGCTGGAGACCCCGGTGAAGAATGTCATGATGCAGTGTCCCGAGGTCACAGATGTGCGGCCGTTAACGAGGGAGGAGATGGGGCAGACGGCGGTGTTTGACAAGCTTGTTACGATTTGGCGGGAGTGTGTTGGGTGCTTGGGGTTACAGGACAACGAGCCCGTTCAGGTCAGTTTGCTCCTGGTTACTCAACAAAAACAAGGACTGAAGACATGTTTATAGCCGAATATCGTGAACATTTGGCGCCAACTTTTACGGGCTCATGCCAAAGGTCCGTTGTTTCTCTTTTCCCAATGTTCACTCTCAACGGGGCTGCAGAGAACTCTCACGACCGAGCTTTCTTTGCTGTCGATAAGCTGCTCGACATCCTGAACGACGCGAACATGGACATGAGCGCGAAGCGACATCACGTGCCTTGCACTGACGGTCCCGAAACGAAGAACGAGCTCTCGAACGCGGCGCTCAAGGTCCGTCTCGTGCGCGCTTTGTGGACCCCGACTCGCCAAGTGTGCCGTGGCTCGCAACTGTCGCAAGCGGCCGAGAAGCTCGTCTTCCATCTCATGCAGGGCGAGGACGAGTTTACTGACTGCGGGGAAGCGTCGCGAGTCGAGTGGGCGATGCTTTGCGCAGAGGTGCTGCTTGTGTGCGCGCCGGAGAACGTGCAGGAATTTTGGAAATATGAAGCATCGTCAAAGACCGTTTGGGAGTGGACTAGCAAGATTCGCAAGACCGTTTGGAGGTGTTTCGCCGAGTGCTGGAGCGACGACGAGACGGCTTCGTGGCCAACGATGGCGTTTTTGCTCGCCTTACCATATCGGTGATTTTTTTCTTCTTCGTTTCAGCTTGTTGCCATAGGCTAACGGCGACTGCAGCGACGAGGAAGACTGGGACTTGCAAGGGCCCGATTTGGAGCTCTGGGACGCGCTTCTCGATGCTGCCATCCCTAAGGGATTCGACTACGGGCTCAACGATGCTGGTATCGTGGACCATGCGGCCAATATCCTCGCGGGTATGCGACACGAAAACCAGCTTATCGGCACAGCGCGCGTCGTGGATGCGCTGTTAACCAAGCTGACCGCACTACCGCAAGACGACAAGGAGGACGGCAGCAACAATGAGCACAAGTTGGAGTTCCGGGAGCTTCCCGAGCAGCTGCTCTACTTGACGAACGAAGTGCTTGGATCGTGCTACCCTCCCAAGCCACGTGACCGCCAACAAGCTCTGTGGACGCTGCGTACGGTCAGCCGAACCGTTGAGCTGTGCCCCATCGAGCATGTTCTCGATTTACTTCGCCTCCTCGAGTCTAGTCTGTGCAAGTGGCTTTCGGACGAGTGTGAGGCTTTGACGGATGCCGATTACCTCTACGATGTGAGTTGCTCGACTTTTTTCCGACGATCCACTGCTGACATAGTTTGCATAGATGGTCAACATCTACGAGGTGTTCCTGATGAAGATCGGAACCTTACCGAGAGAGCTCGATGTGCTGGCCTCGACGGGAACGATCTTCGTCGCTCCGTTTCTCCGAAAGCCGGTTCACCCTGCGATTCCGCCCGCGTTCGCCGACTTTTGGGCAGACACCTACGCATCGGATTTCCCCGCACCCGATGCCTGGCCAGAGGAGATCGTCGACTGCCTTTCGCTCGCGAGCCTGGACAACAACGCGTTATCTCCTACCTTCAATCGACCCGCTTCTCTTCCTTCTCGTCCCAATACCCCTCCACCCGCCCCAATTGCAACCTCACTCCCCCGATTCTCCATTATGTCGACACCCCCCGCCCCGCCCACATAAACTACTACCCTTCGTGGGGGAGAACTCTCCTGAATCGCCTATACGGGCGTCCTATCAGCCGCACACTTCACCGTCCACCCCGAAACGGACGCCATTACGCGACGTGTCGCGGACGTCGCCAAACAAACGCCGCCGGCTGGACAACGACAAGGAGAACGAATCTCCCCGCGGGCGCGCGGTGTTTGTCGCGTCGGTAATGGATCGCTTGGACTTGGTCGTTGGGGCTTCGCCGGGCAAGCTTGATTGGGAAGAGCGTAATGAGCCCGCTAACAAGCGCAGGCGGTTGTCGGAGGGTGGGCTGCCGCTTGAGCCTGATGCAGGCTTTGTTACGGTTTCGTCCAGTCGGGGCAAGGTCCAGGACGATGACGGGCATCGCCAAGATGAAGAGCAGGTGGAGGAGCGGCTTGTGGCAGCCAGTCTCCTGGAGTTGAACTCAAACTCGCCGGCAAGGAAGCTCAAGCGCAAGAGGATGGTTATGGACGCGGTTATGGTGCCTGTACGGCCAACTGCGAAGTCTGTCGTGCGCAGAGGGCCGTCCTTCACAAGGAAGCGCAATTACGACGAGTTTGAGGACTCGGACGACGTCTTCAGTGGTGTGTTGGGTTTCTCTTTGTCCATTTCTCGATGCTAACTTTTCTGAAGATGGTTCCCGTCGCAAGTCGCTGATGCCGTCGTCGTCATCTGACGACAACCGATATGCTGGGCAAGTTACGCCGCACCACCTCGTTTCGCCGACATTGCGTCGCGTTCGCGACGACGACTCGCCAAGCAGTGATGATTCTATTGCGTCTGTGAGTCCCCTGAAAGACGTGGTTGCGCGGCGATTGCAGCGCGAGGGTTCTGGGGCTCGTGTTGTGTCTGTGTAACATTATTCCTGTAGATTATTTTGTTCTTTCGATTTGTTCCTGTACTCTGCGCAACACGCTCGATTTCCTGCCGACGATATGGGATCTTTCAGCAACCGTTGACCGGGAGGGTTCGGGCAGATCGGACACCAGCTGTCGGACCCGACAAGCCAACCGATGATCAGCGGCGGAAATTGAGAGCGGGTCGTCGTCGTTGATGCTGATACCCAGCCAGCGGAAACCACCCCGCTTGTCTCTTACACTCATGTCAGACCAGCTCCTCGACACTCCTGCAAAACACCCATTCTCGTTCTCTGGTTTGCTCGACTCGGCATGGAACACCATTACAGAAACCGCGTTCAAGACGGGCTGGACTCCTGTTGCGAGACTTTCTGAAGCGGCTGTCGTGGCGTACGCGCTTTTTCTCGACTGGGTACGGCTCGGGGCTCAATCTTGCGCAGGTTGATGCAGAATATGAACCGCGGGAGCCTGCGCGTGCTCACGTATTCACATATTTACTCCTTCCCGGCTGTGGGTCCACCCGAAGGCGACGCCGAAGTCAAAGCGGAGTTGCGAGTGTTGAACGACGCGTTCTGGATACGCCTTGCAACCATGGGCGATTTGGGCTTCGCAGAAAGTTATATGTACGGCGAAGTCGTGTCGGATGACCTCGTCTCGCTTTTCCAGGCCAGTGTTTCGACGCGTCTCTTCGCGTCTTTTTGCCTTATCAACGTGGCAGATATTCCTCGCAAACCGAAGTCGACTCTCAAATCTGGATTCCAAGGCGTCCTACCTCTTCACTCTCCCTCAAAGGTTGACGTCATATCGGTTCCTGAACACACTCAGCAATTCGCGCTCCAACATATCGGGTTAGTCGGGCCCTGTAATCTTATCGGACGCGACGCGCTGAATGCACATCCGCACAGCTCATTACGATATCTCCAATGAGATGTTCGCTGGTATTTTCGTTCATATTGCTGTGTTTGCTGGCGCAGCGCTAAACCTGTTTAGGGTTCCTGTCGCCCGACATGACTTGTGGGTCCCTTGCGAAGCTATTCGTATTCCGAGCGACTTACTACTTGACCAGACTCGTGCGCGATTTTCGAGGACCTTGACGGAGACATGAAGGAGGGCGTTGAACGGAGCGAGTGGAGTGGTGGCCAAGGCTTGCTGCGTTTGGGTCCCAAGTCAGCTCCGACGACGCCAGCCGCCGCACAGACCGAGGAACCCTTCGTGGACGAGCTATACGATGCACAAATCCGCAAGCTGTCGCATATCATCAAAAAGGCGAAAATCCAGCCGGGAAATCGCGTCTTAGAGATCGGCTCGGTGCGTTGATCCCTGCTTATTTGGACCCTTCTCATTTCGTCCAAGGGCTGGGGATCTATGGCTATTCACCTCGCGCAGACTGTGCCAGACACGACGGTCGACACTCTGACGCTCTCCGTACATCAACAAACGCTCGCGCGCGAGCGAATTGCCGCCGCCGGACTCTCCGACCGAATAAAAGTCCATCTTATGGATTATCGCAGCATGCCTGCGGAATGGCAAAACAGCTTCGACCGCGTTATCAGTGTGGAGATGATCGAGGCCGTCGGTCAAGAATTCCTGGTCAAATACTGGGAAGTGGTGGACTGGGCGATGAAGAAAGAAGGTGGTGTTGGTTGTGTGCAGGTCATTACGATTCCTGAAGCGCGTCAGTGAAACCTTTCTGCCTACTGGCTGAACGTGGACTGACGGGTTTTCAGGTTTTGAGCGCTACATCAGGGAAATCGACTTTATTCGTAAATGGGTGCGTCTCTGGATAATGCCGTCCGGTTTGAAGCTCACTGGACCATAGAGTACGTTCCGTTCAGTGGGCTTTTCATCTCGCTCATCTCGCTAGTCTTTCCCGGCGGTTTCCTTCCGACTTTGACGTTCCTCCTTCAAACGATGAAAGACGGTTCTGGCGGCCGCCTGACCGTCGACAGTGTCTCGAACATCGGACCACACTAGTTCGTACTCTCTCTCCTTCACAACTTCGAAGCTGAATGTAAAAATCTAGTGCGCGAACGCTCCGCGAATGGAGGCGGCGTTTCCTGTACGCGTTTGACAGCACCATCGTCCCTGCCCTGAAGCGCGAGTATCCCGATGTGATGAATGGGCCGCGGGGAAAGGATGAAATCGAGGTCTTCAAGCGCAAGTGGATCTACTACTAGTGCGTTTTGGTGTGTTCGTTTCGTTGTCGCTGTTGGCTAATGCAGCACCGCAGCTGCTACTGTGAGGTTGGCTTCACGTCGCGGACACTCGCGGGTAAGTCTATGGTCTCCATGGCCATTTAAGCTCATGTGTTTTCAGACCACATCGTCACCTTTACGCGTGAGGGCTGTACCGACTACGGATGCACTGTGTTCGAGTGAGAGAGGTCCATGTGACGTGGAGTCAAATGGCCAAGCGGGCTTCACAGCTCGCTTTCTTGCGTTATGTTGTCCGTCTAATTGTATATGTACGCTGACTTGCGATGATTCTGGCTTAGCCGCCGTGTAAAATGGTGTCTATTTCGTGGTTAGAGCATGAAAGCATACTCAACAGGCCGGTAAAATACACGATGCGTGCAGTAGCGGTACAGAATTCTGTGGATACAAGATAAAAGCACAACAAGCAGAGCAAGTAGACCGAGCGAGCAAACCCAAATAAAAACAACTGTTATGTACCGGCCTCCCTCCGAGCCGTTCTGGCCATGCGGTCATTAAGTGCCACGCTAATGTGGGTCAACTTCTTCTGGTAGTCGATCCAGTTCTCCATCGGTTGCTGCGAGTCTGTAGCATCGACGACCTGCATGGCCTGGTCCAACACTTCGTCCAAGGCGGTTTGATTGCGTCGGACCGGAAGTGGGTCACGTGGATTTCGGGGAATGGGTTCGGTGATGCTGCGCTGGGGACGACGGGTCGTCGAGGCGGAGGACTGGGGCATTTCCGGTCGGGGCGTGTCGGCCTGGACGTCGCTGTCGATCTCGATACGCTCTTCTTGTGGTTCCGGCGAGTGGTCCATTTCCAGAGAGTCTTCGACAAACCGCAGGTCCGCCATCGACACAGTACCCGCCTCCCAGCTCTCGTAGTCTTCCTGCTCCTGCTCCTCCTGCTTGATGGGCGCAGCAGGCGTGGACATTGGTATCGAGCGCAGCGACGGAGACGGCGTCGGCAACGAGCACTCCATCAACGTTCGTTTCTGCCGTCGCCGCCTCAAGCATTCGGCGTACGTCGGGACTTCGACGCAGTCCAGGACGAACCGCGGACTTCGCGCCTGCTCCTCCTTGATCTTCCGCTTCTTCTTGCGCCTCTGAGACAACGAGGGCTCGGATTGTGCGTGCTGAGAAAGGACGATGGATGGTGTTTGCCTCCGGCTGACCGGCTCGGAATTGGATTCGTTGGGAATGCGCGACGGATCAGCCTGTGTGTTGAGACGAGGAGATCTCCGTTGCTGTGAAGAGGAAGAGGGACCGTCCACTACAAAATTATCAACAGGACGAAGAGCCGCGAAACGCTCCGTCGTACCAAATAACGATGCTTGCTTCCGGGTCCGGCTCGAGACAGGTTCCATGGGCCGTCGCAATGAACGAGAGTCTGCCTTAGAGGTGGGAGAAATTCGACGACGTTTTGCAGGAGAGGGACCATCTTCTAGCAAGATTTTAGAAGCACGAACAGTCGAGAGATGCTCCTGCGTACCGATCACTGGCGTCTGCTTTCTGGGTGATTCGAGGGTGGAGAGGCCAGGCAGTGGATCAGGCTCTGCGCTGGCCGGTGGAGATATACGACGGCGTTTGGCCGAGGAAGAAGGTTCTGCTGTCGAAAGATCAGCAATATGACAAGAAGGAAGAAATAGTAACAGATACCTTTGACCTGACGTCGCCTTTTCCTCGGACTGGCCGCATGCGAAGAGGACACGGACATCTGGTCAAAAGAAGATTGCGGGCTCGGCGAACGAGAATGTTTGGGACCAAAGTGAAGGCCGCTTGAAGAGTTAAGGATATCGATATCCGGCGGGCGACGCTTGACTGCTCTCAGTCGCTCGAGTGCAGTGAGAAGCGGTGGGGCTGGACTACTTGGTCGAGGTGGGCTGGTAACCGGCGGAGACGGGAAGCGGTGGGCTACGCTTGGCTCACGAGGTGGAGACAAGGGTCGCGGATCGACGGTCATTGCGGTGCGATCACGTGACGATGGCACTTTGCGGACGGTCGAAGTCTCACTCTCCTCTACATCCTCTGGGTCAGGCTTCATCCGCGGCTCCATCCCGGTGGTATCCTCAGCGGGAAGTCGCGATGCATCAGCGTCATAGTCCTGTGTGTGGGCGACAACTAGTTGGGATTGGGTACCGACTGGATAACGCGACTCATCGCCAAAGGAGTCCTGTGTCTGAGCCGCAAGTCGAGTGCGGCCGACTGGATGCCGCGACGTGTCGGCAAAGTAATCTTGCGTCCCGGCAACGACTGGTTGCGATTGACTCTGGCTGAATGAAGCAACCACAATTCGTTGCGAATCCACCACCAGTTGGCTTTCCTACACTCCATTCATTAGTGACCGTGGCCCGGAAAGGTAAACGTACTAATTGCGAATGAGGATCCTTCGAGAGCCCACTAGCCAGGCTGCCACCGTAGACGTCGACGAACGCCTTGATGCACGTCTTGAGAGTTGGCGGGCAATGCGCAAGAATGTCGTCGCGCCGATGATAACTCTCTGCCCAAAACTTCTCGAAGCTGTCCGAGTCTGCGAGCGTCTCGAGGAGCGGCGAGATCGAGCGGAGGTTCTCTATAGAGGACTCCACTTTGCCCAGCTTCAGAAGTGGCGCACAGTAGAATGCATTGACCTGTGATGCAAGTTAATATCCACCATAGCACAAAGGAGAGCGTGTACGCACGACTCGGTTGGCAGCGACGCCGTCCTGTACGCGTTGTTCGTCTTGCAACCATGTGCACATGGTATGTTGGAGCGTGACGACGAGCGGAACGAGGAGATCGGTAGGGCACGAGGAGAAGAAGTCGCCGACGAGGCGGATGAGCTCGAGGGTGGTCGGCGTAGTGGCCTGCGCCGGATACAACTCGTCCAGAAGGTGCTTGACAATGTCGAGCATCTCGGTGGGCAGGGTCGACCGTGTCTCCCAATCGATGTAGTAGACGAGATTCGAGAAGTTGCTGATGCAAGAGAGGAATCTACGCGCAAACGTTTAGTTGGAAAACAGACATTGACGGGATGAACGTACCTTCGCCAATCCTTGACCTCGGATATCACTCGCTCGACCACCATCGAGGCAGATATGCCATTAGTGCTGACGGTTGTACGAAGGAGGCTTTCCCATATGTCCTGCTCTTCGGTGGATAACGGCCACACTCTGCACGAGATTCAGACACGTGACGAGTTACGAAATCCAACTGACCCGAGTGGTTTGCTGAGGAGGTATGCAAGATCCTTCCACGCCACCTTGCCCTGCGCAGAAGCAGCGGAAGAGGCCCAAAGCCGTCTCTGCGTCTCCAACGGCGTCGAATTGTCACGTGCACGGATGACATCAACAGCAACAGGTGCGCCCACACCCAGCAGACTCGCAGAGAGCGCCGTCCACTCCGCATTGACCTCTGCATCCGCCAGCTCGAACTTGACCTTCATAACCTCCTCAAGGATACTCTCGGCGGCGCCTTCCAAGCGGTGGTCCTCAAAGACATTGCGAAACCCACGCCACATCTTGCTGAGCAGTCGGAGCCGCCTGAGCTGTTCAACCGGCTCGGCGGGAAGGTCGGCGAGAAACGAGCACATGACGCTCGCGGCCTTCGTGTTGCCTGAGAATCCAGCAGAAGGGGTGAAGTGGCCGTAGCCCTGCGTCATCTCGGTCGGCACGAGCAAGAGCGTTTGCCAGCCGTGCAGAACCAGGTCGTTCTCCAACTCCGCGAGAGATGGACTCGAGTCGGTGCCAGCGGTCGGTTCGAGGGACCGCAGCCAGCAAAACCGGATCGCGCGACACCACAGATCCGCAATGGTGTCCCAGTAAGCGTGGACCTCGTGGTCAGCGAGTTGACGAATGTGTTCGGGGGTGCAACGCGTGATTGAGCGGGCGACGGTGATGACCTGCTTGGGACTCGCATGCAGGAGGCGGCCGTCGAACAGTTGTGGAGCAAGGAGGGCGAATGGCAGCAGCGCCTCTTCGGTTGGGGGAACGTAGAGGAGACGCGCGATGACCGCGACGGCGGCGGTTTGGATCTTGACGTCCCCACTGTCCAGCATGTTGGTCACTATATCGAGGACCTTGGTGACTGCGTCGGAGTCGGATGTAGGGTCCACCGGAGATGCGCCAAGCAACGTATGGATGAATGCGAACGGAATGTCGCCGCGCAGCTCCTGCTTGACAATCTTGAACGCCGCCTCGCGCACATCGGTTCCGCCCACGGACAGAGTCTCCCTCGGGACTAGATGCGAGAACACCCAAATCATGCATTTCCAGATATGCGGATGCAACCCGATAACAATGTTTTGCTTATGGCAGGCGATAGTGCGTAGCGACTCGCCGGTCAGCTTGAGGATCGCCGAGTTGTCGAAGAATGAGTCCCTGAGGAGCACTACGACGGAAGCGAGGAACTGGACGACCCAGAAAGGGCTGCACGCGGGGTGTTGTGGGCTCTTGGTTGTCAATCCGTCCGTGATGACAGTCCGCAGGCGCGCCTGGATCTTCATGGGCCGCCGAGAGGCAGATTGTGAGGTCAGAAACTCGGTGAGGGCTTTGCTGAGTGCAGCATGCGAACGGCTGGACGGCGGGGTGTCGAGTTTGGCAAGAGCGAACCTGCCGAGCAAGTTGACGGCGTGCAACCGAGCATTTGGTGGCTCTGCTACGAGGTGCTCCAGTATGTGGGGAAAGATTTCGGACAAGGGAGTCATGAATGGCACAGGGTTCTGTGTGAGGAGCTTGGTCGCCGCCTGGAAAGCCAAAATCAAGATCACGTGCCAGGATGTCGAGCCCACAAACCTTGATGCCGTCCATGGGCGCAACTTCCTTGCCCAGCTTGCCATCGAGAGCGCGCGCCAAAACGGAAACGAGTTGCCGCTTCACCGGAATCAAGATTCCCGCAGGCAAGTTCTGGACTGAAATCGTCCAAACGACGAGCGACCATGTTCGGTTGGCCAGAGCGTTGGGAATGGAAGACGCCAGTCCGAGCACAATTAGCTCGTTGAGCATGGAGCTTAGGTCACCAGCTACAAAATATGAGTAACTTATGATACTCCAGGCACTGCGGCTCACCAGAAAACACACGGGAAAGCGGAGGAAACGCGAGGATCTCGGAAACGAGACTCAGGACGTAGTGGCCAAGCTCAGCATTATCGCGCGTAATGCGAGCCTGTTCGGCTTCCTTTTCCGCTTCGAGGGAAGGCTCGAGCGGGTTCCATGAAGAGGAAGCGTCGAGAGGCTCGTCGCGGATGTGTTTCAAGTCGCGTACAAGTGCCGCGCCGAGTTTGGCTGAATGCTCTTGCAGCGGCACCAGAGCGGACGGGACGGTGTTACAGCCAAGCAGATTCCGGATCTGGGATCTAATCCGGTTCGAGAGAGTGCAGTATGCTTCGATGAGGTCGTGCAAGGATATGTGATCACCATCCGGGCCCTCGTATTCGAGGATGGTCGTGGCGGGAGACATGAAGAAGGCCGGGGATTCGAGCGGACCATCGAGAGGTTCTGGTGAGTGGGTAGCTGCTTGTGGCATTGCAGCGGTAGTGGGTGGGAGAAGGGTGTTTCTGGATTTGAGTGGTTGGGACAGAACTTTGGTCGGAGATGGAGGTCGTTTATCGTGTTCTCGTGGTGCTTGCATGTCCGTTGCGCGGTTTTCCTTGGCCTTCATGACCACTGGTGAGCAGTGGGTGCATGCATGTGGCCGGATGCAACGACAAGGTGATGGTATTTAGGTGGACCCACAGACTTTTTCGGTCAGATTTAGCAGAATACTATGAACACGGAGGACGCACGAAGAGCCTGGACTCCAACTGAGCGTAATCGTAGCCCGAAAACGCGTCGACAACGCGGACGGTGGTTGATCTAGTATGAGTTGCGGGGAGTCAGCGAACGGTTGGGATGTGGGCAAATAGACGCACTAGTGGGAGGGAGTCAGGACACGCAGGGCGAGTGGTGAACGCGCGTTGTGGATGGTGGGCGTAAACGAGGAAGGGGGGATCACGTGTTTCTGCGCGGAATGGCTCAGACGATGACGGTCTCGTCGTGCAAGCGGAAAGGAGCTGCTCCTGAACCTCTTGGCCATGAACCACCACGACGATCCATCCCTGGTCGACGGCGCTCCTCCCTCCCCCGTCAGCGATAACGACCAGATCCCCGCCGTCGTTGCCCCGTCTGGTGCGTCAAAATCCCCCCTCATTTCGCCTCGTTGACCAGCGTGTTTTCTCAGTGGAACCCACCGCGAGCCAGAAGCTCACCATCCGGGTCCCAGTGCAATACCAAGACTACATGACCCCGCCTTCGTCGGCCGACATCGTGCCGCGCCGTCATTCGCTTATGGCCAAACGCGTCTCTGCGAGTCTTGCCAAAGATGGATCCGATAACAGCCCTTCGAGTCCCATTCCACCACCAGCACCCGCGCCTACGTTCCCGCTGCCCGCGGTTCCAGAGGCTCAGCGAGACATCTTGCCAACAAATCAGCAGCTAACACCCCCGTCATCCTCTGCGTCGGAATCGGGCGAGGCTACCCCAAGACAAGCGCAGAGCGACGAGCACATGCAATCCTCGCCGCCTCACAGCGTCCGCGCCAGTGTTGCTGACGGTTCGACTACAATCCCGCCGCCGCCGCCAATTCCCCAGGACCGCGGCTCCAGTCTCACACCTCCGACTGCCTCCAATTTGAGACAGCGCCGGAAATCCGCCCCGCAGCAGCCCCCCAAGACCCAGACTCCGCGCGTGCGCAATTCCCCATCCCATGTCTCTCTGATAGACTTCGACTCTTCGGAGGACGAAGAAGAGGAATCGCCCGCTCGCGACAAGGACTCGGCCCCGTCCATTCCCGAGGAACAAGATCAGGATCCCGACTGGAGCCGCTGGGCCCCAGAGCCCGCATTCATCCCTGCTCATGTCCCGATCTCCGCGAACGATGTATACCCTTCGCGCCAGGTGGGATCGAGCCAGCCGCCCTCGATGCGGTCGCGTTCCTCCCTCCGAAGCAACGACCGCGACGCGAATCGGCGCGCCAACTCAAGCGGGCAATCCTTGACTCTCAGCAAGAGCTTTCCCGCGCCGGTCTCTAGCCGCGACAACAAGCACCACGCTCTGCTCGGTCTCTCGGCTCTTCCTAACGAGCTCGTTCAGAGAGACATCGACTACACCTTGCGTGCGTTGATGAACCCGCAAATGTTTGCTCGGATGTTGGGCGACCCTTTGGCGAGGCAGAGGTTCCGCGAGTTTTTGTTGCAGACTGGAGGCAGAGGCGCCAAAGATCTCGATTTTTGGACCGATGCAAGATATTTGCAGCAGTCGATGGATCAGCTACGCGCGGCAGGACTGGCCTTTCGAGGTACGCTTACGACTATATGACCAGGGTCGCGTTGACTGTGTCTAGATTTGTACGTCTCCGGAAACCCCACCGAGCCGCCGATGGCCATCACGCCAGAGATGAGGAGGGAGATGAGGGCTGTTCTGCAGCAAGTTCTTGCGTCTGATGCTGGTTTGGGGACGACGCAGGCGCAGCTTCTCGAGTCGATGTACGATGACGGATTTCAAGTATGCCACTTTCCGATCTTACTTCGACGGACGGCTGATCGCCTCTTCGCAGCGCTTCGTCAAGCATCAGATCATCCAAGAGGCTCACGTCGCACTCGGACGAGCCAACCTCAACCTCGCCAGCAACGAATTTGGTGAAGGTCTTGGCGACACATTCGTCCTCACGAATCCACGTCTTCCCGACCATCCCATCGTGCTTGTTTCGGACGGCTTCGTTGCCGTTACGGGATACCCCCGAAGCCAAATTATCGGGCGGAACTGTCGGTTCTTGCAAGGACCGGGCACGCCGCCGGCCAGTGTCCAGCGCATTAGGGATGGGTTGAACTCGGGGACAGGATGCACGGAGCTGTTGCTGAACTACCGTGAGTGGTATGGGTTCTGTTTCAGCGTTGTGGTGTTCATGTATCGCAGGACGCGATGGAGAACCTTTTTACTGCGTATGTCCACCGCAATCCTCCAATCACGTGGTCTAATATTACTCAGCTTCTCTGCATCATCCCCGTCCGCGACGCGTCTGGCTCTATCGTTTATTTCATCGGTGGTCAGACGAATGTTACGGGCCTTCTCATGACGGAAAAGGGCTTCAAGGGGCTTCATGGGATCGGCACCTCCAAGTCTACCAATGACCCAGCGCCAGCACAAATGTCACCTGCGATGGCGACGCAGTGCGGCGTTCCTTCGTCACCCATTCGCTCTCCTGATGCATCCATGTCGCCGAGGACCGGTGCGGCTGGCGCTGTTATGAGTCCGGGAGGTAGCCCTGGCGAACGGAGCAGTCGGATGGGGAGTGGATTCTTCAAGGGTCTGTTTGGGCGCGGCGGAGGAGTACAGAACGGCGAAGGAAGTGGGAATGCGAAACAGATCATTGCCGGCGCGGAGGCGATGATGAATGGGACTGGGGAGATGCGGTTCCAGGATCAGTATGCGATTTTCCAGCATACGTATAACAAGGTCGGGCTTCCTCTTGGCTGTTTTCGGGTTGGTATTGACGAGTTTGTAGGTCTTGATCTTCAAGTTCAAGAAGAGGGCGATCACGTTCGCTTCGTCCGGGATGCTCGGTGGGTTGCGTCTTGCCGCGTCTCCGAAGATGGTCTCATTACTTCGATAGCTTACCTCGGTCTCCCGACGCGTACACAGCGCGAACAGCTTGCGTCGCCGCTCATCCGAAGCGACGTCACGTCTCTCATTACTGCTGCGGGTGACGATCGGAATGAAACGAGACGGCTTCGGGAGGAGCTCAAGGAAGCTGTGAGACGGGGCGATCCGTGCTCGATGTACTGCGGGGTCAAGGTGCCAGGGAAAGGATTGTTGGTAAGCGCTATTTCTTCCGTGCGCCGCAAGCTTTGGTTAATGGATGTTATAGTCTCGAGGCGAGAATCGCGTGAGGCAAGGGATGCTGCACATGACGCCGATTAAGGTGCGGCTTTTTTTTCTCTCTCTTCGGAGTCGATGGCTAAGTGTCATGTACACAGGACGCTGACAATGTGAGCGTTGCGTTTGTGGTGATCTTCAGTTGAGGCGCATGGTGGACGGAATTTAAAGTAGAATATTTTGTGGATTTTTGTGTACATCATCTTTCGCTTTCCCCGGAATAAACACGTGATGGCATTGATCTCTGAACTGCATCGGCAACAAAACGGAAAAGTCTGAGTCCAGCCTCCGCCCGCAGCACGTTCGGCCGCCGCAGCAATATCCGGCGCTCTATCTTCTTCCGCCGGAGCACAAATACTCTTCACTCTTGTCAGCCAGTATGCAAACAACCACCTCGATGTCTGGCTTCTTCCGCTTGTCCGCCCCGTCCTCATTGCCGCTGCTGCTTCTGCTCGTCTTCTTCTGCTCCCTTGCTCTCGTATCGGAGCAGGCGGAGGCACGGTGCCTTCCTTGCGAAGCTGGCAGACCTCCCAGCATCAACACGGCATCAGCATTGTCGACGCCGTTCCGCATTCAGGCTAGCCATGCAGCAGCAGCACTCCCGGAATTCGCGGATGCGCCTCGAGTCGGAAACGCAAAGAAGCCCGCGCCGTTACGTGGGCCGCATGGGTGGCTCCCGGACGAATGAACCCACTTTGCGTTTGGGCCAGGGTGTGTGTGGGGCGGCTGGTAAGTAATGCATTCTTTCAGCTTCCTTGGGTATGCTGTAGACTCATTGGGGTTCCCTCAGTTAAACACGAATAATCGCAAGTGACGAACTAGGATCCCGCTCGCATCCTCCTTCGAAATGTAAAAGGCAAAATGGAGAGGCACCTGAGGCATATTAATTCGGTGTACAATATTCGGTTCGTCTGGAATCGGCAACCTGTGGCTTCATTGGACAGTGGTGAGCGTTGTTTGTGCGAGTGTTTTGGAGCTCGGTGGGTGCACCTCGGCCTCAGAACGCCTACCCGCCCTCAAACGGTGAACAAACTCGGGGCGAATCCCTATGCCGAGAAGCGGTAGGCACTGCCCTCGGACGAAAATTAAGCTTCTTTCAAAACCCACTCTAGAAGCGGGAAACGCACACGACGCGCGATCGCTTCGAGGGCGTCATGCACCTGAGGCACCACTACATAAGCCGCACCGCTGTTTCCTTCCAACCACCACCCGCCAGTCCTCTCCCGTTCGCCAAACCCGCCCTCTGCGATGCACTTCACTGCCAGCACCCTCGTTTCCCTGCTCGCCATGGCTGGCAGTACCCTTGCCGCGCCGACACCGCTGGGCCCGCAGGAGCTCATCGTCGTCAGCCCACAAATCACCTCGCCAAAGGCGGGCGACGTCTGGCCTGCTGGCTCGACCCAGACCTGCACCTGGAGTACGCGTTTTTTACTCTTTTTTAGTCGCTGGCTAACTTGAACGCCTCGCCGCCACCGCAGAAACCAATAACATCCCACCCGCCGCCGCTGGTCAATACGGCGCGCTCATGCTGGGCCACGTCACAGAGTACACGGCGTCGGACGGCACCAAGCAGGAGAACGAGAACATCGACATGCGTGCGTCGCGTATGTTTTTCTTTGTTCGTCGTTGATGCAGCTCCAGAGCACCCGATGGCGATGAACTTTCGTCTCATGGATGGGAACGTTACTTTTGTCGTGCCCTCGACGACGCCGCCGCGCAACGACTACAGGCTCGTTCTTTTTGGCGACAGGTGCGTCGTTTTCGCGTTCGTGCGAGGCGTTTCCTAATAATTCGTCCAGTGGAAACCTATCTCCCCCGTTCGCCATTACAACAGCTGCAGCGACGCCCGACCTCTTGGCCCTCCTTTGAACCTTGCACCTTAACTTTCTGTAATACGACGTGAATGCGCCGCCGCCGCCCCGCCACGGACTGGATGTTCTTGATAATCTGGATACCCCCAGCCCGTCCACTCGCTTTGTATACATTTATCTCACCTTGCGCGCACAATTACTGTACTATTCTCTGTCGGGTTAATGCGAAATGTGTTTAGATCCAAGCGGTCGCGGGATTCATTTTAGCAGTCGTGCACTGAGCGGCGAATGTACAAGTGAAGAATTACAGCGCTAGAACATGCGACGGGATTTTTTGAAGCGGCGGCGGCAAAGCCTATTCCTTCTTGGTCTTGTTTGCGGCCTGCACTGCGCGCAGGCTCTTGGCGATTTCGCCGTATGAGTGGACCATAAGACCGATCGGGATGATGACCCAACTGGAAACGGAGATCAGCAAGGCATGAAGAGGGCAAAAACAGAAACGCGTACATGATGTTAAGGAACTACAGGACACGGTCAACGTCGCGACGCAACGAAAAAAAGACGCGAAACTCACGAAGAGATAGACCCAGAGGAACAGCGCGTTGGAGGTGTCGAGGTTGGGCGACCCAGTGATCCACTCGGGGCAGAAAGTCATCCAGCCGCCGTAGAGCTCGGCGGTGGAGAGCACCACGATCCAGTAATGCCTTGCCGGGTCGTCTTGCACGAGTTGCTTGAGGATGTAGAAGCACATGGGGCCCGCACCGAGCACGGTCAGAATTTCGAGCGAGACGACGGTCGCGTCGGCTGTTCCCCAGCGGAAATCGGCCGCAGCATACTCCCGCCACATATCGGCTAAAGGGCCCACGCTTGTGTTGACGGATCTCCCGAATGTGGAGAGGTATAGGAAGGACCCTTCGAAGGTGAAGTGGGTCATGCCGTCGAATGCGAGCCAGATGAATGTGAAGCGGTTGATCCACGACGCGTTCTTGGGCAGCAGGGCATTGGCTGCGACGGAGGCGATAACGTAGAGCGCGACGACGCCTGCGAGGCTCACTGCGCTCGTTACGGTGAAGACGTCGTGGGTGCTGCTCATGGTGGTTCGACGAGAGAATGAAATTCATGGGAACATGATGGGGGACGTCTTTCCTCTTTACACTCACGATGGTCCAGTATTCCGTCTCTCCTGAAGCCTATTTCAAGGTGAACCTGCAACACGACTCGGTTTGGCGAACTGTTGACCCTCGGGAAGGTCGTATTCCATGCGGCGAAGTATCCACATCTGCCGGTCAACGGCGTGCTGCTCGGTAAAGAGGAAGCGGGCCAAGTCAGTATCGTCGACGCGATCCCTCTGCTGCACCATTGGACCAGTTTGAGCCCTATGATGGAGATTGGGTTGGACCTCGTACGCAGTCTCATCTTTGACGCGCTGAGATGCTGAGTGTGAAGAATTGAAAGGCAGGACGACACGCAGAATCTGCAAGTCTCCAACTGGTTGGCTACTACCAGGCCTGCGAGCGTATCGACGACGTCGCGCTTGCGCCGGTTGGAGAGCGTGTTGCGGGGAAGTTGAAGGAGGGATTCAAGAACACGGTTGCTTTCGTCGTGCGTCGGGTTTCCAACCAGGCAAGCGAGTTCTGACGAGATTAGGTCGATGGCGACAAGCTGGGAAGCGGTGAAGCTGCGTTGGTGGTGCGTCTCTGTCCTTGCGCGGTCTAAAACTGCCGCTGATCGTCGACACTAGCCATATCTTCCCGAAGGCCCGACATGGCGCCCACAATCCGGCGCAGCGTTTGCACCCAGCTCAAACTTCAAATTCACGAGCAACGAACTCCCGCAACGGGCGTTGGCGCTGGTTCGTGAGGAATGGCGGCATGAGGCATTCGGGGACTTTGACGACCACCTCGAGGACGTTACAATAGGTCCGTTTTCTGTCCTTTGTGTCTGACCAGGGTCTGATAAGGCTCAGATTGGCTGAGAAACAGCGCCTGTATGCCCTCGGATATTTAATTCCATTTCTTTGCACGTGATCGTAGCCTTCTTGCCTCAAACCGTCATGGATCGCAGCATTCGCATTCGCGGCACCTTCATTCATGCTCCACAACTCGGCAACCTTGAAATTTTCGATGACCATCTCCTAGGTCTGCGACTACGCGTCCATCGAACGCCATCTTGACCCCGTAGGCAGCTACCGATGACAAGGGCGTAATCACGATATTCGAGCCTGCGGCATCACAACCCGAGTTGGATTCTTGTGCTGTCCTTCCGCAGGGCCAGTTTTATCATCCCAAACTTTGTCGACACGCACTTGCACGCGCCGCAGTTCCTCTACCAAGGCAATGGCTTGCACCTGCCGCTGATGGAGTGGTTGAACACGTACGCGTTCAAGGCGGAGGAGCGGCTCGACAGCGACTCGGCGTTGGCTCGGAGGGTTTACAGCAAACTTGCAACCCGGTTAATTGAACACGGGACTGGGACTGTACTCTTCTTTGGGACGATCAAGGCCGAAACCAAGTATGTTTCTAGGTGTTTCACTGTGTAATCGAAGCTAACCTGAGTAGCCTCATCCTTGCAGAGGTCATGAAATCGGCCGGAATACGCGCATTCGTGGGCAAACTATCCATGGACCAGCTCTCGAAACCATCGTACATCGAAACCTCTGCACAAGATTCCCTCGAGGCAGCGAATGCGTTCATTGACCGATGCCGTGCCGTCAACTCCGTGCATGCGCATGAACATCTCATCGAGCCGGTGTTGACTCCGCGGTTCGTTCCTACGTGCTCGGACGAGTTGCTGGTTGGCCTCGGCGAGCTTTCGGAGAAGGAGGGAGTGAAGATACAGAGCCATCTGGCGGAGGCGCTGGACCAGGTTGAGTTTGTTCGCCAACAGCGCGGTGCGGAGGATATCGATGTATTTGACCGAGTTCGTCGTTCCTTTCCTTTCAAAGCATTTCTCATGTCATATTCCGTAGAGCAAGCTGCTCACCCCGCGGACGATCCAAGCCCACTGCACCTTCCTCGATGCACCATCCCTCTCCCGGCTCCACGACTGCGGGACCGCTATCGCACACTGCCCGCTTTCTAACGCGTACTTTTCCGCCGCGCCGTTCCCGCTCCGCGAGGCGCTCACCGCGGGCGTGCGTGTCGGGTTGGGTACGGACATCGCCGGTGGTTATAGTCTGGACATTATGAGTGCGATGCGACAGGCTGTGGCGGTCTCGCGGATGCGTGAGGGCGCGCGGCAGGTCAAGATCAAGGCCAGCGCTGGGGAAGGGAGTCAGGAGTCGTTGGCGATCAACTGGATCGAGTCGTTGTATTTGGCGACGAAGGGCGGTGCGGAGGCACTGGGGTTGTCGACTGGTGCGTTTGTGGTGGGCACGCCTTTCGACGCGCAACAAAGTGAGCTCTTCGTCGCAACTCCTTGGAATTTGCTGACCGTCGTGCAAGTCACGTTATTCGACTCGACTGGGAACGGCGCTGGCGCGTTGGATTTCTTCGACATCGAGGACGCATCCAAGCAGGCTATAACGATAGAGATGGTGGAGAAGTGGTGGTGTATCGGCGAACGAAGCAATCGCGTCGGCATGTGGGTACAAGGCGCCCAAATCGTTGTCCAAAATTAACACGGTAAATCGATTGCGAGACGCGTATTTGGGCGCCTACATACATATGTACGAGGCACGTTGTCTACCACGCTGTACCCTGCCCTTGCTACTGCTACTGCTACTGCTGTTGTTGCGTATGCTCCCAAGCTTGAGCTCGGCCATGACTGACACCGACGACCTTCCCCGGCCACGTCCTTTGTCCATGCAAATCAACATCAGCAACATGATCCCGGAAGAGAGTCGTGGCGCTCCCTGGTATTCGGACGGCAATGTTGTCCTCATGAGCGAAGACACTGCGTTCAAGGTTAGGATTTTTCCCCTTTCTCCGCGGGAACTCTGGGCAGAATGAACGACTGACTTGAAGATGTGGGCAGGTGTTCAAGGGTCTGATTGCACAACATTCGCCCAAACTACGCGACAAGATCGAGAATAGGGCTTGCGAGCACATCGACGGGTGTCCGGCGATCGTGCTCGACGATGCAACAACAGACTTGGCGCATTTCTTGGGCGTCATTCACGGATGCGACAGTCTGAGGTCGGTTTTACTTGGCCTGAGAAGTCCGAGCTTGACCACCACGATGTAGACCGTTTCGACTAGCCACGAAGAACGATTTCCTGACTTTGAGCGGCATTCTCCGCCTGGCAACAAAGTATGAAGCACGGACGATCCGTCAGCGCGCGCTCGTTCCGTTGACCAAAGTCTACCCATCGACGCTATCCCAGTGGGACGAAGCATTCGAGAGCAATTCGCTGCTCTGGGTTTTGGACGCCGTGACGACAGTAAACATCGCGCGCGAGCTCGGGGCTTTATGCCTCCTGCCCGCGGCGCTTGCGTTCCTCGCAAACAGCACCACATCCCGAGAGGCGTTCGGTGTGGGCATTTTTCAAACGCAGCCGTTGCGGTTTGCGCCGGGGTTGCTGAAGACGGAAGACGTGAAGGCGCTTTCGTTGATGAAGGAGTACAACCAAAGCACGATTGCGCGGACGCTGAGGTTTCTGAGGGAACAAGGCAAGGAGCGGCATTCGTTGTGCCAGCGCGCGGCAGAGGGCTGCTGCTCGTCAAAGTTCACTGGACTATTCGTGGCTCTCTCGGTTCTGGTCGCAACTGCAGAAGGACCGGTGGGATACCCTACGTTCGCCATCCGCGTGCAGGACGTCGTGGGCAGAGAAGACTTGTGCGGAGATTGTCGAGACCGCGTCGAAGTCGGGTTGAATCGGCGGCGGCGGGCATGGTGGAAGGGTCTGCCGGAGGCGATTGGGTTCAGTGGATGGGACGATGAACGGCTGGTTGTCCCGTCGTGCACATCGTAGATCAAGTTCAAGTTGTTTTCGCTTAGTCACGCGCTTTCGGTTTGCTCTCGACCGTCATCTCGTCGCGTCGAAAAAGCCTTGTCTCGGAACCATGAGCGCACAACAACCATCAGGCGCGCCACCACAGAACCGGGGTCAAGCGGGCGGCCTCGCGCCACCACAAAAAGAGCTCATGGAGTACAGCTGCGCAGGCACGTAGCTAACTCGCTCGTCGTTCAAACCTTCGGAGTTTGACTTTTTTGGTGCTCTCGAATAACAGATTGCGGCGCGACGAACGAGATCAAGTCGCGCGAACCCATCCGCTGTCGCGAATGCGGGCACCGGATAATGTACAAGAAACGGACGAGGCGAAGTGCGTACTACGACCTGCTCTTAGGTTCTCTGGGGGCTAATTTGTTGCTTTTAGTGGTTCAGTTCGAGGCTCGGTGACGAAGGAGGACATTTCTTCGTTCGCTCCGTTCCACCGACTCGTGTATTCGTATTTTCAATCGACCTCGATTTCCGCAATAATTCTGTGGGCTTCCGCGCCTGGCTCCACGAACGATGTTATCGAACATTCGAACTATTCCTCGTGAGACTAGGCTCAGGGTGTTCAGTGTCGGTGCAAGCAAAGAGAGATCTGCTCGAGGAGCCTTCTGAGTCGGCATACAAACAACATAGTCTAAAACACCGGCGCATCCCTCAAAAACAACCTCGCCTCCTCCTTCTTCACCCATCTTGCAACCGCATTCGCAGCACCCACCGCCGCGCTCTTGGGCAATCTGGGCGAGAGCGCAATGTACAGCTCAAACGGTTGTGTTATCTGCAGTTATTTTCGGTGAAAAGAGGAGCAGAGGCAGAGGCAGAGCAACGCACCCATCCCATAACACTCTCCTTCTCCGACCTCAAATACTGCAGCTTGAGCGTCGCCTCCTGCCCCGACTTTGCATGTATCGCATCATACACAATTTGGTAGAGCGTCGTCAACCGCCTCCGCTCATCCAGCACATCATACGGCTCCTCCCACGCCGGCGCCGTAATCTGCACCTGCGCCCGGCTCTTGTACACAAAGTGCCTCAAGCCGGGGATGCCCAGTTCCGCAACAGAGTACTCTGTCTCCCCCGCGCGGAAAGCATTCACGACAACGTCCAGTGTGCCTTCGCGCTCGAGTTTAGAGGTGACGCCATCGCACCACGTACGGATCGACTCAAAGTCGGATGTGCCCCCGCCGGCGCTGATGCAAACGAGGGCGATCCCCGAGTCGAGTGGGCGTGAGAGGGAGAGGGATGCGGGAGTGGTGGGTGTTTCCGCAGCGGGCGCCGGCGTTTGCACCTGCAGCCCATCGTCTTTCCGCGGGAACGAAATGTACGCGTTCACGAAACCCGAATGGTTGAACTTGGGCAAACAAACTGGGATCCAGGATGCCGATGCTGGAGAGTTGAGAATTGAGGGTGCGTGGATAGTGTTAAGCAGGATGTGGATGTCTGCACAATATTCATATGGAAACAACGTGCAGAGGCCGCAAAAAACGCACCGGCAGGATGTATCGAGTGTTTCTTCGGTCGCACAAGACTAATGACGCGTCCCCTTGCGACAAGCACGACATAAAGAACATCCTTCATCTTGGACGTCGGGACCATCGCCTCGGCGGCGCGTTTCCGCACAGCTGCGTCTAGTCGGAGACAGTGTAACGAGGCGGTAGCCATGGCCAAGTCGAATTCGAGTCGCGAGATCAGAGAGGTTAAGAAGCTTTCCGCTCCTGCGTTAACCGCCAGATTAAAACGGGTACAAGCGGACGCCGAGAAACGCACCATTTAGCAGTCTCCTCAGATCGAAATTGCCTCTTCTTTCAAACACCCGTCGTAATTGCGCACCAGTAACGATGCTCAGGATCTGGAGATGGAGGTACTCGAGATGTGAGCGTGCCTTCCTTGACCCACAAAATCAGCTTCAGCAGCCAGACGCAGTTGAAAAGCAAAGACCACGCACAATCGACTCCGGCTCACCCCACGAGGACGCGCAGACGTAGTAGAGCGGCGGGCGAAGGACGAACGTGATGCGCGTGTTGCCGGCGTTTATGCACTTGATCTTGTCGCCGTCGTCGATATAGACCGAGATGAGGGCCTGCATGATGCCGATCATGGAGGTCATGGATTCCGAGTCTTCGCCACCAGGCCGGCTGGGGCAGCGGGGTCAATAGGGACTCCAAAAGAGAGGAAAAAAAACGAACGCACCTGGTAAACACAGGTTTGCCAGCGTCAGTGAGCACGAAATATTCCCTCGGGGCGTATCGCGACCCGGGCTCTGCGGCGATTTCGTGCAGGGGGAGATGCTTGCCCTTGCGCCAAGACGAGCGCGTTGCCTGCGTAGGCATATCGGGTCGAGAGGGTTTATGTGTGAGGGTCCGCCTCAGCTGGTCGCGCAACGAGCGCTTGCTGGCCTCGTCGCTGGCACTGGCGTTGACCACGCCGACGGCCGTGACGCCCATGTTGTCGTTGTCGTCGCCGTCGACGGTGGTGGCGGTCTCGCTGCTTGGGCCGTCGACATCCTGTACCAGTATGCCTGCGCCGCCGTCGCCGGTGGTGAGATCCAGATTGACCACGGAGGACGCGGTGCTATCGAGGGTTGCGTTGCGTAAGGGAGCGGGGATCGGAAGCGGGGGAACGGGGGGTATTGGATCGGAGTCGGTGGTGAGTGTGCCGCTGTAGCTGTGGACGCGCAGATTTGACAGCGACGGCGAGGGGCGCAGAGCTGGTGGGATGGCCAGCCGCGTCGGCGAACTGTGCAAGTGAGCTTAAGAAGCAGAAGTGCGGACCCTCGTACCGGCCTGATGAAGGCTTCCGCGAACTCATTGGCGCAGGCGTGACCCATGGCTGGCTTGTCCCGAGGCGAGGTGCACTCTCTCTTCAACCACGATGTCCAGCTGAGCTTCTATCTAGCCCTGGTTCTCCGATGGCAACGTTGTCCTCGCAACCGCAGGCGACGAGCCCGGCGTTGCTTTTCGTGTGCATCGCGGGGTGATGTCGAGGCATTCGGAGGTCTTCGAGTCGATGTTCCTCGTGCCGCAGCCGATAATGGACAGTGACGTGGAGATGTTCGAGGGATGCCAGGTCGTGCGTATGTGGGACGCGCCGGTCGAGCTGGCTGCGCTCATCGTCGCTCTGTACGACGGCGTCAAGTTCGGGAACGCCAGCATCGCCGATTGGTTCCATCTCGCGGGCATCCTCCGTCTTTCATCGAAGTACTTTATCAGCAACCTCCGTCGGCAGGCCATCGAGTATCTCTCGCAGACGTGGTCGCCGACTCTTATTGGACACGACCGGATGGTCGAGGCGGCACTACGGACACCAGCCCAGGACGGGCTCACATACCCGTGGGTACACCCGCTACACGTCCTCAACCTTGCACGCGAAGTAAACGTCCGCATCGTCGTCCCATCCGCGCTCTATTTTCTGTCGCTCTACCAGCTCGACGACATTCTTCGCGCCGACCATCCCAAGCTCACCGTATCACACCCTTCACGGCCCTCTTCTGACCTGCACGACGTCCGCGAATACACACTCATGTTCCAAAAGCGAATGGACCTCATCCTGTCGTTCGTGCGCTCCTTCTGCGGCGAGCGCAAGCCGCTGCCATCATGCCAATCCAGCACGACCTGCGCGCACGGCTTCGCCCGCCTCACGTCGCGCCTGGGCCGCTCGTGGATCGTGCGGACCGGGCCGCTGCATTACATGGTACAAGCGGTCGGAGATCTTAAAGACAAGGGCGAGGTGTGCAAGCCATGTCTGCAGGCATTTACGAGCGACGTGACGGCGCTGAGGGAGAGGACATGGAATGAGCTGCCGGGGGTGGTGGGGCTGCCGAGCTGGGAGGAGCTTGTTGAGTTGGATTTACATTCGGGATAGAGTGGTATATACCCCCGTGACCGCACCTACTTTTGCTTCGTCCCATCATGAACGTCCTTTTCCGTCCACGGGCGGTGGCGGCGCCCTCAATAACGTCGCTGTGCCGAGCAATGCGCATGGCCACCCTTGCTCGCGTCGTCCCCGCACCCACAAGTGCGTCACAACTTGGAGAAAAATATACACCACGTTGACCTGCGCTGGCAGCCACGATCTCCACCCCCGCTTCCTTTCTCCAAGCCATAGGGCGCGAGTCCAACACAAAGTACAAGACCGACGACGCAGAGATGTCCTGGGACGACTTTTGGCAGACGGACGGGGTCAAGCTCAAGGCGGCAGGCGTAGCGGTGCGGGACCGGAGGTGCGCTTTGCTGCCCTTTCCCTCTCTCAAACAACTCAACACGCATCGCAGATACATCCTCTGGTGCATGGAAAAATACCGCCAAGGCTCTCCCGTTACCGCATTCGCCCATCCCCCACCCCCAAAAAAGACCATCCGCGGGTGGGGTCCCAGCGTGCAAAATGGGAAACGTATTCGGTCACGGCGCGACCGCAACAATCCGCGCGCCCCGCGGCACAAGAAGACCGACGCCGAGAAGGAGGCGAAGAAGGCACGGAAGGACGCGTTCAGGCTCGCGCGCGACGGGGTGTTGCCTGTGCCGCAGCCCAAACGCGTCAAGGCCCAGACGCAGATGTAGAGAGATAATAGTACGTGGAGGATATGAGAATGCTAATTACATTTTCGGTGTTTTGCATGCAGAAATACGAAGAGACGGAAAGTGAGTATATGGGATAAGCATGGTTTATGCGCCGTCTGGTGCGAGTATTTCCGAGATACAACTCATATTTCCCAAATGGCGCTTGAGCGCATCGCGCCTGCTGAACGTCTACAAGAACAACCTCAGCACCTCACAAAACATCGAGGAAAAACAAACCAACACACCTTCAAACAGCCCCCGACCCTCCTTTCCCCAAGATACATGTACACTTCCGCTCCGCTGGGCACCCCATACTCGCGCGCCTCATCCGCAGGTACACCAACGCAGCACCAGCCGCGATGCGCGCGGTCGTCCGCTTCGCGCTGGTGTGTCTTGACGTGCCGCTTAAAGTCGGGCACGCGCCGGTTGTGCTGCACCCACCCGCACACGGTGCACCGGAATTCAGCGAACGCGTCCGAGGCTTCGGCTTGTTGGACTTCGCTGATGGTGGTTTGAAGGTTGCGTGAGGCGGGGGCCGGGCGGGCGCGTTTGGCTGGCCGGGCGGGGGAGCTCGAGGACGCGGACGCGGAGGAGGAGGAAGACAAAGAGGAGGAATAAGATGTGATGACGGGGGCGGAGAGGGTCTCCTCGGAATACGCACGATAGGGCGCGAGGGGGAGACGCGTCGTTGGGGACGCGCTGCGAGGGCGTTTGCGGGGCAGCAGCGGCGGTGACGGGACGTACTCGTCGCCAGACGCGTCGTCGGACCCTTCGTCGTCGTCGTCGTACATGGCAGCCGCGACGCGACGCGCCAGTCGGCCACGCACGTGACTCGTCTTGAGGGTACGCGGAGGCGACTCGGGCGCCAGCAGCAGACGCGGGGGCGTCACCATGCGACGCGGTTTTGGTTTGAGAGGAACGAGGTCTTCGATGGGGTTGGTGATTTCCGGAGACTGCTCGCGGTGGAGGATGGATGTCGGCTCTTGGACACTGCAGGTCGCGTTAAGAACAAAGAAAAAGGCACGGAAAGCAGAAAGACGCACATAACGAGGCTGGGTCCCAGCTCCATCGGCTCGACGTCTGAATTCTGGTCCTCCTCTTCCTCTTCTTCGTCTTCCGACGACGACGAGTCGCTCTCTGACCCCGTCTCTTCTCCGTCGTCGCGCGTCGCGTTGCGAGATGTAGCGCGGGAACGATTCGCGTCTAAGCGCGGCGTCGACAACGACGAGGTCGAAGACGCGCTGCTGGAGCTCGACGACGACGGCTTTGCCTTTGTGCTCGTTGGTGTTGTTGTTGTCCTCGTCGTCGAAAATCGAGCCAGCTTCCTTGATGGGATCGTATTCCTCGTCTGTTTTGCGCAGCCGTTCGTAAAGCCCATTGAGCGATTCGCGGCGGGCAGGGGGCATGGCCATTGCAGTAGGTGGTAGTGGGAGGTAGTAAGAAAAGGCGGATCCTGCCAAGGTGTTATATAGACTTGACGCTCCTTTGAGAGCGCCTAGGACAAAGACGCGTTTCGACCGACAACCAAAACTCCTCGCGACCTGTCTCCCTGTGGGCACACACAACAACAACGATGCCCGATATGTTCCTTTTTGTTTTATCTCTTTCCCCGGTTTCCATGCATGCGCTGCTCGGAGAATGCAAGAGACATTCCTAAGAACAAGGGCGCGATTACAATAGTGTGTGTGCTGATCGCTTGATAGGCGCCCTCTACTCCAGCACCCACAAAGGGGACACGCGCTATGATGCCTCGTCGTGCAAGAGCACATATTCACGCGTCGACGTGCCGAATTTTACCACTACAATCCACGTCAGAAAGCCAATCTTCGGGGAGTGGTCTGTTGCGCACCGTCGCTCGCTTTTAGCTCGTAGTATCGCGACACAGGGATCTGCTCTCCATTCACGAACGTCCCGTTTGTCGACTCGAGATCGATGATGAACGGCCTGAGCGTCGCGTCGGCGCGTCAACAGACAAAAGGGAGAAGATAGATACGCCTACTCACTTGATCACGCCCTTCGAGGTGCCGTACTGGTCTTTTTGCTGGATGAATCGATCTGGAAGTGTGTAAGGACACAAGAAACGCGCAGAGAAGAGAAACGGACACTGGATGACCGCATGCTGCTTGGAGCACGACGGATGGTCGACCGAAATGTCCGCGACAATGCGGTCGCGGCCAATAAGGTACGCGCTCTGCCGGTGGATATGCAGCAGCTCTATCACAATGATACTCAGCACAAAGGAGATCAAGAAAAGAACCACATACCGACTTGCTCTTCGCCCTTGAACACGTAGAGCCTCCATCCGACCACAGGTTTCCTCGCCTCAGGCGGCTCGTTGTACTTGAGCACCGACGAGTCGCCATTCGCCGCACGCACGGTGTTGGTCTCCGCCGCGAGCAGGCCTGACGCCTTGAAGTCAGGCTTGGCCTTGCTCCGCGGAGACAACGAGCGCGAATTCCTGCGTCGAGGAGACCCCGGTCCCGAACGCCCCTCATTCCGCTCTTCTCTCCTGCTGCTGCTGCTCTCGTACCGGTCCCGGTCTCGCACTCGTTCTCTCTCGCGCTCCCGCTCCCCATACCCGTACTGCTCGTCCTCGCGTCGTCGTCGTGTGTACTCCCGCTCGCGGTCGTCGGGATAACGCCGACTATTGCTACTGCCTCCACCGCGGTCTCTATCTCTGTCCCGGTCGTAGTTTCGGTCGCGGTCTCTGTCATAGGCGCGGTGGTGTGGAGGTGAGCGCGAGCGACGACTCGACATCACACCAGACGAAAAGCAAGTTGATCAATGCTGACTAAGACTCGCCATCAGGTGATGCGACGCGTCTAATCCCATCACTCAGTCCGCCCTTTGCGACGCGTCGAAAGGCACAGGACGACGCGTCGCGGAGCACCAGAAATGTACCTGATCGGCTATTCTCGTCTGCTCAGAACTCGATGCTGAGGCAACAGACTATTCAGGTCCTCGGCCACTACAAACTCAAGCCGCCGTCCAGAGACGAGAACTTAGAAAGCTGCCCAATGATCCAGGCTGGTGCAGCCAATCAGGGGACTCTGAAGACCAGCTTTGAGGTAAGGTCAAGGTCGAAAAGGACGTTTCTAGAGGTTAACGTACGCGTTCCGTGCCAGTGGTGCGGAAGGCTCTGGATGTCGCACAGCGCCGTGTTTGATGTTCAGCAACTCGAGGCCTTGGAGATGTATTTTGCAGGCGCGAAGCCCCAGCGTTTGTTGAACATTTGTTGTGTGTGGTGGCTGATGGCATCCTTACATCGAAGGATTGGCAAACGCATCCGTGTCCTCTGGAGCCGTGTATCCGAGACTTTAGACGCGGCGTCACCCGCAAACTCCGCGCTTCCCCCTCAGCAACGAGGGAAAATCGCTCATGCTGATCGTGTAGGCTGATCGTCGCCAGTTTCGTCGCCGAGCCCGTTATTTCTGCTCTCAGCCACTGGTGACCGAGCAACGACCAAGCCACGATCAGGGATATCGGAATCCACGCGATACTCGTGTACAAGTCCTAGGATGCGCGTCGCGCGGCTCGAGACTCTGAATTCGACTGAAAACGGAAGTAACAACCGCAAGATCGGGACGAACACCCGCGCCGAACCTGAACGCAAATCATGAAGTCAAGAACGCCTCCATCAGCTCCCGACGCGCCGAGAAAATGGCTCAATCTGGAAAAGCCGACTACAGCGCCCGCGCCCGACGCCCTCCTTTGTTTACAGCTGACGTCGCGGACGACATGTTGAACGATATCGATCCCTCGGACGTCGAGCTCGAGATCAATTCGTTCGCGTTGCGTCTGTTGCTGCGTTTACGGTAATTGCCTACGTAAGTAAGGCCCCCAACGCGTGCCTGGAGAGTTGAACGTGAACGGGATGGCAACCGCCGTCGGGCTGCGTGGGCGTGGGATGGTCTACCGCAGTGCATTCTGCCTTCTGCGGAATGCAGCTCAAGCGGAGCTCGAAGCCAGTTCAGAGTTTTTGATCCCCTATGCGGATTGGAGGCGACGAACTAGGGTGGAGACGTTGTTTGAATCGAAATCTTAAAAAGCTCGTGGGTCTTGGGGATCTGCAATTGGATGCGGCGCGGACTCGGAGAATTCTCATGGCAGGATCATCATCCAAGGTCGCCGTGTGGCATCACATCGAGTGCAATCTAGATGGCATTTATCAGCGCGATGCCATGTTTGTTGTGGGAGAACCGAGGCTTTTGAGCTTTCACACTTCTTCATACAGTCGCGGAGAAATCGCGTCCTTGACGACGATGGTTCGTTGCCAAGGTTCGTACGTGCAGGACATAAACTCGCTTGGAGGTAGTTTGAACCACGTTGCGTCTCTTTGACATCGGCGGTGCTGGCAAACATACTTGTACCATCTCGTGCTCGACTACTTCGAACACACAGGGTCTGCGTTCCCACACACCCAATCTCGCCTAATCGGAAGCATGATGCAGTCCAAGCATGGACAAAGAAAGATGGTCTCCCGACCTTGGAGCGCCGCAGGACGCGTAACGTCAACGTGTACGCGCCCGCAGAGTTTAGGCGCGCAGGGGCGGCATCGCGAGCGGATGGACGCGCCAAACGAAAGTTGGACGCAACAAGGCGCAATCAGCACCGCTGTGTGGCGGCGGCGTTTGATTTCTGATTTAGCGTATGTTCAATGCAGAGGGAGGCTTCTGAGCCGATTAGGGAGCCATAAACGAGATGCAGCTCCGAAGCTTTACTGTATTCGCGGTGGTGTGTACGCATACCGGCCCGGACGCGGGACAGGCACGCTGCGTGTTTTTCACACTCCAACTGCCGTGCAAGCGCAAGATGCTGATCCCGGGCTTTCCCCGCGTCGTTCCCAGGCGCCGTATTGACAAGAGGACGCGCACGCGGGCCACGGACAATTGGGGAGCACTACGCCGAAATCCGGAGGGAAGAAACGCTGGGCGAAGCGATCAAATATATCGGGAAGCGGTGGAATTGAACTCTGAGACTCAACCGCGCCAAACCACCTCTGACCTCACGCAAACGGCGACATTCGTGGACAAAGCGATACGTGGCCGTATGCTGATTCGCTCGATGCAGCCCCGCTGGAGGACGGCCTTGATGGGCCTGTCGCGCCGAATGAAACTGAGTCTGGAACTTGAAGTGTTTTTGAACTTCGCCGCCGCCGCCGCTTACTGCTGCAGCGGCGGCCGAGCGCCATGACGTGGGTGATGGTATTGGCGGTTGCATCGGCGGAGGTTGCACAGAGGCCTCAGGCTTGACGCTGATGAAACTGGTGGCCAGGTGTGTGAGCTCCGCGGGTTGCATTGGGAGAAGCGCTGCCAATGTGGCGGCGTAGAAGAACGGAGCTCGAGCCTAGATGAGCATCCAGCGAGTGAACAAGGCCGCCTGAGCAAATATTAACAAATCAAGTACAAGTGGTTCTTGAGAATTCGTGGTATGTTCCTAAAAAAGAAAGAAAGTGGTCGGAAGAAGACCCTCGTCCAAGTCACCGCGTGGCTCAAGTGCAGAATATGGTTCCCAGGTGGATGCCTAGCGAGATGAATGAGAATAAATCCCTCGTGAACAGGGGAAACCTGATTACCGTTGTAGGGACCCAAGTGGTTGAGAATGTCCCCGTCAAGGATGCTAGGGACGGTCTGGATCTGGCACTGAGGGTCTGTCGAGTCGTCGTTTCCTGCAAATGGGTTCAACGAGCGACGCGGGCGCCTAGCAGTAGGCTCACCTGGGCAGGCTACTACTGTGTCGTTGTTGTCGCTGACGAAGTGCTGATAGGAACATAAGAAATCACGGTTCCGGATGCTCCGATCAAACCCGGTACGCACGATTTCGCCTTGGGGATGGTCGAAGCCCAAGAACCTACTCGGTTGTGGAACCCGTTTGCAAAGAAACTAAAAAAACTCACCTCCCGGGAACGATCGGGACGATGTTTAAGAGGGGATGAGCCTTCAAACGAAAAAGGTAAACCGGTCGGCTTAGCTTTCTGATTGTTGACACGCTTGAAGTCTGGGACCTGGAGTGGGAGTTAGCGTCAACGTGGAATGGAGGGACCGTGGCGACAAAACGCGGCAGGCGCGCCGGAGAGTCAAAAACGAGAACGGGACATGCCAACCCACCTGAGAGTCGAAGAACGTTACAAAATTGGTATCCCCGACACGCGGAGTGCCGAAGGTGTATGCGTTTACGCCAACGGTCTTAGGCACTGAACGATGGCATGGCTTCAGAGGGGCCCATCACGGTCCAAGAAAAAACTTACGGATAAGACGGAGGGAGAGAGCGTCCAATTCGGCGAGCGCGCCACCGAGGCTGTGGCCAACCTCGTGTCGACCATGATTAGTGGGGATCGAGGGAATGGAGAGAAGTAAATTTACCACCGTGACCTGGGTCGCGTTCTTCGTCGCGATTAAACTCTGTGTTGCCTCACGAATCGCGTCGGCGGTAATGGCATGCTCATCGCGGAAGCCAGTATGGACCTCGATGTTGGACGGTGCACCGGGGAAGAGCGTCGAGTTGAGACTGCCCTTGAGCACGTTCAAATCGGTGAGATCCGACATGCTTTCATGATAGTCAGTAATTGGCCATCGCGAGACGAAGCACGTACAGTTCGACGGGGTCCGTCCCTTCATGCGAAATGATCACCGAGTTTGTCTTGAGTTGGTTAGGAGCGAGTTTGTTTGTCGGACTGGGAACCAACCTCCGGGTAGTATCCAACAAAGACTTGTGAGGAATGAGCAAATAATTCATCTCCAGGCGGTTCCGACTTACAAAACTGGACAGCGTCGCCCATTCCGCCGGTCAAAGCGACCTATATTGCTTGCTATTGAGCGCCGCACGCGATCCGCGGAAGCAGCCGAACCTCGAAGTTCGGGTTCGCCTCACAAGCCTCTGGAACAAGTTGAGCTTAGAGAACTGGATGAGAACCACACACGCACGTCCACAAGTCCAATTCACCAACTCATTGACGGGACCTACGACCTGATAAATCGCGAGAAGAGTTACGAGGACGGGTAGCTAACAGTAGGCGGCCTGAGAAGGTAATTCGTTTGTTTGGTGATTAACGGCAAAGAGACAGAGAGAGCGGACGAACGCGGGCGAATTGTATGAAGGAGGTCAGGTTGCTAATGTCTGTCGTACTGAGGGGGGTAACCTGAGAAGCTCGTGGCCGAACAGCATTGAAGGGAGCAGCGAGCACAGCGGACGCAGCGGCGAAGAGGACAAGGGAAACGGCAAGCATCTTCCGGACCAAGAGAAAGAAAAGGGTCGTCGCAGACGATAATGGCGAAGAGGAAGGGGGAGGAGAGAAAAGATAACCCAGCAGATGGCGTTTGTTTAAAGAGTGTCGTCGTCGTCAAGCAGATCATGCCAAGCTGTGATGGAGACTGGGATTCGTGCGCGAAGGGGTCCACACACATGGAGAGACTGGAGACGGTGCTGGGGAACGGTGGAGAGAATAATTTCGAGGGAGAGAGGAAGGAGAGATGGAGAATGCGATTGTCGCGGGGAGGGCAAGTTGAATGAAGGGTCATGTGTCAACGGCGGCCGTCGATTTCCACGCGACGACTTGGAGATCTTCTTTGACGCCGATTCCGATCCCCAACGACCAATTTGGACTCGACGTCCATATAAGTTATTCTCGACCACCAACACGGCACCTTCCAGCCATGTATCCCCGCGACCAGCACACGCACTCCCCCTACGCGGAGCCCTCCCACCAACGCCTCTATGCGCCCCACTTGCGCACCTATTCGCCCCCCTCGAACGCGTCTTACGACCGCCGCTACATGGAGTACCCCCAAGCCGCTTCCATGCGCCTCCCGGAGATGACCCGCATCGATACTCAGTATCCTCGACGCGAAGACCCTCCGCCCAGTGCCCTACCATTGTCTGCGACATCCCCTGATTCCGAGTCTTCGTCCCCGCAGCCCGCACGGCCCAAAAAGGCTCGCAGAGAGAAGCCGCACATCGAGCTTGCCCCCGACCAGCCGCCAACGACGCAAGGCAAGCCTCGGGCGCGTGTCTATGTTGCGTGTTTGCAGTGGTCCGTCCCGTTTTCCCGTCAAAAACAGCCAAAACCTCATTGTGTGTGTAGTCGAACGCGTAAAATCCGCTGCGACGGCGCCAAACCCGTTTGCCACAACTGTAGCAAGCGTACGGGCAACAACGAGTGCACATTCGATGCCCTGCCGAAGCGTCGCGGGCCGGACAAAAACCCTGGCGCCCGGCAACGTATCCCGCGCAAGAGTGGCGAGCCTGCTCCCCCACGACGCCGTCGGACGAGCACCGCGGTATCACCCACGGTCGATGCAGCCTCAGAGCCGATCCAGTTGCCCCCGTTCTCGTTCCCGTCGCCCACATCGTCGAGCGAACACACCCACTCGCCGGAGGAGTATAACGCGTCATACGCTAGGACATGTGTATGCCATGGGCTGGCTCTATGCCCCTCGGTGCGCGTATCCCATGTCCATCCCAGTCCTCAGGTATGCAGCTTCGCTTCGGCTGGGCTCTCCGCTCGCTGATTTACTGAATCCAGATTTCAGCTCCGCATGAATCCGCTCTGAAATTGTCACTCGTAACGCCTCGCGAAGAGCCGGCTCGCGCATACATCACCGACTACGAAGAAAATCACGACCGTTATCCTCTTTATGCTTATTCTAAACCCCATTCCCCGAGCAAAGATCCCTCGTACCCTACCATCGCCAGCGAACCTTCCGTCCAGTTCTCCCGCAAGATCTGGTGGGACAAACTGCTCTCCCTGTACGCCTCGAGCCCTGGCAACCTTTCGGATTCGCAGCGTGCTCTGGCGTCTCAGCAAGTGAAGGAGGATATTCGCTTCCTCTTCCGGAATTGCAATTCCTGGTTCTCGTGGCTTCATACGCCGACATTCTTTTTTAACTTCCTCGATCCTGCGCGACGGGAGTGCATGCAGCCCAGTCTCGTTTACGCGCTTCTTGCGGTGGCCATCTTCTGGAAATCCTCCGAGATCGGATTGGGCCGGCGCGGAAGGGAGCTCGCCCTTCTTCTCCGAGAAGAGGTACGTTTTTCGCCCCTATCAAGTGGTTTCTATGACATTTATTGACGTCGGTCTTCGTGAATAGGCTCAGAGTGCCCTCGAAGCAAGCTATAACGCAGGGCGTGTTGATGAGACGCTGGCCCAGGCAGCATGGGTACACAGCAACTCCGCCGCCCCAGCCTGGTTTGCTGACTTGGTTGCGCAGATCCTCGCCATGTTCGAGATTTCTACCCATCCCCATTTCACCAGTGATCGCACCGCGTCGTCGATGGTCATGCTCGACTCGCTTATCCGCGCGTTGTCGCTCACCGCAGTGGACAAGAACGACCCCAATACGTCGACTTTCTCCCCCGGCCAAGTTCCCGAAGTGGCCTCGACGCCCCATCGTCTCGTCCGTTCCATGCACAACCCACACGACTATGCTTACTCGCAAGCATCAGTTGTTTCGAACGACCGGGGTTGCTCATGCCAGTCGCTCACGCTCCAAGCCCAGCGCCCGCAGACGATCGAGCATACACCGCTTTGGGCGCAGACCCCTGCTTGGAGCTCAGAGTGGTCGGAAAGCGAGATCAACAAGGAGTCGTGTCGGCGACTGTGCTGGAGTGCGATGACCCTGGTTGCTGGTCATAGCAATTATCAGGTTCGTTCTGTCCCGCGTGAGAAGGTTGTCGTCTAATAACCACAATCAGTATGCCTGCAAGCGGGACAAGAACCTCGACCTCTTTATCACCGATCCTTCGAATGTATGTTGCATTTGGCTGTTTTAGGTTTGGCTTCTCAGGGCTGATACATCGCCAGTACGCGCTTTTGTTTTCTGGCGAGGCCGTGACCCATTCCCCCGCTGCGAAAGATACGATCTGGGCACTGCACGACCGCGCTTTCCTTCTCTGGCACGCATGCGTCAAGATGCGCCACGATACGAAGGCCGCGATGCCCACCAAAGGCCAATTCGCGATCAAAGCCTGGCATGAGGCCGACGCGATCGAAGAGGCGTTCAATCGACATACATGTTCGATTGAGCGCGCGTACATCTTCCAGGGTCGCGAATATCTCTTCAACACCCGCATGTGCATCACCTACGAGTTCCAGCGGTTCGTTCCTCTGGTGTCGTGCGTTTTCTTGTCCGGTCATTCCGCATCGCCTGCTTATTATTGGCATGCAGGAACAACTCGTACCGTTTGTTCGACAGAAGGAAGGCCGAGGAGTGGTGTACGTGCTCGCCGTTATTTCAGAGGCGTCGCTCACGATTCATACAGTGGCTCATCAGTCCGTGGTGGCCCAGAAGTTCTCTCTCGGGCTGCATACCGTGACGGGTCTGAAGAACAATGACCTTGCAATGCGACCTTTCTTTGTCCTCTGGTTCATGGCTCAAGTGTCGAGGTGCGCATTCCTGGGTCATGTGTTTTTATTCTGACCGCCAACTGCAGGTGCCTCGCACTCTGGCATACAGACAATTCGTTGTTTGTGGCCTTGGACGTCTGCAAGAATCTCTTGCCTGGTATAGATTTGTACGTCTTCGTCGACAACTCAAGCAACTTGGCTAACTTGGGTATCACAAGCTTGACCGCATTGTGGCCCTGCGACGAACAACGTCACCGGTACGCAGAGATCCGCGAACGTCTCAACCACGCGTGCCTGCTGGCTCAGGTTAGCCCACCCCCGCCAATGAACCTCGCTCTTCCATCCCGACCCGCGTACGTGTAGCAACTAGAAACCTTGTCTTTATTGTGATGTGTCCTGCTCTGCCGTTTCCTCTCGGGTTCATAGAGATATCTTGGACTCTATAATTCTGTAACGATACAACCACAGCCGCCTGTATTGCTACCTTTACTCGTGTGTACAAGTCGAATAATCCATCACTTGCCCTGAGGATGACCTGTTTGTGGAAGCGCGTGACTTGCACGTCAATTGTCGGACCCAAAGACGTCGCCTTCTTTGTTTCCGGCCGTCATGGCAGACCTCGAAACGTCCTCTCCTCCTCGCGTGCCCTTGAAACGCACTGCTTCTGCCGCTTCGCTCGCAGACGTGTTGGACTCGAGTCGCAAGAAGTTGAAGGAAGAAGGGGCTTCGGAAGACACCAACGCGAGTCGCGTCGTCGCGGGCGATTTGGGAGGACTTGTGGCAACAGGCGGCGTCACTGCCGAGCTCATCGAGCAGCTGGCTCAAGAGCTACAGTGTGGTTGCTGCTGTTCGCTGCTGTATAGACCGGTCCTGGTTCAGCCATGTCAGCACGCATTTTGCGGTAGCTGCTGTGTTCTTTGGATCAAGGTAATCGACTCTACTTTACTGCTTGTCGATCCCTTCTTATTCGCGTTTAGAATGGAGGGACCAACTGTCCGGCCTGTCGAGGCATTTCGACGACAGTGACACCATGCCGGCCTTTGCAGACGATACTCGATGTTTTGTTACGGTCGGCGCCGCATTTAGCGCGAACAGAGCGCGAACGGCAGCAAGCGGATGAGATTTATACAGGCACGACGATGCGGGTGCGTTCCATGTCTGGATGCGTGTCTAAACTTCTAATTACTGCACCCAGATCCCGGCACCAAGAGAATCGTCGCCCGACCCGGACGTCAACGCAAGCACTGAGTACGCTCGGCCGTGCCCCAACTGTTCGGCCGGGAACGCGTATGGTTGGGTTTGCGCGCAGCCCATTGTCGATCCCAATGTTGATCCTGAGAACGCGTGGCCACTGGAAGATGGAGCGCCGCCAGGCCATGCATCGTGCGGGAACTGTGAGAATCTGCTGGCGTTGGCCTCGCCGCTCACATCCAAGTGCGACTTCTGTCAAGGTCAGAGCAATGGACGCCTTCCATCTTCTCCGTATTGACGGCTGCTCAGTCTCATTCTGTGGAATCACGGCTCAAGGCCGCTGCATGGCAGCAGCCATTCTCGTGCAGCAACCCCACGAATATCAGGACGTCGGGGATATGATCCAGTCAGCTAATATTTATGAATACTTCAGCAAGTGAGTGTTTAGCTTCCGAGTTTCTTGCCCGATTCTGACCATCGTTCTTAGCAACAACGTCGAGGTCGAGATCATGCTAGACTATCTCACGACCCAGAACATTAGTCCGCGTCATATCTACCGCGATGTGCGTTTTTCGTTCATTCCATGTCTGCAGGTTCTTATCTCGTTCCAGATTGTAACGCACATCCTCCTCCAGCCTCGCGGCTTTCTTCCTTTGATCGAACAAGAGCTGTTTGTCGACGTTCATTCTTCGGCTGGAGGCACGGATCCGGATCCGCAAGCACCCCGCAACAAGATATGTCGCCAGTGCGCGGCCGAGGTGTTCCTGTATGGATTGCGCGACTGGTTCCTTCGTGAGCGGTCCAAAGGGTTCTTGGAGGAAGCGGTGTTGCGGAAGAAGGACTGTGTGGATGGGGCGGAATGCAGGCGCCAGCAAGAGTTTGACCATGCTAGAGAATGTATGCTCTTTTTCTTCGGTGCTACGAGGTATGCGGAACACTGACTCTTTCTCAGTCAACCATATGGTCCCGTTCGCGTCGTCTCAGGCTGCCCAAGGAGCCGCGCCGCCTGTCCCTGCTATAGTGCCTCCTCCGCCAGCACCGGCGGCCGACTCGGACGATGATCACGACGACGAAGACGATGACAACGATGACGAAGAAGAGACGGATGTGATCTTGAACGCGGGGGCAGTCGACCGTTCGTTCGAGTCAATGTCGGACGTGTCTATTCCCGCTCTGGCCGCTGCTCAACAGGACGAAGACATGCCGGACGTCGTGTTCTAATGCGAACGACCACCCACAACACCCACGAATCCAAGACGGAATGACTGAACCCCTTTGCTTTCTCGACTGCGACTGCAACACTACTGTATATCTATTTTCCCTACAAGCCGTTCCTAATGGCCCGTACTACTTGTATCAATCCAGTTCATGGGGAGGAGGAATGGAGACTGGGATGAGGCGAGCTCGTTACTCAGTAGTTGCTTGTAACCTATACGCTCTAGATGGTGAATCGCAAGGTTTTGTGTGCGTTATGATACACTTGATATGCGCAAGAAAAAAATAGTGGTACAAGGTCAGAACTGCTACAGCAAAGACTCCAAAGGCTCTCATTTGTCGTCCTTTTTGCGCTTCTTGCTCTTTGGGTCGTTGGGGTTGAGCAGCGGGTCTAAAAGTCCCTCGGTCTGTAGGCACGAGATAAACTCTTTGATGAATGGTTCATAATCGTGGGTGCGCTTAATGTGCTCGGTCTAGTCGATAATCAGCATACTGTGAGGCAGGCGAGATCACGTGCTTACGTTGGCGCGATATCCTTTGCTGACCTCGTCCTCCAGCGCAACTTTGGCTCGCACCGCGTCTTGCACGCAGCGCTCCCAGGCCTCAACCAGCTCTTGCGGCTGCATCCGCATGATCTCCATATCCCGCTCCATCCGCCGCGCACCAAAGTCAGAGGCGTAGGTTGTTCCCGCAGCGATCGACCCGCCACAAATAGGCGATATGAACGCGTATTGCGACTGCTCGAGACGGTTCATATCAACCAGAGCCTCCCATTCGGCTGGAAGCCGTCGCTCGATTGACACCTTTTCGCGTTTGAGGAATTCGAGTGCATCGTTGGCTTTTTCAAAGGCGCCTTCGACGAGGGCAAGTAGACAGAAGCGGATGTTGCCTTGGCCATATTTCTGCATTTTCATGCGAAGCGCTGGGCGCGCGACATCCATCCATGATTTGGCCGAGTGCCCTGGATGCGGATCTTCCTCAAGTTCGCCAACTTCGAGCGGACCGGATTTCAAACCGTCGAGTTCTGCACAAAAAAGGAATGGGCAATCGGAATGAAAGAAGCTGAGGACGGTGCGCACCCCAAACTTTTCCGTGTGCAGGGACGTAGCCAATAAAGTGATAGACTTCTTGCTCCTCAGACTCTTTCTTCGTCTCTTTTGCGGGCTTCTTGTTTGTGGTGCCGCGTTTGGATGTGGGAGGTTTAGGTTTCTTCTTCGCGGCCTCAAGAGTCGCGGTGGCAGCGGAGTTGAGAGCGCCGCGCAGATCCGATGGCCTGTTGGCCATGTATAAGGACTTCGTTTTCTCGCGTTGTTGTGCAACGCACCGTGCAAGGGCTCGATGAGCGGAACGGATTGAGGGAGAGTTTGAGATCGCGAGGCCTTTCATCTACCCATGAACCAAGTGAGCATCCAAAGCGCAAAAACGCGAGACGGGACTCACCACAGGGGACATATGCTCCGTCTCGTGTTTGAACATCGCCAGGCCGTCGCCAATGCGCAAGTTTGGGCAGTTGAGCGCAATGTTGAGCAGCGCTTGTGAGGCACACGCGTCGTCGCTCAGCTGGTTTGCGAACCAGACTCTGCTTGCGGACGGATCGTCAAACTCATGTGGCTTGTTGGAGTCGCGTTTCCAAAGAAAACAAAACACCAGACCAAGCGGAGAGAGATGATCTACCGCAAACGCGTCAATGCTGTACAGCTCCACGAACTCAACACCGCGTATCCCTGGCACGGATGAGGTTCAAGAGTTGCGGAGGATGAGCGGATGACCTAAACGACGTGCGAGGGAGGTGAATACTGCTGGATCCGACTCAATGACGGCGAATGGTTCGCCAACGAGGTCGACGGTGTCGTTCTGTGGTTCAGGCTCCTCCATTCTGAGGTAAAATCGGCGGCAGATGGTGGTGCGAAGGAAAGCGCGTTGGTCACTGGGAAAACGTGATCCTGTTGGACTCAGACTGCAACCGCCTTCGAATTCGAAGCTTCTAATAGTTCTATAGCTTCTCAAGTTCTCCAACTCTGAAGAATTGTTTTATCCAACAAACGAAGATGTAATTGAACCCTACAAGCTCGACGCTCACTCTCGGGACCGGAAGCCGGTGGACGCTTCGTGGCTCGCCAATCAAATATCGATCATCGTCGTCTGGACGCTCACGTACTCGCCAATTCGCCCTCCCTCCAAGGAGGCCAACGAGCGGGGCTACTGGTCGTTTCTCTTCCACGGGACTCGTGCGACAGAGTCTCTATCTTATACCCCAACCGAGGGAGTGCTGGGCAACATGTCGGTGTATTGCCAAGAGGACCGTCAAGCCCGAGGACGACAACAACAAGCGGCGACTAATCCAATCCGAACCAGAACTTCATGGATCACCTCGCGTTCCGCCTAAGTATCTGAACGATAAATGGGTCTCGGCTTCCCGAAGAAACCTTCACCGCCCATGGCGCCATTCGTCCCCCCACCCATCGACGACCCTTCCTTCCGCGTCACTGCCCTCATTGACCACCATCGGACAGTGCCCAACCTCACCCCGGCGCTCTCGTGGGGGAACGACGATGGGACTGTTACAGACATCAGCCATTTCGAGTTCGCGAGGGCCGCGCATCGGGCCGCGGAGCTTTTGCGTCCGGGACGAGGGGGTGGAGAAGAGGTCGACGGGGCTACGGTAGCCATTTTGGCCATGACGGACGCGCTTATTGCGCAGACGCTGGTGGCGGGATGTATCCTTGCTGGTCTCTTGGTTCGTCTCTACCCTCAGACTTTTCATACCGCTGACTTGGAGAAAGCCTTTCCCCATTTCCCCGCGAAACCCTGAAGCGGCGCTCATTCATCTGCTGATCTCGACGAAAGCGCATCGTATTATCGTGACCCGCGCCTCAGTTGGACCTATCGTGGACCCGCTTGTTGAAAGCATGGCGACCAAATATCCCAGCTATAACCTCACCGTTGAGGAACTCCCGACCTTCAAACAGTTGTACCCTTATCTTAGTCGAGAAACTCCGGACGATCCGTTCACGCCCTATCCTCTCGCTTCGGCGGCGCCCGCGTCGACGGATCCTGCGTTGATATTGCATTCGAGCGGTAAGCTTTCTAAATTCGTCTTCTCGATGTTAGGCTGATCTTTTAACAGGCAGCACCGGCCTTCCGAAACCTATTGTCCTCTCCAACAGTGTGTTCCTCAGCTTTTGCAGGCTCGAGAACATTGCCGAGATGGCTCGCTGCGCGCCACGTTTCTACACAGGCATGATGCCGACCTTCCATGCATTCGCCATCCTTGTCCACATCATGACCCCGCTGGTTCACGGGATGACTTCATGTCTTGCGCCGCCTGCGACGGTAGAAGGGTACCGCGTTCCACCTGCGCCGTCGCCCGACAGCGTGCTCCTCAATGCCCGGAAGGCAAAGGTGCAGGGAATTGTGACGGTCCCTGCATTCGTACTCGACTGGGCCAAAAACGACAAGGACGTGGAATATCTGGTATCGCTGAACATTCTGGTTCGTCTTGGTTTGGATTCCTGTTGTCTCTCTGAGCTCCCTCGCAGGTGTTTGGGAGTGGTCCGCTCGCGAGTAAAGTCGGAGACGACCTGGTTCGACGGGGCGTCAAGTTTGGGCAGGTCTATGGCTCGACTGAGTGTACGGGTCTCGTTCTGTTCCTTGGTTCTCTCTCATTCCTATCACAGCCGGTCCAACGAATAAACTTGTGGCGACTGGACTGGACAAACACGAATGGAGCTGGATGGAAATGAGCGAGCGCGCTCAAGTTCGATGGGAACCGGCCGGAAATGGAATTTTCGAGGCGCAGTATCTGGTAAATTTGTCATCCATGCTCTTTTCGACTTGACTGAGGTCTTTTTAGACTGCCGAAGGGATTTATCATCCTGCTGTGGAGAACCTGCCTGACGTCCGCGGGTACTCGACACGTGATCTGTTTGAGCAGCACCCAACCAAACCACATCTCTATCGCATGTACACTATTCATCATGTTCTGCTCCCAGATACTGATAATTATACAGTGTTGGCCGCCTCGACGATGTCATCGTCCTTGGGAATGGGGAGAAAGCCGTCCCGGGCCCTATGGAAGACATCCTCAGTGCCAGTCCACACGTAGCCGGCGTCGTTATCTTTGGCCGCGGACGTCTACAGCTCGGGCTTCTCGTGCAACCATCTCCCGCTCGTGCCATCGATCCCAATGATCAGGAACAGCTCGCGGAATATCGCAACTTGATTTGGAGCGTGGTTGAAGAGGCGAACGCAATTGCGCCGACCTTTGCATGGATCTATAAAGAGATGATTGTGGTTACCGAGTCGGGGAGGCCGATGGTCAAGAGCCCTAAGGGTAGCGTGGCGAAGAAGGCGACGTTGGAGTTGTATGCGAAGGAGATTGATACCCTGTGGGTTTTCTTTTTCGTTCTTTCCTCACCGAGTTCTAATTCACTTCTCAGCTACGACACGATCGAAGCGAGAAGCAATGCTGCATCGGAAGCGTCCCTTCCTTTTGCCTGGACGGTCCCCAATCTTCAGCCTTGGCTTCTGTTCCACGCATCTTCGCTCTCCGGCAAGACCATCGATCACGCCATCGACCTGTTCGAGCAAGGTTTCGACTCACTCAACGCAACGTTCCTCAGGCATCGGATCGTTGGTGCCTTGCGAGCTGCCCCAGTCACCCTCGACCGCGCGCAAGCCATCCCTCAGAACCTGATCTATACGCATTCTTCCGTCGAGAAACTCGCGCATGCACTTGAAGGCCTTGTCAATGGGAGTACGGGAGATGGGAGGCGGGAGGCAGCGGCCGCGATCGAGGCAATGGTGGCCAAATATTCCTCCGGGCTCGATGTTGTGCTGGCCGAGCGCCAGATTCCGTCTTCTGACGGTGCGGTGGTTCTGTTGACGGGCTCGACGGGCGGGTTGGGCTCGCATATGCTCGAACTGCTCGTTCCCAATCCCGCCATCAAGAAGATATTCGCGTTCAACCGTTCCAACGAGAAGGTTTCGATCCTGCAGCGCCATGAGGCGGCGTTTGCGGATAGAGCGTTGGATTCGGTGGTGTTGAAGTCTGAGAAGCTGGTGTTCATGGAGGGCGACTCGACGAGGAGTGATCTCGGGTTGTCGCCTCAGGAGTATACTGAGGTTAGTTTCTTCCACCTGGTGCTTGGACAAAAACCCAACGTTCGTGGCAGCTTCAACAATCTGTCACCCTCATAATACACAACGCCTGGGCGCTCGACTTTAACAAGACGCTTGTAACTTTTGAGCCTCACGTCGTTGGCACGCGGAACCTCATCGATTTCGCCCGCTCAACAACGGCGGACCCGCGATTCGTGTTCACGTCTTCTGCCGGATCGGTACAGAGCTGGAACCCGTCGCACGGGCCGGTTCCGGAGGAGACACTCGATGCCAGCGTCGCAGTCGGAGTTGGGTATGGGGAGAGCAAGTACGTCGCTGAGCGGGTGAGTAGCTTCGGCCATCAATTATCAATCCGAAAGCTGATCACATTCATCTTAGCTCCTTGCCGCCTCCGGCCTCCGTGCGACCTCCATTCGAATCGGCCAAGTCACGGGCTCCGCGTCCAATGGCGCCTGGTCGACCTCCGAATGGGTGCCGGGGATCGTCAAGTCAAGCATCACACTCGGCCACTTTCCGGCTGATCCCGGGGCGTTCGTGCCGTTCATCAGCCCAGAAGCGGTTGCCAAGGCTGTTGTGGACACTGCGCTGCTCAACGGGCAGGAAGTACCGGTATTGCTGAACGTTGTACACCCTCGGCCCGTGTCATGGGACTTTGCGTTTGGTGCGTTGGCGAAGGCGAGCGGTGTCGGGAAGTTGGTGTCGATTGATGCGTGGTTGAGAGAGGTTGAGGGGAGAGCAGTTAGCTCGACAGCGACAGATTTGGAGCAGGTGGTAAGTTGACTGTGGGCGTGCGTTTTATTTTCGAGAGACCAGCTAACGTGTTCGCAGCCTGCGATCAAGATCGTCGAGTTCCTCAGGACCACCATCTCGAGGTTGACCCGCGTCACGTTCTCCACTTCACGGGTGGATGAGATTACGTCGGCGCTGAAAGATATGAAAGAATTGGACGAGAGAGATGTGGAGAAGTGGATTGGGTACTGGCGCGGTTCTGGGTTTATTTGAGGCGACTTGAGCTAAAAGCCAAAGCAATTCTGTGGGTAGTATCCAATTCCTTAGGGTATGGACACCTTAAACACGCAGCTGACAGTCTATGTAATGTACCCTGTGTGTAGTTTGTTCAAGAAAGAAAGAAATGGATTAATGGCTGCCTGTTCCTCTTCTGTGGTCTAACGACGCCCCATTAATAGTGCGCTCTTTGTCGAGCTTGCGAGCTTGAGCAAGACGCGGGATCCGCAGGAAGGTATACGCCGGGATTCTGAGGTTGGAAACTTCATGGCCATGCAGATGACCAGGAACAGCCGCTGGCGCCAGAACTGTTGAGCAATCTCAGCAGTTGAGCCTGAGGTTGAGCAGTGGTTGAGCTGGAGCTCGAAGAACGACGATTGACCCGAATAGGATTTACATCTTCGAAAAGTAGCAACTGCGCACACATCGGGGAAATCTCGCCATCGCAGTTTCCTTTGGCCGCCGGCCAAGTCCGGGGTAACATTGACATGGATACGGGTGCGCTGGTGCCTTACTTCGTGGCCATCGCATGGCGACGAGCCTAGGACGAGTTCGGACACGTCCGGTGCGTTGACGTCGACCAGGCGCACACGACATCCCGTGCCCAGCAAACTTGCGGTCCCGCCATCCCAGCGAAGGAAAAGTAAACATCGTAAACCCTGGCCTTCGGTCATCTGCGCCTACTAGAGTCCCTGCAGTTATCGCGCCAAAAAATGAGCTTGATCGGCCAACTGTGGACCATTAAGATAAGATAACACTTGCTTGTGGGCGGTCGTCTGCAACGATGCCTTAGCGCTGAGCTCAAAAGTCCTGAAAAGGACAAGCGCGTCTGAGTTCAAATACGCCGGCAAGATCCCGAGGTAAACAAAATTCCTTCGGTGGTTATGCGGTCGCCGAGGTGTGAACGGGGTGTCGGGAAAGCGGAGAGCCGGTTTGTGGGCGAGGCGCTGGGGCGTTGACCGGGGTCTTGGAAGCGCTCTCGAAGCACACAGCGCCTCCCGCCTATCAGATGGACCGACGGAGTTTGCGGCGTTGGGCGCCCGGAGGAGTGGTCGCGAACTGTGAGTGGTGGCGCTCGAGGGGAAGACAACAACGGCATTTCCGAGAATACCACGGGTCCGCGCGGATTGCTTTGTCGGGTACAAGATGCTGATACAGGTTATGCTTGTGCTGGCGGTTTCTCTAGATTCTAGAACCTCTCGAGGTCAAGGGGCGAGTCGCTCTATCTTCCATGCATCTTCGTCCTCCGCCCGGCGTGTGTAGAGCACGCGGTCATGCAGCCGTGATGGTTTACCGCTCCAGAACTCGATTTGGCTATAATGAGTTCCCCGTAAGCTTCGCGTTCATGAGGCCGCAGAGAGAAGGCCGCGCAGTCACCTGGGCACGACGCGCCAGCCACCCCAGAATTCGGGCAGCGGGATTTCGGTGGCGTCGCCAAAACGAGCTTTGACCGCCTCTAAACGGTCGTGGACCTCGTTCTCTCCGACCACGGAACTCTGGGGGCTGGCCCAGGCGCCGAGACGGCTCCCAAGGGGCCTGCTATTGAAGTACTCGGTGCTTTCCTCGACGGAGATCTTTTCGACGCGCCCCGTTACGCGGACTTGGCGGTGGACTTCGCGCCAGTAGAATACGAGGGCAGCGTGTGGGTTTGCGAGGAGTTCCGCTGATTTGCGGGAGGTGTAGTTTGTGAAGAAGACGAATCCGCGCGCATCGATTTGTTTGAAGAGCACGATGCGGGCAGAAGGGATGCCGTCTGGTGTGCAGGTCGAGAGCGACATGGCCTCGGGCTCGTGGACGTTGCTCGCAGCGGCCGCAGCAAACCAGGTGCGGAACTGGTCGAGCGGAGACGACTGGACGGTAGATGGGGCTAGATGCTGGACATCGTTGTACTGGGTGTGGGGGAGGACCTGGATGGTGTTAGCGTCTGGCTGGGCGATGACGACGTCCATCACTGGCGACGTCCACAGCGAACGCAGAGGGCGACGAGCACCGTGTGACCCCATTCGAAACATCGAACCCATCCCGAATCGCGGCGTTTTGCAGAGATCTCGAGCTTCTTCTGCCCAATTTGGCCTGTCCGTCGTCGTCTTCGCTGACGGTCTCTATCATCCAGTTGTTGAACCCGTCGGCGCGCTCATCGCATACTTATCTCCTGCCGAGTTTTTTTTTTTTTTTATTAACTCTATTACGTTATGGCTGGATAGTAGGTTTGTTATTATTTTGGGGAGCAGTGCCTAGAACGTATCACACGAATACCATCACCGACCTTGCTCCCAACCACCACCCACGCTTCCAACCCACATTCCCTCCTTCCTCGGAACGCCTCTGCCTAGCGGTCTTCGTCGACCCCTCCGAGATCCAGCGCTCATTTTCTCCGTGCCCAGACGCGATACGGGCCAGCCAGCACACGGTGCCCGAGAGTCCTTGGTCTAGCGTGAGTGGTCGCACGCGCCTGCTCCTTTGCTTCTTGCTCAGTCTCCAATAGGTTTTGTTGTCGAGTCCTCGTCCTTCGTTTGCGGCGCGTTGCTGGCGTATACTCGGGCTTCTCGTGAGTGCTCGTCCGCCCCTGCTGCGCCAGGCGCGCTGAACCCGTCTTCCGCAGTGAAAAATGCCTGAGCTACACTCCATCTACGACCTCACGACATATGCAGTCAGCACCACTGGCGATGTTCCCAACAAGCTCGTCGTACGCCGTCTTCCTGATCGTCTGCACTCTATTTCATCGTCACCCAGGGCGCATCCACCACCGTCGTGGGTTCCAAGATGTATCTCTTCGTGAGTTCCGCTTCCTGCAGTTAACCTCATAAGCTCAGCTCGCATTTCATTCACCAGGGTGGCCGCTTGGTAGCCGAGCGCAAGATGGTCTCTGACCTCTATGTCTTCGACCTCGAGACGCACAACTGGGAGAAAATCCATCCCTTCCCTGAAGACGACGTCCCCCGTGCCCGCTACTTTCACAGCGTCGACACATGTCCGTCTTTCCCATCGTCTTCTGTGCCTATCTCTGAACCATATTTTTAGGGAACAACCAGTTGATCGTGTTTGGCGGAATGAGCAATGAGCCAGACTCGCCTAACCCCGACGAGCTCTGCGTTCTCAACGATGTCCGCTTCTTCGACATCGCGTCTCGGCATTGGCTTCCCCCGTCCCGGCTTGCGACCCCGGAAAACCTTATCCCGCGTGCACGATACGCTCAACTCTCTGCCGTCACCGGCGACCGGCTTTTCATCATCGGTGGCCAGGATTTTTACAACACCTGGCTCGACGATATCTGCGTCTACGATCTGTTGGCCAAGACGTGGTCGGAGAAGCGCGACTATCCTCGCCATTGCGGCTCATATCGCAGTGTTGCGGTCTCGTCGAACATGTGTGTCCGCTTTCCCAAGGAAGAACTCCGTGCCGCGAAGCAGCCGAACCCACTCGGCGCATCTGGTACGCGCTTCCAAACGCCGAACGTACCTCCGACGGAGGATACGACTACCTCCGAATCGTTACACCACCTTCCCTACTCTGCACCTCCGGACGACGAGCACCCCAGCGACATCTACCTGTACAGCAACTACAACGTGCGTAATAACCGTGCAATTTTTCCTCGTCGTCCACGCGCTAATACATCCGTCGCGTTTTAGTTTACTGACGTCAAACGAGAGCTAGAAGTGTTCTCACCACTCCCGGATACCGGCTTTACCATTGAGGACCGCTCCGCTGCGATGTCCGGCTCCACTTTCCCGCCAGGACTGCGTTTCCCGACGGGCGCCATCTTTGGAACCCATCTCATCATTGCCGGAATCTATCTCGCACACAGCTATCAATCCTTCTCAATCTGGGTGCTTGACCTCCAGACTATGGTTTGGTCGCGCATTGACCCGGGAAAGGCGGTCGAGTCGGGTTCTTGGTTCCGGGGCTGTCTCTGGCCTGAGCAAAACAAGTTCATGATTTTCGGCAACCGCAACGGGAATCTCGTCGACGATTACAACCGAAGGCTGCTCAGCTGGGACCACGTCGCTGTTGTCGATCTCGAAGCATTCGGCATCTATCAGCCACCTCCGTTGAAGCTCGACATTCCTATGCAGGAGCTCGGTCTTGCCGCGCTGGAGGAGGGTGTCCTTGCGGACTTTGAAATCGTTTGCGAGGACGGACGCAAAATTGGTTGCTCGCGCAAGCTGCTAGAAGACCGGTGGCCATGGCTCAAGGAGCAGCGACTAAAGCTGCTCCAGTCGGCCATGAACGCGATGGAATCGCTGCCTTCTTCTCCGATGCACATTGCGCTTCCCGATCTTCCTGGGAATGTCCCCGACGAAGAACGCCCCGATCCGCGGTTGACGCCTCGCGCATTCAACTTGTCCGAGCCGTACCCCATCACGCTCGCGCTGCTGCAATACTTCTACTCGATGGCATTGCTCACTCCGCTCCAAACGGCCCCCGCGGTCTTGAGCCAGCTGCTCGTCCTTGCGACCAACTACCGCATCACGCATCTGCAGTCGCTCGTCAAACACGCGATGCATCGCGCCTTGTCCAACTCGACGTCGGTTGGCGTGTACGAGGTTGCGACGCTCTGTAGTTGTCGCAGTCTCCAAATAAGGTTGGTCTACTCGCGATCTCGTGCTTGCGCCACTTTTCTGATGGGCTTGATTTGTTTTAGGGCGCTCAAGACCGTGATGGTGCGTATGCTCGTGCTTCTTGCACCAAGGCGATACTGACTTCGGCTATAGTCGTACACACAGAAGAAACCGACGCGTTCACGTAACGATAAGGATGGAGGCGGAGGAGGCGGAAGCCGACCTTCTGATGGCGGTGGCGGTGGCAGTGGCCGGAGCAACGGAGTGGGTTCCGGCCCGTCCGACTCGTCCCAATTCTCGACGCGGCCGCGGGGAACGTCTGATGCGCGGTGGGCGCAGCCTAGCGGCGGCAGTTACAACAACTACAGCGGTAGGCAGGGCAGCAACCGCTACTCGGACGTCGCGTTTGTCGAGGATGCCGACCAGCTTTTTACGCTGCCGGTGTTCAACAAACCCAACCGCCACACGCGCACAGAGAGCGTCGTTTCGGTGCGGACAGAACGCGAGATCGAGGAGCTCATGGCGTATATGTCGGCGCCAGCATCGCCCGTGCCACGGTCACCCCGCGTTTCGGAGCAGTCGTTCATGGACGAGCTGTTCGAGAGCGCGATGTCGCATCCATATGCCCCGTCGATGCTTTACGACGATGACGACGAGTACGGCACGGATGAGAGCTATCGCCCGTCGAGCTCACGAGGCTCCGTCTCGGTGTCGGCGACCGACGAGGAGTCCGAGTCGGAGTGCAATCACAGCCAGCCACCAACACCGGGACGCGGACGGGCACCTTCGTCGAAGAACCTCACCGCGTACCACCTTCCGCGACGCATCGATGCTCGCAAGAGCGCCACGCCTTCCCTCGTCTCGTCGGCTTCTACCTCGTCACGTGGTAGCGCGTACCTCTCCCCACTTACACCGCCAATGTCTCCGCAAGTGTCGGCTGCGCATGCACTGGAGATGATTGAGGAGCAACAGTATGCGGACGAGGAACACGACTCGTTTGACACGCAACGAATCCGGCCGACGCGTCCCAGCCCGATTGTGGATACAACACCATCCGTGCCGTGGTCTGCGCCGCCCGGCAAGACGCGCTTCCCGCCGACGGAGACAAAGATTACCGAGAGCGCACGGACAGACGACTTGACGCGGACGATGTCGCCTGCTCCGTCTGAGGAAACCGTGTCCAACGGCCGCAGCGCACGACATAGTATCTCTGGAAGCGGCTTCTCGCGCCTGCTCTCCCGCAAGCTGCTGCCGAGCACCCCCGTCTCCTCGCCCTCGTCGCCGGTCATGTCGATGTCGTCTATGCCTCTCCTTTCGATGTCGGTGAACCCGTACGCGTCTGCTGCGCCGAGCCATCTGTACCTGGATATGAAGGCGCAGAAGGCCGAGGAAAAGCGGCAGAAGAAGGAGGCGGCCAAGGCGCGCACGGAGGAGCTCGCTCGGCGGTTCAACGACGCTCGGGCCAAGACCCGAGACGACAGCGACAAGTCGTCTAGTCGGTCCAAGGAGAAGAACCTCGAGCCCGTCGTTGCCATGTACGGTGGCGTCATGCGTGGTGGGCTGACGTTGTAGAGCGCGACTGGCGGTGGCCGCGCCAGGTTCGTGCACTTAATTGATGTTTCCATTACTGCCTGCGTTCTTTCCTTTCCTCTCTTTTTCTCCGTGTCTCTCTCATCCATCTGTACTGCAATCTGTCATTCATTCCTTTTACTTTTTCTCTCTCTCTTTCTCTCTCTCTTTTTGACGACTATCGTTATTGCCCACAGCCTCACCAGCGCGGATTTAAGCCATTGTACTGCTCCTTTTTTGTTTTCTGCATGTTTGCCTGTTTAACAAAAAATCGTACATACATCCGGTTCCTAGTACTTCTGGTGCTGTATTTGTTTGTACGACTCGTAATCTAACTGTAGTTTCGTTCTCTGCGGCGTTTTGACGAGGCCGAGAATGCTTATGAGACGCTGACTAACACTCGTCCACCGTCCCAATAAGGAGATTTCTAAACTCTGCGTGTTGAGGACCTTCTGAGAGGCAGGCTAGCGCTTTCCAGACCTACGGACGCGAACAAAGTGAATTCCAGCTCAGGTAAACAGACTTGGATTCATATTCTACTACATGTACCTAGGGTTAGGGTTAGCGCCACCAACGAACCAAAAAAAAAAGAGGCCCGCCTAGCCGAGTGGCCGTGGCAGGACTGGGAAATATTCGGACGGTGCATGAGCCGAAGCCCATACAAACCGCGGGCGCTCTCTGAATGGACAGGGTCGCCGTGCTATGGAGAGTTCCCGCGGCCCACAGCTCCAGGTATGTGAAGGGAACTGTGCCATCAAGGTAAGTATGAAGACTTCAGACGCAGAGAGGGTGGTTTTGACGAATCGGGCTTGCGCACGGACCATGTCACGTGTATGATGCTGACTAATCTCGTATCTACTGCCCCACCCACTCGTTCAGCCATCCAAACACCTGCTTGTGCCATTCCAGACTATTCTCGTGGCCGAGGACCCAGTGATTCTCGTCTGGAAAAATAACAAGACGGCTCGGAACGCCCAGCCTGCCAAACTTGAGCAGTAGCACAAAGAGAACAGCAAGACACCCACTGCTGCAAGGCCTGGAACGGCGCAAGCCCCTCACTTTCCGGAATACGAAAGTCGCGGCTACCGTGTATGATGAGCATCGGCGTCGACCACTTGCTCACAAAACCCGCTGGGTTGTTCTTGCGGTGACCCTCGGCGCCTTTATCGCTCCAAGCAACACCGTCGAAATCGTGGTTGAACTGGAGCCACGTTAGAACGTCTTCATCTCTTTCTCGACCTGCGTCTTACTAGATTCGGGATATCGGTGGTCAGGCTACCGCGCGATTAGCCTTCCTCCTTGCATGAATCGAACGCCCAAACTGACGATAATGCCGCTGTATCAAAAATGCCGTCGTGGCAAACTAGGGCTTTGAAGTTGAAGCCAAATTCTGGATGGCCCTGAATCCAGTTGATACTGTAGCCACCGTAACTGGCGCCGAGGCTAACAGCGCGCTCGGGGTCGATCTAACGGGAACGATTCAGAACGAGTTGAACGAGCAACCACAATTTACCTCGGGGTACTTCGATAAGACAAAGTCGAAGCCGGCCTTCATATCGACAAACGGCTTTCCGCCCCAGTCGCCCACGATACCAGCTGCGAAGTCTGGGCGGAATTAGACACCGCAACGCGACGAGAGCATCAACAAACCAGCTCCGAAGCCAGTACTTCCGGTTGGGTTCATCCAAATAGAGAAATATCCTTCTTGAGAGAGCACTGCGGCACAATTAATATCCTCCCCCAGCTGTGGAGATATACACACTATTAGGATTCCAACGCGTCGACCATTCGTCGGAGAATGAATTCTGGGGTCCTGTCGAAGTTCATCTTTGTTCCGAGACTCGAAGCGCAATGCCTGTACCTCCGTGAATGACCATCGCCACGGGCCAGTGGTGGACCGCACTCTCGCCAGCGCTCCATCCTCGGGGCTTAAAGAGCCAGCCTTGGACGCGCCGACCCAATGCGCCAGTAAACCAGAACTCCTCTCCGCCATCCAAGCTCTTGTCCTTGAGCGCCGCTTGCGAGAGGTACGTGATCTGGTCGATTTTGCCGCGAAACTCGGGTGTTGGGTGTGACTTGAGGTCTCGCTCCAGCGTATCGAGTCCGCTGATGACGAAGACGTCATTTGGGCTGGTGTAACTCGACTTCGTGATAAGCAGATGGCCATTAGGCAGTGGCTGGATGGCCGCTACAGCCCCGCTATGCGTCAAGGTGACCAAATCCGGAGCGGGCGACGAAGTATCTGGGACAGGGAGAGCAAACACTTTGACTTTGCCGTGATGTTCAGCAGTGAAGTACAGTGTTTCGCCGTCGAGCGAAAACTGAATGTCGTTAGCAAGGTCTCGACAGAATAATACTTCGTACTTTGAGCGAGCCGGGACGAGGGATCCAGTCCGCTCCAACGGCGACGCGGCTATCTTTCTTCAGATCGTAAACGACTATGGTGCAGCTGACGAGGAATTCAGCCAGGGCTCGACGGGATGAAAGGAAAAGATCGCACATTGCGTTGCCTTCGTGAGTGGCCGAATTTGGGTTCTCGGTCCACGCAACTTTCGTGAGTTGGTTGTTCAACAACGCACTCGCACCGTCGTGGCGTCCGTCAGAGAGTAGCTTGCTGTGTCCTGGCGATGCAAGATCGATGGCATATATCTGGCAATCCGTTTTCTTGTGTGCTGAGGGAAAAAGTTGTGGGCTTGCCTGTGACGTCCGATCGAACTGTTTTTGTGGTTCGGTCGTGTACACAATATGGTCTTCGACCAGGTGAAAGTTGTTTGAAACCTAACTCGTGATTAAATGAAGCTTGACCCGCCGCTGAAGAACGTACATGGCCCGTGCCCTGAAGCAAATTGTCGAATTGCTCGCTTAGAATCCACGTTCCGTTTTGACTTTGTACCAGTTCGGCGCAGAAAATAGAATACGACTTCGGGCCCTTCCTAGGCAGCGTAAGCATGCACTGCTGATTCTTGGCGGAGGACATACCAAGCGTCCCAAAGGCGGACAGGGGCGTCGTTGAACACCATGGCCGTTGTCCCACGATTTGCCCAAGCAGCGTCGTGATCCCGCACGGCGGAAATATTCCCGTCTGGATAAACGAGGTCCGCGAAGACAAGGTGGCCGTTAGAATACTGAAATTTCGAGGCGGTCGCGGTTGGGAATTTCGCAATGAGCTGCGGGGACTTGACGCTGAGCGTATCTATCTGGTTGATCTTCAAGGCGAACAGCTCTAGGACGTCTCCCTCGACAACAGCGTGGGCAAGGGTACGATTGTCGAGCCAGAAAACGGTTCCGTTCAGCTCCAACGAGAGGCTTTCCGGCCCGGTCGCATCCAATGTCGTCAGAACGATCGACTTTGCATTGCTAGAGCGCGTTCAGCGTCAAGATGTGGTGGATATACGACAGCGAACCTTCTCTGCCGGAAGGAATACTCGGTCACCGGGATAAACGCCAGATCTCCTGCCGCGTTTGCGACACCAACCCCAGGACGAGGCAGCTCGATGAAATTCTCCAGCGTGAAGCGACTCTTGTCGTCCTCGAGCGTGAAGGCATGCTGCGACACGCCTACAACGACGTGGGACGCTGCAAGGCTAAACAGCCACCAGGCACTGGAAACGCGCATGGGAGAGGCTGGCAAGTCGGTCGCCTGGGAGATTCGGGGTTATGCCCGCAGCGCGGACGACTGTCGCGCTAACTATCCGAGGTGTCGGAGGTCCATCGAGGGTGAAAACGCGTGACTGGTCCTTCTCTCACTCGAACAACCATGGCGGACTGCGCGTTCGAGCACAACGCGCCCTTCACAACGTCGTCTTTCTCCTTAAGCTTTCTCCTCCGTCCGGCGTAGACTGCGTGCTGCAATTTGACCGCCAGGATTTTTTCTACGTGTCGCGCGTTCCTCCCCCAGTCGCCCAGCCTGCTTCCTTCCACTACTGTCCGACCCCCAACAAGGAGCCAGCCCCACAAGCATAGTCAAGGAGCAGCGCGCCTCTCTACGCGCTGCACCTGTTACGCTCGTGGAAGATTGACCCGCTTGCGCTCTTGCTGTTCGGCTTCGTTTTGAAGTCGCGCAGGCTCACAAGGGTGCTTGCGTGGATCGTCTCTGTAGAGTTGAGGAAGGCTACAGCGTCGTCTGGAGTTTCATGCCGCCCTCGTAGTTTGGGGACATACATGTTGCATCGCCTATGAAAATTTGCTTCTCCAGTGACTGGTGGTGCAAAACAGGGTCCGTCTCTCGAGTACACTGCGGTCTTGAACTACTACAAGTGGTACACAGTACAAATTACGGTCGCAAAACGACTTTCAGGCAACCAACTTCGCGTTATCCGTCAATATCTTGTTCAAGCCCTCGCGCTTGTTGCACGACGCGAACTTGAAGCTCGCGGCAATTTCATCGAGCTCCTCCAAGCTCTTCCCGACGAAATGATCTGCCCATTCTTTGACCAGAAACTCGGCCACGAGCATGTTTCGAGACAACCGCGTTATGCGGTCGGACAGACGCCAGACGGGGTGCGGGTACAGGTTGCGATTGCCCTCTGGGATCTCCTCGATGATGTGGTCGATGAGCGGCTTGTACACATGCTGCACGGCCGTATCGTCTGCGCCCCAGGCATCCACCGCCAGCCGGTGTTTCTTGGCCAGGAACTTTTCGAACAAGGTCATGTATGGCGTGGTGGTCGCGACATGGACCATTCCCTGGAAGCCGATGTCCTTGTAGAGCCAGATGGACCAGCTGAGGCGGTCGTGGTTGTAGATCGCGAGCTGATCCTTGAGCACGTGATAGCGCGTGACGTTTATGGCGTCTGTCGCGTCGCCATCGTACTGCTTGCGCGCGTAGACTGGGCCCCATTCGCCGTTCCACACGCACAGCCCCCGCGCATCCATCCACTCCCGCTTCTTCTCGTAGCTCCGCCGCATCCGTCTCCCCTGCGCCTCGGTGCCTTCGTACGCCTCGGGCGCCTTGGGGAACCCAAAGGACGAATAGTCGTGGATCGAGTACGCGGTGTTGTCCCAGTTCTTGTGCGCATCGCCAAAGTGCGAAAAGTCCGACGCGAATGTGTTTCCGTCGAGGAAGATGACGTGCGCCGGGTCGACGGCCCGGATGGCGGTGTGCAGGCGGTTATAGAACGCGACGAGGCGCGTGTGGGTGGGATCCGTGGGCTCGTTGAGCGGGTTGTAGCCTGCAATCCATTTGTTGTCCTTGTAGTGCGCGGCGAGCTGCTCCCACAGCCAGATGGTGCGGTCCTGGAAGTCTTTGTGGTTCCAGACTGGGGAAAGGTCAGCAACTCGAGTGTTTCACGAGAGTGCGGTCGTACAATTTGCGATATGGCCACCGCTGCCAGGGCATGCTTGAGACTAGATTGTTGTAAGACGGGAAACGACTCACTGGTCCGAATGCCAGTCGGTGTTCTGCCCACCCGGCGCAGTGTGGAGGTCAAGAATCGTGTAGATGTTGTTGGCCGCGCAAAGCTCGATAACGCGGTCAAGATGCTTGAACCCAGACTCCTTGAGCACGCGCGGGTTCATGTCGTCTTCAAAGTGGTGATAGTTGAACGGCAAGCGAATGCAGTTGAGCCCGAGGGTGCTGAAGAACTTTGCATCGTCCTCGAGGAAGAAATACTCGAGGAACTTGTCGAAGAAGAAATCGGACTTTTCTTGGCCGATGGTCTGTGCGAGAGCATCGCGAATTTGGTACTCGCAGCCAGGGTAGCCTGATATGAAGTTCTCCATGCTGTGGACCGCTAAGTCGTGCGCGCTTGGGAGAAATGGCAAACGAACTTCATCCAACCACCGAGACCTGCGCCGCGAAGAACGACCTCATTGCCAGCCTCGTCGACGAGTTTGGTGCCTGATACCTTGAGGAGAGACATTGCGGGGGAAAGTGGTTGTGGAGGCCAGTTATGTAGGCTCGGGGTATCACGTCGTCCGAGATTTCCCCGCATCGGCTCAACATTTGGCCCACGAAGCTAACTCGGAAGTAAGCCCAGCCGGAGAGATTCGCCAAAGCATCCGCGCCATGGTGAGAGCCAGAGCGCGTCTGATCACCGCACGTGCACTCACTCGCGCTTGTCCTCCGACCCCGATGTGGATTCTGAGCAGTCAATTCGGGACCACCGAATCTGCTCCAACATGTCAGCCCTTTCACGTCCCCGGTGTTAATCTCAGCCATGCATAGGCGACCGACTGCTTCGAACGGGAAATACGTATAAACTCAGCCGAGCCGAGGGGTCGGCATTGCGCATCGCGTCCAAGAGGGTTTCCAAGCAGCACGGCCACTTCACCGTCGCAAAGTTCAGCAAGAACGACGTCACGGACGCGTCCAAGCGGCCCGCTCTCACGTTCACCAACACCAAAGGCAAGGACTGCTACGTGACTCGCGCGGGCGGTCCGTTTACAATCAACGACGGGGCCACCGGTGAACTGCAGGATGGGGATGAAATCTCGATATTCAAAGACGGTATTCTGAGGTGCGTATCGTTCCAGTCTTGTGGACGACTCGTCCAATTCACCCGCAGCGTACGTTGGAAGCCTGTTTGCTGCTTCCAAGAATCGCCGGCCAAGGCCGACGCACTCAAGGTCTGCGCGTCTCTAGGTGCGTCGCAGGCTGTTTTGGACAAATTCGAGCACGCTTATCAGCTACAGGGATCCATTTGGTCAACAAGCAATCGCCAGGAGTAACCCACCATCTCACTTCCGAATGTGATGCCACCCTCGTACAAGCCATATCCCTCGTTTCTGGATGCCATTTCGTCAAACCCGAATGGCTAAAAGAACTTCTCGGCGTTGACAACACGAGCCCGGCCAACTTGCCCATCGAGTGGTCGAAACCAAGCCTGCCTTCGCCAGGAAAGTTCCAGCCCGAATTTACAGCGACGCTCGCAGAAGACTGCAAAAAGGCAGAACTCTGGCAACCCGGTGAAGAACGGCACGCCATGCTTGCGCGGCACACGTTCCTCTGTGCTGGAGAGAAGGCGCAAGTGGCCAAGTCGCTGAGACTGTTGCTTGAGCGAGGCGGCGGCGATGTCAGCGCATTCGACATTAACACCGGTGCCGAGACGTGGAGACAGACCCTGAAGCGCAACATGGCCAAGACGGACCAAACTCTCATCCTCGTCGCAGACGTTGATGCGTGCAAAGCCGCGCTGGGCAAAGGGTGGAAGGCGATAATGGACGTCACTAACGAGTGCGTTGTCTTGCGTGCGGACCCTCACTTGTCCTCAACTTCTTCCAGATTTGAGCTGTCTTTCTCTTCCACAGAAGATATCGTCCATGCAATTATCAGTCGCGACAGGACGCTGCTTCGTACGCCTTCGGACTCTCAGGAGCAAGAGATAGCCGGCACGCATATTTTTATTTCCTGGCCTTTCCGCTAATCGCACAACAGGTCCCGCGTCTTCTCCGCTTCCAACCCGAGTGCCCAATAGCTTCCCGGAGGAGGTCGAAGGTGCAGAACAATCCCCAGAACCCGAACCTGTGCGACCCAAGAGGCAACTCGTCCGTCGTGTGACTCGCGCGTCATCTCAAGATCCAGAACCCGCCACAGATATGCCACCGCCGCCAAGAAAGGTGAGCTCAAAGTCTGCCCTTCACAATTTTGATGGCTCACGTGATCGTAGGCTTTGACGCGGAGAGCCGGCGATGCGCAGATTATTACTGGCCTGGACGACCCGTCGTTTGTTCTCAGGAATATGGACAGCGAGAGCTCGAAGCAACCGTCGGCACAGGCACCTCCAGCAGCAGAGGACGACCTCGACGTGCGTGTTTGGCATTGGTGTTTGTAAGACTAACCGATATCCAGGCACCACGACCGCGTCGGAAGCAACTGAAACGCCGTGTTGGTGTCGCCGCAGATCCCAACGACCCAGTCGCGATGCTATTACAACAAGGCGCGGCGGGTCTCCTGGCTGGACGCGTCGGTTCGAGCACGGGACCTGCAGCCGACCTCGAGGACGAGCCTCCCCTCAAGAAATTCAAGGCACTCTTCGAGGGTAGCATGCAGCAGGATGGAACGCAGAGTTTGATTCCGGACGATGACGAGGATTTTATTACCTCGCAGCTCAACAGCCAGAGCCAAACGCAGACGCAGTCGGGAGCGACTGGACGGCGGAGGAACGCGATCTTGCGTGCGGTTCCGGAAGAGGAGGAGGAGAGTCAGAGCCAGGCGGTGACGGCGGCTGCGAGCAGGAAACGCAAGGAACGCAGTTTCGACGGGGACGATGTCGAGATGGCCGATGTCGAGGCGGCGCTGGCGACGCAGGGCTCTATGCCGGCGGCGAAGAAGCGTGCTGGTGCGGGGGTTGTGGCTCCAGTCCAGCGTGTGCCGTCGGCCGTTACTCAGCCGACCACGACTACGGCGCAGAAAGCAGCTGGTCCATCTGGCACGACGGTGAAGCTCGGGAAGAACGCCGCTGATGCAGCCACCGCTGGTGCCGCTCCAGGCAAACCCGACCAGGATACTGCGTTCCTCAAGGCGGTCGCGTCCACGAAACGCGGTAAACGCGCCGAAGACGATTTTGACCGCGATTTCAACAACCTGAAGATTCCCAAAGCGGAGTTGCAGGCGGACGAGGAGGAGAATCGGCCTGCATGGGAGTTGTTGGAAGATTTTGATGATGGCGCGGTTACCGGCAACTTCATGGTCATCGAGGAGCTGGAGGTGTTCAAGAGTCGGAACGGAGACGCCGCTGAGACTGGGAATAGTCGGAGAGGAGCACCGGCCGATGCGCGTTGGGAGGGCAAGATCAATTTCAAAAAGTTCAGACGGGTAAGTGGTTTGCGGTCGTTTTCAGGGCTTGGTTGACGAAGACGATACCAGAGCAACTCCTCGATCCCGAAAGAGAGAGTCACCGTGTACTTGAACGACGCGCGGCCGGACGCTCGAGATGAAAGTGAGTAAAGTTGATGCAACTGTTTATAGTGGCCGACTTGATGGGCAGGTAATTTCTGGAACGACGATTTGGAGGTCAAGCCACCACCTGATTCGCCGGACCTGGACGACTTTGGCCCGACTTTGCCACCCACGCAAAAGGCAGCCGCGAAAAAGGGCGCCACACAGAAGGCGACGACGCAGAAGAAGGAATCGCAGTCGCAGAGTCGGAAGTTGCTTACGATTGATGATTCCGAGTCGGACGAGCCGCGCCCACCGCCACCTGCACAGACGCGTAAACGGAGCAAGCCACCGTCTGTTGCTGAGCCGCCCGCTAAACGCAGTCGTACGACTCGGGCTTCGTCGCGTGCTCCCGAGTCGTCAAAGGCCGCACCGCTGTTTTTGGACGACTCGGACGAGGGCGGGGGCAGCAGATCTGCTCCTCGAGGTGCAACGCAGGATGATGATGACTTTGAGATGGGAGACGAGACCCAGACACTGAAAACGCAGCCGGCAAGAAAGTCGCAGAGAGCCACTGCGAAGAAGGCTATCGTGGTCGATAATGACTCGGACGACGAGGCCGTGTTTGTTGGCTTCCGGAGGCGTTAGGTAGACCGTGTTGTTGTTTTGGGGCACACGTGATTTTCACTGCTTGTCATGAGCACCGACGGGCTGTTGGCTCTCCGCCAGGCTATCAAGGCCAAAGACACGATAAAATTCGAAAAGGACGGGCAGCCATGCGAGACCCTGCTGGACGCCACGCACCTGGTCCTCTCTCCCTCATCCACACTACCCAAATCCACACCAACACGTTATCGTCGGCCACAAAGCGACGACGTCTTCACGCTCGGGGCATTGTACCTGGCGTGGCAGCTGCAGAATGCCTCCGGCGCGGACTACATGAAGCAGGCGCGTGAGAGCGGGATGGCGTCCGGGTTTGTGAGCGTCACTGAGCGGAAGAATGTCGTGGACTGGTTGGAGGGAAGGACAACGGACAACGAAAGGATACTCCCTCTAGCAGGAGGTGCGCTCGTCGTCTGTTCGTTCGCTGAGAGGCGCTAATGACTTTATAGACTCTAGCACGCCGCCAGGGTCGCCTCCCACCTCGAGCAAAACGCTTCCGACGCCGCATCGTTCAAACGCCGTCGCGTCGACGTCTTCGCCCACAAAGCGGCGGTACGTCCCCAACACGCGCGACATGGAGGCCGTCAAGAAGATAAAGCAACACGAGGTCGAGTTGAGGGATCGCAATTCGGTATTGCGGGGAACAAAGCCCAATGTGCGTCTTCCTTGTTCTTCAGAGAAAAATGCTCATGGCAGCAGAACTTTGCCAACATTCGAACGGTGTACGCGGAAAAGCTGAAGAAGATGAAGGAAACCAGCCGGTCGGGCAACTCGTCCACGCCCAACACACCCGAACCCCGTTCTGTGATCAAAAAGCCGCGGAACAATTTCCCAATCATCATGATATCTTCGTCGCCGACTGCGCTCATTACCATGCATAATGTCCGGCGGTTCCTGCAGGAGGCGATGTGCGTCATTCGGTCTCGGTCCGACCACTTCTGACGGTTCATACAGTTTCGAGCCATCCAACGAAGCACGACAACGCGCCGTCGCAGAAGGCAATCCGCGTCCCGAAGACATGATCCCAATTTATCGGAAACGGACATCCATCGATTCGTCGGGCAAGGAGCACGAGTCGCAAATGCGATACGCGATTGTCGACAGCGTCGAGGCGCTGGCCAAGTTCGGCACGGACGCATGGGACCGCGTTGTTTGTGTGATGACCACTGGCCAGCAATGGCAATTCCGGCCCTACAAATGGAACGAGCCGATACAGCTCTTCCACCACGTCAAAGGCATCTACGTTTCATGGTCGAACGATCCCCCGAACCCGAGAATCAAGGATTGGAATGTAACGGAGCTCAAAGTGTGTATTTTCCCCACCCTCCGTTCAAGAATTCCGCCTCTGAATGTTGCCTGCAGATTGATCCAACGCGTCGGCACGTCGACAAGGCCGTCGTCGCGCATTTTTGGAAGATGCTCGACACTTGGACGACTGCGAACAAGCCGGGGCTGATGAGTGGTTGACGACCGGGTTGTGAAGGCGCGTGTGGTCGGAAGAATACGAAATGCGATGTTGCGTGCAATCTGCGGTGTGTAGTCTTTATCCGATCCCGACGTGAACGTGGATGCTTGCCGAATCCTCGATTTACACAGCTTTCGGCGTCTGTCTCAAGCGTCAATCCCGAAAAGTGACTCACATGGCCTTGAGGCGCGACGCGCAGTCATCAGCGCGCACTTTAAAAGACGGCGCCGGCACGCTGGAGGCTGAGCCCCTTCTTCCTTCCCCTCACTCCGCCAGAATGTCTATAATTGAGAAGGAGAAGACGGAGGCTAATGGACAGGTTATCCCAGTGTCAGATCCTACCACCGGCCGCAGCGCCATTCAAGAAACAACCCTTGGCGTCTGGCGCGTCCTGACCGAGAAAGAGACGGCAACTCCAAGTCTTGCGGCGCGTTGGGAAAAGGCGATCGGCTTCTTGCCAACAGTGCGGACATTCGTGACGGAAGTCATCGTGCTGGACCCGTTGAAAATTGGGGCGCTCCTCTTGGCTCAACTCTGGCTCAACTCGAAAGATGTGGTCTTGTTGCATCTATCCATGCGCGTCCTAGCTTTGGTGTGTTTCTCGTGTCGTGGTCAGACGCGTCGTTGACGCGTCGCGTAGATCGAGGTTGGGCTGAGAGAAGGCAAACCAGATGCAGCCGCGATCGTGACTGCCGTTGCGGAACGTCTGCTCATGGTCGCGGTGAGCTCCCTGGTAGAAACTATGAGGTTCGTCCTTGCTTCGACTGCGCAGTCGGTGATTGAACTGACTCCTTGGCATCTAGCGAGCGGTGGTCTACGACTATGCAAAACCGCGTTACGCACCACTTTCAAGAGAAGATTTTCACGGCGCAACTGGAAGCTGAGATGCCGGCCACACATGGTACTCGCGTCCAAAATGCTGACCATTGATGATTGATCACGTGCGTAGATGCTACTGACGACGACTCGATAACCGCAAGACCGATGTGGGAGCACTTCATGACAACCCTCAATATCAGTGGCATCGTGCTTCAGGCCGTGTTCATTCTCGCATACATCTCCACACTCGCGAAAAACGACGGCCCGATGTTTGTGCTTTTGTGTGCGGTCCCGCCGTTCTTCAGCTGGTTAAGGAGGAATCATCTTTGGGAACAACGTGTGTTGTTGTCTGTTCTTTCCAGTGATCATTGCGCTGAACACTCTTGGCGTGTAGCATTCGTGGCGGCTGCGGCAAACGAGGATTATCTGCGGATGAGGGCTTTAAGCAAGCTGGGGGAGGAGAAATACAGGCAAGATGTGATCAGTGGAGATCTTGGAGACTATATTATCGACGGTGAGATGGCTTTTTTGCGTCGAATATGGGTTTTTGACTCGTTCCCTGTTGTAGAGTATGAGCAAGCGCAAAGGACGCTTGGGGACATTCCTCACGACCACCCCGTCACACTTTGGGAGCGCCAACGCTCAGTCGTTTCGAAGATTGGAGAAGAATTGCTGGAAAATCTGCCGATGGTTTGATTCCTTCTGCTCTGCCTCTAGCGACAGTTGCTGAACGAAAGCACAGGTGTACTACGCGGCCAACGCGGTACTCAACCCAGCTACGTTCAGTCTATCCAAGATCGCGATGCTGCAGCAGTCCGAATCTGCGCTACGCCGGACTATTTTCGACGGCGTATGGAAGTTGGACTCACTCAAGCGCGGGATGGTGTTCATCAGGCGGCTGTACAAATTCTGTGCTCCATTGCGCACTTTGGAAGATGGTGTACGCAAGTACCCGTCGTCGGAAGAGGCGGACCGGGCAGGGATGTCGATTGAATTGAGGTACGGTGTTCGCGTTTGGACCGCTAGCCCAAAGCTGACGTTCGTTAGGAACGTGTCCTTCTCGTATCCCGGCGGAAAAGATAACGCGAAAGCCCTCGATGACGTTTCGTTTTCCATCAAATCTGGCCAGCTCGTCGTTCTTGTTGGCTCAAACGGTAGCGGCAAGTCGACCATCGTCAAACTACTCGCTCGTCTCTACGACACGATTTCGGGAGAAATCCTCGTCGACGGTACAGACATCAAAGAGTACCTTATCGCAGACTTGCGTGCTGCGACCGCCTCGTTGACCCAAGATCATCATCTCTATCCGCTTTCGCTGGGAGAGAACATCGGGTTAGGCAACCCGGCATTGATGAGCGAGGAGGCGGAGATCATCAAGGCGGCGGAGAAGGGCGGGTCGAGTGAGTTTGTGAAGAAGTTGAAGGAAGGGTTCGAGACGGTGCTTGACCCCCAAACCGAGTCGTATTCAATGCATGTGAAGGACTCGGACGGGACGCCGTTGGCGAAAGAGCTGGAGCGGATAGCCAAGAAGACGGATATCTCAGGTTGGTTTTCGAGTGGTCTTAGGCATCTGACTGATTCCTCGCAGGTGGAGAGAGGCAGAGAGTTGTCGCTTCACGGACATTCATGCGCTTTACGACGGGCAGCGTTAAGTTGGTTATAGCAGACGAGGGCTCCTCGGCACTTGACCCAGAAGCTGAGTGGACCCTCTTCAATAATCTCCGAGAGGAGGTGCGTTGGACTTGTGTTTCTCTACCCCCACTAACGCAGTACAGAGGGAAGGCAAAACTCTAATATTTGTCACGCATCGTTTTGGGCATCTGACGAGATTTGCCGATACGATACTATGCATGAAAGAGGGGAAGCTGGTCGAGTGCGGCACTCACGACGAGTTGATCGCGAAAGAAGACGGGGAATACGCGAAATTGTATCAAATACAGGCAAAGGCTTTCGAGAAGGAAAGGAATAACAAGGATATCGCGGAGCCGAGTAACTAGAATACCTGTAGCATATAGAATGTAGGCGGAGCAGTGTGGTCGTGGACGCGTATTTGAGAAAGTCGCTCTTGAATGCAACGGTCACGACTCGGAACCGCTTTTCGTCCCCTCTTCAGTGTCGGAACCCAGCGCAGGCTACTCTCGCAGAGGGCGCCAACAGCAACACCATCGAAGCCCAAGCCCGAGGTTGGGCACGAGCAGGATTTCCGGAGACCGTGGTTGTACCGCGTCGTTGGCGTCGGGCACTTTATCATCATCCCAAGTACGCGCTATAATTCGACGTCTTGCGGAAGATAACTGACCAGAATGCAGTTGTCGTTGCCTATGCCGCCTTTTTCTACGACTGGGAAGACGAAACTCGCGGAGAGCATGTTATGAAACCGGTGTGGTCTCTTCGCGCGTTGGACGCCAAAGCTCATTCATCCAGCTACGCAGGTGGTTGGAGGCGAAAAAGGCTGCGTTTTTCAGCCTCTCGCCCTCGGAACAACAGCTCGCGACTGGTGAGCACACCCTGGCGAAGCCTGACGCTGCCGCACCCGCATCCAATCCGGCCCCCTCCCGTTCCTCTAGTTGGCTACCCACCAGCTTCTTCAAACCGTATTTTATCGTCAGATTCGTCGCTCCGGATGGTCCGGCTGCCAGCTCAGTGCGTGCTCCCTCTCTACAACTCTTCCGGAGTACTAAAACTTCCTCTCAGGGCTTGCGCCAAGACGACCTCATCGTGGTCTTCGGCGACATTCCCGTGAAGGATTTACCGCCGTTAAAATTCCACGCGATGCTCGCGTCTGCGGCCAACGAACAAGCGCCGATTCCGTTGGTGGTATTAAGGGATGGACAAGAGATGCAGCTCGTGCTGTTGCCTGGGAAGGAAGGAAACCTCGGGTAAGTGTCTTTCTGGACGGTCATGGACTGCACTAAGAGATAAACAAGGTGCGCTTTGGAGCGGTACGAACCAGGCCAAGTAAGAATATGAATGTACTCTGGCTCCAAAACAGTCTCCTTCAACGTCCCGCTTCCGGCTATATCTCGATGCCAGGAATGGCTCAGCCACGACAAAGGCGTGTTTCCGATGCGAGCAGCAATGGCTTCCTCCCAAAACTCTACTGAGGCAGTTGACTATTGATATCCTAGGTTTTCTGGCGACACATGACTTTTAGCGGACGCGAAAGGACTCCCCGTATAAGCCAGGTGAATATTCCACATTGCACTCGCACGCAGCTTGGTTTAACTAAGACAGAAACGAAGAACCTTCCGGAAGTGTTGATCTCCCTCATGCGCATCGGGGTCGAGGGCAGCGAGGTCAGGGTCGATGTCGACCTGGTTAAGGCGACCAACTCGATGGTGCCGGCTTGGGGAGGAATAACAGCACGATCTCAGATACGTTCTCACCCAACTCGTGGCTATGGCTGAACGACAAAAAGCTCGACTACGAACGTACATTCTTCACCTTCAAGTAATCGTCCTTCAAACCTCCGGTGCTGCCCGTCTCTTGCGGCCACCAATCAAATACGTCGCTGCGCGCACCTCGAAGAGTGGATCTCCTGCGGGATCGATACCATCCACACGCGGGACTGGGTCATAAATGATGCGCTTCTGCTGCTGCTTCTGCTCGTGCATGTCCGGTACTGCGTCGAGCACAACAGTTCCCAGTACGATCTTCTTACGGCTCTCGGGCCATTGGATCGTCACGTCATCCGTTGGGTCGCCCTCTTCCGCCACCTGCGCCACGATCTTGTAGGACACGGGACCTTTGGCGATGCGCTCGGGGAGCTCATCATAAAGATAGCTGCTGCTCTTTTGACTGAGCGCGGCAGCGTCGAGATGGTGCTCTCCCGCCTCGGGAACAATCGTGTACCGAACAAAGCTCTCCTTCCCGCTCTTATCGGTGAACTTGAACGCATGCAACGCGTAGAACGCCTCGGTCGCGAGGCTGACGGAGTTGGGCTTTGGGTACTCGACAAACTTCTTGGCTGCGGGATGCGTCGCAAGGAACTCTGGGACCTTTCCGCTCGCAACAGGTCCAAGAATTCGGCGCCGGTGCGGACGGGGAAGGCAGGCGTCGAGTGCGCGACGATGTCCGTGTGCACGTGGTCACCGAGCATGAAGCGGATTGCGAAGCCGCGTGGATTCGCGTTCGCGTCCGTGTCGGGAATTTGTGGAATGCCAGTGGAGCTGCTGAAGCGCACGATAACGGGGGTGCTGGCGCTCTGGAAATGGGGTGCTTTGCTCAACTCGGCAGCAGCTGCGGTCGGCGTGAACGTTCCTGTGGCGAGCAGGCCGCGCGCGTGGACGGGACGATACCCTGGATTCGAGCCGAAGATTTGACCCAGCTGGTCGACGATGTCCTCGCTGGTCGATGGGTCACCTCCATTGCATACACCTCAGGCGCAACATACCCGAGCTGGACGATCTGTGGGTCTGCGGGAAGAGGCATGAGGGGCTAGTGGCAGAAGAAGCCTAGCATTCTGCCCATTTATGGTCGGCTGGAGGTCTCTGATTCAGATGCGCTTTAGTCTCCACCGGGAGCATTAATATGTCAACGCGGGCATTCTCGGCGACTTGGAAGCCTTCCATTTCTCCGACCACCTCGCAAACTCTGACTGAGGAGCACCGGAGACCATGGAGAAAACCGAGTGTAGGGAAATTTGGAAGGTGACCTTGACCACAAATGATGCGATATGGCGACGAGTCAATCGCCAGGCACGTGACTTTTGGGGCTCTTGTCCTGAGGTGGGCTTTTCTCCAACATCGAGGCATTCATACCAAAACGCAGTAGATCTACTATACACATGCTTGATCATCCTTCAAAGCTCACAGTTCTGGCGCCGCGCGTCTCTTGCGTCCAGCAATCAGATACGTCGCTGCCCGCACCTCGAACAACGGATCTCCGGCAGGCTCGATTCCATCCACGCGCGGGACTGGGTCGTAGATGATGTGCTTTTGCTGTTTCTTCTGCTCGTGGTGGTCAAGAATCTTGTCGAGCACGACGGTGCCGAGGACCACCGTTCTGCGATCCTCGGGCCACTGGATCGTCACGTCGTGCGTTGGGTCACCCTCCTCCGCCACCTGCACGACGATCTTGAACGACACGACACCCTGCGCGATGCGCTCGGGCAGCTCATCGTAAAGATAGCTGGCGCTCTTCTGCTTCAACGTCGCCTCGTCGAGATACTGCGGCCCCGCCTCCGGCACGACTGTGTATCTCACAAACGTCTCCTTCCCATCCTCGTTGGTAAACTTGAACGCGTGCATCGCGTAGAATGTCTCGGTCGCCAAGCTCACGGGATTGGGCTTGGGGTACTCGATGAACTCTTTCGCGGCGGGGTGCGCGGCGATGTACTCGGGCAGACTCTTTTCCGCGATGGCACGGAAGAACTCGAGGAACTCGGGCCCGGTGCGGACGGGGAAGGACGGCGTCGAGTGTGCGATGAGGTCCGTGTGCACGTGTTCGGCCAGCATGAACCGGATGGCGAGGCCGCGCGGGTTGGCGTGCTCGTCCGTGTCGGGGATCTGAGGCAGCCCAGGGAAGCTGCTGAAGCGGGCAACGATGGGGGTGCTGGCATGACGGAAGTGGGGTGCCTTGCAGAGCTCGGCGGCAGCGGGTGTTGGCGTGAAGGTACCGGTGGCGAGGAGACCGCGCGCATGGACGGGGCGGTAGCCAGGGTTCGAGCCGAAGATCTGAACGAGCTGGTCGACGATGCTTTCGCTGTCTGGACTGTCAGCTGTGATATTGACGTTGCGAGCGACAGGACGAACCCGAGCTCGACGACTTGCTTGTCAGAAGGAAGTGGCATGATGTGGGGCTTCTGGATGAGTCTAAGGGCTCGTCGTGTCCTTTTATCGACCGCTGGTGGAGCCTCATGCTCTATTACGAGCAGCTGCTACCCAGCTACCGAATGAGGCGGTCAGGAAGGGGTGCGAGGCCGGAAGCGAGCAGAGAAGATCCGAATTGAAGTGGTTCTTTGTTGACGTCGAAAGGGTTCGTCTCAAATGCGAGAGGCGAGCCCAATGCCTTATCCAGCGAGGTGAAATCACGGAGGACAATTCCACGTTAAATATCTCAAACCGCGGCACTTTATTTTTTGGGACTTTAAACTACAAGGTCCTGTATTCTGAGCAGCCAGAGAGCCTTGAACTAGAGATTCCGAGTTCAAAAGAAAAGAGTGCTGGGGTTTGGCGCTGGGCTCTCTAAAATTTCCTAAACGAGCGACGGGCGTTGAATGCGGCAAGGGTTACAGGTCGTGACACGCTGTCAAATTGCGGTCATGTCCACTTCGAGCAGCGGCCTGCGAGCGTCCCTCGAGGCGCACAACGACACCTTCGAGTCCCTGCTCAAGCTCATCCCCGCAAAATACTACATCCACCAGGAACTCTCCGAGGAGCAGGTCGGTCCGCCCTTCACTAAAGTGTCTTGTGCTCAGCTACCTCCGTTTTCAAGGCCGCTTCAAAGTATCAAAAACACAGCAAGAAGCAAAAAGCGCCTAAACAAGCAGTCAAGGAGGCCTCGAAGAAGGCACGGCGCGAGAAGGTGCGCTGCAACGCGTTTAACTAGCCCGAGAAAAAAAAAATGAAACTCGCGTTAGCTGGACCCCGAAAACCACAAGACTGTCGTGGACCTCCTACAGCAAGACGCACATAATTCCGCTGCTACCGGAGAGGGAAGCTCGAAGAAGGGCAAGCGGAAGGCTGCCGCGCCGCCTTCGGACGATGAAGACGAAGACGATTCGGACGGGCTGGCAATGGATGTTGACATTGATTTGGGCGGAGACGATGAAGATGAAGATGAGGCAGGCTTCGGTGGAGGCGCGGATGACGATGACGACGAGATGGAGGACATAGTGCCCATGCCGCAATCGGGTGGGATTGCGGAACTGCGGGACAAACTGCATGCACGGATGGCAGCGCTGCGAAGAGGCGGAGCCGGACCCAAATACGACTCGATTCATGGGAACGTGGGCGACAAGGACGCGTTGCTCGACGAACGGAGGTTGCAGAGGGCTGCGATGCGGGAACGGAGAAGGAAGGAGACGAAGGAGAAGATTCGGAGAGAAGAAGAGGCCAAGGGAAAGGGGAAGAACAAGGAAAAAGAAAAGGAAAAAGTAGTCCAGAGAGAGAAGGGCAAGACAGCTCAGGTACGTTTCTCCGCGACTTCTGGCTCTTGACCTTGCTTGACTTTTTTTTTCAGACACAGTTGCTTGTGCCCGATGCAGCCAACGGCCGCAACAAACCACCCTCATCCGCACCAGGCGTCGCTACCGTGGCGTTCTCAGCCGTCGCAGGCAGCTCGTCCAAACACTCCCAAAAACTCAAAACCAACTCAAACCCAACGCATGCGCTCGCACAACTTGCGTCGCGCAAGGAGAAACTTGCGGCGCTGCCCGAAGACAAGCGAAAAACGATCGAGGAACGAGAAAAGTGGGACAAGGCGGCGGCACGGTTAGAGGGCGTCAAGGTACGCGACGACGAGACGCGGTTGAAGAAGGCGGCGAAGCGGAAGGAGAAGGAGAAAGCCAAGAGCAAAGTCGACTGGTATGCATTTTACTCCTGCTCGTGGAAGGCGTACTGACTGAACGCAGGGACCAACGCAAGAAAGACGTAGCCGCGTCTATGGCCGCCAAGCAAAAGAAGCGGACAGACAACATTGCGATGCGGAACGACAAGCGCAAAGGTGGCTCGGCCAAGGGCAAGGGCGGCAAAGCGCGACCGGGCTTCGAGGGCAAGTCGTTCGGCAAAGGCGGAAAGGGCAAAGGCGTTGCAGGGAAGAAGTCCAAATAGCGCCTTCTCCCGTTCGTCAGATTCCTACACGGTACATGGGACGGATGTTGTTTTCGACTCTGTACATTTGGATTTTCCCTTCCTCTTCCTCCGGCCCTTATTCCCCGATGCCGACAAACTCGTCGAACCAGCGGAACAGCTCGTAGTGCCATTTGAGGCTGTTTCCGTGGTTGAGGACCCTAAAATGGCATGAAGACAATCGAGTCGAAGAGTCGCCGACCCAACTCACCAGTGGTTCTCGTTTGGGAACACAATCAGGCGGGTCGGGACACCCAATCTGGTGAATATCCCATGTTAGCACCTGCCCGCAGCCATAAATCCAACTAAGCTCACTGCTGCAGCGCATGGAATCCTCCAATCGACTCGGTCTCCGCCAGTCGGTAGTCCTTGCTGCCATGGAAGAACAACTGCGGCGTCGACCATTTGTGCACAAATTCATGCGGCGACATCTTCGCGAGCAGTTTCTTCGCCTCTGGCTCCCAGGGCCGACCCCACTCATGGTTGAAGAAGTAGAGCTCTTCGGTGGAGTATCTGTGTGGTCACGTGAACACGAGCGGGGACCGACTATGAGCGAAAGGCTTACCCATTGTACGTGCTGTCGAAGACGCCATCGTGGCAAACGAGTGCCTGTAGATCGAGCATCAAGACAAGTTAGCAGAAAGCCAAACACGAAATTGCTGGCCTTGAAATTGAAGCCATATTCCGGATGACCTTGGATCCAATTGATCGCATATCCGCCCCACGAAGCGCCGGCACCAACAAGACGGTCGGTGTCGATCTGGCAGTAACATTAAGTCGAGGAGAAACCAAATTAGAAAAACTGATTACCTGCGGGTACGAGTCCAAAACGTGGTTCCAGCCGTTGATCATGTCGACGAATGGCTTTCCTCCCCAGTCCTTGGCAATCGCATCGGTGAGCTCTTGGCCGAAGGTCGTGCTGCCGGTCGGGTTGATCGCCACCACAAAGTAACCTTGCTGCGCAAAGACTACCGAGACGATCAATCAGCAAAAATACTCTTCTAAGACGAAGCGACGTACTATTCGGGTTCCAGCGATTCGACCATTGGTCCTCCCAAGCCGACTGAGGTCCACCATGGATGAGTAGAACCGCAGGCCACTTTTTGTCGTCGCTCTTCTTGAAACCCTTGGGCTTCAAGATCCACCCATGGATATCCTTGTCGAGCGCGCCCTTGAACCAAAAGTCCTCGCCCTTGTCGAGGTTCTTCCCGTCCAACTCGTCCTCGGTGAAATGCGACACCTGCTCGATGGAGCCTTTGAATTCCACCGAGTCGCTCGAGACGAGCTCGCTTTCAAAGTGCCGCAGGTTGCGGATGACGTAGAGGTCGTTGGGCGACGCTAATGAGGAGCGCGAGAAGAGGAGACGGCCGTCGGTCAGAGGCTGCACGCCCGAGACGGCGCCGCTCCTGACCAAGACCACGGGTTTGCGGTATCGGGGTCCGAAGGCGGCATCGGATTCGGTCTTGGGTGTGGGTGGGACAGGGAGAGCAAAGAGCTTGACGCGCGCGTTGTCGCCGGCTGTGAGGTACAACAGTTTTCCGTCGTGCGAGAACTACGCGAGGACGCCTGAGCAAGGACCAACAGACGAGGAGTCGGCACCGTACCGAGATAGAGTCAGGAGAACGGTCCCACTGCTCAATAAGCGTGAAGCGAACGTTCTTCACCAAGTCGTAGATGACGATGTTGTTCCTGTTAAATGTTGAGGGTCAAAAAGGCAACTGGAGTTTGCAGACTAACTTGTCTGCTTCATAACCATCTTCTGCCATCTCAAGCCAGGCTGCCTTTGTTGCATCCGCGTTCAAAACTGGGCTATGAGTAGCACCTTGTTTGCCCGAGGTCAACTCTTTTGGGTTGCCCGGATCGTTTGTGCTAACGAGGTAGATCTTGCGACGCGAGTAAGCTCGCATCCTTCGATACAGAGGTAAGCATTTACGTTCTGTCTGGTGTGCCATCCTTGGGGTAGAACGGGGTCCTTGGTGGTATACAGCACAGAGGTGCCTGAAACAGAGAAATCGTCCGTTCCTCCGAAAGGTTCAACAGGCGCGCTCTATAAGAAATATGAGAGCTGCGCGTAACGGTGATATATCTTCTTACATGACCTGTGCCTCGCAGAAGGTTGTTGTACGTCGATCCCAAAGTCCACTTGCCGTCCGCACCCTGCTCGAGAGCAACAGTGAAGAGCGAAGACGTCTTTGGACCCTGCCACGTATCCCAGTGGCGCTCGTAGGTCGTGTCGTACACAAGGGCCGTGTTTCCGCGCTTCTCCCAAGCCTCGTCTTGCTCCTTGGCGGTGGTGAGATCGCCGTCCGCATGCACGTAGTCGGAGAAGACGAGAATGCCGTCAGACACGACAAAGTTGGTGGCGGACGCGGTGGGGAACGTGCCGACGAGGGCTGGAGCGTCAGTCGTCAGCTCGGTTTCGAATTTGAGGTCGAGGGCGTAGAGGTTCAGCTTTCCGTCGGCTTCGACAGCGTGTCCGAGGGTGCGACTATCGAGCCAGAAGAGTTCTCCACCATTGGGAAGCTATTTCCCGCGTATGAGTGGTCGAGAACATGGCGATTTGACGACGCACGGGAATTTGGAGAGGCTTGGCGGTCGACTCGAGTGGGACGAGGTAGACCGACTTGTTATTCCTGCAACCGTGTCAGAAACGCGTCGCGGAGCCCTCAATTTCGCACTTCTTGTCCTTGAGAGAATACTTGGAGTACGTGGTCAGGGCAAGGTCGCCCAGCTGATTCGCGACTCCCGCTCCTGGACGACCCATCTCAATTAGAACCTCTGGGCTGAACACATCGGCCCCGGTCTTGAGGGCAAAGTTGGTCGAGATGTTGCGTGGAGGCGGCATTGAGTGCAAGTCGGAAATGAGGGGAGCCTGGCTCGAGAGACCCAGCAAGCTCACAAGTGGGAACCGCATGCTTGTGGTCACCGCGAACCGGCGATGCCGAAGACTGATGCCCGGATCCATTCCTTGCTCCGTAACATGGCGTGCTTGTCAAGTCGCGCATGGTCGAAGAACGCGCGTGCAGGAACTGCGATATACGCGCACGACGGATTCCAGAACATGCTCTACTCATACAGAGGAATAGTAATACATTGTCATGCGCTACCGCTACTGGTCGTGCTGCTACTCGAGTCCGACTTGCGTGGTTTGGATCGAGGCTCGCGCCGCCGCACAGGCTTTACGGGCCTGCCGAACAGCACCATGTCGAGGTCATCCCGATCTCGGGACTGCAGCATATTCCTCGGGGAGAGGTTACCACCGTTCCGAATCGAGAGGAACACCTCGGGCATCTCGACGCTGGGATCCACAAACGGCTTGACGAAAGTCGCCATTAAGGACGGGTAGACTCGCGGCTCTTGTGGAAATAGGGCCAGTCGCTGCGCCATGAGCACGGTAGCGTTGCAATAATCACCGTGCTTTGCGGCGTAGTCGTCGTGCCAGCGGGAGATATCGGCCACGGTAAGATCTTAAGAGAGTCAGTGGATGGTGAGACGCGAGAATAAAGCATACCAGATCTTGCGCTCGATTTCGCAAAGCCGAGGAAGAGGGAAACGGCCGCGAGTTCAGGACATCCAAAAATGTGTCGACGAATGACGGAACCCAAAGGGAGAAGCGGAAGTTTGCGTTCACATCGGTGAATATTCGCATGGGCGAACCCAACGACATAGCAGCGTGCTCTTCCGCTGAGGCGAACTTTCTCGGTGGCCAAAGGGTCGTCGAAATCAAGCATTATATTGGCGAAGTCTTCTTTGTTGCTCATCCCACCATTGAGCTCGATGCCTAGGTCGTGGAGTATCTCGAAGAATTGTCCGATATGGAGACTACGTAGAGAGTCAGCCTCCCAGGCAGAGTGGACAGTCATGCCGCTCACCGATTTTCCAATGTGTCGTATTTCGTGTCCATGAGAGACCTCCAGGACGTTCCACACCATTGCGTGATGCTCACGAGTACCTTTCCCGCCCATTCGCCCGTGTCCATAAGCCACATGCCGAAGTGAATCGGCACGATGAGCCCAGCGGCAAAACGGAGGTGCTGCGTGTAGAATTTGGCGTCCTGGACCAAGTTGGAGTAGAATTGGGAGGTTCTAGAGCTGCTGTCGCGCGTTGCCACTTGCGCGTTGAGAATAAATCGAAGACAGAACGCTCTTCCGTCAACGGCGACCGCTTTTGCATACACGATACGCGTTTCCTCCGAAAGACCCCACTCGCGTGCCTCGGATAGCGACAGCTCTCCTCGCTCACCACTTGAGTAGTGGTTCATGTAGACTGAACGCCTTGAGACGCGAAGCGTCTTAGCCTCTGAGGGAAGCCGAGTGAACGGCCCATCGACAGTTGGAATGCGCCATGACTTCGCAGTGAAATGCTGCGAATACGGTGGCTCGATTCCGTCGAAGTGGATCTCGATGCTCTTCGGCGCCTGCATTGTGTATGGGGTTGTCGGATGAGTGGCATAGAGAGAAACGACTGCCCACGTGACTAACACTGTCGCGGTTGACCTGACTGCATTACTCAAACCAGGACACAGAGGGTTACAGATATTATGCACTAACGCTACTGGACGTGCTGCTACTGGAGTCCGATTTGCGAGGGCGAGTTGGAGAATGCTTCCCAGAAGCCATGAAGCCTTTACCCCAGAGAGCCATGCAGAGCTCGTCGCGGTCGCGGGATTCAAGACAATCTTTCGGGGACACCGTTCCGCCATCCCGGACCAAGAGGTTTATGCGAGACATGTGGTTGTCGGGTTCTTCAAAGTTGGCCTTCAACGAAGGATAAACACGGAGCTGGTCGGGAAAGAGGGCAGCGCGTTGCGCCATAATCAGAGCAGCGTTGCAATAGTCTGTGTGTTTCTCGGCGTATTGGTCGTGCCAGCGGGATATTTCGGCCACAGTAAGATCTTGGTATCGTGAACTAAGCAGGCAACGGTTCCCGAAACGGGAATGACATACCAGGTCTTGCACTTGACTCGCCGAATTGAAGAAAGAAAGAGACCGCCGCCAACTCTGGACATCCGAAAGTGGCTCGAGAAACGAGAGAGCCGAGAGGGAGGAGCGGGAGTTTGCGTCGGCACCGGTGGATCCGCGCATTTGCGAACCCAACCACGTAACAACGCGCTCCCCCGCGCAGGCAGATGTCTTCCGTGGCCAAAGGATCGTCCAAGTCGAGCATGACATTGGCAAAATCTTCCGTGTTGCTCATGTTCCCGTTGAGCTCAATTCCAAGATCGTGAACGATCTCAAAGACACGGCCAACAAGGAGCCTGAGGGAAAGTTGAATGGCGTTCTGAGGGAGGAGAAGGGGTACGCACCGGTTCTCCAGAGTATTGAACTTCGTGTCCATGAGGGATCTCCAGGACGTTCCACACCACTGGGTGATACTAATGAGAGCAGTGCCTATAACTGCCCAGGAGCCGGTGTCCGCTATCCACATTCCATAATGGATCGGCACCAGGATAGACGCCGCGAACTGAAGCTCCTCCGCGTAAAATTTCGCATCTTGGACTAAGTTCCGATAGAATTGAAAGGTATGGGAGTCCGGTTTGCGCGTCGAGACCTCCGCGTTGAGTATAAATCGGAGGCAAAAGAGGCCACCATCGGTGGAGGTTGCTTTTGCGTAGACGATGCGCGTCTCCTCAGCAAGGCCCCACTCGCGCGCTTCGGATAACGAGATTTCGCACCGCTCCCCGCTCGAGTACCGATTCATGAACATGGAATGTTTTGAGACGCGAAGAAGGGTTGCTGGAGGGGGAAGGCGGCTGAAAGGCCTGGCGACGCCTGGAATGCGCCACCGCTTCGCGGTGAACTGCTGGGCATACGGCGGCCGAACTCCGTCGATTTGTATATCAATTTCTCGGAGGGAGTCCGAAGACATGGCTGGAGAGCGGCGAGAGCGGGTGGCAAGAGGCGTTCATGTCACGCATCACTGGCCGTGGTTGTTTCTGATCACGAGGGCGCGCCAACCACTGCCAGCCTGAGTACTCGTACTACTAGTCAAAACCCCTCGACCCACTTGCCTATTCCCGCAAAATAAGCGTAAATCGGGAAATCCAGACTCGGTAGGGATACACATCAAACTAATTTACAACAAAACATCATGTACTATCGCTACTGCTGCTCGTACCAATGCTGCTACTTGAGCTGGGCTTCCGACGAAATGGCCACTGAATCTCTTTCCCCCATATGAGCATGACCACTTGCTCTCGCGTGGGTTCACGGAGAAATTGATCAGGCGCAAGCGAGGCGCCGTTTCGTTGCACAAGTGAGAGGTCTGAGGAGACGTCGTCCGAGTCGACGAAGGAACATGACAGGGAGGGATAGACTCGTCGCTCCTTTGGGAAAAGTGCCGCACGTTGTGCGATGAGGACCGAAGCATTCGGGTACTCGGGGTGTTTGGCCGCATAATCTCGATGCCATTGGAGGAGACCGTCAACCGAATAACCTACAATAAGTCAACGACAAGAATAGTCTATGATCGTAGGCGTACCTGGGCAGGCATTTGACTGGTTCAGGTCCAGAAGAAACGATACGCAGGCCAGCTCTGGGCATCCGAATGTATCGCGAGATAGGATCGTTCCAAGTGGAAGAAGAGGAAGCCTTCGCTCGCACTGATGCATTTCGGCTTTCGAGAAGCTGACGATGTAGCAACGCGCTCGTCCGTTGAGACGAATGTCCTCTGTTGCAAGCGGGTCGTCGAAGTCGAGCATCACGTTGGCAAAATCGCGGTAGTTCTCCATGCTCCCGTTGAGCTCGACACCGATGTCATGCAACATTTCGAAGGTACGACCGATCAGCAACCTACGAGGAAGTTGAGTGCACCAGCTGCTAAACGAGAATTGCACGCACCGATTTGCAACAGTGTTGTACCTGGTTCGCCGCAGAGATTGCCAGGATATCCCGCACCAATCAGTTATGGAAATTAACACGATTCCGGCCCAGTCACTGGTATCCGCAATCCACATCCCATAGTGCATGGGCACGAAGAGTCCCCCAGCCACCGGCTGTAGATTCCGTGCATGAAAGCGAGCGTCCTTCACGATGTCCGAGTAGAACTTGAAATTATTCGAGTGGGGGTCGCTGGTGCATTGTTGTGCGTTGAGAATAAATCGAAGGCAGAAACGCGTGCCATTCTCAGCCACTGCTTTCGCGTAGACGATACGCGTTTCCTCCGAAAGACCCCACTCGCGAGCATCCGAGATAGAAAGCTCCTCGCGTTCGGCGTGCGAGTAGTGGTTCATGAACACTGAGCGCTTGGATATGCGAAGGGTCTTTGCTGCCGCAGGAAGTCGCGCAAACGGCCCGTCTACGCCGGGGATGCGCCACCTTTTGGCAGCAAAACGCGGGGAGAATGGTAGCTGGATTCCATCGAAATGGATGTCAAGGCTTTTGGGAGCCTGCATTGAATTTGTGGTCGTCGAGTGAGTGGCAATGGCAATCGAGGTCAAGATGGGTGGCGTGTGACACTTGTGACGAATGGTTGTTGAGCCCGTGCTTTTGACCGTCATCGCCTTTCAGTGGCTTGGACCTCGCTTTGGACCACGATGGCCTACATATACACCCCGGAAACGCCCTTGATTTTAACCCTTGCTGTTCATGGACAAACAAGTCGCAGCTCAAGAAATCCTGGATCGGCTCGTCAATGAGATCCGCCAGTATGCTTTCCTCAAGCCCGAGTCGCTCTACCAGCTGCAATCTTTGGGAAACGGTCAAATCCTCGCCCAATTTGCGCTTTATGTGTTCGACAATCCAGCCGCGGAGTCCGCCGAAGAGGGCTTGAGTCATCGAGTCGAGAAACCTCAGACGGACGTTGAGGCACCTAGTTTGGTGGGAGCAGCATCGCCAGGACCTTTTTTGGTGCTTGATGACCTGAGCTTCCTCGACGAACACTTCGACGATGATTTCGACGCGCGCGTGGCGGCGGATTTGGGACTACCGCCTGAGTTCGATGGCCACTCCTTCACCCCCCGTCGAAACGTCGACTCCAAAGCGCACACCTGCACCAGTTGTGCCCTCCAGTAGTAACTCGGAAGCGAACGGCCGCGAGCCCCATCACCAAATTGGGCGGAACGTCGCAAGTGCTCTGCAGCCTGGCTGCGATCCACCTTCAAGCGCAAAAATATATCGCATCTGCCGGCAATCCGTCTGGCTGGTCAATAAGTAGCATGGAAGGACAGTGGGGCATCCATAAGCGATTACAGCGTTTCCACAACCCTTGGTTCTCTTGAAACGTCTTGCAAGGCCTTGTGACCGTTGTTGGCTGCGACCAGGATGGTGGGGCTTGAAACAGGACATCACCGGCTGTTCCCCTTGTGGGCGCTTGTAGTGGCCTTGTGAGCCCTTTCTTTCGCGAACACGGTCGACCGAGCTTGACAGTCTCTAAAATATGTTCACGAGATTGCACAAGTTTCCCATCGCCACCATGAGTTATTAGAGTCAATAAGCATTCAGCACGCTCACGAGCCGTCGTTGAACAGGCTACTAGTTACATGTTGTAGCATGTTCTACGACAAATTACTGGCACCTCTTGAAGCCGCGCCGCCTTGCGAGCCCCCACCACGGTTCCCGATGCCTCTCACCACCACCGTGGGTCGCTGGGGCTGTCAAGAACTCGCTCCTCCCGTGAGAGGTTATATGAAACAGCTTGCGCGGCAAGGAAGCACTAGCGCTTCTTGAAGCCGCGCCGCCTTGCGAGCCCCCAATATGCTCCGCCGCAGTTCTCGGGACATTTCAACTCCACCATTCATCGTTAGGACCCACGAGCCTTGTGCACACTTCCAAAAGCTGGCTCTTCTCGCTGGAGGTCGTTCGTAGTTGCTCGCGCGGCAAGGAATTATCGGCACTTTCTGAAGCTGCGCCGACTTGCAAGGTGCGAATACGCTCCGCCGCTGTTCTTGAAGCTTCTCCGCCCAGTAAATGCGCTACTCGCAACTCGTCCCGGGCGTCGCGATAGTTTACAAAGCGCTCGAGCGCAAACCAGGCTCAGAAGCAGCAAACAGATGGTCATTCCAGGGATTGTAAAGCAAACGAATGTATTTAGCGAGGGCTCGCCAGGTGTCGCGCTAATACGAGAAGCAAATGCTTAGTGGATGCATGAGGGCAGCGACGTATTATTGAGACTCACCGTCAAAGGAACGTGGAGATGTTCTGCCGGCGTATGGAACGTCAGCGTATTGTTGGCCTAACGAAAGAAACGCACGCACGTGGAGAAGAGAGCAGGAGATTGTAGGGTTTCGCACTAGGCAGGAAAGGGAACGCTCAGCGAACGTGTGAGAGCGAAACGATGCTCACCGTGATGTAAGTCCTGGCTAGGGACTGAAGAATACAAGGGTGATAATGCGCGTCGAACGGTTGGTGACTCGGACCTGGTTTCGATGAGGCGGTCCCTGAGAGTGCCAGGAAGAGGAAGCGCACAATATACAAGCTGAACGCGAAAAGTGATTAGCCAGCGGTAGGTTGCGAGAGTTCAGACTTACATTGCAGGAAGGGCGTCGTCGAAAGCAGATGTATCGCCAGGCAGAAAACTGCGGGACGATGAGAGAGAGAGTAAACAATAACTGAGGGTCGCCACCGCAGTTACACAGTACCTTCCGCCAGTCGCGCAGCAGCACAGCGGCGGCGGTGTTGAACCTCCGCCTCGTCGTCGCTCGTCCTCTTGACCCCCCGCGTCATCGTCGCTGCCATCAGCATCCCCAAAGGCACGTCTAGACTAATGAAACTCGGCTCGCAAGAGAACCCGAAACTACTTACTGTGTGAGCCAAGCTAGAGTCTCCTGGGCCCAGTTGGGCAACTCTGGATTCGTGTCGTCCTCGAACGCCGCCAAAACTTTGTGGTAGAGGTCGCAGAAGCTGTACTTCTTACTCTCCTTGGCTTGCCATTGGGGGACGCTGCTGATGGAGACGAATCTAAGAAAAGGAAAGTGAGACACGGAAGAGGGAACGCGCTAGCTGGCACCTGAACGACCACATATGCCACGATGTGAGCTGTCGCGTGGAATGTGTTGTGGATAGCGGCCAAACATCCGGTAGAGAGGTCACGCTCGCCAGCTGCATGGCCTGAATCCGTCCGAGTCACCAATAACAAACGAATTCCCTGCGACGCGAGTATCAGGCGCATGAAGGCACGTTAGATGCAGCAAAGGGACGAACCCCCGCACGATGCATTCGCTCCTAAAGAGATTGCGTTGATAACAGTCGGGATCCCAATCGCCTGCTCGATAACAGAACGAGGGAAACCTTTTCGACGATGGTTCGTACTTGTTGCGCAATATTTTTTGCATTATGCTGCAGGCAATTGAGCAGGTAGAGAGAGCGGGTGAAAACGCTTACGTCGTAGCCGTCACTAGTCGGCGACAGCTCATGAGCATCGTCAGGACAAGAAGAATGAGGATTACCTGAGGGGCGGCGCCGGACTAGATCGAAGAATCAGCGCAGAATACGCGCAGTCCCAGAAAAGCACGCACTTGGAAGGTTCCCCGTAAACCAAGGGGCGGGAATTGTACGCGGTCCTTCCAGGGCATGATCAGCAAGCGGAGTTGAGGGTGGTTCAGCCCGCGCCGAGCCTTGCTTTGACCCGCTTCAATAGGCGGATAAAAGTAGTCGGTCGTCGGAACGGGGAGCAGGATTCAAGATTGGTTTTGAAAGTGTTGGTATCCATGGTTCGTGCCTCGCGGGCAGCACTGACGAGCTTTGAAAAGTCAGAATCAGCCAAGCACGAGATAAAAAGCAATTAGCTGGACTTACTCTAGTCCCAAGAGCTCTCCACAGCGCAGGGACTTGTTTTGGACTCGAAGTACAAGTATTTGAGAAGCGGCATAACGTCGATACGACACGTAGCAAATATCTTGGAGAAAATATCGGCATGGTGCATTGCACGCTGGCTGGGAAGTGTTTAAGGAGGGACCGAAGGAATGGCGACGCCGTACCTTTCCGCTATCTGCTGTAGACGTTGGAAGCCGTTATCTTCGAAGCATTTAGTGCAGCCATATTCGAGAATACGTCGCATGTCCCAAAAGGCGTCAGCGCCGCGAGGCGTGAACTTGGCCGCGTCGACGATCTGTTCGTAAGGGCTGCGGCAGGAGCTGCAGATGGGTAGGTATAGAGGTAGTTGCGATGATCTAGGACCTTACGCATTGCGCGGCGGCGCTGCTTTGCGCTTAACACCGAGGCGGTGGAGGTTACTGACTTCAGTCAAGGGCAGATTGGAAAATCCTAGGCCGTCACGAATTTCTTCGACAAGCCGGTGTTGTTCGGGCGTAAGAGGAGGAAGGCGAGGAGGAGGAGGACCCATAGCGGGCGTCGTAGTAGGGTTCGTCTCAGTCATGATAGTAATGGGAAAGAAAACTTGGCGACGGGTCGACTTAAAGGGTGTCGACGTTTCTATGACAGCGTGGGTCTTGTCCCGATCGTCCGATCGGCGATCGGGAATGGAAGCGATAAGAGAATGCGATTCCACTCTTGAGATTCATCATTTCCGCTGTCACCCAAATAAGGGAAGTTTCGGCACACAGCTCTCAGGCGCCAGACACAGTGACGGCTTGGCGCCGGAGGTGAGTCATGCACTGCCGCCTTTGCCTCTTTCCACCACCACCAACGAGCGTCGTGCCCCCCAGCACCAACGAGTCCTCCCTCTGCCACCAGCACCAACGACGACGCTCGTTCGCCCGTCTACTGGCGCCTGACCGCCGCTTCAGCTCAAAAGCAGACATTCCGGAGTATGGGTGCGTCGTCCGCCCTGCTCTGCTGCCTCGACTGACCCGTTGTCTTGCCAGTGTTTAGCTGTAGGACTTGCTCCCGTAGCCCTCGCCCTTGCCACGTTCCTACCCCCGCTCTTTATCCTTAACCCGTTATTACCTCTCCCCCGCACCCGTATCCTCTTGCCCTCGTATTTGCGTCCTACCCTGCCCATGCTAGCCCATTCTACTCGAATATAATTGTTGTCAATCTCCCGTGTCGAAATCTGAGGACATTGTCGGACTTCCTTCCTTTGCACGCCCACCATGCAGTCCCGCTTCCGTCTCGCTCCTTCACCTCATGCACCTCCGCTCCCTCTCACCGCTCAGGATGTCGAATTTCCTTCCCCGACGCCCTCGCCGCTCACCCCCGCACCCCTTCTTTTACCGCAAGCCAACACCACAATCCTCACTTGGCGAGCTTTTGCAGATCCGCGCAACCAAGTGCCGGCTGCCGGAAGCTTTGCATCGGATTCGAATCTCGCCGACTTCAATATGCGCTGGTCGACAATCCCAGAATTCCAGGCGTGGAAGCAGACCGAGGAAGAAAAGAACGGCATCCAACTTGTGCTCGTACACACGGCCCACGGCTTGCCCCAGTTCATCGACAAATTCCGATTCGTGTGTTCTCGTGGATATTCCGGTGGCCGCGCCACGTACATCAAGAAGAAGCCTCACTGGAGTCGCAAGGTCGAGCCTAAATTCACCGACTGCAAGTGCACACTCATTATCAAGACCTACCCCGACGCGACTACAGTTCTTGCCAAGTATACTCCTCTACACAACCATGCGCTCGGGAACGAGAACCTTCGCTACCTTGTCATTCCCAAGCCTGTTCGTGAGTACATGGCATCGTTGCTGCGTGCCAAGGTCGTTCCAGACGAGGTGGTACGTGCTTCTGCTGTTTTTGCTTCGCCGTTCCTCAATGTAGCTGCTTAGCTTCGCCTTGTGCACCAGGGCATCTACGATGCTGACGACAACTTCGCCTACGACCAAGGCAATGCTATCGTCGCGCGCCGCGCCGACCTCGTCACTATTGTCGATGTCCGACGCCTCAAGAATCAAATCGACGCGGAAACCATCCGGAAGCACACCAATGACGCGCAATCCACACTGCTTTGGGTCGAGGAGCTGCGGGTGAAGGGGATGGTGCTATTCTTCAAGTCCAAGTCCGACTGCGTTCCTCCGCAATCCACTCTCGCACGCGATCTCTTCGTCCTTATCATCCAAAGCGGCTGGCAACGCAACCTCCTCGCGCGCTACGGGAATTCGATGATCTTTATTGATGCGACACACAACGTCTCGATGTACCAAAATCTCAACCTCTGGACACTCATGGTGCAAGATCGGTGGGGGCATGGCGTTCCGGCGGCTTGAATGCTTGCGTCGGACGGAACACAAGAAACGATCACCTTCTTCCTCCGAAATATTGCGGACAAAACACCGATCGCGCCGCAATACATCATGACCGACTTCGACTGGGCACAGATCAATGCCTGCCGGAGCGTATTCCCAGCCGCCGTCATGCTCTTGTGCTGGTGGCACGTCCTCCACGCATGGCAACAACACTTCCACATCCCGACGCACCCCCAGCTTTGGGAGCATCTCAAATCCTGGATCCGTGTTCCGATGGCCAACGAGTTTCACTCAATGTGGGCGCGTATCCAAGCAGTCGCTCCCGCCGGCTTTCTCGACTACCTCCGCTCGTACTGGCTCTCGGACTTCGTCATTTCAATGTGGTCGGCGGTCTATCGGACGCTCTTCACGGTCTTCCAGAACAACAATACGAATATGCTCCTCGAAGCGTCAGTTGATGCATTTCAGTTTTGACCACACTGACCGACGCACAGTTGGCACCATGTCCTCAAGTCCAAATTTCTCGAAGGCCACCGCAATCGTCGTGTCGACCATCTCTTGATGGTTCTCGTCATGAAGGTTTTGCCGTATTATTCACTGAGCCAACGTCGCCGAGAACTTGGACTCGAGGGAGCGGATTTGGAGACGAAGAAGCGTGCGGCTATTATTGAGCAGAGCCAAAGCATCCTCACCGACGACATCGCCTATTTGGAGGACAGCAAATTTGTTGTCCGGTCCCAGTCGAATCGCCAAGTCATGTACACCCTCGACATGGACGCGTATACGTGCGACTGCCCCGACTTTCCGATGATCTGCTTCTGCAAACACATATGTGCTGTTAGCGGCCTCTTCGACAGGTGTCTCCTTCCAAACACGCCGGCCACGAATCCGATTCAGCAGATGCAGATCGACTACTTGTCCGAACTTTCCAACGCTCCCCTCCCCTCCCCCGACGCATCATCGCCGCTTCCACTGTTCTCAGCGCCTCCGCTCTCAATCCCCGGCACTGGACCCACTCAGCCGCTCGTCAAGAAACTTCCCTTCGCCACTATTGTATCACAGAAGATGGAGCGCGTTGTTGGCGTGTTGCGTCTCCCCGCCAAGAAAAAGGCCGTCGAAGGGCACCAGGAGACTCTCGAGGCGCTGGAGGCGTTGCTCGACGGGCTGCTTCTCGACCTCGAGAGTGACGCGATCCTTCCCGCCCCACAAAAGCTCCCTCCCAACCAGACAACGGCGGCTGAATTCCGGGCAATGATGCCAGCTGTCAAGACCAAATCGGCGCGTGCGGGAGATGCAGCTTATGGTGCCGGGGCCAGCAGCGGACTAAAGGCCAAGGCAAAAGAGAAGAAGAGCAAAAAGAAGACAGTTCCGCGAGCACCACCGACTGTTGTCCTTCCCTACATCAGCGCCGCTTCCCGCAGGCCGCTATACCTATCAGATTGGCGGCTCGTCGATGGACTGGTCCTTACAAACGAACATGTATTCTAGTTGAACACCCTTATTGGGATGATGTCATGACACCGGCGGGTATCCGTAGAGGAGGCTCCAGAGAGGGGGCTCAGAAATTTCCATATTGGGATGACAGCGGAAATGATGAAACTGCGTTACTATGCGATTCCAGGAATAGTACAAAGTGGTCTACCATGGAGCACGGAAGTCTCAAATCAGAGCCAGTAGCAGTTGCAAAGACGATGTGTTCTGGAACGCAATTTTAAGCGAGTAGTAAACAGTCCCCAGGTGCTCTGCGCTGAAGTCCGGGGGCAATTTCGCCGGAAATTTGCTCAAAGTTGCGGTACAACTGCCAGGGAAACATGAGTGCAGGGTCGAGCGGATGAGAGGGAAGCGCACAAGGGTGCCGCATAAAATTCCGAATCTAGACGGCGGAAATCCGATGAGGTTCCGCGCATGGTTAAGCAACTGTCTGTCAGCCAGTGTGCGCATCAGACCCAGTATCGCATGGTGCGGCCGCTCGCGGTTGACGACAAGTGCCGTCGCAGACGGGTCTACCTGGATCAGTTCAGCGGGGTCGAGTAGAAGTAAAAAAATTATGCGCCGAGTTGCGATTGCCAGAGAAAGTTGCAATCGCTTAGGAGCTGCCGCGCGCGACCGCGTTCGAAAGCCTCTAGCTGCATCTTGGTATACGGTTCGCCGGTCTTGTGGTTGTAGACGAGTTGCGGCAGGAGAACTGTGTTGTAATGTTCGGTGAGAGGATCCGCCATGTTGCGAATGTCCAAGCGCAATTGCATGAGCGCTTCGTTGATCTGCAAATCATGACATCGATGAAGGCAATAATAAGAAATAAAAGCTCGCCTTTAGTGCGGCGTCTGCATGATGGTTGTTGGCTTTTGGACTAGATAAAATTGTGAGTCAAAGTGCTTTTGCCCAGGAACGCGCAGCTACATTGAGGGACGAAAGGAGCCTCCGGAAGGCCCGCCAGTCGAATGGTCTGGAGGAAGTCGTGTATGGGTTCCTCGTCTTGGTTGACGGGGAAAAAGTCGTGAAGAACGGCGTGGTTGATGCCCATGTACACGCAGCGCGACATCAACTCTCTTCTCCATGGTATAGTAGGCGCGACCGTGCGGCTGGGCTAAACAACCCGCGAGCCGTTGTTGATTTCGAAAGTACTCGCGCATGGAGGAGAGGGGAGTTGGAGAGAGATTGGTCGCGCAGCTACGGGCGTCACGATGATTGGGATGATGCTCCTGGTGAAGACCTTCGAGCTTGAGAGTGGTGGGCGAAGCAGACGCGCTGCTGGACGACGTTGGAACACGCGATCTGTGAGCGCATCGGGGTCCCAAATGACCGAGACGGTGACAGAAGCCGTTCGGAGCAGACGCGGAGGACACAAACGTGCCAGAATTCGCCGACAACAACGCGCGCCCGGGCACGTCGACAAGAGGGAATGGCGCAGATGGTTGAGGTGGGAATCGCATCGGGGAGAAGGCCCGGGCGGCAGTCGTCGAGTGAGAGCTTGGAAGTCCTCCAAAGGAGGCAGCGGACGATACGTGACGCGCGTCGGTCGGTAAGGACGAGGGCTGCAGGTTGCCAGGAAGGGACGCAGCGGCAGGATCGACTCGGACGGTGGGTGACTCATTCCCAGATCGCCTGAGACAATGCTGGTCGGCATCCCCCACTAGAGACCCTGGATGACCTCCTTCGAGGGACAAATGTGTTCTCAGAGGTCGCTGTGCTTGAAGACAGAAGGCCAGCTTCGTTTGGCCAATGCAGAAAACCGTCCATGACGGGGGGAGAGAGGTAAGTGGGAGCCGGAAACGTGGCATCTTGAGGAAAACGGTTAGATATATCTTGCTCGATCGCGGCGGCGTTGAGCGAAGCTTCTTACCCTGACATATCGTGGAAGAGGCCGCACCACGGGCGAGCCACGCGGCAGCAATATCCGATGTCGCCTCGAAGGGAGCGGCTCGCGCCAGGATGCCCGAGGGCCACATTCGAGGTTGGGGAGGTTGGTGGTTCTCTTCAAAGACGGTTAGGATCAAGCGTAACTGATGATACTAAACGTGACGGCAGCTAAAGCTCCAACCAACCACCACCATGTCCACCTTGGGCCCCAGCCAAACCTCGTTCCCGGGCGGCCCCATCGCCGCCGCATTTGGCCATCCTACCGATGGGGCGTTGGCTATGCCGGCCACGGACAATTCCCCTGGCAATAGCGAAAGCACCAAATACTTGGTGAGTAACCTCCATTCTGGGGGCCTTAGGCTGAATGTCGCAGCTGTTCTTTTTCGACGGTACCGCCATCGAAGTGCCCTGCACCTCGACCGGTGCGGCAAAGCTCATGGGCATCCTCCAAGCCCGGTCCAAGAGCCATCGCTCTGAGCAGAAAGCAATCGCGGATCGCATCCAAGAGCAAACACAGTATATGAGCGTTCTCGAAACTCAGCTGAACGCCCTCGATCATCATATGTCGCTTGCGGGGAGCCAGGTTAGTCGCACCGAGACCACGCTGGACTCCATGGGGTTGTTGTTGGTCATCATGTCAGAGGGCGTAATGAGTGGCGAAAAGCAGTATTAACGCGTATGCGTATTTTTGTCTGTCTGTTGTTGTACTTGTATCTCCTAGCGTGGTTTCACGTCGTACAATATCTCCTCCATCGCTTATAACCAATGAAATTGTCCTTGGCTTGCTATCTCCCAACTCTGACTCCCCTTCGCCCAAGTTCGGTGCAAACCGTCATCGTATGCCTTGGTGGTGTTGGCCCCTCGATATTCGACCCATCTGCGATTCGTTAGCCTAGAGTTCGAACCGATTGAATCGAGCAAGAACTAACCTTCGCCAACAGACAACGGTCTTATCTGCAATGGAGTTGTCAGGACATAACTCGATCGAGGAAATCCTCGTCAAAGACCTCCGCATCGACCTTGTCCTCGTCGTTGTAGTTGGCCACCTCTGCGGCTATATGTTCGTGACTCTCCTCGAGCTCGCGGATGCAGGTTCTGAAGGACCCGCTACATCAGCATCGGGATTCGCCTGAGCCGCGTTCCTCCGAGCCGGTGCTGAGAATGAAGACGACACTTGTAGAGATGTCGATCGTCTTCCAGCGCCAGCGGACGAGGGTCACCCGGGAAAACAGAGTTGGCCAGGGCAACCACCATCCCATCCAAGCTCGAGCCTCTGCCAAACAACCCGCGGTCGAAGGTACAAATGCGGAGCTCGGGAAAGTCTCAATCGGAATAGAGATGACGGTGCTGTGCAGGAACATCGGCTTGATCGTCGCCATGAGGCGCTAGATGAGGGCGAGCTGCGTTTCGAGGTTGATAGCGAGTAAGACACAGCAACAGCGACGAACCATCCCGCGCCAAGATTTTGTTTCTGGCAGCTTACGCAGTTGGCGAAAACAGTCTTCAGCCTGCGGCCAATAAATGCGTCGAGCATGAGCTCCTTGCGCTTCTGGAGACGCGCTATACGAAGTATCAGCAAAAATTAAGGATGAACAGAGAAGGGACCAACGTTTCCACTGAGGTCGCTCGCAGATAGAAGCAAAGAATCCAACCCCACCTTACAACAGCTCGAAACACGGACGTCTTGGCCGAATTCAAGAAAGGCGCCGCAAGTTCTACAGAACTTCCTGGCCAAGCCGTTGAACAAGCTGCGGCAACGTTCCAAATGACTCGTCGGCTTCGTCCCTGCGCACTGCCGGGCGGACTGAACTTTATGACCCCCTGGCGCCGAGTAACGGCGTCTTCAGGTTTCGTTGTGCAGGTTTTCGGGCACCGGCGACGTCAGGAGGACTGAGAGTCCTTCAACTCTTTCTCCTAGGGCTTCGCAAAAATGGCGCTGGCGCGGAGAAGGTCCTCGTGCAGCCGCTTGGGATGGATGGCGTGTATGAGATGGACAAGGTCAGGCTGGCGTTGCTGGCGCAGGTCCCAGTCGGTGAGAATCAGGAATGAGCGATTGGACTTGCAGACACACCGAAGCTTGCCGTCAGGAAGACGGCCTTGCTGCGTCATCCGCTCAAGGCAAGGATAGCACGGCCGCGGCGAACGCGAGATGGGCGACGGGGGCAAGAAGTTGTTGGTGATCGGTCACTCGATCGCGCAAACAGTGACCACCACCCACAACTTGCCCACAACCATGAGTGCCCTCTCTTCGAACGCTGAAAACCCGAGCTTTTTCACCTCCGACGTCGAAACCACTACCACTCCCTCGTCGGAGGCCAACGAACACCCTGTTGTCGTCGCTGCTGAAGCTGCTATTGTCGCTGCCAAAGCCGCTATGGACGCTGCCAAGGATCAGCTCGACGCCACCCAAGCTGCCGCGAAACCCCGGGTGCGTTTGTTGCTTGCTCGAAACCTCCGCTGACTCTCGTAGTTGGGTGATGACCCTGCCATCGCTGAAAAGGCAGACGTATTGGCGCGCGCACCGCGCCCAGGAGGCCATCTTGGCCCGCATGCAGCAGCACGTCCTCGATATGTCCGCGCTTTGTGCCCAGGCCAAAGTTTCGGAGCGCCAGGTGGCGATCGCAGAGAGGACGGCGTGGAACGCGCCAAGGCAGTGTTGGCGGCAGGTCTGCCGATTTGAACTCCAAATTGTATGCAAAGACATAGAACAATAACGATTGAGCTTTCATCTTCGTGCTGCTGGTCTGGGCTTCGTGTCATGACTTACTTACACTAAGACTTACTGCTCTCACGCGTCGCGAGTAATTGGATATTGTTGCTAATGAACGAAATACATGGAGCGTTGGCCTGTGGACTGCGAATTCTGATCGTGCTACTGCAACTAGTCAACAGTCTATGGACGACAGCGCATGCTGAGCGGGTTTGGGCTGGGACGGTCCGCCACAGTCGTCCGTGTCCGAGTCCGTGTCGGGGTCGGGCAGAAACAGCGGCTGCGTAGGCTTGAGCTTCCCCTTCCTAGATTCGTTTCTGCGACCCTGCGCCTCGAGCACCGTCGCCATCCTCGCGTGAGCCTCACCCATCTTCTCCTGGGCATCCTTGCCATATTTCTCCAGCCAAGCGGGCGCGGTCGCGGAAATGACACTCATCGTCACCAGGACGCGGTTTCTTCTGCTTGACGACTTTCTTCATCGCATCGAACATCCCCGTGTACTGGATATGCAGTTAGTTATCTGGGAGTTACCGTGATGACACACTTACAATGAGATAGATCCCTTGCGCCCATACCTGCGTTCTTTCAACGTAGGAGAACGCAGTATTCAGAACGAGCGGCGTAATACCTAGCTCGGTGTCGGCGCCTTGCGTGAAACCCAATGCAATGATTTTGGCCCAGACGCGCATGGCGCTGGCGCCATCCAGAAAACGGTTGCCATCCTCGCTGTCTGTGAATACCGACCAACACGGCATGTTCCTCCACTCGGCGAGGATCTTTGCGAGCGAGCGGTGACCGTCGCGATGGCGGCCGCAAAGGCTACCTCGCCTGCAGTTGGGTTGCGCGTCAAGGTTCCGTCCGATCTGCGCCGGAGGAGGGGCAGGCATCCGTTCTTGTCGAGGACGGGTATTGGTTGCACCAATACCACCGGGTCTTCATCAATAACTGCTGGCCCAGCTCGCTCGACGATGACGTTAGTCGCCCGTTCCTCCCCCTTGCGCCCGTTTCTTTCCTCTTGGTGGCCCAACCTTGAAGGGATGCTGTGGGTTGTGGACGGGGGAGGGATTGGGGCAGGGCTCGTTGAAAACGAGTTTGGGCGACTTCGGGGGCAGAGGCCGATGCGCGTCCATCACCCGGGGCAATGTGGAAGAGCAACGGGCGATGGATGTGGACGAGCAACCGGGTCTGCGGCTGGTGCGACCCAGACTCCTTCTGCGGCGCGTCTTCCGCCGCAGGGCCCGCGAAATTCGGCCGAGTGCTAGGGAGTGTCTTGACCGGGGTGCCAGCGGGTAGTCCAAACTTGGCGAGGACGTGCTGGCCGGCCGCCATGACATTGGTGCTGACCTCGGGCGCAGCGGAACTGTCGGCGCTGGCGTCGTTGTTATCGAACTGGGGTTCAGCATCCTTGGCCATGTCCTTTGCCCGGCGCAGGTCGTAGCGCTTGGGCGTAGGGACAACAAGAGGGGTATTGTGGTCTTCTGAGTTCGAATCTTCGACTGGCGCGCGCATCCGCTTGCGACTTGGGCCAGCGTGAGAAGCGGAAGCAGCGAGGTTGGAGAATTCTTGCTGCGCTTTTCTATCAACAGTCAGTGTTGCCGAATGAAGGTGCAAGTTTTGCGCCACACCTCCTCCGACTCGCAGCGACGTAAAGACGATTGTTATGGTTGAATATATCCGCCTTCTCGGGGTCCAGCTTCACGCGGGCGCGATATCTGAATAAGATGTAAGTGAGTCAACACGTAAGTAAGTCATCACGCACTTTTCGCTGTTTCGACGGCCGTCTCTCAACAACTTCTCGGGGTTGGCAATCCGCTCTCTGTAGAGCAGCTCAGCTTAGGGGGTAATTGAAGAATTGCAGAGAAAACGCACCTCGCCCGCTGACGCTGTTTTGCCAGTCTGGCTCTCTCCTTCTTCGCCTCGTGCGAGTAGTCGTCATATTTGCGCTGCCCAATATTTTCGCGGTATCGGGGATTCCATGCGAGGGCTGTCTTGTCCGTGGTCGCAGCCCTGCCCTTGCCTCGCACAGCACGTTCGGTCTCGTCTTCCTCGAGCTCGTCAGGTCGCTCTCCTCGAGCTCGTCGGAGTCCTCGCTCAAAGACTTCTCCTCGCCCTCGCTAACTTGAACACCCTCGCCCTCGCTGCCCTCACCGACCGACTTCCACTCACTTTGCCGACGCTCCGGCTGCTTGCGCGTCTTCTGCCGATTTGACTGGCGGGAGAATGCAGCTGCCTCGGAGTCAACGCGGCGGGCAATTTTGCGCAGGTTGTGGCCGAGAGGCATGGGGGGAGACGGAGGTAGAAATGGGAAAGGTGATGGGGGTCGAAAGGGAAGGACGATCGTAGCACGTGCCGACCAAAGTAGCGCATAGGACGCTTCGCCATTCCATCCCGCAAGCTAATGAACATTCAAAACAGAAAGAGTGTTACAGTGCAAATCCTAAAGCATCCAAAATGGCGTCCTCGCCGGCCAGAATTTCGCCAGCGCCGTTCGAATCGTCGGCATGATCTTCATCGCCTGAATCTTCGCCTGATTCAGAATCGGAGAGCGTCCCCGTGCGCCAATCCGCGTCCTCCTCTCCTTCAACGTCTTCATCACCGTCGCGGTGGATCTCAGCAGTGATTTCGTCTCGATTCTCTCCAGACGAAACGGAATCTGTTTGGACAGCCTTTTCGGCAAGCACAGCACCGTCTCGCTGATCAACCTCCATGAACGAGAGCGTGGCAAGTCCGAGTGGGCGGGGAGTAATCTGGCGTTCACCGAGTGTGTCCCATCGATGAGGTGCGGTTCGGCCGAGTCCGTCTGAATGGCTCTCTCGACCACAGCCGATTCCGCTAGCGGAGGGGCGATCTTGCGGTGGCCAATAACATTGTCGTGGTAGCGCATGAGCATATCACGGTCGATGACCCTGACCGCCACGTATTAGTGCAATACTAGGTGTCTCGAAAACCAAGCTCACATGTTCACATAATAAAAGGTCCAATCTTTGTCGCATGAAGAGTTGGGGCGGATGACCGACTCGGAAGATACTCGGCGGTCCGCCCATGGTGGAAAGCGGGGATGAGATGAGCGCCTCGCACGATGTCGGCGGGGTCCAGAAATCCAAATGCGGTGGGGTTCTCGTGGGACACGTAACGGACGCGGGGGAACCTCTTCCATTTGAAACCGCAGCGATGTCGCTTGTCGCGTTGGAACCAACGGACCCAGAGGAATTCGATACGTCGCGGCTTCTCCGATCGGTGGACCAGCGAGACATACGCGTGGTAGATACCTAGAACTCGCCCGTACCAGTAGCGATGATCAGCGGGGTCTTGAGAATAAACGACGAAGAACCGTCTGGTCCGAGGGTTGAGAACATCTTGATCACGACGAAGGTCGTCGGTCGTGTAATTGACCTGCATCGTGGCATGCCCGTAGAGGACATCCTTCTCGACGATAACCTGCGTCAACTGCTCGTCGGTGAGGATGCCATCATGAGAGGTCCCCTCGAGTTCATGGTAGAAGTAGGTTTTCAATTTGATATGAAAATCCTTCAAACCAAGGCTTAGCGAGCAAGATTGAGTTGGTGCAATGAGTGTACCTTGAGGGCAGGATCAAACTCCTCTCGGACACCCATGAGTGGTGGCAAAGGGCCGTCAGCACCGGAGTCAGAGTCCGAGTCGAGCTCATCATAACCGAGTCGGACAGATGAACGGGAGAGCGTCGGGAGTCGGAGATATAATGGTGCTGTTCGGCGGGATGTAAGCACGATACCGGCCACTGGACTTGATGTTGAGGTGAGCGCAGAGGCGACGGCGACGGTTGGAGTGCTGCTTGCCCGCGGACAATGCATCTGGCACCGTCGAGTTCGAGCCCTCAGGTACAGTTGCGGCCGACGACGCCAACAACCTTGCCTCGCGCGCTCTATAGCGGGCACGTCGGTCCCACATGGCGCGCATCAAACGTCGACGACGTTCAAGCCTCGCAATTTGTATAGCGTGGTCGCGTTTGTTGGTACGGTGGTAGAGAAGTTTGACGAGCCGATGGGCCAGTTCACCCTGATATTTGTGAGCAATGACGAGGATATTATGGGGCGGCGAACGCACTACTTGAGTGGACGTGGAGTCCGTTGTACCGTACCGAACGATGGAGTCGGGGTAGTCGCCGACGGCGTGAAGCTTGTACGTCTTCAAATTGAAACACTTCTCTAACTTTCCGCTCGACTTCGATGTGCGCTTGGAGGTGGCACCGGCTGGTGCGGAAGTTTGGTCGACAACGCGTGGTGGTTTCGACATCATCGGAGCTGGAACGGCGCTCAGCGGGAGAGAAGTCGCGTCTTTCGATCTGGGAGTCGGGAAACGCGATGATTCCAACGAGCTTGAAGCCAAATCCGACTCGGCGGTTGGCTCCGACGCGTCAGGCACGGCTTTGTACCCCTTGAGCCTCGTCTTGGGCTTCGGACGAGGCTGCGAGTCGGTGCTCGCGGATGTCTTCGATCTAGTGTTTCGAGATGGACCCGCAACCACGACAGGCGCCGAGGGGTTCGTTGACGCCTTGGAACCCCCAGCTCGGGAGCCTTCTATCGCTGGATCCGGCGCTGAGAGGGGTTCGGACGCGGCAGAAAGATCGTTCGCGTCGGACGGAACCGTGTTATTCTGTCGATCTTTGCTCTTCTTCTCTGCGGATGTTGCATCAGACACTGCACATTAGACGTAGACCTTGTCCTACCCTTGGCTGCCGCCTTCTTGCGCCGTGTTTCTTCTCGGTCAGTCTCGAAGGTCTTGACATCGGCCGACTCCCGTTCGAACCGCCGAATGGAGAACAGCAGGTCGTCGGTTGCAACGCGGAACAAGGCAATGGTGCTTGTCGTATGCATTCGTAGTTTGGCGTAGCCATGCCAAATAGCTAACTCGAAACAGAGCTGATCGACGAGCTTTTGATGGCGGGGAAATAGGCCTTCCAGGACGGGAAGGATGCACTGGAGGGAATGTTAATGCACAAATTTTGAGGGCGACGGAATTTACCTGCAGAATATCCTCAAAATCCCTAGCAGCCATATGCTTCAACGCGGAAACCTGCTTGAATTTGCGGATGGTTCCTCGGCCGAACGTTTCAATTTGGCGAAATCTGCTCATGGTAACGCTCAGCGACCTCTACAGGGAGCGGAAGGATCACGTACCGCTCATCGAACACGTCAATGTTGTGAAATGCATCCAACATCCGTATGAGGTGCGTGATGATCGCCTTTGCAACTCCCAGCTCGATTTCGTGTAGCAGGTCGGGAACGAACATAGCATGAAAATTGAAGGGCGTCTTTTCCGTATTGAGTTTGGAAAACACGTTCTGAAGGGAACTCAGCGCAAAAAGAAAAAAAAAGGATGAAGAACGTACACGGGTTGGCATCCAAGAGTTCTCCTTCAACATTGATTGCACGCCAACCGCTGCGCCATGCTCGAAAATCGCTTTGCGGGCGCGTTCGATGGTATTTCGGCGATGACGATCATCCACGCGGATGTTAGCGCGGCGCTTCTTGTCGTTGATCGTCCCGGTTTGAGGAATTTGGGCCATTTGGATGAAACAGCGGGGGCAAGGACGGCCACCCAGGTTGCGCACGGTGGCTAGAAGCACTCTGAATTTGTCAGTCAAGAAGCTTGCGACGGTGTAAGTCAGCGTACTTTTCCGGGTAGTCGGCGCCGTAAACAAAGAAGCGCGGAAAAACGAGGCGAAAGACGCCGTCGTAACATCGCAGGACAATCCCGTTGTCATACGCATCCATGAAATCGTCCGAGAGCAAGAGGTCCCAGGTTTGGTGCATCAAATCGCGTTTGAGGTGCGTGAATACTTCGTCGGGCATATTCTGCCCGTAGTGCTGGCGGTATGCGTCGCGGACAGATTCGGGGAGCTGGAAGAAATTCAATGTGCTGGACACGGAACATACAAACCGCACATACATCGGCAAAATACACTTGGTGGAAGCCGGCCTTCGATGTCGGTTTCCCACGAAAGTCTTTGGAGTGGTTCCCAAAGAAGGTGTACCCTGGCCAAAGATTGGCTACACCGAGTGGGCAAGGTGGGTCATATCCGACCACTCCATGATCGCCACAATGATGCTCTCCACCGGGTCGCGGCGGTCAAGGGAGGTGAAGGCTGAGGAATGGCAGCGTATGCCTCCAACATGGCTGGGGACATGTAGATTTCGGCATACACATCTTCGTGTTGGTTGGGCAGGGGAGGTAAGCCCGTGTCCAGGGAGCGTCTGACCGTCGTCAAGTACGATGTCCGGCGACGATGCATCGAGGTTAGGGTCGGCGTAGGGAGAAAGGCGTCGTGTGGAATTTGTCGAAAAGTGGCCCAGCGAGCACCTCTCGGATAGTGTCCAAGAGTGGCCGGTAGTAGATATTCGCGACGGTGAACTCGGGAGCATCGAGCTCCTTCTGGCGAACGCCCACACAAGGCAGCTTTAGATTGACGCTGCCTTGCCGCCACGCGTCGGTCACCCCGAGCGGTTCAATGCCCTTGGTGTCGAGGTCGTCCAAAAACTTCTTGGTTGACCACGGCTTGGGAAGGTCTTGGATATTAACACCATCCGACTCTGCCTCGTCAGACGGTTGCAGGATGAAAGAGACGAGGCGGTCCATCCCGTTGATCGAGTTGGCGTTGTCCTCCTCGATGTGGTACTTCATGATGTGTGCGACCGAGGCGTTAGGGAAAGGGTAATACCAAGGTTCGGGAGGAAGTGGTAGGGCGTCCAGGCCAGAAGCATCCATCCAACGCGTCGCTTCATAGACATCTTGAGGAGCAACGTTCGCATCGGGATCGTGTGTGGGGCGTCTCGGGTACACTTTGTACAGACCGAAGGGATTCGGTTCGGTCTTAATCCAACTTGGCAGTGGGACCGGCTCCTGCACAGGCTCCAACGATGGGGCAGCTGCCTCTGATGACGGCGCTGGGCCCCTGCGTCGAATGCGAGGAGCAGGAGGCGGCGCAGCATCCTTCAATCTCGCGGGACGCCCGAACGCGACGGTTGGGTAAGCCACTGGGACGCGTTAGAGGAGGAGGAGACGGAGAAGGAATGCGCGGTGCCGGCGCCATTGAAGGTTCCATCTAATGCATGTAAATTCGAATGCTTTCGTGTGAACGCTGACCGACGTACCTGCGGAGGCGCAGACGGTGCCGACGCTATCGCCGCCACCGAGAGAGGTGTTGGTGGAGCAAGGAAACAGTTTCGTCATGGAGTGCTCGGAAACCAGGGCATACGCGATCGTGTGCTCTCTTCGTGGCCTCTGTCTTGTTCTTGAGTGGTTTCTGGCAGAGAGCGCAGAGAAGCTTCGCTCTGCCTGGGAGCATCCAGACAACGGTGCCTGCGACGTGCCTGCACTGTCGCACGGGCACTCAAGACGCAGAGAGCATTCGAGGGAGGTATTTAGCGAGAAGAGAATGAGCGCGACCTGAGAACCTGATATGTATCTATTGATGAGCTTACCTCACACGCATCCAACAAGCGGCGCGGACGTTTGGATTTTCCACTGTAAAGTATACGATCCACGCCAAATATGCTCTATAGCACTCCTCGACCGCCCCAACAGGATAAATCCATATACTACGTGTTCGAACGCCCAAGCGCCTCTGGTACAGCAGTCCGTCGTCGTAAGCTGGAGTGACCGCGCAATTGGGCGACTCTGAATAGGCAGACGGCGACGAAACGAGTGTGGCCAACACTGCGAGACCCTTCCGCCAAGATACCTGGTCGGGACCAAACGGACGTTGCTCTGGATCCAGAACGCGACATCCCGCATCGTCCCATGTTCGGCGCAAATGTCACTCGTGCTGCGACGCGTCCTTGGCATCCTGCTTGCTCGTCCGGAACGCAGATTTCGTGCCCGACGGTGGCGATCTGTACGGCTGGAATGGACATGGTTGTGGGCCTCCATTTCGATAACGTTCGGGAACAGCTGGCGGTCGGAGAGCGTTAAGTTCCCGACGATAAGGTCGAGGTTGTCGTCCGTGTCGTCGACACGCGGGATGGGAATGTATCTAAGCTGCAGGCTTTCATCAGTGCCCGAAAATAACGAGAAAACAAACGCACGTCGGCGCCATCGACCGCAACCAAAATACGACCGCATCGGTGACCGCGTCGAAATGCGTCTTGTACTCTCGTCATAGAACGCACGTCCCATGTCGCGAAGTTCGCGAGCGCGCGTCATGGACGCGGGTTCAGTAACGTAGCCGGCGTCAAGCAAGACCTAGAGAGGTGTAAACAAGGGAGAAAACCAGCACGGATACGACGCTTACCTTTCGCACATGGCTGTCAACGGCAGACCAAGCAGGTCCGCGCCCCGCTGAGCGTCGCTGCCGACCTGTCTCGCCCGCGCAGCCCATGCATCGATCATGGTGAGCAACCAGCCGACCGACTGGTGGTCCTCGTATTTCTGGCACTCGATGACTTTCTTTCCGCTCCAGATCCAACGCTCAAGGCGTTCCTCGGGAAGAACTCTTCGGTGGGCCAAGTCTCTGGTCGGTTTCGGAATCGTCGGTGGTGCTCTCGTCAGAGACGGACGACGCTGGGTTTGCCGTTGGGGAGAGATTCTGATGACATAATAAGCAAAGAGCACTGAGCGGGCTTGAAAAACGGACCTTTCACGAGGAGCTGGTCGTTTGGAGAGAGCTGCTACTGGGTTGGAGTAACAGTCTTGGCGGCTTTGGCGGCGCCCTTCGCGAACAAGTCGCGTCCAACACCAATGTCGGCGAGCAGCTTTCGCATCTCGGCATTGGTCAAAACGAGGCTGAGAAGCGTTCGGAGATGGTGTGCGGCTGCGAGCAATCAGAAACAGAGTCGAAAAAAAGAACACAAGGGGACGCCCACCTTGCGCATCGCGCTTGCCTTGGCCACATCCTGCTTCCCCCCTTGCCTTGCTCCTCCTCCGTGTCAACCCGTCGCGGGGCCCAGAACGCTGCAGGGTCTCGCCGTAGTTGTTCTTGTCCACAAAACACGACATGGTAGACAGATATTGCCAACCAGTTTACGCCCCTCGGACAGCTTGCTCTCATCGACGGGGTAGTTTGCCTGGGTGTATTTCAGCACGTCGCCGATTTACGCGTTGGTCGGCATGTACGACTGGTAAACGCGCCGTGGAGCCACATCTTGCGTTCAATGCTTGCGACGTCGCTGCGGTTTGTTTCTGGCGGGTGGACGAGGCAGGGTGAATGAGTGGGTTCTGGAGGCAGGAAGCTTCGTGCGTCATTTGCGATCGTGGTGCTTGCTCTAAGAACGAGGTCTCGCGGACCGAGTAAACAATACGTTTGGGGACGAGGTGGGTGCAGGAAGCTTGGTTGTCACAGGCACGTGTGCCGATTCAAGTTCTCCAGCTCGAAATCCACAATCTCTACTCAAAATCGATTTCACTACTGGAAGTCTATATATGGTTATGGAAGTAGAAAGAAAAAAGACACGGCACGAGAGTCTAAAGTGAACACAACTTCAAAACACAAGCACATTGAATGCACCAGACCTTTGCTGGCAAGTTCACACCTCCGAGCCTGACGGGGCATCCGACGAGATAACAATGATGTCCTGAGAGAGGTTGAGACTGTCCATCGACACGTCGAGCTCGTCCGCAGCGTCGCCCTCGACCAACTGAACTGCCTCCCCAGTAGCGACCACGAGAGTCGTGAGCGACTCGATGTTCGCTTTGCGGCGTCGCTGCGTCGTTCAGAGCGGTCTCCGCGTTTTGAAGCGCCAGGCGGCGCTGGTCGAGATCAGCGCGCAGTTGCGCGTTCTGGGCTGTAAGCGCGGCGACCTCCACGTTCAGGTCCTCCCGACTGCGGTATAGATGACCGCATGTGCCCCGCAACTCCTGCACAGCAATGTGGTTAGCGGTTTGCGATAAAAAGCACGGTATAGGAAAACGACAAACCTTGATTTTGACGTTTTCTCTTGAACGAGAGACTCCGCGTCGCGCGCCTGGGACCGCGTCTTGGACAAGAGCTTCTCGAGACGCGCTTGCTTATCGATAGCATCGGTGAGGCTGTTTTCGAGTTTGTCGTGAGCAGTGCGCCAGAGACGTAGATCGTTAGACAGGCCGTCGCGGTCGCGCTGGAGGACGCCATGGTTGAAGGACAAGTCTTCGTACTTCTCCAACAGTTTGGGATAAGCGTCCTTGAGATTGGTCGGGGCTAAACACCGTCAGAAACGAGCACATATCCGGATAAGGGGTTGCGGACGCACAATAGAAGGGGTTCTCGTCGTTGTTCTCGACACTACCGCGTTTCAGACGGACATCAAGGCAAAAGACAAGATCGGACGCACACCACGGGCTCTAGCACGAGAGAAGGAAGAGGCGCGATCGGCGAGCTCTCCAGGGTATTGTCGAGGACGTCCTGAAATTGGCCCAAGTTCGTGCGCGACGATTGGCTGGTGGACGACGGGGTTGTGAACGTGCTGTTGTCTGCACCGCGACCCGCAAAGCGCAAAACGCAGGGAAGGTCTCAAGGTCGTCGGAGGAGGTGTGCCTCATGGTCGAAACGGCGATAGAGAACTAAGTGAAGACGCGCAGCCTTTTAAACAAAGCCAGCGACCTCAGGGCCGCCAAAATTGCCGCTGCGATCGAGCGATGGGAACGCCGAAACAGGTCGTCCGATCAAGACCGAGTCGGAGGGCGCGCGACCATATTCTACTGCGGCCGTTTTGTTGACGCCGAAACCGGACGGACCGAGGTGCGCCTTTGCATGGCGTTGCGAAGGCAAAGGACTCGGGCGCGTCGCGCGACGCGACGTTGTGAGTTGTCTGGATTGAGTTGGATTGGATGGAATTATTGCGCCGCGTCTCGATCGTCGATCGGAGTGTGGGTCCGATTGGCGTTGAGAAGCTGCGAGACCCATAAGCCGACGCTTGCAATTGGCGGGGACTTGTGGCGGCGGGAGGAAAGCGTGGTTGATCGCGATTCCCAACGCGACGGATTCAGAGTGCGCATCAGTAGCGCGTCATCTTTCCATTCAATGAGCATTTTACAGAGTGTCTGAGAGCAAGTCGGGATACCACCAGTTCCCAACGAGACTTCAGCGTCCGAACTCAGCTATCCGCACGGACGAAAATCTGTGCGTGTGCTGTATTCCAATCGGCTGGGATAGGCTGGAAGGGCGACGACCGAGGTTTTGGCTTCTACACAAAGCAATGTTATTTCGTTTCACATATTCAGAAAATAGTTTACCACGGGCGGCGTCCCCAACTTTTGTGGCGGAGATGGTTCGGCGAGGACTTGGATGACCCTGTTGCCTGTGTCGAAATTAGCTAGCGTTAGTTCTGAGACGAGTAGTACAAGCAGGAGGAACAAGAACTCACGAGTCGCGAACGCGGCTGATGGCGGGGTGGTTCTGGAAATCGTAATGCCCACCGCTCCTGTGGTACCGCGGTCTCGATCCATCGCGTCAGGTTGAGCATGGTCTTCTTCGAGTTTGTATTTTTCCGTCTATTGTAATGAGAAATCGACCCCAGATTTGCAAGGCCAAGTGATGCCTACCGAAATTTCCGACTCGAACATATCTTCGTCAACATCGAGGTTTGCCCTGGCGCTGCGTCGCGAATACTTGTCTTTTGACATTTTTTAGACGAGGCAGGGTTCGAATCGCGTCCCTCACTTGAATCGTTCGAGTCCTGGCTTGTTCCGCGCCAGGAAAAGAAAATTTGTCCAGAGTGTTGATAAGAGCATCGATGAGGCGACCGTTCTTCAAGTTCTCCGCGGACGGTTTTGTCTGTTTTGCGGACACGAATGACTGCCATAGGCGAACAGTCTAGGCGAGGGCGATGGTATCGATGAGTCCCACCTTTGCCCAGACCTTTGCCAGTGCGTCTGAGCAGCGGGTAGGCCGTGTTACAAGTAATCTAGTGTCGCCGGGTTAGAGTTGTGCATGCACTCATTCCATTAAAACTTTACCGTCGAACACAACCACGGTCGGCTGGAGAAGTCGACAAAACAACCCTTCAGGCATGAAGAGAGGAACGAAGTGCAAGTCGGCACGAAGGCCCGGTGACGTGACTCAGATCTTGTTTCTGGTCTTCTTTCTCTTTCTCTGCCAGTCGTCGTGTACTGAGCCGGAATTTAGTAATATCTTCCCGTGCGATAAGACCCGCCTGCTAACTCGGTATATAGATGCTGTAGGTACGCAGTCTTCGACCAGCGGCCGGATATTCTCGCCTTTTCAGGTCAAACCCTCAAGGATGCCTCAGGATTGGGATGTCGACGAGTCATGCTTGGAAGAAATCCGACGTAACATCTGAGCTGTCCCTCAAGGCTCGCATCGGCGGTGGAAGACTCGGACGAAAGTCAGGGGCCGCCAACGGCCACATATCTCGCCGGAGTCAGTCGCATCCAAGCCGGCATTCCCCTCCAAGCTTCTGAATCCTGGGCAGCGCTACACTACCAACTACCTACGGCGCTGACGGTGCGAATTTCGAGGGGAGGGCGCAATTCAACCCACTCGTGAGGTGCGAGATCATGTTTATTCAGATGCGCGATGTGCTAAGGAAGACTGGAAGCTGTTCGAGAGGATTCAGACGCGTCGGGCGACGGCCAGAGCAGGCTTCGACTTGCGCTGCCCTACAACGAGAGTCAAAACTTGGTTTCCAGAGACATAATCGACGCACTGGCGATGCAACACTCTCCGCAGTGAGCGCTGTATGCAGCGCGACCGAGTAAAAACGGGTATATGCATGTCCCCGAGAGCCTCCAGGACGACCATGTAACGCAGGCGCCTGAACCATGAAGATTCCCAAGCTCTGCACGACTAAGAGGTGAACAAATTCCAACGACGGCGATAGGATCGGCCCACCTGGGCGCGCACTACCGAAAGTCGTTCCAGCTTTGAGGAGGAAAACGATGCGAGGGTCGGGAAGAGAAAGCAATGTGTCCTTTGGCTCGGTGGTGCTCATGTTGTTGGGAAGAGTAGAGGAACGTCTTATGACCAAAACTGTTGACCTCGTTTTAAGCACACTCGGCTTGGCTTATCGCTCTCGCAGCTTCTCAACGCCAATCGGACCCACACTCCGATCGACGATCGAGACGGGGCGCAATAATTCCATCCAATCCAACTCAATCCAGACAACTCACAACGTCGCGTCGCGCGACGCGCCCGAGTCCTTTGCATTCGCAACGCCATGCAAAGGCGCACCTCGGTCCGTCCGGTTTCGGCGTCAACAAAACGGCCGCAGTAGAATATGGTGGTCGCGCCCTCCGACTCGGTCTTGATCGGACGACCTGTTTCGGCGTTACCACCACTCGATCGCAGCGGCAATTTTAAAAGGCTGCGCGTCTCGCTTAGTTCTCTATCGCCGTTTCGACCATGAAGCACGCCGCCTCCGACGACCTTGAGACCTTCCCTGGGTCTGGCGCGCTTGCGGGTCGCATTGGAGACAACAGCACGTTTACAACCCCGTCGTCCACCAGCCTATCGTCGGCACGAACTTGGGTCAATTTCAGGATGTCCTCGACAAGACCCCGAACTCCAGCTCGACAACCAAGCGTCTCACCAAACCCGTGTCGCACGTCTGATCCTTTCCTTGGGTGGCTACTGTCCGTCTTAAGCACGAATAGCATCGCGCAAATCGACAAACTTGAAGACCCTTTCAAGTGTATGTTGGCCCCGCCCACTTAGGCGTCGCTGATACCTATATTTTCAGCCCCCACCAACCTCAAGGATGCGTACTCGCAGTTACTGGAGAAGTACGAAGACCTGTCCTTCAACCACAGCCTCCTCGAGCACGACCGCGACGCTCTGTCCGCTGATGTACGCCTCTGCCATACCGCCCACCATGAGCTCGGGGACGACCTCAATTTGGCTATCCGCCGTCAGCGGAATCTCGAGGGGCTCTTGGACACGGCACGTTCGGAAACCCGCGAGCCAAAGTTTAGTTAACCAGCAATCGGCCAAAATCAAGGTCTGTCCTATCTCGTCCTGCTCTATAACCTCTTTTGCCCAGGAGCTCAACTCTTCTGCAGGAGCTCCGCGTCACCTGCGCCCATCTCTACCGCACTCGGGAGAAGCGGTCGCCCGAAGTGGTCGCGCTGCACACCCAGGTCAACCACCCACGGGCCGAACTCGAACAGAGTCGCGTAGCGTTGCAGAACGCGGAGACCGCCTTGAACGACTCGCGAGCCGGCCCAAGCGGAAACCCAGGCGCTCCCAACTCTGGTACTCGCCGCCCAGGATGCGGCTCAGCTGGTCGAGGGCGGGGGGCGCACAGCTCGATGGATATTCCCAAGTCCTCGAGGACTTTGTCGTCTGCTCCGATGCCCCAGTTGCGTGAAGCCAAAACGAGTACATGAATTTGTCTGGGCCGGATTTGCCAACGAGAGACTCGGTCGAGTACTTGCTTCCACACCCAACTATACCCGCCCTGCATGTAGTCCATTCTTTACATGTGACCTTTGCCATCGAGGCTCGTGAGAGACTGCCTCGGACTTCCTTACTCCGCTCTTTCATCTCAATCTCACCGGCATGACGTCCCCACCCTCCAGACACGACAACCACCTCCGGAGACGTCGCAAGCCGACGGAGGTGAACGGCCTGCTGTTCGCTGCGTTGCGCTCGAGCATGCCGACCAACGCGCCCGTCGGCGACGCGCTGGAATACGTCAAGGCGAACTTCGCCCGTCGACGAGACAACCTCTCGTCCACAATGTAGCCGAACACGATGCGGTGAAGGCGGGTCTCCGTCGTTCTTTCACTCGGCTATTTTTGACTGCTCGCCGCCACACACCATTCCCGAACGCTCCTCAACTCGTTCTGACCAATGACAAGATGCGGAAGCACTCGCTGACGCTAGCACTGTTACACGCCATTCGCTTGGGACAGCGCGGCCAAAGACTGTCACCCCCACCCAGCAGGAGCTACATGAAGCAGAACGGCCCGCTCCAAACGACCCATGAGTTGACAAGGTGCGTCTCCCAAGCACACTCAGCGATCTTTACTTATCATCACCCCAGATTGCTCCAACGGCAAACCGCCCCCAGGCCCAAAGAGCCGCTGTCGACGGTCTCAGATGCTGACCGGAGCACTGCCGACAATTCTGACCAGACTGCGTCTCCCACGAAGACCGACTGAGGAGAAACAGTGCCTGCTCAGTCGGATTCAGTTGCTCCATTCGACCCAAAGCCGCGCAGCGAAGAGGGCAAGACGTGGCTCGCCCGAAGGGCTCTTGCCCGAGGAATGCCGCGAACGGCGCGGCAAGTGTAAGGACTACCAGCAGTCGGTGCGGTGGTCACTCAACATGTTCTATATCTGGGCTACGAAAACGAGACAGGTCGGCAGCGATACTCAACAGGGCGAGGGTCTGCTTCGTGCTGCGGTCCTCAGGATCCGTCTCTGCGTTTGGCTGGTTCGCCTCCTTCAGACGTTACTGGTGCGCATGGTTGCTGCACCGTTGTTCTGTGGGTGTTCTAGGACGCTACTGGGGATGAGTCGTCGAGGAAGCGGCATTCTGTGGGCGGTCTGCGCGACGGGTATGTGTCGTATTCGTGGCCATTTCTTTCATTTACCTATCTCGAGGTCGCTGGGAGCATCTACCTACGCAATTAAAGGCAAGACTGGGACCGAGGGGATGAGGGGTAGCACAGCTCGCACCAACTCGGCGTTGTATTACTAGGGAAATGCGCGCCTGGTCTACAGCGCCTATCCACGTGACTCTCACAAACTTGAAAGTTTCTCTCATGGATTCTTCGTCCACACTCGCTGTTTCCATGCCAATTCTGGCTACATACCCAAGCATGTATCTTGGGCTCATTCAAGGAAACATCTATCTCATGTGCTGCCAGCTGCCTCATTGGAAGATGATCCCCAAGTTCTCCGTCTCGTTGAGATGCTCAAGTGGCTCCAAGTTGTCTGGGAAAGTCAGGCTGCGCAGCGGAACTACCTCGAGTCCCGCGTAAGCACCCAGGAGGTTGAGATCCAAGTGCGTTACTAAATTGAATTTTGGCACGCGCATACGCTTAGACTCCTAGTCCTTGATCTCACATAATTCCGTACTGGAAGCGAAACTGGGAAAGGCGCAAGAACGGATTGAAGTACTCAAGGCAAAGATTGCCCAAATTAAGGCGCGCTGCGATTGCATCTTCAAATAGTCTGTTGACTTTCCTCATTGTCGAAAAACTATTGGTCACCGTTGTCCAAATGCTTTAATTGGAGCGCGTTCAGATATAAGTAGCTGAGGATGTGTCCTCTTTTCTGTCGCAATGACCGGTGCCAGTGGTCGGCGTGATCAGAACAACTTGCGCTCAACGGTCATGAGCACTTCTACGCTGGGCATAGAATCCCACCCCGAGTTCCTCGAGCTGCTCCGCAAGCAGCAGCTGCAACAGGAAGGCATCGATAAGCTGAACGCCCAGTGCTCAGATTCTGTGAGCCGTATTGAAGACCAGCGAGCCCAAATACAGGTTTGTCGTCGCCCACGCCGCCATAGCTGTATGCTGAGCTCGTCAGAGAATGTCCTGGGCTCGATCTAGGTTAGAAGAGGACTTGAATGCCTCTGAAGCTCTCCTACGCGCTGGAAAATGAATTAGTCGAGCTGCAAGCCGGAAAACGTTGCTCTAACTGTCAATCTGACTAGTGTGCACAAATGCCATCTTGTTTCCAGACCACCGCCCGCGAGGCTTGCACGAGCAGCGGTATGAGGACGCCCCATCTAGGGCCGTTTTGAGGAGGTACGTCGAGGTGTATTTGGTTTTTATGATTGGAGATGAGCCTCTCCGTTGACTCCTGTAGACAGCACGACGGGACAGAGAGAGCCTCGGACCTTAATACTGGCACTGGCGCATGCGGCCGTCGAGGTTAACCGGATTCAGCAGCCACCGCAACTTCCGACGCTCGTGCAGAATTAGCTTCACCAAACCTGTTCGCCAAAATATCTTCCAAGAAGCGCCTGCGTCTCCGCGCCCGCGGTGACGCTTCCCGATTTGTGAAGACAGCAGTGCTCAGGCAGATTATTCCAGCGATCCTTTGAGTGCCTCGGAGCAGAGACACCGCAGTCAGCGAAGACCTCGAGGGCCGCGCACGCGCCGCAAAGCGACGTGGAGCGGAGGCGCTCGCATCGTTGATGGCTCAAAGGAACGGCCGCCTAGGTGGCGAGTAACGTGCGTTTTCTTTATCCCAAAATCGTTGAGAGTGACGATTCCACAGTGCGGGTTGAGCTTGAATTCTACCGTATGGTTGTAGAACGCCGAGACTGTACTCCACGACGCGCGCGAGGCCGCTCAAGCAAACATCAAGTCTCAGAACTCTTGTGGTCGTGGCCAAGAAAGTGGTGCAGCTTGTCGAGGGCGAGCTTGACGCGCGTCTATGGAGGTCTCGAGGGCAGTATCAGGCTGGGAGACGCGGACAGCGTGTCGCGGGCGGTATACAGTGTGCTGGTCTAGTTCATATCGTGTTTCCTCTTCCAAGTTCAAGTTAGAGTAGTCAACTCCAATTATCAAGCACTCGAAAAACTCTCGTCTCCTACAACTTCCCGACCGCGTCGCGCTGCGGCCGAGCATCGAATCATGTCTGAAGACGTCCTCAAAGTATGTTTTTGCGTTGAACTCTCGCTGGAGACTAATTTTCTGAAACTACAGAAAGAGCGTTCTTTATTGACCTAGTTTAAAAGTTCGACGAAATTTGTGGTTGCGCCCGTGACGCTGTTTCTTCTCTCCCACCATGAGCGCTACCCGCTTCCCATACACCAGATCTCATCTTCCGCCGTCCCCGCCTGGGATCACCTCGGCCTCTAAGACGAGCGAATCGAAAATACCGAAAGCCGAAGCCAAAGCCGTGTACGGCGGCCTCGACCGCAGTGCGCGCTCTCTGTCGTACTCTCACCATTCACAAGTGGAGTCGCGGAGAAATACGCTGCGCTGCGCTCGACGTCAAGAACGTCTCCAACATATCGCGCGCAGTGCTCAATACAAACACGATTCCCGACACCCTTGAGTTCGACGAGATAGCTGTCGACAAGGCCGAGCTGGCCAAGTTGCTCCGGCAGAAGAACGGCGCGAGTTCGAAAGCGAAAGCAGTTGGTGAACCGCGGGTATGTCGATGGCTCGAGTCTTGAAATCGTCCCGTTTGGATCTGACGCCCCTTAGACTCGCCGCGACCCGGATGGTAAAAAAGCTCCACGTCCAATCTCTCCTTCTCCGGAGTCTGAAGACGACAGCCGCACTCAAATTATGCCGAAGGTGACAAATGCCTGGTAGTCCGATATAGAGATACTGAGACGCCCCTCCCAAGTTGCCTGTGGCCCCAAACATGCGCAAGAAAGTATGTGAAAACGGCTCACAAGCACTTCGATTGAGACTATGTAGATTCCCGCGGAGAACTACGTCCCGTTGGCTGGGTCGTCCACCATGCCATTTTCCGCGCTTGGGCAGAACACGATGACTGTAGGAAAGGTGCGTCGACGACCTAGAACAAGTCGCAATTGAAATTAAAGTGCAAACAGGACCATCGAGTGCAAGGCCCGGTATCGGTCTCCGAGTCTCTGTTGGGTCACGACGCGCGGCCGGCGCTGGGCAAATATATGGACAAAAGCAAGCCCGCTAGCGCTGAGATCCCGGATGGCCCTGCCCAGCTCACCGCCTTCCTCGGCTCCCCGAGGTCGACCTCTCGGGACACCTTTTGCTCTTCCTCGCCAACGCCATCAACTCCATTGGCGACTTGGCGCAGTATTGTAACTTCAGAGAAACGAACCTCATGCGCAGGATTAACGAGATGTTCGCGATAACGACTCCGGCGCACGCAAGAGAAAACGGCAGTCCGAATACGAGTGGGAGGATGCCGCAAACGAGGCTGGCCCATCGGTCGAGGGTGCGAAAGGCCTCAAGCAGGCGGAGATTTTCGCTCTAGTGCACGGAATCGAAGTGTTGAAGCGACGTCGCGTCGAGTAGGAAATTCCACTGAGCAATCCATCTAAAATGTCTTTTCGCTCGTACTTTGCAGACTGCTCGTATCATTGTACTGCTCGTATCACCCCGAAACATGCTTTGAGACACGGAAGACTTGAAAAAAGGGACGATAAAGCTGAGACGAGTCGGACGATGAAGATGCGTGTGGTCTCAAAACGGAAGATGTCACGCGACTTGTGGGTCTTCGTCCCGACGGTCTCCAGGCCATAGCTCTCGTCTGAATCCACTCCGAACCGTCCGTCACCATGCCCCACTCGGACGTGGAGATGCCCAACTCGGACGCCGAAACGGTAATGGACTCCGGTGACCACATGTGGGTAGTCGAAGGTGTCGTCGCGCACAAGGAGCACCTTGTCCGATCCTTCGGTGAGCCACCTCGCCTATATATTGCCACTTGCCTTAACCTCTTGCAGGGCTACATCTTTAAAGTTCGGCTTGAGGGCGATGAAGAGCTTCAATGGGCAGGTTCGCCGACATTGTGCGTCCCGTTCGGAGCTCTCATGCACTGTTACTGAGCCCTCGCAGCAAGGGACCCAATCGAACGATCCTCGACAATTACCTTCTCGAACAAGGCTTGGACGTGGACCAGTCCGTCTCAGGAGACTCGCCCCGGGCTCGGACCTGGACTTGAAGGCTCGGACTCCCCAAAAGTGTCCACGTCGAACTCAAGGGCCGCGTCCGGCTCAACGAGTAGATCGCCGCGTTGAATTTACCTACGCAGCCAAAAACAAACTTCGAGGGAACACATATTGCCAGATATGCTGTCGGCCAACGTATGGAGCAGCAAATAATTGTCATCTACTCGACGCGGGCCTCACCATGCACACGGAGATGGTATGGTTTAACCTCCCCCAAAACCCTCCGCTCACTATTGGCAGCTATGGTTTATGACTCGTCACAGACTCGTGAATAACGTGTCAGATCTCCCGACGACCACTGAAGAAAACGGGTACTATGGTGCGTTTCTTGTTTCTCTCTCAACGGTGCTCAATTTCTTCAGCATGCGCCAACTGCCATAATCGTTCAAACAACCGCTGTGTCGTCGCCACGCCCATGTTGGAAGTCCTGCAGTGGATAGACGACCAGCTCACCGAGAATCTCATCGAGCCTGGAGAGCTGCTGCAAAAGACGCGCGCCGAACTGCAGGATGGCGTATTGTCCAAGTACCGCGGTTACTATCGTTGGATTGCCCTTCGCCGCCACTCGAACGGCGACCCAGTCGTTTTCGATTGCGTCCCTCCTTCGTCCACCCAAGTCGACGGCACGCTGTACCAAGTCTGGGATCGCCGGAAATTCAAGTCCAGCAGCGCCTTCAACAATTCCACAATCCAGCTCATTAACCTACAAGGCGACGACCAATCCCATCGACTGTGGAAGATTCCACAGCTCGACATCGGGTGCGTTCTTGCTGTTCTCCTTTTCCGAATGCAAGGCACGCAGATTGCGAGCCTCCCCCATAATCCGAACAGCATCCACTATAAAATCCTTAGCCCAACAATCCTGATATGTGACTTGCTGCAACACGCGACCAACAAACTCGACGCTGAAGAAGGGGTGGCCGATGAGGCGGCGGAGGAGGTGGAGGCGGCGGTGGAGGTGGAGGCGGCGGGAGGCGGCGGAGGTGGAAGCGGCGGCGGCGGCGAAGGCGGTGGAGGCGGTGGAGGCGGAGGCTCTGCAGGCCATGGAGGCGGAGGCTCTGCAGGCGGTGGAGGCGGACGCTCTGCAGGCGGTGGAGGCGGACGCTCTGCAGGCCGCGGAGGCCGTGGAGGCGGAGGCCGTGGCGTCCAGGGCGTCCAGCGAGCTGAGCGAGCCGAACGGGGGAACCGCCGCGAAAAATCAGGTCGTTGGCAAAGCTCCTGGCGGGACGACCCACAAGAAGACTCTGTGGATAACGGCGTTCAAGGTCGCTCGCCTATGGCCCGAAATTCAAACCCATCTGGCTTGTATCGCAAATGCAGCGGCTGCATCGCGAGGAGGAACCTCAAGAGCCAACGGCTGCTGCTAGTACTCTTATCGGTCGGGCCGCCAAGCAGGTGATTGAGAGCTGGAAGGAGAACGTGCCGCTTGGGCTTGCGCCGCCGCCGCCGCAAGTTTCTGCACGAGATTCGTGAGATGGTACGGATGGGGAACGAAAAGAATGCGATTGTAAATAATTGACCATTTGGTTTGTGTGTAAACGCGAGATCTGCCTACCAGCTATAGTACTACCACACGAGATTGGCTCGAGAACGGCGTGACTCAGTGTATTTTGACCTGCACACCAACGACGTGGCCCGATAGCTCTGTGCCTCTCATTATCCGCAGGAAGCCAGCAGCAGCAGCAACGCCGAGCAGCACCAGCGCCCGAGTCAAGGCCGCAAAGCAAATGGCCGACATCCATCGCTCCCAGCCCAGTAGCTCTGCGAAATCCCAGGCCAAAGAGCCCGCTTCTCCGACCCGTCCCGCGAAATGGTGAGTGATGGCAACCGACTTTGAAATGACCTTCGACTCATTTCCATGGATTTCTTAGCGCCCGCAGGAGTTTAGCACCCCAACCTGAAGAAACGCGCTGCCCCGGAACCCAGCACATCTGACGAAGACTCGGAGTCGCCGGCCCCTCCACCAAACGCCCACGCACCACATCGTACTCTCTGCGCTCCAGCGCCAAACAAAGTGGATCCACCAGCATGCCCCGCAAGTGCGTGAACCTGACGACACCTGTCTTTCCTACACTTATTGACAAATTGTTTGTAGCACGACCACCAAAAGTAAGACGCCCGCCAAGAGCAAGGCAAGTGGCGTCGCAGGGTCCTCGAGAACTGAAGACGAAGACGTCGAGATGCTCGATGTCGAGGAGTTTAATAAGCAGGAGGAGGGAGGCGACAATGAGAACGAGGATGAGAGCATGGGTCCGGCCCGACGATGAAGCTCACGACAACAAGGGAGACAAAGCGATGGAGAGGATGAGCCGAACGCGAATCCGCCGGTTCTGGGCGCTGACCGCGACGCTCAGTGATGCCGGGCGCTGAGGCCTTCCTCGCCCACCCAACATGTCGCGCACGCTCAAAACGCGACCCGGTCCCGCTTCGATATGCCTACGTCGAGTCGGTAGCGACCCCGCCCGAATCACGCGAGCTGGACCCAGTTTAGCGCCCAAGTTAGGGTTATACGAACGCGAAACGCACCTCGATGCGCCGAACAACTCCGACTCGACCAGCCCGGCCCCGGTGCTCGTTTGAGCCAAACACCAAGTTAGTGGGCTGGCGGGATTTGAGGGATTTTGTGCAGGGCGGACAAGGCTGCTTGCCGCAAGGGTGAGCTCCATTCCTCCATGTTGACCTTATCGTACTCATTCTTTCTCGTAGGGACCATGGTGTTATATGAACACTCGACAACCCCGTCTACCTTACGCGTCAAGGGCAAGACGGTTCACTGCCTCGACCGTTTCGCGCGTCCACGCACGATCACGTTCGACCCCACGGAATACCACTTCACAGCTCGCGTTGCTCAAGAACAACCACGAGGAGATGCTCTACCCCATCAAGTCTTCGGCGTTATTGGCCCAGAGCATCATCGCCTATCTGCAGCAGAAAGGCTTCCCCGAGGTCTGTCGTTCTCCATTCGCTCGAGTGCGGTAACCTTGATGTAGCCATGGAGACTGCGAAGACGATCGACCGGTCAAAGTGCTGGGAGAGGCCCGCCCAGCAAGCGCTGCGGCAAGGGAACCCCAGGGTTCGTACACCCCATTTCCGCCGCTTTTCTCGTTTGATACCCGTCCAGATCGTCGAGAAAGCATGTCAACAGACCGAGAGTTTCGACAAGCTCTCTTTCCTGTACCTCGGTACAAGCAGCACAGAAAAACTGCCAAAAAGAATCGCAGGCGCTCGTGGCGATCCGATGTCACCATTCCACAACACGCTGTATGTTGGTGATGTCGAGGGGCGGAGAGTGGTGTTGCCCGATGTGGGGCTTTGTAGGCTCCCTTATTCCGACCACAAGTGTTGCACTGATGAGTTTTTAGATCTTCTTGCTTGTTTGACGGCCCGAACCAACGGCCTTGACGAGCTCGCTGTCGAAATTTTGAAGGCATCACGACGTCGAGGATGTGCCTTCCTATGGTCGCTCGACCCTCAAGCCCCCTGCCAATCATCAACAACACGACCGACCCGAACTGGCCGGTTGTCTCCGCCAGTCGAAGCTTCCTTGACCAAGCGTTGGCCAACGGCGCCTTCAGCCCGAGCCCGCACCCACGGACGTCAACGGCGATGCGGCTGGTGGTGCTTCATCGGCTGTCGATGCGTGGGCGAGGGACGAGGAGGAGGGTCCGCATGATAGCGACCCGGAAGAGAATGGTTGGGAGCTGGATGCGAGCGACGAGGTGCAAGCACAGAAGGAAGAGGTTGAGGAGGCACAACACGAGGAACTGTCGGGGTCGACGCCTGCTATCAGCGAGACCGAGCACTGGGTCCGCAACTTCGCCGCTGGCGCCTGACCACGTCGCGGCGGGCTCATTCGACACTGTTGATGAATAGAAGGGCGCGTGTTGTGCGAGAAAATGGGCCCCAGGAGGGGATTGTTCTGCGTAACGACGAGCAGATAACTTACTCGAATTCTACTTTTCCTTCGAACTTCAAACACGTAGGACCACAATAACTAAAGTGTGTAAGTAAGTCACGACAGCAAAGTGCGTAAGTAAGTCACGACAGGAAGGAAAGTCCGAACCAACACCAACGATGAATACAGGCCCAATTTTGCATCTATGCACACCCTTTGAAGTTCACGTTCCATGCGGCAGAACCATTGAGCTCAACCTCGCCTTGGCGCGAGCCATGTCACAACGATCACAGCGCATTCACTTGACCATAACCACCATCCAAGGCGCGTCGCATCCAGTCTTCAAGTCGTGCTTTGCATCCAGTCAACCGCTTGGCCACGTTGCCCGATGCGAGAGCGGCGTCTCTCCACGACGTCCAACAATGACGCGTCTTCCTAGAACGCCGCCCCATCGATCGGAGGTTATCTGACATGAAGCAAAGAGAGAAGCAAAGAGACTCTCGTCTCTTTGCTTCCTCCCACCATGGCTGGTTTTGGCTGGCCAGAACCCGAGGACCCGACCGAGTTCCAGCTGCGCCCAGCCGAGTGGGACTTTTTGGGGTCAGAGGCGCCCGCCGAGAGCGGGCCATTAATATCGCGCGCCATGCAATTTTGGCGCCCGCCCTCTGAGCGGATGACGAAGGAGACAGCACTTTTGCGGAGGACGTTCGGGCGTTGGAAAGAAGACCTGTCTGCTACCGGCGCGTACATCCCCCTGCCCTCGATCTCGACGTCGTCCACCACCACGGCCCGTCCCGCGTCTGCCGTCCCAAGCGCTTTGTTCCACGAGGCCAGGCGCGCACTCGTCGCTCTTCAGCGCCTCCAACAACCCCTCATTCCACCCTGCTCTGTTACCCAGCGCCTTTCAAGACGCGCAGTTCGCGGCCGCGCCGTTTTCTGGCGTCCGCGAAGCGTTCTGGCTCGAACGGCGGCCTCGAATACCACCCCGGCTGGCGTAGGGCTAGTCTCGTTGCAAGTTCCTCAACTCAGCGCCGCCACAACTCTCATCGTTCCCTTGCCGGCCGTCATCCGACGACCCGGGCCGTCCATGTCCGACTCGCGTTCGGCACAGTCCACGCAGAACATCTTCAACAACCCGATGTTGCCTCCAAACTCGTCATCGCAGAGCGCACCGGCGCCGTCGTATGGCCAACAACAACTCGCGACGAACTCGTCACGTTGGGAACTCTCGCATTCGAATTCATTGTCGCGAAACGCATCGGGCGCCGTCGTCTGGTGTACTCGACGCGCCCTCCCCGGGCTTAAATCCGCCACGCCGGGGGTCCATAGACGCGACGGTCTGGACGAATGCCCTCTGGCCTAGCGCCGAGCCAAGCATCATACTCGCTCGTGCTCCTTTGGCGGGGACGTGTGTTCAACAACGGGTCGCAGATCGTTATACCCTCGACACAGCAAGTCCCGCTGGCGGAATGGAAGGAGAATATCATCGCTCGCTGTGTCGCCGCTAGCATTCGCGACCTTGTCCTCGTGGATTTGTTCCCCGTGCCGTCCGGAAGATGACGAGCCGATTTACCGTTACCTGGACAACATTCCGACTGCGGAATTTTCGGACAACCAACGTTCGGAATGTATGTGACGAATTTGACGACGGAGACTCTCTTTCTGACCCTTCATTTTCTAGTTCAGAGGGATACGACTTTATTCAGAACACGCTTCCAGGTATGCTTTCTTTGCCGAGCTCGCCAGCTGTTCTGAGCTTGACTTATAGATCAACAACGCCCACGACGCTCTGCGCGCAGCACGCGCGGGGCAGGCGATCAATTCATGTATTTGTACAACAACGTTCTCCGACTCCCGTCCGGCACCATGAACCCCGAGACGCAAAAGCCATACACGTCTCCCGAGGCCCTCTTGTATCAACGGTCAGCCATAGTTGAGCTTCTCAAGTCCTGCAGCTTCCTCTGGAGATCAGGCCGGGTGAGTGCTGTTTTGGCGTCACGCTGCTCACGACTCAGCCCCAATTAGGCTGGCACGAAACTTGCCTTGGACCGTCGTGAGGCGCACCCCGCACTCGCTGCCATCGTCGACCACATGGCACGGAGCCCAGAGCTTCGCGAGCCACGGTGGTTTCCCGGATTCCTCCCGACGCCAGGGCCAGCGTATGGAGCGTTATGCGGAATACTGGTGAGTTGCCTTTGCAAATTGTATCTTTTATTGATGTCCCGCAGCTGATTCGCAGCTTGTGCGGGCTCCTTGGTGAGGCTCCGGTGCTTGACCGTACATATTTTGGAGCGTCGTATATGGCCGTCAAGATGGAGTTCGAGAGGCAACCGGTGTTGCAGCAGCTCCTGGTGACAACCTTTGCTGTCTCCGGTGAGTTGAATCCATCTGTTTTCCCCAGATATCTTGAACTGACGTGAGATAGGCGGAGCTCGGGGCCGACGACCAACTAATGACTACTGAGTTTGCACCAACCACAATGAATACCTAATCTCTTTGCTTGTGTAGACTTCGTTCTAATAGTACTTTTGTAATTTGAAGGATTGTGTGGCAGTAAGAAGACAGTAGTAGTAAAGTGCAATGCAATTGAGTTCTATAACTATGTATAGAGGGCTTCCAAGTGGCTTTTGGTCAACGGGAAGGATGCTGCATTGGGTAAGAGTGGTGATTTGTTTTCACAATGAAGAGACTTTCTTGGGAGTCAGAAGATAAAATAAGAGAAACTACTTGGGCAAGACTTTCTTATCATCTGAAGCTCTCTTGCAAGGGACTTCAAGGCTTATTGTTGTAGCCAATATTGTGATGGGAGTAACACTTGAGAGCTCAGCAACTCCTGGGTAGGGTTAAGGAGAGGGTGGTAACATGTTGCTAGGGTAACTATTACAACAAGGTTTGTAGCAAAGCTTGCAAATCTTGTGCAAGCAACTCGTAGGCCGGAACAAGCCTTTGAGTACGCTTGTGGACCCCTTGTAGCGGGTTACTCGGATCAAATTCCCTCATATCGGACCGACACTTTTCGTGATGCCATAGCGCTTGATGGAACTCCTCCGGCTGCACCCCGTTCGTCGTCTTTCCCACCAGCACCACCTTCTACGAACGTCCAACTAACGGTATCCGACTTAGATGGCCCTGGAGTCACCAGCGATGCTGAGCACTCGGGAACGGGATATGAAAACGAGGAGCAGGAAGACGGCGCGGCGGACTCTAGCTCCTACATTTTCAGGATCGTGGATCCCTCCGCGGCACGAAATCACTTCACCGGCCATGACATGCTAATGCGCAAGCATTCTATGAACGTCACTGCTGCGAAGAAAACACAGGTCGACATCAGGGAAGCCCGGAAGGCTGAACTGGCCGTCGGCACCGAGAAAACAACATCGCTGAGAAAACTCATCGTCGACTCCAAGCTCGGGCGGCGACTAGTGGAGTTCGTCCTCAAGCAACCCCTCGGTGATCTCGTCCTCAAGCGGCCTCTCACCGAAGAGGAAATTGCAGATCTGAGCGCGGCTGAGCGTTTACTAAACGGTTGGCCCCAGATGCACTCAGAGTTGGACTTCCAACTGCGGTGCATCTTGGATGTCGGCAAAGCATGCGAGGCCAACAACATTGTCTACGGGCCTCAGGACCGCAAGGTCCTTTCTCGTAGATATCCTCGTTTTGGTACAGGGACTGCCATTTTCGACGGTAGCATCGTCATTCCCGACATCCAGGTGCATGACGACGTCTCTGGCGAGATTAAGACGTTGAGTACTATGTCGCACGACTTCACGGCCCGTGTCCTGAAGATGTCCGATTACGACTATCAAGCCTACTCGAGCCTCGGGCGGGAGTGCCTCTCGGTTAGGTTTCGCCCTCCGGTCGACAACTCAGAGGCTCGAGATGAGCAATGGGATTTCTCAGACTCGGAAGAGAGCTTTGAGCAAACGACAAGCGAGACCCAGGCTCGGCAGGCTCAGGATGATGAGCCAGCTCCCGAGCCCCAAGCCCATTCGAGGCCAGAGACGAGACCAAGGGCAAAGAAAGCCTCGACGCGTCGCAAACCGGACACAAACACCGTCGTCGACAAACTAGGGATCGAGACACAGATGATCGTCCAGATTCAAACACAAATGGTCGGCAAGAAGACCAACTTCGCCTTTGGTTCAAGCCACGGATACCTTATGGTCGCCATCCGCGACCCCAAACACCCCAATCGACTCTATATATCTCCCTGCATGCCCACTTACAACAGCTCAGGAATCGACGACAACTCAATCCCTGGGCTCGAAATTTCCACGAAGACCACAGAGGAAAGGAGAGAGGAGGCGTTGAGCGACGGTGCAAACATCGGCATTTATGTGCTGTTTAACTTGATCCGCATCGCCAGTGTCCCCGACTTGGCCAAGAAATTTCTGGACGACTATCGCGTGCAGGTCGTGGACCAAATAGAGGAGATCTGGTACAGCAATTTCGACCCGAAGGATCCCAGGAAACCCAAGCCGCCGGCCGGGACACCTTTGGCTACTGCAGAGACTGGCGCCGCATATTACGACTCGGATCCGCGAAAAACTAGGAAGCAACCCCCGGTGCAACCCTATCCTGACACCGAAAACTCGTTGCTGCCGGGGCCCGGGGAGGGGCCTGCGATCCCGTGAGTTCCTTGTCTGGTCTTCGCCAAATGCGCTGATTTTCCTTGCTCCTTCAGCAAAGCTTCAGGGTCGAGGGTCCAGCAGTCGAGTGACCTGAAGGGCAAAGGTCGCGCTCTGCCGGAGGAGTCGGACGAAGATCAGAACTCGGACTTCGAGGAGCCGCCAGCGAAGAGAACAAAGTAAGCGGCTGTGTGGTGGAAGAGGTTTGTCGTCGCTGAATTTTTTCAGGCATTCTTCCGACACTTCTGGGTCAAAGAAGCCGGACCCAAAAGGCAAAGGTCGTGCCACTAGCAAGCCGAATGGAGAGAACCGGCGAGTGAGAAAACCCAGGTAAGCTCCGGGGACGGCATGCCTTTTCTGATAGCGCTCAAGCTCATCTCCTTTTCTTAGAAAGGGCCGAGAAGTGAGTCCATATGCAGGGGTCCATGGAGGATTGGACGAACGTCGTCTCCGGGAGGGTAAGACTAGAATATAGTCGTGAATACCACCCGAAGGTCCTCACTTGGACCCTTTAAGTAGTACGAAATATGCACCCCGAACCTTGAGATCACAAATATTGATCCCCGTGACTGCCGCTGTGCCTATATCTGATCGAACATCAATGTCTGTGATCTCAAGGTTCGGAAATTTGTGGGTCAGCTTGGTCAGTAAGTAAGCTACTCGGACAAACGCCCGGCTCATCGGGGTTGCTTGCGTGGTATTTAAGCCGCAGGATCGTCTCCAAGTCCCTCAAAAGAACTCTCTTTATCCTCCGATGGCCGCCCTGCGTACCTACTTCGTTTCCGGGTCTAATCAAGGCTCGTTAACGCGTCGCTCGCGTTGAATTCGTTCATCACCGTCCTTTGCAGGCATAGGCTACCATACAGTACACCAAATCGCGTCGACGCCCAATGTCCTTGTCTTTATGGGTGCGCCGGCGGCTTTACTAGTTCTCGGGTCGCTTTGGCTGATGACTCGGACTCGGATCCTCCTTCAGGATCCCGCAAACTAGTGGCAGCAGAGGAATCCATCGCGCGTCTCACACCGGACATCCACGCGACTTCCTTCGTCGTGCCCGTCCAGCTAGACATCACCGACGCAGAGTCGATCAAGAACGCGATTGGACGCGTCCAGGAGGTGCTCAAAGAGCACAATCTGGCCGGGATCGACGTTCTGATCAACAAGTACGCGCTCCAATCGCCCACGCACTCGTTCTTGAGACCAACGCGTTCTCTCTAGCGCAGCAGTCAGCAACCTTTCGTTCGAATCCTGCTTCACCACCAACGTCATCGGCACGGCCAACTGGACTGCCGCGATCCAGTCCAACGCCCTGCTCAACGCCAATGGCACGTTAATCAACGTCTCCTCGACGCTTGGCTCGCTCCACTGGCATACCGAGCGCCCGCCGCCACCGGTGTTCCCTTCGTACAGCGCAACCAAGGCGGCACTGAACCAGTTGACGCTGATCTGGCAGATCGAGGAGGAGCAGAAGAAGAGCGGGGTCAGGGTGTTGTCGATTTGTCCAGGTGAGTAAAGAGCGCTATTTTCTGCGCAGGTTTCAAGATATTGAGGCGTTGTTGGCAGGTCTGAACGAGACAAATTTGAACGAGGCGACCAAGGGCGCGCGGTCTCCAGCCATAGGCTGCAAGGTCATCGTGGATGCCGCGTTGGCGAAAGAAGGCCGTGCTGGAGTTTTCTTCAACGAGCACGGAGATGTCAAGTGGTAGAGCTGTTGCTCAATGGTGGTGGTTGCGGTGAAGGTCATAAAAGTTTTAGTTACACAACTGAGAATCATACACACCATCAACAAAGAAAATTCCGTTTGCGTCCAAATGCAATACATTTTCTTAGCTCTCCACCTTGCTCCTTGGCAGTAGTGAGATCGCCGTCCGCATGCACTTAGTCAGAGAAGACGAGAATGCCGTCGGACACGACAAAGTTCGCGGCGGACGCGGTGGGGAACGTGCCGACGAGTGGAGGCTCAGTTGTCAGCTCGGTTTCGAATTTGAGGTCGATGGCGTAGAGGTTCAGCTTTCCGTCGGCTTCGACAGCGTGTCCGAGGGTGCGACTATCGAGCCAGAAGAGTTCTCCACCAGTAAGAAACTATTTCCCGCGTATGAGTGGTCGATAACATGGCGATTTGACGACGCACGGGAATTCGGAGAGGCTTGGCTGTCGACTTGAGTGGGACAAGGTAGACAGACTTGTTGTTCCTGTAACCGTGTCAGAAACGCGGCGCGGAGCCCTCAATTCCGCACTTCTTGTCCTTGAGAGAATACTTGGTCAGGGCAAGGTCGCCCAGCGCCTCCCGAACGACCCATCTCAATCAGAACCTCTGGACTGAACGCGGCCCCGGTCTTAAGGGCAAAGTTGGTCGAAATATTGCGTGGAGGCGGCATTGAGTGCAAGTCGGAAATAAGGTCGCCTGGGTCAGCGCAGACTGCCGATGCCGTGGAATCCCGCATCATGCCCGGATCCATGCCGGTCCATGTTCGGCATCTGTTGGCCGAGGTGGCTGTTCTCGGCCCAGACTGTAGTCATACTCATTACACACTTTTCCGCGACCACGAACCACGTGCGCGCGAGTTCTTCCTTCGCCTCGCGTCCCGAGCCCGCCAGCCGCGTCTCTCCACCGAATGCGAGAGCTGCATCGCTCCTTGTCTGCCGACTTTCGCTGGCGAAAACTGCACAAAACCTTTGCCTTGCCCTCAGCTGCCCTGGTTCACCCTAATTGTTGTTTCGGAAAGCGCTCCTTATTTGTGATGTCAAGGTTGACGAGAGCAGCGACCAATTGACGCGTATGCACATGATGAGTTTCCGAAACTTCCGAAGTGTGTGGAAATTTGTGGGGTCGGTAATAAGTAAGCTACTCGGACAAACGCCCAGTTCAGGGTCTGCTTGCGGGGTATTTAAGCTGGAGGGATCGTCTCCAAGTCCCTCAAAAGAACTCTTTTGATTTACTTTATCCTCCGATGGCCACCCTCCGTACCTACTTCGTTTCTGGGTCGAATCAAGGCTCGTTAACGCGTCGCTCGCGTTGCATTTCGCTAATCGACCTTCTTTGCAGGCATAGGTTATCATACAGTACACCAGATCGCGTCGACGCCCAATGTCCTCGTCTTTATGGGTGCGTCGGCCGTTTTAGTTGTCCTCGGATCGCTCTCGCTGACGATCCTCCTTCAGGATCCCGCAAACTAGCGGCAGCAGAGGAATCCATCGCGCGTCTCACACCAGACATCCACGCAACTTCCTCCGTCGTGCCCGTCCAGCTGGACATCACCGACGCAGAGTCGATCAAGAACGCGATTGGACGCGTCCAGGAGGTGCTCAAAGAGCGCGGGCTGGCTGGGATCGACGTGTTGATCAATAAGTACGCGCTTCAATCGCCCACACGTCCTTGAGGCCAATGCGTTCTCTCTAGTGCAGGAGTCAGCAATCCCTCCTTTGAACCCTGTTTCGCCACCAACGTCATCGGCACGGCCAACTGGACCGCCGCGATCCAGTCCAACGCCCTGCTCAACGCCAACGGCACTCTCATCAACGTTACATCGACGCTCGGCTCGCTTCACTGGCATACCGAGCGCCCCCCACCGCCCGTGGCCCCTGCGTACAGCGCAAGCAAGGCGGCGTTGAACCAGTTGACGCTGTGTTGGCAGATCGAGGAGGAGCAGAAGAAGAGTGGGGTCAGAGTGTTGTCGATTTGTCCAGGTGAGTAGATATAACCATTGTCTTTGCGACTTTGAAGATGCTGACGCATCTGGGCTAGGCTTAAACGCCACGAATATCGACGAATCGACCAAGGGTGCGCGGTCTCCGGCCATAGGCTGCAAGATCATCGTGGATGCCGCGTTGGCGAAAGAAGGTCGCGCCGGAGTTTTCTACAACGAGCACGGGGACGTGAAATGGTAGACGTTGCTCAAACAGAGGCAGTTGCAAGTCAAGGTCATAACAGTTTTGCTGAGAATCATACACACCGTAAACAAAGAGAATTCCGATTCCTTTCCATCCAAATACAATACCTTCCCTCAACTCTCCAAAATCCCAACATTCCTCCACCGCTCCCACAACGCGCCCACACCCACTGGCGAGCCCGGGTCACCACGAATGTCGCGTTCATCAAACAACGAATACTGCTGCCCAAACGCCAAAAAGTGTGCAAACATCGAGTTGAAGTGCGGCTCGGCGCGGAGGTGGAGGATGGCATTGAAGTGCGCGTGATAGAGGTGCGCAAAGACGCGGAGCAGCTGCACGTAGACCTGCTTGACGGTGCCGGCGAAGGTTTCGGGGTTGAAGGGCTGGCCTGCACGGAAGGGATATTGAGAAAACGTGAAGATAGTGAGTGAGAGCAATTAGGATCGCACTGGACTTGGTGGGGAAGGTGTTCTCGTCGTTAAGCAGGTTCTGCACCGTCGACATGACCGAGTCGATGTAGGTTGGCGCAGACAGGGACACGCGCTTGCGGTCCTGAATCCAGGTGTAGTTCAATCTACCCACACGGTCAGGGCTCTCGAGGTTGCACCGATAGATGTGCGGAGACACACGTTGGGCCGGCCGACATGGTCGGGCAAGTCTGCTGCGTGCAGCACTCGGTCAGGACACCATAGAACTCGTTCAGGTTCGTGTAGAAGTCGAACACTACTCTTTCATTGAGCACTGTTTCCCGCATAGAGCAACGGGGGACACACCATTGACCGCAACCCACTCATTCGCATCGACGTACTTGGGCTGCACGACAATCGTCTTGAAGTTGCCCTTGACCAACGCGGCCTGAATCATCCTATTGAGCGATCTCCTCGCGCCTATACGAGCCAGCAGCAACGCACATCGACAAATGGCCTGCAGAGGTACAGCGGCTTCGGCCCAGGGGGGACACTGGGCGAGGAGGGTTCCGAGCCAAACGAGTCCTTGCGCGTCAGTCCGGTTCCTGTTGGCGTCGGTGAGCGCTTCTGGCGCGGCGGTTGTCGATTCCTGAGGTGTATACGTTGAGCAGGAGATGCAGACCGAGAGGCTAGCGAGCAACAGACTTGAAGAAATTGGACATGAAGGCGGAAGGCAACGAGTCTGATCCGAGTCGACAACGAGATATTGCGGGTACTTCCCAGTTTACAGATTTTGGTCTTTGTGTGCTTCCTCCCCCGGATATCTAGGTGGTATGTATGCCTGAGAGTCCCGAGCACAGCTCGGTGACCCCGAGTAGAGATTATGAGGCGCTAACTGCGAGAATGCCCATCCCCTTCCACCGTTCCCAGAGCGCACCGACGCCCACGGGCGACGACGACGACCCCTTGAGATCCTTCATCTCCAGCAACTCAAACTCCGCTCCAAATGCTAGAAAGTGCGCAAACAGAGAGTTGAAATGCGGCTCCGAACGTAGATGCAAGATCTGCGCGAAGTGCGCGTGGTAAATGTGGGCAAAGACGCGCAGCAGCTGCCGGTAGATGTGTTTTACTGTCGAGGGGAAGGAAGGAGGGAAGTCGTGCCCGGCTTTAGTCGGGAACACGCTGTCGTCGTCGAGCATGTTGGCGACCCAGGTCATAACATAGTCGATGTAGGTACTCGCGGGCAGATGGACGTGCTTGCGGTCTTGATTGATCCAAGTGTAATTTAGTCTGCGCGCGGAGGTGAGCACGGATGCGCGTGGAGAATAGGAACACGCACGTAGGCCCGGCGGACATGGTCGGACAGTTGTGCTGCGTGCAGAATTCGGTAAGAACACCATAAAATTCGTTGAGATTGGTATAGAAATCGAAGACTGGTCGATTATTCAGCTTCAGGGACGCAATCTAGATGGGAAGGCATGCATACTGCCGCGTTTGTGAGAAATTAGCGGGGCAAGAGGTCGACCAACTCACCTGTTCACGGCAACCCACTCCATAATGTCCACGTACTTCGGAAGAACGACTATCGTCTTGAAATTCCCCTTGACCAGCGCAGCCTGCAGGAACTTGAGACGACTTGCCGTCCAGCAGACGGTCGACCGACCTCGACGAAGGGGCTGCAAAGATACAGTGGCTTCGGGGCAGGGGGTCCGATGGATGGCGACTGCTTCAGCACCGTCGGGGATTGAGCATCGGCGGGAAACGTTGCCGACGTGGGGGTTGGTGCGCGCTTTGTGTTACTGCGGGGGGCGCGGGCCATGGACCGCCTGGAGAGGCGGGGTAAGCTCTTTGCTGTCGAGTGTTGGTGTGGCTGACCCAATAGAGTTGAAGAAAGACATGTTGGGAGAAAGCCAGCCGCAGTCAGAGCTGGAAAGGAAGCAGACGGGCGACTAGATGGTCTCCCGCAGTCAAGAAGGGCCAGCGAAGTTATAGAGGAGGCACAAGAAGCACAAAACACGTGACTGTCACGTGAATCCCATTTCCCAGTCCTCATGGTCCCGTTTAACCTAAACACGCGTCCGCAAATGACCTCCGATCCCGCTCCGACAAAAGGCCAACCACCATCCAGGAACCCCGATTCCGCGAAGCTCTTGGCCGTGCCTCGTGTCCGAGTCTAACCATCGTCATCTTGTTCCGTCCAGGCACGAGCAGGTCGAGGTCCAAGAAATTAACAGCAGGTATCCAAAAAGAATCCGTAGATGTACAGAGGCGGAATCGGTGGCGCGTCATGTGGATGGGTCGTACAGCACAGCGAGTAGATATCGGTCGTCTGTAGTCGCTCCGTGTCAGCTACGATCGAAGGCTTCAATTTCTGGCTACACACCAGGGGAAATCATAATCTCATGTCGCTTCGTTCGGATTCGCAGAAACCGCAGATCTTCCTGCAAACAAGTCAGCAAAACGGCCTCGCAAACACAGTGGCAAGCACGCACCGAATCCCCGTCCCCGGAATGCACTTCCTCGAGCCCTGTCTGCACACTCTCGACCATCTTCCCAATGGCAGCAGCGTACTTCTTGCCCTGCTCGCCATCGAATACCACTCCTGCGTGGCGTACAATACTGACGGGGCTGCCGCGAGTTATGAGGATGTAGCCAAGCACGGCACGGTGCGACGAGAGCAGGGACAGCGTCTGCTCGAGTTCTGGTGTGACGCCGGCGGCTGCTGCGGACGCTGCAGGGGGTGTGTTGTTTGTCAGTGTGGACGTAGATGCGCGTAATGTGTCCACTGTTGGCGTCGATAAGCTCGGAGTAATGCGTAGGCGCGCATGCAACGTACTGGTCGTGGATCAAGAGCGGAATGTCACGTGTTTCTCTTCCTCTTCCTCTCCAATGCGACGGACCCACAGTCTGCTGAATACCCTCCGGCGTCTCTTCTTCCCGAACCGAGCTCGCCGGAAACCAATCCCGGGCAACAACGGGCGACATGAGCTCAAAAATGAAAGGATTTCAACACCAGACCGGCAGCAAAGGCCTACAAACCGAAAATCTCCTCGTGTTTCTTGACGCTCATGCGGACGCAGCGCTGACTCTCCACAAAGGAGAAGGAGAAGACGCCCTATCCAAAATACGCTGCGCTCAGCGTCTATCTACGCAATATTAATTTCTCATCGCTTGGAGCCCTTCCTCCGATTCTCAGGAAGATCGACCGGACGAAGCGACTCCGTTACAAGCCCAGAGCAGCCTGTGTCCTCGAGCAAAAGGGTTCAAAAGTTTCACTCATGTCGCTGCACCGCAAATGCCTGCCAAAGTTCTCGAGGATCGCCGTGCAGCGTGATTTCACGAAATATTTGACGCCGCACAGGTTTGATCGTATCTGTGGGACGACATGCCGGAGAGGCGATGCTTCGGCGCGCCTCGCGCGCCTTGATGGCGGGGCGTCGGGGGGCGGGGGCGCGCATGGCGTATTTGACGCCCGCCTAATGTATAAAAGAAAGTTTCCAATTTTCAACGCGATCCCCATCCCAGCCTCACCCAACTGCAGATGTCTAGCTCAGAGAAACGACACCAATGCCCCGACTGTGACGCGTCCTTCGGGACGAACAGTCACCTGCATCGTCATCGGCGCATTCACAGCGGCCTCCGCGACTACCCGTGTCCGCACTGCGACTTTCGCTCCGCGCGCGCTGACAACCTCGCTGCCCAGTACGTCTTGCACGATTCTCGGGACCAATCGCCGATCCTTTCTTTCTTTCTTAGCATCAACTCGGTTCACATCAACCCACACCCGCGTGCCCCGAGAGGCAGCAGACGCCGCGCCGCAGCCGCAGCCCAAGACGACTCGGCATTTGACTCCTCGTCGTCGGGTCACGGTAGCCCCATCTCGGCTGGCAACAGTCCTCAACTGTTGACCGCCCCACTCGACCCGACGCGCGGGCCACATCCTTACTATATGGCTGCGAATCCTTACGCGTCATACGCGGACCCTTCCGCTGGCCCATCTCATCCATACGCGCCTCCAATACGACCGGCATCCGCGTCGCCCTATTACTCTCAGCCGCAGCAGCCTCCGTTGCCGTTGCCACCGTCGACTCAGTATATGCAGCCACCAATGGGCCAGTACCCGCCTCCAGGTGGCCCGCAGCCCTATGCAATGGGTTCCATGTACGGAAATCCGGACGTGTACGATCCATACGTGTCCTATCCGCCGGGGTACGACCCCAGCAACCCCAGTGGTCCATACCCGCCACCGCCCCGATAGATGCGCCCCTTCCCACGTTTCTTTTTCTTTCAAGACATCCCACTAGACGCCCGTTGACTGTCAATTGCCCTATTCTCTCTTCAAAATCGCTTCTGGCGTCTTCTTCCACTGCCGGCCTTGATCTTTCACCTTCACCTTTTCCACTTTATTCTTCTCAATTCCTGCTCTCTGCTGTCGAATCAAGTCACCTCGCACCACATCGTGTATAATCTTGACGCTCAAAAATCAACTATAATTTATTCTCTCAGGACTGCGCCGCTCCGCTGTCCAGCACGCGTACCTACCTGCGCTCCGGCTTCGAAGAGGCCGGTAATCCCGGTACATTCGTCTCTACCGCTCCATCGTCAACACCCAAAGCACTGGAAGTTTAGATGTCGAGTTCTCCCGCTTTGCCCATGTCGGATCGACCAGCGCCTAATGGCTTGAATGAAGCTCTATTTACCACGAACCCTATCCACACACTCCAGCCCTGATCGACATGGACGGGAAGCAGCGTACGCGTCTGTCAGTGTCGACCCTCACCGGAGCCAGAGCTTCCGTTTGCCGGCTGCGTTGCGTCAGAATCGTCTGGTCAGCCGCGGCTCAATCCTCGACCCTCGTGCACAAGATCTACACATGGACGTCCTGGTTGAATGCCCCAGTTAAACACCACCGACCGGAGTCGCGGCCACCTCTCAGCTGGAAGCAAGACGAGAAAGGCCGCAAACAAATCACTCTTGCCTAATCGGCAGCCAAAAATCCGAGCAGACAATATTAATTGGCGTTACGATCGCCACTGCCAGTCGACATGTAGCGCCATCAAGTCGAACAAGCAAATCGAAGCTTTCATAATCCCGCCAAGGCGCATCAAATCACCGACGCCCCCTGTCAAATAGCCACGCGAAGCACGTGGCACCGCCCACACCGATCCACAGCCATTCCCGTACCTTGATGCGCCCCTGCCAAATACCACGTTCCTCGTCGCCGTCGACAACCCTGATATAATGGGAAGCATGCGTGGTGTTTGGATTGTTTACACAAATATCGATGAATACAGCGAGGAGAGAGTGTGTGTAAGTGTCGAGTAAAATGCTACGATAACAAAAATACGACAAGATTCGAGTCCTCAGCTTGGTGGTGCCGTTGGTGGTGGTGGCCTCCGCAGTAGTACCGGTGGCTTCACACCCGTATCCGGCGCCTGTTTTATCCGTTTCGCAAGAGAGCCATCATCTCCGCCAGTCGACTCTTCTCTTGGTCGTTTTGCGGCGCCGGCAATGGATATTTCACCAGTGCCTGGTGCCGCAGTCGAACTGGCAGCAGCATTCGTCGCCGCTGCGGCAACCCGAGCTGCTCCTGCCGCGGCTGCTCCGCCACGCGCCGGTGCTGCCCCACGACCACGCCCTCTTGCCGCTCCTCTGGGTGCTGCACCGCGGACAGGTGCCGCTGTCGCAGGTTTTGGTGGAACGCCAGCTGCTGCTGCAGCGGCAGAGGTCGCGGTTGCTGGTGGCGCTGTTGTTGGTGCTGGCTTTGGCGCAGATGTGGAAGCAACGGGAGGCACAGTCCGAGGGAGGGTTTGGACAACGGCGTCGGCAGGAATAGCACCGCTCTCTCGATACGTCTGGATAAACGCCTCCAAATCCTTGACCCTGCCCTGCGTCTTGACAAGCTGAGAATCCTTGAGCTTGGTTTTCGCGTTCGCCTCCTGTCGACCACGCTCAATCGCCGCGGCGATTTCTTCCTTGCGCGTCGCCGTCAACGATTCGTCGTGCTTGGCGATCGCCTCCGCAATTAACGCCTGCACATCGGGAGCGGCACCAGTCAACCCAGCTGCAGCAGCCTCCGCGCGCGCAGCCTGGACCGCAGTCTGCATCTCGTTCTTGACCGCATCCACCGCCGCTTTCAACTCGGTCGCATGCTTAGTCGTCAGCGTCTGCTGCAACGCTTTCAACTCGTCTGCATGCTTTTGAGCGACATCGGCCGATGGAGCCGCGCCTTCTCCGGTCGAAGAAGCAGCGGCGACAGCAGCTTGAGCTTGGGCTGCCTCGGCCTTGGCAGCTTCGACAGCAGCGAGCGCCGCTTTCTTCTCTTGCGCAAGGCCTCGGGCGCGCTGCAGTAGATTGTCGTGTTGTGTTTTGGTGTCGGTGACCTTCTTCTCGAGTTCCTGTACAAGATTGAGGATCTATGCTAACGACGATGAGCCATCTCATACCTTGATCTTCGCCTCGCCTGCCGCACGAGCTTGTTCGAGAGCAGCTTTCTCTTGCTCCCAAGCAGCCGTCGCTTCGGCATCACCCAGGGGCGGCGCCGTGGTAGCTGCAGCGGCCGCGCTCTCCAGCCTGGCCTTCTCACTCTCCCAGCTAGCTTTCTCGGCAAGCAACAAATCTCGTTCCGTCTTGAGGATCACCTTTGAAATTGAATCAGCTAACACAGTCGCATACAATGCGGGAAATCACATACAAAGGCAGTTTCATCCACGCCAGAGCCCGGCGCTACTTCCTGGGGCGCCGTAGCCGGTACCGCTCGCAGCGCCTGTATCTCAGTCTCGAGAGTAGTGACCTGGCCCGTCAACGTCTTCTTCTCCTCTAGGAGAGACGATTTGTCCTTGTTCAGCACTCCCATGCGCTCCTTGAACTGCTGGTTCATTTTGGCAGTATGTTCCTTGTAAGTGCGCAACGAAGCTTCGAGCTCTCCGACCTGCTGTTTCTCAGAGCACGTTCGAGGACGAAAGAAAAAAAAACACACCCGCTTTTCGGCCGCCTGATGCTCCTCCGACTTGGTGCCCGCCATGTCGGCCTTGGCCTTCTCCATCTCAGCAACCTTGGCCTTCAAGCGCTCCGCCTCGTCCTTCATGGCTTGCATCTCCGCAGGATCGATGCGATCGTACTAAACCACGATCAGAACCGCTCTTCCACACTTCTAAGCAGCTCACCTTGACCAACAACTGCGAGTTGCGCTCCTGCCACCTCCGGTTCTCATCCTCGAGCCTCTTGATCTGCCCATCACGTGCCTCGAGCTCAGCCTTGACAGTCCGCACTTCCTCCTTGACGGGCGCAAACTCGTTGACAATAGACTTGAGTTTCGCATCCAGTTCGCGCGCCTTCTTGGCATGATTCTCCGACTCGACGCGCAGCGTAGCGTTGCTCTCGCGCAGGACATTGATTTGATTTGTTCGCTCGATGAGTTCCGCATGTTGCGCAGCAGACGCAGCAGCTTCAACAGCGCGTTCGCGTTCCTGAGATTCGTTAGATGACTAAGTCCCTCTGAAACGCCGTGTATCGTACCTCTGACAAAGTCGCGCGAACATCATTCAGCGACTGAGTCACGTGTTCGATCTGAGCCTTGAGACGTGTACATTCCTGCTTGCTGAGGTTGAGTTGGAGCTCGACGATCTCCTTCTCGCTGCGCAGGTAGCTGACGACCGATCGAAGCTCCGACATCTTGGTGTCCGCATCGTCTGTGGAGTTGTCGCCTTCCGCCAACGTCGAAGCCGACGAGTCCGCCGCGGTTTGTCGAATACGGGCAGCTTGAGAACTGACAGACTCGAGGTGTTGATGCAACAGCGAGTTTTGGGACGTGAGTTCCTGGCACCTGTGCGGCGGATCAGCATCCTCGCCAGGAACGAGAACATCAAACTTACCTGCGGTTAAGGTCGGAAAGCTCTTTGTCGAGCGCCTCCTTCTGCAACGCCCAGCTGCTCTCCGACGACGTCAGTTTAACCTGCGCCGTCTCCGCCGCAGTCTGCCTCTCACGCGCAGTCGTCTGCGCGGTCGAGAGCTGCTGCTTGAGGCTCGACACCGACTTGATCGACTCGGCATGCGAAACCACCTCCTGGTCGTACTTGGCCTCCGCAGCGCGCGCGCACGCTCTTCGAGCTGGCGGATCTGGTTCTCGCGCGAAGTCCGGTCGTCGACCGAGTTCTGCTCCGACGAGCTGATCTCGGCGATCGTGTCCTCGAGCATCTTCTTGTCCTCCTTCCACGCTTTCCGCTCCGCTTCAATGTTCTGCAAAAGCTCGTTGTACTTGGCGGTGAACTGTTGGAGGTCCTGTTGGGTGCCTTTGAGCCGCTCGGAGATGGAGTTGTACTCGGACTGTCGACATATGAGCGTTTGTGACTGAGCAAGAGGTATCTAGCATACCTGGTGTCGGGCAATCTCAGCCTCCGTCGATGCCTTGTACTCGTCGTACGTCGCGCTGAGGCTAGTCAGAGCAGCCTCGCTTGTTTCGGCAATCTGGCGGTACTGGTCGACATGGCCCCGCGCAGTGGCCAAATCAACTTCAGCGATCTTCAATGCGGACCTTTTAACGCTCTCAGTAACAAAGCTCTGGACGAAGATGAAATGGAGACGTACCTGAGCTCCGCAACCTCCGCCTCAAGCTGCTGCTCGCGCGGCAAGTCTTGATCCATGGCATTGTGTGCAATACCCGTGACCGTGCTCGAACGACGTTCGTAAACGGAGAGCTTCTCCTCGCTGCCCTTAATCTGGCGCGAAAGGTCCTCAACACGTTGCTCAAGATGCGTCTTGCTCGTCTCGGCGCCGATGAGAGACTCGCGCGCCTTGGCAAATTCTTGGGTCTTGCGGTGCATCAGCGGAGATGCGACGATGTTAGATTGATGCTCACCGTCTTGTCAAGACGGGCCTGCAGCTCCTTGATCTCGAGGTCTTTTTGCAGAGACACATGTCGGACGGTATCACGTTCCTTCGAAAGCTGATGCCGCATATCTTGACTTGAAACAAGATTAGCCGCGAAAGGCGACTCGACGAGAGACATACGTTTGCGCCTCGAGCATCTGCAACTGGTTCTCCAATCGCCTGCGGTCGTTCTCTCCGGACTTTTCGAGGTCGTTGTGCATCTTCTGAACATTTCCCATGAGGTCGGAGAGTTGTGACCGCTCGAGGGCCAGCGTCTTGTTCTCGTCAACGAGACGAGAATGGACAGTCTACGATCACGTGTCAGCTTCGTCACGTGGATGTGTGGATAGCTAACCTCGAAGATCTTCTTCTCAGCCCGCAGATTCGCGCATTCGTTCCGCAGTTGCTCAATGCGACCATTGGCTGTCTGGAGGTCTTCCGAGACGCGACTACACTCGATGTCGAGCCTCGTCCATTGGTCGAAGAGCTGCTGGTTTCGCTTTGTGAGGTCCTCGACTTCACGTGAACGAAGCGAGAACTGGTCGTCGTTCATGCGTTGTCGGTCTAACAGAATAAACTAAGCACACACACCATCCGTCAAAGAATAAAAGAACCCACCGTTGAGATACTCGTTACGAGCATTTGCCTTCGCCAGTGCTGCATGCAGTTGCCCAACTTCACGTTGGGCTCCAAGCAGGTCTTCGCGCAACCGCACAGAGTCGACGCCCATCTCCGTCCGATAAGCTTCGAACTCGGTCTGCACCTCTGCGAGCTCCTTGGCCAAGTCGCCGGAAGTCAGAGGCACGTTACTGGTGCCGAATCCATTGACGACGTCGACGTGCATCCCGTTGCCCACGGTGCCCTTTTCGCGCTCCAAGAGGGCCTTGTACGTGTCGCGTTCCTTGACGTACGCCTTGATGATCGAGTCGCTGGCGGCCTTTTGGCGATCCAGCTGTTCTGCAAGCTCCTGCATCGCCTCGTGCGCCTCTCGGACGGCCTCGCCCTGTTCCCGCTCAATCGCCTCGCGGTACTCCTTCTCCTCGCTCTCCATCTTGAACCCAAGGTCCCGTACAACTCGCAGTAGCTTCTGGTTCTGGGTCTGAAGTTCCCCAACGGAACGGAAGAGAACGAGTTGGTCGGTGATGACCTGGTCGATATTGTCTGCCGCGACTGGGTCAAGCCACTCGAGCTCAGTGTCCGCAGGAATGGATGGATCTTGGAGGCGGCCAACTTCACGCGTAAGATGTTTCACTTGCCGCCCGAGGTCAGTCAGTTGTTGTTGGAGGACCTCATTCTCGCGTGTTGAACTTGCCAGTTTCTGCGAGTTCTCCTGGGCAATTCGGGCTTGGCTGTCGCGGTCGGAGATGGCTTGCGAGAGTTGAGAGGCCAGATGCGCAGCCTCTGACTGCAGACGTTCGTATTCCGCGCGTTGTTGCGAGAGTATGGGAGCCTGCGATGCAAATAAGTTGAAACATGATAACATTTAGTGAGCAACTGACCCGTTCTTCGATTTGGGAAAGGACGGCAGAGAGGGTTTGGTCCATTCGGTCGTATTCGGTGCACTTCTTGGTGTAGTCCTCCTGAAGCCGCACATAGTCGGTATAGACCTCGGTGAAGGTCTTGCCGGTCTTCTGCGCCTTGCTGACCATGGCCACGGTTGGGCTGATGTCCGCAATACCGTCGGCCAAGAGGGCGGCAGCACGCGGACCACCAACAGGAAGGTCCCCTCGGCCCATTCGCTCTACAACCTCCTCAAGCTGCTCAATCCGCTTCTCAGCCTCCTCACGTGCCTCTCGCTCTTGCCTGAGATCCTCCTTCAACGAAGCCTCCCGCCGGTCCGCTTTGTCGTGAACAGAGTTCATTTGGTCCTCGATGCCATCCACAACCTCCTTGGTTCGCGCTTCCCGGGCCTGCATCGCAGCGACCAGCCGGTTCAAGTTCTGTGTCTCGGCCGCGAAGTTGTTCTCTTGCTCGGCAAGCTGACCCGTGAGGTCTTGAATGCGCGTAAGAGCCTGGTTGAGTTGATGGGACTGTGCCGAGCTCGATGATTGGAGGGACTTGAGGGAGACTTGAGTCGACGCGTGGGTCTGCGTCAACGCATCGAAGTTGGCCTGCAGCGTAACCAGTTCGGCATGCTTGGCACGGCGTTGCTTCGAGTATTCCTCAGACTTGGCAACGAGTTCCGCATTGGCGCGTTCAGCTTCGGCTTGCGACAGAGCAAGTTGTTGAGCAAGCGACTCGAGTTTGAACTGCAACGCATGAGCAACGAGAAGAGCGACTCGATAAGCGATGGAACCCACCTTGGTGGCTGTTTCAGACGAGCGCAATTCTCGCAGCTGGCTCTCCAAGGTTTGGTGGTCTTGTCGCGCTTCCTTCAGGTTGGCACGAAGGGCATGGATTTCCTCTGAACACAATGCTGAGCGCGTCAAAACAAAGATTGAAGGGGAGAAACACACCGTCCCGCTGGCTGCTGTCCTGCTTGAGGCGGCTTATGACGCCTACGAGGTCGCGTTTTTCCCGTTCTGTGTCCTCGAGTCGATGTTTCAGGCTTTCGGCCTCGGAAGACGACGAAGATTGCGAAGTGGATAGCGTCGAGAGTTGGGCTTGAAGAGCTGCTTTGGAGGTGGCTAAACGAATAGTGAGTGGGACCACAAAGGGACATAAAACGCAAACTACGCACCGAGCTCGTCCCGTTCATGCATTAACTGCTTCACCTCGCGCTGCAAATGGTCCGTCGACCCCTCCAAGTCCCTGGAAAATGTCTCTTTGTCCTGCAACGCCTGATCCCGCTCGACCTCAAGTCTCTCCACTTGTGCCCGCTCGTTATCCCGTTGCTGGGCGGCCGCATCGAGTTCCGCAGACAAGTCCAGCAGACGGCGGTACAGCTCGACGATGCTGTCGCCGTTCTGCGCAGCGACATTTGTGTCTGCTGGGAGAAGGGTGGCCAGTGCGTCGACATCGAGGTCGTCAGGGATGGAGATAACAAGGGTGTCGGACGCGGCGGCTTCGCCCTCGGAAGGTCCGGGGGCGGCCGCCTTGCTTTTGCGACGAGTCTTTCCGGCCATCTCAAAGTGGGACGGAGACGCGACTCGGAGGTTGAGAACACAAGGCCGTTGTGGCTGTGCATCCCATTCATGACTCTCACTCTCACAAGAAAATCTATTCTATATGTCTAAACGCGCCGCCTCCGGGTTCGCATTCCTCCAAGCGACACCTTTGAGCAACGCATAAATCCTGCAACGAAAGATTAGTCTCAACCAGCAAGACCATTGGAACAAAACCCACGTCTTCAAAGTTGGCACTGGGACACCCAGCCTCTCCGCCTCGCGCACCGGGTAGCCAACCAGACATTCGACCTCCATCGGCTTCTTGGCCACCGCATCCATAAGCATCGAACTCATACTCCCCGGCAAGGTGCGGTATCTGTGCATAACCACATCCAACGTGTCCTCCGGGATATTGAGGCCCTTGGCGCGGCCAACCGCGATCGTTTCTTGGAATAGCGCTTGCGCTACTGGAACGGCCTCGGAGGACGTGTGGATGAAATCGCTCGTCCGGATGAGGGTCAGTGCTGTCAGCGTGTTCCTGCATTCATCCCGGTCATGGTACGCACTTCACAAAGAAAAGCATCGTACCAAGTGGCGTTCCTGAGTATGTTTTAGCTCCGAATAGACAAGAATTTACAACGTGAGCTCACCAAACAAGCTTGATCCAGCGCTGCGACGCGACATCGTCGTCAACCGTAATTTTCGCATTCGACTTGACGAGGAGATCGACCAACCCATCGAGATCCTTCTGCTGGCGTTCCCGCGGGATCTTCAAGTTCTGGGTCCGATCCACTCCAACCATGAGGTGGTCGGTTGGAAGCAACATATGGACCGAACCATCTTCCTCGAAACGAGCAACAGTCCATCCCTGTCCAACTCCAGTCTACCGCAGACGAGAAAACAGCCGACACCCACCGCCGATGTCAACACCGTCGTGCTCGGGAATGCAGCATACAGCCCATCCTCCTCCCCAAACCCGTTCTGAATCAGAAAAATCGTCGTCTCCTCGCTAATAACCGGCCTGATCATCTCCGCCAACGACGGCTTAGCGTCCAAGATCGCTTTGTTCGTGCAAATAACTACGATCAACGTTCAGCGACATATTCGTCTTGCAGCCCGCGCGCTGGCTTACCATAAGCAAAAACGCGTCCGGAACTTGCTGCCTCTTCACAGTTCGTGTACACTAATATCTTGTCGTATCTCCAAGGACGCCGATGTGTCGTTCGAACTACGCACCTGCGTCGAACTTGACCCCGGTGTGGTTGCCGAACTTTTCGGATCGCAAGCTCATTCCCTGCAAAGCCCATTACACCATTGCGCCCATGAGAAAACTCGGTCGGGCAAACTCACCTTGGTTTTCATCGTCGCCGCATTTGACCGCGCAACGACACTGACGCGCGCATGCCCGCCAGCTGGCTGCTTGTCAGCCGGCATACTCGTCTACCATCGAGAACACACTTTGCAGGATGAACGCGTAAATTGATCCAATCCTACGAGACAAGCGTTAGCGGCCACGTCGCGTCTCGCGAACACGAACTAAAACTTACGACCCGAGTCCAAATACCAAGACGTCGTGCATAGTCAAATCTAGAGAACACAACGAGGGAGGCCCGTTCGCATGAGCGGATATTTATACGGATACAAGGTCCCGAATCGGATCGTTGGCAGTCATGCCATTTTACTAACCCCCAAAGCCGGGTTCCCGAAGTGTTTCAATAAAGTTCGCTGTTCGCTGTAATCTTCCGACCGCTAAATACGACCCTCCGGAAGTCATACTCATCTATCTATTTGATGGCAGCAAACGCTGCGTCGGGTCTGCTTCCGCCTCGTGGACTCTCCAACGACCAAAGCCCGCTGAACGCGTTTCGAACAACCGCCCAATCTCCTCCAACCCCAACCCAGCTGTCTCCGGGAGAAACATCCACGTCCAGAGCGCCATCCCTGCGCAACAGGCGCTGAACAGCAGGAACGTGCCGTATCCCCAAGAGTTCAGCAACAGAGGCGTGATCTTGGAAATGGTCATCGAGAATAGCCTAGAAACATGGTCGAACGGAGATCTCTTGCATGAAGGTCGCGACGTACCAGCTGCAACCAACGGAAGCCGACATAACCGCCGTCCGGAGGTGATTCGGAGCGACCTCCCCAGCGACGATCCAAGGCATCGGGCCCCAGCCGACATTGTAAAATACAGCGTAAAAGTAGATCGCAGAGATGGAAAGGTAGCCGAACACAGACGGCGATGACGTTGTTGGCGAGTCTGACGGAGGATGCAGAGCACCGTAGACGCCCATCCAAAGCATCATGAAACTCTGCCCAATACCGCCGACGATGAGGGATTTTCTACGTCCGAATGTTTCGACGGCGAGAGCAAGGACAGTCGCGACCGAGATAACCTGGAGCGATGACGCGACAATCAGGTACTCGAGCGGAAAGCGCTTACCTTCACGATACCGTATACACCCGTAGCAAACAACTCGGCGGTGGTGTCGCCAATACCCAGTCGCGCAAAAAGAGCAGGCGACCAGTAGTTGATTGCATTGGTGCCCGTGAACTATTAACGCGTGAAGATCAACCTTATTAGGTCGCACTCAAATTGTTGCACACACCTGCTGGAAGGTCATGACCAACGGCGGTATAGCACACCGCACAAAGACGCTCCGCGACTCCACTACCGCCTTGGCCTGTTCTCGAAAGGAAAGGCGCCTCTTTCCCGCAAAGTCCGCTTTGACGTCTTGAATCGTGTCTAACACCGTATCGTCGTCCGGTGCACAGTTGTTCAAATACGCAAGAGTATTCGCAGCACGCGTGTATTGCTCCTTCTCAATGAGGTACCGCGGCGATTCCGGCTGCATGGGCGTGAAGAGGAGAAACAAGATTCCTGGGATGATTCTAGGGGGGTCTTTTGAGTGCTACACGAGGAACAGGGAAAGAGACTGACTGCATCATGAACGGGAGCCGCCACTGTCGATCCGTCGGCGCCATGTTTTTGGAAGCAAAGTAGTTGACCCAAACTACAGCGCTTTAGTTTGTCGTAGAACTCGAGACCAAATACACGTACAGGACAACGCAATCCCAATGTTGTTCGCCAGTTGGATCAGACCGGTACAGCGTCCACGAATCGTAGGCGGGGTCGATTCGGAGAGATAGGCCGGTACGAGGGCAGTGACCATGCCCACACCCAGACCACCTATAAACCTTGAAAACATTGGCTGCAGTAGGGAGCAAAACTTGAGCATGAGAACTCACCGACCGACATACAGCACTAACAGCGCGTGGTCTTTGGTCGGCCCAAGCCCAGAAACAACTTGAAGAGCACTTCCAGCGACAAAAACGACACCAGAAGCCAGCAGACACGGTTTCCGACCGTATCGCGCTGAGAACGGGCTGATTCCAAGGGCTCCAAGTCTACACAATTAGTCCGTCGAGCGTTGGCCTAAAAGAAAGACTCACAGGCATCCAACTTGAAGAATTGCGACAATATTGCCTGACACTGACGCCTTCTCCTTCGGTGCGAGCGTGTCCAAGCCAAAGTAGCGCTGGAAAGAATCCAGTGCGAGTACACCTCCAATAAGTCCTCTATTCAGACAGTTTAACAATCGTCTGAGACGAGGAACAAGGTTCCAGACATATCATATCCAAAGAATACGCTGCCAAAGGCGACTGAGAGTGCAAGGAAATAGGCATTGCGGTATTGCTGAATTTCGTCAAGTTGCGCTCTGATGCCCATTTCTTGACATGGAGGAGAGAGTGCACCACCAGCTGGAGAGTGATGAGAAGCGCTGGATGAGAGTGGGAGGAGGAGAGAAGAAGCGCCAGTCGGGCGGGCGGCGACGGTGGTCTATTCCAAGCCTCACGTCACGGTGCTTCGTCGCGTCTTCGCTCTAACCACGATGCCAGATCCCAACTCCTCATCCTCCGGTCTCGTCGACAACCCCGAGAACATTCCACCACCTCAGCTGGGACCAGCGTCTACCGGAAACCTCTTCACGGATTCATTCCGAGTACGAAACCCCCAAGCTGTCGAAAAGTTACTCACTCGGTACGGCCAGTAAAGAGTGCATTCCACATCGGCGAAGTGCCATGCGCGCGGAATAGTCTGCTCAGTGGGATTGCTGGTGGTGTGGGGATTGGGTTCATCCGCGGCATGTCCGTTAGTACGTGAATTCTGCAAATACAGTGCGCCGCCGCTAAAGTTTTGCTGCAGACCCAATCATCGCGGGCAACTGGGCCATTGGAACGTTTGCATTGGTCTCCACGATCTCCTGGTGCGTTACAGCACTCCCCGTCGTCGTCCGCGCGAAAGCTATTCTCTGCAGGATAACCTGCGTCCGGAAAATCGAGAAGGAGCAACAAATAACACGGACGGCCATCGAATCTTTGCCAAAGCAACTCCGTCTCAAGAGAGAGAAGGACGAGAGCACTCCTTCCACAGAGCAATAATATTTGATACAGTCGCATCTAAAATACACTGGCCTTGCGCGCTTTAGCTCCAATCTTCCGCGTTCTCCCATGTTTCGCGATCCCACTTTTCTACGAGGATTGGGTCGTCCTGAAATTGACTGGTGATTCACCGGCACGCGAACAGAGAAACGCAGCGAAACGCACCTTGAACTTGCGCTGAAACTCTGTAAACCCGCCATTCAGCACGAGCACTTGCTGCTCGCCTGGAATGTGTAGATTCTGACGCGTCTCTGCATATATCTAGATGTGCTGTCGGTTGAACGGTGCTCAGAGGAGACGGCGCCGACGAACGCGTGCTGCTTTCGGTCCTCTACAATCCTCGTGAACGCTGTCCATGACCGAAAAGACATACATACCGGACTTGCGATAGCGCACAATGGAAGACCACCGTCCCAACGTCCTTCGACTTGTTCGCTAAATCGTAAACCGCCACAGAGAATTGCCTCGACGGGATATTCCTCGCGTTCTGGGCTGATTTGGACACCCAAGAACAGCCTCGACACGCGTCCATACCACGATATTCCCTCCAAAGAAATCGTCATCGCGCACATCCACGACCAGGTAGTCCTTCTCAGCGAGTTTGCCTTCAGTCTTGATCAGTTTCGCTAATTCCTGCGATGATAGTTGATGTTTGGCGGAGAAGTTGGCGAGCAGGGACGCGCACGTCGCCAGTGATGTACTTGGTCATGGTGGATAACGAGGAGAAGCGTGTCCGGCGAACGAGTGGTGACCGCAGGAGGAGAAGAGCCTTCATTCGGTCACGTGTATCCGCGTCGTCTGTTTGGAAGATTTCGCGACATGAACATCAAAGTACATTATCTCTCGACTCGGCCTTCAGTCGTTTCAGCTCGGCAATTGTGTCAACAGCCACTGAAGCGAGGCCGGACTTGCGAGCCTCGTGGACTCGTCGGACTTCTCGTCCATAGGCAGTCCCAAACTTGGTTTCGTCGAGATTCGAGACCTGATTTCTCTCGAGCTCTTCCAGCTCCTCGATCCACTCCGCTCGCTCGTACCCTGGATAATCCTGCTCCGCGGTTTCTCCGACTGGAAGATGATATGCCAGGGTGTAGGCGAAAGAGCGACGCCACAACTCCTCGCTTGCCGTATTACGGGCAGACAGTGGGAGCGAGACAGGAAGGACGGGTGCATCCGACGGAAGATCTTCAAACAGAACGATCCGAAAGTTGTCCTGGGGCAGTTTAAGTTTTGCCAATGCGCAGATGAGACCACTACTTGCGTCGACGTCCAGGCTGAACTTGTTGGTAAGGAATGGAGCAACCAATGTTTTGGAGATGGTGATCAGATTCTCCAGGACGCGGTACTTGTCGTACGGAGGGTCACCGAACTTCACACTTAATTTCAGCGTGAAAGCACGACTCGCGAGTAGGCGCGCACCACAGTCGTCTCGTCAATTGCGCTAGGTTGGAAGATCCAGCAAAGGCATGTGTCGCCGACTCTATCAGTGAAAAAACACCGGCCGCCGTCTCGAGCCGCGGCCGCGACGCTCAGCTCCTGTGAGATTTCATCCTGAGTTCATTAGCCTTTTACGCGCTGAGAGAAGGCAACGACGGACAGGACTCTGGGACTCTCCCTCGTCATCTGCTAGAAAAATATTTTCTATGTGCTGGAAGGTGGGGTTGGGGAGCGATGGGCTGAGCGGCCAGTAATACGCGTCCTCGTCTAGGTTTTATAGCTTGAACCAATGTAGGTCGATAATTTGCATCACTCACCTTCTGTGAACACGGCATAAATGCCGGCAACAAGGGTTTCGGACGAATCAGGGCCCAAGAATGAACCTTTCTCCAGGGAGTCGCGAGAAATCGTGTAGCAAAAGACGTCGGTGGGAATGATATCGACTTGTTTGAGGGAAAGCCGCTCGTCTGGCGGGCCAACATAGTAGGTTTTCAGCAAACCGAACCATCGCAAGAGTTTCGTCGCTGTTAGGGACGGATGGCGTCGCAAGTTTAAGGCTGCAGCGTGTCAACCGAATGAAAAAGTACGGAACCAAGCCATGTACCCCCAGCGATGGATACCATCGGCCAGTCCTGGGTGTGCAGTATGAACAAGTTGGCTCGACTTTCCTGGGCCTTCTTAGGGACGATAATTCTGTGGCACGTCAAGATTCGGCATACGGGGTGACTGGCTGAGGGACAGACATACGGATAGCAGTCCCAGTTATCGGCATCGGTTGTCGGCGACGGTATATTTCCTGAGGACGAGGAACTTTGACTAGTCGACGAGGCTGAGGCTTCCGAGAAGGATCGCAACAACTCCAACATGGTGCATATGTAATGGGGGAAGGCAAGGGGTAACAGCCCTCCACGTCGTCGACCGCCAAGTCGCCCGCGACTCCAACGTTTTTGGCCCATGCCTATGCCTTTCCTTTCCGTCCAAAGCAATCGTCGTCGCGCACACGACCCGGTAGTCCTTCTCAGCGAGTTTGCCTGCACTGCGCTAATTCCTGCGATGACAGTTGGTGTTTCGCGGAGAAGTCGACGAGCAGGTCATCGTGGACAGGCTGGTAGAAGTGTGGTCGGTGAACGAGTGGTGACCGCAGGAAGAGAAAGGTGTCGACGCCCAACCAACTCGGAAGAAAACGCCGTCACGGTCTTGCCAATGGCCATGACGCGCTTCAAACTCGTCTTCTTCGTGCCCGCGACCAACACAGGCGCGGTGCTAGACCACCTCTTCTCGCGATTCCCGCAACGCGTTGGCAAGATCGGCAACTATGAGAGATGTGCGTTTTCCAGCCGTGGAACAGGTTTGTTGCATTCGTGCGTTGTTTGACGCTGAACGCATACTTTCAGGACAGTTCCGACCGACGACGGGCGCGAATCCCGCCATCGGTGTCGTTGGCGAGCTGGAACACGTCGAAGAGGACAGAGTTGAGGTGCTCGTCCACGATGAGAAACCAAGGGGGCGCCTGACAGCTATGGGAACGAAATCGACCCCTCCGAGCGGGTGGGTGAGGTAACAAGCCTACTGGGTGAGTGTACGGCAACAATACGGCAGGCGCGCGCTCGATAAGTGTTTACTGGTGCGCGTTGAGGGCGCAGGATGAAGGGGGTTCGCGTCGAAAGCACCGGCTTGGTCGCTTTCTAACGCAACTGCTCGATTCCGGGTGCAACAATGTCCTAGATCGTCGCAAAACCCTCCCGGCGGGTTCAAATCTCCCACGACCCGCTGGGATAGGTCGATTTCGTTCCCATTGCTGTCAGGCGCCCCCTTGTGAGAAACTCGTCGCGGGCATCAAGGATGTTGTGGAAGAACTCAAGAAGGTGCGCGACAGTCGCTCACCCAAAGTCCCAATGTTGATCCCAGCAGATCCATCCGTACGAAACAGTCGCGTATGATGTCTACAAGCTCGAAGATATCTAGATCGTCGCGCCACTGTCGCGCCTCTCATGGGCGACTTGGTCAGGATTGGATTTCTGCCCAAGTACAGCTGTGTTCTTTGGGCCGCGGACGTGGCATTGAGGTAAAGATATCCGCAGCGGGGTGAAAGCCCCCCAAGCACCCGAATGCAATTCGCCGTCTTTCATGAGACGAAAGCTGAGCCTGCTGGGATCAATGAATCACATGACTGTTCCCCACCTGCTTTCGACCTCCATGCTACTACGTTCCGGTTATGAGTAACGATTTGATTTTCCGTTGTAGCGTCTGTCTTGTCCCCTCTGGCGTCGCTGGCGATTTCTTCCATCTCATCGACGCAGTCTCAAGACAAGACAAAGTCCAGGAGCAGATAGTGCGTTTCTTGATTTTTCTTGCAGCACATGATTATAACTCGCCGCCTAGGTGACCACCGCACTGGCCCTGAAGCTTGTCAAAGACCGGGCTGATTTGGATATTGCCGGAGCCGGTGATGCTGTCTGGGGTATGTCGTTCGGAACGTCTGCGAAACACGAATCTCAGTCGGCACAGTTTGCGCTACTTGCCACCGGAGACTCGATCAAGAGGATATTGTCGTCGTACCGCCCATCCCTACTCTCGACTATGTCACGGAACGGCTCGACAATGGCACCTGGACCCCAGCAACGCTCCTCAAGAACTTGGATACTGCGCTCAAGAGCGGCGATCTGAAAGAGTACAACGGTCTGTTTCATATTGTCTCTCGACAACTCGAGCCTGGGCCGTTCGAGCACCTGTTTATCTGCCTGCCTCCCCGCGATCAGGCCATTGGCCCAAACATGTACCAAATATTCGACCGCGTCGCTCTCAGCCCAGCCGCCGAACGCTTCCACGAATTCGAGGGTCGCGATGTGCCATCGCGGGTGGTCGACCTCAGCTACGAAAAGCACCTATGGCGCTTCCCGGGCTTGAAGACATCCTCCTTCTTGCCGGCGCTGTTGTATAAACTCGAGCGTATTGGCAGCATCGAGGAGATGCAAGGAATCCACGGGACAGCGTCTTTCGCCGTCAAGCGACTTCGTTTGGTCCTCGACAGGGTGGAAACCGTCAGAATCGCGAACGCAATGTCCCACAAGCGTAAGCGCGGAAGCGAGTCGGAGGACGACATGTCCGAAGCCGCTGCGGATGCGCTGAGGGAAAGAGTAGAAGAGTGGCAGAACGACATTCCACCCGGCCCACCGCGTGTAGACGGTGTGTAGATGGTTTACGAGTTCCTTGTACCCTTGCCGCGCAATCGTGAGTGCCTGAGGAGTCACTGGCTTCTGACGCTACTTGAACTGAGAGGCGCGGCCGCGCGACGTGCGTTCGAAGAGTAGTCCGCCAGTCAATACAATGACGGTCTGATCACGTGACCGCACCCTCCGCGGTTCTCCTACCTGCACGCAAGAGCCTCGAGCTTACTGTCGCTCACACAACATGGAGGAAAGGTCATTAGAAAAATAACATTCGTACACAACCGTGACGCGTGCGTAGAAAAAGTTCGATTCGTCGAGAGGGAGACATGAGTGAGGAGATTGTGAGTGGAATAAACGTTTACAGTCGTGCAGGAGTGGAAAGAGGAGAAGAAGAGGAAGAGAAGTTAGTGTAGGAAGGAGTTTTTCGATAGCAGTACGACATGATGCAGATGCGTGAGGAGGCGTAGATGGGTAGAATGCGTAAGTAGTTATGTCGAGGGGTACGTGAGGATGTCGTTTCGAGAGCATGAAAGCAAAATGGTAAATATATAGCAGCAGAACAACAGCGAGGAGGGGATGAGGATGGAGATGAGAGGAAAACACGGACAGATCGAGTGGGAGGAGGTCGAGGCATGAGATGAGGCGGAGAGAGAAACACAAGCCAAAAGAGTGTGCGATGCGCCGTGTGGGGACGTCCGGGGAGTGATTGCCGGAAAGGTGTAAGCAGATAATAGGTGTAAAGCAGAGAGTAGATGGTGGTTCCGCGATTGCTTAGAGCGCCCGGGACATTCGTCGAGAAACCGTCTTGCCGGGAACGATAGCCTTGAGCGCCTTGCGCATCAACGTCATGGTCGTGTTCCCGTCCTTGGGCGAAGTCGTGCCCGGCCCAGCGTAGGTTATGAACCCAAGCTCGTCAACCGACGCGCTAAGCCTGTTGTCGACATCCTCGCTGGACACTGGCGGTCGCATTGCACGGCGCGCCGAATGGAAAGCGCGGTGCGGTCGTGCCGGAGGTGCAGCTGCCGCAGGCGAAACTCCGCCGCTGACGGTATATGCAACGGGACCAGCGTTGTCCGACTGGTATCCTTTGCCAACACGTTTGACGCCCGTCGTCGCCATCAGGAAGCGGTCGTACACGCCTTCCAGCCGACGCAGACTCGGCGAGTCAGGGACCGCGGCGGGAGCACCGTTCGGTTTGCGTGCTGGGTAGGGCTTCACGTGATACAGCGATGAGTCCAAATCCAAGGAACGATCGACCGCGGTTTCGGAGCGGTCTTGCTCGCTCTCTTGCATAGACCTGGTCGGCGACGCGACCAAGAGGCTGCGGTCCAGCACGTCCGCAAGCCGCGGAGACGCCAGGCGAGGAGACGGTAGTGGTGAAGCCGCTGCAATGCCATGGTCAATAACAGAAAATGAGCAGGGACAAATTACCCACGTTTCGAGAGCTCTTCCTCCAACAACGCGAACGAAGTGATCCGGCGTTCGAGCAAGTCCCCATGGGATCGACTCTTCTCCTTGCGTTTCGATGGCGAGCCCGTCTCAATGGGGTCGTTGCTCATCGTCACACGCCGCTGGCTCCTGCCAACATCCACATCGCGCTCAACAACCGCGCTCGACTCTGCAGCAGGCGAGCCCATCGAAGACAGGTTGGCGCTCAAATCCGGGTCGGTGAATATCTGGCTCGCAGCCAGAATCCTCCTGGGCAAACGAGACGACGAACGGTAGTCGCGTGTCCTTGATGTAGCCCTCGCAAGCGGCGCCGCCGGAAGCGAAGGGAGCGACGTCGGCTCGTTCGTCGATGAAGCGAACGTCTGCCGAGCATCCTCGACCACCTCTGATGGAATGGGTCAGCGCAAGCCTGTACACTCAGGCACGCCTCACGTTCTACATTTCGCATCCAAATGGCCATGCGATCTGCTTGATTATCTGCTCCGACACGCTCGTTATGAACGGCGTGCCGAACCACGGGCAAAGACGATTTGGCTACAAAGTGGGGTTAGCGGCCATCTGGGCACATCCAACATAGCGAAACATACCTTCGCGTTCAAGAAGCTCGTCTTCCCAAGACTCGCGTCGCGTGCTGGGGTTGTGTCGTGAAATATCATCGTCCTGGAGATCCAGAGTCGACACATTGCGGCTGGCGGCCTGCCCCAGCGATGTGTTTTTGTTCTTATAAAATTGCAGCGTTTTGTCTGTGACCCAATGAGCTCGAAGAACAACGTCGCGGAGGGGAGACGAACCAAACGATAATTTAATGCTATGCTTGAAGCTTTGAATAGCGAAACTGCTGCTGTTTCGCGAAGGTGAAACGATATCCGGAGATGATATCGTCGCTTGCACTGCGGGTGCTAATACAAGAAACAATGAGTATCGAAGGCGATGGATCTGGGTTGAAGACAAACCAGGAGTTGACGGCGGAGCCGATGGCGGTGGGTCGATAGGCAGTACGGGGCTCTCCTGGTTCTCCTTGTCCTCTTTCTGGCGTTCCCGTTCCCTGGCAGCAAGCGCCTGGACGCGTTGCCTCCTCTCCGATTCTTCTCGTTCTTGTTCACGCTGAGCATCCCGATCTCGCTCGAGCTCATCCAGCCTCTCCATCTCGCGAAGCCGCTCTTTCTCGCGCTCCCATTCTCGAACGCGGTCACGTACAGACGAGTCGCGTTTCCGGTTCGCGGTCAGTTCGGAAAGCGGTTTGACGTGGATCGTATCGCGTGAAGCTGCGCGAACGTGCTTGGGTGGCTGCGGAAGGTTTTCGCGAGTACGCCCGCCGAGAGCGGCTAGTGGCTGACGCGCTCCCGCAGCCGCTGGCGCTGCCGGGGGAGAAGAGGGCGGGGAGGCTTTGATGGGCGACAAGTCGACCACTGCTGGGACTGGAACTCGTTTCTGGGCCTTGACCGGGACTGAAAAGTCATTCAGATTGAGTTTAGTCGAGTGCAACGCGACTAGCTTACCTCGAGAAGTCGTCGCGACCTTGGGTTGAGACTTGGACTTGGTGAGGCTCCGCTCAAGACCAGGCGGCGAGAAGTTCTCCTTGGCCTTGGCAGACTGCGGAGAGCAGAGTTTGGAGATGTCGTTTTCGAAGACGACAGAGGAAGTGTAGCTCGCCGAACGACCTGATTGAAATGAGCACTTCACGAAACGATCAACATGGAAAACACTAACGGTGCGACGTGTCCGCGTCTCTGGCCTGGCGCCAGTACGAGTCACTCATAGCGTCCGTCGCATTGCATCGAAGGTCGGCGTTTGGAGAGATCATCTTGCGCAAAAGTCTCTCCATCCCCTTGCTCATCTTCCATGTGCCGACCCACCGGCCACGCAGCTGGAAACGCGGTCAGATAGAGTTCAAGAACGTGTCGGTGCCTTACTGTGCGCGCCCAGTACTTCTCGAGATCTTCTTTCGTCGAGAACTGCTCGGTGTCCGAGTGTTCGAAAGGCGTGCGGCCGATGAGAATCTCGAAGAATGTGATACCCAGCGACCACACGTCGGACTTCCTCGTATCATGGGGTAGTCCGCGGGCACGTTCGGGAGAAAGGTACTGAGGACACAAGAGGCTCAACAAACGCGTCGAGCTGAGGAAAATCGTCCACGCACCTCTGGAGTCCCGTACGAGAGATTGCTATGGAACGCAGTGCTCGATTTCTTGTCGTACTTTTCCGCAAACCCAAAGTCAACAAGAACGGGGATGTTCTTGCTCGACAGGAGGATGTTTGCCGGCCTGAAAGACGCGTTTAGCAATGCCTCAGATGGCAAATGGAGCACGGACTTGATGTCGTTGTGGACAACACCGCGCTTGTGAAGGAATTCAACTCCGGACAGGAGGAAGTGGAACCACTCGCGGGCCTTTGCCTCGTCGACTTCCACGGGAATGAGCACGGGGAGGTACGCCCTGGCAACAACAAGAGTGGGTGAGTTGATGTGATACGCTCAGCACATGACACGCGTCAACAGACGCCGGCGACGCAGCGCCAGCGCCACGGCGGGCAAGGAGCACGTACATGGTGATTAACGCGTAGGACGGCGTTATGATGAACGAATGGAACGGGATAATGGAGGGGTGTGGGTCGGACTTGAACTCGCGGACGATCTTCATTTCGTTCCAGCTGCGCCGAGCGTGAGTAGGAGGTACAGAAGAGCTGCAGGAGCACTCACAGAGACCGAACCCGCGCAGCGGTGGTAGAGGTCTTGGAGCGGTGTACCAGCTTGACGGCAATGGTCGACTCCTGGCCCGAGGTGACCTCCGCGTCGCAGACATCCTTGGGCCGGCATCTCCAAACCGAGCCCCAGTTGCCAAACCCTGAAGAGTCGAGTCAGAGACGCGACTACACACTTAGAAGGCAACAGCGCGCACCTATCTCTTCCACAAAAGTCAACTTGTCCGACAAAACTGTGCAACGCGACGGGTGAGTGGTGGGCGCTGTGGGGGACGAGGACGACGTGCCTTGGTCGGAGAGGGAGAAGACGTCACTGCCGGGCGGGGGGTCCATGGGTCGTGGTGGTACAAGGCAGCGGTCAACCCCGCTTGGCTGGGTCACGTGCATCACTACTCCCCGACACGCGAACCCATGTCAACGCGCCACCTCTTTTGTGCCCGCCAAACAACTCGCAACGCGTACAGCACCCTCGTCGACGCGACCTCTGAAGGTGGTAAGCTCAGGGGTTTGAATTTTAGACGGTGTCACAAATGTCACACATCATCAGATTGATCAGATGCGAGTGAAAACTAAACTATTTTACAGGAAATACAAACTCAATCGTCGTCGCTCTCATCCTTCTTCTGTTTCTTCTTCGGCCGCTCATCGTCAGCGTCCCCATCGTCTTTCTGCTTCGGCTTCGGCTTAGGTTTCGGTTTGGGCCCCTCGTCCACATCCATCGCATCATCCCCATCCTTCGGCTTCGCCTTGGGTTTCGGCTTCGGACGGGGTTTCTCCGCTCCGTCAACATCCATCGCGTCGTTGTCGCCGTCAGCCTTTGCCTTGGCTTTCTTTTTCTTCGGCGCCTCGCCATCCGCAGCCTTCTTTTTCTTCTTCGGCGCGTCCTTGTCCTTGGACTTCTTCTTCTTGCTCACAAAGTCGCGGTCACCACTCGCGTCTGACGCGGTCGCAGCACCCCCATCCGAGTCCGAGTCGCTCTCGCTCGGCGATCCCGAATCAGAGTCCGAGGCTTGGAAGTCCTCTGGAAAAGCGCGTAAACAAGATGGAAGATTCGGAAACAACAAAGCACCGACCATCCTCCGAACTATCCTCGTCGTCGTCGTTTTTGGCGCGCACCTTCTGCGGCCGCCTATCTCCCGAGTCCACACTCCGCATATCGTCGTCGTCGTCATCGTCGTCGTCGTCATCATCCGCGACGGCCATAAGCTCCGCATCAGGCACAATCTCCTTGACGCGAATCTTCTTCTCCTTGAGGTACGCCTCCATCGGCTCCAGCTCCTCCTTGTTAATCGACACGAAGCTATACTCGGGCCCGTTCTTGGTGATGATATTCATATCGAAGGTGCGCACAGCGCTGCCCTGCCCGACGCGCGAGAACGCGACTTGGTGGATCTCGGAAAGCTCGATGAGCAAGGGCTGTTTCGTGACGAAGAACAGGTATTTCTCGAGCATGAAAAGATCGCCAGCAACGGCTTTCAGGTTCACTTTGATGCACGAATGGCCATCGCGCCTGCAGTCGCGTTCAACCGATTTGAAGAGGGGAATGCAGGACAACGAACCCTTGGAACTTGCCAGCGCCGATGATCTTCTTCTTGGAAAGAGCACGGAAGACGGCAGATACAACATTGAAAGTCTGCCTGTCGTCATAGCTCTTCTCGAGATTCTCGTAATTCTCGAGCTCCTCGCTGAAACCACATTAGCAGTGATAAAACTCGAGATGCGCAACATACTCGGTCAAGTTGAGCTCAGCCGTCATCTCCTCCTCTTGCGTGAACTGCATGACGAGGTACGGGTACCGAGTTTGGCCTTGTCGGATCGGGATGCTCAAACCCATCTATATATTCCGCATGAACATCGCGCGTGAAGCACAGACCACAAAACTCACAATGAACAAAACATGCTGCTCGTCCTTGGGCAAGAGGAACAGCCTCGATATTGTTGAATATAGGATCTTGTAGTCGTATGTTTTGCCCCGTAAGCGCAAATAATCCATGAACATGTCGATGTCATATCGCCCACGTGGTGTGGTAACGAGGACCTCGTCGAACGAGAGAATGAGTTTGTCGGAGGCTTGGTCGATGTTCGCGGTCTCCTTGATGTTGTCGTGGAACGCCTGCGCCGCGTTGATTTCCTCGTCGTCGTCGTCTTCCGCGTCGGATCCTTTCTGCGAACCAGCCTGCGACCCCCGCGTCTTGGACACCGCACCAGGAACGTGGAATCGTATTTCGGTCATCTCGTCGGCAGTATGCTTCGACTTGCTCGACGAAGGCGTGAACTCCACCGACACCTCGGTTCGTGTGATATTCGAATTGGCCACATTGCGGAGCGACAGTTCAAAGGCCGTCTTGCCTGAGACGAGAAAAGCGAGGTCTTGGCCTGTAAAACGCGCGGTCAGACGCGTCCAGAAGGAGCGACTAGGACTCACCTCTGAAATCCGTTATACCCCAGTTCCAGCCCTTGAATGTCACGTCCACCTCCTCAAGGGTGATGTTGAAGTAGTTTTTGAGCAAGTCCGCCAGCTTTTTGAGGTCCTGCAAAACAACGAAAACGAGTCAGAATCCGCGAAATCGACGTGTTTGTACATGTACCTCACGCCTGAACCCGTCGAAGGACTCGCGTTTGCGGTCTTTCAAGCCGAGCCGGAGTTGGAAGCCACGGGCGACGCGTAGCCACTGGGCCGACTTGATATCGCTAGCGCTAATAGCGATAAGCTCGCTACTGTCGGTTTTCCATGCCATTCCACTGGCAGCGATACGCATTTCTGCTCTTTTTCGTGAATTTCCGACGAGCGTAGACTAGAAACACGCACTGCCGGCCTCGGTGGCCAATCCATGGTAGATGGGGTCGAATTGGGTCGCCATTGAGGCTGGTTTGGAGCGCGACGGGCTCGATGGTCAGTGTCGAGATGGCGGCAAGAGACAAGAGAGTCAGACGCGTTTTGACGCGTTATCCTGAGCGCCAACACAGCCACATCCTGCTCCTTGCTCTCCACCGCCGTTGTCCCACTCATGTCGCTCGAAGACAAGACGCGCAGCGTCCAGGAGCGCACCTTCTGTAAATGGTGCAAACAAACAATCTCCGATTGACCCCGTCCGTTCACCGCGGTCCAAAGGCTCAACACCAAACTCGAGATGGCTGGCTATCCCCCAATAAAATCCCTTGTAGCGGATCTCTCAGATGGTGTGCGCCTGATACAGCTCATGGTGCGTATGCAGCTGCCCTAGACGAACTCAGAGCTCAATGGCAAACAGGAAATCATGGGTATGCGTCGGCGATCCCGAGAGTACTGTATTCACCGTGCCCTAGGCGACGTAAACCTCGGGCGGTACAACAAGAATCCTCGTATGCGCGTTCAGAAGGCAGAAAACGTTAGCAAGGCGCTCGATTTCATTACCTCGCGCGGCGTCAAGTTGACCAATATTGGCCCGGAGGGTTTGTCCAGCCTCTCCTCTCCTCGATCGCACTCGGCTAAAGCAACACACTAGATATCGTGGACGGGAACATTACGCTCATACTGGGCATGATATGGACGCTCATCCTGCGATTCACCATTGCGGACATCAGGTCCGCCTACTCTCGAATCCTTGCCCAGCTTCCGTGTGCTTATTTTACACTTCGAAAGTGAAGAAGGTCTCTCCGCGAAGGATGGGCTGCTGCTATGGTGCCAACGCAAGACCGAGCCATACAAGGAGGTCGACGTACGCGACTTTTCTCTGAGTTGGTCAGACGGGCTGGCGCTGTACGACTAGTTTTCTCTCGGGGATATGAACGCTGAACCTGTGCAGATGCGCACTCATTCACTGCCATAGACCCGATCTGCTGGACTATGACAAACTCGACAAGGTGAGCACGTTCAGCTTCGGTTTCTATATCCGATTGAACCTCTACAGTCAGATCGACACGGCAATACGAGGCTGGCGTTCATGGTCGCCGCTGAGCATCTCGGAATACCGGTATGCGTGAAGTATACATTTTCTCCTTGCTGAATTATCTGCAGCAACTGCTCGAAGTAGAAGATCTCTGCGACGTTGCCAAACCTGACGACAAGAGTGTTATGGCCTACATTGCCAGTTTCTTCCATGCTTTCTCGTCGATGGGTCCGTAAAATCCATCCCTATATTCGAGCCATTTACCATCTTCAACAGACCAGGCTGAAACTGTCTCAAGACGAGTAGAAAAGTTTGCCGAGCTAATGCAGTCCGTGTGGGTATCGAAGAATGACTATGAACGACGCGTCCGCCTGGTAAGCCTCCTCCGTCTTCTCTCGGGGCTATTCATATAGCTTCGCAGCTACTGGCAGCTTTGGCGCAAACACAAACAGACTGGGCAGGCAGCACATTCAGCGGCACATACTCTGACGCCATGAAACACTCCACCGACTTCAACACGTACAAACAGACGACGAAACGAACATGGGTCGTCGAGAAACAGGACGTTGCGACCCTTTTCGGGAACGTTCAGACCAAGTTGCGGACATATGGGCTCCGGGAGTACGTCCCACCGCCAGAGTTGACGCTTGCGGAGGTCGATGCTGCATGGACTGCATTGCTTGCATCGGAGGCGCGACGGTCTCGCACGATTAATGCGCAAATAAGGCAGTACGTGGCTTTGCCTTGCCTGCTGGTCGTTTCTGATGGGTGTAGAATCAAGGAATCGTTACGCAAGTCCTTCGCAGACATCGCCAACGACTTCGAGCACCGATTGCGGACGATTTCTTCTGCGCTTGCTGCGTTGGAGGGCCCATTAGAGGTTCAACAACAGCGTGTCGAAGAGATCAAAGCTCGAATACCAGCAGTCGCCGAAGACCTCACGAAAGTCGCAGCAGCCGAGGAGGAGTGCAAGGCAGCGAACGTCGAGGAGAACGACTACACCGTGTTCACGTATCAGGACCTTGAGTTTGAGCTGGAGCTCGTCGAGCAAAACGTTGCCAAGAAGATGGCGTTTATCGACAACCAGGCTCGTCTCATCCTCGAACGCAGTTGTTGGCGCTGACTTTTGGATAGATCGTGTCCAGGAATATGACGAATCTGACTCCGGCGCAGCTGGAGCAGTTCGAGAGCACCTTCAGGTACTTTGACAAGGACGAGACGAACACGTTAAGCCAGAGCGAGATGGCTGCGGCGCTGGCGAGTCTTGGCATCGTCTACTCAGTACGGTCTTCCTTTCCGGTCTGCGCAACGGGCTTCTGATACCGTTTCCGTAGGACCAGGACATGGACTACATTTACGACCAGCTGCTGAGCGACTACGGTGCAATCAACTTTGAAGCATTCATCAACCTTCTGGTGAGTTACACTGAGCGTCCCGCTGGCCGTCACCGCAGCGGCTTACTTCTCGGCGTAGGTGGACATTACAGAGGACCAAACATCGCCCGAGCAACTGCGCGAGTCGTTCCGCGGTATAGCAGCGGACAAGGTACGCGTGCTTTTCTGGCGTTTCGGCCGGCGTTGACTCTGTCCGCAGCCGTACGTGACGGAGTTGGATCTGCGGCTTGCGCATTTGCCAGCTGCGTCGATTGAGTATCTACGAGAGGTGATGCCGCGCGCAGCGCAGGACGCAGCCGGCGAACCGGAATACGACTATGAGTCGTGGATCACTGAGGCGTTCATGTAGCGGTAGATAGAAAGATATAAGAAGCTGTAGCCTAGACTCATCGATGCGTCGGTCTGAATCCGCAATCAGTTGGTGTTGTGCCGTCGCGTAGCCACAGCCACAGTAGACCGCTCTCTCTTCCATCCTACCACCTACGACACACGACCATGGTGCGTCCCTTCGCCAGTGCCACCATCGCCCACATTCCGGCACTAATCGCCCGATCCTGCACTATAGAGCTCTGGCGTCGCCGTCAACCCCGACTGCCTCGAGCAGTTCACATCTCTGAAACTGAAGAAGGCCTTCAAATACATCGTCTTCACGCTCAACAAGGAGAACACTGAAATCGTCGTCGAGAAGACGTCCACGTCGCAGGAGTACGAGGACTTTATCAAGGACCTCCCCGAGACCGAGTGCAGATGGGCGATTTACGACCTGGAATTTGAGAAGGAGGATGGGGGCAAGCGGAACAAGATTGTCTTTTTCTCCTGGTGCGTGCCTGCAGCCCGTACGTGTTGGACTGTGGCTTATCTGAATTGCATGCAGGTCTCCCGACGATGCCAAGATCAAGGCAAAGATGGTGGCCGCGTCGTCCAAGGACGCTTTGCGCCGTTCGCTGGTCGGAATCGCAGTCGAGATCCAGGGCACGGACTATAGCGAGATCGCGTACGAAGCTGGTACGTGCGCCCACAATGCTCCGATTGCCCTTCAACAACTCAAACTCCGCAAATAGTGTTGGACAAGGCTAACAAGGGCGCATAATTCCTTCCCTCCTCCTCCTCCATGTACCTACCTCTCTGCCGTTCGAAATTCAAGCCGTGTATAGAACGCCCCTTGTCGAAAAATGGATGGTGTCGTTGGAGGTATAGATGAACATTATGAATTATTCTAATCCCAGCTTCCATCCATCTATGCCTCGAAGACAAAGTTCATGCCAACCTGTGCGAGTATCAGCACCTGCGAGGGCGAAGAAACGCGGCATTACTTTGTGGGCGGCACCAGTGGGATTGACCTCGTTCAATTTTTGGGTATCGACGGCAACACCGAACGACGCCTTGAGACCGGGACGCAGCGACTGCGTGTAGCCTGATGACGAGTGAGCTACATCTTCAGGCGCGTCAGCTGGCGAATCTTACCGAGAGCAAGGACGCCAGAGTTGTTGATCTTTGCCTTGACGAACGCAGCCGAGTCGAGGTAGCTGCAGAGCGTCAACGACTATGCCTCTCTCCCAACTTGCTAAACGCACGTCTTGGTGCCGACCTCAATGGCAACGCCATTGGCAGACAGCTTCGGGTCGTAGACAGCCTTCGCGCCGGCTTCAACATCAGCGCTGACGCGGTGGTAGTAGCTGGCGGTGAAGGACTTGAGGTCGTTGAGGGCATGGAGCGTGACGGCGTATTCCGGCGCGCTGAAGCCAGCCGCGAGGGCGTAGCGCGAAACGCGGCCCTCGGTGACGTTGTAGGCGGCCTCGGCACCAACGAGGAAGCCGTCGCGTCCGAAAACGGTGTCGGCGGTGAAGGTGGGGCCCTAGAAAGCCTTAAAAATCGACCAAGGAAAAGGTCTGAAAATACCTTGAGAACGTCAAGAGCTGCGCGCGAGTGGATACCCGACTGCTTGTATGCGCCGTTGATGACGAGCGTCTTCGCGTTGCCCTTTGCCGGCGACAGAGTCGAAAGCAACTCGACCTTGAGGCCGTTGGCAATTTGGTTCTCAACCTCGGCCTGTGCCTTGAGCACATTGGCCGTTGTCCACGTCCCAGTGAACGTCAGGCCCTGCTTCTTGTTGACGAACTTGGCCTCGACGTCACCCGCGATGACCGACGAGTGGGACGGCTGGTTGCCGGCGACCTTGAACGTGACGCCGTTCGGGGTCTTGGTCTTGACCTCGAGGGAGTTACCGAGGAAGTGGTAGTCCTTTTGCAGAAGGTCCGTTGAGGACTTGCCGAGGTCCTGGAGAACGAAAGAGGCGTTTGAGTTGGATTTGTTTGACGCGCATGGTGAGTAAAAGAACGAGCCTTCCAGCACGGGGGAACGGGTTGTGGGAGCGACATTGTGGTGGAGAGCAAGAAACGGCTTGCGTGCTGGCGTCGCGTCAAAATTCTCAAGTCCCGAACTCGGATCACGGTTATGAGTTGGTTATGAGCCCTCCCGTCTTCCGCCGCGACGACGCGTCAACAACCAAGCCGCATTCTAGGACCTGCATACGCATACACTCGGCATTGCATATATTCTACGCCTTGTTACACACGATGAGGTTCTCCCAATACAAACGTGCTACAACGACGAACGTTCACCGACGACTAGACCTCCCGGCCTTATTAGCTTTCGCAGTCGCGCCTGTCGCTTTGCGTTTCTTCGGCCTGGTCGTCGTCGCCACTGTTTCAGTCTCGTCCTCAGTTGCGTCATCCGGTTCTACCCGCCGACTGCGCTTCCTCAGTTTCCTGAAAGAGTTCAAGTTGCTGCCAGACCAGCCGCCGGATGACCATCATACACGTACCGGTTGGTCGGCTGCTCCGTGTCGTCGTCTTTGTCGTCTTCGTCTTCATCGTCAGGTTCCGCTTTCGCCTTCCCTTTCGCTTTCGCGACGGGCCTACTCGACAGACTTCACTTGCGGTCAAAATCAGTGCGAGTCCTCACTTACCCAACATCGTCCTCATCTGCTTTCGCTTTTCCCTTTCCCTTGTCGTTCGTCTTGCTGGACGATCTGATCCTTGAGATCACAAACAGGTGTTGAAGCACAGCGATGGACTTACGCTGCTGCGCTTCTCTCCTTGCGCTTCCTTTTGGGCGCCTTCTCATCGGATACGCTTTTGCGCTGATCAACAACGATTCGCGTGCCATGAAGGAGAACGCACGGCTCATCGTTATTCTTGGGGATGTTGGCTTTCGCTTTCACTCGTGAGCTCCGCCGCAATCCGCTATCACCACGCTCAGCACCATCCTTCCAACAAAGGAAGAACAATACTCACTCATCGGCGATGTCTGGCTGCTCGTCTTGACGCGGCCCAGGAACGCTTGAACTATCCTGAAATCAGCATTTGCTCCATCGTTCCACGATAGACGTACGGCTCGACTTGCTCGTCAGCCCCAGCGGTGCTGTCTGCTTTGGGATTGGCTTCGCCCTTCTCCTTGGCTCGACTCCGGCCCGAGGGCGGCGCTTGACTGTGGGCAAGTCAAGAAAATCTTTGTGGACCATCAAGCGACACTCACCTTTCGGTAGGATTTCCTTGCGCTTCAGCAGGTCCCGTTCCTCCAAGTTCCGCGGCCCGCGGCCTCGATTCCTCTTCATCTTCCGAGTCAACCTGTGTCAGATCGACGATGGAACTGCGTCAAGATGAGAGCTGGTCTCCGCGGCCGGTAATAATCCAAACGTACTCGTCCTCCACCAGGTAGATAGTACAATTTCTAGCGAGCAACACATTATGAATCAGGACCATCCAATTGGAAAATAATGTGTCACACGCACGTTGCCTTTTGCTTGCGTAGGTCCCTAACCTCACTCTTGGGCACACTATACACGATCCCGACAGTTGAACGGTCGCCAGCCGCCATCCGGTAGTATGTATCGGGGCCGTCCTCAGCGACGTCGTTGCGATACTTGACGTGCTTGCTGGTACCCTGAATCTTGCTCCGATACTGCTTCAAGAACTTGTCCCGCAAGCCCTTGTCGCTGGCCAAGCGGGCGAGGCAAAGCATGACGACGATACCGACCTTGGGACCATACTCCCTGAATTCCCACTCTCGTTTCTCGTGAGCAAGTAGCCCGGCGATCTCTTCTGGATGAACGATCGTCTCACTGTTGAAGGTCGGAATGCAATCCGAGATGTACAGCATATTCGGGTCTTCCTCGCATCGCAGAGCGAAGCCCGTGGATACATGGCTGGAGAGTTGAGCCAGACGGACGTCTTGACTGCATATTTGAGTCCAAACTTGCTGCAAGACCTGCGTTGAAATGTTCAACTTGTCGAAGCCTTCACCGCGCGGAGACTGGTAAGTGAACGTTAGGGAACGGCGTCGATGACCATCTTTTGTCACGAGATGCTTGTCCATTTCGGCTTCGGTGAGCCCCACGGTTCTGAAGACGAAGTCTTGGCGAATCGAGACAATCGTCTTCAGCTCGATTGTCTCGGGGAGGTCGCCCATGATCACGTCGGGGATGCAGGAGTATACCTTCCCGGTTCGCGGATGACTAATGGAGACACTCGCGCCTCCATGGGGATAGGCGCGTTCGGAAGCCGTCCATGCCTCACACTCATCCATGATGTTTTCCGACTCGCAAACGAGATGGCATTCCGCGTTGCAGAATTGATGTTGGTAGTCGTATTCCCGCCAAGTGCGCAAGAGACAATTGTTGACGATGTAGCCGGCAGTCAGTCGAGCGACTTGTTCTTGGCTAAGCAGCTTCCGCGTGAAGTGCTCGAAGCCTTTCTTGTCGTGTTCCTCCACAAATTGAACGATCTCCTTGAGCATATCCCGATCGTAACAAATCGTTTGCAGAGTCATGCCCTTCGTCAACGATACGGCCACCTCGACGCCGCGAGCGGGTCTGGAATGAACAGAAACCTCGTGTCCGGTGGTCTGAATGACATCTTGGTGGGCCAAACAGAGGTCAAGCACAGTAGATTGGTCGTCTTCCAGACTCGGGAGCGTAAGCTGCATTGAGCATTCGCTGCTGTGAATGCCGTTCGGGAGTATGTCGTCCTCGTCGCCCAGGTACGCGACAATGGAGGTCTCTGGCGCGGTGTGGTAATCCGAACCAGAAGAACTAATGCTCGACATGTTGCGGAGGGAAAATGATATGGGGGTGATTGGCGGAGCAGCTCCGAGAGCGACGACGCCTGGGGGCGTGGAATGGGTAGGATAGTTTCTTCGTGCTGGAAATTCCCGATCCTGACCGTGGAACACGGTTGACGGTTCGCCGGGGGCATCTGGGTCCAGGTCGACATGGTCTTCGGAGTTTATTTGTGCTCCAAACACAAGGCTCAAGTCGTCGTCGTTGAAAGCCGGCGCCGGAGACTTGGGCGGTTTGGGTCCTTGTCGAGAAGGACCTGGTGCGTCAGTCTCCGGAGGCGACGCAGCGGCGGGAGCATCCCCGTCACGGGGAGAGTCTGGTAGTTGGCTGCGAATGACCGCCAAGACGGTGGCAACAAGTTCTATCAAGTCAGGCTTTCGAAGGCTTTGAATGTATGCCAGGAGCGGACGGTTTTCCTCTTCCTGGAGCCCGTGGTCGAGAGATTCGAGAAATGCCTCGGCCATCGTAGCAGCACCGCGCAGGGGGTGAAGATTGAAAGGAAGATAACAGCTCGGTTAGCGCATGTGGGGCCATGTGGGAGGCTGTCCGAGAACAATGGGCACGCCCGCGTGATCACAAGTCAACCAGTCCGAGTCACGGGCACCCACACTTCTCCCAAACACGATGTCCTCGAAAACCATTACGGTCTCATTCGAAGACCAAGGCACGGCGCTGCCCAAGGAGCTGACCGCCAAACGATGGCGCGTACCCGGCGCCGACCCGGCTGGCTTCTGCCCCATTGCACCCACCTCGCGCAGTCTTCGCGTTTCTCATAACTGTCTCTTCGGGAGCAGCTTTGCCGACATGCGTCGCCAGGTAGTTTCGCTCTCCAATGTGCGGAGCTGGGGTCTGCAAGATATGGCGCGCATCTACTATGCGAGAGCAGTCGCGGACGATGGGACGCGTTTCTGCCTTCGGTTTATCTTCAACGCCACCGTTGCCACCGAGGATCGACATTCGGACAACGCTCGTCACTACGTTCGCCTCATCAAGGACGCCCAATTCCACGCGCGCCATCTCCAGTCGACGGCAGGGCTCATCACCCCCATGCATTATGGAATGTGGATCGCAGAGACCAAGGAATGGGCGGGGACGGTGTTGATGAGCATCACGCAATGGTGCGGCTTGTCGTGGAAGTCGCTGGTGGGTACCAAGATGGACACTAAGGAAAACCGGTACGCCGCTCGTCGTAAACGGTATTCGCCCGTCTCACATGTTTGTTGCGCCAGGCTACTTGTGGCTCGCACCTTCGAAATGCTTCATGACGCGGGGGTGCAGCTAGATGGGAAAGTCGCATTGTCGGGCGATCTTCGACACGTCCTCATCGACGTCAACAACCCGGTCGTACCATACGACAGCCTTCCCCGAGGTGGCGCGCTGTGTTACATCGCTGGTTTCGGGGATGGGTTGGCCAAACACGACTGCAAGCGTCGACTGCCTATTCTCCCCATCGGCGCTCGACCCGACTGCGGGTGCGAGGAACTAGAGAGTGTCCGCTTTTTACTGGGTTTCCGGAAGGAGTCGACTATAACGACTGCAGGTGAGCACTGAAGCCTTGGCCATATCCTTTTCCTCTCAAAACTCACATGCAGCAGAGGCGGCGGTGAAATTCCATGCGGCATACTCAGAGCGCCATCCTCAATATCCGAATTCCTCGGTGCTCATCGCTCAGCGGGAGCGATTCTTCCCCAGTTATCCCGCTGTCTTCACGGGGCTCACTGTAACCTTTGACGGCGAAGAAGACGATGCGCCGCTCAAACTTGTCGATTCAGTGGGACAGGGCGTTGACCCCGAAACGCCGATGAGCTCCTACCCTCGCTCAGAACTCGTGCCGCTGGCCTTGGGTCAGGTTATCTGGTCGTCTTCAAATGCAGGCCGCGCCAAGAGGTCGGCTCCTTCGAGCACGGCTTCCAAGGCGAGCGTATGACTCGATGTTTTGTTTTGTGTACTCTATACGCCGGTATCCTACTGTCCTATCGCTTTATGTTGCTCTCGAACTTGTTATCGCATTATTTTGGACACTACGAAATGTTCTTGCCTCTCGCGTTCATGTTACTACTAGCTTATACAAGAAGAAGAACTAGCTCGGAATGATTGCTCGTTTCTCATGAGCCATTGAGGTCACGTGGCCGCATCGCTCTTTCTCCAATGCGCCCATGTCGAGCGTCACCCAGTTTGGACTCTCCTTCGAGGACCTCGGCTCCTCGTGGCCCAGCTCATTCACGGCCCGCAAATGGCGCATGCCCGGAAAAGAACCGACGCGCTTCTGCCCAATGCCGCAGGCCGCCCAGAAGCTCCAAGTTCCCAAGGGCTGCTTTTATCGGAACAGCTTCGGCGACAGTCGTCGGCAGCAGCTTTCGCTCTCCTCCGCTCGAGAATGGGGTCTCGAAGACATGGCCCGTATCTGCTACGCCAAAGCAGTGGCAGAGGACGGCTCGCGTTTCTGTCTGCGGTTCATCTTCAACGCGACCGTGGCGATCGAAGATCGTTACTCCAACAACGCGCTACACTACATTCGTCTCATCAAGGACGCCGAATTCCATTCGCGCCACCTCCAGTCCGCAGCGGGGCTTTTCACTCCGCTGCACTACGGGATGTGGATCATGAAAACCGACGACTGGGCCGGCGTGGTCCTTCTCAGCATCACCCAATGGTGCGGTTTATCTTGGTCGTCTTTACTTGGGTCGCGACTGGAAACGCCAGAGAATCGGTGCGTGTTTCGTGGGACCCGATGTTTCCATTCTTACTTACCATCTAGTCTGCTCATTGGCCGTACATTCGAGCTTCTGCATGACGCCGGGATAGAGTTCGATGGGCAGTTCGGTGTACGCAACCAATTCCGCCATGTGCTACTGGACCTCGAAGATGTCGCTGTCCGTCCCGAGGCTCTTGCCAAAGGCGGAGCGCGCTGCTACATCGTCGGCTTGGGCGATGCATCGGGCGAGCACCGTTGCCAGCGCCGTATACCCATGCTACCCATCAAACCTCCTGCACCTTGGCGCTCATGCGGGTGTGAAGAACTCGACAGCGTTCAGTTTCTCCTCGGTTTCTCGGATTCCCCTACAGGCACAGTATCAGGCGAGTGGAACGTGCCCTGTCCGTTCTTTTTACTCACTCTGCTGCAGCCAACGAGGCAATGCAGTGGCATGAATCGTATTCGGAGCGACATCCTGATTACCCAAATTCCTCGGTTCTCATCGCCCAACGACGCCGATTTTTTCCCGAATACAAGGCTGTATACCTCGGGGTCACCGTGTCATTGGGCGACGAGTCGGAGCCACTCGTGCTTTCCGATCCAGACGGCTCCGTCGACCCCACGAAGCCAATGGACGCGTACACGCGTGTGCAGCTTGCGTCAAAGGTTTTAGGCAAATTTGGTCGTCGCACTTGCAACGCCTCTCGAGTACCTCCTACGAAGAAACCTGCTTCTTCAAGCAGCAGCGTCGGCAGCGACTGAAACCTGGTGTGTAGGTACCGTACTAGTTGTTTGTTTAGTCTCTCTTAGTCCTCTCATCGGAACTGCTATCTCTGTGCTATCCTTCTCTGTGGCTCGTTACTCCTGTACTAGACTTGAAGACCTTTTCAATTGCCAAGTACGGTCACGTGTCTGTCATCAACCTGACTCTGACCTTGACGGTGGAACAACTTGGCTCTCTCGGCGACAAATGCTTTACGAAACCAAGGTCACCTTGGAAGAAATAGAGGTGCCCTCGCCCAACGAGTTTATCGCGTACCGCTGGAGCCTGCCAGGCAAAGACCAAGGCAACTTCAGCTCTCTACCCGAAGTGGCGCAGACCCTCCGCATCCCCCTTCGGTCTTTCTTCGCCAACAGTCTCGGAGACCAACGCCGTGTCCATATGCCGGTCTCCGCAGCGTGTGGGGGGGGATGGAAGACATGGCGCGAATCTACTACGCTCGCGCTGTGGCGCCCGATGGAACACGTTTCTGTCTGCGTTTCATCTTTAATGCGGTCGAGGCGACGGCAAATCCGGACTCGGAAAACGTCCAGCACTACCGTCGGCTCATCAAGGATGCCCGATTCCACTCGGAGCATCTGCAGGCGACCAAAGGCGTCATCACGCCAGTGCACTACGGTGTTTGGGCGATGGATACGAAATCATGGGCTGGGATGGTGTTCTTCAGCCTCACGCAGTGGTGTGGTGTCTCGTGGAGGTCTCTGTACGGGACGAAAATGGACACACCAGAGAACCGGTGAGCAGTTTGGCCTTTTTCGACGCGGGAGAACTGAATATGTTGTCCGAAGACTGCTCGTTGGTCGCACCTTCGAAATGTTGCATGACGTTGGAGTACAGCTCGATGGCGTTGTGGCGGACTCGGGCGACTTCCGCCATGTCCTACTCGACGTCGAGGGCCCCGGTGTCCCCCGCGACTTGGTCTTCAAGGGTGGGGGCGCGTTGCTACATTGCCGGTTTTGGTGACGCATCTGAGTCGGAGAATCACAAATGCGGGCGAAAAATCCCCATGGTCCCAATTGGACCCATACATGCCTGTGGGTGTGAAGAGCTGGACAGTGTTCTGTTCCTGCTGGGGTTCTCCAAGCCATTGGAAACTCCCACCAGTATCTCCGGTACGTCGACGCCAAAACCGTTGGTTAACTGAGCTCATCACCTTTGTAGCCGACGATGCTGTGAAGTGGCGTGAAGAATATGCCCGCCGGCATCCTTCCTACAGCAATTCTTCCATCCTCATCGCGCAACGCAAACGACTCTTCCCGAACTATCCGGCTGTGTATGCCGGCCTCACGATCTCCTTCCAGGACGAAACCGAGTATCCCCCGCTCACTCTAGTCGACGCGGCGGGAAACCAGGTCGATCCCGTTGCCTCTATGGGCTCTTACTCGCAATTAGAGCTTGCGGCAAAGACGCTGGGCAGGGTATCGCGATACCACTCGATGTCTCAGATAGCGTCCAGGAGAAGCAAGAGCTCTGCGAGCAGCAGTAGCGGCCCTACTCCGAATGGGACGGAAGCGGTACACGAGTGAGCATGGACTTGGCATTTACCTCGCATTCCTATATTATGTATTTGTACTGCTTTGAGATGTGCTTTCGATGTCATTTTTTTTGCGCAGAAAAGCAAATTCTGAGTCTTCGTCTCGGTGCCCACGCGACGCGACGCGACGCGAGGTGCACGTGGTTCGTCTCAACCTTATCGCTGGTCATGACCCGCCGAGCTGCACTGTCGGTTCAAGTCTGTTTCGAAGATTCTTCCCAGCCCGCTGGATCGACGGCCCGGATGTGGCGCGTACCCGGGACCGATGGTCCATTCGCACCGTTGCCCGCAGGCGTCGGCGCTATCCGCGTGCACAAGAAGTCGTTGTTCCTGAACGGCGCCGGGCACAGCAAGCGAAACCGCGTCTGCCTCGCCAACGCTGTGGATTGGGGTCTCGAAGATGTGTGCGACATCTACTACGCTCGCGGCATTGGAGACGATGGGTCCCTTTTTTGTTTGCGCTTGCTCCTCAACGCACGCGTGTCACTCAAACCCAAGGGCTCGCTTAACCACCAGCACTACATGCGGTTAGTGCGAGACGCTCAATTCCATGCTGCGCACCTCCAGGCAACGGCGGGAATTATCACACCTCTGCACTACGGAATGTGGGTCATGGAGACGGATTGGGCGGGGACGATCTTGTTCTCCCTTACTAGCTGGGCGGGGATCCCTTACACCAACCTCATCCAAACGAAGCTCGATACTCCGGCCATGCAGTGCGTGTTCCTTCTCAGATTGTCTTGGCCCCAATTGATCTCGTACCCTCGCAGGGCTCTCGTCGCCGGGACTTTCGAACGACTGCACGATGCTGGTATCCAATTGGACGGTCGCATCGCGCACCAACGCGCCTTCAGCCATGTTTTGATCGACATCGACCTTTTCCCGTCGAAGACGAAAGACAAGGCCTCAGCCTCCATCCGTTCGATGCGCTGCTTCATTGCGGGTTTTGCCGATGGGTCCAAACACGCTTGCAAACGCCAACTGCCCGTCCTGCCTCTTGGAACTCTTGTCCCGACGATTCCTTTTGGGTGTCAAGAGCTTTCCAGCGTGCACGATTTGCTTGGATTTTCGCGCGCCGAACGGGTCGATCCGAGTACGTGTTGCGTTCTAACCTTGCTCGATTCTTATGGTCATTGTAGAGACGTTTGTGGCTGAAGCTCGGGACTGGCATCGACGCTACTGGACTCGGGCACAACTGGCGGCCAGAATCAATGCGGGACAGCATCCACACTCGCGGAAGACGGGCTCCGCAAGCAGCCACTGAGTTATCACTTTGATACCTATGCTTCGTTCTTCACATAATGAACCTACCCCCACGGACACTCGAGCTAACTACTTTACCTCACTCATGTAGCTGTCGCTATTCCCAAGTAATTGGCCTGCTCGTCATACAATCTCCACACTCTTCTTGTCCCTTACCCGCACAGAAACGCGCACCGGCCTCTTCGGCTCCAAGATATGCACGGGCAACACCCCATCGTCCTTCTCCGGCACCTCGATCGCACTCTTCCCCGACACCGGCCCAAGGTCAAACGTCGACACGATCATCGCGACGAACGCCAAGATCTCGTTCGTCGCGAAATGGCGGCCGGGGCAGAGCGTCTTGCCACCGCCAAAGCCGCGGAACGCTGCCGGGTGGACGTTCGTGCTCGTGCTCGTTGTTGACGCACCGGCGGCGGCGCCTTTGAGGAATCGCCGATGGTCGAACGCGTCTGCGTCGGGACCCCAGATGCTCGTGTCGGCGTGCATGACGCCGCCGGCGATCTGCACGACGCTGCCTGCGCGGAGGAAGTACTTGTTCGCAAGGGTGGTATCTTGTTTGACGAGCCGGACGGAGTAGTTGTCCGAGCCGACGCGGAGGCATTCGCGGAAGACGGAGAGCATGATGGGGCAGTTGTTTTTGATTATGTCCATGTTGAGCCGCCGGACGGACTCGTCCTCGACCACGGCGCCGGATGTGATGAGTTCCTCGCGCACTGAGGCGAGTAGGTCGGGTCGGGAGAAGAGCTGTAAGACGCTCCAGAATGTCGTTGTGGCTGTATTGACGATTCCGGCGAAGAGGAACGAGACTTCGGAGCGCGCGGCTGCGTCGGTGCTCCAGCCGTATTGTTTTGTGATGGCGACGCGGTTGGCGATGATGCGCGCGGCGTCTTTTTCGTGGTTCCCGGCGTCGATGTAGTCGATGAAGGCGCGGACGAGGGCTTCGCGGCCCAGGTACGGCTTGCGGGCAGTGATTGAGGGCATTATACCCATGAGCAGTTGTCCAAGGCCGTGGTCGAAATCCCAGAACGCATCTTCGAGCTCTGAACGAAGCGCGAGTGGGTTTTGCGAGCCATAGAGGAACTGCGCGGTCGCAATGGCGACAAAATGGCGGACCCAAACCAACAAATCCACCTCCTCGGTACCCTGCCCCAGCTGTTGTGCAAACGCGTTGACCTGTTTACACAGTTCCTGCGCCGCGCCGAGGCTCATCTCGTTCAAATCATTCCCGGGGCCGAGGTATGTGTAGACCATATCGTGGGTGTCGGCAAGGAAGCCGCGAGGGTCCCCTGGTTCGGGGTCGAGGTTTTGTCGTACGATGGCGACGGTCTCGGCGTCGAGACCCAGAATGCGCTTGGTAATGTCGGGGACGAGGTCTGTGAACGACATGGCTTTGGAGGCGCGCTGGACGGCAGCGGCAAGCGACGGGTCGCTGACGATGTAGATGCGCGAGAATGGGACTGGGAGGGTAAATATGCCCTTGTCGAGGTTGCGCAGTCTATGGAACCGTTTGTTAGACGAAAACGCCATAGACAGTGCACGCACCCAATGCCCTTGATGTATCTTCCTCCATAGACCAGCATCCCCAGCAGGTGGCCAATGAATGGGATTGCGGGGGCGATGATTGGAGGCTCATCTGCGTGTGCCTTTGTCGTTTGCAGACGATACAGCACCAGATAGAGTGTCGTGAGCACGACCGCGAAGGCCGTGAGGTTAGCGGAGTCGAGCATCGGGCCCGCGACGGTCAAGAGGGAGAGCGGGGGATTTCTTGATGGCTGGCCATGAGTGAGCGACAGCAGTGATCATGTGGTGCCAGGCGCGTTTATTGAGAAAAATCACGGAGAAGAAAGACCCAGACGCGTCCGTGGAGGCTCCCGCAGGCCATGGGCGGCTGCGAGGAGGCAGGACTGGGAGGGCTACGCGTCACAGAACAGCGGAGAACTTTGTGACGCGCATTCTGAAGCTCTGACTTGGGACTCCGGACGAGGTAGAGGCTTGCTAGAGAGACATCGGAGAGAGCGTAGTTAGCCTCAAGGTTAGCGTTTCCGAGCAAGGCAGAGCGGTCACGTGCCCGTCCCGGCTTGGCTTCTTCCCTCTCGAAGCTCGGACCGCCACTTCATCCGGCATTATGAGGCAGCCCTCAATCCACGCATGTCCCTTTTGGCAGCTTTCTTGCAGCTTCGGTCGTACCTTGTCCTTGATCTTCTCCTCCTGCCCAACATCCATCTCGCGTCTTACTCGCCCCCAGCACCCAATGATAACGCTCTTTCGAATCACCGACGCCTGCCACCGTCACTTTAAGAAACGGAATCGTTTTGCATGCCGTTCAAGTACCTGAATGATATCCACGCACAGCACGACGGGACCTGGCGTCCATCCCGTATGTCACTGCGGCGTTTCTCTCAAATAGCGCGAGACCGTCCCGACGGTTCTGGTTTCCCCCTTCGCACTCCCGCCGCTTCCCTCCTTTCGCGATGCACGTTCCCTTGTCCCTCTTTTGCTCTGTTGTATTTTCTGTCTGGGAGGTTGCTGCCACCACCGCCAACGCGAAGAGAGGTTTGGCTTATGCGGCCACAAATGTATGTTATCGCCCTTTGTTCTGTGAGGAAGTTGGCTGACGATTGCATGAATAGACTTCCGATATCAAGCAAGCGAATACTACCGCCAGCGTAGTGAGCTGGGTGTACAACTGGGCTCTCAACCCGCCGGATTATCTCGCAGACTCGGGGATCGAGTACATTCCTATGCAATGGGGTGCAGCGGACATTGAAAACCTCGGTGGGTTGCCTCCGACGATATACCAATTGTCGAGAAACTAAATATCACAACAGCGGTCACCGTCAAGGGCCTTGGCGCAAAGACTGTTCTCGTGCGCACACCGAATTCCGCTCGGGCGGGAACTAGAAGAAGCTAATTCGAGCTCCGCCGCGACAGGGATTCAACGAACCCGATTTCGAGCAGCAATCGAACGTCAATGCGACTTTTGCGGCGCAATTATGGAAGCAATATTTCGAACCGTTGGCGGCGGACGGGGTGAAGCTGGGCGCGCCGGCCATCTCGTCCGGCTCGACGGGCCTTCCATGGCTCCAGGACTTCATGGCCGCGTGTACAAACTGCACCATCGACTTCATTCCGTTCCACTGGTGCGTTGCTTTCAAGTTGTTCGGGTGCCTTGTTCAATCTTCTGACGCGGCCCGACCAGGTACGGCGATGGCACCGGCGGCTTCACGGATTACCTCTACTCGCTCCATGCGAACTACCCCAACCACACCTTGTGGGTGACAGAGTTCGCTGAGACGGCACCGAACGACACGACCGTACTCGAATTTTTGAATTCGACGACCGTGATGCTTGATGGGCTGGACTGGGTTGAGCGATATTCGTGGTTCGGGTACTTCGTGAGTTTGCCGCGTTCCGCTTGTCGCATCGAGAATCTAACGGTGATTCCAGCGTCCCTCGGACGGCTCGCACTGGAGTGAGTACAAGTTCCCGTTTTCGATGTCGCTATCCGGCAGTGCTGACATTCGAGTCCATCTAGATCTGCTCGACGTGAATGGACATCTCAACGCGGCAGGTCAAGTTTATGTCGACGCTGCCAAGAAGGTCGTCAACGCGCTGCCGAATCCTACCGGCGTAGATAGCGCTGCGCCGGGGAACACAGCGGGCGGGTACACGACTGTCACGCCCGCCGCGGATACGGGGTTGACTCCGGCGTTTGCTGCGCCTACGGGGAGCAGTGCCCTGCGGGTGCGGGTGGGTGCGCAGTGGACGGCGTTGTGTGGTACGTTGGGTGGCATCGTACTGGGGGTAGGCCTGTTGTGGTGATCGTTCTTTGGGAGGTAGTTTTTCGAGGTATAGTAGAATTTGGGACTTTATCTATCGTACATACGCATATCTCCGCACAGTTGAGCATCTCGTGTAGAAGAAAAGGTCGAACTTGGTTGATCGCAACGTTCAACGGCACCGTCGCCGGTCCGTCGGCACGGCATTCTGTATCTCTCTTCTCACCATCGTCGGTGTGCACCACCCAGCCAAAGTCTTGCAACAAACATGGCCACGATGCCCGTCTTGAGAGAGAGCCGACCGTCGCAGAACCACCCCTCTTTCCTGTCCTTTTCCGAAGAGACATGGCCATGCCTGGCTTGGCGTTCGTGACCCGAGTATTAGTTGCGGCCAACTCAACCCGGGTCTCGATATCGATACCTCTCTCTCTCTTTCTCTCCCCCATCCTCGCTTGCCATCCTCGTCTAGCGAAATGTCCACGGCGGGCAGCTACGACAACCTCAATGCCCAGCAACATCCCATGTATTCAGAGGCTCGGGGCAATACGTCTGGGTACATAACCCCTGCCGCGCGAAACAAACGCGGTGTGAGCAACTGGGTCAAGGTTCGTCGTGCGCGCCTGCTGTAGACGCGTGAGCTCAAGCATCGCAGTTTGGTCTCCCTGTACTCGCCATCGTCGTTATTGGTGCCGTGCTTGGCGGTGTTCTCGGTTCGCGTCACCACAACAGCTCGGACAATGCAGCCAGCAGTGGTTCCGGAGGCAGCTCGGGTTCGGCTGTGAGCGTCGCTCCCAGTGCCGCCGTGAGCGCCAAGGACGCCATTGGGATCTTCCCGACAGCCACCAACTCTTTCTACATGATGCCCATCTACCCGTCCACGACCGACTCTGCCGCGTTTAGTTCGCCGACTTTCGTTCCCGCGTCCGACAGCCCCGTCTCGTGGCCCGCGGATCCCTTCCAGCCATCCAATCCAGACGTGCTTAGTGTTCGTCCCGACCGTCCCCGCCTCATCGCCCCGGCGTACAAGTGGGCTGTCCTCCCTCAGCTCATCGCGAACGACCCCTACATGAGCTACTGGAACGACACGATCTTCAAGAACGCGTCGGACTACAAGGCGGCTCCGCCTGTTGTCTATTTCATGGATGGTTCGAGCGGTATCCTCGATAACGCGCGCGCGATCAAGCAGAGGGTCAAGGCCTTTGCATACGTGTACCGCATGGCTCGTGGTCCACCGACGCGTTTGTTTGATGCTGATCTTTTTCGTGCAGACCAACGACACCAGCTGGGTCGACCGTACTTGGGAGGAACTACAGAACGCTGCGGGCAACGGCACGACGCCCTTCGGATCCGACCCAGACCGTTGGAATTCGGGCCATTTCCTCGACACTGCCGAGCTGAGCGCGGCGTTTGGCATCGCGTACGACTGGCTCTACGACTTGTGGACCGACGACCAGAAAAGCCAGATACGGAGCACTTTGATCAAGTATGGCTTGCAATTTGGCCTCACACAAGTGACTCCAGGCACTGCTGGATGGTGGCGGAGCACCTCAGCTTCGAATTTAATCGACGGAAACTGGAATTGCGTTTGCAACTCAGGATTAACAATGGCTTCCCTCGCGATTTTAGGCGACGACACGACGGGCATTGCGAAGCAGCTCCTCGGAGCCACAATCGACAACGCGAAAGAGGCTTGCGCGCAGGCGGTGTCCACGGACGGCACGTGGTCGGAGACGGCCAACTACTGGTACTTCGGTACCACGGGTCATGCTGAGATGTCCGCCTCCCTCATTTCAGCCACCGGCTCGGACTACGGCCTCATGACGACCAATCCCGACTTCTACAAAACTGGACTGTTCCACATGCACGTCTCGGGCCCGACGTCTATGTTCAACTATGGTGAGTGCACTGCTGAAATCTCAGCTGATACTGATACAAAGGACAGGCGACTGTGGTCCAAACAAGTACAGCACGACCGCAAACACGATGATGTTCTACGCGGACTATTACGACCAGCCGCAGTACGCGCTCTTCCAGCGTGACCAGCACGATGCGGCCGATCCCTGGAGCATGTTCTGGTACGACCCCACTGTCGTCGGCGCGTTCTGGGACGGCACGCCTCTGGACCACTTCTTCGACAATGGGTTGGACCAGTGGGGCGCGATGCGGAGTACCTGGACTGACATCAACGCGCTCTATGTTGCGATGAAAGCGGGTCAGCTACTGCATCATCAGACCCACAACGACCTTGATGTCGGGGACTTTGTTCTTGACGCGATGGGTGCGTCTTGCTGTATTTCTGTTTTTTTGGGGGATGTTGGTTCTAACCGTAAGACAGGCACGCGGTGGGTTGGCGAACTGGGCTCGGGCGATTACAACAGCCCGAACTATTTCCTTTCGGACGCTCAGGATGCAGGTAAGGTTTCCTCGCTGATCACGTGGTGGAATACTGATGTTTGAGTAGACCGATGGAAGTATTATCGCAAGATGACAGAGGGCCAGAACACGATCCTCATTAACCAGGTGCTTTAAGGCGCTGTTTTTTGTCTTGGAACGAGCTCATTAAGCACGCAGGCGAATCAAAACGTGAACGCGACGCCGTCGATCCAGTACGACTCGAGTAACACGACGCAAGGCCCAACTACTGTCTTCCAAGTCGACTCGGACTCTACGGCGTTCTTCACCACGTACGGTAGCCGTCTTGTTCTCGATATCGTCGCTCAAAACCACCAGGGACATGACCTCGGCATACTTTGATGCGACCAGCGTGAAGCGTGGCATCCGTATGCTGAACGGGCGCAAGCAAGTTCTACTCCAGGACGAGGTCAATGCGAGCGGGTCCGTCATGTGGAGGGTGCACACGAACGCCACCGTGTCGATCGACGACAGCAAAACCTCGGCGACGCTCACTTTGGAGGGACAGACGATGAAGGTCCAGATGCTGAACCCGCCGAGTGGCGCGGCTTTCAATACGTCCGCCGCGGTTCGCTTCGACTCGGATCCTACGCCTCTAGCGCCGGACCAGCCCAACCCCAATGTCACTGTGCTGCTCATCAGCTTGCCTGCGGGCTCGTATACCCTACAGGTCTTGTTCAACCCACAGTGGCCTGGAGATGTTACGTATGTCACGCCGCCGAGTGTTGCGCTGGACAACTGGACGCTGCGGAGCCACGATTCGTCGTGAGGCCTGCGTGAAGTTGGGGTGTATGCGCATGGACGATTGCCATTGGGTTTCATGATGTTGGACTTGTACTTTACTATATTCACCGCTATTGTATCCACGCTCCTTTGATTGTAACGGACTTTGAAGGTCGTCTGGCTTTAAAGACTGGTGAGGCGGAGCTTCGACCCGAAAAGGCGGGTCACGTGTGACCGAGCACCTTGCCTTCGCTCCGCCGACGTCGACGCGCTCACTTCTTGCCTCGTGTCCTCGAAGCACATATTAAAAACGTCTGTTCCGCGACGCCGAAATGAACCACTAAACATCTAACCGCCGACTTTGTGGGCATGCATGCTGTAATTCACGTCGGGACCGCCATCCCATTTCACGCGTTCGAATGGAAGCCGTGTATCTTGCCAGTCCAACGCCAGCCTCCAGCTTCCCTACATCCACAGCGGACATTGCGGGCCTCAGTACAAGGTGCCTGCCTCTCTGACTGCAGAACTCTTCACGGGAGAGTATATTTGACCGTTAACGCCGACCCTTACGTCGTTCGACCCGCGCATAGTACGGCAACTGCAGTCCAGGGTCGTCCAACTACCTCCATCCAGAAAAATGACAACCGACGGCGCGCGTCGTAAATACTCGATGTCAGGGTGGCCCCCTTGGCTTCTGCCCTTCACGTTCACTCACCCGCCTCCGAGTCCCTCGAAACAATGCCGGACTGGTCGTCTAATGCAGAGATCCTCAAGGACTCTACTGTTTTCATCAAGCTCCAGCATTCGCTGTTGGGCATCTATGCGTGCGTCGCCACTTTTCTCGTTGTGTCTTGTCTTGACTTGTTCTTTTGTTCAGCTGGGAGTGGTTCATCTCGCTTGATTTCGACTGGCAGGTCCTCTCTGGACAAAAACGATTTCGCTGGCCTTTGGTACGCGTCGTTATCCGCGCTGCGTTGCACCTACTCAACGCACTTAGATATTCTACTTCGCGAATCGATACCTCCTCCTTGGTGCTCTTATCGGAATGTGAGTAGGCACAGTTCGCTATGGCGCGTACACAAGGCTTATTCTCGCTCTAGCGCCATTGGTTTCGATACCTTCACGTCCGTTTACCTGTCCCCCGCCGTTGTCCCTCTTAACCTGATCGTCCGTGCCCCGCAGAGAGGTCCAATGTTCCTCCCTTTTCACGTTCAATCAATTCGCCGGCGACGCTGCCTTGGGGCTTGCCAGCATCAATCTTTCCTTGCGCACAATCGCGATCTGGTCGCAGAACAAGTACATTATAGGACTGCTTGTCATCATCATTCTCGGGCACTGGAGCTTGATCCTTCAAGGTATGCTGCACCCTGACGCTCTCCCTCCAGTCTTTCATGTATTTCAGGTGTCCTTCTGAAGGCAGTATGGTCCGACGAGCTCGAGAGCTGTGTTATACTCAGTACCAACACGACGATCCTTGCGGCAACGTTCACATACTCCATGGGCTTCGACCTCATCGTGTTCTGTCTGAACGCATACAAGCTTGTCATCTCGAGACGACGCGGCAAGAGCAGGCTCACCAAGCTCATCTTCAAGGACGGACTGGTGTTCTTTTTCATCGCGTTAGTTTGGCATTATCCTTTCGTACGAAGAACTAACCTGGTAAACAGATTTCTCGCCAATCTAATTGCAACTATCTTCATGTTCTTAAATCTCAACTCCATTATGAGTGTCGTTTTTAACGTCCCTGCCGCCATTGCAACCACGGTCCGTGAAGTCCTCCGAGATGAGCACACTTTCTTGCTGACACACACCAAGATCGTCGCAACCCGCGCCGTGCGCCGCCTCACCAACTTCACGACCAAGGGCCCGGAGATGTAGTGCGTCACTCTCTTGCGAGTGGTTTGAATCGTCTTACATGATCGCTATAGCCAACCATCGGGGACGACCTCGGGTGCGGTCAGCGGGGGTCGCAGCCACGGCATTACCCCAACATCACGAGGCGGATACCAAGGCACCGCTCAACCAGGCGTACACGTCCAGGTACCGAGTTCACCGAGCGTTGCGGGCCGTTTTACCTACGTATTCTATGACAGATGGAGACATTCGTCCGTGCGGAAGATGGTACGTGTTCCTCCAGTGAAGCACAACCGAAAGCTGAGGCCGTTTAATTATTTCTTGTAGAACAAGGGAGCGTCGACTACGATCCCGAGGCCAAGACGGCGAACGCTTTCTAGATGATCGTTACGACTTGCCCTTGACATTCATTTCTCTCAAAATGAGCGCACTTTGGCTCTTCACAGTGTCGCTTTCCGGACAATCCTGCCCTTCATAGCATAGACTCGAAAACATCAACAGCATCAATGATATCCTCGAACCTAGTTTTCAAAGCGGTCTGACGAAGCAGGTCCACCAGCTGGACGAGGTGCCGCTGAGCGTCAAATGGTGCACTGAGGAACGCGTCGAATGCTGTGATCACGTGCCTGACTCCAAGAAAATAAATTTTACTCTTGTACAACCGAATATCCTTCCTGCGGCTGGCCTATCGCAATCCTCATCCCCGCCCACACACAATCCGTCAACGCAGCCCCATTCGCACACGCAAACACCAACGTCGTCGCGTAGAAAAAGTTGGCGTTGGCGGTCCCTTGGCTCAGCCACAGGTGGTGGAAGAGCGGCATCAGCAGCGCGGCGTGTAGATGCAGGAAGATGGTGACTATCGGGTGGCGGAGGTCTGGAGAGGCGTGTTATTCTTGAGTGCAGGGAAGAAGAGTGGGCAGGTCAAGCGCACAGGTGAAGAGTTCGGGGAAGACGGCGAACATGCTGAGGAAAAGGCCGATGTCGGCCATTGTTGGGTATGCTTTGAATGTACCTAGGACGCCTTGGAGGACGAACGCAGCGTACAGTGGGTCGTATCTGGCGGGTTGAGATTCGTAGAGGGTGAACGGTCAACGACGTACTGGAATTTTATGCACACAGGCGCGACGTAGATGAGCAGATGAACCTGCAACGAAGTGGTCAACGGCGCGACCGCTATGTATTCGACGACGAACCGAGAAAACCATCAGGAAGAATGGCCGGAAGTGGTCGAACATCTCGGTGAAGAAATACCACCAAACACCGACGTTGGGAGTGAGGTCGGGAAGGGTGATACTGAAAAAGACATTGAGCATTCTGCTAGAAAGTAGGCGCGAAACGCACTTTGCGCCCCAAGTTTGTGGTATCCAAGCCCAACTGCCGGAAACAAGCGTCGATGCCAGCGACAGGATAGCCGCATACGCAACATATTCAGCAACGAGGGGCAGAACCTTCTTGCCGTTGGATGCGAACGCGTGCGGCGACGCGAGTTGTGAGACGGGTCCGGTAGAGTTGGCAAGGAGCAGTATTAACGGGGCCGTTAATAGGATCGACGATAAAGAGAGTTGTAGGAGAATAGCAGCGGAGAGTAGAGCCGGTGATACGGAGCCTGGGACGGAGTCAGCGCTGTAACGCGGTACTTGTCGCGAACACATACCTTGAGCGGCAAACATTATGGACAGCAATGTCAGGGTATTTTCGAATGTACATGTTGAGAGGGCAAATGTTGGGAGGAATAAGTATGGGTTGAGAAGATAACTGAGGACTGTGAGTGCGAGCACGGACGAAGAACGAAATACGCACGCAGCGGCGACGAGCGCATCCCTCGAGGTCTGCGGTGCTCGTTGACGCGCCCTCCATATTTGCACGAGCGCCCACGCGCCAACCGCGTCCGACAACGTCCACAGGAGCGAACATACTGTTCGAGATGTTGGTATGAGTGTTGTGAAGAGCGCGAGGAAGAGCGGCGACTATATTTCGGCAATGAGCGCGATTCGCGGGTCAGAATAGTGGACGTACGTGTCGGAATACACCGCCAGAGTAGGGATCCACTCCATTCTTGAAGAGGAAGACGCCCTCCTGCACTACAACCTATGAGCACACTCGCCAAGCAGCAGCTGCGCGACGGACAGTTGAGGTATGATGTGAGCGGAGACGCGAGTTGGTGGTTGTGCTTCAGCTGTTGGTACAAGTCTGTCCCAAGAGCAACAGCGACCCGGCCTCCAACCAGCGCGGGCAAGGTCAGCCGAGATCTATCGTCGAAGTGCATCGTCACCTCAATAGCGAACCACGTGGTCGGGCTCATGTGGGCCTCCTCGAGCCAGTAATCGTACATTCACAAGGTCCTATGCATGTTTCTACGACCCTTCCCCGCTCATACACACTTTTCTTGTTTGTTCAATGCCGCCACAGGTGCGCGTTTTCGTTCATAAATGTCGTCCCATCTGAAGAACCGCAAATGAGGAAACGAGCAAGAGTAAGCGACTTCGAAGGACATACCAGTTCTAAAATCATCCGGGATCATACCCATATGCTCGATATCCAACCTCATAACCCCCTACATGGTCGTTCAATTTCCCGTCCTCGAAATGAGCAGCCGAACGCACCGGATCCGCCGCCGACCAAGTCTCCCACACAGGACCTACACACAACGTTAGTCGACGAATAAACAAGAAACGAAACGCACGATCAGACCCCAACCCATCGTTGGGAGTTCCGCTCGTCGCAAAGGACAGCCAGTAGTCAATCATAATTCGCGCCATTTCGTCCTTGTTTGGGTCACCGTAAATGGTCCACAGCTCGGCGCTATGTCCTTGATCAGACGGTCAGCCGATATGGAAGGAAATCGAGTAACAATGAGACGGACCTGGTCCACCACCATGCGTGAAGAGATACCCATACGACGGTACGTCGTGCGAGAAAGAAGCAGCATTGGCCTGGCGCCGAAGAGACGTGAACCACATATCGGTGACTGCATGAAGGTCAAATCTAACACTGAAGGCGGCTCAAAGAGACCTACGGATCGCGGCGCCTCGTTTGACTTGTGTACTCCTGCCAAACGTCTCGTTCCCAGTGTTGAACGGCGCACCAAGCGCGGGATCATCGGGGTAACGCTCAAGGAGGCCCGCTGCACCCGCCTGCAGCGCCTCAGACGGAGGCGCAGACAAGTTCCCCGTCTCTCTCCATACGTTGCTATAAAACGCATGCTTCAGGTCCTCCTCGGTCGTCATGTCCCAAATGAACGAAACGCCCTCGTTTAAATTGGTCCCCGAGATGAAGGGCAGTTTCGAGTACTCGCCCTTGGCCAGCATACGCGACGGAATGTCCTTGAAGAGATCGCCGTCGAGAACCGGCATCCACGGAAACGGCAATGTGAGCTGGTAGTTGATGTGGTTGATGGCTTTATACAAGCCCTCGGTCGTGGCGTTCGTTCGGAGGCACTGCAAGGCGAATTCTGGAGGGAGAGATTGACATTCGGGGACGGATTTGACGAAGGAGAGCCAGTCGGGCTCGTTGCGTGTCGGTGGGTAGATGCCCAGACTTGCTGCGGAGCCGGATTCCATGATCTCAACAGCAAGTTAGCGAGGAAGCTGATCATGAGCTTGAGGGCGTACCGCTCCTCGTGCGAGCCCTCTAAGTGAAGGACTCAACAAGAGCCCGCTGATGATGACTGCGCCAGCGCTCTCCCCGACTAGAGTGACCTGGAACGCTCTTAGCCCGTCCAAAAGAAACGACGGAAAACAAACCTTGTGTCTGTCTCCACCGAAGAACCCGATGTTTTCTTGGACCCATTGCAAAGCAGCGAGCTCATCGTGTAACCCGAGATTCAGTGCACCGTGCGCGGCCGCTTCAGCACCCGTCGGGAAGCCGAGCGGTCCCAGCCGGTAGTTGAAGTTCACATATATCACTGGGGTTCCCTACGCATGGTTAGAAGAATGGCGGATATCGCAACAAACGCACTCGGTCAACACTCCGAGCAACGATATGGGTTGCATCGTATCTCGAATCACCAATTGCGAAGCCGCCACCATAAGTCCAAACGATCTGAAAACAATCATTATTCGATCCTCGGCGCGCAAAAGCAAAGCAGCGCACCACAGGCAGCGGATAATACGAGTCGGGTATCCCGACGGGCCGGCGAATGTTAAGCGTCAAGCAGTCTTCGGACGAGTCTTCCAATCCGGCACCGGGTTGCAGACATCGGTGCCCGAAGTTGGTCGCGTCGAACGTGTCGCCGTCAAGTCGCGTCCGGAGCACTGGCGGCGCGAGTCGGAGCTCGCCTACCGGTGGATGGGCGAATGGAATCCCGGCGTAGAGTTCCAGTCCGAATTCGGGGAGGGCGCGTCCGATGAGGCGGGTTTCGCCGAGAAGGACCGTGGGGAGGTCGGACTGGTGGAATTTTGAGGTCAAGGTGGCGAGAAGGGCGGTCAGAGAGTAAAAGAGCTGCTGCATCGCGGCGAGAGGGTGGTGGTGCAGTGCAACGCAGTAGCTCCTAGCTCCTCAGCGAGGGGCTTGGAGGTCTGAGACACAGGTAACTGCGCCTGAAACCGACGCGTCCTCGACGCGTAGCCGCATCGCGTAGCTGTTGGGCGTAGACGACCATGGCGGCAAGAGACAAACTTGGACGGCAGCGACGTGGCCATCAGGCCTGGGCCTTCGGCCTCAGTCGGCAATGACCTTGCGTTTCTGACTATTTCCTACGAAAAAAAAAAAACTACCATGGAAGGTCTCTATCCTTGTTGAAAAACACTCCAGTGCGCCCTTCTTTCTCCAACGCTGTCCGCACTATGATCTCGCAGCCCTCTGACGGATGCATTGACCCCTCCCAGTTATTTATAGGGCTGTAGGCCGTACCGTATACGGCTACGGCTTGATACGGTACGGCTTCAGACGGCGACGGTCGGCAGCTTGCCGTACCGTAAGATGGGCGTCGCCAAGGGCATACGGTACGGTACGGCAAGGCCGCCGTATAGGCCGTATGCCGTATGATACGGCTCGACGGCGGCCCAACTGAATGGTGATTCCTATCACGGACCCTCGGAGCCGTCATACGGCTTGTCGCCGTACCGTAGCCCCGTATCGGCGCATCGTCGGAGGCGATACGGTACGGTTACGGATGCCGTACCGTACAAAGCCGTACGCCGTATATACGGCGACGGCCTACAGCCCTAGTTATTTATCCTCGTTTTGTTGAAACCTATGAGGGGTTCAGTTGAAATCCAATGCCAGTGAGAAATACCAGCCCCGCCACTGCGGACCTGGACAAATAGAAACAACGCGAATCCCAGTTCCTTTTTCTTTCTCCTCTCGCGCCCAAATGACGGTCAGGTTGTTCAATGCGCTCTTGCTGGAGCTGTATGCATGGGCCATCGCTATCGGAAGTTGGCCGATGAGCACCATGGAGCCCATGCGGGAGGAGATGTTCAAGATTGCGCCTCCACTCCGGATGAGTGGGCGGAAAGCGGTAGTCAAGGCCACGGTTCCGAAGAGACTGACCTCGAAAGTTTCTTTCATATCGCTCGTGGTCTCTAAGCCGATTGCAGCACTGCCAGTGGGGTGATGCCTTCAGTTGGTGTTCGAGGGATATTTAATGAAAGTATGCACTTGTTAATCAGGACGTCCAGTCCGTCGATCCCGCGTTCCTTCAAGTAGGACGAGATGAAAGAGTGGGCGTCGCTGATTGAAGACGCGTCGGCGATGTCCAATTGAACTGGGACGACGATGGACGATGCATCGATCGGAGGATCAAAAGCTGCGATTGCTTCCTGTGCCGCAGATAATCTGCGCGAACCTGAAGCGCTCTTGTTTCTGTGCTGGTATAAATCAGATATGATGGCTCACTGACCCATGAATACGATCACGCCGGCAGTCTGAGCGATCTGGTGCACCGTGTGCATTCCCAGCCCTGAGAGTTCGTATGAGTGTGCCCCAGAAGACCTCCGATATGAGTTACCACCTTGGTTTGCCCCACTCACAAGAAAAGTTCGGCGAGTACCCATTTAGCTGGTGTGGTGGACGCCTGAGAGATAGTGTGGCTGGATTGGTCAGCCGACAAACTCGTGATCCGCCGCAACTTCTCACAGTTGATGGAGTTCCAAACAAGCGACCCAGAAAGTCCTTGCAGAGCCCTACCAGCCCTTGGCACCTAAGAATTGCCTTTTTAAGCGACGAGCGTTGAGTCTGGCGGCGTGGGAACCATGCACGTGCTGATGGGCAACCCTCTCCTCGCAGTCATCATCCAAAGCTTTGTCCTCGCGACAACCAAGGTGCCTGGTGCGGCTCCCTGAAGTATCATCACCGTGACAATGACGTCCCAGCACCTCTGGCGAAAATTCCTCAGTGCGCGATATCCGCCGCAACATGGTGACCACTTTTTTAAAATCCCGACACTCGACCCCGCCTTTATCCTCTCTCTCCTCCTCTCCACATGTCCTCGCTGGAAAAGGGCCTCCACCAACACCGTGAGGCCGTCAAACTCAGCGGAGCAGCTCTCTTCGCGCTAAGCTTCCAGACGTTGGGTGCGATTCTAAATCCATCTGCGCGATTTCCGCTCATGGCGAGGACCAGGAATAATCTACTCTGATATCGGAACGTCGCCGCTATACGTTCTTAACGGCATTTGGCCTTCCAGCGGCACTGTTCCCTCGAAAGAGGACGTGATTGGGGGCGTGAGCGCTATCATCTGGGCCTTGACGCTTCTTCCTCTGGTCAAATATGTACGTCGTCGCTGAGCAACGCCTCTTTCTGTTTCTTGACAGAGTCCAGGTCATCGTCAGCTTGTTTTTCGGGACCGGCGAGGGTTCGCTTCGTCACTCACGTCGTTCGTCCTCATTCTGACCGGCTCGCAGGCGAAGGCGGACCATACGCACTCTACCAAGGCTTATATCCACCTCCGGACTATGACGGCGATTTGGATCGAACGCTCACTGGGGACAGCTACATGGCTGCCAGTCGCAAGAAATCGAGCATCAGCGAGCGTTTCAGGCTTCCGCTTCTTGCCTGGGTGCGTTGTCTTCAACACTGTATCGACCGAGTCATCTAAACTTCACCCCATAGTGTCTGTTCGGCACGTCTCTGACTATTGCAGACGGCGCCTTGACGCCAGCGGTGGTATGTGGACCTTTCGGTCATGCATTGACCTCGCTGATTTTTAACCCAGAGTGTTACCAGCGCTGTCGGAGGAATCGCCGTCGCAAAGCCGTCGGTCTCTGGGCAAATCACACCCATCTCCATTGTTTTGTTACTCGTGCTATTCCTCGCGCAACGATTCGGCACGGCGCGGCTCTCGTTCACCTTCGCACCGATTGCGAGCGTGTGGTTTCTCCTCCTCGCCGGAACGGGAATCTACAACATCGTTCAATACCCGGGCATCTTCCGCGCGTTCGACCCTTCTCGGGCCGTTATGTGTATGCTTATTCTAGCAACGGCCGGGTCTGTCGCAAACTGATTTCGTTTCTAGTGTTTGTGAGGACTGGAGACTACGACATCCTCGCTGGTGTGCTGCTTGCAGTCACTGGATGCGAAGCTGTCTTTGCCAACCTCGGGCAGTTTAACGCGGCCTCTATTCGAGTGGGTTTTTCACTGTTACGACCCCGAGATCACCGCTCATCGATTGGAAACAGATCTCCTTCTCCGCTTTCGTCTATCCGTCCCTTGTCCTCGCGTATTTGGGACAGGGCGCGCGGCTTATTACCGACGGGGAAAATGTGATCGAGAATATCTTCTACAACACCATTCCGGGGCAGAGGAACGGGCCATTATTTTGGTACGTGTGGTCATTATATGCCACGCCTCGCTTTTGCTCACTCTTTGACTCAGGATCGTTTTCGTTTTCGCCATCCTGGCCACCGTGAGTTCCCGCCGAGTCTCCACCAGATCCAAGTGTTAACGAACTTCAGTTCATCGCATCGCAAGCCATGATCACAGCAACCTTCAGCCTAATCCAGCAAATGATCCACATGAAATCCTTCCTCCCGCTCAAGATGTCCTTCACCTCGGACACCTTCCAGGGACAGGTGATCATCCCTTTCGTGCAGTTACTTGAAAAATGGAATTTAATCATTATTATTATTAGGTGATCATCCCCAGCGCCAACTACACGCTCATGATCGTCACCATCATCCTCGTCGCGGCGTTTTCGAACCTCGCGAACCTGACGAACGCGTACGGCTTCGCTGTCGCGACGGTCATGTTTTCGACGACGATTTTGCTGGCGGTGCATATGCGGTGGGTGAAGCATTGGAATTGGGTCGTCGCCGTCGGCTTCTTTGTTATTTGGGGCTTCTTGGATGGGTTGTTTTGGGGCGCGTCGTTGAAGAAGGTGCCGTTGGGCGCGTGGGTGCCTTTGATGATTGGAACCATTTTGTGAGTTGTGGTATGGTCTCTGCTGAAGTTGACTGACGTGGATACGAAGGATGGCGGTCATCTCATTCTGGACATGGGCAAAGGTGCGATCTTCGACGATGGAGGCTGGTTGTTCACGTGATCTACAGGGACTGGAAGATAAATTCGACGGCGAGCACCGTCAGAACCTGCGGCACTTCATCCACGCCGACGTCATCGAAGAGGAGGAAGAGAAGCCGGCAAATGAGCCTGAGGACGAAGATGCAGTCACCACCACCACGACCGAGAAGCGCGTACGGAAGGACGTGAAGTATCACTTTGAGGACCCGTACCGTGACGACGACAAGGCCGAAGAAGCGCAACTGCCGCTTGTCCGCTTGCCTACTTGTGCTGTGTTCCATAAGATTGCGCGTGGGCAGGGTGCGCCGCATACGTTTGTTGGTGAGCACCCGGTGGATGTATTCACTGAGGATTGATTTTTTTCAGGGTTTATTCGGCAGTGGCCTGCGCTTCCGCGTGTCGTGGTAGGTTCCTCGTTGGGTTGGCCTGTTCCTTCGCTTATGGTGGTTTAGATATTCTTGTCTGTCACCGTCCTTCCGGTCGCGAGAGTCCCAGTCGCGGAGCGGTATGTGATCACCAAAGTACGCACCGTCGAAGGTGTGTGTGGAGTGTTCTACTGTGTTTCTTGTGTCTCATTCGGGCTAGGGTTTTACGGCGTCAGTGGGTGCCTTGGGTTCCGGGACGACTTTGATATACGGGTGGGTTTCGTCTAGACTGTATCTTCGCAGACTGACGAGTGATCGCAGCCCCACGATATTATCGACCAGATTTGTGACCTTGAGATGAAGATGGATCCTGAAGGAGGCTCTTTGGTCGTTGAGCAGATTCGTGCGGCTGCGAGAACAACCACACACATGTACGTTCCTCCTTGGCTTCAATTCTTTGAAGCGCTAAACCGGCAGGCAGCGCCCCGCACTACCACATCGTCAGCGAACGTATTGACGTTGGCACTCTTTCTGTGCCAGTGAATTGGGTACGCAAGTACCTGCTTGAGTCCATATACCGTCGGCTGGCGACGATGTTCCCAGAGACGGGGAATTGGCGGTTTGCTGAAGAGTGCGTGTTCTTTGTTTTGGTTTCTTCGGGATGATGTTGAGGTTCACTTTGCAGGATTATTCGTGTTGGGATTACTGCGAAGATATAGAGTAGATTTGGGCTAGAACGCGTAGAATAATACTGGTTGATTTGAGAGTCACGTGTCCGTCGCGTCTCTCTTCCTCCGCAGCCTCTCCGTCATGAACGAGCTCTCTCATATGGACCGCATCACCCAGCTGCAAGACGAGATTCAGCAGCTCCTCACCATCATGTCGCGCACCGTTGTCTATCTCACATCCCGCGCCAACTTCGTCCAAGTCAGCGAACAAATCCCCATTACCAAGGAGAGGAAACCGGAGAAGTACGACCAGGTGGACGTCTTTGAGGGTGCGTTTTGCGCGCGCGTCGGGGATCTGGGCTCGCTACTGACGCGCCAGATGTGTAGCAAACAAGAAAGAGCTGGCGGCGGACTTGATGGTCAAGGCGAAGCAGGTCGAATACCTCATCCAATCGTTGCCGCAGCCCGAACCCGAGGCAGAGCAGGCGAAGCGTTTGGAGGCTTTGGATGCGGAGATGACGGTGGCGAATGAGGAGTATCTCAAGGCCGTGGCGCGTTGTAGTGCGTTGATCGCACTTTTTTTTTGCGACGCGTCGAGAGGGCTGACTTTGCGGCAGAAGAACTGCATGCGCAGATTACTGGGTTCTTGAGGTTCATGCTCGAGGAGACAGATAATGGGCTGGTGCAGCCGCGCGCTTCGTAGCTTGGAGAAGAGAAGATTGCGAGGAAAATCCCCGGAGCAAAGTACAGGGTTGGCTGGAGCGGGATATACTCGCGTCCTTGGCGGCTCATTCAGGCCCAGGGGAGGCATGCAGGGATGGGATTAATTGCGCCGGGCCGTGGACGGGTGTGCTCCTGTTGCCGCCAAGTCAAAAAAAAAAAAACGGAATCATCCCTCGCCCATCTTTCCTTCGTTCCACCACCAGCCAACTCCCCGATGGATGCCAAGACCGTCGCCGTCGCTGCATGGGCTCACCAACAACCACAACAGCCCTCGGCAGCACCCCGGAGCACGAGCTACGTCCTGCTCACGCTCGTACGCGACCTCGTCGTAACGATGCTGCTCTCGTGCCTCATCACCATCGGGCTGCTCCGCTGCATCTGGCTCTACCTCACCATCTTCTTCCCCCTCGCCATCGACGGCAGCACGTCGGTCGAACACATGGGCCTCAAACACTTTGTGCTCCCGATCCCACTACCCCTCGACACCGTCAACCTTCCCTCGCTCCAACGGGCACTCGGAGCGCTGACCTACACCGACGTCCTGCGCGTCACGGCGGTCTTCACGCTCGTCGTGTTTGCCTTTGTCGAGGCTGCTGCGTTCTTCCGGACGGTACTTTGCACACGACCAGCCGTCAACAACGACCTCGAGCGTGGTGCCCAGACAGGCTTCGTGGAGACGGAGAAACTGGTGTGATCCGAGACGGGGGTTGAGACTCTTTTTTCCTGGCAGATGGCGAGCTGGTCGCCGATGGTCGCGCGCGACGGGCTGGTCACAGGGCGGCATAATCTTGTGGATTTTGGACTCTTTCTCTTCTTGGCATTTTTTTGGGCTTGGGCTTGCATTCGCATTGGCATTTGTACCATTACACACAACATATCTTAAAACCTTTTCACAAATGCGCTCGGAACCCCTCCACGACGCTCGTAAACGCTGCCTCTTTTCCTGCCTTGGATTTGGGGTCGTCGAGTTTGGCGCGGACGGCGAAGCCGTGTGCGCATCCTTCGTGGTACATACGTTTGTAGCCTGGCGAGAACTTGCCGTCGCCCAGGATCGCGTCGGCCTGCTCGGCCGCAGTGAGAGGGAACTGCCGGTCGACGGTGCAATTGTTGATGAGGAGTGGGGCGTTGGAGGTGGTTTGGTATTTCTGACAGACGTGTTCAGCGCCCACCCAAGAAGAACAAGGACGCGGACGGACATGAAGATCCTCCGGGACGACGAGCAGGCTAGGGTGCGAGATCGCTGAAACTTGGGTGATGTTGTCGAACGCCAGGTCGAAGACATAGCGGCCGCCGAAGCAGTATCCCGTCGCTGCGAAACGCGTTATGCCATCTGCTTTCAGCGCCGCGACAACGCTGTCGATGATTGGACGGGTAACGTCGCGTCCGTGCCGTGCAGTCCAGGCTGGGATGTCGAATGGCGGGACGCCGGGTGGTTTGGGTTCGAAGGCGTCGACTGGGGGTGGATCGGCAGCTAGGATGTCCGGGATTATGGTCTGGGAACCGATGGGCTGTTAAGGGGAAAGGAACGGGACAAAGACATACGAGAAATCCATTTCGCGCAAAGTCGTCTGCGAGGAGCTTGTTGTTTGGGTAGTTGTACAGCCCGAACGCGTCGGCTAGGTAGAGGATGGCTTTGTTCTTAGCGTAGTCGCCTTTCGGCGTCGCTACATAGCAGAGGATGCCGCCGATGGTCTTCTCGACGCCTGGAAAGTTTGGGTTCACGTGGGGGTCCAGGGAAGTTCACAGCGCTTGCGTACCCTCGAGGTCACCTTCGTGTCGCGCGCCTGTCTGGGTGTGAGCTGGAATCCGCGGTCCTGGGAGGCATTTGGACGACACCTTTGAAGCAATCCTCGCAAAGAGACATTACTGGCGGAGGGTGGATGCGCGAGCCTTTTATCCCCGTCGTCGGAAGCTCAGCCGAGCCACTTACTCACCAGGGATGTGTGTCCGGAATTTTTCGAAGTCGCAGCGAGAGCGAAGAACGGAATCACATTTTCGAGTCCAGCCAACATGGTTGCCTACCACCCCTTCCAAGTGCTCAACGCACAGAATGCCATGGCTCCCAGCATCCCGTACTGGGGCAACATCGGCCGGCCATCCCTCCATGCAATGGTGCTTCCCCGTAATACGACGGCTCCGTTCACCGCCAGCGCGACCCAACGCGTCGGTGGGTAGATGACACCGAGCCCGACCAGCGTTCGTCCGACGCCACCGATGGTAGCTGCTTGGCCTGGTGTGATGTTGTAGACCTCCGCCATGTGTGCGGATTTGTCGGCATAGTATTCCGCGGTGGCCCGGGAAGGGAATGGGATTCCGAGGAATGGAAGGGAGGACAGGATGCAAAGGGTGCCGAAGAGCGTGTTGGAGAGCGTGGAGACCGGGTGGATACGGATGAGGTGTAGGTACGACTGCCAGGCGGACATGGTGGTCGTAAGTAGCCAATGGAGGTTGGTTGGTTGGCTCGGTAGGTTCCGGATCGCCGGCTGATAAGATAACGCCGACACCGAGCTACCCCGGCTAAGGTGATCTAGCTTCCGGCCGGGGCTCCGTTATAAGGCCTGTCCTTGCTTTCGCACCACCATCGTCCCCGAACCATGTCTGCAGTACGTGCGGTTTACGCTCATCTCGCAGTGTGTTGACGCGCTCAAGACCATCTCGTCGAACAACGCGCCGTACTCTGAGCTCCAGGCGGCAAACATCAAGCTCTTCGAGGCCAAGGCGCGCAAGGGTATGTTGGGCTCTCTTGCTTTGATCTTTGAACTTACAATTGCTGCAGGCGTAACCTTCGACGACATCGCGAAAGCGATTGGCAAGGACGAGATCTGGGTGGCTGCTGCGTTCTACGGACAGGCCAAGTTCACCTCGGAGGAGCTTGCGCAAGTCTCGCAATTCCTCGGCATCGACCAGAGCTCGCTGGATGCCGAGCTTGGCGCGCATTGGTGGCCCAGCCGCGGCTTGGGCCCGATGCCTCCGAACGACCCGGTGCTGTATCGACTCTATGAGGGTGTGTTGGTGTACGGGCACGCGATTAAGGCGGTTATCCATGAGAAGGTTCGTTCCGGCGCGGTTATAAGTGCGATGCTGAGAAAAGTGCAGTTCGGCGATGGGATTATGAGCATGATCGACTGCACGGCGAGTTCTCCGTTGTCCACTTGGGGGCGGCTGATGTTTTTTTTTGCCAGATCTCGGTTACGAAGAAGGAACACCCCAAGGGAGATCGCGTCGTGTTGACTTTTGAGTGCGTTGTTGTTTGATTAGCACGCTTCTTTGCGGTAGCTGACGGTTACTGATTTGCAGCGGCAAGTTCTTGCCTTACGCCAAGTGGTAGACAGAAACGAAGAAAGGAACTGTGTACAAATACGGAGCAGATAAAATGCTGGACCGAGAGATAAGATAATCTCCATCCTAAGTCACTCGGCGGGAGCTTTGATCCGAGCCTCATTTTCAAGCTCAGAGTGATCCGAGTTAGGCACAACCACCTTCGACTCGCTACAACTTGGAACAATCTCGAGTTGTCCACACCATCTCGAGGGATCCTAGCGAGTCCTTCCTTAAACGGCCATGTTCGCCGTCCTCGCCCAACCACTACTACTCGAACCGCTGTTTCCCACAACCATTCCATACCTACCCCCCGCTGGAGGATCGCTCAACCGTACCTCTGTCAGTCCTCTACTTCCGCCCCGCAATGTGACCCTGAACGTTCCTTTTTAGGACCCACGAACAAACGCAGACACTGCAGCCTCCGTCCGACGTTGCCAGCTCTCCCTGCGGCTGGGTCTACGGCTACAAACTCTTCCCGCCTACACTTTCGATGGACGACCCGGCGCGCGTTGAAACAGAGATTCGAATCATGAAGTCGGCATTGTTCTCCAACGTTGCTCGGTATTCCTCTGAGCGTCGCCACTGGGGGTTCGTCTTCCTTGCCGTGTGCAGCGCGACCGGTCAGATGTGCGGAGTAGAAAGTGACACGGACCAAATCCCGAACGAGACCATCTTGGAGGAGTTGAAAGCCGAGGTGGGAATCGAGCAAGAGCCTGAATGGGTGCGAGTCGAAGGGGGTGTTGTCTTCCGAAACGTGCGTGCACCGACTTTTTTCGCTCCGTGTGCGCCTTTTTTCTGAGCTTGCGGCCAGGCTGATGCGGTGAAAAGTGTGTTTTTGTTCTGTGCTTGGGGTTGTGCTCACTTCAGCTTAGGCATCATCATAAAATGGCGACGCCCCCAGATCCCCCGCGTTCCTGTATAGTTTTATCTCCCGCTGTAAGCAGCGTCTCGAATTGATTGCTTGTGGCGACCAAGTATTGGGGCTGAGAAACTTCACGCGCTAACGAGTCGCGCTGTTCTTTCGCGATTACATTTCGACGGGAACGGGTTGGTAGACGCGAACTTTGCGCGTATGGTGAAGGATCTCATCAGAGTCTCCTGTGCAATACTTGGGGTCTCATTAGTGCAGGATCTGGCATCTTCCTCTCTCCCCACTCGGAACCCAACACCAGCACGAGCACCGAATCTGGACATTGAATGGCTAAGATAGAATTATCTAGGCGCGAATAGAACATACTTATGAGTAAAAATAGTGTACAAACGCTGAAAAGGGAAGGACAACCTGGGTGAATTACTTGATTTCGGCCAATCCCCCACCAGCGGCACGCGCCACACCATTCAGCATCTTCTCCATTCGCGCCTTAGCATCTGCTTGCTTCTTCTTCGCGCGAGCCCGGGCCGCAGCGTTCCCCTCTTCCGCATCGTCGTCGTCCTCGGCACCAGCGAATTGCGCAGAAACCATAAACTCGGCGACGAACGTCCCGATGGCCTGTTCGCCGACTTCGCTAGCGGCGCGGGGGCCCCAGCGCCATTCGTACGACGTGCCACTCTCGTCGTCGGCGGCCGAGACGCGTCCGCGTTTGCCTTTGTTGGCGGTTTTCTTGCCGTCTATGCCTGGGCCGGAGCCGACTTGCGCGCGGTCGATGTAGCCTTGACGCATGAGCTGCGTGAGGTACGCGTCGAGAGTGAGCGTGTTGCCTGGGTGGGTGGAAGCGGCGGTGAATGGGATGGGGGTTGTAGAGGAGAGGTTGAGGCGCTTGAGCATCGCGCGGAGGTCCTCTGCGTCGTGTTAAAAAATAAAAGGGAGATAGAGGACAAGGAGGGAGGGAGGGAACGCGACGCACGATCGCCGACGACACGGCCGCTGACGAGGATGAGCGCCAGGATCACGTAGAGGATGCCGAGTGGCGCGAGCTGGTCGGCTTTGCTCCAAGCGAGCATGTTGCCATAGCTCTTGGCGGTGTATTCGTCGTCCTCGTCGTCCTCGGAGGGCGCGTCTTCAGCCTCGACTTCGAGGATATCCTCGTCGGTGGCAGCCATGGCCTCGATCAGTTGCGGGGACAGCGTCGAGCGGAGGATGTACGTCTTGGAGCCGGCGGCGGCGGCTAAGTACGAGAATGAATGAGGATTTGAAGGCAGACAAACGATGCAAACGAACCCTTGCGCTTGACGCCCGCAGCATTACGCGCCTCTTCGCCCTCAGCAGGCTTCTCCTTGTCGGGGTCCAGCTCTGCGCGCGTCCGCAGCTCGACGAGCTCCATGCCCATCAGGTTCCTAAGGATCGACTGTGCCTCGGCAAAGACGCGCGAGAAGGCCCTCGAGTTGCCCGTGAGGACTGTCTTGACGCGTCAGGACACCGCAGAACGCGAATCATCGCGACTTGCCTTTCTTCGAGATGTCGTCTCTGCGGAGATGCATGCGTCTGTGTTCGTTGAATATGGCCAGACGGACCAGCTCGTATGCCATCCGTTTTTCGTCCTAAGATGCTAAGCAGAGATTCACGCGGTGACAGAAAAGCGCACTGTTTGTTCTTCGTTCTCTTCGTCGTCTACGTCCATCCTGTTCTCCTCGTCGCCATCGTCGTCGTCCTCTTCGGGTGTCTCTGCACGACGGTGTTTGTGGGAGCGCTGAGTGTGTGCTGGCTGGGACTGGGAAGCCTTGAGTGGCTTCTGGGAGCGTGTTGTTCCTCGAGGCGCCATTTGGCAAGAGGGAAGAGTGTCACACGTGACACAACGCGCCTTATGTCGCTCCCGCAAGAGCTGCATGACTATATCATCGACTTCCTGCATCTACAGCGACAGTCGCTGTGCTCATGCAGTCTCGTGTGCAAAGCATGGCTCCCATCCAGTCGATACCACCTCTTCACCCACTCGACTGTCCGTGTCCACCGCAACAATCTCAATTCGTTTCTTGAGATGCACGGATCCGGGGTGTTGAATCCGTACATCGGACGCCTCGACCTCGAGAGCCATGTCATTGACGACCGCTGGCGTCCCGACGAGCCTGCGTTCTTGTTTAACGAGGACCTCTCGCGATTCACGGGGCTCCCGGCGCTTCGATATCTGCGCATTCATTATCACCACGAAGATATCGCTCCGTCCTTCGCGGCGGCGATCTCCCACAACTTTTCACAGCTCACCGAACTCGAATTCTCCTCGGTCCAATTCCCGACCTTCGCGAGCGTATTGGCCATCTGCCAGACGTTGCCCTTCCTTCGCCGGCTCGCTCTCTCTCAATTGAGCTTGCACCAAGAAGAGCCGGACGCGCCGCTCCCCACTCTGCCGCACCTGACAATGCTGGTGTTCAATAATTATGTTCGTTCCGACAACATCCAAATCCTTAAATGGATCGCCGGTCACCCTGGTCTTCGTTCTCTCGCACTATCTACTCGTTTATTCATACCCGACGAGTTGGAGGACCAGCCTCTCGCCTCCCTGTGGCCACGTCTCCAACACTTGATTCTTGGCCACTCAACCTCAAGTAAGATCATGGAGACTTTGAACCTTGTTCATAGTGCTGAGTCTCCTCAGTCCCCGACCTCTCGGGCGCCATCAAGTTGCATACCTTGGAACTCAGAGCAATACCTCTGGCTAGCCGACTCAACTTCCAGCACAATAAACCGAGCGATGTCCCTGACATCCTGACGGCGATTTTTGGCAACCCACAAACAAAACTAGAGTGTGTCGTGCTCTCCATGTATCTGGACGAGCCTGGGGAAATTGAGGTTGTGCAATGGGAGCGCGTTGCGAGCCTGCTACGTGGAGCTCGCAGTCTGCGGCACGTCAAGATCAAGCTCTCTGCGCACAAAAAGGCGCTCAAGAGGGTTATCCTGGAGGAGAAGCTCCCGCCGCCGAGAGCGTATTCGTTGCGAGTGGAGAACTTGGTTCCGGCGTTGGAGATTCTTTCGCTTGTTAATTGTGCAGAGTAGCGGTGCCGAATCAAGCCGTGCCGAGGGAATGACGTCGCCCCGGTGCATCAGCGTGCCGAAGTCCGTCTCGAATATTCGAATATTCGCATCTTGCTTCCTGCTTTCACCACCAAATGTTGCGTGTCGGGCTCTCGACTCTGCGCCCTGTGGCTTCTCGCACAGCGGCTGCCCAGCTGGGTGCCCGCAACCTATCCTCGTCCTCCTTCCGACCCAACACCATCCTCCAAACGCTGCAAAAACAGCGCAAGCAGTTCGGGTCTGCGTTCAAATACAACACCGACTCGGTCATCCAACCAGCCAAGCTCTCCTGGCGGCGCGTCGCGCTCATCGCAGGCGGTGTCGCCGGCACCGTCATCGTCATGGACTCGGCACTGAACCGCGAGACGCGCGCGAGTCTCTCGCAGGCCGAGCGGTCGTTGCTCAACTCGACGTTCGCGTACACCGGCGCAGGGCTCACGGTCACTGCCGCTATCGCGCGGATGATGTACCGCTCGGGCTTTGTCTTCCGCATCATGGCGGCGAACCCGTGGGTCGTTGTGGGTGCGAGCTTGGTCGGGGGTATTGGGTCGATTATTGGGGTGCAGAATACGGCGCCCGAGAATACTCTGCTTAAGCACCTGTTCTTCCTCGTGCGTTTTCCATCGCTCTTGTTCGCTTCGGCACGGCGCTGACGAGGCTCTGTCTAGGGCTTCAATACCTTCCAAGCAGCCACCCTTGCCCCACTCCCCCTTCTCTTCCCCGCGACCATCATGTTCCGCGCGGGTCTCTACACTCTTGGTGTCGTGGGCTCGCTGTCCTACGTCGGCGCCACCGCGGCCAACGACAAGTACTTGATGCTCGGCGGGCCGTTGCTTGCCGGCGTCACCGTCGTCGCGCTCAGCACTCTGGCACCCTTGGTGCTGCCTGTGACTGCCGTGCGGGCGCTCGCCATCACAGAGGGGATCTACCTGTATGGTGGTTTGGCTGTCTTCGGTGGATTCGTTCTCTACGAGTACGTGTGTTGTTTTCTGCTGCATGCCCAACGCTCATGCATTTGCAGCACGCAAAAGATCTTGATGCACGCAAGAATGGCGGAGGCCGGTATGATGAAGAACGACCCGATGCGCGAGTCCATTGGGTTGCAGCTTGATATTATCAACATCTTGTGAGCTGCGCGCCTCTTTTTCCTCTTCGCGTGAGGAGCTGACCCCCCGTTTTTTTGCAGCATCCGTCTGGTGCAGATCCTTGCCATGAACAATAACAAGCGCAAGTAGTACTATACCCTTAATTCGCCATGCATTTGTATCCACCAACTCAACTCAACTCGCTACGCTTCCGCTTGTGAACGCTTCGCTGCTCGTTCGTCCCTGAGGCTCGCCAGCTCGTCGTCGATGTCGATGGTTTTGAATGGCCAGGTGAACCAGTTCCCGCCGGAGCGGATCGTGCGCAGGCCCATTTCGCGGAGGAGGTCGTCTGTGAATTGGGGCCAACTGTTTTTGTGAGCGCGGCATGAGACGACACGGCGGAGAGCAATGCAACTCTTACTTCCAGAACGCGATGAAGCTACCACATGATTCGCTCATGCTGCGAGGACTCGGAGTCATCGTCTCTTCACTGAAACGACACGGGGAACACACCTGAGTGCGTCGTCTGGGTACCGCAGCTGCATCCACCCGAGCTTCCTCTTCGCGTGTGTCTCCAAGTCGGCTCCGCGCGGGATGTTTTGCATGAGGGTTTCATCGCCGAGGAAGTAGGATGATATCCAGTGCGAGGTGACTTCGAAGGTGTATCCGACGTTGGTGGTGAACTACTGGAGACCTCAGACGCGTGCGGGAGATTCAAAACTTGAAAGAGACGCGTACGGACCACGGCGCCGTTGATTGCGAAATCCCGCCGCGAGATGTTCTTTGTGGGGACTATGCCGTGGAGGAGGGACCAGATGCGTTTGCCAGTGGAGGAGACTGATTTGGTTGACTGGACTCTCGGACTCGGAGGGCGGTGAGTGAGAGAAAGGTGAGGGTAGGCGAAGGGAGACGCGTCCGAGTCGACTGGTAAGGGTGTAGGTGCCATCCCGATTTTCTCTGCTGTTTTTTCTGGATCGTTCATCAGATAAGATAATCGCGGTGTCTGATTGCGACGCAAGTAAGTAACGTACCGTCGAAGAGACTCGTCCAAGAGGACTTGTACCCCGTCGCGAGCAGCAGCACGTCCGCCCGCAGGTGTACATCCTCACTGCGTCCCTCGGCGCCGGCGTCGGTGGTTACAGCGACCACCGACCGCCCGTCCGCACCGAACCCAACCACACGCGCGGGGACGACGGCGCGGATCTTGCCTTGACGGACGAGTGTGTAGAAGTGCGAACTGTTGTTGTTGGTGCGCGAAGGCCCGGGGATGCCGTCGTCGTTGAGATGTACGCTCCAGAAAAGCGGGCGGATGTGCGGGGCGCGGATGCCGCCGCTGGAGCCCGGGCCGGCGCGGGAGAACGGATTTATGCCGACGGCGAGAAGCTGTCTCTGGGGGTTGGCGGGAATACTGAACGGGAATAATGAAGGGGAGGCGTACGGAGGCGGTTCGGAGGGCGCTCCATAAAAGGAAGACGAGCCAGCTTCCGAGCGCGGTCGTGTGCAAGAATCGCTCGAGTTTGGTGTTCAGGAATTGGTGGCCGGCCATGATGGAGAGTAATCTGTAGAGGGTCATGGAACCGTCGTCTGTGTTGCGATGCAGTGGTGAGATTGCTCACCTGCTGCGGCGCAAAAACGCGGGAAGCGCAACCGGATACGCCAGGAACGCGTCGGCTTTCTCGAACACCATCGAGACGGTGCAGCCCTTGTTGGCGAGATGGGTGGCCATGCTGCGCGGATTGGGGATTAACGATGCGTGTTGGACGGCTAAAACGTTTATCGTACTCTTGCGCCGATCTTCCGCCTCCGACGATGACGATGGATTTAGCGCTTTCGACGATGGGGAGGCTCGCAGCAAAGTCCTTGGAGTGGACTATCTGTCCTTGAAATCCTGCTTGTTGCGCCGCAGAGGCAGATAGAGGTTTGGGGATTTCGGGCGCGTCGCAGCCCTGTGGATGACGTGAATTATTAACGTGGAACCGAAGCGCGAAAGCTTACGCCGGTGCAGAGAACGATTCGCGCGTATTCGAGGACCTCTCGAGTTTTGGTAGAGACGTCTTCAACGGTAACATACCAGACCGAGTCGTCTCTGCGGAGTTTGACGACGTTGGCTCCGTACCGGATGACACCGTTGGGGAGGAACTCGCGCGCAAACGCTTGCATGTACGCGGAGACTTCTTCTCCGGAGACCCGTCCGGATGCTGTTTGAGGCATTTTGAGACCAGAGAAGTTGTATTCGCCGCGCACACTGCAAAATTGACTTTAAAAACGAGGAAAAGACAGAGAAAAATGCAACTTGTTTATCTGCAGCCCCGGATATACTCGGCCGACGGACCATACACCTCCTGGGGAGGTATCGCGCGTCAGAATATGGACTTTTTCGAAGCCGTCCTGGAGGAGGGTGCGCGCGGTGATCAAGGCTGCTGGGCCGCTGCCGATGATCCCGACAGCGCCGCGGCGGGGGTCCACAAGCGACATGGTGAGCTGTGTGGGAGCAAGGGGAACTGGGCCACGTTTATATCCTCGCGCCCACACTAACGCCCAGTCGAACAAGACAAGATGAGCGGCGTTTTCGGGCGTCTGACGCAACAGGGTCTCCCCGAAAACGCCGCCTTGGAACCGCCAACGCGCCCACGTGACCATCACTAATATTATTTCGACTTTATGTGGTACTTAAATAGCTCTAAAATGTTCGTGGTTCGTCTACAGGTAGCATCTAGAGAACGTCGAGGGCGGCAGCGAGCACGGCCAGTTGTTGTTGACAACCGCAGTCTCCCACTCGCGCGCATGCGAGCGGTACAAGTCCATCGAGGCGCGTGCATTTTCGGCCGGGTCGATGAGGCCTTCGCAGCACCGGCGCCGCATAAGTTGCCAGCAGAGCGTCTGAAGGCCAATAATCTGGTTCGGGGCACGCAGGGCGTTGCGGAATGGCTGGGAGGAAGCTGTCAGGATTTGGGACGGACGGACGGAACGACAAGACAGCCGGTCGGGTGGTTGAGGAAGTTCCCTTTGGAAAGAAAGGAACACATGCGCACCTGGTACAAAGCGACGTCGCGCGTGGCCACTGCGGGGTGTGGGATGCCTAGAACTACACAAAACGACGCCAGAATACGCGTCAGCGCGTCAGGGAAGGAGAGGCGCGAGGCCAGAGAGAAGCATCGAAAAGCCACGCACCGGAGAGGTGCTCCCAGATCGAGTGCCCCACAACGACTTTGCCGCGCAGCAGTTTCGCCATCGTGCTTTGAAGTACGTTGAACGGGATCGCGTCGTCTGGATGTATGGGGTACTTATCAGCTGCGGGACTACTTGAATTGAGCTAGTGGACGGACGAGAGGTGAGCTGCCAAGCCGCGATTCCTGTTTGGGCGGCGCGATAATCGACGACCGCGATTGTGGGGACGACGAATCTGTCCAAGAGGACCTCGCCCTGGGTGGGGTTCATTTAACGGTTTTCGAGGACGCGGGGCATAGTACCTGAAAATTCACGACTAGAAAAAGATCAGAGACGCGCCAAACACGAAAGACAGTAAACTGCTCACCCACGACACGTCTTCACCGGCATTGCTCAGCTGCGTCGCGCGCAAAAACGGAGAGAAAACTCGACATACGCGACCATGGACGTCGTCCCGCCGGGTCCAACACCGACACAAACGGTCGCAACAGACACAATGTGCTCAGGATTCGGAAACTGGGACATCGACACACTTGCAGAACTGACGGGTCATGCTCTGTGCATTGACGCTTTTAACAGGAAGACGCCCATAGTATGCGCGCCTCGTCGTAATTGCCGCTGCTGGGGCTTAGTCGGGTGCGAGAGTGAACGAAGCTTGTCAGGATCAGTCGAATTCGGGTTTCTGTCCTGGCGCGTCTCCCGGTTTCCGAGACGTGTGTGTGTCAGGCTAGAAGAGAAATGACTTGCATAGACCTTCCATGGTGAAGCACGGGTTGTGGAACTGAGCAGCTCCAGTGGATGTGAAGGCGAACGCGAATAATCGGAGAGGGCGCGTTTCGATGCGCCCAAAGCGTCGGCACGAGATCGAGGCGAAATTGCTCTGAGTTCTGTCGTTACAGTGTTTGTGTTGTATTTATTGCACGTCGCGTCTGACTTGCTGGGCCTGTAATCGCAATCTAACCTTCCTCGCCCGGGCTGACAACTGTCTCCAAAGGAATCGCTCGTATCCTTGCCCCGGATGTATCTCTCGGAATGACCTGATGCGTCGTATCGTCGTCGGCGTCGAAATGGCACCAGCTGGGACGCGACGCCGAGCCAGTTCGCTTTGGATGCGTTCCTGCGCGGCGACCACCGCATCGAAAATATCAAGCCGGCCTTGAATGACGGCGTACGACGCCACTCTGCGCCGCACCCGCTGATCTTCAACGCCCGGGCCCCATCGAGAGGTGAATTTCGCGAGCGTCTGCCAAGCAATGGCGCCACGTTGGCGTGTACGGCGCAGAGTACTGAGCAAGATGGCCAGCGTCTTGGCAGTCGGGCGCAGGTCGGGATGCAGGGCGAGCATCGAGTTGAGTTTGCGCCGCGCAGAGTAGAAATCGGCGAGAGCAGGACCGCCCCGTTTGTGCGCTTCGTGCGCGATGAACGCGTCGATCACGAGCACGCACTTGGCCGCCCAGCGTCGGTCGACGTGTTCCGGGAGCTCGTGGAAGTACCGCACGGCCAGGGCCGTTGCTGATTCGGGCCTGCCTGCGGCGAGCATGCCGCGGACAATAACGAGCACCGAATACGCTGATTTCGGGCCCTCGGGTGTGAATGTGGGCATGTTGAGCATGAGGGTGCGGAAACGGGTTTCGGGGGTGGCGCGACGACGCCGGGTCCGTCGGATTTGCTCTGGCTCTTGCTCTTGTTCGTCTTGGGCCGGGGAGGGTTGTTTCAAGTTGGCAAACAACTCCAACCACAACGATAACGGGATGGCCTGCTGCCGGTACTCTGTGCATAGTTGACGCCACGCGTGCTCCCAGCTCCTGCGACGGATGAGATAGCGCGTTTTGAGCTTTGCCGTGAAGATGTTTTCGGGGATGTTGTCCAGGGCCATGCCCTTGAAGAGCAAGTTGACGGTCCCGTATGAACGGTAGCTGAGCGCGAGCGAAATGAGCAGGTTGTACGACCGCGTGGAGCGGACGTCCCGATGGAGCTCGTGGTAGTCCACGAGAACGGGGAGCGATGCTGTTCGGGGAGTTTGCCACAGAGACAGCAGGTTGTTGAAGAGCGAGTTTGGTGTCGTGGCACGGGGGATCGTGTTATGGCCTCTACGAAAACGTTAGAAGTCCAGTTTATGAGTCTATGGTCGGCGTACGGTCGAGGGGACGCGTGGAGCAGGCGGCGTGAACCCAGCCATACCGCATGCATGCATGGGAGGTTGTGGTCGAAAAAAAAAACGCGTGGGCGGATCACATGTTGGCCCTGCGCACTCACCACCTTCGAGCAGTCCGCCATGTCCGCTTCAAGGCGACGGCGCCTCCGAGACCACCTCGCGCAGACTTAGCCAGCATCCCCCAGGCTATCCGCGAGCTGCTTCCGCAACGACAAGAGCGTCCCACGGACCCAAATGCGGCTCCTCCAAAGCGACGCGGATTGCTTTTCTATCTCTTGCTTGGTATGCCAGTTGGCTCTTCGAACGGACTCCGCTGAAGTCATGAAGCCTCCCCGCTCTTCATATGGATTCAAATTGAACGCTATTTCGACCCAAAACCGCTCCTCGAAAAGAAACGCCTCCAGGCAATGCAAGGGCGTCTTGCTACCCTCCGAGAAACAAAAGTCGCGTCTACCTCTTTCCCCGAATCCAAGGCTGTAATAGCCTACCTCCGCGTTGTGTTCTCTGTCATGCTGCCTCCCGACATTCAGCGGCACATGCGCACTGACGAAGTGCTCACGCTGCTGGACGAACAGTGCCCGCCTGAGTTGCTCGAGGCGCTACAAGAATTCTGCATGGCGACGTACGGCGTCGCGCAAGGAGTCGTAGGGGATCCGGAGCAGGAAATCAACGCGTCGGAGAAGATTCAGGATGCGACGGATGCAATTCTGCGCTCCTGCTACCAAACCGTTCACAGGAGGTTCCGGTGCGAGATTTTCTCTGTCTCCCGCATATGAAAGCTTATTGGATGTGATCCAGGAACACCTCGGAGGCTTAGATCGTCGCTAGACGGTTGTACATTACCCTCTCTCTACTCATGAAAAGTATCGTACTCTGCTCGAACACCCTGACAGCATTTTGAGGTTGTCCGCTCCACCCGATCCACATACAGCCGTGCTACATCGAATGAATCCTCAACGCGCGCGATCCCGCCCTCCAAAGGTTACATGGCCGAAGACGTTACGACGGTGACCGTCGACACCTGCCAACCACCACGATACTCCGCCAAATCCAAATCGAGTTCGAGGCTCGCAAACCAGAGCGATTCGTCGCGACGCTGTGGCGGGGCCCGGGAATAAATGGATCGTTCTGTGGCATCTCCACAGACACCGGCGACACCGGCGGACTGCTCAAGGTCGCAAACAGCAACATCTTCATCAACAGCGATGTAAACGACGACCGCATTGAGTTCCCCGTGGAGGAGATTCCGCAATGGGGTCTTGACGACGAATCGCGCGTCGTCTTTGCTCGAGTCATCGCCGAAAACGGGCAGTCCTTCTGCCTGCGTTTCATCTTCAATTTGGACAAGGCTCGTCAGTCGCGAAATGCCCGGCTACTGGACAAACTCCTCCGAGACGCCAAATTCTGCGCCGAGAGTCTTCCCACTTTGGCGGGAGTCATTGTGCCGAGGCATTATGGGATTTGGGCGATGGAGACGGGTGGATGGGCAGGCCGCGTACTGTTCAGCGTTACGCAGTGGTGCGGGACGCCCTGGAAGACGCTTATGGGAACCCAGCTGGACACGGCGCTAAATAGGTGCGCGACAGTTTTGTTCTTGCGAGCTATCCACTTAGCTCGCGTAACAGACTCCTTGTCGGCCGCACGCTCGAAATGTTCCATGATCTGGGGTTTATACACAACGGCGACAAACCAGAACTATCCATGGCTTATCAGAACGACCTTTGTCATGTTCTCCTCGACTTCGACTTCCCCAACACCACTCTGGAGCTGTGCAAGAAGGGCTATGCTCGTTGTTACATCGCCGGCTTTGCCGATGCCGAGCAGCACAAGTGTGAGCGTCGGGTCCCGGTGCTTCCTTTCGGGACCGACCTTGTCTCTTCGCCGAGTATTGGCTGCGGCGAACTCTATAACGTGGCAATCATGCTGGGGTTCGGCTTTCCTTCGGGAAGCGGCAAACCAGGTCTAACATTTGGTCTCCACTTGATTCTACTACTGACATCTCGCCAGAATGCACTCTCGCAAAGGCAATCAAGTGGCATGAAGACTTTTCCTCAGCGCACCCGACGTTCTCCAACTCGAACATCCTCATCGCTCAGCGGCGCGCACTGTTCCCAAAAACGAGTCCACTCTATCCTGGGATTCACGTGGAAGGCGCCCTACGAGAAGACCCTGCTCATGAAGTCAAGCTTTCGGACGCGGGACATGCGTTCATTGACCCTACCATGTCGAGCGATCTATGCACGCGGGATGACCTCGGGTATCGGATTTTGGGGAATTGGCGGAAGGGGAAAACCATAGCAGCAGTGCCCAGTGCGGACTCGCCCAGTACGGACTCGTGTGCGACCGCTAGCGACTGAAGTTTTACCACAAACATGTACTTTGCTCTGAATCACTGATTGGATCAAATTGACGGCATGACTCGTCTCCACGTGACATCAGATCAACAAACGCGTCTTTTCGATAACCTCGATGCCGCCGAAACGCAGAGCAGTGGAAAGCGACGACGAGTCGAGCAGCACCCCTTCCTCAAAACGGGCTCGCACAGATCCAAACACCGACGACGAAGAGGCACCCGCTCCCGGCCCATCTCGCCACCGCTCGGCTCATTCCGACGAGGAATCGGACGGCGACGAGGACGATGAGGAGCGCGAGTTCGAGGCGAGATATGGCCCGAGTATCCGTGCCAGCTACGAGAAGAAGCAGAAGAGTGCCGGTGTTCGTTTCGTTTCGTTTCTTTGTGTTTGCAGGCCTAACGACGAGCAGGGCATCGCGGAGGCTGGCATCATCGAGCACGTAGAGCTGCGCCAATTCATGTGCCACCACCTCTTAAGGTTCAGCTTTGGGCCTCAGCTCAATTTCATCATCGGTGTGTAGTTGTTCCTCCAAAGAAAACTGCGTTCGAACGGCATACAGGGCACAACGGAAGCGGCAAGAGTGCCATTCTGACCGCAATTACGGTGGCACTGGGTGGTCGAGCAGCGGCGACCGGACGTGGGCAGGGATTGAAGTCGTTCATTCGCGAGGGACAATCGTGCGTTCCTTTGTTTTTCGTTCGGTCTTTGTCGGTGTTCATACTCGCTCGCTAGTGCTGCTGAAGTTACGATTACGCTGAAGAACCAAGGAGAGGAGGCGTACAGACCGCAAGAATACGGCAAAAGCATTATTATCACGCGTCGATTCACCAAGGAGGGGAACAGCTCTTGGAAAATCAAGGGCAAAGACGGGCATGTGGTTAGCACCAAGAAGGTTCGTCTTTTTGTCGCCATCTACGAGCGGCAGAATAACCATACCGCAACAGGAAGAGCTTTCTGCTATTTGCGACCATATGAACATCCAGATCGACAACCCTTTGACCGTCCTCACGCAAGGTTCTCCTTCCGTTTTCGAGAGAGGATTTTACAAGCTTACCTCTACGTTTAGACTCCGCTAGGTCTTTCTTGGGGTCCTCGTCCGCCGCAGACAAGTACAAGGTCCGGCCAACTTCTTATTACCTATCTTTCTGTTTAACCAAATCACTGCAGTTTTTCCTGCGCGGCACCCAGCTCTCGCAGCTCTCAGAAGAATACGGCGCCTGCCTGAACAACGTCAGCGCAACCTTCCGCATCCTCATGCAGAAGAAAGAAGCGATCCCCGAACTCAAGAATAAACTGTCAGAGGTCTCGGCGCGGTTTAAAGAGGCGACGCGGGCTCGCGACCTGGCGCACAGAGCAGACGCGCTGACGATCGAGAATGCCTGGGCGCTCGTCAACGGGAAACAAGCCGAGGTGGAGAAGAACGCGGAAGAGCTTGCGGACCTCGAGCATCATCGACTCCCGAAGGTCCAGGAGGCGCTCGAGAAGGCGCAGGTGTGTGGTTGTTTCCCCCCTCTATATATTTTGGAGACGGTGCTCACGGACGGTAGAACGATTTGGAGCGGATCAACGAGGTGGTGGCTGCTCTCGAGAAGGAACATAACGCCGTCGACAATAGGGATCATCTGAGGAAGGCCAAGAACGAAATCGCGACGAAGATTCGTCTCAATGCTGACGAGCACCGGGCTTGGGCTGTTCGTTTCCTTTGAGTGTAGTCCAAACACCCCAGTCTGACGAACATTCGCAGGAGGAGATGCGGCAGATTGACGACGAGCTCAAGAGCGTCGAGAAGGAGATCACCGAGTTTGAGAAGGAGATTGCCAAGGAGATGAAACGACTTGAAGCTGACACGGAGTCGGCTCGGCATGCAGTCCAGCAGGAGATCATCGCCGCGCGCGAACAGCAGGCCGCCGCCGAGCAGCAGTTCGAGCAGGTCACCGAGGAGATTGCCACGACGGAGAGGCAGCTGGGCCAGTGGAAGCAGCAGGGCGACGAGGCGGAGCGGCGCGGGAATGATTTGCGGGGGCAGATCATGCGCTGCGATGCTGCGATTCAGAGTTGCGAAAAGGCGGAGCGGGACCGCTACCTGCCGTTTGGGAGCAACATCCAGCAGGTCATCAAGCGGATCGAGCAGACGCGATGGCATGGGCGGCAGCCTCTGGGCCCGTTGGGCGTGTTTGTCAGACTACGGCCTGAAGCGACTGAATACCGCGACGTGTTGCGGAACCAGCTGGCGCAGCAGTTGATGTCGTTCGCCGTTACCGACGCGCGCGACCAGGGTATCTTGAAGAAGATTCTGGCGGACGCGGGCAAGTAAGTGCTCCTCGCCAGCTTTCACTACTTGCCCTAATTTGTGTTGTAGCTCGCGCACAGTGATCCACAAATTTTCGCCCGATCTTTTCGACTATCAACACGGCGAGCCTCCCGAAGACGTGCTCACCGTCCTCCGAGCGCTCGAGGTCTGTATGCTCGGTGTCCTTCATCGTTTGTTGACTCTTGGCTCAGATCGACGACCCTCACGTGCTTCGTATCCTGATCAACAGACTTGGAATTGAGAGTCGCGTTCTCGCTCCGACACGTAAAGAAGCGGAGCAAATTCTTCGTCGACTTGGAGGACAGGGATATGCGTGGTCGAAGGATGGGTTCAATCTCACGCGCTTCAGGTTGGGGACTGTTTTTGTGTGCTTTCAGTGCTTGCTGACTGAAGATTCGCAGCGAGGGAGGAGAATCGTCTGTGCCGAGCAGCAACAGCAATGCAAACCCGATGCTGCTCGCCGACCAAGCGGCCGTGGAGATCGAGTAAGCATCCCAGGTGTCTAGCGCGCGGGGTTTCTGACTTTTGCTGTAGGAAGTATCGCACAGAGAAGCAGCAGCACGAAGCCGCCTATCGCACTGTTAAAAATGAAGTCAACGACGTCAAGCAGCAGTGGGCAACCCGACGCCGAGAGCTGGAGACGCTCAAGGTGCAGCATCTCCCTATCCGCACGTGATCGGACGGCTCACGTGATCACAGGCTCAGCAGCACGAAGCCGGCGAGCGGAAGCACAAGGCCAAGAACCGTGCAAGACAGCTCGAGGATCAGCTGAATGTGGACATGCCTCTGCAATTGGGCGCCATTCGGGATGAGCTGGAGGTGGGTCTTCGACTGTCGCGCGTGAATAAACTTAACGCGCCGGTAGACTGCGCGAGAGAGGAAGAAGACGGTCTTGGCACAGGCGGAGGAGGTCACCTTGAAGAAGGGCGGGATTGATGCCGAGAAGGCGCAGCTCGCTGCAGAGCGCGAGAAGGTCCAGCGCGAGATTGATGAGTTTGACAGCGTCAAGGAGGCGTCCAAGGTGTGTGCCCTTGTTGATCTGCATCCCGATACTAACTCGTCGTCCAGGCTAAGATAATGGCCGAGGTCGACAAGCGGAGCAAACTCAACAACAGTGTCGAGCACTACCAGAAGAAGCTTACTGAGGAACAGATCAAGATTGATGCGGCCAAGCTGAAAGCCGATCAACTGGAGCTCGACTTTGCGGTGCGTTTGAGGAGTTGAATGCGGCAGTCTGGACATTGACGGTTTATTTGAAAGACTTGGACCGAGAAAGCAGAGACAATTGGCCCACGCGTCGAGACCAACCGGACCGTGGAGGCTATCCAACGCGAGTCTAATCGTGTTCTCGCTGCGTTGAAAGACCGCGAGTCGCGGTGAGTTTATCCCGTCTTGAGTGTATTGACACTGAATGTCTATCGTAGGGACGGTGCGACGGTCGAGGAGATGGTCATCGAAGTCAACAAGGCGCAGGACATGTACACGCGGGCCCAGCAAGACTACAAGCAGATGAACGAACTAAACATTGCCCTCAAACTCTCGCTCATCGATCGCCTCGCTCGCTTGGAGGAGTTCCGCAAGATCATAGCGCTGCGTACAGGGATCATATTCGGCTTGAATATGTCGATGCGTGGTTACTACGGCAAAGTCGTGTTCAACCACGAAAAGCAGACGCTGGACCTCAGGGTGCAGACTGACGACCAAGCCGCGACCCAGGGCCATCGCAAGAAGAACACCAAAAATCTCTCGGGCGGTGAGAAGTCGTTTGCGACCATTTGTCTCCTGCTGTCTCTGTGGGAGTCGATTGGTAGTCCTATTCGGTGTCTTGGTGGGTTTTGAACACGCTCGCGAGACACTTGCTGAATCTGCTTTTAGACGAGTTCGATGTGTTCATGGACGCCGTCAATAGGCGCATCAGCATGGGCATGATGGTGAGTCGCTTTTACTTGCACGAAGGTTGGGGGCTAACCACTGCGCACTAGACGGCGGTGGCAGACCGGTCAGACAAGAAGCAGTATATCTTGATCACGCCGCAAGACATGCAAGGCATTAATCCTGGTCCTACGGTGCGCATCCAGCGTATGTCCGACCCGGAACGCAGCCAGGGCATTTTATATGGCGGTCAAAGTGGGTAAAAAATAAATCGCGATACTTTTGTGTAAAATAGCGGTTTTGCGCAACTTTTTCACATATTCAAGGCAATCTGCGCCAGTTTTAAGTCAAGTTACAGAAAAGTCGCGCCGAGGCAAAAGCGCGTCAGAATTCGGGATTTGAATCGTCCCAAGAGCGCGGCGTCCCATCAGTTCCATCAAGGCATTTGACATCGATCGCGTCAACGGCGGTGTCACCGCCGGCGCTCCGAAGACTCTGACCCGCCGTCAGGCAAGTTGCTCTCAGGGCGACTCAGCTTGCTGCTGGATTGCTCTTATTCAGGCTCACAGCTGCAGAATTTACTGTACTCCATCAACCATTCCTATTATTTCCTAACAAAATCGGCGTGTGCTGAATGAGCCGCCGTCTGCGTAAATTCTCCTGAGGCGCGGCTACCCGTGATCTCAAACCTCACGCGCAATGACTCGCCTAGCTCTTGTTTAACGTATACTACAGGCTGTCGTTGGTAGACTCGTTCATGCACCCCGGACCGGCCCCTGGCCAGGGGGTAAGGGATGACATTACTCAGATTTGGCTCTCAGGTCGGCGGATCCAAGGCGGATCTGTGTCTCTGAATCTCGGCCCTCCCATGCCGGGTGTCAGACAGCTGTCGGCTGCACTGTCGGAGCTCAGTGTCAGAGTTCCGATGAGACTGATGGAACTGATGGAACGATTGGAACTTGGGAGGATTCATTTCCCAAATGCTCTCAAAAGCGCGCAAATCGCGCGTAAGTTTTGACACCAGTCAGATTCGCGCGACTTTTTGGCGGGAATGATTTTTGCGCGACTTTTTTTTGTTAACAAGTTGAATCTCTCTTTTATTACTAGATCATGTACGACTGGATCCGTAGTTCATCGGATCAGAGACCCGGGATGGCAAGCTGGCCCAGTTCATCTGCCCCAAGGATGCCGCTGGAGCACTTCACAGTGACAGCATCCTTGACAGATGGCATCAAATCCGCCGCGCAGATGCAGAGACCTCAAGAGGAAAACAAGTCTGGCTCACTGGGCTTGACTTAATACTGTGTGGGGTCCATTGAAGGCCAAACACAGATACTTATCTGGAATACCCTTCCTAGTCAGCAGACCCACCTGATGACCGCCGTCAACTTGAGAGGCCGCTCGGCCCGAAGACCGGCAGCTTCAATGTCGATGAAGCAGGTTATTGTGCAGCCTCGGATATGTGATCCGGTGGTCAACAAACTCTGCCATACATGATCTTGGAAAATAAAATTGGCATGAAAAAAAAAGTCGCGCAAAAGTCATTCCCGCCAAAAAGTCGCGCGAATCTGACTGGTGTCAAAACTTACGCGCGATTTGCGCGCTTTTTGCCTCGGCGCGACTTTTCTGTAACTTGACTTAAAACTGGCGCAGATTGCCTTGAATATGTGAAAAAGTTGCGCAAAACCGCTATTTTACACAAAAGTATCGCGATTTATTTTTTACCCACTTTGACCGCCATAATTTTAGGGTTCGGAAGCTAGATTATTTTTCTTGGGTTAACGTCTCTCTACCTTGCATCTAATCGTAATCTATGCACATCACCTCCTAGTTTTGATACTCCATCAATGACATAGTGTCTTGAACGCGTCGCGTCGTTTTCTGTTCTCTCGCCTTCATTCCCTCCACGATGACGCCCTTTCGTTGGGGCACCATGCGCATCGCCGCCATTCCTCTCACTCGCGGCCGGCCGCCAATAGCTTTTTACGACTTCAAGGTCCAAAGACCGCCAGCCCCGCCGCCGCCGTCCCCGAAGAACGCGCCATCGCCGAGGAAAGGCTGGCTACCCGAGCAGGGCATCGTGAAGTGGGCCACGCTCAAAGTCGACACAACCTGGGCTTCATGGGGCAAAGCGGAGTCGGGCTCGTGGAGGGTGCGTGGTTCAGGCCAATCCTCGAGAGCAAGCACTAAAATATGGGCGGGGACAGTTTCGGGTGTTTGAGTTTGGGGAACGAGTCCTTGACCGGGTTGACTTTGAGGAGGGCGCGTTGAAGAGCATAGACAGAGAGCATGCGCCGCCGCCGAGGGTTCCGGAGAAGCTCGTCGGCGCGGAGAGAGAGGCTGCGGTGGCTGCGTGGGCTCAAATCAAGGTGAGTAAAACTATCACCCTCTGGCTCTACCTACCACCCCTCATGACGCGCTTTGCCAGGTTCCCTTGCTGTATCCTCCGAAAGTGCTTTCCGCGCCAGAAGCACTAGATCACCTCCGGAGGCTGGTGAACACGAGAATTCCATTGCACAACAGAGGAGTCTGGACGTATCTTCTAATCGTGCCGCTGACGGCGCCGTTCATGCTTATACGTACGTTCTCCTCGTGCGTATTGTCGTAGCGTTGTTTGGTGCTGAATTATCCTTGGTGCAGCAATCATCCCGTATGTATGTTTTCGCGCCCACCGTTCGCGGAAGGATGAATCTCGCGGCGCAGTAATCTCCCATTCTTCTTCTGCGCATGGAGAGCATGGTCGCACTACCAAGGTGTGTGAGCAAGCGAGAAATGAGCCAGAGCTTACGGTGCCCGCAGCATTACAGGGCGCTCGGCACGTAGATGGCCTGTTGAAGGCCGGAAAGATTGTGCCGCAAGCGCTTACGGCGCTGGATGCTGTCTACGAAGTGGCCAAGCGCGAAGGGGAGAAGGAGGCCCCGGAGGAAGACGCGTCGAAGGACGCGTCGAAAGCGTCTTCGGCGCTCATTGTAACGCGGGAATCGCTGGGCAACGCGATGCGCGATCTGGAAATGGGGCCGGACGAGACCAAGGAGGTGTTGCGCGCGTACGAACAGGCGATGAACCGGACGAGGACAGCATCATAGCAAGAGCAGGCAGGCAACGCAACGGACATTGGGAGGTTATTTAGGTGCGGTTCTCTCGTTTTCTCCAGCGTACCTTCGGCGAGCGATAACCTTGAACATAGATACATTATTGTTAAACGCCACCCACGGGCAAGGTGGTTTGTATTTCGGAGTCGGCCAGCTACACGCTAATAGACTCGACAACGCGAGTTGCCCATAGCCTACCCAAGACGCATCTCAGTGGCGGCGGGAGTTATGCCGGCGGATGGTCGCTGCCTGGACTTGGTATAGACCAAGAAGAACGAAACGAACGCGTTTGCTCCACTCAGCTGCTGTACCTTTCTCGTCCTCGTCGAGGAATTTGACAGGCTTCATGGAGAGTCGTGTATGCCCGCGGGGAAGACGGTGAGTTACGTTTGGGCGAGAGTTATTACCTCAAGAGCATAAATATGAACGGGAGATACCGCGCTGCAGCAGGTGTGTCAATCGCATTGCGAAGCTTGTTGTGTGCCGACTGATGGGGCCTCTTTTTCAGGTCCAAGGGACAGGCATTTGGTGTCGATGAGCAACTAGTGAAGGCGAGTGGCTGGTATGTGGCGGCAAAGAAGGAGCAAACTGCTCGTTTCGACGCTGGTGCGAATGCCAGCAGCGTGTTGTGGCGATCTTGGAGTGCGTACGGCACCACTGGCTGCATGCGGTTTGCGCTTGCGTGCGGGGAATTGGCGACGGAGTCGGAGGCTTTGGCACTGGCGTCCGGAGGAGGTAAAGCGCAGAGAAGGTGATAATAGGTAGCGTCCCTTTGCGGTCTTGTTTTTTCGAGCCAATCCGCTACGGGAGCACTTGGCGCTGGTGCTTGGCGGTTGTGGGCCGCGAATGTTCCGCGCTGGAACCTGTAAGCGCGAAGACGATTTTCGTTTCGTATTGCCGCACTTGGGAGAGGTAATAGCGCGGTGTTTAGCGTTGGCGTTGGGTCCGACGAGGAGGGGCGTTTGCCGCCTCGGGGATTCGGAGACGATCATCTTTAAGTAACAGAAGCAGCAGGGCTCAGCCAAAGCCGAACACGCTCCTACCCTCTCACTCCTCCCACCAGCAGCTAATGCTCAGCTCAGGCGTACATGCGCTGCCCGTCGAGCTGCTCTCAAGCATTTTTGTGCTCGGGGCAGAGGCGCAGTACGCGACACACAACAAGGACTCGCCATTCCTCCTTCGGCCCGACGAAGACTTCAGCTTGCGCTCGGGATGCACCGCGTCGGCTGATTTTCAGCTCCTGGTGTCTCATGTATGTCGACACTGGCGCCAGGTCGCGCTCCGGATGTCGTGTTTATGGACGCGTCTCCATTTTCGCGAGCCAACGCATATCCAGCGGGCTGAAGAGTTTTTGCAACGGGTGTCTCCAAAGTGCGTGCTTTTCATCTTGGGAGACTTTATCTGACATTGGCTTCAGCCACTCTCTCGATATTTTGGTTGATACGGTGTCCCCGGAGGAGCACATACCAGGGTGAGTGTCTGTTTGCAGTCTTTGTTCTACTGACGGAGTTCTGATGTTTCTTTTTGTGAAGGATTAATCTGTGCCGCGAAGAGATGAACACCATCTTCGCGATGATTACACCTCATGTTGCGCGCTGGAGGTCTTTCCATCTTAAGGTTCGTGGCGAACGCAAACCACTTCTTCCCTCAAAAGTCATATTTTGATCAGGTCCGCGCCAACGAATGTAAACTCATCGCCCGAAAAGCCCTTTCAACCTGCGGCCCCGCACCGCGTCTCGAAACTCTTCAGCTATATCACTTTGAAGACTACCGCACGGCACACAACCTCTACATCGCAACATACCGCGACCCAGTGGTGATCTTCAACAACGTTCTGCCGTCGCTCAAGAACGTGTCGCTGATCGGCGTCAACCTCCCGTGGGCGCACGCACCGTACCTTAAGCAGCTCGACGCGTTGGAGTTGGCGCTGCATCCGGATAATATCCGGCCGCCATTTGACGCGTGGGATGAGATGCTCCGAGGGAGTGGAAGGCTGCGGAGGTTGTTGTTGCATTATTCGGGCCCGAGAGCGGCGTCGGTGCCGTCTGTCTCGGCGGATGGTGGGCCACAGAAGAGGATCTGCGTGCCGACGTTGGAAGAGCTGTCGCTCACGGACCTAGACCCGGAACACCTCACGACGATGCTGCGGACCCTCGAACTTCCGCATCTCGCCACACTCTCGATGGACCTCCCCGAGCAAGACTTCACTGCGGCCGTCCGACTCATTGCGAGCCCGCTGTCCCCACTTCCACTTGCAGCGCTCCATACTCTCCGGATCAGCGCCCTCGAATGCACTCAAGCAGACGCGTTGGCTGCCCTGATTCGGGGCGTGGTGGGGTTACGCGTGTTGGAGCTCGACTTCTCGCGTATCGGTGGGGCGAAGGAGGCGATCTGCGAGGTGTTCTTCGAGACCGTCGTTGTTCGAGATGACGCCGCAGAAGCAAACGGGAGCAAGAACCAGGAGAACGAGTCAGTGGCAGCGCGCCGCGTTCCCGTTTTGCGCCAGCTGGAAGACGCACGGCTCTTTGGGCTGCAGGGTGCGAAGCTGCGCGAATTGATTGCTTTCCGTTCGGGGTTCGTTTCAGCTTCGGCTTCTTGCAGCTCCGAGATGGAAACTGCGCTCGCGACGCTGCCGAGGTTCCTTGTGCGTTGGAACGCGTCCAGGCCACGAAGGGGACGTGATGCAGTCCTCGACGATCTGGTGGCGAACGGGAAAGTTTGCGTCGTTGATGTTGACGGGGAAGAAGAGGAAGACGAAGAAGAAGATATCGACGACGAATCGGGAGACGACGAGGACGAGAATGGGGATAGCGGTTCAGCCCACGCGGGTCCCGACACGAGCGATTCTGGTTCCGCAGACTCGGATGATTGAATACTTGTTTGCTCTGGAAGTCGAGGTAATACACGGGGTTCGGTTAATGCTCGTCCGGACTGTATTTTGCTTGTTATCTGTTGTTGTATATTGTGTACATGAACTCTGTATGTGTATAGGCGTCGACGGGTAGCGAAACTCACATCAAGTCCGCGCCTTTGCTCCTGAACTTGCCCAGCTCGGTCTTCCATGGCTCCCAAGTAGATCCGTATTTTTTCAGTAACGACTTGAGCTCCTCCCGCTGCTCTCTCTGTGGGGGATGTGTCATTCACGTGATCAATCTGTCAAATGGACCCACAATGTTCCACGGCTCTTCACCACCATACACGTCCGTGAACAGCTCTCCGAGCTCACAACGTGGCAGCGCATCAGCACGCTTGAACGCCTTCATCACATCGGCCTTGAGGCGCGCCTTCAGCGCCTCTTCCTCGTCGGCGTTCCACCATCCTTGCGATTCCATGAATAGGCGGAACCGAACGATGGGGTTGTCGATGCGTTTACGGTCTTCGACTTCAGAGCGTTGGCGGTAGGCAAATGAGTCGTCAGATGTGCTGTGGTGGCCAACGCTGAACTACACTTTAGAATGGAAACGAGTAAATGGGGACCACAAACCGGTAGCTCATGGCCTCGACCAGAACCGCGCGGCCTTGTTCGAGGGTCCGTCTGCGCGCCTCCCGAATACCAGCAAGGACAGCAAGCACATCATTCCCATCCACGCGAACCGTGTCGATGCCATAGCCAGGGCCGCGACTGGCAATGCCATCACCTGCATATTGCTCGCTGCTTGGCGTGCTAATCGCGAACCCGTTATTCCGCGCAATGTACAGCGTCGGTGCTGGTATCGTCGAGGCGAGGAGCATGCCTGCGTGGAAGTCGCCCTCGGAGGCAGCGCCCTCGCCAAAGAAACAGGCCGCGATGTTGCGGCCACGGCGCTCCGGGGAGCGTTTCAGGGCATAGCCGACTCCGGCCGCTTGCGGGATTTGCGTGGCCAGTGGGGAGGAGATGGTGTGGAAGTGGTGCTTCGGTGAGCCAAAGTGCTATGAAGGAAAGAATGGGTGAATGGGATTTGAAGCGGGATGTCGATTTGCTTACCACGGGCATTTGGCGGCCTTTGCCAGAGGTGTCTTCCTGGTTGCCGAAGCACTGGGCCATGACGTTGTCGATTCCGAAGCCGCGCCAAAGGAGAACTCCCATTTCGCGGTATTGGCCGAGTACTCTGCGAGCAACGAATAAGCAGACGATCATAGAGTGGCTTCTAAGTAGCTCAACACACTCGTCTTCTGGGTCCAGTGCTGCCGCGGCGCCAATGATGGTGCCCTCTTCGCCGTGCTGGGACCCACGGTGAGAATTGTGCGGGGTTCATCTGGCAAGCACGTACGGATGTCATCTACTTTGCAACATTCAGCATGGACGCATTGCTAGTAAATGGGAAGTATACGGACATGAAAGCTGATCTTCCCTTGGCGCTGAACGTTGTATAGAACCGTGTCGAGCGTTGGGAGAAGTTGCATGTTCTCGTATAACCTTCGTGCGAGAGATTGGTCAATCTGGATGAGCCGGTTGGTTATCTACATGTGCAAATACGCCTCTGAGACGCACCTCAGGCATCTGCGCGCCCTCTACAGGCTTTCCGACGCCGTCCAAGACGCGGAATGTTGGGATACTCTCATTGGAGCCCGTTACCGAGTTGAAGAACGTGAGATTCGAGACGAGGGGCGAGGTCGTGTGGGGAAGGTTTCCAAGAGCCGTGTGCAGGGAACGACGGGGCTGGATGGTGCGAGCCAGAACTGGCCGGAACATGGGAGTTGGAGGACAACGGGGTCACGAGAAGCCATCTGTTGCACAGCACTTGCTTCCGCTCTCTGCACAACACGCGTCGGACCTCATCTGAGCGCGTTTTCTAGATGTAGGACCCCCTAGATGGACTCCCGATGGTGAAAATGCGTTGCGCGAGCGCGAACGCGGGGTTGGACGCGAGGTTACTACGCAATATTTGATGCATCTGACATTTCCAGATCTTCCCAAGTGAATTACCCGAGCTTGGCAGAGGTCGTCTCCCACCGACCCCCACCACTCACCGAAGTGTGGCTAGTCCACCAACGCAGGCGTCTCATCTTCCTGTTCATGAGATAAAGGGCCGGCACCTGCGCCTTTCTTTCCATGTTCAAGCCCGCCTCTTTCCTTCCGGCAGTCATTCTTGGCGTCGTAGCTTTTGCGCAGGTCGTCGAGGGCTCTTTCAAGTTCAACTTTTCCCCCGTAGTCCAATGCGGCGAGGTCACCATCGCGTTCTCGGGGAGCGACTCCAACAACCACACCGTCCCGACCTACTTGACAATCATCCCGCTTGCGTCCAACTCGACGCCGATTCAAATCCCCATTCCGCCCGGCTCGACCAATTCTACGGGCATTGGGCTTTCGTTTATCCCGTTACCGGAGAACACCGAGTTCGTCGCCACGCTTGACGATGCGTCTGGGCCTGCGTCCAGGGTCTCCGACGTTACCCTCGTCTTGCCCGCGACTGCAACCAACGGCGGATCGTCGACATGCTTGGCGTCGTCAACGACGGCCACGACGAAGCTGTTCGAAGTGCCAACGGTGTTGAGCCAGTGCGAGGACTTCACTGTGCGCTTCTCGACCCCGGACGCACCGATCATCACCGCATACCAGCCCAACGGCAATGCAGAAACCGTTCTACCCACCCCTGCTGGAGCTGGGACGGCCACGTACACCATAGCTGGGAACCGCGGCAACCAGGTGGCCCTGATGCTCAATGCGACCAACCAGCTGGAGGCTACGTCGCTTTTTACCAGTGCGTGTGCTCGTTCTACGCCCAATAATAAGGCTCACCTTTTTTACAAGTATCTGGCGACTCGTCGAGCCCAACGACGTGCCTCAATAGCACGGGAAATGGAAATGGCCAGGGCCACAACTTCGGCAACAACAACAATCACGGCTCCAACGGCTCAAGCAAGGGATTACCCAAGTGTGTTACTCGCTATCCTATCCGCTTCTGTTGTTCAATAGTGTTGCAGAGGCGCCATTATCGGGATCGCGGTCGGCGGCAGCGTGCTTGTTCTGGCTTCCCTCGTCCTACTGTTCTTCCTCCTGCGCGAACGTAAACGGAGAAAGCGGGCATCTGGCATGCGTTTCGACCCCGCAATGCTGAGCCGCGACCAGTGGCCGTCTCTCGACGAGAAGAAGATCGTGCTTTCACACTCTGCGTCGCCAACGCTGATTCGGTTCCCTCCACCTAACATCAATCCCGAGGACGGTTTCGACGCGGACAGTGGCCGCGGTTCTGCGGCCTATACTCTGAGAGGGATCGTTCGTGACCCGTTGTATACCAACGACAAATGGCGGCAGTCGATGATGACGGACGATGGGACGGGCAGTGTGCGGACAAGCATATCGTCGTGGTCGCAGCCCGTGCCCGAAGACCAGCAGATTTCGCCTCCACCCATGGCCGCGAGCGCCGGCGATCGAGACAGCACTATGTCGATGACCACTATGGACATCCACGACGTGCTCCAGATGGCGACCGTGCACCGGGATGCCTCGACGTCGTATACCAGAGCCCAACGCGGACAGCCGCCTGCTACTGCCGCCACCAACAACTCGTTCGACGTCACCTCCAAACCTTCCATGGCCAGACTCCGCACGAGTAATCCGCCGGATTTGCCGCAAGGCGTCTCTCCGATAACGCGCAGCGACTCGGTGAGCACGGCGCTCATGGGTGGTATGGTTGCTCGGACAGCACAGTCCGAGTCGTACCTCAACGTCGCGGAGAGCTTCAACTACGGCTACGCCGTGAGCTCCGACGAGGCTCAGCAGCATCCCGGAGCAATGGCTTCGTTGGCGCCTAGTGGAGTACAGAGCAGCAACAATAGTCGCAAATCTTGGGAGAGCTTTGGAAATATGAACCTCCCGTAGGTTCGGGTCAGGTTGAACAGGGAAAGAGGCTTGAAGCCGTTGTAACATGTAACTCTACACTTCATCCACAAAAACACATACGTACATACATTTTCGCTCTTTGGTTTTTCGTGTACACTTTGCATTGGCATTACACACTTCGCATTTCCGTATGTTTGTACATCTTCATGCATCCTGAGGGAGCTTAGCTGCCTCTTCGCGAGCGCGCCTGCGACTGCCCATCATAAGGTCGACGTAGTCCGCCCCGCCGAGGACATGACCTCCGTTGGTGTTCTTGGATTTGGGTTTCGAGGCAGCGGCCTTCAGTCCAGCTTTCTTTTTGGCGGCTTGGACGGCCTGCGTTTGGGCTTGTGGCTTGCTGGCAACTGCAGCGGGTGTGTGCGTCGTCGAGGCCGAAGAAGTTTTTTTCTGCGCGTTTTTTTTTCAAGATGAGGTCTCCTTGCGATAGATGGCATACAGTGCGTTTGTGCAACTTTGCACTTTTGCCCATGGTGAGCAGCACGCGTCGGCGGGCGCGTCTGCTCGAGGTGGGCGTTGGAAGCAAGTACAAGGCACGTGGTCGCCTAGTCTCTTTCGTCTCGACGTCAACCAGACCCTGTCCGCCAAACAACCGATCCCCTCAACGTTCAAGCCCTCGATCTCTAGGTGCAATATGACAAGACGGTCGTCCTCAACCACCACCACCTCGACCCGCCAGCATGATTCGCCGGTTTTCGTTCAGCTCAATCTTTAGCAAAGAAGACCGCGATTCGGCTGGCGGGGCCCGCTCAGAAGCCACGCCGCCGCTTCCGCCCCTCGTGCACCCGTTTCACGACGCGCAATCGGTCGTCAGCATGAGCCTCGAAGGAGAAGCACTCATTGACGACGACCCGTTCGCGGACCTCTCTGCAGGCGCGTTGCCCGTGAAAGCGCCTGCAGAGGCGATATCGTTGACTGCGTTGATTGAGGCTGACAAGGTCGTGATTTCTCAGGTATATTGTTCTTCCACTCTTGCTCTGGACATCGCTCACGTTCGTGCAAGGTCCCTCGCGGCCACGTCGGCGCTGGCCTCCCTGCAGAGCCTTGGAACGACGGTCCTGTTATCACGCCGCCTGTTATGATGACGACTCGACCATTCCCTGCTATACAACAAACACCCTTTCCCCAATCCAAAGACTTGGACGAGGTTCGTGCCCGCATTTTCCTTTTGGGCGCTGTCTTGATGCTTGCTTTAGTCTCCCTTCGAGGACGACGACGAAGATGTTGACGAACTCGACGACCTTGACCTGAACGACCTTGGCATCAACTTCGAGTCTCAGAAAGAATTTGAGCCTGCTGTCTCGCGGAGGCTTTCGAAACAGCTCAGTCCTTCAACGCCTGCGAAAGGAAATACAAAACCACCAGTTGTTCAGTCCGGCCCACTGCGCAAAAAGGCCATGTTGCCTCCACTGGACACTTCCCGCCAACGGATACGCCCTCGCGCTCTCACCTCAGTCGCTACGTCTGGATCGCGATTCCGGAGTAGCACGCTTGTCGGTGATACACTGCACTTCGCGCCGACAAGCCCGCACCAAGCATCGGCGACAGTGATGTTGTCGCCGCCCTGGGACCCGCCGCCATTGACACGGGATACGTCCGAAGACGATACGGGGAGCTCCGTGTCCTCTCACTCCGAGAGCTACCACTGGAAAACCAAAGATCTGTTCCATCTCCCTCCACCACCGACACCGCTGGAGACCAGCCCCGGAAAGCACTCGCTTAATCCGATATCCATCTTGCTGCCCCGCCCGCGGCTCATTAGCGACGCGTCGGTGATCGCGGTGGATTCGGACAAGGTCTCGCTAGCCCCCTCGACGCGGACACTCGGCAAGAGCAGTATGCGCCGCATCAAGTCGCAGTTTGGGCTCCTCCGGCGGATTCCCTCTGCCGCGGTACTAGCCTCGTCGTAACTCCCCAAATCCATCAAACTTTTAGACCACCTGCGCTCCGCGTCCTTCCTTCTTTGCTGGATATTTCTACATTCACTACTGTACATCCCTGTCCTGTCCTGTCTTACCTGTACTTCTTACGACCCTGTAACGACCCTCTCATGATATTGTTTCCTTCACGATACCTTTGCTTTACAATCCGCTGATCTTTTTCTCTCTTAAGCTTCAGCCTCGAGTATGTAGCTCTGTTGTCTCCTTGCACGTGACCCGCCTTTCCTCTGTTTGTAACCGCGATGCTGTTTGCCTCGGCTAGGCCACGCACGCACCCCACCTGCCGGGACGACCCCATAACTAGCCTTGTCGACGATGATACCGTTTAGCGCCCCATTAATATTGCAAGCTAGAATTCGTCAGTCGGCGCAATTCAGGCAATTCCGCCTTGCAGCCCAGTCCACGCACTTACCCATGACGGAGCAGTGCTCCGAATCGCCTCAAGGTTGCATTGGTTGGTTTGTGGTAGCCACCGGACCTCAAACACCGAATGTAGAGGCTGTTTGGAGCTCAACGGCCAGTGTGAGTACTGGCGCTTAGCGCAAGACGATATGAGGTCTGGTTCTTCGGACATTCACCGAAATGCCGTGGCTCAAAGCTTCTTTCAAGACGATTGTCGGGCTGCAAATACAGGATCTTTCGGCGCCGGAATGAGGATTCTGTCTTAACGCGACTGCCAGTGTTCAAACTTGCACTTGCGAATTCTCCCTCGGAAAATGTCTCCAAATGCACTTCCAGCCAAGACCGCGACGGTGGAGCTCAAAAATTCGCCACAATACTTGGGTCTATGTCGACTGCCTTGTTTGCGACTGCCGAATCGGTTTTTCGCTCTTTCCTTCTTGGACCTCGTCAGCAGTTGAAGACTCCATGTGGATGGAATCCTTTCAGGCAACCTCTGACAAACAGCTCCAATGCGACATGGAACCTAGCAGCGATTGGACGCTATTTAGAGCAGGTTGAAGATCGTTCTCTGCAATTCGACCTCACGCAAATCGCCCACCAATGAAGACGACCGCATTCATCGCAACTATTTCTCTCGCTGCCACTGTGTTCGCCGGACAGTACTCCCGCACACAGAATATCGTTGGCGCGGGTTTCTTCAACGCGTTTGAGTTCCAAGCGATTCCGGATCCTACACACGGCAGAGTGTAAGGCTTGGTGTTTTTTGTTTTGTTGTGACTGCATCCCTGAACGTTGACAGGAATTACGTCGACATGCCCACCGCGCAAGCACTGAACCTCGCATATGCAGCGGGAAATACGTTCTTCCTGCATGCCGACGCGACGACGGTCATCCCGGACGGTAGTCCTCAGGGAAGAAACTCGTTCCGCCTCATGTCAAGAGCGTCGTATGCGAACCATGTTGCCATATTCGACATCCAGCATATGCCGCAGGGATGCGGGTGCGTTCGTTCGTTCACCGCCGAAAAGTTCTTCGTGGCTCAGGTCTACCTTAGTACATGGCCGGCCGTTTGGGAAACAGGCGACACACCGTGGCCTGCTTGGTACGCTCTTACTTCCATGATGAATCTGATTTTTGATACTCGAGTAGCGGAGAGGTCGACATTCTCGAGGGCGTCAACGGCCAAGGTACAAACACCATCTCCCTGCACACCAATCCCGGCTGCACAATGCCCGCCATTCGCACTCAAACGGGGTCCGTCTTATTTGATCGCGGCTGTTCATCGCTGACATTGCCGCAAAAGAACTTCTCTCCAACTCGACTGCGACGCAGAGGCCGACGGCAACGCCGGCTGCGGCGTTCTCGCTCCGTTCGCCACGAGCTTTGGGCCAACCTTTAACGGATACAGCGGCGGCTGGTACGCCATCGAGCGCACGGACGCATTTATCAACATTTGGTTCTGGTCGAGGGTGAATGGTGGTGTCCCGGCGGACGTATATGCCGGAGGGGGCACCGTTAATACCTCAACTTGGGTTCGCATCCATCCAAACCTGAACGTTGTCGCTGAATTGTTGCAGGGAACTCCAACGGCCAGTTTCCCGTCCACGAGCTGCAACATCCCGCAATTCTTCTCGAGGCACAACATTATTATCAATCTGACTCTCTGTGCGTCTTATAAGTGGATGTTCTGCGATGCTCATACCTGTTCAGGCGGAGATTGGGCCGGCGCACCCTCCGTGCTCGCCGCCGCTGGCTGTCCCCCCAACTGCAACAGTATGTTCTCCATCGGGTTGTTTCTCTCTCTCTCAGTGCTTGATCAAATCACAGGTTTCGTTGACGCGAACCCTGGCGCGTTCAGAGACGCGTATTTCGCGTTTAACGCGATAAATGTTTACGAGTAGATCTCGTGCAGCGCACTCGTCATGTACATCGAGATGTTTCTCTTCCTAACATACGATATTTAAGCAGAGAAACTGCCACTGAGCAGCCCAGCAGTTCTGGCATGGTGACTGCTCTGCTGATATCAAACTCGGGAGATGGCAAACACAAATATCTTGTACTCCATTCAAGCCTGAAAATATGAGAATAGACAGAGACGCTTCCAGATTGAACACACCAACCATATTTAGCGCTCAGCTCATGCACCATCCTCTGCTGCCATTTCGTCCTCGACCTTGCGCTTGAGCTCAAGGTGTGCTCGCAGCGCGCTCCGTAGCCTTTCTTGGACAAGCTCGTCCTGCGTTTGCGCCAAGAAACCCGCACCCTTGCGTCGAAACTGTGGCGGGAGGGCCGAAGCTCGCGCTGGTGGCTCTGAATCTTCTCCAGGAGCGGATATCGGAAGAGAGGCAGCGAGTGCCTGTAGATCGAGCGGCGCAGCTGCGTCTTGGCTCTGGTTCGCGTTCGACATGATGAGCGTTGAAACCAAGAGTTGGTTGATCGTGTTTGATGTGACACTGTCACACCTTGCCTCGAGCGAGCTGCCATCTCGTGTTTGCATTTAATGTACAGTATTCAACTCTTCTGTATGGAGGAAGAAAAAACAACCACAACAGCGCCAGGCCCGCAATTTTGCTAGAATTTCATGTAAAGAACGAATGTGCCTCAATCCAACAACTGCAATCCAACAATGGTAGAGGCTCGGACGCCCGGCGGCAGCGAGTCAACGCGCCGGTGCGAAGGCAAAATAATGGTCCGTGGGCGCGGGCGGTCGGGGGTGTACGCGTCCGCAGGAGAGCGGATTGGATTTGACGGGGAAATTGCGCTCGATGGGGATGTCGCGGAGAAGATGGTCTCGCGGTGCTGCGAGGTGGAGGAGAGCAGTGGGCGGTGTCCCGAGGGCGACGGCGAAGCGTAAGGGGAGGTAGCCCCAGCGGACTGAGCTGCCCCCGAACGCGTGGTGCTCGGCGCGTCCGGAAATTGTGTTTGGAGCTGCAGTTTTCGCCGGAAGGACTCGACGTGCACGTTTTGCTGTTCGATGTCGACTCCGCCTGTGGCCCACAAGGGCTCGGGCAAGATGTCCACCACCTCTTGTTCTTCTTCGGCCATCGGGCCTTCAGCCGGCGGAAGAGCAGGCAGGGCTTTCTCGAGGGAGGATTTGCTCTGTGAAACGAGAGAATTAGCAAAGGAATGAAATGTTCAACACGACATACGACCAACGACCCCGGCGCCGAGCCTGTCTTCTTGTGCCAGTAGAAGTTGCTCGGGACATGCGGGTGGGCTATCGAAGACACATGACTAGCCCCACGTGTGCCCGAGAGCGGACCCGAGAGGAAGTTGGCAAGCAACGTGAGCGCGTAGACGCGGCCTTGGATGGTGAAGAAGAACTCGAATGCTGATAACGACGGTCAGCACGAGCGAGAGTATGGAGCGAAACGGCTCACCGATCTCGGTTCGTATGAGTAGTATCATCATGAGCAAGGTCGTCAACGCCACGACCGCGCCGGAGGTGAGAGTGAGGAGCAACGAGCGGCGCCAGATACTAATTGCATAGTCAGATTTCGGTCCCAGGCCAGAGAGGAAAGCGCACTTGTGCATAATGCCCCGGTTCTTCAGGATCTTGAAGAACTCGTAGCCCAGGAATCCCGCGATCAGGACATCGGTGACGGCGCAGAGAATCGCACCAGCGCTGCGAAGGAGTCCGCATCAGTCCAGCCAAATGAACACAGCGAGAAAAACGCGTACGAGGTCACTTGGAACGTCAGAGAGTCGAAGTGGCCGAGTGTGAAAACCAAGATGGCCGCGGCGTACGACACGGAGAGCTGAGAAGAAATCAGTACGACACACAAAAAACAAGTACGCGTCGCTTCAAGTTGCCGAGCAGACAGAGAAGCAGCTTGAACGGAACAGTCGGACATACGTGTGCAAAACCCAGAAAGACCAATACCGCGCTGACGATGCGCTTGCGCGACCTTGTCCAAAAATATGAGCGGGAGGCCGTGGGATGCATACACGACCCTACGCACAGAATGAAGAAAAGGTGGCAAAGAAAGAGCTGCTCGACGACGGCGGTCGAGTAAGTCAGCATCATCTGGATCGCATTCCCAATTTCGAACCCAAAAACGGAGGCGCGGCCGAAGAAGCTGAGGAACATGATGAAAACGTATGCGTTGGCGGTGCCGGTGCAAATGGTGTCGAAGAACAGGATGAGGCCGATGCCGATGCGGTGGGCAAGTGGTCGACCCCGACGCTGGAAGTACCGGAAACAAAGGACGATCTCGAGCATGAAAAGCATCATGTTGACCCACGACGAGGCGAGTTCCACCCTTGGACGAAAAGTTAGACCAAAGCCAAGAAAGGAAAACGGTGGACGCACTCAAAGCTCGAGATCTCCGCATGAAGGAACGCGGCGGCGCCGACGGCAGATACAGCTACAGGACTTGTTGAATTTGTCGCGTTTGCTGCTGCAACTGCTCCGGCCGAAGCCATCCCGGGTCCGGCCCACCAAGAAGAAACAGTACGAAAGGACGGTGAAAAAGTCGACTTGCGAGCTGCGAAAGGTAGGAAGGAGAGCGAAAAGAGGGGTGGGTGCCTGAGAACAAGAGGGGCGGCCGCCTTGAAGTTGCCGCAACCTAGACGCGATATAAAAGTAGTAATCCGTAGCCGATTTGGCAGTCGCGGAGTCCAGAGTTTCGCGTTCTTGACGCGTCTTCTGATGGAGTCGATGCAAGAGCTTGTTGTCTGCCCATGGTCGATTGTGCGTGGGGAGCGGTGGGGACACTGGGCGGCGCAGAACGGCGGTCTATGGAGGCGCAAGGCAACTGGATGCGGACGCTGCTCGGTTGGTGTTCCATCACTTCGGGTCTCGTGCCGTGATCAATTTTGGCATGGAGACTCGTTGCCGCCCAGCAAATCGCGTTGCTGCCTCTTCCAACTCCGCTTTCGAGTCTCAAGCCTCAAAGAAGAAAAGGAAAGCGGTCAATTCCCCTGCTACACGACTCAATCATGTAGTGTGTACTACTGATACAAGGAAGAGGATTGCGCCTAGCGCAGGGAGCCCTCTCCCTTAATGTCCATGTCCAATCCCCCCAAGGATTCCCAGATGTGATAGAACGGCCAAGAAAGCGAGCACGGTAGTGGCGTATGTAGGCTCTTTTCTTTACAGGACGAGACCCGCAAGGAGGCCAGCGGCGATGGCAACAACACCGGCAGCGCTGACGCGGTTCACGTAGCCAGCACTGGGGGTGGTCGACGCAGCAGCACCGGCAGCGGTGCCAGATCCTGCTGCGGAGGTGCCGGCGGCGGCGCCGCCGCTAACGGCAGCACTGCTGGAGCCGCCCATGGCGGTTGCCTGGAACTGGGCGAACGTCTTGGCGGCCGTCGGGTTCACGGCGAAGACCATTCCCTGAGCCTTGGTGAGCACCCCTCAAAGAGACTCAAAATCCACAGACGCACCTTGGAGCAGTGGCTAACCGGGTTGGTTTGCTCCTGTAGATTTTATGAGCATCGTTTCGAGGGGAGAACTTGCGAGCCATCTTACACAGAAGAACCAGAGCGGCGCCGATACATTGTTGACGGTGAAGCTCCAGGATGGGACCGAGGTAGCGTTGGCAGCCACAAATTGGAAGCCCGAAGAGATGCCGTTCGTCGTGAGCGCGCACGGGTCCGTGAACGAAGATTGGGAGACGGTCTAAGAAGAACCCATGTCAAAACGGCGTCTTGGCATGGACAGGCCAAGGACGTACGTGGTTCTTCGACGTGCTTTTTGCGAGAGTCAGAACAAGTGAAAAGATCGGAAAAGAGGGCAGATGACGCACAAGACAAAGGTAACGGTGTCTCCAATGTTCGCGGTTATGCTCGAGGGGGTGTAGGTCAAGGTCTGGTTGGCACCGACCAAGACTTCGATGTTGGCCGCCGAAGCGACGGAGAGGACGGAAGCGACAGCAGCAACGACAGAGAAACGCATTGTGATTGTGGGTTCTGTGTGGATTTGAAGGGAGAGGTGCAAAGAGCAAAGAAGAGCCGGCTCTGTGGTCGAAGGTGAATGAGGGGGGAAAGGAAGGGTGGGATCCGTCACCGCCCGACCCTCTCTTATCATCGTTTGATCATGCCACACGTGAATTGATCGGCTCCCTCCCGTTGCCATTGAGACAATTCTGCGCGACCACCACCAGCCAATGTGCTCACTGAGGCGACAACGACCGTCAACCAATGGGTTGGCGGCTAACGAGAGGGAGACCCGAAAGATCTCGTAGAGAGCCGTGTTCGGCTCGAGGTAAACCTGAAACTCCAGATGGAGTCCTGTACAGCTCTGGTCCGCGCCTTTCACCCGTCGAGGACAGGACGCACGAAGTCCCATTCTTCACCCCAACCAAACGACGCGCTCAACGTCGTGCCTGTGCCAAACCTCGAGTCGGCCCTCGACACCGCCGAGATCGCATTTCCGGCCCCATCACGCAAACCGCGGTCCGACCGCGCCAATCCATCCCACAGCACCTGAAAAAGAAACGCGTTCCAGAGATGCACTAACCCGTTACTTCTCATCCTCGGACACCCTCGCCTGCTCGTTCCCACCCACCACAACCTTCTCCACATCCGGCCCATTGACATCCTCCCGTCTGCCCTCCAACAGCTCGTCAATCTCCTCCAAGGTCTTTCCCTTGGTCTCGACCCAATACCACGCCACGAACGGGATCTCCAGGATGTTCCACGCCGCGTTGATTATGTACATCTTCCATCCGATCGCGTTTAGTGCGATGGGGAAGGCGAAGACTGCCATTAGGCTGTGTATGGGGGCGGAGAGTTAAGCATTTGTTCGGATGCGGAAGAGCAGATAGCACGTACGCGGTCCCGTTTAATGCGAGTTGGACCACGCCCATGCCGTTTGCGCGGATGGCGTAGTTGAGCACTTCGGGTGGGTACACGTAGAGCAGCGGTGTCCAGCCGAAGCTGTAGGAACCTGTGGGAAAACGTTGAGCACGTCGAAGATGGCGTAAAACAGGACGCAGTACCCATGAATAAGAAGATACAGGCAACCGTTGCATAAATCCCAGCGTCATTAGTGGAATTGCCGTATTCTAAGTGCAGATGTGAGAATGGCGTCTTCTGAGAGCCGAAATAACGCACTTTTCGTTAATCCTCCAACCAAGAAGAGGAACACCGTGAGCGACGTGATGCTCATAATAGCAGTCGGCTTGCGACCAAGTCGTTCGACATAATATGTTCCCGCAAGGGAACACAACAAGCAAAAGGCGTTCAGGATAATATTCTGCGGGACCGACAGTAAGTTCGGGACGATGGGACCAAAAAGAGATCGACGAACGATTTGCAGTTGGGTCGTTTGGTTCGTAATCCCCGCATTGTTGAGCATCTGCCCGAGATAGTACGACACGATCACGTTCCCTGCGACCGTGCTGAACACCGCGACGGATGTGCAGAGCACGATACGCTTCCTTGCCGGTGGAGTCTTGAACATCTGCTTCACAGACAACGGCTCGGGGAGGCTCTTCTCGTACTCGATCGCGTCGATGATCTCCTTGTACTGCGTCTGCACGACGGTGTCGTTGACGTCGCCGTTTGCGTGGGTGAGGGCAATGACGCGGAGGGCGTCTTCGGTGCGGCCTTGGTAGGCCAGCCAGCGGGGTGATTCCGGGATGAATGGGAGGATGATGATGCACATGACGCTGAACGCGCCTTGGACAGCAGACGGTGCGCGCCACGCCCATGTTGAGGTCATGAACGAGGTGCCGTAGGTTACTCCCGCCGCGATAAGCCCGCCAACATAATACGCGTCGTTGAAGATGCCCAATCCCCATGACCGCCAAGTCACGGGCAACGACTCTGCGAGGTAGGCGGGGCCTGTTAGAGCGGAGGCTGTCGTCCCGAATCCGATGAGGATGCGTGCAAAGACGAACATCCCGATGTCCTGAGCAGCCGTTTGGAGGACGACGGCAACAAGCGTTATCACGGCGGCGTAGAAGAGCGACGGCCGACGACCGATAAGGTCTGTTACTTTGCCGAAGGAGACGCCAGCGATGATTCCGCCTATCCATACGGACGCCGTGTTGAGCGCGTTGGTGACGGTGTTGAGGTCGAAGTAGGTGTTGTAGGACGCCAGAATATTCAGACCGTTGCTGGAAGACACGTTAGGTGAGCAACGAGCTATGCGGAAGGTCGTACATCATGGACCCATCGTAGCCAAAGGTCTTGGACTTGTTATCGCGCGGGTGGAGAGCGAAGAGGACCCACAAACCGTGGACGTAATAAGGGAGCACGCGACGAGAAGCACGCAAACCAGGGCGGAGGAGCGGGGAACCCAGTCCTTGGTGGCAAAGGGCAAGATGTTACCCGACCAGCGCGAGGCCATGGCGGTGGAGAAGAAGCGGCTGGCATCCTGAGAAAAGCAGCGGGGCCTTCAGTCGGGAGCCAGCAGGAGGGCTTCCATTCGGAAACAGAACAAGTCCCATCAGCGGCACGTGGTCGCCTGATAAAAAAAGTCTTCGCGAACCACGACCATGTCCACAGTCTTCAGCCTGCACGGCCAGAGCCTCAAGCTCGACACCCGCGCACACATAGAGCCCTACCTCGCAAAGGTAGATCCTACCCAAATCGAGGAGATCCACTTTGGTGGCAACACAATCGGCGTCGACGCGTCGCTTGCTCTCGCAGAGTTTCTGCAAAAGGCCACCAACCTCAAGGTTATTTTGTCTCCAAAGCTTGCCTCCGGATCCTAACCCCATTCTAGATCGCGGATTTCGCAGACATCTTCACTGGCCGACTCATCTCCGAGATTCCGCAAGCGCTCACAGCCATCTGCGACGCGCTCAAGGACAAGACCTCCCTCATCGAGATCAACCTCAGCGACAATGCATTCGGCGGCCGCTCCGTCGAGCCCATGGTCCCGTTCCTCACACACAACCGCTCCTTCCAAGTCCTCAAACTAAACAACAACGGCCTCGGTCCCGCAGGTGGCGTCGTGCTCGCCAACGCCCTGCTCGAGTCAGCCAAGCTCAGCGCAGCTGAAGGCAAACGGTCCAACCTGCGGACCGTCATCTGCGGGCGGAATCGGCTCGAGGACGGCTCGGCACCGTCATGGGCGGAAGCGTTCGCGGCACACGGGACCCTGCAAGAGATCCGCATGCCGCAGAACGGGATCCGGATGGCGGGGATCAGCGCACTTGCGAAGGGACTCGCAAAGTGCCCCGACATGCGGAGCATCGATCTGCAGGACAACACGTTCATCGCAGACGGGGAGCTCGAGGCCGTCGAGGCGTGGACGGCCGCGCTGAAGCAGTGGCCTCAACTCACTTCGCTCAATCTGTCGGATTGTGTCCTGGCGAGCGACGGCGAGGTGCCGACGATCATTACGGCGCTTGCGAGCGGGTCCAACCCTAAGCTCCAGACGCTACAAATACAAAACAACAACCTCGAATCGGAAAGTTTCGAGGCTCTTGCAGACAGCATCGCCAAGCTGCCTGCGCTGAAGCTGTTGGAAGTTCAGTGGAACGAGGTGGACGACGATAACGAGCATTTGCAGACGCTGGCGTCGCATCTCAAGCAGCGGGGCGGAAAGGTGGTTATCAACGACGAGGACGAGGAGGAAGAAGAGGAAGAGAAGGAAGAGAAGGACAGCGAGGACAAAGATGCCTTGGACGAACTCACAGAACGTCTCGGCAAAGTCGACATTCAGTAGCTTGACGATCTTTCCTTTTTCTTGGATACCATGGATTTAATGCATTGTAGCGTAGGTATTTAGATTGGTGTAGCGTTGGGTGTACCCGGTTAATGGTTGCGGAGACGCGTCTGGTCACAGCATGAGGGTGTTACCGCCCGCCAGCAAGTTATCCGTCCAACGCAGCGACGAGCCCAGAAAGGATATGATCATTACCCACAAAAGCCCTACAGTACTCATAATGCAAACGACTTCCACTCGCCAACCTTCAATCCCAAAAAGCTCGACTTGAAATCATGCCGCAGCTGCGCCTTCACAACCACATCCACCGTCGCCGGGGTATACACCTTCAGGCCCAAAAACGGCGCAGCGGCATCCGGCAAAGGCAGCGACTTCTCCTTCTGGCTCTCCGAGTCCGAATCTGAGTCCGAATCTGAGTCCGCACTGTCCTCGTCGCGCTCCGGATCTGGCGGCCCCCGCCCGAACAACACCACCTCCTTCGTATCCGTCGTTATCTTCGAGCCCGTGCGCACGGTGGTTATCGTCGTCACCGTCGTGGTCATCCCGGGAACAGTGTCCTCGTTGACTTTGGTCGCTTCCGTATCCGCGTCGTCGGACCCGTCCTTCACACTGTCGCCGGCATCCGTGGTCCCGGCGCGCTGCCTTTCTACCTTGATAGCTTGCGCTTTGCGGCTCAGGTCGAAGAGATCTTGTCCTGCGAGAATGCGTAACGGAATGGGAACGTTCTTCTCTTGCCAACTGCAAGTTGGCGTGAGTTACAATTATCCGAGATCGAGAGCCACCGCACTCAATATCCACGTCTTCTATCCGTTTAGTATGCAGCAGCGAAAACGAAAGCTTCAAACGCACTCGTCGCAACAGACTCGCTCTCGGCTCGCTGCCCGACAACGCGCGCAAGCTTGCTCTGTATCAAATCTTGGTTCTTCTCCGAGTACGGCACTTGCTCCAGTCGGCACTGTCGCGAGTAAGTCAACTAAATTGTCTCTGAGTATACGTCTGGTCTGAGCCGACGAAACTCGGACCCACATGAACGATATACTCGCCCGCCTCAAGCTCGGAGAACTCCAGGCTAACGCTTCGGGACGTGTACCGTGAATGCGGAGACGTGTCGACTGGCGCCGTTTCGCCTCTTCGGAAGAGGACGAAGTCGAAGTTCCAGTAACAGTGGGCGCCGAGTCCCCGGAAGTAACGAGCGTCGAGTTGCGATAAGACCACGACTACAGCGGTCGATGTCGAGAGCGTGAAAGTGACTAGATCCATCCAAATAAACGAATCCGGCGTTGGGAGCAGGCACACGACTCACAGCAAACATCGCCGTACCCAAACGCAGATTGCGGAAAGGGCCGCGGATGCGAGACACGCACGACCTCTGACCGGACGGTCCACGATCTGTCAAATAGCCTGCACCAGTCTCGTTAGCCTCGAAAGCAAAAGCTTCACGGACGCCAATAAACACAAATTCCGAACCTAGTCTTGTCTATCTGATCAAAAGACAGCAAGAAATCTTTGTCTAAAATAAACCAGTTCAGTTCCGCCCGAACTTTTAATCTCGGGGAAAACATTGAACGTACAGTCCATAACGAACTTGCCCGGGTCCCCAAACGTATGTCCGAGGGCTGGAAGCGCGTCCATCCATTCCGGTGTCCAGTCCTTCGACCCGTCCGACCAAGGTCCGTTATACTCTGCCTGTCCGCAAGGATTGCGCAATACGAGGAACCGCTTGCCGCCGTATTCCAGCGCCCGGAGGACGGCGTATGCGTGGTTGCCCCATAATCCGTTTACGCGTGTGTTGAAATCGCCGTTCCTGGTCGGATTGAGACCCTGGAATGAACACGCGAAGAGTCGGTCCCGGTTTGATCGAAGCAGCTCGTTGGTCCAGAACGCGTCTTTGTCGAGGATGTCCTAGATGCGTGGGTGTGGCATATATGAGCGTAATGAAGAACAAAGCTGCCGTGATATGAATCAGAGGGCAGAAGACCATACCTTACATTGGATGAAGCTCGATACGCCCCTTCAAAAAGGTGAGCTCTTCGGCCGAACGTTGTCGGCGAGTGTGGGCTTTTAGACGTACCCTGTTAGATCTTCGATTCCCTGTCGCGTTAAGCCGACGGCCGATGGGAAGGGAACGCCTGCGGACGCACCTCGCTGGCCTGAGAAGGTGGTCAACGCGGCAGAGAGAAGGAGAGCGGAAAACGGCCTACATAACCGCTACATAAAGACCCATAGTCCCCGTGTAACTTGGCATAAGCCTTTTCGACCAGCGGGACCCACGTTCCTGCTCCGAGGCCACCGCTTTTAGCGAAGAAGAGTGTCTTGTTGCCTTTTCGAGCAGAAGCGTTGTATTTTTCTTTATCGTTCTGGAAGAGTGTTTTCTCCGCTATCGAGAGTTCTTCAAATTTGGGCGTCGACGTATAAAGTAAGCTAATGAACGAACGATGTCAGAAATGAAATGATCGTCGTCTCTGGAAATGAAACGGACGAACTCATCTACGATGACACTAACCCATCGCGTGTCTCTCCAGAAGACAAAGCCGTACACCCCGCACAACTCGTCGCGCTGGAGATTATTTGAGTGGGCACTCGCGGATATGTGAAGCCGATCTCACCGCAACGCAGTATTTTTCTACTAGCGACTCGACCGTCGACGTAGCGGCCAACGCGGATATGAACCAGCAATTGGAGCACTTTTGACCTTGTATGATCTCGTTCGAGTGTCCATTGGGGAAGAATTGTGGATTATCGAACAGCTCGGTGACCCGCTGGACATCGGAGGGGTTATAGATGTCGGTTATGACGAGCCCATTCAAGCAACGGTCCTGGTCGTTCTCAACGTCGAAATCGATGTCCCTGTGGGTAATCTTTGGGTTGAATTGAGCAACCCACATCCTGAATGTAGAACGCACCGATAGCGGATATTCTTGGCTCTGCACTGTTTCGCAATGCGTGCAACGCTTAAGCGACAGTCCTCGAGCACAGTTTCCAGTTCGGGACTGCCTAGAAGCCCCACAGACTGCGAAGCTGACGGGCTGTTGGTGATTTCCCGCAATGGCGGAAGCCCAACAAGATCCTCCGTCGTGTCTGCCGCATCTGCCCTGAACAGGCGGAAGAAACTCGATGGCATAGCGGAGGGAAGGGGCTAGCGAGCCGTGGCTCGTTCGGCCGGTGCTTTTATACTGTGCTGGGAATCAAGAAGGCGCGCTCGGGGGTCCGGCGCCACAGGAAATCATGAATAGGCGATTTTCGGATGAGCGAAACGAGCGAGTAGACGCTTTTTCGGCGTGTTAGATTGTGTGCGGCTGTGGGCGCAAGATTACTTGAGTAGGTTATTTGACTGGCCCTCCGCGAAGGAGCTCCACTACGAAACGCACAGCCAGTTTTAATTTTCTAGTGCCAGGGACAGGGTCGACAATTGCGGGACCTGCGGGTCATGCGGGCGCGACGGTTCTGCGCAGAAGCAGTCTTCGTCCCGAACAGCAGGTATAGATTGTCCTTTTCGGGCACTTGCTTGAGCACTTCGCTTGACAGATAATCAATCTACGAGCGAACGAATGCCTGGGATACTCACCTTAGAACTACACACAAAAGCATCCACTCATGAACCGTTAAATTCATGTCTCTCACCGGGACCGGCCCGCGGTGAGTGAATGTCCGCCACTAGGCCTGTCTGAGAAGCACCCCGAGACACATGGCTCGCCATAAACGCGCCGTTCCAGCGGAATCTCGTGCAAGAGCAACAGCGAGTGAGCGTTGAGAGCAACAAACCAACACAGCCTTCGCATCTGATGTCAAACTGAGCGCATCTCGGGAATCCGTCGGAGCAGTCTTAGCGGGCCATCTGAACAGGACATTGCTCGGCGGCAGCTGTGCGATAAGGAAGTACCCAGCGTCGGCGGAGATATACAGTCTCGGCGTCCTCGACTTAGAACTCTACCCTCCGTGCCCGCTTGAAAACCACATGCATAGATTCCGCTGGCTACGATCTTCCTCTAACGGTAACACGAAGACCTATCCAGTCCGGAATCTAGTAAACGAGATCTAACCACTCGGTCTCTTTTCATCCACCCCAGCTTCCATCTCCTTCATCTCGGTGTCCTTCACCTCAGGGTCCTCCAGCTTTGGTTGCCCGATCCTAATCCTATTCATAGCAAACGCGCAGAGCAGCGCAAGCCCAGAAACAGGCACGCCCAACACGAACACTACGCGCAGACTCCCCGTGTACGCCCGCACAATCCCGGGGATCAACGCACTGGGCACACTGGGGTCGGTGTAAATGTCCGTCGGGGAGTCGCGGATGAGCGCCACGACAGACGCAGGCGCGGTGGGTGCGTAGCGCGCGATGGCGCTGGTAAGCGTCGAGGAGAGCACGGGCGTGGCGACCGCGAGACCGATGGTGCCGCCTAGAAGCTGGAAGAGCATCGCGAGCGAGGTGGCTTGCCCGATGAGGGGTATTGTATCTGGCATGTTAAATTCGAACCTGCGCGGGGTTGGGATCGATAAACGGGAATGGACGCGGCGACGTACTGTAGTGCCAGGAGCGCGGTCTGCATTCCTGTCCCCGTCCCCAGCCCAACAATGAGCTGCAGGATGACCAGTTCGGCAGTCGATGTGCTCGTATCGATTGTGTAGAGCACGCCAGATCCAACAGCAATGAATATCGGGGACAACACCAGCAAATGCCAGCTAATGAAAGAGAATTAGTTGTTTAAATCAAATATCACGTGATGGGACCTACTAGAACCGCATCCAAGAGATTATCTGAGCAGCACCGAGGATCGCAGCAGAGACACCGAAGAGGAACGGCAGGAGATCAACGCCGGACTTGATGGCGCTGTGGTCGCGGGCTGCCTGGTAGTAGATGGGGATGTACTAAACGCGAATGAGATGAAGTAGATGAGCAAAAGAGCAGACACACGTATGAAAACAACACGAAGCAGAAGCGCGCGAGGAAGGTAAACAGCATCAGCGCGTATCTGTGATGTTCGTCAAGCCACAGAAGTAAAAGTGTCGAGTCAACGTACATTGAAAGCGAATGGAAGATGGTCGTCGGACTCATTGCACGGTCTCCGATATACTTCTCCCAGACAATGAACAGCACGGTCAAAACAACTGCAAGAACAAGACACTGTAGATCCACTTCAGCAAATTCTCAAGGTACGTTCGTTGAACCTTACGCTGATAACAGCCTTGTCGTTCCATGGTTTCTCATTTCCGCCCCACTGAAGAGCCAGCACGAGTGTCGTCAACGCGCCCGAGATGAGAGCTACACCGAGAAAGTCCATCCGGAGGACCTGACGCATTAGGTGGGACCATGACCGTTTTGTAGGGTCAGACCCAATCGGCGGGTTGGATTCCAAAAGGAAGAGGACGCCAGCGAGGGAGACGGCTCCAACAGGCAGATTACTGCTGTTGCTGAGCAGATATGGCGAAATGGAGGAAAAGCTCACATGAAGAAACACCATCGCCATGAGACCTTGTCGGTGAACAAGCCCCCGATGATACTTCCAAGAACCACAGAAATCTGGAAGACCGCGCCAAAGATCCCGAACAGACGCGGGCGGTCTTCGAGGCGCGTTACTTGGTACATGACCTGGAACATCGCGACCCCTGCGCGCACAGATCAGTCGGTCGTTAATCGAGAATTGTAAAGCCACGCACAGATTCCAGCCGCGCCGACGCCAGCCACCGTTCGACCCGCAATCAACGCGTCGATATTTTGGCCAACTCCGCACACGAGCGATCCAAGTTGGAAGATGACAATAGCGATGAAGAGCAGCCACTTTGCCGGGAACACGCGGCAGAGTTGGCCGTATGGGAGGAGGAAGACGGCCTGTGAGAGCAGGAAAGAGCCCGAAACCCAGCCTTGCAAGTCGAACGCGTTGAAGTCCTTGAATCTCCCCATCAGCAAAACAGAAGTTTCAGAAAGCAGGCAAAACGCACCGAAGCGATGCGAGGAAGGGCAGTTGCTATAAACCCGTCAGAACAGAGGAAACTCGACAGCAAACACGACTCACCCAATATTGTTTGGTCCAAAGCCATGACGAGGACCGACAGGAGCCTGAAAAACGCGTCAACAAGCAAAGAAAACAGAGAAACGACGCGTACATCGCGGTGAACGCCACGACCAACCGCCGGCCAGTCAAAATGGTAACAGTATGGACCGGTTGCTCGAGGGGAGCCTGCGAAGTGGGTGGAGACTCCATGAAGCACAGGGTGTTGTGGATGAAGAGGAGGAAAATCCGCCACACGTGTATTTAAGCGTTCGCGATGGATACAAGTAAACGCACGGCTCCGAATGACATGACTGGAAAGTTGGGGGCTGACGCGCGTGTGGCTACGAAGTGGCCGGAACGCTTCCAATCGACACGTTTGCGAAGGCTGCGATTCCTCGTCGGCATTGGCTCGCGGTACCGTCGAAGGCAGCGAGCTGTGAGGACCTCTGTAAGCACAGCCTGGTGACTGTGCGTTCGCTGCCGCTCATTGCCTGCAAGACCAGGCAGAACGAAGAAGCGTGGCCTTCATTTAGCTGGGGATGCGTGGACGACGGAAGAGGAAGGAAAACAACATGATGGTCGAGGACCAGTTGAGGTGAGGCACGTGCTTTGTAATAGATGAAGCTCGTTCGGTTGACTGTAGGAAAGAAGAGGCATCGTCTTCTAACGTCGGGGAACTAATGGATTAGAGGGGACTCTGAAAGCAGATCGAAAACAGGCAACAACTTCTAACAGGAAAAGAGACACAAAAAAAATCCACCCAATATTACCGTTCACTCTGCAACCTCTGGATATAACCTCTCATCCACGCCTCGTAACCACCACAATCTCCACATCATCGATCTCCACCGCATCCCACTCCAAATCGTCCTCGGACGAGTCCGAGTCGTTGGCATACGGGCCAGGCCCCGAATTCGAGCGAGCCACCAAGCCGATACTGCGTTGACGCGCAATCATCGTGCACTTGAGGTGCTGGTGCCGCAGGACCTGCACGCGGAGCGGGGTGAGGTATGATGAGGTTCCGACGAGGGGCGGTCCGTGGACCGCGGCGACGATGCGTTGGCGCATGGCGCGCCGTTCGGCTGGGGAGGGATCCATTGGTGGGGATGGGGATGGGGGTGTGAGGGGAACGGGTGAGCGCGAGCGCTGAAATCGCGTTAGTTTGCATTTGGTGTGAAGAGAAAAGAAGAGAGCAGACGGACCAGCGCTGTTAGCGCCCGACACAGCACGGCCGAGACGGCGGAGAAATAGAGGCTGTTTTCTGAGATGTCGGGGTCCTCGTTGATCACGTCCCGAGCGGCGCAGAAGATATCCATGGGCCATATGGTGCCTTTCGGAGCAAGGAGTGCCTCAACACTGCACCAAAATCATCAGCTATGGCAGGCGAAGTAACCAGCTAACGCACTGCGCCGAATTCATGGCGCGAAAAACGACTTCTTCAATCCGATCGCGGTAAGACGAGTTGGGCAGCGAATCATAGTCGTCCAGGGTGATGTTGCGCTTCGGAGTGGCGGCAGGGTCGTAGCGGAGCAGCGTTGAGGACGTCGGCATGTCTTGGTTGGTGTCTTCTGGTCGGGGAAACCCCTCACGGGAAAGCAGGAATGGACGAGCAGACGTAGTACTTATAGGGCGGCAGAGCGGAGGTTTGACATTTTTTGTCTCAGCTTGAGCCGTAGGGGTCGCAGGTATCGTGGCTTGTGCCTGTCTTGCAATCGTACGAGTTAATTTATCGTCCACGGAGGGGATGGTGGATGCGCTTGTGCGTCTGCTGGCGGAGACTAGTTGTGCGGTAATTAACAGCTGGGTCGTCTTGTTCTAGGTTGGGCTGAGCCGGGAAGCATCCGGCGGATAAGACTCGCGGATTCGCGGAGAATGCAGAGCGAGGAGGTCGAGAGCAAGTTCCAGCCAGACACGTGTTCTCTCGATTCTTGACTCTAGACCACCGACGCGCCGACCCCACACGTCCGCTGCGCACAACGATGCTCGGGCTCTTGGTCATGTCTGCGCTGCTGGGTGCATCGTCGTTCCTCTGCGGGATGGTTCCCCTGTCTTTTGCCCTTTCAAGTGCGTGCCTGTTTCGCTTCTCGTGCGAGGCTCAAAATATTCGCTCTAGAACAACATATTTCGCGTTTCTCGACGTTTGGCTCTGGTTCTTAAACTCCACCTTCTCGCACCAAGCCTTGAAAGCTAAAGAAACGCGGTCCCGCAGGTATACTCATCGGTACCGCCCTGGGAATCATCATCCCGGAAGGCATCGACACACTCGCGGCCGCACAACCGTCCGGCACTCTCCCCACCGACCAAATAGCGCTGTCTCTCATCGTCGGGTTCACATTCATGCTTGTCGTCGAGCAGCTCATCGCGCCTGGCGCCCACTCGCATTCACTCTCGACAACAAAAGAGCTGCCACTACCTCTGCACGCGCGGAATCCAACAGCAACCTCGACGGTGTTTGATGCTGACTTGGGTGATACGGAGGTCGAGCCTGGTGCGCCCGAGACGCCCGAGCCGGCGGGGTTCATGCAGGTAGATGGCGTTGCGGAGGACGTGCGGCACAGCAAGGCGAAGGCCTTCCCGCTCACCTTTGGGCTCGTTATCCATGCATTGGCGGATGGGCTCGCACTGGGCGTTTCCTCCGTCTCTGGGTCGGCATCGGCGGGACACGATCTGTCGTTGATCGTTTTCTTCGCGCTCATCATACATAAAGGTGCGTGCTGTGCTGTGCCTGTCGTATTCTTTGAGGTTCTGACCCTTTGGTGGTAGCTCCGACGTCCCTTGCGCTGACCACTGCGCTCCTCAATACATCCCTCCCCCGCGCAGACTGCCGAACACATCTCGCAGTCTTCGCAGCATCCACACCAGTCGGCGCGATCCTCTCCTACCTCATCCTGTCCTTCTTCTCCGAGGGCTCGACGCAATCGAGCTGGACCGGCCTTGCACTGCTGCTTTCTGTGTGTCCTCCCTCGGCTTATCTTATCTTATCGTCTTGCTCACGTGATGCTTCTGTAGGGCGGCACCTTCCTCTACGTCGCCACCGTCCTACAACCCGTCTCGCATTCGCACTCGCACGGCGAGGACGAGAGTCAATCGCATCAGAGAGACCGCGAGATGACACCAGCGATGCGCGTCGCGCTCATCTCGGCGGGGATGATCACACCTTATGTGATTGCGCATGTGCTGTTGCCCGATGTGCATTGAGGTCGAGGTGGATGGTGCGCGCGACGGTCGTGGGCTGGGTTGAGAGGAAGCCATGTACTGTAAATGAGCCGACTGACCGAGACGGATATTGTACTTGTACGTTTATGTTTGTGGCAAGGGATATGATATAACCTTGAGGTTGCATTGATTCCGCTCCACATACGCTGCCACAAGTTGAGCAAAAAGTGCCGTTTGAGGTCGACGAGAGGAACTACTTACTCTGTCACGTGCGCCAAAGTGGCTTGATCCCGACGCTCATGCAGATCGCGTCGAGCTCGCCATTCCCGGAACACCGACGACTGCGGCGTCGGAAACCCGGATTCCGACGACCTACGGAGTGTGGTCACCCTCATCGGTCAGCGCGGCATCGCTTTCGCATTCAACGCCCGTCGATCCCCCAAAACGGGACGAAAATTCCGCTTCTTCGTCGACGCACGCAAGCACTGCTGGCGACTGCGTAAAGCTTCATTCCTGGCGACCGGCTCGAAATAAAAGGTCCACGGCTCGAGGTGTGTTTGTTCATTCTATTCTCATGCGTCTTTCTGCGCTTGTTTTCCTCGCATTGCACCTTTTCTCACCTTCCTATGCCGCTTCGCAGAGCAAGAGCTCGAACGCGATTCTCTCCTCGGAGTTTGGCGACTTTGTTGTTCAAGTTTTGAAGGATTGGAACTCGCATGCTGGTGTTGCAGTCGCAGTCGTGCGTCAGAACGGACACGGTGGCTGGATTGTCGAGGTACGACACTTCTAGAGGTTTTCCTCCTCACTCGCTCACTCCTTCACAGCAAGAGGGCTACGGCCATGCCAAAGCAGACGGCACTCCCGTAACCCCCGACACGCTATTCGCCATCGGCTCCGAGTCGAAGCTCTTCGACATCATCTCGACGGGCCTGCTCATCTCCAACGCGTCGCTCGCAACACCAATCACTTGGACTTCCAAGCTTGTGGATATCATGCCCGGCTGGGAACTCATGGACCCCATCGCGTCCGCAGGGGCCACGATCGTCGACCTAATGAGCCACCGCACGGGTATGCCGCGGCACGACGTATCTCAGACGCGCAACGACACGATTCCCAATATCGTACGTGGTTCTCCGTTCATTCCAATAGCGCACAACTAAACTGACTGTTCCATAAAGCTCGGTCGCATGAAATACCTCAAGCCATCCACCGAATTCCGCGAAACGTTCCAATATAACAACCTCATGTACGAAGTCCTCTCGTACCTGCCGACGGTCCTCCTCCCGCATCAACCGCCGTTCTCGGAATACGTGCAAGAGAACATCTTCGACCCGCTCGGGATGAACTCCTCGACGTACTCGTCCATAAGCGCGAACGCGACTGGTCGGATGGCGGATAGCTTTGGCCGCGTTGGGAACACGACGACGAATCCGTTGTTGCCGACGGAAATTTACCCGATGCCTTTTTGGCTGCCGACTGGTGAGGCCGGGGACTGTGAGTTGGCTTCGCATGTGCTTGAAATGGGTGTTGACCAGGAATATGCAGTCGCGTCGGGTCCGGGTGGTGTCATAACCAGCTTGAGGGACATGGTACGTTCTCGCTCGCCATCACGTGCTTTGAATGCCTTTTATAACCGACGCAGGTCGCATGGCTGAAGATGCTCATCTCGAACGGAGTCGACACCAGCACCAACGCCACCGTCGTCCCCACCGCTGTGCTTTCTGAGATCACCAGTGGAATCACAGTCTGGCCGTTCATTGACCCGTGCGTTGCTTCGGCGCTGGCTTGATCGTGGACTGCGCTGACCGTCTTTTCTGCAGATATCCTGAGCTTTCGCCTGGAGCGTACGGCGGCGCGAGGTTCGGGAGCTCGTATCGCGGACATGGTACGCGTCTTTTCCTCGCAATGTATGTATTTGCTCATCGAAATACGTAGATCTTTTCGAGCATGGAGGCGACGTCCAGGGTAGGTCAAGTATCTTGACGGACCCGCGAAACCGTCTTTGAACGCTTTCCAGGATTCCACAGCATGGTCACTTGGTTCCCGAACGACGGCGCCGGTGTGGTCGTCATGATCAACGACGATCTCAGCTATTATCGTGAAATTGTCCGGTACCGTGTTTTCGACCTGCTCTTTGGCTTGGATCCTATCGACTGGAATACGCGGTTCGTGCCTCTACGTTTTTCAGTGGGATTCTCGCTCAACGTATCGAAGGTATCAGCAGCAGGCCGTCGAGACCGCCGCCGCGGTCGCGTCCTACGTGAACACACCCAGCCCGGGCGTCAACGCAGTCCCGCCTAGCGTGGGGTACGCCGCTCTCTCGGGAGTCTACTCCAACTCGGGGTATCCCTCGCTCGAACTCTGCGCCATCGCGCCACCCGCCGCATCACATGCCAGTGTACAGACCGACTCGTGTTTGGCGCTGGCGACGACGCTCAATGCGAGTTTCCCACAATACGTGTCGCGCGACCCCGACGTGCCGATGTTCGCGTTCACTTGGGATAGCCTGGCGGCGGAGTATGTTGCGCTGACGCATTTCGATGGGGATTTGTGGAACTTGACTGGGTGGTCGGGCTTGGTACGTTTTCTTTTGTTTCTTCCTCGTTTGTTCTCTCTTCGTCCGAGCTGAAACAGCCGCGCAGCCAACCGACCCGCACAACGCGTCCTCCGCGCTCTGGGCATACGACGCGGGCTTCGCGGGGACCGTCGCGCTCACCGGCACTGACGCGAATGGGACGGTTGGCTTTGGGTTCCTAGGCGGGATTTGGGGCGCGGGTGTGGGCGTTCCGGACCCGGTTGTGACGAATACGACGACGCCGGATGAGGCGACGGAGGTGTGGTTTGCCAAGCTTTAGGGTGTGTATGGTATGAGCGCGCTTTCGGGTTCGAGAGGAGGAGGATGTTAATTCGATGACAGGGTTATAGTGGCTTCGACTTGAGCGCAGGATCTTGTTGTTGTGAATGGTACTCCGTCCAATGCCGATGCGGAATAGGGCTAGAAGCTTTGTGATGGCGAACATGGTGGTGTTGCTCGCTGTTGCTGTCGTGAACTTCTTGCGCAAGCGCATGCTGGTGGGCGGGTGAGGTATGCGCTTGTAGACGATGTCGACCAGCTTTTAATTCATGTTTTTCCCCCCTCGGGGTGGGTTTTCTGCGCGTGCCGGCGCGACCTCATCGTCCGCAGCAATCCAAATCTGTCGCCTCCCGCTCAACGCACTTCTGCCGCTTCATAATTGCTCCACGAGATGGAGAGCTGAATACGGCCTGCCAAGGCGCGTCGGGAACACATGTACAGATTCAGATACGTCGTGAAAGCGGCCAGGGCAGGCCGCATGTCGATGGGCTTGAACGCGTTGGCATTGGTGGTGGCGCTAAACTCGCGCTTGGCGCTCTCTTTACGCGTCTCCAAAGCAGGCGTTCGTCTTCTTGTGGGCCACGGTGTATGATGTAACTTGGTCCGTCTGCGGCGTCTTGAGAGCGGCCTACACATATCCAGATCAAGATGGTGGTCTGGACTTTGCGCGGGTCAGCGCAGTTCGGTGGATGGGTGATTGGGTGCACGGCGCCAATAAGAGTCGAGTTCATATAAGCTGTCTGACTTGCTGCCTCAGTTGGGTGTTGACGGGGTGTTTGGTGGTGGCGCGAGGAACGTCGGTGAGCGAAATCGAAGAGAAGCGGTTGAGGTGGTTGCTAGAGACAAAATAACACGGCCGATTGCGGGAAGGTGAGACGAAACGAGAATAAACTCGAAGGCACGGACGCGTCCATAGTTGGGTTGAAGGGTTGATAGGTCCCGAACGGTTGATGAGCAGCAACGCGGGTCAGCAGGCCGTCGATAGGCTAGTATAGCACTCTCCTCTCTTCCTCCTCTTCGTTCACCTTCACCTCCTTGTTTGCGTGGGGCAAAGCCTTGCATCGGCACCGCGTGCCGCTGGCTTTTCCTTTGGATCTGGTTGTTCTGTGCGGATTTAGAAGGCGGCGTCGAATTTCGAATCGAAGGCGGTTTATGCAATCGAGTGGCCTGGTCTTCTCCGCACTGCGACCACGATGAGCAACAGAGGGCCCCCACCACCGAGCCTCCAGCCTGGGGTGCGTTTTTCTGTGATTGTTTTCTTGAAACGGGGCTCACGTTATGTTGCTGTCAAGGGCGGCGCTCACGCCCTTCATCCTCACCCACCACAACCACCACCACCTGCCCGCTACGCGCCTCCAAGCCAGCGGCCCACGATGCTTCCACAGCAGCAAGCCCAACAAAGACGAGGGCCGTCGCCTGGGGTCCCGCCGCAAAACTATCCGGGCGGCCAGCCGCAGCGGAGGCCGTCGCAGCCATACCAACAACCCCCACCTCCACAATTACAACGACAACCCTCTGCTCCTACCCCAGACGCCTCACGGCCGCTTCTCCAGAGGCAGCCATCCCGACCAAACCAACCCCAATACCCTCCCCAACAACACCATCCACAGCCGCCGATGCCCGATAACCTACCCATGCCGGCCTTCATGCCCCCTTCGAGGCCAGGCATGATGTCCCCGTCCGACTCGCAAGCGACGCTGTCCACATTGCCGTCATCCTCGTCCAGGACAGAGGACATGCTCATCCGCGGCACGGACGATGACCTCCAGCAAAACGACCTCTTCTGGCGCCGCTTCAATGCCAGCGCGGCCAATGCCCAGCTTCCCGACGCCGAGAAGAGGTGTGTGGGCTGCTTCTCTTCCACGTCGCTTCCGCTAATTATGTGCTGCTTAGCTCGTGGCTAGAGAAAAACGAGGGCAAGTCCTCGCGCTATTATCGTCTCCTGTGGATACTCGGCGTCGTATTCGTTGTGGTGCGTCATACGTTATCTTCGATCCCGTACAAGCCTCACTCCTGTGCAGCTCGCTGCAGGGGGCATCGCGATCGGCATATACCTGTCGTTCCACAGCAACTCAAATATACGACCAGACACCCTCGGCGGGCAGGCCGACAACACGTCAGCAGCTGGTGCCGTCGCTGCGACCGCTGGCGGGGACAGCGGCGGTACCACTGCTGCCGTCATTACCGTGGACGGCACGACCATTGCCTCGAGTCTACACGTCAGCCCAACGAACACCGTCGCATAGCGCATTTGCAATCCCGCATACCGCATCGTTCTCCTTCTCGCATGGACACTTTCCTCCACCGGCTGACCCCACTGTGCCATGCGTGCTATCCTACTTCGCTAATACGAGCGCTACACACATCCTCCGCTCGCTGCCCAAGGGCAAATCCGTCATTCGTTTGCACCCTTTTCTGACTTCTCGTCCCTCTTTAGAGTTACGACTACGTATACAACTACCGCCCACACACACAATAACTTATCCCCTCCACAATTTTTCTTCCAACCTTTACTTCTGCTCGCTCTCGCATGTCCATGTAGCATTACCCTCAAGTATACATACAGGTTTCAAACGGTCTCTTCTTGCTCCGCTGTTGGCGCTGTTCGGGATGCAGGATGCTGCGCGGTCGGTGTTGCGATATTTTGGACCTAGAGCGAGCTTTTCGTTCCTCCGTGCCGAGTCTTCCCCGGTGCGCGCTATTTTTTCTATTCTTGGGTATGATCCCCGCCTGCTGCGGACTGTAAGCGCGCCGTGAGCGCGCGTCCGATATTGCGGCCTGATTGCGGCTGCTTTTTTTTTTGCCGAGAAGGCCGACCTCGTCCGGAGGCTGTTTTTCGTCAACGAGGACGCCGGGGTGGGTGTGGGGTGGTGTAGCTGACGACCGCCGGTCCGCCATGCAGGTACTCGATCGGCGCAGCGGCTGCGATCCGGCTTTGGCCATGCGGCGACGTCGACATGTCGAGAAAACGGTTCGCATCAAGCGGGCACCCACAAGGACCCAACTGCTCGACGACGTCAGGGCCGACGTCAGCCCGCTTTCTTTCTCGACAGCGACGCGTGCTGGACCTGGCCGAGGTCGTCGGTGGGTTTCGGCGCGTAGTCGCGATTTCGGAATGTTTCGGGGGCCAGGTTCAACTTGAAGGCTGCTTGGCAAGCCCAACGCGCACATCGTACTGAGCATCCATTTGGACTTGTTTGGTTACCTACGAATTAGTTGCAATTGTTTGGTCTAGTCACGCCGCAACAACTCTTCCCTGATCCACCACGATGGAGAACGCTTATATCCTTACGCTTCCACCCGAGATCATTGCAGAGATCTTCCAAGCCTACTTGCCGGCCTACCCACTGTGTCCGGATATATTCACCAACGACTCTCCTATCCAACTCGGTCATATCTGCAGCGAATGGCGACAAGTCGCCCTGTCCACTCCTTCACTCTGGAGAGCAATCGGGATCTACGCACACCCGCTGGGTTGGTCCTCAAACACTAGCCAAAAAACTGCGATGCATCGAAACCTTCCTCGAGCGCTCCGGCCCGTATCCTCTTTCGATCCGCCTAACAAGCACTGGCCATAACAGTCCAGACAAGCCATCGAGAGAAACTCTCATCGACGCTTTGTGGCCGCACCGTGCGCGATGGCAATATCTCGTGCTCCATGGTCATCGAGCTGCCTTGGCGCGAATCACCGGGACGTTTCCCCAATTGCTCGGTGCAGAGTTGGTCGCCTACTCTGAGATCATAAACGAACCGTATCCTCAGCTTCCACAGCTAGAGGCCCCAGCACTCCGCTCCCTCTCGCTATGGCATATCGCCTTGACGAGCGTACCCGTCGCCCACCAGTTAACCACAGTATACTTGACGAACTACGCGCCGGTTGAATGCGTGCCGTTCCTGCACCAATGCCCCAACCTCGTCTTCCTCTCCGTCACATTTAACGACCTCCCCAGAGATCTGTATCTGCTACTTTTGTCCTTACCACCACAAAAAATCCATTTCCCGCAACTCCGAACACTGGCACTGCAAACTCCCCGACCTCTAGCACATGTCGACTACGATGTCCTTCAGCGGTTCTTGGTGCCGTCCGTTCGTCGATTGCAGATCTCGGCGCACCTGCTGGAGTCGGATCCCATCGGGAAAATCCGCGCCCTCGTCGCGCAGTCGGGATGCCGCCTTGACGAATTGCGAGTCTTGGATCCACGCTCGGAATTCCGGCTCCTGGAGTGCCTCTATGAACCCGAGGGGAAGGGCTTGAAAGATATCGCCTCCGTGTACCAATTGGAAAGCGGGGGATTTAGAAGAGCGGAATGGGCGGAAGATGCGCTTCCATTTGGTGTAGAATTCCGTTGACCACATATTCTATCATAGCACTTTCTTCATAAATGCAATTTCCAAACACTCCACTCCTGCATGAAGCTCCACAACACGCAGAATTGATTCCGCGTACTCTGTCGGTCGTCTTCACAACCTATTCAACACTCCACTCAGGGGCGCGGAGGAAGAAACAAAGAATCCACATCGACATCGCATCACCCTGGACCCACATCACCCAACAGTCAACTTTCTTCACAACCTGGACTTGGGGACTAGGATTCGTTGCATTCATTCAGCTCTCCAACGAAAAACCAGACAATAAGCAGGTAAGTAATAACTATAGCACACACAAGAACTGGTAAGAGGTAGAACAAGCAGGGATTACGAAGGAAGGAGTTTTATGTACACGAGAACACAACAGAAAAAAGTGCGAGAGAAGAAATGAAAAAAAGTCAAGGAGTAGTGGATAGTTTGTTTGCTTGTATGAGTGCGGGGCGGCGGCGGCATGTGGGAGGGGGCGTGTGGGTGCATGAGGCGGCGCGACGATGAGGTCGGCGGAGCAGGGTGTCAAGTCGACAAATTCCGATTAGGGATATGAACAGTAGACTTTCTTTCCATCGCGCCGAGTCGGTATGTATGCAAGGGGTGGTGGGTGAGAGGGTATCGATTGCGTTAAAAGAGCGGACGGGACGCGCTTTCTCCTCTCGGAGTGCACGTATCCCAAGGAAAATATACAAGCAGGTGTATGCGAGTGTGAGTGTGTTGCGTTCGGATGCTGGTGGGGTTTTGGAGGGATGTAGGTGCGTGCGTGCGGCGGGGTGTGATCAGTCTATGCGATAAATATACTCCTTCACGTTCACAACGCCTCTTCGGGCTCCAACCGCGCTTGGCGCTGATTCCGCCTTGCATGGCCGGTCGGAACGGGCTCTCGCCGCGCAACAGTGTTGGTCGCGCTGACATGCAGCTCCGACGACTTGCCCAGAGCACCAGCAGCGGCCGTGCCGGCACCCTTGCCCGTCGCCACAGCAGTCGTGGGCGTAGGAATCGCACTCTCGTCCGCAGCCCCGCCAATGGTCTCGGGCCGTTCGTTCGAAGCGCTCTTCTCCGCGACGTAAACACCGATGCCAATGCCCGCGGCGGCGCAGATGACGAGGATCATACCGACGACCCAGACCCAGCGGCGCAGGTTGCTTGTGCCGCTCTGGTTCTTCTTAAGCCACGCAGACGGGCCTTTCTCCTGGGGGTCCTTGGCGACCATGCTGAAGCGGCGCCAGAACTGGTCGCCTTTCTGCCCAGGACGGGGACGCGCGAGCGGCGCCTCTTCGCCCTCGCCGCGCATGATGAGGCCCTTGGTCTCGGAGAAGGAGACGGAGGAAGAGTCCATAGTTGCGGTGCGTTGTGGGCGAGCGAAGACGGGGGGTGATTGGGGTGACGGGGGCGCCGAGCGGGTGGGGCGAACCGGTAGGCGATGGGGTGCCAAAGGGAGAGCCGGGGCTCCTCCCAATGTTGAGGTTAGGCGGGGGAGGGTTAATACGCAGACCGCCGGGGGCAGCAGTCGGAGCGGGACGAGCAACGTTGCCGCCGTTCATGTTGTTGAGCGCAGCAATGGGCGCGGCGTATCCTGGTCGCGGGGCAGCAATCGGAGGCGGAGAACGGGCGGGACCGCTGGCCATGGGCATCGGCATGGGCATTGCGTTGCCGTGGGGGTTGGGCACCGGCATCGACGGTCCGGAAGGCGCAGCTGGCTTGTTATACTGCGGCGGCGGAGTTTCGAACCGCGCAGGCGTCGCGAACCCAGCTTTGGGCGAAGCGCCGGTGGCAGCAGCGAGAGCCGCGTTCTTAGAAAGCGGCTTCTTGGGCGAAGAAGCCATCCGTGTACGGCGCATGTCCTCCTCGTCGTCGTCGCTCTGGTCGTCGTCGTCCATCGCATTCATGAATCCCATCCCGAGCCCTTCAATCCCGCTCGTCCGGTTCCCCGTGCCCTTGTCGTCGCCAGGACTGAGGTAGTTGTCATAACTATTTCGAAGCAAAATTTTGTCAGTTGGTGGGTTCGAGTAAGAAGCAGCGACGACGGACACATCGTAAGCCGAAGAGCGAGCGTCTCTCGGAGCCTGCGTGGTCTTGGGCGGCCGGGGACGAGCTTGGGGCTGCTGCTCGTACACACTGTCGGGTTCGTCGGTCGCAAAGGGAGGTCTTCCAGCAAGCGGGGGTGCCATGGCACACGAATAAACAGCAACGCGGAGAAAGGAATGTGGTGCCGGGGAGTGCGGCGTGCGTCGGGAGGTGGGAGGGAAGAGGAAGAAGGGACAGCGACGACAAGCCAAGGTGATCTCCCATCAACACGCCGCGTGCTGGCTTCGATTTCGACTTCGGATCGCTTGTCATGGGTCCTCCGGCTGTTGGCCTCAGCAGCGCAAAGTTCAGACGACGAGCATCCCACAAGACTAAGAAAGAACAGTGGAATCTGTAAATAAACTCCTTCCGCTGTGCCTCCTCCTCGACATCGCACCGAATGCTCCGGGTTTCGTCCGTCGCTCAAAATAATGACACTGTGGGGTAAGTATTTTATAGTGTTTAGGGGATCGGGATGCGGGTTCGGAAACGAGCATGCATAGAGTGCGTCGAGTAAGGCGGTTTGGTTAGGCGTCCGAACAAGCTGCTCGACTGAACTTCTCGGCATCGCACCCTCTAAATCGTCCTCGAGCAATTAAACGCTAAGCGCCGCCGCCGCTGACGTTGACCGGTCCCATGCTTAAGAGAGGGGTTATCGACGTTGTAAGTCCTCCTGAGCTCGGAAGTTGACGGTGCACGTGGTGGGCACGGTGAACGGTTGTCGTCAATGGTGTTCTCGAGTAGGCGGCAATGCGCGTTGTGGCGAAGAGACGGACTTTGACGAGAGCGACTTGGTGGTCGAGAGTAAAGGTCACGGGAAACATGGTATCATGGTTCTCCACCAATTCGCACCTATCTAGTTCGCAACCTTGGCAAACCACACTTCCGTCACCTCATCCACAGTCTTCGTCGCGCTCGTGATCGCTGGATCCGGGACACCAACGCCCGCTCCCCAAAACCCGCCAAGAAAACCAAAGCCCACGGTACCATTAGCGTCGGTGCCTGTGACGGCGAGCATACCCTCGAACTCCGCGTCGTAAGCCCAAAGCGGGGAGGACGCGTTAAGTGGGTTGGTCGGCTACGAGAAGCTCGGTCTCAGTATATGGGAGCTGAGTGAGAATGGACGCACCAGCCCCGACCAACCCGTCAAATTCCACACATCGCCATCGAAATGCGTGAGTGAGATGTATTCTGCCGAGACGCGGTCCCAAGTGAACGCGAACATCGGCACGTTCGGGTCCCGGGGCACGTATTGTGGGAACGTCGTGTTGATAGTCGTCCCCAACGCCTTGCACGCGTCGGTTTGAGATGCAGAGGGCGGTGCAATGGCACAAAGTTCAAGCGTGGTGTATCCTGGGTTGGAGTAGACCCCCGGGAGGGCATCGTACCCCACACTCGGCGGCGTGGCGTTTGCGGGGCTGGGTGTACCGGTGACGTAGGCCTCGACTGCGGCGGCGGTTTCGACTGCCACTTCCTGGAACCGCGTATTCCAGTCGACTGGATCGAGACCGAAGAGAGTGTCGAATACGCGGTAACGGATGATTTCACGGTAGTACTCGAGGTCGTCGTTGATCATGATGACCACGCCGGCGCCGTCGTTCGGGAACCAGGTCACCATACTGTGGAATCCTATTACAAGGAAGTTAACAGGAGCTCGCAGTAATATCTTTGAGTTGGTTCACCTAGCACATCGCCTCCATGCTCGAATAAATCTGGTTGTATACTTGAGAAAGAGAATTTTGACGGGGAGAAGGACGCATACCATGACCACGATATGAGCTCTTGAACCTAGCACCCCCATAGGCTCCTGGTGAAAGCTCGGGATAGCTGCGCAACGAGTCAACAGTCGGTAACTTGCGGCGACAAGTATACGCACGAGTCGATATACGGCCAAACCATGATTCCGCTGGTGATTTGAGCGAGCACGGCTTCGGGGACGACCGTAGTGTCGGTGTCGGTGTTGACGCCGTTTGCCATGAGCATCTTCAGCCATTCGACCTAATCGCGATTGAGTCAATGCCGATCACGTGATCAGAACGTACCATGTCCCTCAGACTGGTGATAACACCCGCAGGACCAGACAAAACTAGAGGCTTCCTTTCAGCACGGAATCGTAAGGACCTCAATATGTGCAACTCACAGTTCCCGGCATCCCCACCAGTTTGAAGCCAATACGGAAGTGGGTAGATCTCCGTCGGCAATAACGGGTTCGTCGACGCATTCCCGGCGCGGCCAAAGCCACTCGCCAGCCGACCCGTCGCGTTGGCGCGAGTAAACGAGTAAGTCGACGAGTTCATCCCGAGCGGGTCGAAGATATTCTCTTGCACGTATTCCGAGAACGTCGGTTGGCCCGGAAGGAGGACGGCCGGGAGGTACGAAAGGACTTCGTACATGATGTTGGTGTACTGCAAGGTGTCGCGGAATTCGGTTGAGGGTTTTAGGTATTTCATGCGACTGAGCTTTGAGGGAAGGCTTTAGTTGCGGCCTTTTCGGTTCAGGGAACGACTTACGATGTCGGGAAGCGTGTCGTTGGCGGCCTGCGACGCATCGTGTCGCGGCATGCCAGTACGGTGGCTCATGAGGTCGATGATCGACGCCCCGGCGGACGCGATGGGGTCCATGAGTGCCCATCCCGGCATAATATCAACGAGCTTGGAGCTCCAAGTGATCGGTGTTGCGAGCGAAGCGTTGGAGATGAGCAGGCCGGTGGAGATGATGTCGAAGAGCTTCGACTCGGAGCCAAGGGAGAACAGTGTGTCGGGCGTTACGGGGGTGCCGTCTGCTGTAGCATGTCCGTAGCCCTTCTGCTGTAGAGCAATGAGCAAATGGAGAGCTGCAACTAAGGCAAGACGCGCAGCATACCTCAACATCCCATCCGCCTTGTCCGTTCTGGCGCACGACGGCAACTGCAAGACCGGCTGGCGAGTTCCAATCTTTCAAAACTTGGGAAACAAAGTCGCCAAATTCCGAAGAGAGGATCGTGCTAGAGTTATTGCTCTGCGAAGCGGCATAGGAAGATGAGAAAAGGTGTAATGCGAGCAAAACAAGGGTAGAGAGACGCATAAGTTTGGGGAGATGGACGAACAACTCACCTTGCGTGCGCGCGCATTTTATTCGCACAGAATTTCACCAAGAAGCAAGCCCGCGGTACAGAATTACGCTTGCATTACGCAGTGGAAGTGTGGGCCGACAGAAAGAAGGAGATTTAATCCCGTCGTGCGTGGCTATTGAATGGAAAGCAACGCTGCATTGATCAACGAGGGATGACACCGAGGCGCAGTACTCCGAAGAAGTCGATGGATTCGCCTCCGGCGAGCGGCGAACGTGGTAAAGCAGACAGCATGAACGTTGGAAGCAAGGACTGCTGCACGTGACGGGTCCCGAGAATCTTCTCCGCCTGCTCGTTTCGCCGCTGGTAGTACCCAGGTCGAGTTTTATGGCGCCGCAAACCACCATTATTTTAAGGATAATCTAACGCAACAGCGGATCTACCTCAAATTCTTCTCTGCTAAAGAATAACAATCCCTTGCTCCACGTCTTTGGTAGCGCACTCTCCACCGCTCGCGAAAAGGCGTCAAGCACGGCGAGGAACTGCGCAGGACGCCATCCAGTGAAGGAAGTATTGCAGAATATCCAGTGCACGGCCTTGATTGTGTTGTTTTCGACGAGAGCATCGTCGAGGGTTTCCATAAACGAGCCCAACGGCTGGCCGAGAAACTCCTGCAGCTGATGCCCGTCGATGGACATGGTCACATGGATGTCAATGAGTCGGAGAGCAGGGCTGACGGACGAGGGGAGTAGGTTGACGATGACGCTCTGAAGGAGCCACGCGGGCTTGAATGTCTGCCCATGCAACTCCTTGTCGACACGGACGGAGAGATGTGCGAGGTTCGGGAGGTATTTGGGGAGCGATAGCTGAGGTTGTACGTCCAGGTGTACTATGGCTGCTTCCATGAGCGTGGATGGCCAAAGAGAGCTTGACCGTGCTCACCTGAAAGGTTAACGTCGGGAATCCATTCGTTGAATTGGATGGATTCCAAATGGTTTGCAGTCGCGCAACACAGAGCAACAAGGGAGCTCAATAGGTTCGATGGGGTCAAGTGAATGGAGAGAGTTCGGAGAGACTTGGTATAATAACCAAGTTGCGGATCGAGCAGGAGGTCCACAACTGTTGGAGATAACGGCGTGTTGAGGACGTGCAAGGAGTTTTCGGCCAATCTGTCGTCGGTGGTAGCCACAGGACCGGCCTCCACGCGCAGGGATCTGAAATAGGCACTCGAAGCCACAGATAACAGGATCTGGAAGTCGCGCATTGGGACGTTCTCGGGGCCCTCGACAATAACTCGACGAATCGAACCCGGAGGTTGGCGAGTTAGCCACGCAAGCAGCACTTGAATAGGGTCGCCGTGGCGGTCGCGTTGATCCCAATCCCCGAAAGCCACCAAGCAGACCTCTTGCGTGGCCGTCAACTGAGCAAGGATCCTCGCTAGGACCCTCATCCACGTGACACGAGCTCTCCGCCATGGCCCCATAGGCGAAAATTGGATTCTGAGCTGCCGCACATATCGAGCAAGATGTGGAGCGCTCTCGAGTCGCGTAGCAGGCTCTTCAGAAATCCAGTGCGATCCCGTATTATAATCGCGCAGTATCAGGATTTTGAGCAGCTGAAAGAGGCGTTTCTGGCACGGACCGCGGAAGACAGATGCGGCAAGGGAACAGCATTTGAGGGTAGGCTTGTCGCGGATATGTTCGCCAATGACTTCGATGAGTTCAGGTGGAAGTTGGTCCATGGCGGTCGGAAGAAAGCCCGTGACAAACATGGGTTGCTCTTGACTTGCATGCCTCGCGACCTCCCTGGCTTCTATTGGGATGCCGAGCGCAACCGATACTTCCCCATAACCACAGCGCCCCAAAGCCAGAGCCGTGCCAACCTTCCGCCAGCGCCGGCCCGAGTTCCAACACCGCGAAAGCGGAAAACGACTGCGAACTTGAACCTTTCCTCGAAGCCCGATGAATCGCGTTCTTCTCGGCCAGGTCGCAGTGTTGGCACACGATTTCCATCTGCTGCTGGGATGGCACGCGTCGCACGGTGCGTCCGACAGCCCTTAGCATTCACATTCCACTCACTTTTTGTTGCTCAGCTCAACCCGCGAAACACGCTTCGCCGACACTCCTCTCGGACACCATGAACCTATCCCCACGCTAGCCGGGTCTATATCGGCCTTCGGCGTTCGTTTCAGGCTGTTTCTAGCAATCCAAGAGACCAACTTACTTCCTGGCCAGGTCGGTCCGGCGCGTCAGTATTTGGGAGACACCGGAGGGTGGTTGTACTCGCGGACAGCCATTGCGTACCCCGGTAGCGAGAATACCATAGAATGGATGCCATGGACGGCGGAATTTTGTCTGGCACCAAATTGTGAGGTACGCAAAACGTCTGTTTCGTTCGGTCCATCGACCAATTTATCTGCAGGTCTCTGCAATATGTACGACGTCGACACCGAGTGGGACGCGTTGTGTTGCTGCGAGTTTCGGCCCCAAGACGAAGATTTGTATTCAGGACGCGGATGCCGCAGAGTGCGTGGTCTGCTTACTTGAATTGCGAGCATTGGCTTATTCCTTCCGCAGGCGTATGTCCTTGCTCAGTCTATCCACCATCTACGATGTTCGTTGCGCCAGCCTATTTCGTTCATCACTATTGCTTGGTATGTTAGCCCTTCGACTAGTCTGACGCAGTGTTAACTCCGCTGTAGGCGCCGCTCGTGGGGTCGCCTACCTTTCCGACCTCGAAACGAGCAGTTCTGTGCGCCACCTGCCTACCGAAGGCGATGTCTTTGCCGTTGCCCAGAAAGACGTTGGTCGCTTCTTGCCGTTGAGATCGACTTGACGTTACCCTGCAGACACTGGTCTACGCTGGCACCCGGAACGGCTCGATTCTTCGTTTCGACACACGTCTGGCGGCCACGAGCAAGCCTGCCGGCCAACTCGTAACAGAGAGCATTGTATCATGGGCTTCCAGAAACCAGACCGCGCCAGCGAGCACGGCGAACTTCGTACATCCCATGCAGGATGGTTGTTCGCTTGTGGTTGGCTACATGGATGGACGGGTACGTGCTCCCAAATCGATCCTCTTGTGGTCTTTAACGCGGTGTTGATAGCTCGGTATGATGGACACGCGCTTTCTGAGACCGCAAGCGTCACCCGTCGTGGTGTATTCGGGGCACGTTGGTTCTGTTTCGACACGGCTTGTGCGTCTTCCTGTTCCAATCCTCCCTTGTCTTAACCCATCTGAACCCACCGCCAGGGAATCACACTCGACCCCACGGAAACCTTCCTCTTCGCTGGTGGCGCGGACTGCAGGTTGCGTGGCTGGTCAGTGCGTACCGGTACGCGTTTGCTTGCGCCCAGTCGCGGCAGCCCGTTTTCCGATACAACAACATTCTCGACTCCTCTGCTTGCGCTAGAGTTTGAAGATGGAGAGGACCTGCTACCGGTGCTGTGGACCGTCGAAGGAGGGGTCGGTGCGGTTTGGCGCTGGCGGTTGGGCGGGAACGATGGATAAGTACATGGCTCGGGAACTTGTCGGCGGCCAGCATAGTTGACAGCCCGCCTCCGAGCGGACCGTTTGCTCCGGTAGTCCATACATAAGGAAGAGAGCTATAGATGGCGATGCCTCTCACATTGAGACGAACTTTCTGGACCCACTGTGACTCCTTCGCGCCAACTGGAATTCCCTAATCGAGCCCATGCGATCACCGAGTCACGTGTTTTGCTCTCTGTTCCCAACCATTGTGACCTTCTCGGCCGCTCAACTCACCCCGGTATAGAGTTGGACGAGCACCACCATGGAGTCCGAAGCAATCTGTAACTTCTCGGAACTCGCTGCTTCCGTTTTCTCGCAAACGAGATGACGCTGTCGACCCGCTTCGTCTGCCGCCGCGAGAACTGCATGCTGAGGGTAGCGTGGGGTCGCGCGCGGAGTCGGGGCCGGCCGTTCGGCGATGGATGCTTCATTCTCCGTCCACGAGACACACCGGCTCAAGAATCTCGACCTCCAAGCGAAATTGAACCCAGGCACAACAAACAGTTCTCGGCTGGCGAAGCATGGCATCGCCAAAGATGCCCGTAGCGGCCACGCATAAACAGCGAATATGAACACGATTGCGGGCTTCGAGTTCCGGCCACCGAGTGCGGGCCCCACGGTCTACAGGCCGCGGATACATCGCTGTCCAGATCTTCTTCTTGCTTTTGCTGCTTCTGGAAGCAGATGTCCCACCCACCCGCCTACCGCCGGAGGCAGCGGAACCCCGCACTCCCTAATCAGATACCCCGCGCTCGCTTTGCAAAACCCAGAGGCGTTGTCCGCATCATGGAGATGGAGGCGGATGCCGGCGGATAGCGCTGGAAGAAACTTTTCCCAACTTTTTCGAATGAAGATCGAAAGTCTCTTCTGCCCAGACTGCGGCTGGCCGGCGGGAGTCGGCTCCCGATGGCGTTGGAAACAGTCAGGTGTTGTTGGAATCCATTTCTCGGACAAGGGTTCTTAATTCCAACAGGCACGAGAATTGTTTTTCCGGCCACCGGCTCTCATGAGCCGGGTGGGCGCAGTGTTTGTGGGGGTACGTGAATTTCAGCAGCTCGATTCTTCCATCTTCATCCTTCTTAATTTTGTCCTGTGTCCACTTTTAGGCTGGGGTCCTTTGATTCACGCTCGAAAAGGAAAATCGTGCTTCACCCGCCGCTCGCTAATTTTCTCCTGCGTCGCGCTCGTGCTGCATCCTCATGCCTATTAAGCGTTCTTCGCTGATATGGATTTTTGACGCTACCGCGTCGACACTGTCTACGAATGTACTCGTCGACGCATCAAAATTACGACCTCAACACATCGTGGTGATCATGGGGTGCCTTCCTGTGAGTCTGCACGGCCACTCAGTTGCATCTCCAACACTAAAATCGTCAGCGCATAAAAGACGACCCCGCTCTGTCAGGAATTCGCGTTCCCCCGCGTCCCACCCTCTTCTTCCTCCACCAAATATGTCCGGATCTCTCAGTAAAGCGCCAGACAGCTTGTCTCTTGACGGCTCTAAGGAAGCCCACGAACACATAGAGACCTTTGAAGGAGAGCACGTCACCATTAGACCGAACTGGTGGTCCCCGTATCGCTCTGTGCTCCGTGAATACGTCGCGGAGTTCCTAGGTGGGCGGGCGGGCACTCAAGAACGCTGTTTTACGTTGCTCATCTTATCTTCTAGGTGTATGCATCCTCATTATCTTCGGTGTTGGGGTCGATCTCCAGGTCGTCTTGTCGAGCTCCACTGCGGTCGCTCCAAGCCAGAAGGGTGTACGTTCAATATCCTTGTCCGTCAATGAACGAGTGGTCTTATCGGTCGCTCAAGGATTATCTCTCCATTAACTTCGGCTGGGCTATCGGGACTGCAATGGGTGTGTGGGTGTCCGGTGGTATCTCCGGTGGGTTCCTTGTGTAATTGTGGACTGGCCGTTGTATGCCGACTCGCTCGCAGGTGGCCATATTAACCCTGCCGTCACCATCGCCATGGCTGTGTGGTACGGCCCGTTTCTCCTTGGCCTTCGTTCGCGAAGCTGATCGTCTCAGGCGAGGCTTCCCTTGGAAGAAGGTCCCCGTATGTCTTGGACTTGCGTTAACCCTGTCACGTGGGTGCTGATTGCCATCAAAGGGCTTTATCTTCGCTCAAGTTATGGGCGGACTCGTCGGCGGTGCTCTCATCTGTCCGTCGGTACATTCCTAGCAACTTTGAAGCTGACTGCCAGCGTAGATGCCAACTACTACCATGCCATTTCTGGCTACGAAGGCGGAGATCACGTCCGCACACTGGCCACCGCATCGCTGTTTTCGACTTACGCGGTGAGCAAGCACGTTACGAATGATGCACAACCTTATTCTCCTCGTCTAGCTCCCATACATGACTAACGTTTCCGCGTTCTTTGACGAATTCCTGGGCACCGCCGTCCTACTCGTGATGGTGCTTGCGGTCAACGACAAAAACAACCTCCCTACACCTAACGGTCTCGCGCCTTTGGTTCGTCTCAACCGGCTTCGTGTCTTTATCCATATTGACCGGATTATAGTTCCTCTTTGTGCTCATCTTGGGCATCGGCACGTCCTTGGGTATGCAAACGGGCTACGCGATCAACCCTGCTCGCGACCTCGGCCCGCGACTGCTTACCTCGATGGTCGGGTACGGCTCGCAGGTCTACACTTTCCGCAAGTGCGTTCACTTCCTTTGCCGCCCCTTTTCTTTGTTCTTACTGATGGGTTGTTGCAGCCAATATTGGTAAATCATTCGCGTCGCTGTTGCCTTTCGAGCGCTCAGTGCCGTGTTTTCAGGTTATGGTGTCCCATCATTGCCCCGATACTTGGTGCTCAGGTACGCCTTGCTATGTCCCTCCTCGCAGTGGGTGTTCTTGTGCTCACCCCGGCTCCAGGCTGGCTGCCTGTTCTACGACGTCTTCCTCTACCCCGGCGACGAGAGCCCGGTCAACAAACCGTACGTCGTTTCCGCTCAGGCTTCTGTGGCTCCCTGCAAGCTGACCTCTCCAACGCAGCGACCGCATCGCGCGCGCACACCACGAGCGCGCCGCTCACGCTCTTCGCCGCAACGCCCCCGCTGGCCCTGGCGCCGTGGACCGCGTGTAAAGTGGCGCATGCAGCAGTAAAAGAAAAGTTAAACGAAGAGAAGCAAAACAAAAACGAACTTGAATGTTGGACTGTACTTTATGACTATTGTAGCGATAACAATTGCGTTGGGTTTCCGGTGGGATGGAGAGGGGAATTGTACGCTACAAAGTTACGCTCATGCTGCTGCCTCACGTACTAGTAGAGCCAAGCCATCATGATCACGTGTACTACTGGGACTTTTTCGCTGCTCGCGCCTCTCACTGCGAGGTTATAAGTACGTCCTTTGCGTATGCATTGACATCCAGTCAGTCCAGAGCAAAGTAAATACTGCAAGTACAGTTTAGCACGATATCGCATGCGCCGATACCTATGTGGGATAATAACAATATAGCAAAGTCCGTGGTCCGTGCGTTTGGTTTCATGCGAAAACGAGAGGATATGTTTGGCAACAGATGAACCAGTAGGAAAGCAGCGGGAGGAGATGAGGGCGTTGGGGGGTGGTTAGTGGCGGGGACCCTCGAAGGGGTTGTGGTAGGGAACATGCTCTGTCGGAGGGTCGTACGGCCTGTCGGGGTTGTACGTCGGTGGGTGGACGCCGTAAGGCTGCGTCTGTTGGTACTGGTACATCTGCGGCTGCTGGACAGCGGCGCCATTGTACGGCGCGGAACCACCGTTGTACGGTGCGGCGCCAGGGAGGTGCAGCGGCTTGTAGACGCCCCGCGATGCCCTGCGGCTGCGGAAGAAGAATACGGCGGCCAGCAGGAGCGCGATGCCACCGACGGCGGCGGCGGCGATGATGTAGTAAATGGTGTGGTTGCTGCTGCTCGAGTTGTCGTCGTCGTTGGAGCCGTGCGAGGTACGAACGCTCGTGGTCGTGTCGACACCGCCGAGGCGCGCGTCCACGAAGTCCTTGTGAGCTTGGGCAGGGTCGGTGATGGACAAGAACTGGATGTAGGGCTCCGCCTTGGTCTTGCTGCCGGCGATGAAGTCACCGAAGTCGACCAGGGTGTATACATTGCGCACTGAAATGGAATGAGCAAAATACAACGCAAAGAAAGGAAGCACACGCACAAAACGCCATGCCGAAGATGATGTCGTACGTGGGGTCGCTGCCAGCATCAAACGAGAAGGGCTGGAAGAGACCGAGGCACGCGTTCGCGCCAGACGCCGTCTTGCGGGCCGTGAGACCAAAGACGGTGGGGTCCGTGGTCGTGTCCAAGGGATGAACAGGGTACGATACGCCGCCGAACTTGAGGGTGATGTTCACCTCCTGCGTGCACGGCACGTACCAGATGCTGCCGACATCCGGGTCATTCACAAGTTCGGTGTCATCGAACTGCGAGTAGATCGCCTTGGCGATGGACGAAGGGACTTGAGGCAGCGAGAAACCACTGTCGATGACGACGGTGGCCTGCTTCTTGTTGGACGTCGAGCTGACCTGGGACGTGTAGGAAATGGCGCCGCCGTCCGGACCGATGAAACCATCAGCGTCAAGCAACACCTGGAAGTGCTGGTTGCCCGAGTCGGAGGATGAAACGACGGTGACATCGAGCTTGGGTTGGGAGAGAACGGCAGTTAAGTTGGTGCTGTTTTCCGTCTGGAGGACTTCGCCAACGGTCAGATCACCCGGGAAGGTGCCGCTGGGATCTATGACGGGTCACGTCAGTGCTGTGGGGCGGTAGCCGCGGGAAGGAGGCTCTGCGTACCGTCAAGACGACCGAGCAGGAATGTAATGTAATTTGGTGTAGCAGTGTTCTGGAGGAAAATGTTGTCGAGCGGGGTGTTGCCCTCACTGGCCTCGAAAGCTTGGTAGACGATGGAGCCAGAGCTGGGGCCTAAGCCAATGAGGCCTTGGCCGGCAGGTTGTGAGGAACTGGGGGTGACTTGGACTGAGGCATAATTATTAGTTGGTGACGTATTTTGGGAGAAAGAAAGTGGCGCACTGTAAGCCTGGTTCTGGACGGTGTATCCTGCAAAGTCGAGGGTAGCTTGCTGGATAGGCCCTGTGGCGCTCCCCGATGCGTAGGTGATCGTGCCAGACATGCCGGTACCTGTGCTGCTGGATACGTCGCCAGCCACCCACAAATCGGCACTAAGAAAAACGATTCAATGGTGTTCGCAGAAAGGCTCTCTACGCACCTCCCAGTGTCAATCATGACCTCGAAAGCAACGCCTCCGAGGGTAATATTCGTCATGTACTCCAGGTCCGCAGAATCCGAGACTGAGGATGAGCCAGAGAGGGTGGCTCGTGGCAGCAGCCCCCTGCGCTCAGCCGGAATTCGGCGCCCTTGGAAGGGCACTCTTATTGCGCATGAGAGGTCGGAGAAGAGGACAAGTGCGAGTAGCGAAGTGGGGAGTTTTAGGAGCATGAGGGAAGGGAACCAGAAGTGAAAGAGGAGGAGAGAGGAGAGAATATATCTTGGACAAGCGCCGCACAGCCTGCACTGCCGGTTGCGGTTGATTGGAGATCATCAGCCATCAGCTGCGCACATAAACATGAAGGCGGCACGGCGCGGCACTGCGAGAAACTCTGACGTCTTCTTCACATGCACGCATGACCGGCGCGCTCTTGGCTGGAGGTATCGGTGACTGTGAAGCGCGATCTGAACCTTTATTTTCTTGAAACTTCGAGAATCGAGGCAGACAGTTTACTGCTGGGCTGTCTAGATTCAGCGCTGATACTGAGCAGGACCAAAGCGCGCAGAACCACGGAGTGCGGGGCCGTGGGGACGTTATTTTGGCGCGTCGTGGACGTTTGTGGCAAAGGATCAGTTGATGTGTCCGTTACAGCTCAAGTCGTCTCTGCTCTGCTCCTCACCAGCCATTTTGTGCTGGTCGCTATGCGCTCGCTTGTACCACTCTCTCTACTCCTTCCCATCCTTCAATCCGTCCAATTTGCCAATGCCGCCATTCCCTTCCGCGTCCGCACAAGCAGCACTCCGTCTGCACACAAACTAGGCCGTCGTGCGCCAGTCGCCATCAACAACAACGGCAATGCCGAGTACATGGCAAACTTGACGCTTGCGGGCGTGCAGCTCGAGGTCATCCTCGACACTGGAAGGTGCGGGGATCGCTTCCCGCTGTGCACCATGTGCTTGACGACGTGCATTTAAAGCTCGGACCTCTGGGTCTCATTCCCTGGCTCCGCGCCGTCCACGACCGACACTGGCAAGTCTCTGTCGCTCGGATACGCCGTCGGTTCGGTATCGGGTGCGTAGTAGTGCAATTCGCGTCCACAACGCTCATCGTGCATTCCAGGAGACATTCACACCGCCGACCTCACTTTCGACAACTACACTGTCTCCAGCCAAGCATTCCGTGCGTGCACTAAGCCCTCGAACTATCATGAGTGCTGATTTCGCGCAGTTCAGGTGGCCGACGCCAGCTCCTTTTCATCCGACGCTGTATACAACGGTATGCCTTCGCCGCTGCCGGCACCCATCGCCAAGCTGAAACCTCCTAGGCCTCGTGGGTCTTGGCCCGAGTGAGGGCTCGTCCATTCAGAGCTCAATCAAGGGCACGGCGGGCGACACAATGCTCAACCGCATCTTCCAACTCGACAAGACGACCCAAAATTACATCACCTTCCTCCTGAACCGCGTGAATGACCCAGGAGAGACTTTCACCGGGCAGTTCACTGTCGCGCAGACCGTTCCGGGCTACGAGAACATCACCAGCCAAAGCAAGCTGAACGTCGAAACCGTCCACGAGCTGCTGGACGACCAGCAGCACTGGCAGGCGCTCACAGACGCCAACTCGGTTATTGGACCTGACGGGAACGTTATTGACGTTAAGTCGATCGTGCCCAAGGCACCAGATGGGCAACTTGTGGCTGTCTTCGACTCTGGTTTCACTTTCAGGTACGCGGGAACCTCAGTAGCCCTATCACCACTCCTGATACCTTTTCGCAGTCAAGTTTCACGCGACCTCTCCGACGCTATCTACGGTCGCGTGCAGGGTGCCGTGTACGATACCACCAACCAATGGTGGACCGTCCCTTGCGGCCAGGAGCTCAATCTGACCTTCCACTTTGGCGGCGTCGCGTTCCCGAGTTCGTGGACGCTTTTTGGGCGCGGGATGTTACTCACCAGCTCCGCAGTCCATCCCCTCGACGTTGTGGACGACAACTTTAACATTAAGAGCCCGAATGGCACCCACGTTTGCATCGGCGCGTTCCAGCCCATTACCAGCGCCTTCTCGCTCTTTGGAAACTTCGACATTATCCTCGGCATGTCGTTCCTTCGGAGTAAGCGCCCAGCTTGAATGATTGACCCGTCTAACTGTGAACAGACGCGTACGCTCTCATGGACTTCGGCGACTGGGTCGACGGCACTTCGAATGATCAGGGCGATCCGTTTATCCAGCTGCTACCCACCACGAATCGCGCCTCAGCCCATGCAGATTTCGTCAAAGTCCGTCTCGGAGGCGTAGACACCACCGGCTCGAGCCAGTACCAACTACTCCCCGCGTCGGAACAACAACACTCGCCGGTGTCCGAGGCAGAGAAGAAGGCGCAATACGAGGAGCTGGTCCTCAGTCGATGGCCGGAGATTCTCGTTGGCTGCCTTGTTGGCGTCATCCTGATTGTCGGGCTCATCGTCTGGAGGTGTTGCTGCCGGAAGCGAATCCGGGCGCGCAAGGGCTTGGGCAAGGCTCCGAAGGGCTTCTTTGAGCAGAAGAGCCAGACGTACCTCCCGTTGCAGGTCCAGGGCGAATCACCACCGATGTCCGGGACCGGGGCTGGGGCGCCGTACCACCAACAACAGGGCTCCATGTCGCAGCAGAGCTTCCAGCAAGGCCCTTCGTCGCAGCCGTATTCGCCGCCGCAGAGCCAGTATTACCAGCAGGGGTACCCACAGACTGGATACCAGCAGCAGGGATATTCGCAGCAGGGATATCCTCAGCAAGGCTATCAACACCAGCAGCAGGCGTACGGCTATGCGAGCTGAAGGGCGGAGGAACGAAGACGCTGCTGCGCGGTGTTTGTTTGCTCCCCGCATGCAGCTCTTTCCGTGCAGGCGGAATAGCATACTTGTACTCTAATTTATCTCTTTTGCATTGCATCTTTTGCTTTCGAGTCCGTCCCAAGTCATTGAACAACACCGTTTTTTGGGATGGTGGCCGCAGAAGGGAATTTTGTCCACGATGAGGTCGAGGTGGAAGTCGGAACCGGCGCCGACGTCACATTCTCGATGTCTCTTCCGTCCCGCGCCGAACAAACAACTCACCTAAAATCATGCGAGGTGGTGATCGGTCCCCACAGGTCTCTCTCCTTCGTCCTGCATGGACTTTTTGTCCAGTATCCCGCAGGCGCCGCTAGGCTTGAAGGGCTGGGTCTTCGGAGACGACTCGGGCCGCGAAGCTGAAGTCAACCGACAACTTCTGCTCCTCCCCGCCTATGTATCGATCCTCTCCGCGCTCGTCCTCGTATTCTCGCACTCGGGTCTACGCGGGGTGCTCAAGCGCAGCCGGGGGAGTCGTGTGGCCGCGGATTTGCCCGCTTTTGAGCCTGCGATTGGGTTCGGGGCTATCTGGGCATGGCGTTTAGCACGAGTGGTTGGATGCATTGCGCTGTTCGGCATCTCATTGTCCATATCGTTGGAGGACGGTGCAGCGAAGACGACCCGGACTTCGAGGCTGCTCGACCTGCTGCTTATGGATGGACCTTATGTGCGTACGCAGTTGCGGGTTTTTCACGTCAACTCACAAGTTCAACAGCTCTACGCGACGCTCAGTGCGTTCCCGACCCTTAGCACAAAGCACTACCGCCAGAATCTCGTACGACACACAAACGCGGTACTGCTCACTGCGTTCGCGGTTTACGCGTACCGCGACATCATCCCCCTCGCGACGTTTACCCTCCAGCCGCTCGACCACGGCGCCAAATTTGCGGCAAAGCTTTCGCTATTGGCCTTCACCTCCATCGTGGTCCCGCTGCTCACCCCGCGGTTGTACATCCCCATCGACCCGGAGAATCCGCAAAAGGAAATCAACCCCGAGCAGACCGCGCCGCTTGGGAGCTTCATCCTGTACTCCTTCCTCGACAACATCATCTGGAATGCATATCGCCAGTCGGGATTGCAGGAGGAGCAGCTCTATCCGATGTGTGATACCGACGGCGCGTTGGTTCTCAAGGAACGGGCGTTCAAGGTCCGCGTTCCCATCGTTAGACCGCGGGATTCCGCTCACAGGTCGAGCAGCATTTAGACGTTTACTCGGGTGCCAAACGCCGCTATCTATTCTTCGGGCTCATGCGGGTGTATTGGCGCGAATTCAGCGTCCTCGTCGTCCTCATCCTCTTGCGGCCAGTCGCGAATTACGCCAACCCTTATGCTATGAACCGCCTGCTCGAGTTCGTATCTTTCTCTGCGCCGTTGAAAGATCCTCAGGCGACAAAATAGGTTTATCGAAACGCGCGATCAAGCTGGCACGCATGTTGTCCGACCTTGGGTGTGGATTGTCATGATTGGCGCAGCGCCGCTATTCAGTGAGGACGTTATCGTCGCTGCGAACAAGGTTGCTAATCTCAATTGCCAGACTCGGTGGTCTTCCAGCTATACATTTTCATCAACGTACATCCCCGTAACTCGCGGACGAGTTTTTTTTCGTTGACGATTGTTTCGATAGACCCGCACCCTCGTGCGAACGGAGTCGATCCTGACTCAACTTCTTCTAGCACATAGGTACATTGTTTGGTCCCCGCGGATTATTTGGGCTGATCTATCTGCAGTTTGCGCATTCGGATGAAGGCAGAGCTCGACGAGAACAAGGAGAAGCAAGAGACGACGCCTGCAACCCCGCAACCAGAGCCTGCGTCCGCGTCAGCGTCTGCCCCAGCAGCGGGCCAGGAGAATGTTCGGCCAGCGAGCTCTGAAGGAGACGAGACCGAGTCTGCAACGGTCCACGCCAGCTCTGCGAGTGTCAAATCTGCCAAGAGCGTCGGCACGACGACGACGACTACAACCACCGCTGCGGATAAAAAAGCGGACAAGAAGGACCCCAAGAAGGGCCCGACGAACATCGTAGGCAGACTCAATAATCTCATTACCTCAGATCTGGCCAGCGTCGGTATGTTTTTGATGTCTGGTTGCTGTCTTTTCTTGGCGCTCACTCGCATTGCAGTCGACAGTCGCGACTTCCTCGTCATTCTGCTGTACTGTCCCGCTCAGATTATACTGGGAATATACTTCCTTTATGTGCTGCTCGGGAACGCGGTCTGGGTCGGCGTCGCGTCGATCCTTCTCCTTGCACCAGCTCCTGGATACAGTACTTCTTCAAAAATTTTCAGCTCTCCTTTCTGATCACGTGGACAGTGGCTCGGCAGGTGCAGAAGATCCAAAAGCAGCGAATGAAGCGGACGGATGCGCGGATCTCGACTGTTAGTGAGGGTAAGTCATCTCTTTTGGCCAACAAGAATCCATCCTGACCGTCTCTGCAGCTGTGAACGTGCTCCGAATGGTTTGTGCACTAGTCAATCTTGATGCGGTTATCTGAGAGTTTCTTCAAGGTCAAGCTTTTCGGATGGGAAGGAAAGATGGGTGGGAGGATCTCGGACAAGGCTCGTCACTCGGTCTACGTTCCGACCTCATATTCACGCAACCTCGATAGAGGAGTGAAGAGCTTATCTGGATTCGCAAACGCCGGCTCTTGGATCTCGCGAGCAACATTGTCGTGTACGCCTCTGAACCCTCTCATGCTATGTCGCTCATATTGACCATAACACCAGCTCTGTTATTCCCGTACGTTTGGTCGCGAACGGAAGGCATTAACGCTCAATGGGTGCTAGGTCATAACGATGGTCCTGACGTTCGGGACCTACGTGCGTAGTCTGCTACAGCTTTGACCCGTCTCGGACCTAGACTGCTTTTAGACGCTTATTATGCGCCAACCTTTAACTGCCTCGAAAGTCTTCAGCGTTCGTTGGCCTTGAGTAATACTGCATATTCTCGTCGCTCACTTTCGTTTTGAATAGAGCATGACCATCTTCGACTTCCTCCGGTGCGGCTTAATCTGCTCTCGTTCATGTCCTCGGCGCTGATCCACTTTTCAGCGACACTATTTTCATGGTACATCATTATGTGACTTCTGCTCAAGCTCTGCCTGGACAACAGATGACAGATTACCCGCTGGCTGAACAACCTGATGAACGGAAAAGTCTCGCTGGATCGTGTGGATGACTTCCTCAAGAATGTACGTAGCCTCTCCTCGTCATGCTTCCTCCGGGACTGACTAGCGGTAACAGACGGAGCTACTGGACGAATTCAGCCCCGACAACACTGTTCGGCTGTTTGCCGCCGAAGCTGCCACCGACAGTGAAGAAATCGGGTTCCGAAATGCGACGTTCTCGTGGTATACCGAGTCGGACGGGGCGCTTTCGCGTTCGCAGAGGCAATTCCAGCTCAGGATACCTGATGAGGTCTTGTTTAAACGTGGAAAGATCAATCTCGTTGTTGGACCGACAGGTTCTGGTGGGTCATTTTCGCAGTTGTCGCTCGATCACGTGCTCAGCCACTCTTCAAGGCAAAACGTCTCTTCTCATGGCGCTCCTTGGTGCGTTCGCCGTCCTGTACCCATTTACGAGTCTCATGAAGGCAATGAAGGCGAGATGCACTACCGCCCATCGTCCCCTGATTCGTGGTTCAACCTGCCACGCAGTGGTGGCGTCGGATATGCAGCACAGGAATTGTGGGTGCTCAACGAGACCATCCGGGACAACATCACGTTTGCGACGCCGTATGACGAGGAACGATACAAGAAGGTCCTGTACCAGTGCGCGTTGGAGCCCGATCTCGCGCTCTTCCAGGCTGGGGATCAGACAAAGGTTGGGGAGAAAGGTATGCTCGTCGGCTGATGATGGGATGGGTAAGGCTGACACCAATTTTATGCCTCACGCTTTCGGGTGGCCAGAAGGCGAGGCTTACGCTCGCGAGAGCTGTTGTAAGTCCTTGCTCTTTTGACCGCGGACGCTGCTGATGCGTGCCTGTAGTACTCGAAGGCGGCCATCCTGCTGCTCGACGATGTTTTCGCTGCTCTAGAGTGCGTCAGTCTCTTCTCGAGTACCCGTTTCTAAAGATTTATAGTGTCCATACCGCTCAGCACATCGTCGATAACCTGTTTCGCGGTGAATTGATCGCAGACCGCACCGTCATCCTTGTCGTGAGCTCCCCTCATCTGCCACAGTCCACAGCTTGAAGGTTTCGCAGACGCATAACATTGCTCTCACTCGGCCCATCGCGGACTACATCGTCACGTTCGGCTCAGATGGGCGTATTCAAGCGCAAGGAACCGTATCAGAAATAACGAGCCGCGGGCCCGTTGCTGCCCAAATCCGCGTCCAAGAAGAGGCTTTGGACAAGCAGCAAGCTGTCGTCGACCCCAAGGCACCGGAGGACAATAAGCCCAAGTCTGGCGAGGGAAAGCTTATCGTCGCTGAAGAAGTGCAGCTCGGTCATGTCAGCGCCTCTGCGCGTATGCCTTCGCCTTTTATTCTGATGCCTAATGCTGACTGGTTACTAGTGGGCGTGTATTTCAAAAGTATGGGCGGCAAGCACCCGATTGTCTTCTTCATATTCTTCTACGGTACCCTGTTGGTCAGTCTGGTAGCCAATGCGCTACGGACTTGGGTCTTGGGTTATTGGGCCAGTCAATATGATAACCGGCCATCCGACGAAGTGGACGTCGTTAAGTATGTTCTGCGCTTCAACCTTACGAACTTGGCTCATAAAGTCTAGGAACTTGGGACTTTTCAGTACGCTGCTTTCAAAAAGAACTCGTGTATGGCGCTCAACTCGTTCACAGCTTCGACTGCTGTTATCTCCACAGCTTCGGTTGCAGTCACGTTCGTAATCTTGGTCGTTGGCCAACTACGGGCGTCCAGGATTATCCACACGGACTTGATCCAGTCTATCCTGTCGGCTCCGCTAAGGTCGGCTTATTTTGATTGAGAAGTATAAGGTTTCTCAGCAGTCGTAGATGGCTGGATGTCACCCCCGTCTCGCGGATTATCGCGCGCGTCACCAACGACATTCGGGCGGTCGATGACTCTATACCCAACCAGATCTGGCCGCTCTCCGACATGATCCTCACTATGTTCGTGAGATTGGGCGCCATCGTCCTATATGCTCCGGTGTTCTTCTTCCCTGGGATCGCCATTGGCGCATTTGGTGCTTGGATCGGCCAGGTGTACATTGCAGGCCAGCTGCCCGTTAAGCGGTTGCACTCCAACACACGAGCGCCAGTAATTGCGCAGTACGTTTTCCCTTTCCTCGCTGTTCGCATCCCCTCAAGACATGCTTTTGTAGCTTCGGTGCAGCGATTTCCGGCCTTGTTTCCGTTCGCGCCTTTGCCGCCCAGGATAAGATCAAGGCCGACTCCATCGCTAAAATCGACCGATATACTCGCGCCGCTCGAAGTTTCTACAACCTAAATCGGTGTGCAATCTTATCTTATCTGCTACGTCACGTGACTGATGGCACCAGCTGGGTCTCCGTGCGCGTTGATATTCTGGGCGGGATACTATCTTCTGGCCTTACCGCTTATCTGGTGTACATCCGGCCTACCTCTGCGGGCGATATGGGCTTCGTCATCAACATGTGCATGACGGCCACGCAGATGCTGCTTTGGGCGGTCCGCTCGCTCAACGACTTTGAGGTGCAGGGCAACAGTCTGGAGCGCATCCAGGGGTATATCGAGATCGACCATGAAAAACCTGCGACGGTGGCTGGCACGCCGCCTGCGTATTGGCCTTCGAGTGGGGACTTGGTTGTGGAGAACCTGACGGCGCGATACTCGGCCGATGGACCGGCGGTGTTGCATGGGATTTCGTTCCGTGTCAAGGCTGGCGAGCGTGTTGGGATAGGTATGTTCTCCGTTGTTTGGGTCCACGGATGGACTTCTGAATGAGATGTACAGTCGGGCGAACGGGCTCGGGCAAGGTGTGCTAGGCGTCTTCTAGACGGACATCCGCTGACTGCTCGCAGAGCTCATTGACGTTGTCGCTGCTGCGTTGCATACCAACCGAGGGCTCGGTTCGCTACGACGGGTTGGACACGTCCCAGTTAAACCTCGATGCTTTGCGGTCCAGTATCACGATCATCCCTCAAGTCGTACGTTCGTTACACTCGCAAAAGACGTTATATCCCTTACAACTCACCCCATCTGCTAGCCTGAACTCCTCAGTGGAACGCTCCGCTCGAATCTCGATCCGTTCGGACAGTACGATGACGCGGAACTCAACGCTGCCTTGCGCGCCTCTGGGTTGTTCTCGCTTCAGAGCGAGTTGGACGAAGGACGGATTACGCTGGATAGTGTCCTGGCGGCCGGCGGAACCAATTTGTCTGTTGGGCAAAGGCAGATATTTGCGCTAGCTCGGTGGGTGCCTAGCGGGGTCCCCCCAGGTGTACTGAACGATTTGAAGGGCTATTGTGAGGAGGAGCAAGATCTTGATCTTGGATGAAGGTGTGTTCCTCGCATACCAGGCCATGTTTTCAACTAAATGGAACTTTTCAGCGACGTCCGCCATCGGTTTGTTTTATTTCTTGAGGGTTTGGTTGATTGCTGACCTCGGGCTCTCTGCTAAAGATTATAAAACGGGTTAGTGATGAGCGAACACACCTTTCAACTCTCATCTTCCGTAGACTCCATCATCCAAACGTCTCTGCGCGAAGAGCTCGGCCAGGATGTCAGTCTGCTCACCGTTGCACATCGTCTGCAGACGATCATGGACAACGATAAAATCGTGAGCTTCCTCCCGCACTGAATGAACCACTCTCATCACGACTCGAATAGATGGTGTTGGACGCAGGCAAGATTGTAAGACGCAGCAGCCGTCAGGAATCATTTCTCACTGGTCTTAATTGCAGGTCGAGTATGGTAGCCCGAAAGAGCTTCTTGGGATCGAGGGCGGGAGGTTGCGGGCGTTGGTGGACGAGTCTGGAGATAAAGATATTTTGTATGAAATGGCTGGTGCTGCGATCTAGTCGCGGTCGAGTCGAGGACATGAATATTTTGTTGGAACGTCCGTTATCGCACCGCATTATTTATTTAGCCCATAACCCTTTCGCCTCTCCACGAGCTTTCCGGGCCAACAGCCTCTCTGCCTTTGTCCAGTACGACTCTCTACCATCGGGCCACGCCGCCTCGTCCCAGCGCTGTTGCTTGTGGGGAGGGAGGAATTCGAGGACGAGGATCCGATGTTGGGTTGAGGGAAGCGTGTCTGGATCGAGTTCGTGGAGTCCTTGGCGGCGAAGTCTGGGCTTCGTTGGAGGATATATTGATGGTGAATTGTGCTGCGAAGACGATCCGCGTGTCCGTCGTGAAGGCGCAGGCGAAGAAAGTCGGTTGGATTTGGAACTGGGACTCGATGTGCTTTGGAACAGTCGTGTGTCGTAGAAGGCGGAGTGGTTTATTCGCATAACAGAGTCAACGTTGTAGATATGGTGAGCGAGATGGGTGAACGTAGAGAGCAAGTGGACGATGTCATCATCACAGCTTCCTTGCCGAATCCGTTCTTGCTCCCGCCCTCCACTGTGCGTTGCAAAGCAGTGACTCGATTCGACCCGACTGACTTTGGAGCCACCCAAGATGTCTCTGTTAGACAAATTCAAGAAGGGCGCGCAGAAGGCTGGCGTGCAGGCGACGGCGTTTGCGCAGACGAGCGGCAACAAGATTGCGAGCGGCTCGAGCACCATTATCCAGGGCTTTTCGCTCCCGGCAGAGGCGGAGAAGGCTGCGAAGATTCTTGATAGCTTCTTGGGTGCGTTCTATCGCGAGCTGCGAGAGACTTCCCGCTGACTGGTAATGAACGCCCTCGCCAGCCGACCCTGACCGACCCGAGTCTGCCCTCAACGCGATACCCAAGGCTGTACTGCAATCTGCACGAGGTGCGTGTCCATTCGCCCACAGCTGCTATGGCTCAGCGCTGACCCGATCTCGCCTATGTACAGGCCTCGCCGTCTTCCAAATCTTGAAAGCCGGCTTCGTATTCTCGGGCAAAGCAGGCTCAGGCATCGTCATCGCCCGGCTTCCCGACGGGTCGTGGTCTGCCCCGTCATGCATCGCGACCGGCGGCGTGGGCTGGGGTCTCCAGATTGGCGCCGACATCACCGACTTTGTTATCGTGCTCCGCAACGAGGACGCCGTGCGTGCCTTCTCGCAGGGCGGCAATTTGACCATCGGCGGGAATGTGAGCGCGGCGGCGGGGCCGATTGGGACTGGGGGGAGCATCGAGTCGGCGATTGCGTCGGCGCCGACACCGATGTTTGCGTATTCCAAGTCGAAGGGTGCGTTGTTGTGTTGTGTTGTGTTCTGCGAAGAATACTCATTTGCGCTAGGCTTATTCGCGGGTTTGTCGCTGGAGGGCACGGTGCTTATCGAGCGCAAAGACGCCAACCGCGACTTTTATGGCTCTCCGGTGCCTGCGAGGGATATTCTCGGTGGACGGGTGCCTCCGCCAGAGGTTGCGTCGCGGCTGTACGAGATTATCGAGGCAGCGGAGGGTCTCGATGAGACGGGTTTGCCTGCCGAGGCGTATGTGCCCAACGCAGCGGGCGACCATATGGTGTTTGACGCAGACGGGCATTGAGAATCGCATACATACTCCTTCCTTGTACAAGTACTTTTCGCGCAACTCTGTAGCAAAACATAACTTGGAAGCGGAATTTGGAGGGCGTCTTGCGAAGTCGGCCGTGGATCCGCGATCAAATCCATATTGGGGCCTTGCCTCTTCCCGCCACCATGGCCTCTTCGTCCAGCAAACTACCTGACAAGGAAGAACGCAAAGGGCTGCTGTCTAACACAGAAGATGCGTTCAACCCCGCAGACGACGACTGGAAAGCGGACCCAGAGTTCGACGACGACGACGGCTCGGAGAGCCAAAGCGGCTCGTCCGAGTCCGAGTCGCGCAAGCGAATCGTCTTCGCGGCCGTCGCGCTCATTCTGCTCATCCTCACCGGAGTCACTGCGCGGACGTTCCTGTTGAGCAGCAGGAGGAACCACCCACCAGACGGCACGCACCCGAATCTGCTGTTCAACGGGGCGGGATTGCGGTCGAATGGGACACACGACTTTAAGCGGACGGTGTTGATTGTGTCTATCGATGGTCTGAGGTGCGTGTTTGTGTGCGGGCTGACGCGTCTCCCTCGATGCGTTTGCGTGTGCTGAAGCCGTGAACTCCAGGGCGGACTATCTGGACCGCGGACTTACGCCGCACCTGCTCGATATCAGCAAGCAGGGTCTGCGCGCAAAGTCGATGATTCCTATATTTCCTGTGAGTTGCATGCACCCCAATGGTGGATTGTTGTTTGGTTGCTGAACGTTCGTGGTAGACACTCACTTTCCCGTACGTTTCCTCGTTCGCCGTGGGCGTAACTCACGTTTTTTTGCTCGTAAAGGAACCACTGGGCGTTAATGTACGTATTGGTTCCTCTTCATTCATGTAGCTTATCTCGCGCAAGGACCGGCTTATACGCTGAGTCGCACGGTATGGTCGGAAACGTGCGTCCCTCTCTCGCATGTACTTCGGTTTCTCAAAGCCCGTACCAGAACTTCTGGGACCCCGCCACGAAGACGGAATTCCACTACAACCGTATATCCTCTGCATGGGAACCTTCGTGGTGGCTTGGCGAGCCAGTACGCGGCCCTCTGTGTTCGTAAAAGCGTTCTTTGACGCGTGGTGTAGATGTGGGAGACCGCTGGAAAGGCTGGGATGATCACGGCGAATCTCATGTGGTGCGTTTAACTAACTCTGCTTGTAAGTGAGTGCTGCTGACGGTTCTTGCGCAGGGTGGGACCGCCAAAGACGACTTCCGGCGCGAGCCCGACATATTTTGTGCCTTGGAAGGTGAGCGGGAGCAAACCATCTGGCCTTTGGTTGGACTGACGGTTCCGACAGGACAAAGTCCCTATGAAGGAAAAACTCGACCAGCTTGTTTCGTGGATTGACCTCCCGCTGGAGACCCGTCCGCAATTACTCATGGCATACGAGCCTTCGCTGGACCAAGCGGGCCACAGAGCCGGGCCGATGTCTACGCTTGTGAACGTGCGTTAACCTTGATGCTGATCTTCGTATCTTTACTCAAGATTACCTCCAGAAAACCCTCGGCGAAGTCGACCTCTTCGCGAAGAACCTACACAAAGCACTCGTCGCACGCAACCTGACCGAAATCGTCGACGTCGTCTTCGTCTCGGACCACGGGATGACCGACACGAGCCACCCCGAACCCATCTACATGGACGACATCCTCGGCGAAGCGGGATACGCCTCGATCGAGCACGAAGACGGGTGGCCCTCCATGGGTCTGCGATTTGCGCCGTCGGCGAACGTGACGCACTACTTGGAGCTGCTGCGAGCGGCGTCGGCCAAGGACGACGGGAAGAAGTTCGAGGTGTTTGTGACCAAGGAGGAGATGCCTGAGCGGTGGCATTTCGCAAACAACGAGCGCATCGCGCCGGTTTATGTGGTGCCCAAGATTGGGTATATGCTGACGACGAGGAAGGAGGGAGATGTTGGGATGAGCAAAGGCGTGAGTGCCGTGTTCTCCCTTCGGCTTGGCCTGGAACTAACTTTTTTTTTTTTCCTGTAGAACCACGGCTACGACAACTCTGCGCCCTCGATGCACGCCATGTTCGTCGCGCACGGACCGTTCTCCTCTGTCGTCAAGGACTTGCATCAACGGCGCCTCGCCGCCTTTCCACCGAGCATCATGGAACGTATCGCTGGTCGGTCACGTGGTCACAAGAATAAAGGCTGGCACTCGACGTCGGACGACGTGTATGTTATGGACCCGTTCCAGAATGTGGAGATTTACAGTCTGGTTATGCGGCTCTTGGGTGTGGAGAAGGTTGCGTCGACGAATGGGACGGCGGCGTTTTGGGATCAGTATTTCTGAGCGCTGGAGGTTGTGGATTACTATGACGTGGGCCGTGTGGGGTTTGGCGCACTGGGACACTCCATGTAGGCATTATTTTAGAGCTGCTTGTTGTACAGTACATCAGGATGGCACGATTTGCTCTTTGCTGGTGGGTGCCTATCTGGGATGCTGAAAGGGTCAGTTACGCGAGCAGACGATCGGATAAATTCGACTCGGTAAACCATCGGTAAATCTCTGAATTCATTGGTCTCCGCACGCGTGCTTTGGGTCCCTGGACTTTCTCTCTGTCTGCGCGACGCGTCCGCGCGGGGCACGTGGCGTTACATAACGCGAGCTCTGGTTGGCTTCGACTTCGACTTTGTATGCTGCGCCTCCGACAACTCGGACAGCCAATGCAGCCTCCGGCCGGATTCTCTGTCGAGGCGGCCGACGCTCGACATGCGTTTCAAAAAGAGATAGATTCTTCCTCGATGACGACGAGCGCCTCCTCTCATTCGATTCCGTTGCGAGTCGGTTTCCCCTCTCGCGCTTCCCCCTGTTCCTGTTCCTGTTTTCGCTTTATATTGCGGCTCTTTTTCCGTGCTGATACCCAGTCTAGAGATGCGCCTGCTAACTGCATCACTTCTCTCCTTTGCCGCTAGCAGTGGTTTGGTGGCTGCAAGTGGTTGCCCGTACGCCACACCAGAGGCCAGCGCTGTTCCAAGCTGCCCTTATGCCGCACGAGCACCCAGTGCCGACGTTCCACCATTGCAAGCCCGTGGGCCCGCTGCCAATGGGAAGCGGGGTGTCATGTACCACAACCGCATAGCGCCGAACGGGGCGCAGCTGTACATTGCCAATGCCGACGGCACGGATGCACACGAGCTCATGCCGAACGAGTCCTGGGCAATGGACTATCACGCCAATTGGAGTCCGGACGGGAAGTGGATTGTGTTCAGCAGCGAGAGGAGGGCGGACGGTCAGACTGATATCTACCGGGTGCGGCCGAACGGCAAGGACGTCGAGTTACTCGTTGCGACCGACGCTGTTGACGACATTGGGTCGCTTTCTCCCGACGGGACCAAGCTGGTTTACGTTGTAAGCACGCCCATCTTGTCAACGAAGCTTTGCTCAATAACTGCCAGTCCACCTCGATTAACCATACCGCCAATGTTTTCGTCATGGACCTCAAGACGAGAAAGAGCTGGAATGTGACCGGAAGCGACGAGACCGTCGGCAACAAGGCCTCTCCGCATGGTTTCTTCCGTCCTTCATGGTCTCCAAATGGAGAATGGATTGCGATGAGCTCAGACCGCAATACTGGTTGGACGGGTCACTCGAATGGGACTGGTTGGGGTTTGTTTGCTTCACTTATTAAAGTTCATTCGATTGTTGACGCGTTTATGCAGAACACACGCAACTCCTCGGCCTTTACATCGTCCGCCCGGACGGCCGCGACTTCCGCGCCGTCGTTACCGACCCCGCATACTCACTGGGCACGCCGAAATGGTCGCCGGATGGTCGTCGACTGAGCTACAGCAACATGACCCTCGAGAACACGTACAACGCCCACAGTTTCGCAGGCGTTGTGCCCGGTGTGGTCTCTCAGATCTACAGCGTCGACGTCGCCACCGGGAAGGACATCAAGCAGCTGACCCACGGCGACGTCCTCGTCCAGTCGCAGTCGTACATCGGCAACACCACCAACGTCGGGTATATCATCAAGTCGGCCCTCTCTGGCAGCGTCGCCTACACGCATCCCGACGTGACCCACAAGGACTTTGTGGGAACTGTGCGGAACCCGTCGTGGAACCCAACGGGCAAGAAGATCGTGTACGAGGTGCCGAACTGGACCATCCGCAAGCGGGGCAAACCGCTGTACAGCTGGGACAGCGAGTGGGAGTATCGCTTCTCGGACGACTTCCCGACGCTCAACTACAAGACTGGCCGCATGGCCATCTCCGCGGTGCAGACCCCGGGCCCGCTGAACGGCAACGGATCCGTCGTCACGAGCTGGGGCAACTTCAGCGACGCGGTGGATTCGTTCGACTCGACTTTTTCCGGCAACCAAACCATCGCGGAGCTCCTCAGCACGGGTCTCAGCGGCGCCTTCCAACCCACGTTCAGGTGTGTTTTGCTCGTTCCTGAATAATACGCTGCTAACGAGTGAGTTCGTAGCCCCGACGGTTCACAAATCGCAGTCGGCCTCGGCGTCTGGTTCTTTGACCGCGTTCTATACCCCGGCCAGATCTACCTCGCCAACACGAACGGGACCGGGCACAAGACGCTCACCGACAACCTCTCGAACGTCGGGTTCCCGTCGTTCTCGCCGGATGGCACCAAGATCGTGTACCGCGCGTGGAACTCCACCTGGGGACCTTTAGGCCTCCATATCTTGGACCTCACAACGGGCAAGACGACGCAGCTTACTAACGGCTGGGATAACACCCCTGGTATGTTCCTTCCCCGCTCGTACCACGCGAAACAATACCGATTTCAATGCATCGCGCAGGTTGGAGTCCCGACGGCAAGTCGATCGTCTTCGCGCGGCAGAGCAACTGGACGACGGAATACGGCGGCCGGTGGTACGCGGACCGCTTCGACGTGTACACCATCAACCCCGACGGGACCCACCTCGAGCGGCTCACCGAGTCGGACGCGAACGACGCGCACCCCGTGTGGACGCACGATAATCGTATCATGTATGGGAGCGGGATGCATGGGTTCCGCGATGAATGTACGTTCGTTCGTTCTTCTGAATGAACTGTTTGTGCAAGACTGACGAGGAGACTTTTGATGTGTAGGCGCCATTTACGAGTCGACGTTCCAGCCCTACGGGGCGATTATGATTATGAACCGCGACGGGTCGAACAAGACTGTGCTGACGGATAGTCTTTGGGAGGACGCGATGCCGTTGTATGTTTCGAACGAATTTTTGGGATAGAGAGATGGACTTTGGGTCGCTTTCGATCTATACTTTGCGCTATCTAGTACCGTTCTCTAGTTGCGGTGTTGAATGTCGTTATACGCTGAGAAAGAGATGCTGTCCACAGTGACTCTGAGCTGAGTGAGATCGATAAACAGCAAAAACAGGTGGGTCCCTGTAAAGTCACGTGCGCGAGTCTCTTGCTCTCGGGTTTCAGTCAATTTCGCGCCTTTGTCACAGTAAACGCGTTCTTCAACAGCGAGATAATTCCCAGCGTAGCGTCTGACATGCTAGCGGTTGTCAAGTCGCGGCATCACATCGTCTATGTCCCGAAAGGCCTCCAACGCCACGAAAAGTATTCCCTTCTGACAAGTCTGGGGCAACGCCTCCTTCATCGCTGCCTCAAACACCCGTTCCAGCACCTCCTCCGAGTCGTCCTGCACGAAGTTTTCCTCCGCTTCACGTACGATCCAAGTGACAGTCTCCAGAGTACTGTAGTAATTAGACCAATTGTCCGGTTACGCGTTACACGGACCTCCGGACAAGACTTATTTGGAAGCTGTTACGCGTGCAGAGGCCGATTTTGACAGAAATCAGGCCTAAAAAGGCAATTTTTGGACCGGCTGACGCCGGATCACGTCAAAAATTACCATATATGGTAATTTCGGACATGTAACTTATAAGTCAGACCGGTTACGCGTTACACCCGCCGGACATTTGGTCTAATTACTACAGTAGGGTGCTTGACGAACGCTTCGTCGAGTGTACGCATGAGAAACTTCAAGGGAAGCGGGCCAGGGCACCGCGATGCCCGGGTGTTTGGATCCACGTAGACGAAGACGTGGATCGTCACTTCGCGAAGGACGGGAGTGACCGAGTGGGGGAGTATCTTCGCGATGTCGGGGATAAGCCACTCTGGGGTGAATCCGCGCGCACAGTCAGGCGACGAAGATGAGTGGGTAAAGGTAAGCGCAAGACGTCTAGGTCGTACTCTAAAAGGGCGTTGAGCAATTGCCAGTGATTTAGCCTCCCGAAAGTCTGTAACGCGCTGACCTGTCCACGATTCACCCGAGAATTCTTCGAAACCCCACTCATTGACGATGATAGACTCCAGGGTATGCGCCGTTGCCCGACACAGGTCGCTGAGAGCCTTCAGTGGTTGAGGCTTATCGATAACCAGGGACAGAGTCCGAAGTGACTGTGTATAGTGGGCGAATTCGGGGAGGAGGAGAAGCTCGGTGACTTCGGCGCTGTTTGGAGCGTGCAGTTCGACAAGAGGATTGTTGGGAGACTCCGCGATGCGCCCAGCTGAATCAGGAGGGTGCACGGACAGGTCCTTGAGATACAAGTTGGACGCAGCAGTAAAGACTGTGCACATGTCAAGCTTGCCCAGAGGAAGAGCGCCTTCCAAGATCAACCGCTCAGTGGCTCCACGAGGACGTCCAGCCAGCCACCGCAGGACGGCTCGCATCGGCGCTATGCGAAAATGCTCCGGAATATTTCGCTCGGCCCAGGCAAAGATGCGAATCTCTCGCGTCCGCGTCAAACGCGGCAAGACGCGTTCCAAAGCCTGCATTGCATTATCTTCGCGCTAGGCTGCGTCCGCTCAGCCAGCGAGAGGTTGAGCACGAACTCGTGAGCGTACTCGGCGAGATGGGGGGCGGCGTCAAAGTAGTTCGCAGCGGCCTCGCAGGCCCATTCGCGCGCGCATAAGGAAAAGTAAAGGTTATTGCGAGCCGGCGGAAGAGGCGCTTCTGGCAAGGATGGCGGAAGACCGAGGAGACGAGGCAACATCGTTTGAGAGCTTCGCTGGAGAAGGGAATTTTGGCCACGATTAGTTCGACGAGTTCCGGGGGAAGTCTGTTGCAGTCCATGAAAATCAGGACGAGAAAGCGAAAAAGTCACGTGTCACTTCGGCAGTTGTAAGTACAGGATTTGGAACCGTCTACTTCAAACAAATCTGTACAACTTGGACCGTGTTCTTGGTCGCGCGAGGATCGGGATAGCAAAAAAATACAAAAACGTGGAGAAACAGAATAAAGCGCGAATGGCGCGGAGAAAAGGCGTGTTCGCCAGTTGCCGTGAGCAACATGTCGAACGCGGAGGCGGAGGCGGATAGAACCAGAGGCAGGCTGTTGTTCCTCGTTCAAGGGTACGTACGTGCAATGGAGGGGCATCGAGACGGTGCCTTGTCGAGTCAACTACTTTCTTTGCTTTTGCGAAAAAGCGCGCAGGACACTTGTTTGCGTTGGGGTTTTGCCCGGATGGCCATTTGGACTTGGGGTGGACGCGCAGGGAAGGCGTTTAACCGCCGCCGTGAACGCGGCCGACAGGGACCCCGCCTGCGATCGTGCCGCGACCGTGTCCGTGCGCATGGCCGCGCATCGGTCCACCGCCACCACGACCGCCGCGTCTGCCTCCACGCCCGGCATTGTTGTTCGCCAGGGCATGGATGTTGACCGAGATCAGGCCCGCCTGGGGAGTCTGTTGCGGTTGGGGCGATGGCTGGGGCACGACGTCGTCGTCGATGCGATGTATGATGGCTGGCGCCGCAGAACCACTTGCACTGGTTGGAGAAGACACGGTAGAGACACTGTCCTTGCGACGGACGTGTTTGTCTTTCTTGGGACTCGTGTTCGAATCATCCGGCGCGACAGCCCCATTCGCGTGGGCAGCAGCAGCAGCAGCAGCGGCGCGCTCACGCTCCCTCTCGCGGCGCGACTTGCGTTCCCCGCCTGCTGCTACACCTGCACCGCTGAGCGCTGCTTCGAATTGACGGGAGGCAATGCCGATTACGGGACGAGCTCGTTTGGGTGCCGCAGTCGTCGAAGGGTCATTAGGAATGGTACCATTGGCAGACGGATTGGGAGCCGGGGATGTAGCAGCCGAAGTGGACGCAACGGGAGCAGGCGCCGGGACCCCGATAGCCGCTTTGGGACCCTTGGGCGCCTTTGGGGGTGGTTTCGCGTTGTTATTCGGCGGAACGGATTTAGCGCTGGAGGGACCCGCAGCTGGCTTGTTGGATGGGCCGGCTTGAGCAGAAGCGGCAGCAGCTGCAGCGGCCGCTTTCTTGGCCGCCTTCTTGCTCATGGGAGGACCGTTGGCCGCCAATGCAGCTGCATTCTTCTTCTTCAGGTCATCGCGCTTCTGCTGTGCGATCTGTTTCATAGCCGCCTCTTTCGCAGATTTCTCCGCCTTGAGAGCCTCGAGCAGCGGCGTTGTCTTGGGAGGCGGTGGCGGCTGGCTGGCAGCGACTGTGTGAACGTTATATTGCGCGTATATGGATACGCATAATCGCTCGTACTGAGTGCTTCGAGCGATGCGGGCTCGCCGTTGTTGGTTGGAGCGTTGAGCGATTCGAGGAAGGAGATGTAATCCTCGTCTGCGCCAATTAGCACGGATAGCAACCGCAGAGAGCCAATCGCGCGCACCCTTGTCGATGGTCCCGCTGCGTGCATCCACCTTCTTCTTCTCCGACGCGACCTTCTGATACGGCGCAAACTCCACGACTGTATATGCCTCGTTTCCTGCGCAAATGAGGAACCGAACAGCACGCAAATCGCCCCACTCACCAGCCTTGTCGCGGAACAAATGGCCATCGTACTCACGCGCAAACAACGCAAGCTGCTCCTCGGTCTTGAACAGAATATAGGCGCGAGACGAGATGTTCTCCTTGTTGAGTCTGGAATACGGGTTCAGCACTCCACATCGCAACATCGACATCGCACACACCGTTTCCTCAGCTTCCCGGGATAGAAGACCTTCCACGACACCGTCTCGTCGCTGACCCATGGCTGCACACTCTGCCAGAAGATGTCCTCAGGCAAGTTCGGGGGCAGGCGCCGGACGACAATCTTGAGGCGCTCTGTGGGGGTGGGGACTGCGGTGGCGGCGGCCTGGGATTGGCGCTCCTTCTTCTCGCGCTCGCGCTCCTTGCGGGTCTTGGCTGGCGGCGCGGCACCGGTTCCGGCTGGTGGTGCCTGCGAGGACATGGGCCCTGTGACACCTCACGCTACCCTTTTCCTCGCCACCTCGTTTTTTCGTGAGTCCCTCTCTCCTCCCCCTTCTCGGTGATGAACAAAATATCACATTATCAAGCTCAACAGTCTTATGGACTCGTCCATTTGCTGAGTCTCCTTCTGCAATTCTGACTCCATCTTTTTTTTCGCTACTTTTTTTTCTCGTCGTTCTCGTGCTGACTCTCTTTGAGCAGGTCTTTTTCGCGCGTATCGTACATGCTGTCCTTATTCCAAGTCAACACACCAGCCTTCCTCCCTGCTGTCGTCCCCACTGCCTCCACCAGCGAAATACATGTTTTCTATACGCTCCATGCCGAAACCACGTCGACGTCTTCTTTGGTTGTCTTGCTCGGACCCAGTGCATCGTCTGCTGTCCCAATTGGATATAGCCTCGAGCGCGTGGCGTGGCTACTCACGAACACCCGCTCTCACTCATTGTGTCGTCTCTCCATTGCCAGCGGACAATGAGGCAACAGACGCATACCTTCATCAAGCAAGCCCGTGAGCTGCTGCACTCGGATTTACGGGCCGGCCTCGCCCACGATACGAACCTGCAATTGTAGTCGACCATCCTCTCTTCGATCGCAATGCTAAAGCTTTCTTGTCCGTATGTTCTTTGCAGTATCGCGCCCATGGAACAACAGCGCTCTTGTGAGAAGACATTTAGATCCCGCGGGAGATCGAAAACATCTTCATGCGCTTTGCTAGGGCGGCGCGTCTGGCTGTTGCGCTTGGCGTAATTCCATCGTCAAACCAGCACTGAAACTTGGACGACGTGAACATCTGGACTTTCATACGCGTCTGCTACCGTGGTGGTTCCCCGAACGCCACAAAATTTACTTCCGCCATTATTTGGTCAGCGGAGCCGACCTGCATGCGGGGCCGGTTTCTTCGTGCGCGAAACTAGCCCAAGTCATGCGTCGCCTATCCAAAGAAGGAAGCAAACCACAAATTCTGGGCCAGCTTTCGTAAACTCCTGAAACGAGCGGTGTTTCAAAAGTTGGTGGGTCCATCGCTATCTTTCTTCTCGCCCTGTGGCGCCACGAACGCAAACATACATCTCTCCCGACGGCTGGAGGCATCAAATATAAGATTTTGGAAGCTCTTCTCGCAGCCGCCCAGGATGCGAATTGCCCTGGAAACACTCCTGCTGTGTCGTCTTTTCGGAACCTTCCCCCCAGCAAAGTGATGGGCATCACGCTTGTTGATGGCGGCGACACGTGGATGGCTGTCAAACCACTTGAACCTCGTCCTCGATCAACACAATTGGAGAACAACAACGGACGGTCTTTCGGTCGTGGAAAATAATCGAAGCCGCAAGCGAGAGCTTCCATGTCGACCACCAACATCACCGCTCGCGATGCCGCGGCCCCGGTGCCGCGCTCTAGCCCAATAAAGTTTCCTTGAACTCAGGTTCGTCGATGCCCGCGTCCCTGCAAGACCAAAGTGGTGCCTTTATTCGCCATTCCCCTTGCTGCTCCTTCCCAGCCTGACTCGAACCGCGGCGCTCTGCATCACCCTTTATTGTTATTTTCCCAGCGCGCGAGGCCAAGAGCTATTGTCTTTTTCAACAACAACATGCCGCGATCGACGTGCCCAAAGCGACTTTACGTCCGGACATAATATCAGGCCAATGGCCCAAGCGCCGGCTTTCCCGACCTCTCACCCGCCCCGCTCACTTCCTACCAGCCTTTTCGCGTCCGTAAACAAGAAACCGCCTCTAGCCGTGGCATCGCGTAACCGCGTAAATATTTCTGTTCCTTGCACAAAAAACGTCAAGCATAAAGGCTAATTTCCTTGAAAAGCACAAGCGAGAGATCGTCTCCAGCCCGATCCACCCACGCGCGACCGGAAGACGGTGGGTACATAACGCCCCTTGCCATCTGCCTGCGAGACGAACGCCGAACGCCCCCGCGATAGATTCCCCGTCAGCCTTGTTATTGTTCCTCTGCACAACTTCTCTTCTCGTTTTGCAACCGCCAATGACTCTGGCTCTGGCCACTACCACGCCTGCGTCTGGTCTCATACCGGCTCTCGAACCCGCTTTCCCTTCGACGACGGCGACGACGACGACGACGACGACGACGAGCAGCCCGACTAAACGAGCAAGCCACAAAAAACGTCATAGTGCGTTCTGTTCCGTTGTCTTTCATCGCGTTCTCACCAGCCGACGTCGAGCAGCTAAACCATGCCGCTACTATCAAATCGGCACCTGTCCGCACACCGAGCAAGAGGACTGCGATTTTGCGCACGTGTACAACGACCAGCTCCCGCCCGGCATGCTTGCTGCGACGCAGCCGAAGCAGAAACAGTGCCGCTATTGGGCACAGGGCAATTGCACTAATGGGATCTGGTGCATGTATAAGCATGGAGATGCGGAGGACGCGGCGGTGCTCGACGGTTTGTTTCGATGGTTTATTTGCCCAAGGTGTTGACGATTGGACAGAGTATCGCAAGATTGCTTTGGCGAATCAAGGTATGTCCTTCGTTGTTCTTTGTCGAAGACGGTCTTTGAACACGTTGTTGTCCTCGTAGACTTCCAACCGCTCTCCCAACCGCTCTCGCCATCACCGATGTACATGAATGGGCACTGGTACCCTCAGTACCGACCCGACACTTACAGCACGTCCCCTCCCAGCTCCGACACGTCCTCGGAAGAATACCACTCTGGCTTCGCGGCGTATCCAGTCAGCCCAGGCTACGGCCCCGCGCCATACGAGCCGGTGTTCCCGCTCAGCCCAGGTCCGATGAGCCCTGTCTTCCGCATGCAGCCTGCACCGCTGCATGAGATCTTCGGTGGTCAAGTCAACTATGTTCAGCCGCCTGCGCCTGCGCCGGCGCCTGTACCAGCACCATTTAGTCGCAACAAGGCAGCGAGTTACAAAAGTGCGTTTTTGGTTTCTACATGGGTGCGAGGCTGACGAACGGCAGCTAAACCGTGCCGGTACTACAAACCCGGGAGCGTCTGCCCGAGCGGGGACGCGTGTACCTTGTGCGTTTTAGCGTTCATTCCTTGACTGGCATTCTCAAGCAGCATTTGATAGCATTCACGACGAACCAAATGACTCTCTCGGGACCATCGCGCGTCCCTCTACCCCGGAATACACAGCACCGCGTGCACCAGACACCTCTCTCCCCGCACGTCCGCTCTCCCAACGCGAAGAAAACTCGCGACGCGGGTACTTCCCCATCTCATGGCGCGTCATCGGCGGCGGGGTGCTCTGCGGTGGACCGGACGCAACAGGCAAGAACAGGGACGACCTTTCCGGCTCGGATGTCGATCTCGAGTTTGATGAGAACGACGTCGAGTCCGATTCGGAGGACTCGATGGACGATGTGTTGTATAACGTGCCGCCGGGGTTGGGGAAGCCAGGCCCGGGGGCAGCGTTGTCTCTGACGTTGCCGCCGGTTGCGTTCCCGAGCCTCGGTTCGCTCGCACTCGAGGAGGTCGAGAAGGACGCGAGCATGCTGACGCCGACGGGGGCTGCGGCGCGTCAACGCGCGTCGTCGATTCCTTCGACGCCGATTAACGGGCACGTTGATGTCTTCCGGGTATGTTTGTCGTGGTTTTCCGCGTCGAGTCTAATGTTGCTGATGTTTGCTTGGTAGCTCTTCTCCGCAGAGTCGCCCGGCGGTCTGTAGTGTGTTGGAGAACTGACGACGCGAGCATATTTTCTTGGGTATATATCTTCGATCTTCTTCCGCCCAGGGTACATATTTTGGTTTGGTTTGGACTCAATGAACGAAATGGCATACCTCATGTAATCATATATCATCGTACAGAGACGAGAGGAACGAAATGAATACGATTTTCACGACTAGAACGCGGACTAGAGCGGGATCGGACTGATTCGGAGGCACACATCTCTATCTGATAAGCAGATCCAGACCGGTGGTTGCCACATTGATACCGCTCTGAAGGCGTGCTCGGCTTGACTCCGCATCCCACCACGCAAGCCTCTGACCCACTGCCACCATGTCCACCGTCGTCGACCTATCACAACCGCTCTCAGATGTCCTCCGGGAGGGGACCAAGAAGGCGCATGAGGAGGTGGAAGTGAGCCCCGCCGCGACGGCGATGCTCAAGGGCGAGCTGGACAAGGAGGAATACGTGCGGTTCCTCATGATGCTGTGGCACATATACGAGTGCGTCGTGCGCTATGCTTTCCAGCTCTTTTCGCGGGTGCTGATGCTTATTTTTTCAGCACATTCGAGCGCGGACTCGAGAGGCACCAAACACACCCCGTCCTCGAGCCGACGTACAACCCCACGCTGCTCGCACGAGCGCCGCACCTCTCTGCTGACATTGCCCACCTCCTCGGGATCCCCGAGTCCAAGTGGAAGTCGCACCGGATACACATCCAGCTCACAGCCAACAACACCCTTCCGCCGGCACTTGCCGCGTACACGGGTCGCATTCAGGAGATTGCGGACTCGGAGGACCCGTCTGCGTTGCTGGCGCATGCTTATGTGCGGTATCTCGGTGACCTCAGTGGCGGACAGACCATCCAGCGTGCGCTTGCAAAGGCGTATGGGCTGACGATGGGCGGGGCGGGGCTGTCGTTCTACGGTTTTAAGGAGCTGCGCTCATCCAAACCTGCAAGCATCGGGGAGATGAAGAAGATAAAGGAGTGGTTCCGGGCAGGCATGAACAAGGGCGCGGGGGATAATATGGACGTCAAGGGTGCGTTGGCGTCGCCCATTACGCGTCCTTTTGCGCGTCTAAATTTACGATTTTTTTTTAGCTGCGGTCCTCGAGGAGGCCTCGCGCGTCTTTGACTTTACGGGCACAATATTCAAAGAGGTCGACCGCCACCGGAACGACCCCAAGTCCCGCGTCATCCTCGACAACACCGACACCAGCCCATGGAGCAAGACGTACCCGCTCTCCAGCGTGCTCTCGGTCATTCTCGCGATTTGTATTGCGCACTTTGCGCTCACGACCATGGGATTCACGGGCGAACGCGGGTACAACAAGCTCCTTATGGTGGAGGAGTGGGTGTTGGGAGGCGGCGGCTCTAAGGCTGAGTAGTAGCCGGCACCCGGCACGAGAGAGGGAGAGGTATCTATTTGTCCGCGTTGTTTGCTTACATTTCTGCTGTACCCTGATAGACGAATACTCGGATGGATCTCTGCTGGTAATGCAATGCTTTCTAATGGACGACGAGAAGTGTGCGTGGGCGGGCGGCCGCGGCGAGTGGCACGAGCGCGACGGCAAACGTGTTTCTGCCACGTCCTCGAGTTATTCTGGGTGGCCAGCGCCAGCGTTTCGACTGACAACAGAGATGGCCGAAGATATCTCTCAATCGCGTCTTCAGAAAGTTGCCAGCGAGGCATGCGTCCATCGAGCGCTCGGGTTCTTGGCGCTGTACTGTGTCCACGAGAAGTTGAATCCACCAGTGTGCGGTATCAAGTTCCTCAGAGCGGTCATCGACTTGAGATTTTCTGGTTGGGTGACCGCCGTGACAACAAACCCTCCTCCCGCCGTCATGGTCGGCTTGCCGTTGTGCTTATTGAGCTTATCGTCGACGAGCTCGCTGCTTCTATTATAATCAAGCGTCTCTCCAGAATCTCTGCCTCGCAGCCGCGGCTTTTTCGCTTTCTCGACTTGAAGCCACTCATCGGGCCAACGCGGGATGCTCATTACTGGGAGGATTTGAATTTTGGATGAGGACCTTGCGCCTTGCGCCTTACGTCCAGGAACTCTTCTTCCCTCTTTGAAGACGAAACAGACGAGGCGGACGACGCCTATCTGCGAGCTATAGAGCGAGTTTTGCTTCAGTTAACATCGGTTCGCGAGGTGCAGCTCGCAGTCTTTGGCCTCTTTGGCCTTTTTTGAATTCGTCTTGGTCGCTTCCTGCCCCGGCCAGCGATCCAATCAAGACCGCCGTTTCTTGGCTGGCTCTTCGTGGCATAATTACTCGTCGCATCATCGTCGAGGGAGGATGCTGCCCGAAATACATGCACTTTTCACCGAGGAATGTGATGCTGGGGTGAACGCGGAAGTAAGAAAGGCATAAATGTTAGATGTCGCTTCTTGACTGTGAACTGGTCTTCCGACCCCAGAAAACGAAGCAAAGTACGGTTCGGCAACTGTCGGGCCGGAAGGACCATCATGGCATGCCTGTGATGCGGCTCAGCTCGTATCCACGCAAAGTTACTGCTGCTCTTTCTCGTCGTTTAGTCGTATGTACGCGAGCTCATATCGCAGCTCATTGGGCCAGAAGCCTCCAGCAAGTATCTTTGCACGGTAACTGCACATGTACAGTAATCTACAGCTGGACCCACGGCATGATTTCGCGCGTCATCACACTCTTCCATGTGAAAACGTTGCGACTTGGACTGTTCCTCCACCAAGCATGCGCTGTCCGACGTTCGGAGGTTGTGCAGGCCATGGATTGAGGGCGGACGGCCCTACTTGGTCCAACTTTGAACAGGAGTCAGCCTTGCGCTAGCGGTCACAATAAGCTCACCAGCATTCCGTCTTGCCTCTCGCCTCCACCTTCAAACTGCGTCACCGCTTCCCCGGATCGCCGGACGGACGAGGTCACGAGAACCCCGCACCATCCGGAGAGTGCCAATCCCCGTGTGGCCATCAAGGTTTCAATCTAGTTGCCATACGTTGTTTCTCGGGAGATGGACGCGTATAAAGACGTGCTTTGGCGCGTGTGCGGCTCACTCCACACCTACCTCCGACTCGAGCAGACCAGTATGCGGGTGTTCGCTGTTTCCGCGTTGGCGCTCTGCGGCGCCGTCCTTGGCCAGTCCTCGGTCGACTCGTATGTTGCGACCGAGTCGCCCATCGCCAAGGCGGGGTTGCTGGCGAACATCGGGCCGAGTGGTGCGCTTGCCTCTGGAGCCTCTGTGCGTTCATCCTTCCGTTTATGACGCGTCTCACTGACCAATGTGTATTCAGGCCGGCGTGGTCATCGCCAGTCCTAGTACCGTCAACCCGGACTACTTGTACACCTGGGTCCGCGACTCGTCGCTGGTCTTCAAGGAGCTCATTGATGAGTTCACGACGGGCAAGGACACCACGCTCCTTGGCCAGATCAAGAACTTCATCGCGGCGGAGAGCACGTTGCAGCAGACGTCGAACCCGAGTGGGAGCGTTAGCACTGGTGGCTTGGGGGAGCCGAAGGTGCGCCTAAGTCTTTGATGCACTTAACACACTCACTAAGGTCACTTTATAGTTCAACATTGACTTGACTGCGTTTACTGGTGCATGGGGACGACCGCAGCGAGGTGAGGCTACTGTTCCGCGCTTGGACAGCACTAACACGGCTGTAAGATGGACCTGCTCTCCGCTCCACTGCGATGATCACGTACGCGAACTGGTTGTTGACCAACACCAGCTCTTCCTCGGAAGTGCTCAGCGACCTCTGGCCCATCATCAAACTCGACCTCGACTACGTCGCGAACAACTGGAACCAGTCCACTTTCGACCTTTGGGAAGAGCTTGACTATTCGTCTTTCTGGACGACCGCCGTCCAGCACCGCTCTCTTCGTCAAGGCGCCACCCTCGCAACGAAGTTGGGCCAGAACGCGACGCTCTACACTGCGCAGGCGAACAACGCGCTTTGCTTCCTGCAGTCGTACTGGAACCCGACCGGCGGATACATGACCTCGAACACCGGCGGTGGTCGTTCCGGCATCGATGCCAACACGGCGCTGGCCTCGATTCATACATTTGATCCTGAAGCTGGATGCGATGCGGCGACGTTCCAGCCGTGCTCGGACAAGGCGCTGTCGAGCTTGAAGGTTTATGTCGACTCGTTCCGCTCCATTTACACTATCAACGATGGGATTGCTTCGAACGCTGCAGTCGCGACTGGCAGATACCCAGAGGATGTCTACCAAGGAGGCAACGTGAGCTTTTACGATTGGATCGCGTTTTCATGTTTATTGAATGTCCATTTAGCCCTGGTACCTCACCACTGCCGCGGTTGCAGAGCAGCTCTACGATGCGCTCATCGTCTGGAAGGCGCAGGGCTCCCTCGAGGTCACCCAAACGTCCCTGGCGTTCTTCAAGCAGTTCCTCTCGAGCGTCACCACCGGCACCTACAAGTCGTCGTCCTCGACGTTCAGCACCATCACCGCTGGCGTCCTGGCGTTCGCCGAGGACACGCTCGCCATCCACGCCAAGTACACGCCCACCAATGGCTCGCTCGCGGAGCAGTTCTCCAAGTCCAACGGGACGCCTCTCAGCGCGTTCGATCTCACGTGGTCGTATGCCGCCGCACTCACCGTCTTCTCGGCACGTGCTGGCACTGTCCCGGCCAGCTGGGGCGCCATGGGCCTCACCGTCCCGTCCGTCTGCGAGCTCGGCCCGCCCGCGCCGACTGTGAATGTCACATTCAACGTCGACGCGACTACGCAGCTTGGCGAGGATATTTATATTTGTGGCTCGATCCCGCAGCTGCAGAACTGGGACCCGGATACCGCGTTGATTCTGTCGCCGGCCAACTACCCCATCTGGAGCAGTGCGTTTCTCTTTCTCTCTTTCGTTTTGAGCCAATGCTGACGCGCGCGCATAGTTACCGTGGCCGTCCCGCCGGACACCGATATCCAATACAAGTACATTCGCAAGAACAACGGCGTCTTGGAAGAGTGGGAGTCGGACCCGAACAATGAGTTTACTTCTCCCGTTAGCGGGACTGCCAGTACGTCCGTTTGCTTTCCGTTTGACGGGCGGCTTACTCTTTTTGTTTCGTAGCCCGCAACGATACCTGGAGATGATCCCAACCTGAACGAGCATTTGTTGTAATCCACACTGAACAGTTTGTGCCAAGTGTAGTTCTAGTTTCCCTCGTTTCCCCCTCCATAGCATTCGCATAGCATCGTATAGCTGAATCGCATCGTCAATACAGAATCATTCTTGAACGAAACAGGACACAAGCGTTCGAGTGCAACGAGTTGGGCCGAGCATGAATTATTGTGACACGTGATCAGGACTTGGTACCATCCTCGATTTTTTTTCTTGCGTCTCGCAATGTTTTCTTCGCTCTCCTACTGCGTTCTTCGCTCTCCTACACTGATACAGCATGCAACAAATGAGATAGATGCGCATCGTGCAAATACAAGGCTCAAGTGATCTTGAATATTTTTTGAACGTTCAATATTTCGGTGTTTTGGTATCTTATCGCTCAGCCTTACAAGCCAGGTCAGTTCTAACTCGAATGGATTGAAAGATGTACTCACCATGAGCGGTTTGAGCGACGCGCGCATCATACACGCGCATTTGCTCAGCTGCGAATCGGGCATCCTCTTCCTCTTGTAGTTGCCGAGCCAGAAGGAAATCGTCTTCCTCCTGGACTAGACGCGACGGGCCGTCCTGCGATGCGCGTACCTCTTCCGAGTCGTCGTCGTCGTCCTCCTCCTCGAGAAGCTCGAATTCGCTGCCATCAAACTCAGAACCCTCCAACTCCCAGTCCTCCGTCGCCAGCGAGCCTGAGGCCACCGAGAGCACATCGTCGTCCAGCGCGATGACTCGTGCCGGGCCGCGAATAACTTCAAAGTCTTTCGCTGGGCCTAGATTTTTTTTAAAACTTTCTTCAGCCACGAGCGCAAACTGAGAAAACAACGCCTACCCTTTCGCTTCGCACCAGCATCAACATACCTCGCCATCTCCCAAATGCTCACCTCGCGCCGCCCATCCGGTTCCGCAGCACGCTCAACGCAATCCCGGTCCGCATCGCGCACTTTCGAGTCGGCGGGTAGCACGTGATCATCATGCTCATCGACTGCGATGGGCCACTCCGCCACGGCGTCGGCGGTGTCGCGCGACTGCCAGACGAACCCGTCGACCTCGACGGGACAGAGGAATGATGCGCAGTTGTATTGAAAGCCGTCGCGCCGGCCTGGGTTGCGCTTGTTGCGTGGGTCGCTGAGGGCAGTGAAGGTGAGTTTCTGGCGGCGGAAGGATGGGTTAGTAGGGAGAGAGTGACTGGGGGTACACGTACTGCGACTTTGCGAACACGCATGTTGAGCGATGAAAGAGGTGTAGTTGAGGGAGAGAGCTCGGCGAAACTGGGTTGCAGTTGCTGCGAAGAGAGCTTCAATTAGCGCGCCTTATATGGGTACCCACCATGACTCGAAGGCCGTCCGAGATTCCGAGATGCGGCCTTGACTTTCTTGGGCAGCTGCCAACGAACAGGAGCAAAGGGAAATCAAAGGATGGATTCCGTCTGACTCGAAAGGACAGCCAACACTCAGATATCCATTTCCGACACCCTGGCTTCGCGTTCCTCTCGCGGAATAATCGGGCCCAAGTCCACGACCGTATAAAACTGGAACGTCTTCGTCTCCGGCGCCTTCGCAGCAGCAGCAGCAGCCCTGGACCCTGGCGCGTCACGGTCCCCGTCGTTTGACTCGGACGGCGCAGGGTCATCTGCGCGATAGGTGTACGACACTAGCATGTTGAACTGCACCACAACAATCAGCGCTCGGTTGACTCGAGGAGTTCGAAGGACAGCGCAGCGCTCACCTTGACGTTCCCCCGCGCCTCTCTGCCAATCACAACCTCGCCCCCAACCACGGTTGTGTTGGCCTTTTTCTCTAGCACACCCACGGTCTTCAGCCTCCCGGTACCGCTGGCGCCACCACCACCACGTGGATCGCGGTCGCGGTCCCGTTCGCGCTCTCGTCCCGGCATCCGGCCAGCGACGCCAAACTCGTCGTCGTCGTCCAACCCGAACATCTCGTCGTCCTCGTCGTCTTCGTATTCCCAAGCCTCGGCAAAGGCCGCAATGACGAACGAGTTGCTCGGGAGTGAGATCGCGAACGGTGGTCGACGCGCCTTTTCTGGAGACGCGCGACCAGAAGTAGACGGCACAGTTGGCGCGTGTACCCGCTGGACCGTTAACCGCACGGTGATGGGGTCGTACAGTGGGTTCGTCAACGCGAGATGGAAAGGGTAGGTCTTTCCAGCATGCATCCCAGCCGCGTTGCGTTCTTCATCTGTCGGAGCCGTAGCCGTTGACTTTCCGAGCGAACGACGCGCAGTGTCGGCGAGGGCGGCTTGTTGATGCGGTAGGGCAGCGGTTATCGCGGGCAGGTAGGTCGCGGCAACAAGTTTGATTTTGTACCGCACCGACTGTGCTTTCTGTTCGGGCTTGATGAGGATATGCGCACAAGCAGGACAACGTTTGGAGCGTTTCGAATGTAATGGTATCCGGAGCGGTTTGAGGTCACTGTTCAGCTGTTAGCATGGAAATGCAGAGAAGAATCCACGCACGAAGACCGCAACGACATGGCCCAACTCGATCCCCATCGTTGCTCCAAAGTCGCGACCTCACTAACGTTCTCCAAATGCCGCATGTATTCCACATCCGCGTCCCCGCCACCGGTCCCATGCGCACTGGCCGTCATGATACTGAGTCGGCTGTGATAATCCGGCGCCTCGTCCTTCTCGATAACCTTCTTCTCCCTGGGGGCCCCACGCTGGCTCCGACCGAGCGGGTTGTATTTGCCGACTCCGGGAATGTCGCGCGCGAGGGCGGCCGAGGCAGCAGCTGTTATCGAGTTAGTCCGCGCCCGGGCGGTACTGGTGCTGGGATGGGCAGCAGAAGGACCGTGACTGGTGGAAGAGGAGAGCGCGGCCGCCGCAGCGCGGATGACGGGCTCAAAGTGTTCTTTCAGGCGTTCGAATTCGAGCGATTCGGGGGCTGAGTCTTCGAATTTCTGGAGTTGTGCTGCTTTTGCGTTGGTCTCAAGAACGGAAGGGAAGGCCTAGCACGCACCGGCGAGCCCTGTTGGTTTTTCGAAGGTTATCCCGACCTCCGCCGAGTCCCATCGACAATGATTGCAGTAGAGAAAGAACGGCGGCTCGCCGACGGAGTTGATAGGGATGGGAGCCATGCCGTCGCCCGTGTCTGGAGGATCAGAGGGCACGACTGAGAGCGTGTTTCTGCAGTTGGGACACATAAAGCAGTTTCTTGCACATCTAGCCACCCATTAGAACGGTGTCTTGAACATGAAACGGTCGTACCTGTTCTTCTCCGCGCGTACACTCGCGCTGGGCACCTCGAACAGACAGTTTGGGCAGTAGTAGCCGCTGACCTCCACGGACACGCAGCGGTTACAGCGGATGGCGTCGCATTCTTCGCAAAAGAACAGCGTGTGGAGTGGGTGGAAGCTATGGGAGGATGACTGGAGATGCGGGGGTGGCGGGAGGGGCGATTGGGAGAGGCAGGGACAGTGGTAGTCGACCGAGGCCATGGTGGCCGGAAGGAGGTCGCGTCACGCGTTGAGTTGGTCAGCGCTTGCATCTTGCTCTCAACAGCCATGGATCCCTTGTTGGCCGCTTTCGCGAGGCTCGACGCGTCCTAGGCTTGCGTCGAGGATCTCCGGATGTTTTCCGAGGGCTCAACCCATCGGTTTCCGTTGAAGTTGCCAGAAGTTTGCTCAAAACTCCTTCAACTCTGTCGTAAATGAACCTGGTGCGTCCTGCACCTTCAAAACGACCTCAAGTCCTGAAACTTCATAACTCAGCCCTCCTCCGCAACCTCCGTGCCACCTCCGTGTATCTATATCGACATAGACGCCTTCCTGTGATGGGCACCCACAATGGTCCCACACTCGCCCACAGCACAAGCGCTTGTTCTGCACCGTCATGTTCACCGCCGTAGAAAATCCAGTTACACGCGCAGCGTACAACGAACAGTCTGGTACGCCCCCTCCGCCCGTCTCTGAACCGCGATTTGAAGGTATTTGATCAGGAACATGGTGGAAGCCCGCCTCGAGGCATGAGCAAGCGATATACCCGCTCATCACCCCTCACCCTCGGATACTCGCTCCAATACGCTTCTCTGAGCACTATACAGAGCTCGAATACCACCCACGAGGCGATCTGTGGGCACACCTCATCGCGTTCGACGTCCCGATACGCATTCGTCTGCGTTGGGCGCTTGAAATCGCGGAGGGTCTCGCGCATATGCATTCTCGCTCCGTTGTGTGGGGCGATGTGCATTTCGGGAACGTGCTCGTTACGGAGGACGACCATGTCGTTCTCTGCGACTTTGGTTCTGCGACGCGAACGAACAAGACGCGTTGGCCGCCTGCTGCTACTGCAATCACGGCGGTTGACCCTTCGGTATTCGACGCGCCTTCGTACCTCCCCACACCCACACACGCCGACATATTCTCGTTCGGCGTCATGCTCTTCGCGCTCATCGCACTGCGATTTCCATGGGCGGAGGATATCACACCCTGCAGGGAAGAACACGCCCTCGCAGCGCAAAACCACACCTTACGGCGCTTCGACACGCTCGAGGACCGTGAGCTGGCGGAGACGTTCGGAACCGTGCTGGATGGCTGCTTCAGAGGCAGCTATTCGACGGGGCGGGAGCTGCTGCACGCGCTCAAAGGCTCCTTGCAGGATTATTGGGACGATGTGAACGGGTTCTCAGTGTAGCCTTTAAAAACATGTATTTCTATCTCCCTGGATCTGTAGCCATGTAGACCGGATTGTACTGTATTTATGCAGCGCAGATGTCTGGCTGCGAATACGTATACCTCAGACTGGTGAACACACCATGGTAGTGCAAACAAACGGCCACCAGCACGCAGACGTGGAATATTTGGTGCGACGCGAAGAAATAGTCGAATCTGCCTGGCGAGAAGCGTTCCGGGATGCGATTCGCGCTGCTCTTCCTCAGCAAAACCCCTCGAAGAATAATGCAAATGGGAAGACGCACTAGAGCGCGCCTCCGCCGATATATAAGGCCGCGGATAAGAGGATCCAGCGCAAGCCGTATTCAACGAGCACCCGGCTGATGCCTTCCCGAAGAATGCAGTGGACAGTCGGGACGACGCCTGCCAAGCCCAGGCCGATGAAGACGGCTGTTCGCGCGCCGCGGTGTGTGGGTTGTGCGTAGACGGGGTTCAGGACGATGTACGCGGCGACTTGGTGAGTTGTCAGCGTAAGATGAGGGCGAGAGAAACTTTAGTTCGTACAGATGCCGACTGAAGTGAGCAAGGTGAGGTAGAAGAGCTTTTCGTGCGGGTGGCAGTAGAATCCGAAGTGGACTGCAGGGTAAAACGACCCTACGTGCTCATTAACACTGGCAGGGCAGCGGAGATAAGCCTCCCAATCGGCGCGTCAGTACCAACTGTGAGGATCACGATCCCAGCATAATCCATCGTAAGGCATCGTCCGGCGACCTAGCATTTATCCATGAGTTATTTGAGCTTGGAATGAAGACCAAGCCACCTTTTGAGAATGGCACGAAGCCGTATGGAACGTGGCGCTCGTCATTAGGCAGAATATGGCCGAGCTGAGGAATACGACGAGCATGAACGAGTCCATCCACGTCGTGGGGAACTCTTTGAGTTCGACGTTATGCAGCGTTGCGAGGAAGTATCCGAAGAGAAGCGCGCCGCCGAGGTGCGTATGGATGTTGACTGGGCAATGTGAGCCGGGTTATGGTCAGTCTAGTCTCCGAAACGACCTACCGGTTTCGTTGTGCAAGTCTAGTTATTTCAAACGACATCCAGTCAGTCTTCAGACTCTTCACCACAGTACAAGGCAGCGAATGGACTCGGACGCACAACCGAAGACCGACTTGAAGCAACCCCACCAGTGATTCTGAATTCTGCGGTAGCCGCCGACGATCCATTCGTTGTCCTGCGCCCAATGAGGAAGTTCGTGGAAGAGGATCGTCCGGGACTTGTATGAGCGCGCGGAAGCCTTTCGCCGCGGTGCCGCTCGACGGGAGCGCATCGGCGCCAGTCGGAGCGTGGTGGGAAAGGTCAAGGGAGCGTTAGCCGGCCGAGCCGAACCTCGGCCTCAGATGCCGATCTCCAGATAAGCCGGATTAGGAAGTCGCGTGATTTTCACGTGACCGAAACGAACCTTCGTCTTGCCACCACGCTCGGGCGAGCTCAGTGGATTTCGTCGTCAACGCGATGCCAGTTCAGACCGGCCAATCCTTCCGTCTCTCTCTTTCGGTTTCCTTGAATTCCACCGACGGCAACCCTCAACTTTGGAGCGGGGACGGAACAGCGTGGTTGCTCGGGAGTCGGGAGTCAAGTAGCTTGGCAGATCGTGGCATCCCCGTGAACGTACGGAGAAGATCCCGATCTTTTCGCATATCGAGACGATGTGCTTTGCACAAGTCTGTGACCCCAGAGGGCTTTGCACCGAGGGGTGCGATAACTCTCGGTGCTCGAGCGGATTACGGTCAGCCCACTACCTCTCATTTTCCTCACCGCCGCATGTGCAGATCCCGACGCCCAATTTGATGACTGTCAGCGCCCATAAGGCAGATTGACTGGATCGATGCTATGCAGCTTATATATCGACGCGACGACGAGGAGCCTTTTTTCCCGCTTTCTTCCTTCCCCCTCTCTCCAGGCACCAGCCCGGATTCGGGTCCGGCCTCTCACTCACATGGCCAACATTTCCGCTGTGTACGATGCGCAAGGCTGGTACTCGTACGCGTACCAGTTTCCGGACCACGATCCGTGCTTCGACCCCGACTATTCGGCCTACCCTTTGTGCCAGAACGACACCACTGCCAATGTAACCAATGTTATGCTGGCGTTTCTCAACATTACCAACTTCGACTCGTACTTTGCGGCCTATTGCTTGTCGCCGCCCGACGATTCGTGTCCTTGGGGTAAGGTGCTCTTTTTGCGGCTTTGCCAAGTAACCCTGAATGATTCGTAGGGTATTGTCCAAATCCCGACGTGAGGACGCGTTCAGAGGGCCAGAAAATGTGCTTTAGCTGATGGATTCCAGGTCGCGTCGCCCGCCGTACGGTATTCCAGTAAGTGCCTGCTGCTAGCTTCGCCATAACTTCTCAATCCTCTCAGCGTACTTCACGACGGTCATGTCCGCCATTTTGGTGCTATATTCTCCGTCCGAAGTGACCTCGACAGTGCGTTCCAGCCTCAAAACATCTTTCCAATGCCTGACTGTTCTTGTTCCAGTTCTTCTCCCAACTGCTCAACGTCTACTCCATCATCATCGCAGCGCTCGTCGCAATCGCAAAGAAAAACCTCACCAAGCCACACGCAGCAGTCGCGCTTGGTCTGGCCTGCTCCCCGCTCAGCATCTACCTCATCATCTACGTTATTCGCTCCCTCATCGGGAACCCCAACCGCTTGCAAGGCGTATTCGGACCCGGGATGTGGCTTTCGCGCCTCTCGGTGCTGATGCTCGTGCCTGTGTGGTTTACCCTCCTCGGTCTAGAGGTCGCACCCGATAATTCGTGGCGCTTCCAACAAAGCGCGTGCGATGAGATCGTGGCGGAGCATCGCATCGTTCGTGACTTTTTCGAGCCGATGATCGTGTTCTTTGAGCTCTACGCGCCGCTCTCTGCGGTTATCTTTGCGGTGTTGGCGATTACATGGGGAGTCGCCATCTTCTTGCGACGAAAGGAAATTTGGAAGCCAGGAAAGGGGAAGTTCCCGGTGGGTCGGATGTGGTGAGCAGAGCGCTGCGTGTCTTGCTTGCAGAGCTGGAACTGAATCTAGACAGGCGTAAGGTCGTCGACCGGTACCCCTTCATCCAATTCTGCACCGTCGTCCTCATCCCGCACGCGGCATGGATGTTCAATTCGGAAATCGGCGTCGCTGTTATGCTGCCTCGAGAGCGATTTTCGTGGACGTACGGACAGGTCAGTCTCCACGTGATCTTCATCTAATCTTATCTGATCGGTCCCAACACAGCTACTTGCGGTCCTCGTTACGATTCCACCGCTCCTGCAGCTCGGCCTGCTTATGCCGCGGCTCTTCTGGTGGTTCGTCGACCTCGCGTGGGTGCGCGCAGTGACGTGCCGTCGCCACAAACCCCGCCACACGGCGCGCCGCCGCAGCACCCGCCGGAAACTCGAACCCTCCGAAATGACCGAAGGCGACGAGGAGGGTTTCGACTTTCACGACCGGCTTCCGTTGGTGGAGGCGGCGCCACGTATGTCGCTGGACAAGACGAACGTGGACAAGGTCGAGTCATAGTTGGCAGGGCAGAAAATTCTCGAATTAATTTCGATTGATTTTCGCCGGAATAGACGCGGGCGTAACGCGGGGGTTGCTGTTTCGGCGACGAGTCGGTGTCTTCGTCATGGTGTCGGGACGCCATTGCGAAACGACTTCGCGGCGAGTGGGTTGGTGCTCGCGCGAAGAGAGAAAGGGAGGGTTTGTGGGGCGTCGCTGACTGCGAGGGTTCCTTTTCGGACTTTCGGCCGCACGGCGAGCCATCATGTGATGGTCGATCCACCACAACACGACCTCCTGCCATCGAGTCATAAATGAACGATATTTTCTGCTGACCGAGCAAGTCACCATTTAGCTCGGCTGTTTGGGGTATAAAAATGCCAACAAGTCTCCGTCGACGGCATCCTGAAGGGATGTCCCCGTCTTCCATGTCCTCGTCGAGCGCGTCGTCCTCGTCTTCCTCCATTTCCTCCATCTCGACCCAGTTTCTCCCGCTTTATTCTCCATCACTACCTTCACCATGCTACTCTGTTGACCCTGCGTACGATGAAACAATCCTCGACGTTTCGCCCTACCACCGCTCAACGCGCATGCTGCCGACAGGGGTCTTCACGAAACAATCCGGGTCTGCGACTGTCGTGCTGCTCAACCAGCACGCAGGCGTCCGAACACCGACCTACGGACGCGGCGCGCTCGTCAAAGGGACGCTCATGCTCAGTCCAGAGAGCGTTGGCGCCGTGTCGCAAATTAGCGTCAAGGTGCGGGGTACCGACCGGAGCGATCTTTCGCACACAGACACACATAAGTAACCCGACATTTGCATTAGCTTCAGGGTCGTCTCGAAATAACCACCTCCGATGCCGGGGCGTCCACAACAAAGATGATCACCGTCGGGTCACAGATCTGGCCTCCGCCGCCGGCCAACGCAGCCGCTGGATCAGCTTCGCCAGTGTCGCCGCGGTGCTGCCCCGAGTCGCTCAACTTCGAGGTCGCGTTCCCCGAAGTGTTCCAGCTCGGCGACTACGAGCACCCGCTCCCGCCGACGTACATTGCGCGCTTTCCGGGGTTCCCGTCGTTGTACGCCAAAGCGACGTACGATCTCGTCATTTCTATCGTGAAAGATCGGCGAATTGGGTTCATCCCGAGAACCAAAACGTGGGCGCTTCTTCTTGACGAGTTGGAGGATTATTCATTTGTGGAGCTGTAGGGTTTTTGTGTTGCTGGAATACCGCCCCGAGAGCGCGCCGCCGCGAGGTATCACGCCTACGCCGCCGGAAGATTTCCTTCAAGCGATCAAATACATGCCGGAGGAGTGGTTTCAGTCGTCTTGCACGATGAGAGCGAAACCAAAGTCTGATTTCTCGTGCATCGATTGCCAGGTACTTGTTTACTACCTCCAGTTTACTCATCCGAGTTGCTGAAGGATCGTGCATAGGTATTCATGCCTGCCGTCCGAATATTTGGGTTCGAAGATACTATACCCGTCCACGTACAGCTCTCCGGGACCCTCCCTACTCTCCGTCATCTCGTCAACCCGACCGATCGCCTTCCACATTCGGTGTCCAGTTCCTCGTCGTCATCCTCAATATCCGGCCGCCCAACAACGCCAGACGAGTTCTGTCCGGTGAAGATATTCCTCACGCGGATGGTTTCGGCCGAACACCTCGGCAAGCTCACGATGCGCGTCCAACGCCTCGGCGCGAACGGACGCGTCCGGCCGCTCCCTCCGCCCGCTGACTTCGACTGCGCAGAATGCGAACGTGGGCCTACGGCTTGCCCTGAATGTATCGAGTCCGTCGTTGTGCTCGATTACACCGGCGAAGTGCGGTGCGATCCCAAGCTCGCGCAGGTCGGCGGGTTTTATATCGGTTTGTTGAACGTCAAGGTCGGTGTTTTCCTGCGTGTTTGCTCTCTTTTCGGATGCCAACGCCTCGCAGGACTTCCTTACCGTCGAGCTTGCTCCCCCACAACCACGCACCTCCCCACTAATCGGCGTCCAACACGCCGTTCCAATACGCTTCGTAACGGAATCATACCACGAACATACTTGATTTCCGGGCTCTGGTTCCAGCAAAATTATATCCTAATCTATTCTGGGCATACACACGCATAAAAACTAAGCATAATTTTGTACAATACATAGAATGTCCTCAACTCTGATGTCAGCAACGCCATCACGTGCAAACTTGATCACTCTGAACTCAGGTCGTCGCGGGACATCGGACGCGTTTTAGTCCGGAAATTTGCGCCCAGATGACTTGGGGTCGATGTGAGAAGGTTTTACGATTAACATCAGAGAATGGATTAGACAAATGCGTACGGTACACAACAATTACTTTGGTGCAGCAGAAAGATGCATGTAGACGAGCGGAAGAATCTAGAAGGTAAAGCGAGGGTAACCCGATATCTCTTTCATGGTTATCCCGAGTTGATCTAAGTCTAGAGTTAATGGTGGCTCGCTCCAAGTGCCGACTGGTAAGCCTGGCGCATGGTCTCGAGTTGTGATTCTTCGAAGACAAGCTCAGAAACGCCAAATAAACAGGTAAAAATTACCCACCCATCAGTCTACAAGTCGGAGAAAAGAGGTTCATCGTCGCAAGCACCGTCTCCACAGCATCCATCAACTCGCGCTCGGACATATCGCCGTCCCAGAAGCCGTTCGGCGTCTCTTGGACGCGGCGATAACGACGCAGCTCTTGAATGAACACTTGCGCCGTCGCCATGAATATAGTCTGTGTCGAAAATTCAGCTCAAGGGCAAGAGACACGCTAATAAGGAGCACGCACCCCCGCAATCGGATCGATAAACTGGAACTGGCTCACGGGGATGGCGTTCAAGTCCGCCACGATCGCGCGTGCGGCGTCGAGTGCATAACCACGAGCGTTACAATCGCAGTTCTCTAGATGAACGAAAGGATTGTGCAACTGGATCGACGCGACGCGGGCCAACGCGTGGATGAGGAATACCTCGCGGGTGTATTCGACGCCGCCAGCACCGTTGTCGAGGCTGGGAAGATTCTGCACAAAGCCCTCGACGAGAGCCTGCATGCGACGGAACGAGTCGTTGAACGCATTCAGCTGCGCGGCATTCATATCTGAGGTTGCTCGATGAGAAGATCGCTGCTGCCCGAGAACGAAGAATTCACGTACTAAGGTGGTACGAATCCGCGAGTCGCGACGCTTGCTCGAACAGAATCGCGGCCTTGGCATGCAGAGCAGACAGTGATGCTTCGCTATCGGGACTGCTTGAAAGGAATGAAACGACCGTCCCGATGCTCACTTCGGGGAGATCCGACTCGTCGCCATGATCCTGCAGCGGCATCAGCGGCCAGAATACTCGGGAAGCTGAATAGCTCACCACATCTATAGGCCAAGGTGAATCAATTCTCGCATCAGGCGCTGAGCTCGTGTAATCGATGTTCGACGGCGACCCATCCGCGGTCGTCCAACAGTTGTTCATCGTCAAGACCGTCCAGAACGCCGCAATCTGCTCCAAATCCTCCGCAGGCGCTCTGGAGCCGCCGGCAGCTCGGAACGACGACGACGCACCCAGAAATCCGCGAGTTGCCGAAGCGTCGGCCGATCGGATCCGATGCAGACCGGACGACAAGACAAGCGAAATAGCGGCGCTGAGGTGGTACTTTCCCTCGAGGATGCGCGTCGTGCGGAAGAAATACTGCGAAAGCAAGACCTCAGCTTGGATCGCGTGCAGGATATTGCTGGACGAGGAGGAAAGCGAGTCGACGGCGGAACGCAGGGCGCGCGAGAGGTACCGAGCCTCAAATGTAGCGACAAGCTCGTCGTTCCCGGAGATATGAACCGCGAAAAGATGAACAGCGTGGAGCAGTGCAGGCGACGGTCGCGATCCACTTCGGCCCATCACGGCTTCCGTGAAACGCTCGAGATGGAGGAAGAATCCGAATTGCGAGGAATGTTGGAGGAAGTTGAGCACGCTTCAAAAAAAATATACATCAGACAGTTGAATGTGTCGGAAACAAATGCTCACAGAGCATCCAGTTCCGGTCGTGGTATGTCCTATATGTCTCCAAGTGAGCCCCATGTCGAACTCAAGGAAAAGCCGAACCTCAGGCCCGTGAAAGCTACTGCTGCTTCCGGTAGGCGATGCGGACGCGTCTGCAGATGTGTTCAGTCAAAGCTTCCAATCTCGTCCTGCTAACCTACATGGGATAGGTGAGTGAGCGGGTCGCGGAGTACCGCCACGAGACAGGGCAGGAAGAGATGCGGCGCGGCGCGTCCCAAAGACTGTGTTGGGGCCGAACGAGGGCGACAACTCGGGCGGTTTCTCGAGCTCCTCGATGCGGGCTTCGAGGAACGCAATCTGAGCTGTAGTTGCTCTTTAGTCGCTCGCTAGTAGGTCCAACGATGCATGCGATGACCCACCTTCGAGCTGCTCTGTCTTCGTTGGACCTTCTTCTGCGTATTCACAGTCCTGGAATCCCATCGAACGACCGCACGGCCCGCATTTCGGTCGCACACCGTCGCATTTCTACGCGAGCAGAATGAATAACAGCGCGGAAAACAAAATCAACGCATGGTCGACGGACGATTTTTCGACGGCTGCAGAGCAAAACTTGAATCAGCACGTAATGAGGGCAATAAAAGAGTCAGTACTCACCGACAGTTGACGCAGGCTCTGGCCCTATTACCTTGCAATTCGAAAGTGAAGATACTAGGTCGCAGGTCGTCCGCCATTGCAGTTCGACGAGACGCTCTCGAGCTTTATAAGAGGGTCTCAGTAGCCGCGGGCCCGATAGCGAAGCTGTGTGGTGCGGATGGGGCCGGGAGCGACATTGCACTTATAGGCAAACGCAAGAAAGGCAGCCGATGTCGGGCAGCCTGCCGCACTGATGACGTTGGAGAGAAAGGGAGAACAGGCTGGAAGTGTGTGCCTGCGCGCTCTCGCAAATGATCTCCGTCGTGGGCAGTCCCGGAGATGGTGGAATCGATGAGGCGGGGCGCGAGATTGGGTCGCTAATACGGAGCTGGTTCTGTTCCGAATACTGCACGCGGGGATTCGGCCGTGGAGTTGAGGGTACTCGACGGGCGCTGGAGTCTGCCCCCAGTCGGATTTCCGAGTGTCAGAGTTTCCCGAGACTTTCCGAACGCCATGACGCCTGCCGGGAACTTTGCCAGTGAGCGTGAGTGCAGGAAGCAAGAGACAGGCTCGCCATCAAAGGCGTCGATATGCTGTTAGTGATGTGTCAGGGCCGGCCGACCTTAATGCTACCGGCGGCGCAGCGCCGCCTCTTCGTAATGTAGGCCAGTAAATCCTTTGTGGGCGGCACAAGAGTGCGGGTCATACGCCGCTAGTTTCTGCGCTAAAGTGGGGTATTCGCAGATAAGACGCAGATCTCGGTTTACAACGGAGCAGATTCCCTTTTTCAGAGACAGCGAAGCTCACTGCCACTTGCCACGAGGGCTTGAAGGCTGTCAATTGACTCAATAATGTGCACGGACCAAATACAGCGGTGCGCACCACCGTTCACTGACTGTGTTCTGAGAATCCCAGTTGACTAGGCTCTTACAAGTTGACCAAGCATTCGGGGGAGTTAAACTTTGAACCTTGAAGCGCAAGTCATCGCGAGAATCGTGCACTCGGAATGATCGGGTCTTTGTAAGTTTATGCATGATGTTCCACGCTGCTTGCCGCTCCAGGGCACTAGTATAGGCCCCGTCCAGCCTGCGGGAATTTATCCGAAACATCTCTGTGAATTACCGGCGCGCCTCGAGGCCAGTGAATGACATTAGCAGGCCAGTTTCAAGATGTTGCACCGCGCGATGCCTCGAACAAGAATTCGGCGCAAAAAAAGCGCCATGCGGCAGCTCCTGGAAAGGCCACGTCGGAGTGTTCGTCGGTAAGCATATTCAACATCGCTCTGCTCTCTGCCGCGCCTGGCGGCCCCGGAGAGAGGCAATTCAACTTGAACTCTCTCTGTACCCCATGGCTCTGTTGCGCTATCTAAACGACGAGACTTGGAAACGCCGGGTGGGAGGGCTCGCACCCACTTGCCTCCGTGGAGTCTGGTGCGCCTAAATCGGAAAATTCCGCGTTCTGCGCGCAGCACCATCCCGGTGCGACAAGAGCTGAAGAGTCACTTTCGCGTTGCGGCACAGCTGCGGCAGGAATTTATTCACCGGTAAATCTTGACGGCTGCGAATTCTTTCTGCGCAATTGTGAGGTTCGCTCTCCCACTACCTGTCAACATTAAGTACTTACCGCGCCTGGGACTACTCCTCTGATTTTTCTTTGTTGCCAATCCGCGACACTGATGCGATTAACCAAGTTCAATTTGTTTCGAAATGACTCAACTCACCCTTCACCACTTTCCTCTCGCATCTCCGCGTTTCTCGAGCTCAAGCCCCCATGCGGTACACTGTGCCGGCGGGGAACAGACTAAGATAAAGTCACCATCGCGCTGCAGATCGCGGAGTTTAGTTCCGTCTAGGCCCGTAGTATCCGGACGCGGAGGTCTCGATGGGAGAAAGCAATAATCCCTCGCTTACGTCGTCGGTCGCATCGGTGTACTTCAAAGCAACCGCTCAGCGGGATCCCGTCATGGTTTGCCGAGTTGGTCCGATCACTTCTCCGACGCCGATCCGGCATCAATGATTCATCAGATTGCACCCATTTTTGGTGCGCAGAATTGCCTTGACTCTTGAGGCGAGAGTCGGTCTAGTCGGAGTTGGTTGTCCATCGTGTCTTCCTCCAAGCAAATTTGCAAGCTTACTGTATTTCCGCGTTCCGGCGCGCTGGCTGTCGCCTGCTGCACCATAAATTGTCACAGCAATACCAAGCCAATACGACTGTCTGCGCACCAAGCTCCGATTCACATCCTCCACATTAACTGCGAGAAGGAGCGCAGAAACGTTGCCAGATTGTTATCATAATTGACACCTTTTTTTTTACCAAGGCATCTCGTCCTTTGCGCGCCCGACGTCGTTCCACAGGGGTTTGGATTGGGCCATGCGTTGAATGGGGTGCTGCGCCTCGCTATAATTTCAAGAGGATTGATGAGTTGCGTGCTGCCGTCGAAAGAAAAGGTATAAAAGCCTCACCGTTTGAGGAGTCTAAGCTCTTCGGCTCTTTCTCGACCTAGCATGAAGTCCATCGCCGCCCTCATCGCACTCTCCGCCCTCATCGTCGCCTCCGTTCGCGGCCAAGCCACCTCCGTCGGTGCCCCCGCGCCTGGTGCCAACATCCGACTGGGCAAAAGATTCACCGTCCAGATCGACCGCCCCGTGCGTCTCGTCCACCTCCTTCGCCAGCGTTCTTCGACACAGCGCGCTGAGCCGCCATCTTGACCCACAGAACTCCATCGAAGGCGGCACCGAAGTCGGGTTGGCCATCGCCCTCGCCGCCTGCCCTGGCGGCACCTGCCCAGACCCCTCCGGCCAGCTCGGCTACGTCCTCTACGCGGGACCATTCTCGCCGACAACGCACCCAATGGCGCAGATCTACGAAAACTTCAGCGTTACCGCGCCGTCGGCCGATGAAGGGCTCACAACGGGCCCAGCGCAGTTGGCCGTCGTTCGTTTGTGGTTGGCTGGGGTGAGTGATTTACGGTGCGGGAACTTTCGGGATGATGAGTGCGTACATTCGCAGGCTGGTCCGGCGCCAGATGTGGAGACCCATACTGTTGCCCTCAATATGGTGAACTGAGAGGACGGTCGCATTGTTTCTACGCGCAGTTCAACGTGAGCGAGTAGGCAAGGAACGAAATGGAACGTACGGACGACGTTCTAAGACAATCTATGCGCTGGTAGTAGAATGGTCGTTTTGAAATTGTTGCCCGCAGCATGCAGAGGAAGTGCGTGCTTGTTCGCCGAATGGCAAAAGATGAGGACAGAGTTCATGCTTTGGGTCCCCGAGAACAGTGACTTGAGCTCGAGGTTTTGTATCGTAGCCACGGTCGTCGACGGACACAAGAGACCCGGATGGACGACCAACATGACAGTCAGAAGGAACTCTCCCGTACACGTGATCCCTCGACCTCTCCCTTTCCGCGAGATAGATATATCATTAGTCTACCAAAACTGTACCATATCTTCTCACATAGCGTATTATACACACCCCCTCTCACATCTACATCTACTCCTACATTTCCCCGACCACCCGCTCCCCACTTCCAGTCGGAGTCTGCCTCAACATCGGCGACCCCAACCCGCGCTCCATCCGGCTCTCCTCCAGCGGCCCCGGTGTCCCCGGCTGCGTCTGCTGCGTTTGAATATTCGCAGGCCGCTGCCGCTGATCAAGCGGCACCCCAAGCTCAACCTCCTGCCCCTCATCAAACACAAAGTCCCTCTCTTCACCACCCATCTCATCGTCGCTCCCCGACGGCGTCGCAACCGCACTCGCACTCGCATGCCCCGACGCACTCCTTCGTGCTCTCCGCGCATGGAACGTCCTGCTCGCAGTTGCATTTGAAAAGAGCGGAAGCAGGTACCGTTCGTCCAACGCCTGGAACCACTTGCCGTCCTCTGCCAGCACACCAGACCCAGAAAGAGGTACACCACCACGTGGCGGCGCTCCAGGCTCCGCAGCAGAGCCGGAAACACCAGCCGTCCCAGCACCCGCAGGCACACTAGCAAGCGGCAACACCTCTCCGTCGGAATCGTACGAATCCGATGACGAAGACGAGAACACCCCACGCTGTGCTTGCGCCGTTCCAGGTGAAATGGGTATGTTGCCGTTCTCCGGAGGGTACTGCGCTTGCTGGTGATGGTTGTACGCATAATGCGTGCCGACCCGCGACCGACGCGGTAGATAACTCGGATCGTCATCCGTGAAACGACCCCACCGCGGCGTGCCTCTCCGTCCAGCAAACCGCCCAGGCCCAGCATCTTCCTCGTCGCTGCTGCTCGCCGCTTCGTCGTCGACGCCAGTCCTGATGCCCAGAACCTCCAGCATCCGTGCCGTCGTTCCACCAAACAGCAACACCGTCAGCACCACCACAACAAGCACCGTCATCCTGAGCGTTGGCCCATTGTCGCCTGTAAAGCCAGCAGCAAGCGCAACGCCGACCGCGCCGCGCAGGCCTGCCCAGAATAGCATCATCTGGTACGAATGCGGCAGCTCCTCTTGCCTCTGCCCGCGCACGTGCCGGTGGAACAAATTGATCGCCTCCGCAAGCGGGAACACGGCCGCATAGCGCGTAAAGATGACCGCGACCGTCGTGATCATAATGAAGATTGGCTTCACGTAGCTCGTGACGCGCTCGTTCGTCGGTGCAGACGTGAAGAGTGCAATGCCGAGGTAGATAAAGATGAAGTTCTCGGAAATTTGCGCGAGTGTCGAGAAGATGTACTTGGTGGTGCGCTGGGTGCGGCGCGACATGGTGTGGTAGGCGTAGTGCTTGAGCGTGATGCCACAGAAGAGCAGCGAGACGATGCCCGACATGGACAGCCCGTTCGAGAAGAAATAACAGGTGTACGCACAGAGCGCGACGAGGCACGACTCGATGGATGGGTAGAGGTTGAGCGACGAGTGCTTGAGTAGCAGGGACATAGCCAGCCCAAACACGACGCCAAGAGCCATGGACACGCTGAAGGACAGCAAGAAAATCCCAATGCCGCGGAAGATCGAGCTGAGGAAGATTTCTTCCGTTCCGTGGAATTGGGTAAGCGTCCTACAGCGCGTCAGAAAGTGGCAACAGAAAAAAATAAGTGGCCACGTACTCGTACATGACGATACTAACAGCATCGTTCAACAGACTCTCTCCAAAGATGACCGTGTACAGCTTCGGGTCGACCTTGTACTGGTTGAATATCGCCAGAATGGTGACTGGGTCCGTGGCTGACAGCGTCGAGCCAAACTTGAGACACTCGACGAGCCCAAACTCCAGCGACTCGAGGCCCAGGAACGAGTAGACATAGACGAGAATCCTGCTCTGCAAGTGATCAGTCGTGCTCTCGCGCCAGCGATGCGAGCAATCCGCACCCGACACCGACTGCGGAGATGAACGTTCCGAGAAACGCGAAAGTGAGGATGGAGCCGAAGTTGCGGAAGAAGTTTTCCTGGGCGTCTACGTATGAGCTGGCGTGTATGGGACGGTGCAGACGCGCACCTGCTTGAGCTCGTATCCCGAATTGAGGATGATGGGCGGGAGGAGGAGATTGAAGAATAGCGTGTGTTTGAATGTCTGACGCCGCAGTCAGCGCCGCGCGTCTCGCCAGCAAAAGGCGGCTCAGAACGAACACACTCACGAGCATGTCCTTGATCATGGTCCCGGGAGCGAGGCGGACGACGAGGCCAACAGCCATGCCGGCGATAATGGACACGCCGGTCTCATGAACGGCGCGTATGCGTTTTATTTGGAGATAATAGCTCGTCCAGAGCGAGAGGATGAGCAGCAGACAAACGAGGAATAGCGACCACGACGAGTAGTATTCCTCTTCTTCCGGGACCGGGGCCGCAGTCGGAGTGGCCGCGGGCTGCATGATGGCGAGCGGGAGCAAGGCGGAAGGATCACGTGAATTTTCCAGAGTGGGCAAAGGATTATTCTCTATTATCTACGACGGAACACATATGCTACCGAGTCGCGCAAGCTAGGAAGCTTGACAGTCTGCCCAGGTACGAGGGCGTGCAAGCCGAAGAAACGGCGCACGGCAGGAATACGCAGTACCAACATTTGCACAATGGTCAGGGCAGACGTGGTGATGAGGGTAACGAATAGGCCAGCAGGAAGGTGGTTCATGAAAGGGATGGCGGTGAAGGTAAGGACACGGAGTCCATTCATCATGTGTCCCACAGCTGGATTGCTGAGGTCTGCGTCGAGCATGGTGATCTGGACAGACACGCTTGTGAGCTCGGTTCAAGCAATAAAAACACGCAAGAAACGCACCCGAATCATAACGTTCCCCAGTGCAGCAAGTATAATGGGCAGCACGAACGGTGGCTGGCCAGCCTGCGTCAAGTCTGGGAGCAACGCGAACCCACTTTGCGTGAGTTGCAGGACAGGCAGCTCACACATCGCTTTCATCCCGAAGAACGTGCCCAGGCCAACGGGCAGCTGAACTAGGGCCGGCAAGAACATAGACATCGGCGTCACCCCGACGCTGCGACGAAGCTCTGCCGCTTGCCCCATCACGCGCTGCATCCCCGCAATGTCTCCTGCTTGGCGCGAAGCCATTCCCTGAGCAGTGAGCTCCGCCATCTGCGGCTGAATGCTTTTCATCCGCGACGCGTTCTGCGTCCCCATTATGACGAATGGGAACAGCACGACGCGCCAAAAGACGGCTCCGGCCACCAACGTCCAGAACCAGGGCAGCCCCGTCGACAGATGTATCATCTCCATCGAGGACTGTATCATCCCAGCGGGTGTGTAGTTGCAGAAACCCATCGCTGCCAAGTCTCCCTTCTGGAGCGGCGGGATTACGGCGACGACGTTGGCGACATTTTCGAGGGAGAGAGTCTCAATGGGGACGTCGGGAATTGGGGTTGACTCGGGTATGAACTCGGGTTTGGTTGTCGAGTTCCAGCGAATGCTGCACCATCGTGTGTCGACGACAGGTGGTTTCTGAGGTCTTGTCCAGTCAGTTCATTACTCTCGGAGCGAAAAGCACATACTGGGAATGCCCGCTGCAAAACGAGTGTGGAAAGCAGCCGCGGACGCGCTAGTGGCACGAGAAGTGGGCTGAGAGTCGAAAGTCAGAACTTTCGTCAATTTTTTTTTCACTAGCGAGAGCTGGCGCACCTCCGAGCAGCCGCAAAACGAAATGCGCTCCTTTGGACCATAGACGACATCTTTTTGAGCGGATGAGGCCAAGACACCGGCGAGGGACGTCGGGAAGCAAAGTCTAGTGAGAGTCGGGAGCAAAATTCGGGTAGTCACGTGAAATCACTGCTTCGGCAGACGCGTCCACCGTCAACGTCTCAACAACGCGATCGACACCGTGTTTTCACTTCCCGAGCTACTAGGCTCACAATACAGCAATTTTAGAAGGTACACCAGCCAAGTACTAGCTCCTTGACCTTGCAATAAGCCACAATATCTAGCTACTGCAAATCTTGGTATCATGACTTAAAACCTTTTTTTAGTATATTATCATGCAAGACAATTATTATATAAGGACAACATAGCATTCAAATACCAGTTGAAAGATAGTCAATGACATGAGATCATCTGCTGATGATAATATTGATATCTGACAGTATCAAATGATATCTGACAGCATCAAATGATATCTGACAGCATCAAATGAAATCATAGACAACTTGTCGGTTTGAGGATAATCCTAGATGACAGCTCGCAGGCAGCCCGAATGCAAGCATCAACAGTTGTGAACCACACTTGCTATAACAGACTACAATGACGTCTTGTATGGCTGGCTATATAAGTTGAAAGCACCTTCGGTCATATTCCCTAGTCTTGAGATACACTTGACTCTACAACTGCTTTTTGTCTGCGACTTTTGCCTGATTGCCTTAACTGGCCAGCCATAGTCAGACATTGGAGCTGTTTGTCATATTATTTCAAGACTACCATTCTATGCTCCTATCTTGTATGCTGTCACCCTTACCCTTGCATGACAACCTCTTTGTTGCTCTGCAACAACTCCTACTCCTGACTCTGTTCCTTTCCAGACACCCTCCTTCCTCCCTATTATCAACTCCATCAATTAGACATGGATAATTCTGCTCTAGGTTTCGATAGCTGGGCAACAGTCTAGGAGACCTTGGATGCTCAGATGTGTAAGGGGACGTCTCATCCTTTTCCATTTACTTTTCTATCTTTTTCCTTACTATACCCTTTCCCCTCTTCCTTCCTACTCTCTCTCACTCTTATCTCTCTTTATCTCCTCTCCTCTCATTCTTATTTGCTCTTATTTATCAGTGGCTTTGTCACGCGTCACTTATACCTGTGACACCCCCCTGGCAAGGCTCCTTAGACTTGTTCTCTTTGGATTCCTCTGCCAGGTATGTGTCTAGCACCTCTGTACACGCTAGCTAGGGCTAATATACTTTGGATTCCTCTGCCAGTCTTGTCTGTGTCGTCCTGGGCACACAGGCACTGTAGGGGTTGCCCTTACAGCAGAACAAGTCTCCCTCTGGGGCCTGCAGGGCGTGCCTGAGCTTGGCTGGAGAGTAGGAGAGGTGCCTTGGACAGCTGGAGACTGTTCCAGAACCCACAAGTACGCTCCCTGCCTCCCCCACTCTGCCACATCATCACCCCCGAAACTGCAACCCCCATATCTCCGCAACCCCTTGGCCGTTCGCGCTCGGCCTATACTCGTTCGAACCGGATTTTCGGCCTCTATCCGCACGTCCAGACGCCGAGACGATCGGCGCATCCGTCGTCGAGAACGAGCTCGATCCTTCCCACACACCATATTCGCCATATCTCGGCAACCCCGTAGTCGACGCGTACGCGCCATACACCGTTCGAACCGGACCGTCTCCCCCTACGTCCCGGTACCACTCGCGTCCGAATCCGTCCACGCGTTCTCGAGAACGAGCGCGTTCTTTCCTTGGTGTGTTCGTCATCACACATCCAACCCCTGGAGTTGAGTCCCTTGCTCCTCCTTCCTCCCCCACCCTCTCCCCCCTCCCCACCACGACCAGCCAGTCACTCCTGAGGCTTTTCCTTTGTTGTTGTCTAGCCTGGAAAGTCCCACCGCTTGGTCCGCATACGCTGTAGCCAGAACAGCCTCTCTGGTCCGATCCCAGACGAGGTGGACCTCTTCCAACGTCGCTGCCAGCTGCTTGTGTTTCCCTGCTCGTGTTCCCCGCTGTTCTACAGCCGCGTTTACGGGTTGTAGCACGCTCATAGCATCCACACTGCGCATCGTTCGTATAGGCAGCTCGCCAGACTTCGATTGAGTACGAGTTTCTTGAGCCTTGCTGTCGTTTCCACCATGGCCAACGTGGACCAACCTGTGTCTGCGTCGTGGCTACCGCCCCGCCCTACACCGTCGAGGTCTTTGGCAAGCTCTACCGGCTTCTCCCCGAGCCACCCTCTGGCACCTCTGCATACCGTCGCATCTACACTCCCTGTCAATGCTTTCTCTGCCCAAACTGTTGCGTGCTCGAGCTTTCTTGCCTAGAGTGCGAGGGCCAGCACTTCACCCAGGACTGTGGAGCTGGGGGTTTACGTCCTTGGACCCCCATGCTTCATTGGCAGGAGCTTGCTCTCTTTTGGTATCATTGCGAGCAATTCGCGAGTGCCCGTGAGCGTCGACTGCAGCGAGAAGGGGACCTTCCCAATCTCGTCAAGCCGGTAGCCAGCGAGACCTTGACCCCGACCCCGACTACAACCCCGACCCCTACTGCTGCGCCCTTCGCGCCCTCTCGCCCTCTGCGCCTACGCCTGTGCCTCGCTCCCCAGCTGTGCCACTGCCTGTGCCTTTGGTGCAGCCAGTTCGCTCGAAATCAACTCTGGCCCCCCAACCGCTACGCTCCTCTGACCTCTTTGGATGCGGAAGAGAGTACGGAATCGTCTGTTCCTGCTCCTGCGGCTGCCCAAGTTGGTATTGTCTCGTCTACTCCGCTGTCTGAGGCTTCGTCGATGCGTAAATCCTACACTCCTAAGTGGGAACGTCGACTGCCAAAGAGGCTCGAGTTGCGAGCAGCTGGGAGCACTGCAGCCTCGCTCCCGTGTTCACGTCGAGCTGCAGTCCGTGATTAGAGAGTTTGCGGAGTAGCCATTGAAGCCATTGAATGGCGTTTTGACCGTGCGATTTTCAATGGCTCCACGAATGACATCACCACACTTTCTTTGCTTCCCTACGACGACCACACTGCACACACGTAGCCGCGGGCCAATTAACGACGGCGAGGACACTCCCACCCAGCCACCACGGCCGCAGTCAGACGAGCACGCGGGCCGTCAGCCGTCGAATGGGGAGCTGCGACGAAGCCCGTCATGGGACATCGACTCAAAGCTTTGACAAGACGGATGGCGAATACAAGGACGACTCCGGCGACGAGAAGAACACCAACGCGTCGCCCACGCCCACTCCGAGCCCACGCCAATCTCCTGGGCCCGAGAACGACGAGGAAGGCGATGCAGAGAGCTCGGCACAGGCGAGAAATGCACGGAGCGGCCGATGGCTTGCCTGGCAGGACCGCGCCTTGGCGCGTGTCACCGAGAGGCTTCGGCCCTTCAACGCGGGGCGCGGGGCCGACTTGGAGAGGGGCATGGGATGAGTTGGCCGTAGAGCTGGAACAGGAGAGCCGCGATGGGCTGGAAGACGAAGGCCGGAGGGAGGGAGAAGTGATTCAGAGGTCCGGCAACGCGTGCAAAGCACGGTTTTTGAAGCTCTTGAAGTTTCACAAGGTGCGCTCTCCTTACCTCTCTGGTATCCATTCTTACTCAACCCAATAAAGGCCGATGAGACTCGTTCGATGCAGAAGACAGGCGTGGATGAAGACGTTGACGCTCATGTACAGGTACGCTCGTTGTGCTTCCTCTTCTACCGCCCGGGCCATTGAATTTGCTCCAGGTTATGACAGATCTTGTCCAGATTCTTGACGCAAAGGAGACTATTAAGAAGGAGAAATCGGCAGTGACGCGAAAAAAAGATGGATGCTGAGACACAGGGTGGCGCTGGAGCTTAGAGATGCGGCGATGAAGGGTCGGGTGCGGTGAGAAGAACTGAGCGGCGTGCAACGCTGGAGGGTGCAACGATCCGCGAGAAGCAGGGACAGCGAAAGTGCGTGTTATTTTCTCTGTGTTTGTGCTCATTCTAACCTCTTCTATGTAGGCGAAAACGTTCCGACGACGATGCTGGTGACGACAAGGAGAACACCCAGTCCGCACCACGCAAGAAGCGCTCGAACCTGCTCGCGGTGGCCGTCGACCGCCGTTCGAAGCTGATCCAAAGCTGCCTCACAAGGCACACGAACGCGATGATTAGCATCACCGTGAGTCTCTTGCCTCCAACAGCGCGCCGTTGCACTTCAGGAAACGACAAACACCGGCTTGACAACACTTACCAAGGGAATTAATGCTCTTATCATCTCTCAGTGCCAACTGGTCGAGAACCAGGCAAAGCGTGAGGAGGAGGAATTGCGGCGTCTGGAGGAATCCGGGCGGCAACGCCTGAAGCTCTTAAACGTGCAGAGGAGGTTGAGCGTCATCTTGAGCTGCTTCGTGCCGTGGGGAAATAAGCAAATTATGTAGTCAATTCGAGTTCGTATTATCTACTCCATAGAAAAATTGTCTGCATCGTCTTCCTCTTCCTCATCTGAAACATCAATCTCCTCCCACGGTGTGCTCAGACACCAAGCATCAAGTTCTTCGTCCTCCACTGGATCGCCATGAAAATACTCTTCGAGTGTAGGTGGCATGCAATCAAAGTAGGCAGGGATTTGTGGCCGATGGAGGATGGTGTGTGCGTTGACCAAGATGATGGCAACGAGATAGAAGAGGCCACATGGCGATAGAAGGACCTTTTGATTCCGCGAAAAGTCGAGGAACCCAAACTGTGTGGTTACCTCCTTGAAAGCCCATTCCACTGTTTCACGACAGTGGCTCATCTTTGCGTTGAATGATTGTTGCTCCGGCGTGAGTGAAAGGCCCTTGTACAGGGACATGACATGCGCAGAGACACCATAGGCTGGATCCCCATAAATAAACAGTGCTTGTTTATTTGGGGTCCAAAAGTGTTTGTCCAGGTAGTTCTGCGGCACCACTCTGCTGGAAAACTGTCTCGTCGTGACGGCGACCCTCCACTGGGCCAAAGACGTGAACAATTATTCCATCAGGGGTTAAAATGGCGTGGTACTTGAGGGCATGAACGTGTTTCCAGCCGTTGTACAGGATCCGCTGATTGCGCGTTGGCCGGGCAACTTTACGAAGAGTCCCGTCGATGAAGCCTGCAATGCGATCGAGAGGTGCGCCATTCCGAGCGATGACGGTGGCGAAATACGAGAGCTTGTGCGGCGTCAACCGCTCAGGGTCAAACCGTGGGATGTGTTTCCAGCGGCCCCAGATATCCGATGCAGTGATTCGGGTGATGCGCGAGAAGCGGGACCGCTCCCACCCAAACTGCATCTCGACATTGACGAGACAAGTGGGATGAGCCAAACGGTGAAGCAGCACGCATAGCGCCGTCACGTGATCCTCACGATTTCCGGATTCCGGGCAGTGGATGACCTCGGAGAGATCAAGAACGTTGGCAAGCTGGTGAACTTCCGCACGTGTGAATCTGGGCTGATTACTCACAGTCCAGGTATTTTCTGCTAATGCTTGCCGGAATTGTGCCATCCAGACATTATCTCCCATCGTATCAAGATTGATCCTGCCCCCTTCACGAAGTCTCCCTTCATTTGCGGCTCATTCTTCATCCAGCAGATTGTTGAGATCACAAATGAGCTCTTTGAACAATATCGAGGCTGCGAGCATGAAAGACTCCATGGCGGGAGACGACACAATCAATACAAATCTATGTATGACAGGTGTCAGAGCCGTTGAACATCGCACAGTCATTCGGCGATTGAATGGCTCCAATGGGAGCATCGCAAACTCTCTATTGACCAGCGTATTGTCTCCACAGACGCATTGGTTGATTCGGGAGCCACTAGTATTGGCTATGCGGATAAAGCCTTCGTAACCCGGACTGGCCTCTCCACCACCCCTCTCAAGCGAGCGATTCCTGTCTTCAATGTTGACAGTAGTCGCAACGAAGAAGGGTCGATTCGCGAGGTGGTGCATGTCGTCCTCGGTTATAAGGGTCACTCAGAGCGTATGCTGCTTGCAGTCACCGGCCTTGGGAACCAGGATATTATCCTAGGTCATGGTTGGCTCAAGTATCATAACCCTGAGATTGACTGGAAGGCTGGCGAGCTCAAGCTCAACCGATGCCCCTCGCAATGCGGCACGTGTAAGCAAGAGGCTAGGAATGATATCCGTAACCTTAAGCTCAAACACGCTGCTGCTGCTCGGTGAGCGGCAGGACCAAGCGTGTCAGCGTAAGGACTGCTGTTGTGGCCCCGATCCTCAGGTGGTTGAGCTCGAAGAAGAGACAGATGATGACGACTGCACTCCTGCAGACGTCGTTGGCTGCGATTCCGACGATGAATTTTCAGATAATCCCGAGGTTGAAGATGGAGACCACATTTTCGTGACCTCTATCTGGCCAGTGAAGGAGTTCATCTGTGCCACATCTACCTTTTCTTTGCAGCTCGCTAAAGCATATGCCAAGAATGCGCCTCACAGCGTCAAGGATGACCTCCCTGCACACTTCTATGACTTTGAGGATGTGTTTGTAAAGGAGTCCTTTGACGTTCTTCCTGACTGGAAGCCGTAGGATCACGCAATCGAACTCGTTCCAGACGCAAAGCCAGTTAACTGCAAGGTTTATCCTGTCTCTCCTGCAGAGCAGAAACCGCTGGACGAGTTCATTGAGGAGAACCTACGCACCGGTCGCATTCGCCCGTCCAAGTCACCAATGGCCTCTCCCGTCTTTTTCATTAAGAAGAAGGATGGAGGCTTGCGGTTGGTCCAGGACTATCGCGCTCAACAACATGACGATTAAAAACCGTTATCCTTTGCCGCTGATTAATGACCTCGTCAATCGGCTCAAAGGCGCGCGATACTTCACGAAGTTAGGCGTGCGTTGGGGCTTCAACAACGTGCGCATTCGTGAGGGCGATGAATGGAAGGCTGCCTTCCGCACCAACCGCCAGCTGCTGCACTCAGATTTGCACACAAAAACATGGACTTTGGCAGGGAAGCATTGCACGCAAAAATGTGCTTTCAGCACTGACTAATTCTGCTTACATCTAGCTGTCTCGGCGCTGGTCGGCAGTAGATGGTCCATCAATGATTGACATTTTGTTGATATCAATATGTGACAATATGTGACGCCATTTTAATTAAACAAAAAAAGTAAACTAAAAACGCTAAAAAATAAGAAAACAATTAAAAGGCATTAAAAGCACATAAAATTTCCGTGCATCCCAATTGGGAAAACCTTTTCTCCACGTGAGCCCGCCGCCGCTAACCACGCTTTCCCTTTCCCTTGCCGCCCTTGCCCTTGCCCGTGTCAATGCTATCATCCTCCGTGTCGCCCCCCTGATCTCCGCCTCCCTGGAGTATGTTTCTGCGTGAATCATTAGCCAGGACTTCGTGAATTGAGGCCGCGCGACGTACCGCGTGATGTTCCCAATCACCCACTCCACGTCTTCCACCGTCGCCAGCCATTTTTCATCAAGCTGCGGCTGGCCCTCGATCTGGCTACCCCACCAGTACAAGCAAGCCAGGACAGCCAAGAAGCCATTCGGCCCTGGCCAGAAGACGGAATACCAGTCCTTGTGCTCGCCCGTCTTGACGATCCGGACCTCGGGATCCGCGAGACGCCAGCTTGGGTTGATGTCGTACCACCAGCGCCGCACAGACCGGCCGAAGTCGTTGACAGCCACGACCGTGGTGAGCTTCTTGATCGCTGGGATGACCTTCAGCGGGCGTGCGACGCCAATCCAAATGCCGACGGCCTCCGGACGCCGCTCTGTTGAGAAAATATATGGCTGCTCGGGCGTTATCAACCCGCGAAGAACAAGAACCATGTCAAGAAACGTCAAACTCACCGGTCGACTGCCATCCGGTTCTTGGAAGTGAAACCGCCTCTCATATTCATACCACGCCCTGACCATGCGCTTCCAACTCGGTCCTCCCCCGTCAGCCCCAGCAGCCATTCCCTCGCTCGTCGCCCAGTCTGGGTTCTTGACCACTGGCTTGAATAGCATCTGCAAACCGCCGTGCTCCACCAACTCGTCGTGAGACTCTGGAACATGGTCCATCAAAGTCTTCTTCTTCTTCTTCGTCCCCGCCGACCCAGCCTTTCTCGCCCTCGTCCCCGCCGCGGTGGGGTACTTCTCGTATAAGTCTGTCAGCCCAGTCACCGCCCTCGTCTTAGCGGCGCTTCCGCTTAGGCTCGACTGGCTGGGGCTCCATCTCCCTGCTCCTGCTCCGACTCGCTCCGAGTCCATGTTCTCGTGCCGCCCACTCTCGTCATTGTCGTCGACTTGCATGTCGTCTGCGTCGTTGCTCAGCTTCTCGAGCTCGGCGTTGGGCAGGGTAGACGCGGCTCCCTCGTCGACGACGCGGTTGGGATTGGCACGGGCCAAGCATCGAGCTATCATCGTCCTCGTCCGCCAAATCCATAGGCTCCTCAACCTGCGACTGCGGCTCCGACCTGCGACTGCGGCTTCCGACCTGCTCGACCTGCGATTGTGGCTCTTCAACCTGCGCGGCGGCGGCGGCTTGCTTTGCTGCGCGCTTCTTGGGCCTGGGACGTGGCCTGTCGTTTGCCTGCGACGAGATCGGAGCTTTCGCGGACTTCTTAGCAACCGCCATGTGCTTCTTGCTTTTCCGCTTCTTCTTGCCGCCCGCATCGTCCTCCGTCTCGTACTCGTCGTTGTTGCCGACATCTCCATCGCCTCGTTTTCTCTTCTTCAGCCCGTCTGCCGCATCCGACCCGCCCCACGACGGAACATCGAGCATTCGCCGTTTTCTGGCGGCCTTCTTGACTCGCGCCCAACACGCGGGATCCTCCAGCTTCTTTTCCTCCTTAACTAGCGCCCTTGAATCCATCCGGCTCGTCCGACTAACGAACTGACGACGCTCGTGGGTGTCGAGGTCGGGATTGCAAATCCAGGCCCGAGTAAGTGGTCCGATTTCGTTGCTGTATCCGGCGAGGCAAATCGCAGGCGGGTCGTTCCAGTTCTCGACGCCGATGATGGGTAGGTGCCGGGGATAACGGGCATTGTCGAACAATCGGTATAGATCCATCCCGCGCAACGCCATGCCCAACTCTTCCTGCTCCAGACGGTTGAGCAGGACTGGATTGTGACACTCGGGCGGCGGTGCGTCGTGGCCTGCTCGCTGCTCGTCTGCTAACTTCTGTCTGTAGATGGCAACGGCACCCAGAATGGCTTGGCGCCTGTTCTCTGGCGACGGCGTCACCGATCGTCGTCGCTGTCTTGCTCCGCCGTGATGCGGCGACTGGGACCAGCAATACGAGAGGTTGGCGATGCCTCAGGATCGCGAGTAACCCGGCCGTGTGCGTGTTGATGCGCGTCGCGTTGGCGCGGGGCTCGTCGGCGAACGCAGGGAGGCGCGGGATGGGTCCGCATGCGTGGGTTCGCCAACTGTCCCGCGCAAATTGCCGTCAGTGAGTCTGCTTCGAGTCCGTTCTCAGCTTGATCTGACGCCGCGATTAGTTATTTAAGAAACAAGCGCCCGCGAGTATGCCCTTACAGACTCCAAAAATATGCTTGCCCCAACCCCGCCATCATCGCGCTTGTTTTGGGGTCGGCCAGCTTCAAAATCTTGTAGTCGGGTACGTTCTGGCCTCCAATACCGGAGAAGAGACTAAAAAAAGTAAGCTCGACTTCAGTTTGCCGCTGGATACCGATGAAACAAGCATACCTGACGAAATCCAGCTTGGGGTTCTCGTTCTCCTGGGCTTCAACTCGTCCCGCATGCATCGCAATCTCGTAGCCCGACGCCCGTTGCAAGTCGTCCAGAAAAGGAGCAACTACCTCCGGAACGCCCTCGAATGCTGTTCGTTGGTCAGCGGCGTGCAGGAAAACCAAAGAAGAAGGCGACGTACGCGATCTGTTGCTTCCGTCGTAATGTCGTCCAGGACCCTACCCGTCAACGCCGACTTGTAGTCCTCCAAAGCTCGCTTATGAGTCTCGTTGAGGTCGTTCAAGACGCGAGTGCGGACTTCGTCGGGCTCCTCGTCGAACATCTTCTTCACCAAGTCGTTGTATTTGTTGACGCGCTGACCGCCGGAAGCTCGGGCTGCGGATACGTCTGCTCGAAATGGACCTTGATCTTTTCGCGGTATTCGGGTTGCTTGGCATAGTGGAAGTGGACGGCAGGACGATGCGGCGCCGGACCCTCTCCAACAGCCAGCTTTTTTATGACCGATTTGAAGGCTGATTTTGCGCCGCCGGTCGACAACCCAGCACGGTTATAAAAGTTGCGCAGTTTCTTGGGCACTCGTAAGTACATGCATTCGAGAACGAAACCGGATGACTCACTTTGCGGTTAAAGCCATCTCTCTCGGTCTTCAACGCCTCTTCGTGAATCTCCGGGGCTCGGTTCAGACGCGTCAGCTCTTCTGCGTCCGAAGGTGGCTCCTCGTCCCATGTAAGACGAAACGAAATTCGTTTGTCGAAAGCTTCGAACAGCTCGCCCCAGTGCGACGAACGGTGTCGAGTACCGCGAGGGTACTTGGCGAGATGCGCGTCCATGACCTCTTTGCGCGCCCCACGAAAATCGGTTTGGCCGTTCTTGCGGTCTGGACCCAGGCGCGTGCCGTTCTTGATGGCGTCCCGCCGTTTTTTCGTCCCTGCGACACGTTTTTTCTCGCCATTTCCTTCTCTTTTCCCTCTACCATCCTCTCAATGGCCGAAAACGTTCCTCCCACTCCCTCCTCGACCACCACCGACCACCACCAGCCCGCAGCCGGCCCCGCCCGCGCCCAGCGCCGTTACCTCGCTGGCCATTGGCCCCCTCCTCCTCATTGGCCACACCCAGGCGCCGGCTCGACCGCCAGTGCGGCGAGCGGGCGTCCTCGCTGCTCACGGGCCCCTCGGCAACGGCGTCGTCGTCAACGCGCCCCGCCACCGTCAACGACGGCCAGCAGGCGCCCGCCGCCGTCAACCACGGCCAGCAGGTGCCCGCCACCGTCAACCACGGCCAGCAGGCGCCGGCCGTCGTCAACCACGGCCCACAGGCGGCGGCCACGGTCGGCCACCACCCCGCGGGTGCGGTTTTCACCGGCCTGACCGTGTCGGTCGCCCCAACCGCGGCCAACGCCCGCCGCATCCCCCAGCCCTCCAACCTCAGCGCGCCCGTCGGGTTTGGCCAGGGTCGTCTGACCCAAGGCAACCGCCGTGCCATCGAGGAGCGCGAGGACCGTATCCGCGCGCTCGGTCTGCGCCACAATCGGCATTTCCTCATACATATGCGCCTGATCCGGCGCAATGCGGTTGAGGGTGCGTTCCTTTTCTTTTCTTTTATCTTTTGTCGTTGTTTTTCTTACCGGATTCGCCAGCGATTCGCCCCTTACTCCGCCACGTCAGCGACACCATCGCGTTGCGCGAGTACCGCCGCCACATGGCGCGTCAGCACATCCGCATCCGCCGCGAAATCCGGCGCGTCCGGGCGTTCAAGGCCGAGGCACGGGACCCCTTCCCCGAGCTCTAAACCACCCCCACGTTCTTTTTCCCCCCACGCTCCTTCCTCGTCTACTCGTACTTGCATTCATCTCTTTTCTAATACGCTCACCGAATACCCCGCTTGTTCTCGTCTTTGCTCTCTCGTTGCTGTCATCGATGCGCTGCTGTTGGACTAGATTGTCGTAGGTACTCGTTTGTCGTTGCGTAGCTGAGTTGTCTGTGAATGCACGTCGTTTGGTGTTTTGTTTAGTGTGTGTCCTTGACCGTTCAACAAAGCATTGATTCAGAGCAACGTAAGGTACTAGTGCAGGTATCGGAGCGAACGAACAAATGCGGAGGTAATCAAGGAAGTTACTAGGTGGCGGGTGAGAGCGAGTGGAGAGCGAGTGGAGGACGACGGGAGGTAAATCTACAGAGTGCTATGGATGGGGGCGGTCCTCCGTGAAGCTAGCGTTCGCGAGTTGGTGAAGTTGTTGCCGAACCCACGCGTCTACTCTTCCTCCGACGTCTCCTGCGGCGACTCGGGATTTCGGCCAGCGCCGCTGAGTCTGCCCATCGGATAATCTTGACCACGGCGTTGAGCGTTGCTCGCGAGTGACCGCAGCCTCCTCGGCCTTCTTCGCATCGTCGGCCGAAAGCCCGCCGGAGTCAGGAACGTTGAGAGTGGGAGTGGCCTTGGGAAGAGGAATGCGGAGCAGGTCGTAGAACGGGCCGCGAGAGAGCGCCGCGTTCAGCAGATTGACCTTTCCGACAACAAAGAGGCTTTTCTTGAGCCCTTCTCCAAGCCATTGCACGACAACGCAGCGTATGCCTTCTCCAGCGACTCCAAGCTGTCATCGTCAAGGAATACCACGCGAGGAGGTTGAGCGCGGGTTTTGTCGAGAACGGGCGACGGCTGGTCCTTGCTCGAGATGAAGTTGGCGTTGGACTCGTCCGTAAACGCCATTTCAAGGTTGGAACCTTCGACGGGGTACTGCACGGCCCCCTGGAGCTTGAGCTTGGCCTTCTCGAGATCATCGACGTTCTTGACGGCTGTTTCGCGACGGACCAACGGGCGGCATTGACGAGGACCTCCGTGTCTACGCTGAATTCTGAGTCCCGAGGTCGATGAGGTCCATGTTCTCGCGGCTCTGCTGCATCGCAGGCTCCGAGCAAAGCGACGCGGCAGCGTGATCGACGCAGCCCTTGCCTCCGTCGGCAACCCGTTCAAGTCGACATCGTCCATGCTGGTAGTGGCTTCGCCCGATGCCTGCTGCTCGGCAACGATCTCGGCGACTCTTGGAGTCGGAGAAAACATCGTAAGGAAGGAAAGAGCGGCCAGAGCGAGCGATCTTGGGGTTCTGGGCGCGAACCTGAACCAAAGTCAGTTTGTTGAGTCTCGATTTCGGTGAGATAAAAACCAACGTTTGTGAGCGTGAATCTACCGTCGATAGCGATAGCAAGCATGAAGCGCTCGTGGTTGGACGATCCAGCAAGAGGGCTCTTCTCGGCCTCCTCGAACGCCTTTCGCAGGTTGCTCTCCCTCTGCGCGACTTGCTTGAGCAAAGCGACGGATCTCGCCGAAGGTACAAAAGAGGCTCCGAAGTCATAGCTCGAGATGGGCGGTAGATGGCTCGGAAGCGTGTTTCTGAGGATGTAGCTCAAGTCGGTGTAGTGCACTGTGTGCATATCACGACCCTGTGGGAGAAGCGAGATTCGACGCATGAGAGCCAGGTTGAGAAGGCGCTTCTGGAGAACGAGGGCGTTTATCCTGGAATCTACTTCAGCTCCGGGAGCTCTCAAACCTTGAACGTATATAGAACGCTTACTTGAATGACCCCAAAAAAGGATGCTGGACTATAACAGAGGGAACGACGCTTTGGCTCCAAGCGCGTTCAACCCCTTCTCCATCGAACAGGGAGAGAGCGGGACTCGGAGGTAGTCTGATCTGGAGTCAAGTAAGAAGCACGAAAGCAGTGGATGGGTGGTATTTGCTTACCATTGTTTCCACATGGTTGTAGGTGTGCCATGTCCTCTGAAACGGATATGGGTAGAGTTTCTTGAAGTCGTCCAGCATTTTGTCAGCTGTCGGCGACTTTCCGCATCCATCGTTGTTTGAAGTTGAAATGAAGGTGGTGGTTGGGTTCAAGCGAGTCACACGTCCAACAGGTACAGCAAGTTGAGCAACTGGCGAATAAAGACGAGAATACAAACTACATACACAAACGCCGAGGAGGGCTGCCCATAAGCCGGGGCTATAAGAAATTAAACGGCCGAGGCCATCTGAAGGAGAGCAGCAAGACCTGCATGTTCCCGTGTGCTCATATTAATTCCGGTGGGGCGACGTGTTTCCTGCTCGCTGGAGGTCTTCAACAGAGAGCCGGAGGTGGAGGCAATGATTTTACGCTAATCGTTTCCGCCGCTTCTCCTTGCTATTCCATTCGTTACATCTGCAAGACAAGATACTGAGCATAGTACGACCAACGCTGAGCAATCGACATACCCCATCCTGTACCTTCGAGAAGCCTCTCGCTCTCTCCAACGCGGATTGCCACTTGTCCGGATCTTGACGCATGGCTTTGCGACTGCTTGAGGAGAATTAGTGCAATAATGGGAGCTCATACGGGACATACCGCGCCTTTCGCTCGCGATCCTTAGCGCGAATTTCGTCGGGGTTCATTCCCATGGTGGTTACCAGCGCCGAGGCCGTTGTCGAGTCACCCGCCATCAACGGGCATGGAATGGTCCAAATCTAATTAGACCCAAAATCGTCCTAATCTGGCTAGGACCCCCAGAAACCGCACAACAACACCGTTTATGTAAGGGCAACCCCTGTGACGTGGTGTGACCCGACAATCTGGCAGGGGGGGATCCAAAGGTCAATACTGAGCTAGCTGGTACAAGGGAGCGCACCTGGCAGGGGGGGATCCAAAGAGAAGAAACTCTGGAGACCCCTGACAGGTGGCAAACTACTTAAGAGCGCTGCGTTGCCAGGTACAATAATCACGGGCTTGATCACATGCCAGATCCCATCTTGATGGTTGCCCACCACATACAGCATTTGCTTTATAAGCGGAGGCCGCTGGACCTGGCTTATTAAGCAAAAGGGGGTCTATGGCTTTGTAAGCGGAGGCCGCTGGCCCAAGCTTACTAAGCAAAAGAGGTGTTCCCCTGACATCACCCCCCCCTTGGAATGCGACGTCCCGACGCATAGGGTCCAAGGCAGCTTGGAAGGGGATGGCGTCGAAGAGGGCAGCACCGATGACCCGGGGAGCGTTTGGGTGGCTCCGGTAGTACTCCGCGATGTGCTCCGGAGCGTGAAGTCGATCGTGCCGGACCCATTGGTCATGGTCCGGACCGTATCCCTTGTAGCGCACAAGGAAGTTGAGCTTCCGGTAGCGCACACGCCGTCCAAGATCTCCTCCACCTCCCAGACCTCGTGACCCTCGTCGTCAAGCTCCGGAGGGGGTTCGTCGTAGCCCGGACGTCCCGGAAATGGCTCTTCCTGCGCAAGCTCGAGTTTGACAACCGGAAAGACCGGGTGGAGACGCGAATACTTGGCGGGCAGTTCAAGCTTGAACGCACCCTTCCCAACCACCTGGATAACCTTAAACGGACCGAGGCGTCGATGCGAGAACTTCTCCGAAGGACGAGTCGTACGGATATCGGAGGCATCGAGCCAGACACGGTCTCCGACCTGAATGTCTGGAGCTGTGGTACGCCTCCGATCATAGTACCGCTTGTACTCGTCCTTTGCCTTCACCAACGCAGCCTTCGCTTCCGAGACTCCGCTAGCAATCCGGTCCCGGAACTCGTTCACCAACTCCACCTTCGACCGGAGTCCTCCGGGCTCAAAGCCCATCCTCGGAATCCTTCCAGTGTCCGTCATGAACGGCACCTGTTGCGTCGAAGAGTGGATGTGGTTGTTGTGCGAGAACTCTGCGGTCGGAAGCAGCTCGTCCCAGTCGTTTTGGGCGTAGTTGGTGAAGATCCGGATGTACTGCTCGAGTTCTTGATTGACGCGCTCGGTCTGTCCATCGGTCTGCGGGTGGTACGCGGTTGACGTAGCAGGTTCAATTCCGACGAGGCGCCACAGCTCACGGGTAAACTCCGCGACGAACTGCGGACCCCGGTCGGAGATGTACCGCTCCGGCAGACCATGGTGTCGCCAAACGTTCCGGTAGTACAGGCGTGCGGCTCCGACTGCGTCGAGAGTTGTATGACACTCCGAGAAGTGCGCCCGTTTCCCGAGAACGTCGACAACAACCATGACCGCGTCGTACCCGTGGGCCTCCGGGAGCTCGACAATAAAGTCTACCGACACCGTATGCCAGCGCTCCGGAGGGACTTCCGTGGGGTGGAGCTCTCCGATCGGAAGCTTCCGGAGGACCTTAGTCCGGCAGCATAAATCGCACGTAGCAACGTAGCGACCTACGTGCCGGGACATCTGGGGCCACCAGTAGTTCCGGGAGATGAGCTCCAGCGTCTTGAAACGCCCCGCATGCCCTGCGACACGAGTGTCGTGGTGCTGCTCAATGATCCGGCGGCGAAGGTCTTTGTCCTTGGGGACGACGATCCGACCCCGGAAGTACAGAAGTCCGTCGGAGACGTGCCATTCTGACGACCGGGTGGACTTCGCTCCGCGAGCCTTGAGCAGATCCCGGGCAGCAAGTGCAACTGGCTCCTCTAAGTCTGGGTCTCCGGAGAGGGCGTCTCGGACGTCCCGGAGGATAGGACCCTCCGGACCGCCGACCCGGATGGCCTCCAACGCACGGACCTGGAACAACTCCGGACGGAGCAAGGTCACGTCGGAGTTGTCGGAAGCAACTCCGTGGTCCGGACGTCGGGACAGCGCATCCGGACGACCCATCCGGCTACCCGGAACATGGTGGAGCGTGAAGTCGAACCGGGACAAGTACAGGGACCATCGTGCCTGCCTCCGGTTCAACTGTTGCGACTTGCGGAAGTATTCCAGGTTCTTGTGGTCGGTCCAGATCTCGACCGGATGCTCCGCGCCTTCAAGGAAGTGTCGCCACTCCTCAAGAGCACGGATTATCGCGAGCATCTCCTTGTCGTGAATCTCGTAGTTGCGCTGGACGTCATTTAAGCTCTTGGAATAGAACGCAACTGGAAGCCACTTCCCATCCGGGGCGGATTGTTGTGAAAGTACCGCCCCCGTCGCAAAGTCCGAGCTGTCTGCTTCGAGCCGGAAGGGTTTCGCGTCATCCGGGAGGAGAAGTACGGGCTCCGAGGTTACGGCGGATTTAAGTCCGTCGAATGCGGCAGCCTCGGAAGCGCCCCACACCCAGGAGACGCCCTTCTTGGTGAGGTCGAAGAGGGGACGGGCGATCCCGGAGAAGCCCCGGATGAACCGGCGGTAGAAGTTTGTGAAGCCGAGGAACTGCTGCACATCCTTCTTGTTCCGCGGGGTAGGCCAGGCAGAAACTCCGGAGACTTTGACCGGATCCATCTCGACACGGCCCTCTGAGATGATAACTCCGAGGTACTCGATTGACGTCTTCTCGAACTCGCACTTCTCCAACCGGAGGTAGAGCTTGTGCTGCTGGAGGCGCCGGAGCACCTCCCGGACAATCTCCCGATGTCTCCGGAGGTCGGAGTGAGCAATGAGGATATCGTCGAGGTAGATCATGACGTCGCCGGAGAGGATGAGGTCCTGGAAGATGTCGTTCATCATGGTCTGGAACGTGGAGGGGGAGTTTGTCATGCCGAAGTACATCACCAGGGGTTCGAAGAGTCCGCGGTTGCACCGGAACGCGGCCTTCCACTCGTCGCCCTCCTTAATACGTACGTTGTTGAAGCCCCAACGGACGTCCAACTTGGTGAAGTAACGTGCTTTCCGGAGGCGGTTGACGAGGTCGTTGATGAGCGGAAGGGGGTAGCGGTTCTTGACGGTCATTGCGTTCAGCGCCCGGTAGTCCTGCACGAGCCGGAGTCTTCCGTCCTTCTTCTTGACGAAGAAGACCGGAGAAGCCATCGGAGACTTCGAAGGACGAATCCGGCCGGTGGAGAGGCCCTCGGAGATGAAGGCGTCAAGCTCCTTCTGCTCCAGGGGAGACAGCGGGTAGACCTTGCAGTTCGCGGGTTTAGCATCCGGAACGAGTTCAATTGCATGGTCCCACGCGCGATGCTCCGGAAGGGAGTTGAAGGCCTCCTCCGCAAAGACGTCGGAGAACTCCGCAGCCCAGTCCGGAATCTCCGAGCTTGGTGGTGCAGAGTTGCGTGCAAATGCCTCTGCAAGGCGCTGAGAGACCGTGGTGCTGGCGCGTATCTCCTCGCGGAGCTCATCCGGAGGCCGGAACGTTGTATAGAAGACTCGATCACCATCCTCAAGGTCATCGTCGGAGTTCTCGTCGTCGTCGTCGTCCGGGTCCGGCATAAGCCCAGGTAGGTCCGAAGGTTCGAGCTCCAAGTCCTCCGGAGGTCCGGAATCCGGGAACGGATCGGAACGAAGTCGCCGGAGTGCTGCGGCAGCGGAACGTGCGGCCTTTTTCTCGGAGCGTTGCTCGTCGCGGCAGGTAGAGCAGGAGGCAGGGCAACGGCTCATCTTGACCTCGTGCGTCTCCCAGTTGATCTCCGGGTTATGGCGGCGGAGCCAGGAATGTCCGAGGATGACATCCTGCTTCCCCAACCCGGTGACTGCGAGTTGCATGCGCTCGGAGTGGCCCTTGTAGTGAACTACGAGGTCCGCCATCTTCCGGATTGCTCCGGCGTCGTTGGGCGTGCCATCGACGTTGAAGACAGGGATGGGCCGGGACAGGTCGCGTACGGGGATCCCATTCCGTGCGACATAGTCCGAGTCGATGAAGTCGGAAGTTGCTCCACAGTCCACGAGACCTTGGACAGAGAGCTTGAGGGCGTTCTCCGTCGACTCAATCTCAAGAGGGAGGTGAAGGGAGTTTGGACCGGGGGCAGCAGCGACTTGGTACGACTCCGGAAGGCGTCTCTCCCATTTGGGTCGCTTAGGGAGCACGCGGGTGAGGACAATCCGGACGGTCTCCGCGCTCGGAGTTGGGTCCGGAGTGGCCGGAGAAGGTGAAGGAAGGTCGGGAGGAGTTGGTACGTCTATCGCTTCGTCTGGTGCACTGGATGTATTGTCTTGGGGGTACAAGCAGGCGAAACGATTATACGACGCGGACAAGGGCGTACTGCTCACTTGCCGCGGAGAGAAAATCCTCCTGGACCTCCGCCGTGTTCGGCAACATCCTCGGCATCTTGGAGCGTGCCACGAGCTCCTCCGAGAGGTCCGGACCCAGTGGCGAATGACCTCGTCGAGGAAGTCAACACCACGTCGTCCGCGGGCTCCGGGCACTGGTTGGCTAAGTGGCCGGGCTTGCCGCAGCGGAAGCAAGTGCGACCGCCCTCCGGTGGCTCGAGCGCGATCCACGTCCATGGGGACCGGGGCAGGGATGGCGGCCGGAGCAGCCGGAGCGGCCGGAGCGTTACGAGGGCGAGGCGGAGCAGGAGCAAAGGCCGGAGCAAGGCGGAAGGGGTTAGCCGCGCCACGGTTGGCACCCCGGGCGATGTGGTCGCCTTGGATGTTGGCCTCGTACTGCTGGTATGCACGGTTCCGCCACTCCTCGTAGTCCGCTGCGGCCGGAGCGCTTCAGAGGTCGTTATGGCGTGGTTGATACGCGATTCGACCCCGGGAACGGAACTTGGTCGTTTTGACGAGCGGGTCGGTGAAGCCGGAGGCGGCCCAGAGCTCCTCAAACTCGTCGGTGTAGTCGTAGACGTCCTTCTTGCCCATGAAGTACGTCGCAGACTCGAGCTTGGCAATAGCACGCTCCTGGGTGTTGGGCTCCACGAACCGGGGTGTGAAGTCCGCGACAAACGCGTCAAAGTCGGCCCAGGGGAGAACCGGAGCGTTCGCCCTACGCTCCGCCCACTTCTGCGCCTGCCCGAGGGACATGTACGAAAGCGCAAAGTGGATGACCTTGGTCTCCGAGACCTGTCCGTTGACGTAGAACGCCTCCGGAACAAGTCCGACGTAGGTCCGGACGGCGTGGAGGAAGGCTTTGCCCTTTGTGCGGTCTCCATCGTAGATCGGAGGAGGATTCGCACGGATCTGCGGGGGCGCGGACGGCTCCGGGTTGCGCCGGAGCGTTCCCGGCAGGAACCGGAGGTGGAACTGGGACAGGAGGAGGCGGTGCGGGCGGGGCATTAGCGAGACCAGTTATTCGTTGTAGGATTTGGTCGAGAGCATTCTCCATGTTGGTCATGCGCGTTGCTAAGTCGTCCGGGAGCAGCCGGAGCAGCTCCGGCGGCCGGAGCAGCTTGCTGGACGCCGTCCATGACCGTCGATGGTTCAGGAGAGGAGGGGGCAAGTTGCGACGAAGCCTCGGAGTACTCGGACGAAACGTCGGAGTCGCTCGGAGCGCGGAAGGTCGCAATCTTGACCGGTTATCCCTTAGAGAGTTTCTTCTGCTGTAAGGGCAACCCCTGTGACGTGGTGTGACCCGACAATCTGGCAGGGGGGGGATCCAAAGGTCAATACTGAGCTAGCTGGTACAAGGGAGCGCACCTGGCAGGGGGGGATCCAAAGAGAAGAAACTCTGGAGACCCCTGACAGGTGGCAAACTACTTAAGAGCGCTGCGTTGCCAGGTACAATAATCACGGGCTTGATCACATGCCAGATCCCATCTTGATGGTTGCCCACCACATACAGCATTTGCTTTATAAGCGGAGGCCGCTGGACCTGGCTTATTAAGCAAAAGGGGGTCTATGGCTTTGTAAGCGGAGGCCGCTGGCCCAAGCTTACTAAGCAAAAGAGGTGTTCCCCTGACAGTTTATGGCGATTATTATTAGTAGGCAATGCTCCGGATTTGCCAGCCAATGAACACGCGTTAAAACATCGTATCTGGACTCGGCACATCCGGCCTTCTCTCTTGCCTGCATTCTCTCCCTCGGAAGCCGTTCGGTTACTCAATATATCCTCCCCGCTTTCATTCATGCAAAAAAAAAGGTAGGTTTCTCTTGTCAACTTTTTTATAGCTTCATTGACGCAATTCCAGACCTCAAACGTCAACTTCCTCGGAACCACCATAGACCGCCCGACCCAAATCATGGGTCGGACGGCGCGCTACTTCACACAAAGCGCGAAAGCATCTGCCAGAGCCAACCAAAAAGCAGCTTGGGAGAAATCCTCCCGGGTGCGTGCCCCGAAGTATTCGTTTTTAACGCGCTAAGAAGATTCACAGAGGGCGATATATTCGGAAACGGCAGCGAGAGGCTCAGTCGCGTCGGCATACTGTTGCTACGCGTATACCTCGCCTTCCACCTCTTCCCAGCAAACTCTATTCCTGGCTCAAGACCCCTCAATGCCCAGATTACCACACGCACCCCACGTTCCGCAAAGCCCTCCTCGACGACTATGATACGACCCCGATCGAGCATTGGCTCGAAGATCCTCTGTTCGAGGTCCCCGAAGAATATCGGCGAGTCGGTATTGGCCCGAAGTACAAACAGGAAACGACGCAACTTGTTTACGCCGTCCACGCTCGTCGAATGCTCGCGGTGCAAGCTCGGGAGGCCGCACGTCGACAGCTTGAGGAGCGGCTTGGGAGCTTCTACGCGATGGATGCGTGGCGGAACCAAGTGCAGGTTCTTTTATTGCGATGGAACAACTATGTGGACGGGGTCGAGGATTATGACGCGAAGACCCAACCCCGCGAGCGAGCAATGTGGTTTGTTCATATGTACTGGCTTTCGATGGAACTAGACCGCCTTTACCATCTGAAATTCCTCCGTTCCCACTAGTTCCGCGTGCCTTTGAAGTGAAATCTATGCCATTTCTAATCCAAGGTGTGAACAGTATGCGTTTTCAAGCCCTCTGAAAACGCGCCGCTCGCATCAATGACGCCTTCTGGTCCTCGTTCGACATCCCACTACCTGGGCCACGATCGACTCGTTCAACTGGAACCTGTTCTCAACAAAGCGAAACAATCCACCCGCAACTCATTCGCGTCGTTGATAGGTCGAATATGCCGGGCGAAGCAGTCCGCAAGGGAACCTGCGCTGTGCGTTGCGTCTGCGGCTCCGAAGGCGCGTTGGGCTGACGCGGTTGCTTGCAGGTCGGTGTGCGGGGCAAGGACGTCGTCGTACTTGGTGTGGAGAAAAAGTCGGTGCTGCAGCTCCAAGATCCACGGTGTGGCTGTGCTAGGCCCAGACACCTTCCATACTTGGTTGTTCCGTAGATAGTCATCTTCACTCCTTTGCTCTGTCCCACGAGCCTTTCCGGCGCGTCCGAGCCTTCCGCCGTTCCGAGCCCGCCATTCGCGTGCTCCCTGTCGAGCACTCCGAGGGCTCTCTCTAACGGACGTGCGGTGCGCAAGGTCGTGATGCTGGACGACCATGTGTGTCTTGCGTTTGCTGGTGCGTTGCGTTCTGAGCTGCAAAGTCCAGTAACCCAAGATGATCTTGTAGGCCTCACTGCCGATGGACGCGTCTTGATCGACAAGGCCCGGATAGAATGCCAGAGCCACCGTCTGACCGTCGAGGACCCGGTAACGGTTGAGTACATCACGAAGCACATTGCGGGTATTAAGCAGGTGCGTTCTCCACCCCATACCCCTTCCTTTGTAGCTGATCACTTCGACGAAGAAATACACGCAATCTGGCGGTGTCCGCCCATTCGGTATCTCGACGCTCATCATTGGCTTCGACCCGAACGACACCAGACCGCGCGCGAGTTCTCGGAGAAGAACCACAAGGACGACTTGTCGCGGGACGAGACGATCAAGCTTACTATTAAGAGTATGCTCGAGGTGGTTCAGACCGGGCGAAGAACATTGAGGGATATGGGAAGGTCACTGTGCGTCGCGTTTCTTTGGTTTGTTGCGTATTTGGTGTTGATTCTGCGTCTCAGAGCCTCGAGCTTTCGGAGATCGAGGAGATTGTTGCTGGGATCGAGCGGGAGAAGGAAGCAGGTGCGTGTTGACGTTGTGGTGTTCTCCATTTTACTCACTTTCTCTGCAGAGGCTGAACGGAAGCGTTGGCAGCCACTGCTGCTGGTCAAGCGGCAATGTCGGCGACCCAGGCTGACCAGGGCGGTTCTGCGTGAGACGAGTCGCAATGTAATCACGTTTCAACAATCTCTTTCTCCTCCAACTAACCAGGGCGGTTCTGCGTAGACGAGTCGCAATGTAATCCATTTCAACAATCTCTTTCTCCTCCAACTTACCACGGCGGTTCTGCGTAGACGAGTCGCAATGTAATACATTTCAACAATCTCTTTCTCCTCCAACTAACCAAGGCGGTTCTGCGTAGACGAGTCGCAATGTAATCTCGTTCCACAATCTCTTTCTCCTTCAACTAACCGGGCGGTTCTGCGTAGACGAGTCGCAATGTAATCTCGTTCCAACAACCTCTTTCTCCTTCAACTATGCTCGACACGAATCTGCTGTCCGCTGCGTGCATGCTTGAAGTTCGGCGTTGCGTTTCAAAGGCAGATTGCCGCGGTGCGGTGATGTTTGCGCTGTCCAAGAGGGCACTCTTCTCCATGCAGGTCGGAATCGCTGTGGACCGACTCTTCTTCATCATCAGAGCCCTCTTGGAGTTCTGCGGCCGTGCGACAGGCCAAGCTATCTGCATCCACTCCGAAAACCTCCATCCTGCAATTGCTCCACTCCCGACCAGAACGCGTTGTGCGGAGGCCTGAGACGCGCTTAATAGTGAAGCACGTCAGCTTGAAAGGTTGACGCGTTGAAGCTCGTCTTTCCAGATACCCAAGGACGGGAGCCGTGGAATGCGTGCGAGCAACGCGTCGCTTATTGCCGAGGCTACAAAAAAAACCACAACGCGTACCGAGGGATATAAACCTGGCCTTGGAAGAATGGCGTTCACCGCGGTGAGCAGTAGGATTAAAAGCTGGTGTGATTCCGCTTCAATCTCAGCACCATCACCGCCCGCGTTTCAGCGGTTGATCCCAATCTTCTTCATCTCTTCTCTTTCCATGGCTGCAGCGGGGATTCGGGCAAGCGCCTCCCGGGCTCGGAGGGCTGCAGCGGCCGTCCAGCTCGACAAGGGAAACCTTGTCCCTGGAGGACTTATATCAGCCCGAATCCCCGCTCTCTTCAACGACCGCACAACACGCGTTTCTAAAAGCACGCGTCGGAAGCGTGCGGATAATGTGCCGGTCGAGGTCCCCTCACCTATGAAACGCACCCGGCGGCACTCTATCTCGGTCATCGACACCACGACGTTCAGCTTAGAAGACGACTTCTATCTGGCTGACCTTGGCGCGTCAGACGGCGCAGAGAAACGCCAAGGCAAGACCGTTCGTCCCTCGGTAAGCGGGTTGTCTTGGATTTCTTCAATACCCACCTGTTTCCTCACGTCTGACACACCCAACAGGACCCTGCCCTTCAAGAATGGGCTCTCGCGTACCGCAACGACTTTCTGCGCGCCATGCTTTCACACGACGGGCGAGGAGGCGAAGATGTAGATCTCTGCCCTCGTTGCAACCTCGCAGACCACAACGCTGTCTATCGTTGCGAAGACTGCTGTTCGAGCCAGCTGGTCTGCAAGGAGTGTTGTCTTGAGACCCACGGGCGGCTCCCGCTGCATACCATCCAGGTGCGTTCTTTTGCTTGGATATGCTTACGTCTCTTCTCACAATTTGCAGGAATGGGACGACCGCCAGCATTATTTCAACAAGACCACGCTGAAGCGTCTCGGTCTTCGTGTTCAGCTTGGACACCACGCGGCAGACTGGCGCTGTCCCAAACCGGTGGCCGCCCGCTCCGAGGTCGTCGTCTTACACGACAATGGCATACACATGGTCGCCTTCGACTATTGCGGATGCGAACGGGCGGAGCCTGAGTATTTGCAGCTGCTGCGCAGCCGCTTCTTTCCCGCCACAGTCCGCCGCCCTCAAACTTGCGCCACATTCGCGTGCTTGGATCGCCTCAACGCGTTCTCGCTCAAGCCCAAAACGAATACTTTCGACTTTTACGACACGCTCGAGCGTCTGACCAACGGAGCGGGCGAGAGGCCGTTGGATCGCTATCACATGCTTTTGCGTATGGGACGGGAGTGGAGGCACCTCCTCCTTCTCAAGCGGGGCGGCCGTTTTGGATACCAGTCGAATGAGGCTGAGAACACGTCTCTGGGAGAGCTGGCGGTCCTTTGCCCTGCGTGCCCACGACCTGGCGTTAACCTCCCGGAGAAATGGGAAGATGCGCCGTCTGAAACCAAGTACGTTCTTTTCTTTCCTTCTTCCTCGGCTCAAGGCTTTTACAGCTACATCTATTCCCAGGTTTTTGCCATGGACGCTTGCTTCCAGCTTAAGCGGCGAATGGTCTCTAACGAGGCACGCGACCCGTCGCTTGGGCCAGGATTCGCGTTCATGGTCGAGGCGGGACCCTATCGAGAATTCTTGCGCAAGTCGACTAACAAACAAGAGGTACGCGTCCACTCTCTGTTCGTTGAAGATGTGGTATCTAAGGCCGTCTAGATGTCGACGTGTAGCGGGCTCAAGGCGCTCGACCATTCCAACACCAAGTTCTCCAAGGGCTACGCCGCAACTGGTGTTGGAATGGTTGTTTGCGCGCGTCACGAATTCGTCCAGCCAACCAGCGTCGGAGATCTACAGAAAGGAGAGAGGTGTGTTTATTTCAATGTGCGCGAAAACCAGTCTGATACCGTTCCGCAGATTCTCCAACATGGACTATCTCTTTGCGTCCATGCTGCGGCATATAAGCCAGATCCTCCGCAAGGTCGTCTCTTACGACATTGTGTGTCAGTGGTACAAGAACATTTTCGAGCGCCTCACCCAGCTTCCTCCGTTCCTGAAGTTCGTTCTCTATCGGAGGTTCACGACGTTTGTCGTCCCGAAGCTGCACATTCTTGGGCACATTGCCGAGTGTCGGAGCAGGTTCAATCTCGACCTAACGTCGGGCGGCGGGCAGACCGATGCGGAGGGAATCGAGCGAGCATGGGCAGCGGCTGGTGGGCTGTCGGGCAGCACGAAGATGATGGGGCCAGGGGCGCGTTCAGACATGCTGGACGCTTATTGGTCGTTTTGGAATTGGACCAAGGTGATCGGCCTTCGTAAGTCCCTTTTCTGCTCGTTTCATTGTGCTTGCTTATCGTTGCCTATCTGCAGCGGCGATACTCCGGCAGCGGCTCGATGCCGCAAAAGTTGAGCTCCAGAAGCAACTCGAGGCATTCGAGTTGTTTTCCGAGGAGCAGGACGAACTCGTCCCGACTTGGAGGCAGATGGTGCTGGAATTGAGGCCGACGGCAAGAAGAAGAATCCCTATGTCGCGCAATACAAAGGTATGCTCTATCTTGCTCATCTTTTCAAGCCCAACAAGAGCGTGCTGACCATTCGAATAGGCAAGACCGAAGCCGAGGTTCGACTGGAGCTCCGCGGCAAGGGAAGAGAAGCAAGAGGCCGAGGGCCGCGCTTCCTTGCGGGTTCTCGACGTTGGCCCGGTAGGGTTTCTGGAGTTTGCTTTCGCCATTGAGCGTCAGCAGTGCGTATTGCCTTCTCTTATCATTGCTCGTTCTCGCCTAATGCTCTTGTTTATAGACGCCGGTTAGAGCCCAAGCTGCTTTAAAGAGGTCACAGTCCACTGCGGAGAAGATCAACCTCGGCGCCGCCGGCGAAAGCTCAACCGCGACCAGCAACACCTCCGCACGCTTCAGACCACATTCACGCCTGAAGCGCTGACGAGCTGGCGGCGCTTGAGCTTCCGGAAACAACCCTCGCGGAGGACGTCCCCGCTCCTCCTCCCTTCCGCGCTCGCAGCTTCATGGAGGGGCCCTGCGACCCGCGTCGTCGAGCACGAGCTGAGCTCAATGCAGTCTTTGCTGCTGGCAATGGAGCGCGAGCTTCGTTGCGCCCAAATGCGAGCCGCCCTCAGTAGCCTCCGCAATCACCTCCACCTCAAGTACAAGTACCTGCTCGACAAGTCGCTCCACATCCGTCATCAGGCGGCGAACACACGCGCCCGCACGGCTCTGGCTCCGAAACGAGAGCCAAATCCTATTCTTTGCCGACTTGTATCAGATCGGCTGGTTTGCGGTCCTGCAGATCGAGGCCGGCGACGAGAGCAAAGTTGGCTTTACGCGGCTGAAGCGGGAAGACATCCGGTATATGGATGATCCAGAAACGTTCTCCAAGAAGGTGGAGAAGGTGCGGCAGAGGGAGGAGCGGCAGAAAGCCCGGCTTGCTCAAGTTCAGGTTGAGGAGGGGTGGATCAGCTCCGATTGCGAAATGGAGGTGGATGGCGTCGAGGACCCCGAAGAGGACGACGAGTTTTTCACAAAAGGTTCCAACCAAACTGTTATGTCGTGGATTTGGAGGGGCGTGCGAGCGGGAGGAAGCGAGGCCGAGATGCTGGAAGGCAAGTCTTGGATTGTACGATCTCCGGGCCTTGCTCATTTGCCACAGCGGTGCGGATCGAATGGTCAAAGGCGTGGGCACGATTGCGTCGTTGGGAGGAGGAGGTGGGGATTTTGACGGAAGAGACACGTCGTGTGCCGGTCTCGCACGAGAGCTGGGCGACCATTTGGGAGGAGCGCGCACACGCGTCCCCTGTCGGGCGCAATCCCTGCATTCGAGGCTGAGGGCATGGTTGCATATGCCCTTAAACAGGCCGCCATGCACCGGCGACTTGCTCATTCCGCCTGTCAAATCGCGTCGGAACCACGATTAGCGCGAGGGCGAGGCGCGTCCGCTGGGTACAAGCTCCCATTTCGTTGATTGGCGCGGGGAATGGACCGGAGGAACCAGATGACCAGGAAACCCCGAGGATGAGGCTGAGGATGAGGAACTTGAGGAGCTGGAGGACCGCGGCGACTTGGACAGCGACGATGACTCATGGTAGATGTAGTTTAACTTCCCTAAAAGGAAATAGTGTTGCCAGATAAGGAAATCAGAACAAGTCCCAAAAAGGAAATCCGATCAAGTCCTAAAAAGGAAATTGAATAAGTGCCTAGCTATTGCCGCGTCCCGAGAGGAGGTGATGTATGTTTCCTTAAAAGGGAATTTTGATGGGATCAACTGATAGAGACGAGATTTTCCTAATATAGACAATATTAAGTGTCCATCAACAGAGTGTAAGCCGATTTGACATGCATGTCATCAATTTGATATCAAGCCGGGCTGATCCTTTGTTCTGCATCACCGGCAGGCCCATGCCGGCCCCTCAGAACTCAATTGAAACTCAAAAGCATGTTTTTGCGTGCAACGCTGCCTGCTAAAATCCAGGCATTTGCATGCAAACTTGACTGCAGATCCTGCAACCGCGGACTGTTCGAGCCCTTGGTCATGTTCTTTGGCCTGACGAACAGTCCTGCAACGTTCCAGACTATGATGAACGAGATCTTCCATGACCTTATCATGGAGGGTGTTGTTGCCATCTATCTCGACGATATCCTCATCTACACCAAGACGCGTGAGGAGCACCTCCGTGTCACGAGGATAGTCCTGGAACGTTTGCGACAATACCGGTTGTTCTTGCGGGCAGACAAGTGCGAGTTTGAGAAGACTAGGATCGAGTATCTAGGTGTGATTATCTCTCACAACCAAGTCGAGATGGACCCGGTGAAGGTTGCTGGCATTGCCCAGTGGCCGACACCTACGAACAAGAAGGAGGTGTCTGCCTTTTTGGGCTTCACCAATTTCTACTGTCGGTTCATCGAAGGCTTTTCGCACCTAGCTCGGCCCTTGTTTGATCTTACGCGCAAGGATGTTCCCTTCGCCTGGTCATCTGACGCTGATGCTGCATTCACTGCGCTAAAGCAACGGATCACCTCGTCCCCCATCCTTGCTCTTCCCGATGACTTACGTCCTTTCCGGGTTGAGACGGATAGCTCTGACTTCGCTACTGGTGCAGTGTTGTCACAGCAGGCGGACGATGGCAAGTGGCATCCTGTGGCCTTCTACTCCAAGTCCTTATCTCCAGTGGAACGGAACTACGATATCTACGACAAGGAATTGCTGGCCATCATCCGTGCTCTAGAGGAGTGGCGACACTTCCTCGAGGGTGCTCAGCATTCTGTCGAGATTTGGACCGACCACAAGAACTTGGAGTACTTCCGAACCGCGCGCAAGCTCAATCGTCGCCAGGCCCGCTGGTCCCTGTACCTCTCTCGCTTCGACTATACCCTCCATCACCGTCCGGGCACCTCTATGGGGAAGCCAGATGCGTTATCCCGTCGTGCAGACCATGGCAACGGGGCCAGTGACAACAAGAACGTTGTCCTGTTAAAGCCTGAAACCTTTGTGGTTGCAGCGCTTAGCGGACTCGCTGTTGCTGGTGGAGAAGTCGAGATTGTAGATGACATCAAGTCTGCAATTCGAGATAGCGACCTGGACGAGCCTGCCTTGCGCGCGGTGAAGGAGTTGAAGAAGTCCACTCGTCGCTCCCTCCACAGTGCAGAGTGGAGTCAGCGTGAGGGCTTGCTGTACTTCCGGGGCAAGGTCTATGTTCCTGCAGCACATGACCTTCGGCGACGCATTGTCGAGCAGCACCACGACTCTCGGGTCGCAGGGCACAAAGGCCGGTTCAAGACCCTTGAACTGGTCAGTCGGAACTACTGGTGGCCCCAGATGTCTCGTTATATTGGGCAGTATACGAGCACCTGCGAGGTCTGCAAGCGCACCAAACCTGGGCGGCATCTTCCTGTTGGGCAACTCAAGCCCACAGAGACGCCAACCGAGCGCTGGCAGAAGATCTCTGTGGATTTTATCCCAGAGCTTCCTAACGCCAATGGTTTCGATTGTGTCATGGTCGTTGTCTGCCGGTTGGGGAAACGGGCGCACTTCCTCCCCTGCCACACGAGCATCAGTGCTGAGGGTGCTGCGCGGCTGTTCTACACGCACATCTGGAAGCTCCACGGCCTTCCGGAAGACGTGCTCTCTGACCGCGGTTCTCAGTTTGTGGCAGATTTCACGAGAGAGCTTTACCGGCTTTTGGGAATCACGGTTAGCGCATCCACTGCCTACCATCCACAGACCGACGGTCAGACCGAGCGTGTCAACCAGGAGCTGGAGATCTACCTCAGGATCTTCACCAATGTGCGTCAAGACGACTGGAACGAGTTTGTTCCCTCTGCCGAAGTTCGCATACAATAACGCGGTCCACTCATCCACTCAACAAACCCCCTTCCTGCTTGATACTGGACGCCATCCTCGCATGGGCTTTGAGCCTCGGCGAACGGCATCCAAGGTTGAAGCTGTGAATGAGTTGGTGGACCGCAGCGCGCACCGCGGATGAGGAGGCTCGTGCCGCCATCCAGAAGGCCAAGGACGACTACACCCGCTTCTACAACCACATCACCAAAATAGCGCAATCCGTTCAAGGATTACCCAGGGATCAATCCCCCAAAAGGTGCCGGGACAGCTGGCTGGCGCAATTCCAGGGCTTTAAAAGGGAGCTTCAGGCTGTTAGGGGCCCTGAATGGATCGTCCAAGCCTTGAGCAGCCTTGAATGGCTTCCTCAAGACTTGATGATTACAAGTATGTAGTGAAAAATGTTCTTCAGATGATTTTCATTTTTGAGTGATTCTTGTACCCAGGCCCCCGGCAGGTTATGGTGTAGTGGGGCGCTTATATACCAACAGTCTATTAGGGAAGTGGTTGACGACGTTGGTTTGATTTCTTGGCCTGATCCTGTGATGGACTGGTTCCGGGTTCGATTCCCGGCTTGGCCTGAAGCTCGAAAACATTTTTGGGCGAACCTACATTACTTTCTCCTCCCCCATGCGAAATCCTCTCAAGGGGCCCTGCCAGGCTTGGCAGAAATGGAGGTCCCTTGAAAACTAGGGTCAAAGCGCTTCTGGGCCTTTCAAGGCCTTCTTCAGCTTTCAAGTGACTTCGGGATGCCTTGAATGGCTCCCGCACTTTTGGTGATGAAGCGCCATGGCCCTACTCCAGTCTTCAAACCTGGGGATAGAGTCTGGTTGGATGCCTCTGACATCGAGAAGCGCTTGCAGACGAAGCTTACCGATCTGCGCATGGGACCATTCAAGTCGAGCGTGCAGTGGGCTCCCATGCTTACCGCCTCAAGCTTCCCCGCCCCATGAGTCGTCTTCATCCGGTCTTCCCAGTCGTCAAGCTCGAGCTTGCTCCTCCCGACCCCATTCCCAGCCGCGTACCTCCCCCTCCCCCCTCCTCCAGACCTCATTGATGGTCATGACGAGTTTGAGGTCCAGGAGATTGTCAACAGTCGCGAGTTCCGGGGCAATATTCAGTTCAGGATTTGGTACAAGGGTCACCCTCGTTCCAAGGCTGAATGGCACCCCGCGACTGATGCAGAGAACGCACAGGACAAGGTCCGTAAGTACTTTGCTCGGCACCCTGCTGCGCCTGGCAAGGAGGAGTGGTTTGAGGAGTACCCAGTGGAAGAGACGCGCCGAGTTGCTCTTGCAATACAGACCCCCAAGCGTCGGTACCAACTGCCCCAGCAGTCATTTGCAGAGCTATGGTACCGACATGGGCGTGCAGATGCAGACTCAGATTGGAGGGCTCGAGCGTCGGGGACGTCGCTGCCTAAGAGGGGGGTGATGTAAGGGGACGTCTCATCCTTTTCCATTTACTTTTCTATCTTTTTCCTTACTATACCCTTTCCCTCTTCCTTCCTACTCTCTCTCACTCTTATCTCTCTTTATCTCCTCTCCTCTCATTCTTATTTGCTCCTATTTATCAGTGGCTTCGTCACGCGTGTCACTTATACCTGTGACACCCCCTGGCAAGGCTCCTTAGACTTGTTCTCTTTGGATTCCTCTGCCAGGTATGTGTCTAGCACCTCTGTACACGCTAGCTAGGGCTAATATACTTTGGATTCCTCTGCCAGTCTTGTCTGTGTCGTCCTGGGCACACAGGCACTGTAGGGTTGCCCTTACAAGAAGTCTCTGACTATGCTTGGCTAAACAAGCATAGAGGAGGCATCTGTTTGTCCAAGTAGTTCTCTACTCTGTTGCCCAGCTCCCGGTACCTAGAGCAGAATTATCTACAACTACTTGATGGAGTCTATGATGGAGGAAAGGGTAGTCTTGGGGATAGTATGAAGGGTAGGAGTTGTTGCAGAGCAGCAAAAAGATTAGTCACATCAGGATAGGAGTGATAGCATATGAGATACGAGGGTAGGAAGGTAGTCTTGAGATAATGTGACAAACAACTCTAATGTCTGACTACGACTGGCTAGTTAAGGCAATCAGGCAAAAGTTGCTTGTCGCAAAAACCCAAATCGGGAAACAAGCGCTTATGGCGCTTATAAGTGAGCCCCGCTGATTATTGGCTGCTTATAGCCTGCTTATAGGGCACTTATAAGCTACCCAGGCTTGAGCTTCTTTTTTCATGTCCCAGTACATGAAATTCATTTATTTCCAGCACGAAAGACAAGTAAAATAGCATATTTTGCCCGTATCGACAACTTGTACATTACACGATTACAACGTTGTCATTTGCTCGTGTTTGTGGCTTGCCAGCATCCAACCCAGCTCGCCATGGTCGTGGACAGTCGAAGAAAGAGCCATCGCTCTGGTTCACCGAGCGGAAAGGTCTTCTCAAGGACGCCGCGGCGAGTCCGAGTCGCCGGCGATTGATGTGGCAATGACACCGTCCTCGTAGCTGTATCCGCCAATAGCGAGAAAGTGGGGATGTCGGAGAGATATGCTGGCAAGTGACACCTTCTTGAGCACTGCTGCATGCCCATTAGAGACCGAAGGGTGGACAAGCCTGTGTGCGACGCACCGGTGGACTCAAGTTCCTGTGTATCTCCGACTCCTCCACCCCGCCAACACAGCCCTTCAGCTCCACCAGGCATGTATGCAGCCCTCTGTACGGTTCCTTCGTCAGTCGCCGATGGGTGGGCTTGGGCTCAGAGAGATGTGCCGTTCTCGGCTCGGGTAAGAGACGGCATCTCAGACGAAGAATGGAGTGGGTGACACCGAGAGCGTCGTAGGACGGCGGCACTGAGCACTGAACCTCTCGCTCAGGAGCTCGGGCCTTCGGAAGACACTGAGAGGCGACGGCGGGACGCAGAGTCACTGAGAGTGGGGCGGTGACGTCAAATCACGGACCTCGGGGTATATGAGTCAGACGTCGATGCCCGCGTGACTCACGCTCTCTTGACCTTCGACCACGACCACCGCCCTCCGCGTCCGCGTCGCCCTACCACAAACGGCCTACGTGTGCGTGCTGTACCACCCAGCCGCTGCCTTTGAACTCACTGCCCGTATCTGTCAGCGATTGGTTCGGAACTCGGCCCAAGCTGGTGAGCCCGCACTTTTCCTCCTCGATCTGAGCTCATCCTATTCGCAGATGCACGAATTGACCTACAACCCCTCCGTGCGTCGCTCATCTTCCTTCCGTTGCTCATCCACTTATCATTCTCGCAGCGCTTCTGCGCCAACATGTGCTTAGGACGGCAGGGCAGGACGGCAGGGCGTAGCTTCGAGTGTCGTAGATAGGAAATACATGTGTTCTTGCTCCCTTTTAATGTGTGCTGAGGCAAGAGGAGGAGGGAGCGGCAGTAATTTCCAGGCCTGGCTGCCCAGGTAGCTTATAAGTGAGCTATAAGTGCCATAAGTGGCTATAAGCGGCTATACGACATACAGCGCTTGAAGTGCAGTTTCACGCGTATAAGTAGCCCGCGCAGATTATGGCCTTATAGGTGATTTTGGCTACTTATGTACGCTCGTAGGCCAAATTGGGTTTTTGCGACACTGTCATTCAAGATATTTTGATTTTATTATGAGAAAACACTAGGATACAAAGATAAGGTAGACACAAGTGATCAGAGGTCCTGACTGGTAAGCACTGAAAACTTGATCATAGGTTAGGTACTTGCCAGTGTGATTATCACAGTCAATCAGATCAGGATCCTTTGGAGGAGATCACATTATGTTTTTAAACTTGATTCATCACTACCATGCAGTATATAAAGCATTGGTCTCTCTACCATAGGACCAGCTCATCCCGAACCAGCATGATCACGACAAGCAACTCCATGAATCATACGGACAAGAACTCCACCGAGATCATGATTCAGCTGCAGTTCGGTATCTCTTTGCACTTTTATCGCGTCGACTCGGAAGAAGTGGTGAGGGTGAATCAAACCACATTTGGTTATTGGTAGTTTTTTATTTAGATTCACTCTTTCTGACCTCTATTCTCAACCGCAGCGGAGGCCGCTCTGGTCCTCGACCAGAGCAATGAGCAGCATCAGGCTCAGGCTCACGTGCACAAAGTGTTCATGGCCACCAGCGCACAGACCCTTCTTCAGACATTCACCCAGACGGAGTTCAAAATCATTGCAACTGTAGGCAGTGGGACTTCTGGCGAGGATTTGCTGGACGCAGACGGCGACTGTCCAATGCCGCTTGCACCCAATGTTGTTGCCGCTGACTCGGAGGGACTCCACCACATGGGTATGAATGGCGTTGCGGACGTCGCGCATCGCATTCAGATTGCCTCCGAGTCTGCGTGCTCCAACCATACTACCATGTTCTGCTCCGAGTCGACGACGAAGATATTCGCAACGTCACTGCAGCGAACAGAATAAACAAGTTATAAGCACTAGCTGTTCTTACAAAAGTCTGCTGCATGTATATGGTCCCAAGTTTTAAATGTACTTGTTAACCACCTCCCACTGCTTGACCTTGAGAACCTCCTTGTCGTGCTGCTCCTTCGTCCTACTCGGGTTGAAGTTCTGCATGCGCGCAATGACGAACTCTGTTCATCCGCGTAAGCATTTATCGTTTCTGGAATCAATAAACAACGAACCTCCGCAAGTCGCAGCATCCTCGTCTTTGAACTCTTCATCCTCCTTCGTCCAGAGCCCTTCTCGCTGGAGGACAGGGCTGAAGTTGGGCTTGATGATAACATCGTTCGTCGGGCGGACGAAGAAGAAGATTCCCATGCGCTCGAGGTTGGCTTGGTCGGGCGGCGGACGCATGACGCGGTGGATGGCCGACTTGACGTAGTTCTAGACGCGTCGTCGTCGTTGGAACGGATTGAACGGGGAGGGTCATGTGATCGTACCTTGGTCATGAGCGCAATCAAGTCTGCCGCATTGCAGACGATACCGCCGGGCACGTAGCGTACCCACTTCCACTCGTCTTCCGGCGTACGCACTTGGAGTCTGAGGAACGATGAGTTGATGTGCGATCTGAACGAAACCGACCGTACGCGGCGATGGGTTGCGGGAAGAGAAGGGTAACAGAGCCAAAGTCTGAAGGTACATGAATGAGAAACAGGCATGAGAGGAAGGTGCACAACGCACCAGTGTGGCCAGCCATCCACTGGTCGCTGACCGCCTTGTCCTCCTCCACCGTTCGAGTCCGGTACTTGATCTATGCAACGCATTCAGCCTCGGACTTACGCTCCGCGCACAAACCGAGGGACGTACGAAGCGGACGTGGTCATCGCTGGCCTTCTCAAACTTGTGCATGTCCGTGAAGTGGTTCTCGGGCAGCTCCAGCATAATCGCCATGAGGATGAATATCTTGTTGATAACCTGCTCGAAGACGAGCTTTTGGAACGAGGTGATGAGCGGCTCGTAGCGCTTCATGAAGGTATGACGCGGGTAGTTGGTCCCCTCGGTGAATTTGTGCATGTTAACCTGCAGTCGAATGAGACACAATACAGGCTCGCAGGTTGCGAACGATTCACACACCATCTCGAGGTTTTCCTTGAACTCGGTGCCCTTGATGGTGCCCGGAGGCCGGTACCCCCAGCAGCTCCTGGAAAAGCAAGGTCAACATTGACCCTTCAAAAGGAATGGCATAACAACGCACTCTCCGGGGACGAAGGTGATTTCCTCCTTCTCCTCTTGTGGCAGCGTGAAGAAGGTATTCGCCAGAGCGAACTGCGTGTCGAGCGCATCTTGCGGAATACCGGGGTTGATGATTGTCCAGAAACCCATCGTATGGGACGCTTCCTTGAGCTGTGCGGCGAGCTCCTCTTTGCCCCCAGGCGCGTCCCACTTCGCAAAGTCGAGGACCGCAAGCGGCGCGTAGTCCAGCTCGGTCGTCGTCTCCGGCGGCTGCGGCCACGGTTTGAGCTCGGGATAGACGAGAGCGGGCATCGTATGGTGGTGGGGGAAGCAGAAGAACGCGTCCGTTCGCCGGAGCAGGGGCTTTTTCTAGACCCCCAGCGTGCTTTATACATATCAGCCTTGCGACGCGATTGCCGAAGAATTGAGTGGATTTCCAAGTGACGACGCAGCCGAACCGAGCGAAGACGAGAAGTGGTTGGCGTGTGGAATCAGAAGCCGCGGCCCTCGAGAGCTGATGAGTGACGGGGTTCCCGTAAGACTGCGCCGCGAGGCGCGAGTCTCCGTGCGCATACGGACGCGGAGGAATCTCAAGAATAACCGCAGACGCGGTGGGGAGACGGAAAGACAATATTAATATTAATAGGTTCGTGTCCGGCGCGTTAGTTTACTTTTGACGACCTCATTGCAGAAGTCTGTGCCTCGAAAACACCCACAAAAACGCCCGCCGAAGGCCACGAAGCTGCGAAATAAGGCCTAGTACAATCGAGCCTCTCACAAGTGAATGACGCATTCCTCCATTTAGGCAACATCGAGGCTGCAGCGGCCCTGATTACCGAGCTGCAGCACTGGCACTAGCATTCTCCATCAACACCCGATTCAACTCGTCCCTCTTCTCGCACACCTCAAACCTAAAGCTCGCCGCAATCTCATCCAACTCCTTCTCCGTCTTCCCAACAAAGTGGTCCGCCCACTCTCTCACAAGAAACTCGCTGACCAGGATGTTCCGCGCCAACAAAGCCGCGCGGTCGCCGAGCCGATACGCAGGGTGCGGGTATATGTCCCAGTACTTCTCCGGGACCTCGGTCTTGATGTGCTCGATGAGCGGCGCGTAGACGGCGCGGACGTGTGTGTCGTCGGCGCCCCACGAGTCGGTCGCGAGACGGTGTTTCTTGGCGAGGAAGTCGGCAAAGAGCTTCATGTATGGCGTCGATTGGGAGACATAGACCATGCCTGGAACGCTCGATAAGAGTATGCAAACAAAAACGACACGCACCCTGGAATCCGATGTCCTTGTACAACCAAATCGACCAACTCAGGCGATCCTACGAGCACCTCAGTGACAATCCACACGAACCCAAGCACCAAACACACCTTGCTATACATATCCAGCTGATCCTCAAGCACCTTAAACCGAACCTTATTAATCTCATCCGTCCTCTCGCCCTCATACTGCTTCCTCGCATACACCGGCCCCCACTCTCCATTCCACACACACAACCCCCGCTCATCCAACCACGCGCGCTTCGCCTCATACGTCCTCTGCATCCTCGCGCGCTGCTCCGGCGCCCCGACATACGGCTCATGCGCTGCCGGGAACCCAAACGGCGAATAATCATGGATCGAATACGCCGTGTTGTCCCACTCCTTGTACACCTCGCCAAACGCCGAAAAGTCCTGCGCCCAGGTGTTCCCGTCGAAGAAGATGATGTGCTCCGGATCGGCGGCGCGGATGACTTTGAAAACGCGCTGGTAGAACGCGAGGAAGCGAGAGTGGGATGGGTCGGTCGGTTCGTTGAGGGGGTTGTACCCCGCGATCCATTTGTTGCCTTTGTAGTGCGCGGCGAGCTGCTCCCATAGCCAGACGGTGCGGTCTTGAAAGTCCTTGTGCTTCCAGACTGCGAAAAGCACTTGTCAGACTGTGTTTCTGCAATACGAGATGGACGGACGGACAGTTCGCGAGGTGTCCGCCATGGTCCGAATGCCAGCCGGTGTTCTGTCCGCCGGGTACCGTGTGCAGGTCGAGGATCGTGTAGATGTTGTGTGCGGCACACAGTTCGATGACGCGGTCGAGATGCTTGAAGCCGGATTCCTTGAGCACGCGCGGGTTCATGTCGTCTGCTGGGCATCGGAAACAGCCTGAGCACACATTGCAGGCCAACGCACCCTCGAAATGGTGGTAATTGAACGGGAGGCGTATGCAGTTGAGCCCCAAGGTGCTGAAGAACTTGGCATCCGCGTCCATGAAGAAGTAGTCGAGGAACTGTCGACGATGGCTAAGTCACGTGCTCGCGGAGAAGGAACACAGACGGACCTTGTCGAAGAAGAAATCCGACTTTTCCAGCCCGATGCTCGTGGCCAGCGCTTCACGGATCTGGAACTCGCAGCCAGGATATCCTGAAACTTGTTGAGGAGGTCGTTGGGGAAGTGCGACGGACAGAGACCAGTTATGAAGTTCTCCATACTATGGTCAAGGTCAGCGCAAGCTCGTTTTCGCGAATAGCACGCACTTCATCCAACCACCGAGCCCAGCACCGCGCAGGATGACCTCCTCGCCTGCCTCGTTCACGATCTTGGTTCCATCGACCTTGAGCAGCGACATGATGGTCTTCTCCAAGTCGCGGGGGTGTGAGGAAACATCCGGTATTTCACCGTCCTAGGAGAGCTTGGGAATTCGCACCAACCGGCCCGAGATAGCGCTGATCAAATGACCTTCCACCGCAAATACTCTTACACGACGTCGGAGAACCAATGGACCAAATTCTCGTGCACCTCCTTGACCTTGTCCTGCGTCGCCTGAACCGCATTGGGCATGCACTTTCCGTGGATCTCCCCATGCTCGGACAGGTCGATCGCCGGGATGCTGCCCTCCGCGAGCGCCTTGACGATGCTCTCCGCCAGCATAACCTTCTTGACCAAATCCACACTCTGGATCCTCGTCACCTGCCCCGCAATCCCCGCGTTCCCGTCCTTGGTGGTGAGGATCGTCTTCCATAGCGCGGCGAACGCGCTGCGGCACCGGCCCTTGCGGATACAGGTGCTGTCGTGGTTGAGCCGGGGCGGGAAATCAGGGAGCTCTTCGCAGATTTTGAGGAGATTGTAGTGCCCCGAGAGCAGTCGAATTCGTTGGTGTCGTTGCAGCTGCGGATCCGAGTCCCAGACCTCCCGCCCCTTGAGCATCATCGAGTAATACGCGTGCCCAAGTAACTGCCGCAGGTTCAGTCGCTCCGCAACGTCGATGGCAGACGCAACAGCGCGCCCTTCGGCCAATAGTCGTTTCCATTTGATAACCACTGCACTGATGAGCGCCTTGTACTCGCATAGGGACGCGAGCTCGGTAATCTCGATGAGATTCTGGACGTTGGGCGTGCCGGTGGAGTTGGAGTGGAATGTGGTGAGCGCAGCCAACGCCCACGCCTCGGTTGAGCGAAATTGGTACTTGTGCGCTATGCGTGCGAGGTGGATGAGTTGCGTGTCGTTGGCTTGCATGCCCATGGAGACTGCTATCTCAGCAGGTCTGCCTGCGTATTAGTTGGAGCGACGAAACACGAAGGACGAGTGCGCACAGACTGTACAGAGACCACATGAGCGCGCTGAACTCGTCCGCCTTGTCCAGCAACACGATGGGATTCTCGTCGCTGTCCCCCTCTTGCGGAGCCGCGGAGTTGCCGCTCTGCGTCGTATCATGCGTGAAAGACTCCAAGGAGAACATGGCGTCGAAGGCGGACTTGTCCTTGACCAGCATGGAGCGGTGGACCTAGCAAACGTGAACGTTCTGTGTTGCGGACGCTGAATTTGGGCTGTACCTTGAAGAGGGTGTTCTCGACGCGCAAAACAGTGTTCCCGTCGGAGATGTAATATTGGGGATGTCGTTGTGGGATCGCGTCCTCCGCTGCTGGCTCGGGCAGCGTCGAGGTCGAGGCCATCATCGTGGTTCGAGGCAAGAGCCTTCGAGTCACACGACTCCCGCGAAGTGTTCGTTCCAACTCTAATACAAGTACACGGAAGCCCTCAGCGTACACGATCCCCCGGCCCAACATCGTCCATCCATGTATCGCTCACAAAGCGCACTGTATGTCGATGCTCGACACCCCATTGCGGTAAAGAAACGACGACGAAATCCTTTTGAAGCGTCAGTGAGCCCAACTTCCAGCAAATCTCAACAGACCTCCAACCAAAGAGGCCCCGAATTGAACGTGCTGACCCGTTCGATGGGCACGCTCTTCCCAATTTCATCCTCCGCTTGCACACGCAGTTGGCCACCCCAGTCGATTTGCGCATCAGCTTCGGAGCTGCATATTGGCGGTGGTAGAGTCGATAACGACCCTTCACCGAGATGCACGCTGCGCGTTATGTGCTGCCCGCGGAGGGATATGTGGACCCGACGCTCGAGGTGAACTCGAACCGGTACCGGTATGCTCGATCGTTTGGGCACTAGACCGCGCGACATCGACGCGGGGCCAGTTACTTGTAGATGAAACGGGATGGCGTCTTGCAGCGCGTAGATTTGCGCCGACGGTATGAAGAGCTGAAGACCATGAGCCGCATGAAGAAAAGAGACCAAACGAAAAATACGAACACTACAGTGAACACCGCGTCGCCTCAGTTGTGAGGAAAGCACACATAGAACCTGGTACCATTCTTCAGGCGCCGCCTTCACCGTCGTCAACAAATACGGGTCGGGCATGATGGGCCTAGATGGAGATTCCGTCGGGCGGATATTGACCGCGAGATCCAGTCTGTATACACAACCAAAAAAAGTTGGCCAGTCCAAAACAAGGCTTTGCAAACGCACACTTTCTCCCCTCTTATGAGCGAAAACCGCGGATGCAGCGCCGTGCTAACGAGCACCGAGATCGAGTAGGCACACCGAACATAGACAAACGGCCGTTCTGGAGGCTTGAAGAGCAATGTAGGAGGCAGCGGACAACTCGCTCCCGAGTCTTCCTCCGTGAATGTCGACGGGAAGATAAAGGAGAATGGGACAACCGGCGGGCACATGCGGCGCAAGTTGTCGTTGTGCCAAACAGTATAAGTCTGCTTGACTAGCTCTCGCTGCTGTCCGCTACCCGAAGCCCCGATGTCCATTCTGCCGCTGACCTGACCCATGGCCAGTGAGCCACTGGTTTCTTTCATCGCGAAAAGACATTGAGTACCTTCAAAAGAATCTCCGTAACGCTCTCCGGTGCCAGAACGCGAATCGTCCCCGACACGAGTTCATTCGGCGCGTAGGTCGGCAGCGACGCGTCGTCGGTGTTCGGGAGCTGGTTTTTGAGCGTCAACGTGATGCGCCCGGTGGTGGTGACGAATTCCCCACTCGGAGGAACGGCGCGCGATCGCGACAGGCTAAGGCTTGCTTCGCCAAGCGAAGGTCGTGCTGTGTATGCCGGTATTCGGACGCTGATGCCAGTGGACGGCCGGGTTCAGCCACTTGGGAGCTTGAGAGCGTGGAAGGGCACGAACTCGAAGTCGTCGGCCGGGTCGTAGTATGGGGGCAGACTCGGAGTGCCCGCGAAGGTTGTCGCCATTCAGGCAATGGTGGTCGAAGTGTGAGAGATGCGAAGCAGGAACCATCACGGCCTTCAAACGCGTCGGCCGCAGCGGAAATCTCCCTGAACCCAACGAACGCGCCTCCGGATGAGCTCGTCTAGAAGAGTACATTATACAAGGTATGCAGAATACTATACAGATGCTATGGATGATGTGTGCATGGGTATTTTGCGCTTCGTCGGTATCCTACACTCGCGTCGGAAAACTTCTCTTTTCTTGTTTGCGCCTCAAACTGTCCCCAGACGCTCAGAAACTTGTCGTCGCTGCCAATATCCTCGTACCTTCGCCAGCAACTGGGTTTCAGTCAATTCATTGTAACATCTACAAGTTGAGACATATTGGCCACTCACAGTCCGCGCCCACCGTAGCCGACATCGGAGTATGCTTCAGCTCGACAACAGCCACGCGACTCGCGCGTTCGTGCGTTTTCGCGACGCCTATGTCGTTTCAGGACACCGCAGCGCAAGAAAACACGACCAACGCACCGATTACGCGCTCCTTGAACGGGATAATCGGGGGATTTCGTGCCCACGCTTGCTTCCCTGCTGCACGTCGTTAAGCATCACGGTCCGGTCGCGTCAAGTGGGACTCAGTCACGGTGATGCTCGGGGTCGGATTCGAGAGTACGGACATGGTGGTTTGGTTTTGTGGTGCGAGACTCAGACTGAGACACACCGGACTCGCTCTGCGCCCTCTTATATTCCTCTGCAGGATGACGTCAAAAATGAGGCGGCGATCGAAAACACTCCAATTTTTTTTACAATCGGGTGGCAACGGTGGGTGTCGTGGAGATTATCTTATCTGGTGACGGCATACCTATGGCGATGACCGACTCCCCGCCGATCGCGTCTTCTCTTCGCATGGCGTTGTACAAACTCAGCTATGAGCAACGCATGCATTGCGCTCGACCGAAGCAACCGACGCGTCTCCCACGCGCTCACAGAGCTCTTCGCCTAGCTTAAGCCCATTACTGTACACCGGAGTTTCCGAGTCTTCTCCGCCACTGGCAGTGGAGCGGTATGGTCTACCAAGGTTGTGGCCAATCAATGCACCAAGGATTGAAAAGTTATTCGTACAGGAATCCACGAGTTTTTTCGTACGTGCGGATCCGGTCGGGATCTGGACAACACATTAGTCCATTGAAGCGGAAATCGAATGGTAAGCCGCACCGCAACTCAAATCAGCAAGTCGTCTCCGATAGCGGCTGCACGTAGAGCCTCGAGATCTGACCAGGGGGGCAGCTCATACAGCTCCGGAAGTTCATTCCAGAACATCTCTGTCGCATGAAGCCTCTTCTCCTCCATCTTTTCCAAACACCGCGGGCAAATATCCATGCAATGTTGTTCTTGTTCATCGTCCCACACGGCGAGAGGGTTCCTAAGATTTGCCATGCACTCGTTCTTGGTTGTAAATGCCGCGGAAAGTGCCCCGCGGGTGCATGTGGTTGGTGAATTTGCGCAGGTAGTCGTGATGGAAGGGTCTCCGAGTTCACGTAGCAACCACCACGATGCTCGCAATTGTCGCTCCGTCCCGACGAGGAGTAATCTCTGGTCTCGCAGGCTTAACCGTAACGTCTTCCCCCCAAAAGCAATCCCGTGGAAGATGGCGGTTCCGAAGGAGTCGAAGTTGCTGGCAATCTGGTAGAAAATCATTGGGAGGGTCCACGGTGCTTCCGTTTCGCGAGCCAGCAACACGCAAGAGATAAGGCGTCTTGATAGTGCCTCCGTATCGTCTAGAGATCCCAGTCCTTCGTCCCACGAGACAAGTTTTGAGGGCAGCTCGTCTGTTTTGGCAGAGAAGTAGTTGGACTCGTTCCACTCGTGTCGATTGGTTCTCCAGCAAGAACTGAAATGCGCGAGCGCTCGCCGCCGGAGGAAGTCGACCGCATATTTATGTCCCATTCGAAGACAGCCGTGGATTATTTCATATGTTGTGCGCGCAGGAAAAGGACGAAAGTAGCTGGGATGCGGTTGAAGACTTGAGCGACTCAGGATGAAAGATCACTGGACGTACTCGGGGTCAAAAAGTGCCCTCAAGAACGGAGTGACATCCTCGACGTCATCTGGGAGAACCACCAGTGGTGAGCCGTCGACGAGCTCTGGCTCAGCGGGTTGCGGAAACGCCAGCATGTCCTGAAAAACGGGAGAATGCCGGGCAAGGGTGCCTCGATAGACCTTGTACTGGACGAGCCCAGCTTGAAGAACGATGTTCCCGTCGTCAAACCACAGTTCGTTGCATCGGGTAAGGGTCGGCGCGGTAGACGCGGTCTCATCGATATCCATGGTGGAGGTTCGGAGTAAGGAGTGGAGAGCACGTGAGCGAGTCCACTGAATTTGGTTCTGGACATGAATTCATTGAACGAGTATACTCAAAACCGCTGTCAGATACTACCAGTGCCGCATTCCTTCAAGCTCATTCAAGACGATGATGCCCATCCCCAACTAGAACCTCACCCGTGCGCCATTAACGCCCCGGTGGAAACTCCAACTCGCCCGACGCGACGAGCGTCCAACCCATCCCGTTAAAGATACAACTATGATTCTGCGGATTCTCGTGGTGCGGTGTGCCCTGTCGGAAGGATTTGGGGACATGCAGCGCCTTCTATGTGCTGAATGCCTGCCCCCCCGCGTATTGAGCTTGCAGACAACGAGGAGGCTAGCGGGTTTGTTGATTCGAGGCAGGTAGGATGGATCTGAGATACGCGAAAAAAAGCATTAGTCGATGGGAATGCAAAGATATGCGCAGCTCACTCGCCTCATAAACGACCTCGGCAAGCTCCAACGACGTCGTAGGTCGGTGTTGGGCTCGAGTCCGCGCAGTCTGCGCAAGTACGCCACGAGATTTCAAGGCATCGATAGAGATGCCCCTCCTAGGGAGGCTGGTTGTCAACGCTGCCGGTGGTCGGTTTCGGCATAAGCAGCCCGAGACCGTAAGCACTATACGACAGCGCGCTACGCTTGCTTCGCGGCAGTGTCGATGCTTATTTGGGGCGGAGACCAAAGGGCCAACGCGCGCAGCACTTGCATGGTAGGCAAAGGCGCGTTCCGACGAGAGCAAGAGCAGGTTTGACGTGACACCGACAGTGTCGACTCGGCGTCTCTCCTTCTGCCTCCACGGCGCATACGCGACCTCGCGCCCGCCTGCGTCCAGCGCCATGACCGTCTTCGCAAGTCCAGTGCCACTCGGCACGGGCCCTCCGACGCGCGAAGAGCTAGAAGCCCACTACCCGTCGCAATTCACCTGGGACCAACTGCGCGCCTACATCGACTCGGGCGATCTGGGCCTCCTCAAACGCCACAAAGCCCTGCAGCGCCGCTACGATCTCTGGGTCGCGACCATGAAGGTCGAGCACGGCTCGATGGGTGCGAAAGGCGTTCAAGAAAAATCCGACAGCGAACACTGAGCAAGCAAAACAGTGAACTACCTTCTCAACCGTCGACTGCAGTGGGGCAGACCCGACACGCTCTGCCTGCTTGGCCCTCCATTCCCTCTCGACCCGGCGGATATTATCGGTGCCACGACACCCGCTGCTGCCTTCGCGGACCTCCCTCCGATCCCGGCCACGCTTTCCCCGCCGTATTTCTCGCCCACCACTCCGTCGGAATATCTTAGCATCATCACCAACGATTGGCCCTACTCCGTGCCTTCTACGGTCACCCATACCCTCGCTTGGACGCGTATACCCATATTCCACCCCGACCTCATCGACCCGTCGATCCAGGCGCGCATCGAACAAGATGGTCTGTGGGGCTTTACCGGGTCCTCGACGCCACCACCGCCGTTGGAGGATTGTCTTGCGGCGCTGGAGGATTGGGGCGTTACGCGAGAAAAGATGATCGTGTCGGCGAAAGCGACGCCAGAGGAGAAAGAACTCGTCAAGAGGGCCGGCGCGCAGGTCCACGCGTTCGTGCTCGCCAAGTGGAAGCCGGAGGAATGGGAGACGGCTTGGTTCGTCAACCCTCCCGTAGGTGGTGTTTTACTGTCTTCGTTTCCGTTGACTAACGGCTATGCAGCGACTTCAGAGTGTTCCCGGCCTCGCACACGTCCACATTTTCGCGCAACGCAAGTAGAATAGAGTCGGTGGGTTTTATAGACAACCTAGATGCAATTTATATTACATTTTTTTCGCATTCACCTTGAAGTAGCTCAGTTCAAAGTTCGACCAATCCCCAGCCCAACAAAACACAACACCGCATCGGTACCATCACACCAGCGACACCTCCTGCATGTACTGATTCAACGTGCTCTTCGTCTGTTCGACGTGAAGATACGCTCCGGGTTTGGCCAGCAACACGTCCATCGCCTTTTGGTAGCAGCTCAACGCCCTCATTTTGTTTTCGAAGCGGAGCGTTGCGAGCGTGATCTGCGCCGTGTAGCGATGGTAGTGTCCGAGCCTGCAAGAAAAGAAAAGAAAGAACTCGTCATCAACGTCCAGCAACCCAAGAACGAAAGAAAAACAAAGAGTCGAGAAACAAACATAAAGCGAAAATGCAAACGCACATAGTCCAACACCAAATCACGGCCGCGTCCGACTGAGCGCGTGGAAGGAGCTGCTGGCTGATGGTCCGGATGACCTCGTCGACGGCGCTGTGCAGCTTGAACTCGACGTTGCCCAGGTAGTCCTGCAGCGCGCGACTCTCCAACAATGCCGCCACGGTCGCGGCACTCGGTTTGATGTCGCTGGTTTTATTCAAGTTCGTCGGTGCCGGGAGGGAGCTGGGACCGCCAACGGGGCTACTGAAGTCTGGCTTCGGAACACTACCAGTGGTGCAGGAGGTACCCTGGCCAGCGGCGCGACGCTTCGCGTCCTGTATGAGCCTGTCCAACTTCGCTCGCTGCTCGAGCAGCGAGACGATGTAGTGGTGGTGCGCCGAGGCGAAGATGGTCCGCTGCTCCTCGGTGAGCTCGTGGGTGCTCGAGACCGCCGCGAAGTGAATGAATCTTGCTGCATCTGCGAGGCCAAGCGGCGGATGGATGAACAAAACAAGTTTTTTAATGGCGGCTCACAGTGTACGCACCGTGATGGTAGCCCAAGCCCAGCGCCAGCTGTGCGCGACGTACAAGGCCCGGGACGTCTGCCGTCTGCGCCGCTTGCCCCACTGGCGGCGCTGGCTTGAAATCGAGGGACGGCGCGCCGGCGGGAGGTTTGTAATCTCTCAGCATCGGTCCGTGGCCGGGACTTTGAAGAATTTCGTTCATCGTTGGTGTATCGTGGTGGGAGGGGAATGAAACGAATTTTAAACGACGAAAGGCAACGCAGGTGGCTCCATTTTCGCGAATCACCGTGACGGTTCAAAATAAAGATGCCGCTCTTTGTCCGTTCGGGCAAGTTCGAGCGAAAGGCTTGTGGGGGCTTGTAGCCCCCTTGCCAGGATTGTAGTGGGTTACAAGGGCTTGTGAGCCTTACAACGTCTGGCTTGCTTTTCCCCATCAAAGTGCGGTTTCGCCAACTTGAACAAGTCTATGTTTCGTGGATATTCTGAGCCTCGTTTTCTCTACTCAGCGACTACTCCTGCATCTCTGGAGCTCAAAGAAATTATCCTCCATGTAAGCTCACCCGAGCCAACTCCAACCAACTCAGGCTACCGGGGCGCATTGTCAGGTTCGACAGCAAAATCTGATGGAAACGCCACCATGACTGTTCAGGGCCGTCTAGAATTCACCTTCGAGCCTTTTGACTAGCGTCAAAAAACGGGGCTGACCCTGTTCGCCGTAATTACTTAATTTTATCTGACTGGGGGGCCACTGGTAGCTCCGAATCGGGCCGATTTTTTGGTTGCCGGGACGGTCCACGCCGGCGTTTGCCTTGCGGAAACAACCTTTAAGCTTCAAACGCGCAACGAAGATCACTCATATGTATCGGATTCGACGAAGGGAATGCTAGCTACTCCTCTGCGTCGGCGGATGGCTGTGGTCGCTGACAGTGCCAGTGGTTTCCGAGTCCTTGCTAGTGGCATTCTTAGCCTGGTTGAGGGTAAAAGTATCGTTCGACGACGATGATTACTAGTATCCGTCCCCTTGAGGATATTCTGACTCGAAGTCGGTTTACTTCCTACTCGCGTTCAACGACGCGCTATCTAATCACCGACAAATCACCGACATCAAAGCATGTGACCGCTTTGATCACGTCAGCAGTCCCAATTTGGCAAGTTGTTCTCGTCCCCAACCTCCACAATCGACCGCGGGTGCTTCCGTTGTGCACGTTGTTGGCACGTTGTGAGCTTGTATTCTTGCCATCGGTGACGTTCTCCACCGACCTCACCGAGCTGCTAACCCCGACTGCGGATGCCTCTTGCCTATCTTCTCCGTGCTTCTTCAGCGCTTGAGCGCTGTTGCGGAAGATTCAAGGTGTCCGTCTGCACGCACAGAACCTATTTTTGGTTATCTAACCTTGTTCGCAGCTGAGATATCCAACAATGGTTGCCTATGACGCCCGCCTCGGGTTCAATCATCCTGCCTCGTTATGACGCGCGGCTGGAGCCCAGAGCTGGGTGGGATTCGTATAAAGCAGAAGACTGGTCTCCGCTTCAACCATTCCATTCCCTCCCTTGCACACCATGCCGCACTTTGTTATCAAGTCTATCCCGATTACGACCCGCATCGCGTCGGCCGCTTCTGCAGGCAACATCCTCGCACGCGACCAGGCACGCGCGCGCAAGTTCTTGCAGGGCGTTGGCCCGTTCGGCCCCAAGATCCACCACAAGCGCAAGCACCATCACCACCACAAGCATGAGTTCCAGGAACTTGCTGCCAACGTAGCTGGCTCGGGGTCGGTCGACGTCACCGACGCATGTGCGTGTTGCTGCTGCGCTTTTGTTGCTGTTGTGCTGATTCTTCGCGGAAGCGGTCACCTACACGATGAGCGTCGGTGTTGGGTCTCCGGCGACGGACTACACGCTGCTCATCGACACTGGTGTGTTGTTCCTCGTCGTAATTTCGACGTCTCTGAGATTTTGCTAGGCTCGTCCAACACCTGGATCGGCGCGCAGAAGTCTAACCCGTACACCCCGACGTCGACGAGCACGGTACGTATTACCTTCCGCGACGCGTTCTTCCCTGCTCACGAAGCAATCGACAGGATACCCGCAAGACAGTCGTAAGTATCAATGCAGCGCGAACATGACGCGATCTCACTGTCCTCGAAGAACGTCAGCTACGGCTCTGGCTCTGTGAGTATTGGCTTCCTCGTCAAACGCCATTCACTGACACCTTTTCAGTTCAGCGGCACCGAATGTATGCCTCGTCGCGGAGCTCTTGAGTTGCTACTCACAATCACCTTCCAGACACCGACCAAGTCACCCTCGCCCCCGGCCTCGTCATCCAGAACCAGTCCATCGGCGTCGCATCGACCGCTACAGGCTTCGACGACGTCGACGGCATCATCGGGTACGTCCCACGTGACTTCAGCGTATCTTATCTTATCTCACCCCAGTATCGGCCCCGTCGACCTGACGAGCACGACCGTCAGCGGCGTCTCCTCCGTGCCCACCGTGACGGACAACCTGTTCTCGCAGGGCACCATCCCCGTCGAGTCCATCGGCATCTCCTACGTCCCCACCACCAGCGCCAACGCGCAGAACGGCGAGCTCACGTTTGGCGGGACCGACTCGAGCAAGTTCACTGGGGATATCACGTATGTGCCGATTACGTCGACGTCGCCCGCGAGCGAGTATTGGGGTGTGGACCAGTCGGTTACGTATGGGCAGGATGGGACGTCGATTTTGAGTCTGACTTCGGGGATTGTGTGTTTGTTTTCGTTGTGTGCGGGGTTTTGTGCTGACTGTGTTTAAGGTCGATACCGGCACGACACTCTTGCTGCTCGCGACTGAGGCGTTCCAGGCGTATCAGTCGGCCACTGGCGCAACCAGCGACAGGTGACCCTTCTCTTGTTCGACGACTATCTTGATCTCCTCATGCGTTTTAACAGCACCACCGGCCTGCTCAAGATCACCGAGGACCAGTACAACAACCTCCAAAGCCTGTTCTTCACGCTCGGTGATGTGTGTATTCTTCCTTCCCCTCGCCACTGCCAGCGCGTCCTTGCTTAGTATCATGGATGTACTCCAGACCACCCTCGAGCTGACGCCCAACGCCCAAATCTGGCCGCGCTCGCTCAACTCGACGCTTGGTGGCGACGACGGCTCGATCTACCTCATCACGTCCGACTTGGGGAGCTCCCTCGGTCAGGGTCTTGACTTTATCGGTGCGTTTGCGTTTTGTCGTACGCTTCAGTGCGACTATTAACGGCTCTCTAGACGGCTTCGGCTTCCTGCAGCGTTTCTACACCGTGTTCGACACGACGAACAGCCAGGTTGGCTTTGCGACGACGCAGTTTACTGATGCGACGACCAACTGACTGGACGATGCGACTCGGAGTGCGCAAGCGCGATTGTAATGTGTAAAATCTACGTACGACGGACCACCTTTTGTAACTCGAACGATGAGCGGACACAATGTATGCGTGCTGTATTTTGTACTCGCGGTTGGTGTTGGTGTTTCCAGGCTGCAGCTGGAAATCACATGAAAAACCACGTGATGCGTCCGCTCCTCGACCTCGACCGCCTCCTGCATTGGTGCTTTTTCAGCATCTCACGACCAGCATGGATCTCCGTGCCCGTGGCGGCATATCCCCGTCCACCGGCGTTCACGTCCGCGCTCAAAGTCAGAGTCAGTCAACAGAAACTCGTCCGACCTCCGCCGTCACCGTCACTTACCCGAAGATCCAGCATCGATTATCTTAGGTCTGAGCCAACGGACGCCCGTCCGGCCGCCACTATTGACCGTTTTGGGGCATATTGGTTCTCCTAGGAGAATCCGATACGCTGCGGCCGCCCTGGAGAGGTCGACGGTTGGCTGTACCGGAGGCGAGTGCGTCTCATGACGTCAATTCAACACGGATCGCGACACCGAATCTCTCTCCGTTCAGGATTCGAAGGTCGCCAAGCATTCGCAGGATTTTTGCTCTGGAGGCACAAAAAATGGTGTTGACGCGTGTAAACGCGTAGACACGATCGTGGTCTCGTTCCTCGAGACCAGCAAGCCGATTCAAGCTTGAACTCGCTGCTTCAACGATTTCTCAACCAGGCACAGTGACACGGGCTTGGAGCACAAGCTGCCACGGGGTCATGCGGCCATGCCCGGCTTGCACATGTTTTCGGACACGACATCAGCATTCGTCGATCCTGCAGAGCACAGTTCGCGTTTGCTCAGCTGATCGTCGCCATGCTCGGACTCTCGGGAAGCCGGAAAAACACCTGCAAGAGGTCCTCTTTTTCTGTGATTCTACTTCCCTTGCGTCTGCATGGGCTGGACCCGCGGGACGATCTTCGACCCACAATGCGGGGTGCATTATACCCCGCACTTCTTGGAGGCGGGGTAAAAGACAAACGAGAACCGACGCCGCATCTGGGGACGCCCTCCGGAAACAGATTTCCGTTGCTTCAGGTTCCCGATGGTTGTTACATCAGCCCACACTCGCTTGTGTGGCATGCATGCACTCGTGATCCTTCCCTTCGCGCGTTTTATAAAGGACATATGGGCTCAGGGCAGACTCTTCGCCGAGGTTGTCCATCTCTCCCCTCAGGCTAACAGCGGTTATGTTGTCTCCGGCCCTCCTGCTCGCCGCGACTCCGCTGCTGTCGTCGTCACTCGTCGCGGGTATCTCCGTCGAGTCGCGTTCGTCGGCGCCGACCGTCACCCTCGACAAGGGCGTGTTCACGGGCACGGTTGGCTCGTCGAACACGCAGAGCTTCTTGGGCATTCCGTTCGCCCAACCTCCGTACGCGTTTTTATTCGAGCTTGTTCTGCTGGCTGAATATTTTGTTTTTTTCAGGGTCGGACAACTTCGGTTCCAGCTCCCGGTGGCCAACTCGCCCTACAGCGGGTCATACTCGGTCACTTCGTTCGGCCCTGGCTGCCCCCAGCAGGAGATCGTGCTTCCCGACCTCTCGGGACTCGTCGCGGAAGTCGTGGACTACATCACGGACTCGATCTTCGACACAATCTTCCCGTCAGACGAAGACTGTGAGTCGCGCCTCCACCGCAAGTTCTTCAGATGGTCGCTCATGCGTTGCCCCTCTTATTTTTAGGCTTGACAATTAATGTTATCAAGCCGAAGACCGCGACGTCCACGTCGAAGCTTCCCGTTGTTGCGGTACGCGTGGTCGTTGTCGCACCCGGCGATGGTTGAGCTGACGTGTTCTGTAGTGGATCTTTGGCGGCGGGTTTGAGCTTGGCAGCCCGGAGATGTACGACGGCACGGTTATCGTTGAGCGCTCTATTTCGTTGGGCGAGCCGGTCGTCTATGTTTCGATGAACTACCGTCTCTCGGCGTTTGGGTTCTTGGCTTCCAAGGAAGTTCGGGCTGCTGGTGTGGGTAACCTTGGTCTGCAAGATCGTACGTGTTTTTGAGCTGGCGATTCTTTCGTGTTGTTGATTGGTCTTGCAGAGCGTCAAGCCCTTCGTTGGATCCAGAAGTACATCGGCGCGTTCGGAGGCGACCCGACCAAGGTCACGATGTACGTTTCTGGCGTTTTGGGCGTTGTGATCGTGACACTGATTGCGTTGGTTTAGCTGGGGCGAGTCTGCTGGCGCCATCTCAGTCGCGTCGCACATGATCACCAACGGCGGAAACACCGAGGGTCTCTTCCGCGCTGCGTTCATGGAGTCGGGATCGCCTGTGCCAACCGGCCCGCTCGAGAACGGCCAGAAATACTACGACGCGATCGTCGAACAAGTCGGCTGCTCCAGCGCCAGCGACACCCTCGCGTGCCTTCGCACTGTCCCCTACGCGTCGCTCAAAGCCGCGCAAGACGCATCGCCGTTCCTCTTCGCGTACCAATCCCTCAACCTCGCCTGGCTCCCGCGCGAGGACGGTGTGTTCTTCACGCAGAACCCGCAGCAGCTCGTCCAGGCGGGCCAGGTGGCCAAGGTGCCGTTCATCACGGGCGACTGCGACGACGAGGGCACACTGTTCTCGCTCTCGACGCTGAACATCACCACCGATGCGGAGTTTGCGCAGTGGGTCGAGACGGTGTGGGTTCCGGGGATCACCTCGCAGCAGGTGTCGACGTTCTTGTCGCTCTATACCGACGATATCACTGCCGGGTCGCCGTTCGACATGGGTATCCTCGATGCGCTCACCCCGCAGTTTAAGCGCGTTGCGGCGTTCCAGGGCGATGGTGTGTTCCAAGCGCCGAGGCGGTTCTTCCAGCAGGCGGTTTCTGGGAAGCAGAATCAGTGGGCGTTCTGTATGTACTTTCTTTCCATCTCCATCCATAACTACGCTAACATCTTCACCAGTGAGCAAACGCCTCAAAGACGTACCCTACCTCGGCTCCTTCCACACCTCGGACATCCTCAACGTCTACTTTGACGGCGAGCTGACAGACTACCTCATCAACTTTGCCAACACGCTGAACCCGAACGGCAACACGGTCCCCGAGTGGCCGGGGTACACCACCGCGACGCCCAACATGATGACCTTCCTCGACGGGCTGTTCCCGACGGAGATCACGCAGGACACGTACCGCGCGGAGGGGATTGCGTACTTGACGGAGTTGACGCTGCAGTACCCGATTTAATGCCGAACGCTGAACGATTGCATGAGTAAAACGACTGACTTGACGTCTGCGAGGAGGAGGAGGAGGACGGGAGGATGTGTATATCTAACTGGGATTTTTTTCGTTGTGTATCACCATCGCATTAGCATTACGCTGTATCACAATGGATACTTGCTGCATTTTCTGGGACTGGCGGCTGGATTTGCTACTGCTCAGTGCTATCGGCACTTGCGGTCCGGGGCTGAGTAGACTGTCTTCGGGAGCAAATCATGCTCTACCTTCTTGGACCTGCTCCTCCATGTCGCACCACTTCGTGAATTTGCTTCGCGACAGCCTCAAGCTCAAACTCCAGAAAAGACCGTGGCAAAGTCCGCGCACACAATCTTGCGACAAGCTCGCATCAGTTTAGCTCATTGGTAAGCCGACGAGCGTCGTGCGCTAGAGCTTGCTTCCTGCCACGACACCAACACCACCCTCACCACAAAGACGATGCCCTTTGGCAAGGCAAAGCTCAATGACGGGCATGAGGTGTGTGCTGCTCCATTTTCTCCGTATTTTAATTGCCGGCTCACGGAGCTGCAGATCCCCACTATCGCGTTTGGTACTTTTGCTTTTTTTTTCGCGGGTTGTCGACGACGGCCACTAAGCAAGCATTGCGAAGGGACGGGCTCGGTGAACAAGGGCCACGACGTCACCCAGATATCTTCCTGGGCGCTCGAAGCGGGGTTTGACCATTTGGATACCGCTCAGTGTGCGTTTTTCGAGTCCTAGCTGCATCCAACTCTTCGCTGACGGGTTCAACAGTCTACCAAACCGAAGGTACATACCTGTCGTCACGTCGAAATGAATGAATGAACCACCGAACGCGCAGCTACCCTCGGCAAAGCGATCTACGAAAGCGGCCTGCCCCGTTCAGAGTTGTACATCACCTCAAAATACGGATTCGGCGACGTGAAAGAGGCGTTCCAAGCGAGTCTGAACAACGTACGCGTTTAGTATGCTCTCTAAACACGCGCTTATATACACGGCGCAGCTCAAAACGACCTACCTCGACCTGTACCTGATCCACAACCCGCGCAGCATCCCACCCGGCGAAATCCCCACCGTCTGGGCACACCTCGAAGCGCTCAAAGACGCCGGACTCACACGGAGCATCGGGGTATCCAACTTTGACCTCACACAACTGCAAGACCTCGTCAAGCTCGCGCGCAAACACAAACCCGCGGTGAACCAGATCCAGTTCCACCCGTACAACTACGCGCTGAATAAAGAGCTGCTGGCGTTTGCGGCGGAGCACGGGATTGTGGTGGAGGCGTATAGCCCGCTGGCGCCGATTACACAGTACCCCGGTGGGCCGGTGGACGCGCCTCTGAAGGCGGCGGCGGAGAGGCTGGGGGTTACGCCGACGCAGGTGTTGTTTTTGTGGGCAAAGGCGAAGGGGGTGGTCATCGTTACGTGCGTGGATGCTGTTTTTGCTTGTATGCGGCGGGGCTGACTTCTTGAAGGACGAGCTCGAGCAAGCAACATATGGAGGAATATCTCGCGGTCGGCGACCTGCGTAAGCTGCATCTCTTTCTTTTTCCTGGGTGCTTTGCTGACGCGTGGGTAGCACCTCTAACCGAGGAAGAAGTAGCCGCGATCGACGCGGCAGGTGCTCGAGGTCCCGCAAACGCATTCGTTAAACTTCGACGGCACGAACGCGTGTTGGTTCTATGCCGGATCCTCGCACTCGCGTACATCTTTTGGGCGTATTTCATTTGGCGGCCGGCGTAGCGCGTCGGGACATACATGCAGAAGTACATACATAAGTTGAGTAGACGGACGGGTTACATATGTATACCCCAAGAAAACGGTGCTGGAAACGCGTTCTGCGGTTGTGTGTTACTTTGGCGGCGGCGTTGGTGGTCCTTGCATTTAATTAGCACGCGTCGAACAAACCCATAAAGAACCCACCGAAGATACCGGATCGCGGCGGAGGGCCACTTGGCAATGGAGCGATCCCAGGCAGCGGCGTCGGTGCGAACGCGTTGTTGGCTGCAAAGCACGAGTCAGTCCCGCTCCTTCTCTCAAGCAGAAAGTAAAGGAACGAGTACGTACGGCGCCATTGAGCCCAAGCAGGCACGTTCGGTTTCGGCGGCTCGAGCGGGGGGACGGAGGCCGGGGACGGAGGGCGATTGGGGTGTGCCTTGATGGCGCGTGGTTGGCGTTTGTTGACTGTGCGCCAGGCTGGGCGGGCTGGGCCGGGTTCTTCTGGTGGTGGGGGTGGCATAGGGAGTGCTTCGGGCTGTAGCGGATTTATTCAGTGAGCAATATATTGTGGACGACAAAGAGAAGCGCATGCGCACCATAGGCCGCCAATCGGGCACGTATTCCCCTCCTTCGCCGTGTTTGGATTTGAGGCTCATGAGCTCCGCGATCTCACTAGCAGCAACACAGTCAACCTCGGAGAGTGGGCAAGGCAATTGAATCCGGACTGACTACTGGATCTTCCGCCGCTCATCGCGCAGCTGGTCGACCTCCGCGAGCAGGATACGCACTTCGCCAGCTAGGGCTTTGGTAAAGTCGTTTATATACCTGGTGTGCTGCTTAGCCTCCGCGGAGCTAAGCTTGATTTGCACGTACTTGGGGGCCCCGGCATACCCCCCAGGTCCACCACCACCACCACCACCTCCGCCTGGACCCGAGCTGGTTGCACCAGGAGGCTTTGAGGTCATGGTTGGTTGGTTGGTTGGACGGAGGCAAGATCGATTCAGTCCAGCACGTGCTTCCAGACCCGCTTTCGGCCTGCACTCATGCCAATGGCCTCTGCCTCCCGATGGCGTTCGGACTACCCGGCCACGCCTACTCCGAGTCCCCGTGGACGCGGAAGAGGACGTGGACGGGGCCAACAACAGTCGCGGGAGTCACCCTCAACACCATCGCGCTCCTCGGAGGCATCGGCCATGCCCTTCCGAGCATCCTCGAGGCCGCCTGTGACGCCGCAGTCCAGCCCCAGCCGCCGGATGGACCTCATGGCGTCGGTTAGCCGGAGCGGAGGGATCGAAAAGGACGGCGATGAGTGCGTGCCTGTTTATCTTTTTATCTCGCTTAGACGCAACTGATAGACTCAGCGGTGCAGTCTGAAGGACGAGAACGTGCAAGAGGAATATCGTGTGTATATCCAAGGAAAGGTCCGTCGGTGTGCTTGGTTCGCGGAGGTTCCAAGCAAGTCGAGATTGAGAATTTGCAGCTCGATGCGTTTTGGAGCAAGTACGTTGGAAGATCGGAGGAGAGCGACGAACAAGCCCGACAACGCGTCGAGGCGCAAGAAAACCTACTCATACTATTCCGTACGTTATTCCTCTGGCTCTCGGTCAGTGCTGACCCGTCTACAGGCAAGCTTCGAGAAGGGATCATCGCATCCAAAAGAGTCAACGCGTTCAGCGACGAAGGTGCCTCGCCTCCATCCATCCCTCGTTATTCCTTTCGAATCTAAAACAAGTATCACAGTCTACGCGTCCTCACTATATCTCTCCATCCTCTTCGACTCCCCGCGAAACACCTCCGCCATCGTCCCCGTCGTACTCTCGTACCTCCGCTCCCGCATCCCGCCTCAATCTCAATCTCAATCTCAATCGCTCGCCCTAATCTGCCTCCTCGAGCGCCTCGTCACCGCATACCCCTCCCAATCCGACTTCCACACCTCCCTGACGGGTATCCCAACCCCGTGCTTTCCACCAGAATGCGCAGAACGGCGCTGGGTGCGCGACCTCGCGCGGTATCTGGGAACGGGGAACTACACACGCCTCGAGCGGACGCTCCGTCGCATTCCCGCCCTCGAAGACCCGGACTCACTAGCGGGCAAAGCAACGCGCCATCTCGTCGCCGCGCTGCAGAGCAAAGCACGCGAGAGTGCCTGGCGCACGATACGCAGTGCATACCGCGAGGTTACCCTGGAGATTTCTGGGGGTTGGTTGCTCCGGTCGCTGTTTCTGGTGCCGCCAGTGAGGGAAGACGAGGGACTTGACGCGCGGATGGAGGGTCTGGGGCTGGATGATATGCTGGAGCGGTGGTTGGAGGGTGAGAGCAGGAAGGGGAACGTGGTCAAGAAGGAGGAGGGGACGGGCAAGTGGGGTCTATCACGGCCTAGATAGGCACGTGACCGTCTTCCGTGGTCTCCTCCTTCAAGAGCTTGCATATACTCGAAACGCATCTATAAAGGTACTAAACAAAGACAAACAAGAACTTCCTCCACGTCGGGTCATGGTCAATCGGTACGAATAGTATTCCACGTATCATCCAACACGAGCGTCCCGCTCGCGGGCGACGTGAACTGGTTATTGTTCCCGTTCTCCCATACGACGGTGCTCCCGTCGATGTTGATGTATTTGTATTGGATCGCGGTGCTTGGGGGTACGCTGACGGTGACTGAAGAAAATTCAGATGAGAAACGAGCGAATAGAGGGAAAGTATGCGTACTGCTCCAGGTGGGGTAATCCACAGACGACATCTCCAGTGCGCTGGTGGTGGACCAGTCTTTCAGCGCGTCGATGTTCCCTGTTAGGTAGATGTTTTCTGTTCGTGCGCTTGTTAGCATGACGTCCTCTTCCTCTTTTTCCAAAAAAAAAAAAAGACAAAACAATAAAGAAGACTCACGTCCGACAACCGTCGTCGCATCGACGTTAAACGTCACCTCCACACTCCCACTCCCACTCCCACTCCCACTACCACTACCACTGCTACCACCACCACCAGTATCCGTAACATCCCAAGTATCGTTAATCGTCAACGACCCGCCGGCAGCAGGCGAAGTGAACTCGTTATTATTCCCGCTCTCCCAGGTGACGGTGCTCCCGTCGATGTTGAGGTACTTGTATTGGATGTCGGAGGAGGCGGGGAGGTTGACGGTGACTATTAGGGAGTAAACATTATATGAAAAATGAAGGATGGGAGGGAAAGAAGGACGCACTGCTCCAGGTGGGATAGTTCGCGGAGGACATGAGAAGCGGCGTGCTCGTGGACCATTCTTGGAGGGCGGCGACGTTGCCTGTGAGGTATATGTTCTCTGTGCGCCATAAGTATCCGTTCAAAAGAAAGAAGAAGAAAAACGCGGTCACGTACGTCCAGGAACGGTGGTCGCCACCACATTAAACGTCACCGGCACCGTCGCAGTCGGCGTGCCCGTGCTCGTCTGACACGTCGTCGGCACCACGAGGCCCGCGGCGCCCCAGCTCGCGGGGACCGTGCCCTCGCGCGCGATTTGCGCGGTGAGGATCGAGGCGAAGCTCCATGTGAGGTCGACCGCGCTGACTTGCGCACCGTTGGTGTTGCTGAATTGTTCAGAGAGGGCGCCGCTGCTTGGCTGTACATGTTCGAAAATATCCGATAAACGTTAAACAACATAAGAGATGAAAAGCGCGCGTACAGTGTATTTGGCGATGATAGCGACGAATCCATCCGCGAAAGTCTGCACGGCGTCGACGAGGGTGGTGTACGTGCTCGTCGACGAGGCGTACGTCCCGACCTGGACGGTGGACAGGAACTGCTGGAAGAACGCGAGCGAGACGGAGGTGACGTTCAGTTCGCCTTGGGCTTTCCACACGATGAGTGCATCGTAGAGCTGTTCGGCGGCCGCGGCGGTGGTGAGGTACCATGGCTGTGAAAACGAGAATGTTAACTACAGAAGGGAACGAAGAAAATCCGACGGACGTTACCGCCCATATACGTGTCCTCGGGGTATCGACCCGTTGCGACGGCTGCGTTGGACGCGATACCGCTGTTGATGCTCCAGCGGCTCCGGAAGGAATCGACGTATACTTTCAGACTCGAGAGTGCGCGGTCTGAGCATGGTTGGAACGTTGCCGAGTCCTATACGACGACGACGACCATCAGCTGCGAATATCGCAAAGAAAAAGCAAATCGACCTACACAAATCGCAGCTGGGTCAAACGTATGGATCGAAGCCAACGCCGTATTCGCATCACGCCCAGATCTTCCGCCTCCTGTGTTGGCAGTCATGTACCCGCCGCTCGGGTTCCAGTAGCTCTGCATGAAACAAAGGATGTTGTTCGCCTGCGTCGTGTAGCCGCTTGCGATGCTCGATGCCTGCCCGAGAGTGGTGGCTAGCGTGGCGCCTTCGCGTAGGGCGCGGTGTTGGACCGCGGAGGTGAAGTACGACGAGCTGTCGATTTCCTCCCAGAGGTCGAACGGCGTCATGTTCCAGTCGGCCATAACGTAGTCCAAGTCGAGCTTGATGATAGGCCACAAGTTGGATACTACGTTGGAAGTACTGCTGTTTTTGACGAGCCAGTTTGCGTATTGGATCATGGCGGTGGCGCGCAGAGCGGGGCCATCTGAGAACGAACAATACATAAGTATCAAGTTAGGTTTGCCAGGCTTGCTTACCGCGTTGAGGCCGACCCCAAGAACCGGTAAACGCAGTTTCGTCGATATTGAACTAGGCATGGCTGAGTTGGTGTTAAACCAGGTCGAAGATGCTATGGCTCACTTTGGGTTCGCCCAGTCCACCAGTCGAGACGGTACCGCTTGGGTTCGAAACTTGCTGGATGGTCGCCTCGGCGGAGACGAAGTTTTGGATCTGCCCGAGAAGGGTTGTGTCTACGCCAGTCACGAACCTACAGCGACGTTCCAGTGAGTGGACATCCCGCACTTAAGTCTCGAAAACGCACTGGTCGATGAGGAGTTTAAAGACCAAGGACGAGTCTCGCGTCCAAGTGTATAGATAGTCGGGGTTGGTGGTGCTGGGACTGGCAATCACGACTCCGGCCTGAAAAATATCAGAACAGAAACGCATAAAAAGAAGACAGACCTTAGCGCCTTGAGAGTCTGCGCCGTTTGGCCCGATGTTGGCGAGCAGGCCGGCCTTGGCGATGGGAGACTCGGTAGCGAGGTACGCCGCAACTGAAGTCTGGCTGAAGACTGGAACCGCTGAGAGCAATGCCGGAAGGAGGGCTAACAACTGCATTGTGGTCAACGCGAGCTGGAAGGACCGCTCGTTGGGCTCGTACCTATTTATGCCGTTCCCTGACTTGGTGGCCTCATCTGCTCATGGGCTCGCGTGATGAGGGGTGGGGGGCATGCTGACCAGGGCAGCTGAGCGTCGAGTATTGATTGCGCGTCGGGCGCGCGACAGAGAAGATGCAGCCGCCAGTGGGGCTGCGAGCGGCCGGGGGTAAAAGAGACTTTTTGCGCATAGCTTTTGGGAGGGGCTTCTTATTGTTGAACCGTGTATCCTCGACTGAGAAAAGATATTGGAAGATTGGAAGAGGATCGCCGAGTTGGTGGTGGGAATACGAAGAGAAGTCATCAGCGGATCAGAAATGCGCAATAAGCTCTGAAATGGAGCGGAAAGTGAATTTAGGCCTAGTTTCGAGCTCAGACGCAGAGCCTTGTCGTCTAGATAGGTCTCTCTGCTAAAACGACCAAAAATCGGGCATGACTCGTTTTTTTTAAGCGTTTGGTGTAATGTAAACAGGGCAACATTGTTTTCCAATTTACATCCGCTGGGTCACTGGAAAAATAACCAGTATTTGCCAGGGAAATAAGCCGCTTGGGAGGAAATGCCTTATGCATGTTAAACCAGTGTGGGACTTCTGCATTTGGTGTGGCCTATCCAACACCTTTCTTCAGAGGCAGCATACCCACTAAAACCCCCCTTTCATAAATCCAGTCATTCGGCAATCGGTCTTCATCCAGTAATAATCCACTCCAAGTATTCAACACAACCTGTTTATCAATGCTCAAGGGACCAAACTTGAGTTTGTCTGTTAATATCCTGTCTCTTTGAAAGGTCCCATTTATCATTCTAGTAAATCTTTTATAAACTTCAGTCGCAGTGAAGACCTTCCCTGGTTTACGTACACGGCCGCCCACCTCAGTTAGCATTTTTTAAGATGTGGGAGTTGTCGCTTTGATGAAAACCATAAGAATAGTCTTTTAGGATCCGGCCCGTTCAGATATTTTCAGGCGCACAGAACTTGAAAGAATTTGCAGACTGTTTTAAGAAGATTCAAGACAATTGAGCACGTGAAGCTTCTGCATTTATGCTTGCTTGCGTTCCGTTTTCCCTCGCATCCATTCCAAATCAGGAAATGCATCAAATACCGCGTGCATTGGAACGAAAACACGCCAAAACAGGCTATTGTACAGTCAAAATACTACCCCAGCCCTCCTCGAAGTTACGCGCCAGTGCCGAAAGCTGCGTCGAAGATCAGAACGCGAAGGTCCAAAGATGGGAGACGTACCACCGCCGGTGTTCGCCGCAACATTGGCGCGGGAGCCAGACTGGAGAGCGCCCTGGGTCATCTGCGAGAGGGGACGGGAGCGAGAAGTCTGTTGCAGCTCGTTAGCGTCGCCACCGATGGCGATGCAAACACTGCTTACTGTTGTTGTGCGCCATCGTCGAGAAGCCTGTATCGGAGATCGTTACTAGGTCAAACAGGTGAGAAGAAAGAACGACGTACCGGTGTTGTGGACGGGGGGCTGCGTTCCCAAAACCAGTGTTGGTGGTAGCCGTCGCTGGGTTACCAAAGCCTCCAAGGCCGCCACCGAGACCTAAAAACGATGGACGTGAGAGCGAAGCTATCAGCTCAAGCAGAACACGGACCGTTGTTCACCGAGTTGTTGACCGGTGTGGTGGTGCTGGTCGCAGCAACAGACGACGAGGACGAAGCTGCAAAAGTGAGCATGTAGCCGGGAACGTGGTGAGACGACGAACCAACGGCGAACGGGTTGTTGACAGGCACGATGTTGTTCAGGCCCGCAACGGACGACGACGACGACGAGACAGTCTGGGTAGCCGGCGCGACGGGAAGAACCTGTGGAAGGAGCTGGATGGGGTCGTTGACGAAACGCTGGCGCTCCTGCTGGATGATGGGGTCGATGTAGCTGTAGCGCCCCGTTAGCACGTTCGAAGAAGAGATAGGTAGAAGCATACGCAGCCCATTGGGGCGCCTTGTAATCGTTGCCCCACTCTTCGACCTTTTCCTTCATGAACACGCTGAACTTGCCCCAATACGACTGCTCCTCGGAAGTGCGGACGCGCTTGGCCGGACGACCACGCTTACGACCGGTGGTGGAGGTAGTGGTGCCGGTGGGTTCCGTGGTCTCCTCAATGGAGAGCAGCTCAGGGTGGTCGCGGGCGAAACGGCGCTTGGGATTGTCAGCGAGGGCCGGCGCTAAAGATGGTGACGCACGAAAATGGCCATGCGAATGACATTGTTGACCGAAATGCTCTCGATAGAGCCCGTCATCTTGCGCACGAGCGAGGTGGTTGCGACAGTCAAGCAGTTGCTGAGGTTGTCCTTGATCTGCCGGAAGTTAACACGGGAAAAGACGAAACAGGAGAAACGCACGATGTTGCGCTGAGTCGACTTGGCGTCACGACACTCCGTGGCGGATAACGCCCATGAGAGCCTTCAACTTGGCGTGCGCGTTTGCCTCGAAGAAGGACTTGAACCCGTTGACGGCAAGGTGCTGCTTGAGATGCGCCTGGAGATTGAGCTCAGAAAGAAAAGAAAGACCGTGGGTGGAGAACACACGATAACATCGTCGGTGACCGAGTCGTTGTCGTAATTCACGCGCTTGGGATCGACGATGAGCTGCTTGGCTGCAGCGTTGACGTCGGTCTGCGCAAGTGAGGGTCAGCAACTAGGAAAGAGAGAAAAAAAAAACATGGAACATACGCGCTGGTCGTCGCTGACCGTGATGCTCTGGCCCACCAGATCCATGAGCTTCTCCATCACACCCCCAAGCTCCTTGTACTGCGCGTGGACCTTGCCGAGGTCGGTCTGCTGCTTCATAATGCAGGCGAGGAGGTAAACCATCTTGAGGTCCGGGTCCAGCTTCGGATCGTTAGCACCAGAAGAAGAAAGAGAAGAGCAGGGCGCACCGTGCGATACGCGTGCAAGTCGAAACGCTGCTCCGCGGTGAGGCCCCTTGTCGTTCGCGATGGCGTCGACAAACTGCGCGGGGGTGGGAGACGCCCTGCGTGTCGCTGGGAGCGAACTGAAAGTCGTCCGAGGAAGGAATGCCGGGAGAGTCAGACCAAGTGGCGTTGAGGTTTGGGAACTGCTGCATGGTGGGTGAACAAATGCAAGTGGGGATGAGGACGACGCACCTGGGCCTTATATCTGCGCTCTCGTCTTGTGTGAAATGCGCGATTTGTCGGTGTGATATGCTGAGGGTGAGCTAGCGCCGCCAAAGTCAGCTGGGACGATGAAACCAAGGCACCAACTCACTTTTTGGGAAGGAAACAACACACTCATACAGCTGGGCGCGACGTCGAGGGGAGGAAACAAGGCGGATGTGAAGGGAGGTCGTATCAGCACGGGTGCGGGTCTTCTTCACAACAAGAGGGTTGGAAATGCGCTGGGCGCCGTCCGGAGGCCGAGGGAATAGCGATGCGAGGTTACTGGGGAGGGAGAAGAGGAGAAGATGGGGGCGCAGGACGGGGACAGGACGGGGACATGGACGACGAGAGCAAGCTGCGAGTGGTTGATGAAACTCACGTGCCTCCGTCTTTGCTTTTCTCGTTCTCGCTCATCCTCTTCAAGCCCAAACCGAAATACATTCATTTATGCCCCTAAAAAACTCTATCGCGCATTTGATGTGCCTCCGAAAAGTGCCCCCGCATTCGCCGACGCCAAAATGCCGCTCAATCCGCTCGGTCGCGGAGGCGCCCGGGGAGCGGGAACCACTCTCGGATTCGCTGGTAAAGCAGCAACAGATGGACCTGGGACGAGTGTGCTTTCCGACACATTGGAGTTCGTCGTGCTGGCGGCCTTGGCAGCAGCAGCAGCCGTTTTAGTTTGACGCGCCGCAAACTCAACCTCCGCAGCGCTTTGCACCACCTGGGCCCGATCCAGAGCGGCAGGTTTCGCGCGGAACGCCATTAAGGCCGCCGCGTCGCGCATTTGGTGGGTGTTGAGGAGCCAGTTAACCTGGCCCGGCGAGGATCGATGCGCAACCTCCAACACCTTTTCTTTGGTCACTTCCCGTTCCTGGCGTGTTTGCCGTGCGTGAAAGCCCGCATGTGTTATCGGCGCAGTTGTGCTGAACATTGACGGTGCACGCAAGGGCCTGCGAAAGTGAGCTCGTCGAAGACCGTGTCCGGAGCGATTAACACACCGAAACAGGCAATGCAAGAGACTCCGGAAGATGCTGTAGGAGCCGAGTGCCATATAGCGCGTGCGATTCGCCGACAATGGTCTTTGAGATGACCACAAAATCAGCCGTGTTTTGTTTCTCTGCGTTAGAGCCGACAAGCTGCACGATCTCTTCAACGCGGCCAATCGCAAGGGGATTACCAAATGCAACGTGATTCCCGGGGCCACACAAGTCGCCGTTCGCAAGAGCAACAGTCTCCGGTGTTCTGACCACGGTGCTTGCATCAAGGTGCCGCACAGCGCGCGGAAGCTTCTGTCTCTCGCCATGGTCGAACCGGCCCTTTCTTTGAACATAAACCTGTGAGTTAATGTAAGCAGACATGAATGGATATTTTAGGTGAGGCTACCTGGGAGTTCGGTCTCGTGGGCGGTTATGCCGAAAAGCGCGCCAAATGACTCTTTGGCGAGGAGACCAAGTGGCTGCTGCCCAGCGGAAAGCCAGCGGCTCTGTTCAAGCGCTAACAGTGGAATGCGCATCCATGGCGAGTCCGCTGTTGAGGTTGTCTCGAATATTACAGCAGGTGGCCGGCGGAGAAGTCCCCCATTGAGCAAATGGCGAACGCGGTTGCTGCGCGCCATTTGCCACGCAATATCGCGAGACGGTGCGTGCCGGTTACTGTGGATGCTGCAGGCGCGTATGATTGCGTTATAGGACTCGAAGCCCTCCGTTGCAAAGAGCATTGCAGGTCCAAAGCATTTAATATGAGTGGGCAGATGAAGCAAGACATGAAATTTGGGCTTGTTGAACCAAGTAGAGTCTAAACGGCATGCACAGTCAAGAAAATGGTCAATTGCTTGTTCGAGTTCGGACTGCGCAGAACGTTAGTGGCTTGCAAAGGCGTTCGCGGCGCCACGCACAATGTAATCATCGAGATTTTGAATCTCTGGTTGCCAGACGAGGGAAACCACGGCTCCAAGTGCAGCCCAAGCCTCGACACGTTCGGGCTCCAATAGACCATGCAAAACAAATGGAGCTGCCTGAACAATTGCACAAAAATCACGCCCAGTCAGAGAGCCTGCATAAGTAACTAGTGTAGGCCCAGACAGAGGAGGAAAGCCAAGGCCAGAAACATTGAAAGATGAGAGCCTAGCCATAAGCTCAGGTTTTTTATCTGCCTTAATACGTGCAACAGCATCACGCCAAAAATATTTGACAAAACCAAGTAGGATCACATGGAGAATTTCCACAGGGGTGTCTTGATGTGGGTCAAGATCTGGAACCAAATTGGCACACACAATACGCAGAGTGGAACGAATCAAACCTTTGATACGCCAAACAGGGCTGGTGAGCTCGGCGGGCAGTGTGGCGCGAAACGCGTTGACCATAGCCTGTTTCTGCTCTTTCGGAATTTTCTTCTTTGTCGAAATAGCGAAGATCTTCTCAGCGAAGGCCTCCATATACGTGTCTTTGACGCCCGAACTCGTTTCGCGCTCTTGTACTCTGTCTTGCCGCCCACCACCATCGCGGTCGCGAACTGCGACTTGAGTTCATCACACGTATACTGCCGGTTCCGAGCCGGGCCACGCTGAGTAAAATAAGAAAGAAATTGAATACACAGAGACGGGCCCTCACCTTCATGAACTGCATGATACGGCTCACCATCTCGGCAACTGACTGGCGACTTTTTGCGGTCTTCTTCTTCTTGGGAGCCCCCTTCTTCTTTGTCCCGAGTTCCATGCTTCCAACGCTGCTGGCTGAAGAGTTGCTGGCAGCGTCTGAGCCCCCACCATCCTCCTCATCCTCATCGTCCGCCGGATCTCCCTGCACCTTACATACTCGACAGAAGAACTTTCCGCGGAAGCCAATGTGGCATGCAAATTCGCTTTGCATCGGATTATCTCCGAGCATTGCGAGCACCGACGGAATGACGAGAACAATCTCGTTCAGGACTGAATCCCAGGCCCAAATACCGCGGGCTTGTGCTGAGCTTGAGCTTCATGAATATTGACGGAAACAAAAAATGATCTTGACGTACCAGAGCTGATCCACAATCCCATCCAGCATTTCAAGCGGTGGTGCGATATTTGAGGTTGCGAGGAAATGGATGTTGGACTCGAGATGGACGAGACGCCGTGGAAGACCAGCTGCGGTAAACAGAAACGAATTGTGTTTGTTCCACTTCTTGGACTGATTACCGGACGTGTCGTCGCAATACAACCACACAGGAAAAGCAACGACACGGTGCCCGTTGGCTCTGGAACGCCAGCGATTTCCGTACAGTGGGTTTGTGTGGCTCCACGGAGAGAGTTCGGTGTTGGGTGCCGACGACACACCTAAAGATGTCAGTCTAGCGTGCGTATGTGATGAATGTGCGCACCGCTAATCAACCGGGGGTCCGCCAGATTGCGTTGCTCGTGAATGGCGATGAACGCCGGGAAGGCGACCAGAAATTGTGCAGCAGAAACGTCGTGCGTCCGCGAGGTATCCACCACCCATCCATTTCGATCCATCACCTGCTGCATGCGCCAAACACGGGCGTACACTTGCCCATCTCGTTCAAACCACCACGTCGGAATACAGGTATCTCCGCTCCGGAGAATAGCTGGTTCGTGGACGTAGAAGTCTTGCAAGCCGATCCGGTGCATCGGGGTCGTGAGATCGGAGTCGAGCTCATCCAGCCACCGAGTGGCTTGCCATGCCTCTGCGAGTTTGCTACCTTTATCCTCAGGCAAGAAACGAAGGTGCTTGCGAACGGATGGGTTGGCCATTTCCTATTCTCCGTCATTAAACAGGAACAGAGCAGCATGGGCGACGGACCTGAGCAATTATTGCTGCAAAGTCATTGACATAGTATACATGGCCTAGCTTGCCTGAATATCTGATACTTTGGATGCCACACATAGGTTGCAGCTGTTTATCAATCTCATTCATGACCCGGTCAGATGGGAGATTCTCCAGACCAAGAACTTGGATTGCCCAGTGAATAGCTGCATTCTGCTTCTTGGAGAAGGAGCAGCGTGGAATGTGCCGAAGAACATCCAAGACGCAGGTCTGCGGAAAAGTAAGTCCCGCCGCAGTTGAGGTAGCCTGGTGCCTACCTCTCGATCTGGCCATGGAAACCACTCCGACTTCTCCGCCTCCAAGTTGACCTTGCGCGACTTGCGGCCTGGGAGGAACGGGACTGGAATAAAAAATGAGTATCTCAGCTCGAGAATCTGCAGAGACTCACGCGGATCGTGCGACTCTGTCGATGATTCGCCGTCGCTACGCTCAGCGTCTTCATCGTCCGAGCCCACCTCCACCGTTTGCTCGTTAAGAAACTCCTCGAGCCTGGCTGCGAGAAATGCCTTCTGGCGAGCATCAAGTGACTCGTGCATCGTCGTATCCACGTCCATCATCGCCGACGAGCTCCAGTCGACGACGCCGGTCTCCGGATTGACCCAGGTGTCCTCTGCGCTTGCCCCGTCCTTGAGTTGCTGGAGAATGTTCTGTAACGAGCCGCGTACGGCCGCCGTAACCGGGGCAGGCGCCTGGACAGATGAGGACGCGTCGGCTGGGGCAAATGTTGAGTCTGTTTGCCTCTGCGCAAGCCGTTCCAGAGCGCGTTGGTGTTTCTCGGCCCTCTCGTGCTCTTGAATGCGCTTCCACTTCATAATCGAGCCGGGACAGACATTGCAAGAATATCTGTCCAGTTCCGGAAGGTACGTCCACACTGTTTGCCGCTCAGTCATGTCCGCCGGCGGCTGAATCTCCGAAATACCAACCATTGTTGTCGAGTGAGTCGCCGTTGTCGACATCCATGGCAGAATCGGACGATGGACCGGCATCCTCGGTACCAGAGGCAGATGCTGCTCGTTTTAGTGACAAGGGACAAAGGCAGACAAAAGCTACGCACCGAGATTGCTTCCTTGCCAGTGGGAACCGCCGCAGACCGCATATCGGACATGAAGTGTCGACAGATCTCCAATGCCTAGCTCATCGAGTCGCTCGGAGGTTCGTACCGGCTTGCCTCGGTGCAGCACGGTGATTGTAATTCGCTGGAGGTGCGGGATAAGGCGGCGGCGGCGAAGTTCGCGTAGAGCATCGTCCGCGGTACTCGACGATGCAAGAACTACTCGACGGTCAGCAAGGGCACGAGCTGGACGGCTATTCCGACGCACAGAGATCTACGGGCCGTCGAAATGGCCCCAGCATGACAACTCGATAGATACAGGGACGTTTGAAGTGCTCCGAGTCGAAAAAGAGTGGCCTAAGTTGCGTTAAATCCTTGTTGCGAGAGCAGAGCTTTCGCCACGCACCGAGTTGGAGAACACTGCAGTGACGAAGCGCAAGCAGCTCTCCGATGACAAGGCACATATCTCCGGCCAACAGATCGACAAACGAGAGGACGGCGAGGGAAAGAGAAGCGAGTGTGGGGAGCAAGAGCAGCAGCCCGAGAACGGCTGCGGATTCCCAATTGACTGAGCGGATCTCAGGCTGTCGGTGCCGGCGTTGAGAGCGCTCATAGCGCTGCCGTTGCTTGCTGAGCAGGCGGCGCGGTTCGCGCGAGAGATTCGACATCGAAGGTGCGGTGAGAGATGAATTCGTCTAAGTGCGAAACAGGGGCCGCAGCTGTTCGAATGACAGCTCCGTCGCTGTTTTTGGACGAGATTGATCGTATCATGCTAGCCAGAACCTCCGAAACTTTCTCGTCGCGAAACTCTTCTCAAACCCACCGAGAATTTTAACAAACCCCAGAGCATGCATAACATTTTCAAAATCTCTTCAAATTTTACTAAAACCGCTATTCAGATTCTATCAACTCCCCACAGCTGCACTTTATTTTCAAGCGGCGTTTGGCCGTGTATTCGTCTCTCTACTCTCATGTTCCAAATTAAATGCCATGAATTAGGCATTAATATGCTGAATAAACGATTCTTCTGTTTCATAGGCTTTCCGGTCTTTGTTGTAAATCTTGCCATGTTAGAACCCAGTACAACACCCCATTCAAGTTTTGGGAAGTCTGAATATTTTAACTTCCACACTTGTTCCACTAGTTGCCAGACTAAGAGACGTTCTGGTGCATAATATGCTCTAAAGTAGGCATGACTCGGTGTTGACTGAATGATGTATCAAACGCGCTACCTGATTGGTGACACCTCGTGTGTGATAGTCAGCACCTTGTCTCTTCACCCTCATCCCCTCCCGCCACTCCCCCCTCCACCCACACCCTCCATGGCTTTTGTTTTCAAACGAGGCGAGTCTGTTGTTTCTTCTCCAACTCCTCAGCTGGCTGACCTCACCGTCAGACGGGTACGTCGCGCCGCCAGCGCGCTGTAGGCCGTCGTCTGACCGCTCTCGCCCTTGTCCAGGCGCAAGGAGAAAGTCCTTTTCGACAAAATCACCTCACGCATCGAGAAACTCATCTATGGGCTGGACCAGAACTACGTGAACCCCATCGAGTGCGTGTCCTATTCACCTACGTGTTTTTGCGGAGTTGACTTGGTGTAGGGTGACGCAGAAGGTCGTTGCGGGTGTTTACAATGGGATCACAACGATGGAGCTCGATGCAAGTGGCTTCCGCCGCCGCCGTGGAGACAACGCTGACGCGCCTTCAGAACCTTGCTGCGGAAACCGCCGCGTATCTCACCACCAAGCACCCCGACTATGCCATCCTTGCTGCCCGCATTGCCATCTCCAATCTGCACAAGGAGACCAAGAAGAGCTTCTCCCAGGTCGTCAAGGACCTCTACAACTACGGTGCGTCGTCTTTTTTCCTTCGCGAGTCAGCCATCTGACGCGCTGCAGTCAACCCCAAGACCGGCCGACCCGCCTCTCTCATCTCCAAAGACACATTTGAGGTCGTTCAAGCCAACGCTGAGACGCTCGACGCTGCAATAATCTACACTCGGGATTTCAATTATCAATAGTGCGTACCTTTCCCCGAGATTCGAGGTTTCCTTCTAACATGCTCCCACAGTTTCGGGTTCAAGACCCTCGAACGCTCGTACCTCCTCCGTCTCAACGGACGCGTCGTAGAGCGCCCGCAGCACATGATCATGCGCGTCGCCGTTGGGATCCATGGGGCGGATATCGAACGGGTGCTCGAGACCTACGATATCATGTCCAAAGGCTTCATGACGCATGCTACTCCGACATTATTCGTGGGTGTGCTCCTTGGATGGCGCTGGGCTGGTCTGATAACTCTTTCAGAACGCGGGCACACCACAACCGCAGATGAGCTCGTGCTTCCTTATTTGCATGAAGGACGACTCCATCGATGGTATCTACGACACGCTCAAGAACTGTGCGATGATCAGCAAGAGCGCCGGCGGGATTGGGGTCAGCATCCACAACATCCGAGCTACGGGGTACGTATTACGACTCGACTTTTACGCTTTGGCACTGACCGCCCTCGTAGTTCGTACATTGCGGGCACGAATGGCTCGTCGAACGGCATTGTCCCGATGTTGCGCGTCTTCGATTCGACGGCGCGTTACGTCGATCAAGGTGGAAACAAACGTCCTGGCGCCATCGCCGTCTACCTCGAACCCTGGCATGCCGACATTTTCGATTTCTTGAATCTCCGTAAAAATCATGTTCGCACTTGTTATCTCCACCTTGGCCGTGGCTCACATAACTGCAGGGCAAGGAACAAATGCGTGCACGTGACCTCTTCATGGCATTGTGGGTTCCCGACCTCTTGTAAGCTCTTTGCCACCTCTGGAGACTCTTGCTAATCCCAATCCTAGCATGAAACGCGTCGAAGCAGGCGGCGACTGGTCACTATTCTGCCCGAACGAAGCTCCCAACCTGCACGAGGTCCACAGCGAAGAGTTCGAGGCGTTGTACGAGAAATACGAGAAGGAAGGTCGTGCTCGCGAGACCATTCCGGCTCAGAAGCTCTGGTACGCCATTCTGGAGGCGCAGGTCGAGACGGGTGGACCGTTCATGCTGTATAAGGATGCTTGCAACGGTAAGCCACTTCCTACACGTTTTGTTGCCCTACCTCATCTCGCCTGCAGCGAAATCCAACCAAAAGAACCTCGGGACGATCAAGTCGTCCAACCTCTGCACCGAGATTATCGAGTACTCGTCGCCGGACGAGGCCGCCGTCTGCAACCTCGCGTCCATCGCGCTTCCTTCGTTCGTCTCCAACGGCCAATACGACTTCCAGCGGTTACACGATATCGCGAAAATCGTCGCAAAGAACCTCAACCGCATCATTGACGTCAACTTCTACCCCATCCCCGAGACGCGCAAGTCGAATATGCGCCATCGGCCGATTGGTGTTGGCGTGCAAGGACTCGCGGATGTGTTCCTCGCGCTGCGCATGCCGTTCGAGTCGCCCGAGGCCAAGGAGCTCAATATCAAGATCTTCGAGACGATCTACCACGGCGCGCTCGAGGCGTCGGTGGAGCTCGCGGCACGTGATGGGCCGTACGAGACGTACGAGGGGAGTCCGGCGTCGCAGGGCCAGCTGCAGTTCGACATGTGGGGCGTCACGCCGACGGATCTGTGGGACTGGGACGGGCTGAAGGCCAAGATCGCACAACACGGGCTGCGCAATTCGTTGCTCACTGCGCCGATGCCGACCGCGTCGACGAGCCAGATCCTGGGGAACAACGAGTGCTTCGAGCCGTATACGAGCAACATCTACACGCGCCGTGTGCTCTCTGGCGAGTTCCAGGTCGTCAACCCGTGGCTCCTGCGCGAACTGGTCGACCGCGGGCTGTGGGACGAGGATATGAAGAACCTGCTCATCGCGCATCGGGGGAGCGTGCAGAACATCCCGGGGATCCCGGACGACGTCAAGGCGATCTACAAGACCGTGTGGGAGATCAGCCAACGCAAGGTGCTCGAGCTCGCGGCGGACCGCGGGGCGTTCATCTGCCAGAGCCAGAGCCTGAACGTGCATCTGGCTGCGCCGACCAATGGGCAGCTGACGTCGATGCACTTTTATGGATGGAAGCGCGGGTTGAAGACGGGGATGTATTATCTCCGGACGCAGCCTGCGTCGGCGGCGATTCAGTTCACTGTCGACCAGAGTGTGTTGAACCAGGTCAAGGCGCAGAATGCCAAGGCTAAGGAGCTGAAGGCGGCGCCCGCACCGGCACCGAGTGCTGCGCCGATTGCGAGGAGCGTGGCGTCGTCTTCGTCTTCGTCTGCTTCTGTTGCGTCTTCGACGTCGGGTGACTTGTCTCCCGCCCCAATCACGCCTGTGGAAGTCAACTTGAAGCCTGTCGTACCTGCCCCCGTTGTCGCTGCACCCGCCGTCGTCGACACCGACGACGTGATGGCGCGTATGGCTGCAGAGGATCCCGAGTTTGCCGCGTCGTTGCAACGTCTCAAGGAACGCGAGCTCGAGGAGGCGCGGATGTACTGCGCGTTGGAAAACAAGGAGGATTGCCTCATGTGCTCTGGCTGATTTTGTGCTTAGATCTACCTATATATTGTACTTTTCCTCTGTAGACTCTGTTGTATGTACAAGTAATCATTTCCCTGCTCTCCGAAACGGAATCCTTGCACGTGACCATGGCTACACCCTCCGCTGTTTCTGCTTCGCCTGCCACTTCTTGTACGCCTCATCCAGCTGTTCCCTAGTCGCCCCAGCCTTCTTGTCCTTCTTGAAACGCCGGATATACTTGGCCCACGCCTCGTCGTCGTCTTGGGCGTCGTCCGCAATCTCATCGGGGTCTTGCTCGATCATGAACGGCGCCGTCTTGGGCCAGCGTTCCCAGCGCCGTGTTGTGATGACCTGTGCGAGCTCCGCTTTTGCGAGGTCGTGGATCTGGAGTGCGAAGTCGAGTTCGGATTGGGGGAGTTTGCGCTGTGCGAGGGATTCCATGAACGATTGGATGGGCAGCTTCTCCGCATTGGCGCTTTCGACGAACCGACACAAGCCCGCATCGCGCAGAACCGACGCGCGCATCCGCTCGCGATACATCCCAGGTGTGTTCCGCTCAAACTCGCGTTCGCGGAAGAACGCAGGGACCCACTGCTGCGCGTTGGTGTACGGCCACGCGCCAACCATGAAGCAAAAGTTGAACGTGAACATGGCGCAGTCGAGCGTGACCGTCTCGCCACGGATCGTCGTAAAGTACAGCCAGTAGTGCTCATCGGGGTCTTGGCCCGGGAAGAATCGATCCGTTGGCGCGTCGAGGTATGCTAAGCGGTCTTGCGGTTGCACCGTAGTCGAACCCGAGGCGATGCCGAAGTCTGCGATGGGGGACGAGCGGTATGCCAGTCGGACGCGGCGCTTGCCTGTGGTGGTGTAGATCTGCGAAAGCAGCGCGAGGGCGACGCCCACGAGGATCGGCAGGACGTGGCCCTCGCGTTTGATTCGGTGGTAGAACTTGCTCCGCACGCTGGTGTCGAGCGCGTTCGGGAACCAGCGTTCCGAGCCTGCTTCGTCGGGGCTTGTGAGTGGGTCGCCCAGTACCACGAGGTTCGCAGCGGACCCGTCTGGGAATCGCGTCGCTCGTGTGCCTGGATTCGGCGCGTTGAGTATGGATTGTAGGATCCCGGGATGGGTGGGTGTTCGTGTGTGTGCGGACTCGACGAGACATGCGAGGAATGGGTAGAAGGCGTCCAAGTCGAGGCGGTCTGTCTTGCCTAGCATACATGCGTGAATATCAGCGCGTTTTCTCAATAACATAGAGTTCGACTGACCGCACGATGCTTTATGAGCCGCCCAGTCGGCTTTCTGACACGTCGGAGAGCAGTATATGCGCTGCAGCGCCGTCTGAGCAGATTTGGATCGTGGATCGCGGAGGGTTACCCCACCTCGTGGCAAGCTGAGCAAAGCCTCAAGGTCTGTGTGGATTGGCAGATTGCGCAGTTGTCGAGCTTTGGAAGGGGGAGATGCACTTTCAGGTCGGCCATGGTGGTGGTCCACGAACAACGAGGCGTGGTGGCGACATCAGATGGCCATCACCCACGCCGTCTCTCCCTCATGAAGCTCGCGAATTTCCCCCATCTCGGCGCCCGCGCGCTGGGCGTCCCTGGGCGCCAGCGCGCGGGCCCATGGAAGCAGTCAGAAGAGCTCAAGAGCGTCATGGGTACACTGTACATGACAAACCGCCCCGGAGTGCTGCCCATGGCCAAGCGCCGAAGCACGATACAGTAGTCAGCCAGCCCGAACCACACACCTGGGACGTGCGACCTGGGTTCGAGAATAGCGAGCTGCGCGTATAAAAGGACGTTGGATGCGCGAATGCCAGTGGTCTTCAAAAACACAAAGCAAGCACAACCACTGGCACATCTACAGAGCAACACCGAAATGTCTACCAAACCACTCGTCTTCGTCACCGGTGCCTCTGGCTACATTGGTTCTGTTGTCGTGCACGAGCTCCTCAAAGCAGGATATCCGGTTCGAGGGTGAGATTCCACCGTCGCCCAGCAGATTTGAGAGCTAAGAAATTCATGTCCTCTAGTTCTGCCCGCGGACGCAAAGTCGCGCAAGTACAAGCCGCTTTCGCACCCTACGGCGCGCAATTCGAGGCCGTCGAGATAGCCGACGTCGCGTCGTCGGATTACACGCAGGCGTTGAAGGGCGTTGGCGCGATTCTGCATACGGCTGCTCCGGTGCCTGGACGTGCGGATTTCGAGACTGCGTGGAAGGTGTGTTGTGTCTTGCCTTCGCGGACGTGCGTACTTAGGTGCTGATGCGTATATGCAGACTTCAGTCGACGGATCGGTTCATATTCTGCGCGCTGCTAAGGATGCTGGAATTCAGAAGGTCGTGGTGACCGGGTCGATTGTGTCATTTCCTTCGGTAGAGCAGGCCAAATTTGGGCCAAGTGGTGCGCCTCTTTTCAGCTTCTGAAAGACCTCAATTAACGCGGCTCTACAGATTGGGTCCAAGTGACTAAAGAAGAAGCCGCGAACGGGAACATATTCATGCAGTATACCGCGCAGAAGAAGTACGGCGAGCTGGCTGTGCTCAAGTTCGCCGAGGAGAACCCTGATATGGATATCACCATCTGTACGTCCTCTTCTCTGTTTATCCTTCCATGGACTAAGACGTCCGCCTGCAGTCAACCCGACCTGGGTCTTCGGCCCGCTCGCCCCGGGCTTCGAAGCCATCGTGCCCAGCCCCGAGGGCGCCTTCTCCACATTCTCGTCCAACGGCTTCGTCTACCAGCTCCTCCGTGCGGATAACAAAAACTACCCGTACCCTCCCGGCAGCATCGACGTGCGGGACGTCGCGCGCATCCACATTGCTGCGCTCACCGCGCCGACGCCCAACGGGCAGCGTATCCGACGTGTGGTCATTGCATCGCCGTACGATTCGGGGTTCCGCGAGGCGATCGGGTACATTCATGATGAGCGCCCGGAGCTTCGTGGGCGTTTGGCGGACGCGGGGAGTGTGCCGGCGTTGGAGCAATACCGCCTACATGGGGTTGACTTTACTGTGTTGGAGCGCGATTTTGGGTTCGCTGTGAGTGAGTTTAGGACGTGGAAGGAGACGGTGGTGGATGCTGTGGATCGGTTCGTTGAGGTCGAGGAGAGCTGGAAGGCGAAGGGGTTCGTGTTTGAGGTGCCGAAGGAGCCGCCGGTGTAAGGAAACGAAACGAACGAATTGGGCAATGTATTTTTGCTGTATCTTCTGCGTCTCCAGCGACCTTACCTGACCTTACACGCGATATGTGATGATCCAGCCGATCCTTCCTTGAACGGTCATGTTCGCCAGCGTCGTCCTCACATTTCCCAGACCGCTATTCCCGCCTACCACTATGGACCCATTTCCGCTGGATGATCACCCAACCATACTGTACCTCTGTCAGTCCTCTACTCTCGCACCGCATCGTGAGCCTGAATACTTGTTTCCAGGTCCGACGAACAAACACAGACGCTCGAGCCTCCATCCGACGTTGCCAGCTCTCCCTGCGGCTGGGTGTACGGCTACAAACTCTTCGCGCCTACTGTCCCGAGCGACGAACCAGCGCGCGTTGCCACAGAAATCCGATTCATGACGTCGACGTTGTTCAACAACATTGCTCGGTATTCCTGTGAGCGTCGCCACTGGGGATTCGTGTACCTCGCCGTGTGCAGCGCGTCTGGTCAGATGTGTGGAGTGGAAAGCGGCACGGAGCGGATCCCGAATGAGATGATGTTGGAGGAGATGAAAGCCGAGGTGGGGATCGAGCAAGAACTTAAGCCCGAATGGGTGCGGGTTGAAGAGGGTGTTGTTTTCCCAAACGTGCGTGTGCCGATTTTTCGTTATGTGTGCGCCTTTTTCTGAGCTGAGGATACGTAGGCTAATGCGGTGAAATGTGTGTTTTTGTTCTGCGGTTTGGACTGTGCTCACTTTTGCCAGGGATCATTATTAATTGGCTACGCCCACAGGTCCCCCGCATTGCATAGGCATTCCTGTACAGTTCTATCATGTCCCTGCACCTCTTGCATGTATTCAAATAACACTCCCAACCCAACGATTTCTAACGAGTCTTGAAGCAACCGCCCAGCTCCCAAACACCGCAAGCCCACCAACAATCATCGCCTTGAACACACCATCTAGCATCGCGCCTGCGGCACGGTCGACCACGATTTGCAAAGCCACCACGACGACGCTGTGGACGAGGAACGCGCCGTACGACGCCCTCGCCTGGAGCATGTCGCCCCATTTCCTCTTCGTATGCGGTGACGCGAGGAAGTACGAGTACCACGCGCGTCCGAGGAAGTAGAAGCACGCGTCGTTCCACACGGCGTAGAAGAGCGCGGCGGGGTTCCAGCCGCCGTGGTACCCGCCGTCGCCGTCTGCCAGTGTCCAGGGACCGAGAGTGGTGAAGGCGAGGAGGAGTGTGGTGGTTGCAAGGGACGTATGCGCGGACTAGGGCGCGGTGTGGGTTCGGTGTGAGGATCCACTGCCGGGTTGCGGACGTGGTGGTGCCGGCGATGTAGGCCAGCACGTATTGCGGAGCGTAGCCCAGTTGGAGAGAAAGTGGGGGCATGGTGCGGCCTGTGGGGTACGCAAGGCGGACGAGGAAGGTGACGATGGTGGTTATGCTGAATCCCAGAACGACTGCGGTGCGGTATTGCGCTTGTGTGGTTGGGATGCCAAAGGTTGGGAGGAAGAGGCGGGTGGTGGCGTAGGTTAGGTCGAAAGCCAGTAGTGTTGCAGTGAACCTAGGTAAGATAAAGCAATCAACGGGTGCTTGCTGGGACTGAGAGCACAACACTGACCAAACTGTCCCGCTAACACCATCCAGTTGGGCGTAATAACTCGTTAAAGTGCCCCAGAGCGACTCGTCGCGTGCCCATTCTGCGAGAAGCAGCATCATCGGGTGTAAAATCAACGTATAAAGCACCGTCGGGATGCCCAGTCGCTTCAATTTATCCACGCAGAACGCGCGGTAAGTCTTCCTCTCAACACTGATCGCGGAGAAGTGGCCCGCGAGGAAGAACAGGAGCCCCATGAAGAATGTTTGGTTCAAGAGGGCGAATAGAGCGATCGCGGCGTTGCTGAACGCAGAGCTTGGGTAGGGCGACATGTAGGGCCAGGTGCCGACGCGGGAGAAGGCGAGGGCAGAGTGGTGGAGGATGACGAGGACGTTGAGGAATGTGCGCAGGTTGTCTATTGAATGTGTCCGAGTCCCGGACGCGTCGGGTTGGAGTCGGGGCGCGTCGGGACCGTTCATAGCACAAAGTCGGGCAAACCACGTGCCCATTCCCTTTCTCTCCAAAAACCATCACAAAATGAGCCGCCCCACCGACGCTGCCCGCGCAAACCTGCGCCGTCGACCAGCCGTCGTTCTGCGTGCCCCGGGCGGCCCTTCGTCCGACGGGAATCAGGGAACAACCATTGTCTGTGGTGCCCTCGAACCGCTCGGATTTCGCGACGCGCAGAGGGCTTGGCGCGTCCAAGTGCTGCCTTCCGACCCTCTCATCTCCTCGTCATCTTCAAGCCCGGCATCGAGCTCATCGACGTCGACAATGACGGGAACTCGCCGTCGCTGGACAGGCTGTGGTGCCGTCATCCACACGGGCGCCGTGCCCGTTCGCCGAGGAACCGACTGGACGGGATGGGGCGAGGGTGTCAGTTCGAGCGAGGTGGTGCCGCTGGACGAGGTTTACTGGACCGAGGGCGTCCGAACGATGCCAGAGTTGGTCAGCGCGAGTGAGGGGCGGGCTGTGGCATCGTGTGGATGCATTTCTCGTGGCGTCGGATGTGCAGTTTGGTGCGTTCATTCATCTACTTGGTTCCTTCGTATGCTGAATACCGTCGACAGTGGAAATGCTCTCGGTATAGAACGCGCTCTCTGCTCTACGCATGCATTACGCGGCCCGAGGACCAATTATGTTTTCCTCAATTCTGCCGTCTCGACGTTGGAGATTCGGGAAGAACACGAAGGCGCTTCTGGTTCCTCGAGATCGGCCACCCGAGCGGCGGGAGCATCATCTTCTCCCGCATCAACGCTCGCCCTCCCCTCAACACCAGCGGCGCAGCCGTCAACGACCAGAGCGCAAATCAACGCACTCGAGGCATTGGTTCGGCAGCGGATAAGCGAGGCCTTGTCCCCGCGTCCTCCATCTGCTGTCCCCGGCCCAGAAAACACCGCGGTCTCGAATGACCCAGGCCCTATCGACGCTATCCCGATGCCCATTCCCGTTCATCGCCTCGCGCGGGTCCCACCAGCTCTGCCCAATCCGCTCGCGGACGCAATCGACGCAGACGACGACATTCCGGAGCTGCAGTCCGTGAGCAACGAATCCGCCGAGGAGGACGATAGTAACGATTCCGACGACCTCTCGGACCCCGATTCGGACGCAGACGACGAGGTTTTCGACGCGCAGATTCGGACGATGATGGACGAGGTGCTGGAGGAGCCGGTGACTGAGCTGCCGCCCTTCCCTACGAACGCAGAAATGGCCCGCGAGAGCGTCGTAGCGTTTGCGCGCATCGAGCGTGAGCTCTCGCGTATGGAGGAGGCTATCGAGCGGGAACGGGGTGCTGGTGCTGGGAACGACAACTCTGATTCTGCTGTTGGGAGCGGGCACGACTCTGCTGTGGGTGATCGTGATCACCAGTCCGATTTCGAGCCGCCTCGTCCTACGCCCTCGGAACTCCTTCATCGTATGCTCGCCGAGTATGACCAGCGGGTCCAGGCAAATTCCGATGATCACGAGGGCCGTGACGAGATGCGGATGGGTCCGACGCGTGCTCGAGAAGGAACCGAGAGTAGCATCGACGAACCGGACCCGCTATCCGTTCCAGCTCGGATACTTCCCGCGCCAGAGCTGAATTTCGGCGCCTCGACTTCGACCGCGGCTGTGGATGGGACGAGCGACCGGAACGCCCCCTTAAACCCACCCGCGGTGGCCGGATCCTTGTGGCGGAGCATGGCGAACATGTTGGGGACGGATGCGAACAACCGCGACCGCGACCAGGATGCGGCTACGGCTCCGCCGCTAGGCTTGTTCAGCGATGATTCCGATGATGATTCCGACGATGACAATCATTCTCTGGAACTGCAACCCACTCCCGCTCCGCCGCGTCCACGGCCACCAAGACCGAGACGCCAGCGCACGCTGCGCACCGAGGCTGGCGTGCGCGAGTATTTCGGGCTGCCGCAGGAGGAGGATGATGACCAATTTGGGGACGAGTTGGATGTGTTTGAGGAGTTCACTGAGCCGTCGACGTCGACGCGTGCACGTGCGCGGGCGCGGATTGCGACGTCGCCCCTGCGGAATACGTTCATCCCGACGGAGTATTATGATGTCGATGCGGATGATTCCGCCAACCCCAACCCCAATCCAGACGAAAACGCGAACGCGAACACGGACGCGAACACGGACGCAGCCCCGAGTTTCCCGGTCGACCTAGTGCGCTCTCTGAACGGGTTCGACGCCGATATGCTGCACAACCTCTTGGATGCGCGTGACCCAATGACCCCTGGCACCGCCATCACCACGGCGGTGGAGGATTCGGAGACGGGTGCGCGGGAATTGATCTACCCGACAAGCCCACCGGGTGTGTTGAGAGCGGGCGAGACGCCGCCGTTCGTGCCTGCGTCCGAGTCGCCGGAGGCTGGGTTCAGTTTGGATCGGGAGGAGGGTCAGGCTGGGCAAGCGCGGTGGAGGATAGCGGATGATGGTGAGTGTTTTTCTTTTCGTTTCTTGTTGAGTTGGTGGAACGCGTTCGCTGATTGTTTTTTGTAGGCTCTATTGAATCTACAACTGCGCCCAACGTAACTTCGATACCGACGACGACGACGACGGAATCCACGAGCCCGTCAGAGCCGTTCCTCCCTGCGTCCCTCCTTGCATCACTCGACGCGCCTCTGCTCCAATCTCTTCAAGAGGAACAAAACAGCGGTACCGGCAGCCCCCAGGAATTGACTGTCCTACAAGCCGCGCGCTTTGATCTCACCTTGCCACCACTTCTGCAATCCCTCCAAGCGGAACAACGCGCCGTGGAACAAACCCCGCATCCCGGTACAGCGGCAACAGCAGCGGACATGCAATCCGAACGCGCGGCGATCGCTGCGGAGCGGAACCGCCTGAGCGACATGCGGACGCGCCTTGCGGAGATGCGTGGGAGGCTCTCGGAGATGGAGAGACTGCATGCGGTGGTGGAGGGGCAGGTCGCGGAGGTGAGGGCGGAGGTGAGGGCTGCGGTTGCTGCTGCTGGGCCTGCTGCTGGTGCGGGCGCAGGTGTGGGAGGCCCGGGGTTGGTGCAGAGGTTGATGGCGCGTTCGAGGGCTGCTGCAACGGGAACGGGTGGGCAAGATGATGATGGGCAGACGTGGCGCGGGCAGATGGTTGCTGCGAGGATGCAGCAGGTGCGAAATGCGAGGGATGGTCGCCGGTCACCACCCTCCTGGATCACGTGATGAGGCGACTACTGCTGGACCCCAGCCCGTCGCCGGCACGAGCACGAACAACGCCAATACCGACGACACGCCGACGTCAGCATCAGCGACGACGAGCGCTGAAGCGCTTGACCTGGTTCGGTCATTCCAGTCTATGGTCCAGGAGCAGGCGACGGTGCTGGACCGTGTTGCCCAGGTTATGACGCGGTTGGGAGATACTGCAGGGACTGCAGGCGCCAATTCAACTGCTGGTGGTGGTGTTGGCGATGCTGCTGCGGCTGCGAGGGGCAGCCGTACAAGCTGGTTTCCTCGAAATCGCGACCTGCCCGCACTATATCCAGCCACAACGACAATGCCAACAGCAGCAGCGGCAGCAGCAGCAGCAGCGCAGGCTGCGCAGAGGGTGTCCGCCGAGGCCAACCGGAGGCTGGATCGCGCGCTGCAGGTGGCGGCGGCGGGTGATCCGCGGACTCAGGATCGGCGGGTGCAAACTAGTGCTAGTCCTCCGAATGCCAATGTGAGAGCGCCGTCAGCCGTGGCTGAGCGGGCGCAGGGTATTCTGGCGCGTGCGAGGAATATGTTGGATGAGCAGAGGTGGAGCAGGAACTTGTGGATGGCGGAGACGGAGGCGTGGGGTGAGGGTGCCGAGGATGATGAGACGGAGACGGAGCGAGAACCGCGTGGTCAGGCTACGAATGCGCGAGGGGGACTCGGACAGCAGGCGCATCCGGTTGTTCGGAGGATTGTGTTTGAGCGATGAGGAGGTATCTTGGTGAAGAACAGAGTTTGATTTACATGTATTTGTAGTGTTTTGGTTTGCTTGCTTTGGTGCCAGTGTAGAAATGCGCACGTGATTTTGATTGGTCTTCCTCGAACCGTCATGTTGACTGCTGTCCTCGCCAAACCCATCGTGTAGGCGCTCGTGTAGCCAGCCTTCTGTCCACGGCTCGAGCCTTCTTCCTGTTCGCCCACCATCTGCGTCCCATTCTTCAACATGTGTTGACCCAACCAAGTCCGAAGCCGCACATAATTCGCTCCGGCAGGCGGTATTTCTGGCCTCGAATATTCCGCACCGATGTCGATGCTCACCCGGTCCAGCTCGGAAGGAGGCTGGAGGCCTTCTTGGCTTACACGCAATAAAACACGCACCGAAAATCGGACGTAACGGCGTTGTCAAGTCCGTGGTAGCTCTTCAGAAGCCTTCTACCTGCGCGCGCGACAAGACACGCAAATCGGAACCCGGGCCTATTGACGGTGCAGTGGTATAAAATCCGCTGGAGCCCTTCCACATTCTTTACGCCATCCAGTACGATGCGTTCCTCCTTCGTGCCCGTCGCCCTCGCCCTCTTGACCGCGATCCCAGTCGCCACTGCGCTCACCACGCGCGCCGTGTCTAGCGCGCTCTACGAAGAATTGGTCCTTTACACCAAATATTCGTCGGCCGCTTATCAGCTCACTTGCCCGCGTCCCCTCGGGAACACTCTGATTAAAGACGTGAGTCCCGCCTCTCTCTCTCGCTCTTTTTTTTCGTGGCGACGACGGCGCCACTGACGTTCCGCGCAGTTCGAATTCGGCCGCACGCAGACTCTCATCGTGCGCGACAACACGCGCAAGGAGATCGTCGTCGCGTTCCGCGGGACGTTCAGCCTCACCGACGCCGTCACGGACGCCAAGATCCTGCTCAAGCCGCTCATCTGTCCCGGCCTCGACGCCCTCGAGCTCGTCAACACGACCGTCCACCATGGGTTCCTCGATGCGTATAACGACGTTGCGGAGGAGATTATCGGCATCGTTGACGGCGAGCTGAAGAAGCTTAAGGAGGAGGAGGAGGAAGGCTTCCGGATTGTCGTTACGGGGCATAGTCTTGGTGGTGCTATTGCGTCGATTGCGGCGCCCTCGCTCAAGGCTGCGTTGCCGGATGCGGAGTTGAAGTTGTTCACGTTCGGTGCGATTTTTTTCCCTTGGCCCTGGCTTGCCAGTGATTCGTTCGCTGATCGCGGGATTTGTAGGTCAGCCCCGTGTTGGGAACGCCAACTTTGCACGTATGGTGGAGAATCTCATCGGCGTCAAAAATATCTTCCGCGCAGTTCATACTTGGGGTACGTTCTCAGGCTTATTAACCCTGCTCGACAGATGAATGGACTTACGAACGCGTTAATAGACGGCGTCCCGACGATGGTCCCTCGTCTCTTGGGCTACGAGCATTTGTGCGCGCCTTCCTCCCGTGCCGTCCATCTCGCGCTCGCGCTCACTGTCTAATCTCTTTCTCTCTGGCAGCGCGACGGAATACTGGCAATTCGAAGAACCCATCCTCAAGCAGCCGCGCGATACCATCAAGCGTTGTGTCGGCGGAGAAGACCCTACGTGTAGCGCCTCGATCCGTGCGTGCCTCTTGTCTTGTCTTGTCGCGGCATGTGGGGGTTTTGCTAACAGCACTTCGTCTCCAGCGAGCACGGGGATTAACCCGCCTCACACGCGCTATTTCGGTCAACGTACGTGTCTCTTGGGCGATTTTCTGGTGTTGAAGTTCCCCGACTGAGGCGTTCATTTAGTTATGGCGATGAACCCTATGCTTTGCTTCTGAGCCCGAGCCCGTGTCGCTGTGTTTCTTGAGATGCGGAAAGGGTAGAAGGAATAAAGACGTGCTGTACTAATGGTAGTGGTCGCGGCACTTGTGCTCTAAGCAGCGATGAGGGGATGCGAGGAAAGAAGAAATCTAACAGAAATTTGGCTTGCTTGTACGAAATGTACATGTGATCTGGATTGGTCCTCCTGAAACAGCCATGTCCGACTTTGACATTCCTCTCTCCAAACCACTTTCCAAACCGATATTCAAGTTCCCGCCAACCACTATGGGCTTGCCGCCGAGGGAGGAGTCCTCAACCGCACCTCTGTCAGTGGCAGTTCTTTGCTTACAACGTATCCTGTGAACGTGCGAATGAACGCTTGTTTCCAGATCCCGCGAACAAACTCAGACTCTTGACTCGAAACACGTTGCTTCTCGAGAAGACATTGCGGCATTCCTCTCCGGAATAAGACTCTCCGAACCGCTATTCCCCGCAACGGTTCCACACCTACCCCCTCAGGATGATCGCCCAACCATACCTCTGTCAGTCTTCTACTCCAGCCCAGCGTCAGTGGCAGTTCTTTGCTTCCAACGCCGTATCCCATGAACGTCAACGCTTGTTTCCAGATCCCGCCAACAAACCCAGACTCTTGACTTGAAACCCGTTGCTTCTCGAGAAGACATTGCGGCATTCCTCTCCGGAATAAGACTCTCCGAACCGCTATTCCCCGCAACCATCCCAAACCTGCCCCCTCAGGATGATCGCCCAACCATACCTCTGTCAGTCTTCTACTCCAGCCCCGCGACGTGGGCCTGAATGCTCATTCAATCCAGGTCCCACGAACAAACGCAGACGCTCGAGCCTCCATTCGACGTTGTCAGCTCACCCTGCGGCTGGGTGTACGGCTACAAACTCTTCCCGCCTACTCTTTCGATGGACGACCCGGCGCGCGTTGAAATAGAGATTCGAATCATGGTGAAGTCGACGTTGTTCAACAACATTGCTCGGTATTCCTGGGAGCGCAGACACTGGGGATTCGTTTACCTCGCCGCGTGCAGCGCGTCGGGTCAGATATGTGGAGTGGAAAGCGGTACGGATCGCATCCCGAATGAGACGATTTTGGAGGAGATGAAAGCCGAGGTGGGGATCGAGCAAGAACTTAAGCCCGAATGGGTGCGCGTTGAACAGGGTGTTGTTTTCCGAAACGTGCGTCGTGCATCGATTTTTTTCGCTCCATGTGTGTCGTTCTGACCTTGCTTGTGGCCAGGCTGATACGGTTAAATGTGCGTTTTTCCCGAGTCTTCTGTAGTTTGTACTGTGCTCACTTTGGCCTAGGGATCATTAATAAATGGCGACGCCCCCAAATCCCCCGCCCTCCTAGATAGGTCTACAGTCTACATCCTCATCTCCCATTGCAAGCAGCGTTCTCGAATTGATAATTGCTTGTGGGACCAAGTGATATTTTGCGCCGAGAAACTTCACGCGCCAACGAGCCGCGTTGTCCGAGTCCTTTCGCGATTACATTCCGACTGGATTCAGAACGGGTTGGTAGAGGCGAGCTTTGCGCCTCTGGTGGAGGAGCTCATCAGAGTCGAAAATATCTTCCACGCCGTTAATGCTTGGGTTGCACTCCCACGTGTAGCGCTTCGATCCGTGCATGCCTCTTGTCTTGTCGCAGGATGCGGCATCTTCCTTACTTTCTCTCCAGCGAACACGGGGATTAATTTGCCTCACACGCCCTATTTCGGCCACTATACGTTTTTGTCCGCGATTTTCTCGCGATGTATACATCTAGGGATAGCGAACAACCGTCTGCTTTGCTTCTGAGGCCGTGTCTCCGTGTTTCTTGCGTATATAAGGTCCGTAGAGGTGTTGTAGCTTAGCCATCAGCGGCGGGCCGAGATTGGCCGCGGCATTGCCACCTCTCACGTCACGGCCTGCACTTGTGCTTCTCCCACCTCCGTCCGCCGTCGCCGTCGTAATGTCTGGCAACGTCTCTCCCTGCTTGGAACCCAACACCAGCAGCAGCACCGAATCCATTCTTAAACGCAAACGGTCCGACAGCCAGTCAATGCAGAGTGGCTCGCCCGAGAAGTTCCAAGTCGTAGGAGACGAAACGCTCGTCCCGCGGCCAAGGCCCATTCGGGACGACACGTATTATCTCGAAGACGGGAGCTGTATTATTCTGGTGCAGGATACGCTGTTCAATGTGCGTCTGCTTTGCGCGCTGTGGCGAAGAGATTTCGGCTGACAGCGGCGCAATTCGAAGGTGCATAGGACGATCTTATCCAAAGGTGTGTCTGTTTGTGCTGCTCGCGTGCGAGAAGAAGCTGAAGTGGCCGTCAAGACAATTCTCTATTCGCGTCCATGTTCTCTCTGCCGCAAGGGAAACATGAGGTCGAAGGTCGGACCGACGATAATCCCATCATCCTCAGTGGCGACACTGTACCCGAATTCCGTCACTTTCTGTGGGCGTTATACGCTCTGTGCGTTTCCCGGTTACTCCCCTTCTGCTCCTCACATATTCATTCATGGGTTTACAGACCACCAGAGCTGCAATCCAATACCGTCGACCTCACACGGCTCATGGACATTGCACGCATTTCCAACAAATACTCGTTCAAGAGCATCGAAACATGGAGCCTCGACGCCATCCAAGAATACGTGTGCCACAAGCCGTCGCCGATCCTCACGTCGATCCCGCACCCGAGCACATACGTCTTCAATGGCGGCGCGCATCCGCAAATGTCGGACGGCAACAGCAATAGCAACAGCAACGCGCAGCTTACGCGCCTCATCCGGCTCGCGCAGCTGTGCAGCCACGAGAAGCTGCTCAACACGATGGTGCTGCTGCTCCGGCAGCTCATGAGCTCGTCCCTGCAGTATGCGTATCTCGCGATGACGCTCGCGGACGAGCTCGATCTGCGGGTGTTACGGGGCGCGGCGTATCTCGAGGTGATGCACAAGGCGGTCGTGGTCAAGAAGGCACGCGTGGACCCGATCGCGCCTGAGCCCAACGAGGGCGACGTGGACGAGGAGGGCCGGCTGGTGGTCACCCGCGCACAGCAACTCCGACTGCTGTCGGGGTATTACCGCCTCACGAAAACCTGGGAACGGCTACGGGTTACTCCGCCGCATTTCGACCACGCATCGAGCTGCTCGGCGACGTGGCACCAGCATGGCTGTACGCAGAGCTGGCTCGAGTTTTGGAAGGACAAGACAAAAGGCGACGCAGTGCTTGCGCTGGGGCTGGCGGACGTGTTGGGGCGACTAAAACAGGTGCAGAGGGACTACGATCGTTGGGGATCCGCCACCTATATGCACCACGACTGCCGAATGGCTGCAAAACGCAGCATTACGGAGATGATCAAAGCGGTCGAGGAAGCGTTGCCTGACTACTTTTCCGAGGCGTACGACGAGTGAGCTCGGGAAGCTGAAACCCCATATATAGTCGATTTCGTTCACAGCAGTGTATCTAGCAGGGTCATTTCTTAGAGGGCTCCCCACCAAACGAAAATATATGCCTAGAGACGAGGTTGCGTCGAGTTATTACAAGGAGGTTATACAGTGTATGCTACAGAGATGCAATCCATAAAAAAGACATGTGAAGGAGGTACAAGTTTATTTGCGGCTCTTTCCCTTGGCTCTCGTCGTCCGTCTGAGGGGCGGAGGCGCGCGTTGAGGCTCTTCGGGCGCTTCTGAATCCTGGTCGAGGAACGAAGTATCAAAGCGCATGGGCCCGTGGTTCCAGGGACCAGGCGCCGTCGAGCTGTTCGGCGCGGCGGCGGCGCCCGTGAGCATCATGTCGCGCATGAGGTTGTCTATGTCGGAGGGGACGGCATAGTCTTCCATCCCGACTTGCGACCCGCGCAGGATCGCCTTCTCGAACAGCTCGTCGTCCTCGAGCTCTGCGATCTTGGCGCGTAGGTTGCGCAGGATTCGTTCATGGAGAACTACACAGAGGATGCCATTAAGCGAAGCGAAAGCAGAGTCGAAACGCAAACGCACTTTTCTCTTCGACAGCAGTCGACGGCCGCGGGAACAGGGGATCGATATCAGCCTGTTCCTCCTCGCGTGTGGCACGCCGCAGCTCGAGCCTGTCAGCCCACTTGCGCTCAAACGCCCACTGGTCGAGTTGGTCCTCGGCATCGGACGAGTTGGTCTGGTCGGGTCCGTGCACGCTGCCGACGGAGCTCATGGGCGAGGCTTCGCGGACGACGGGGTCGGCGTATTCGGGGTGGTTGGGGTGGCGCGACATGGGCGCATGCGGTGTCCAAGGTGGTGGTTCGGAGCAAAGAGTCGACGCGTGAGACGCGTCAACAACACGCTCCTCAGGAAAAACGTGACTTTGGCTTGGCGGTCTCCACCTTCGAGAGCAGCATCCTTGAACGATTACTTTCTGGTATCTAAGTAGCACAAACCGCAACTCTAAGTATATGTATTCTACGCGGCCAAACTGCTCTTCACAAACTCCACAATCTCATCAAAATGCACCCCATACTTCGCCTCCGCATCCTGCACATAATCAAACGAATGCTCGGCGTCCTCGACGACGCGTAACGTCACCGGGACGCCGTGCGTCCCCAACAGCCGCTCCATCAACCGCGACTCGGCGCACGGAACCGCAGTGTCGATCGCGCCGTGGTAGAGATACGTCGGCGGGAACGCCGGGGAGACGTTCAATTGCGGGAAGATCTTGTGTTGCTCGGCGGGGAGGACGCCCGACGCGAGGACGGCATCTTGTAGCGCGACGTACGCGTCTACGTCCTCGGCTTCGTCTGGGTATTGCGCGAGCAAGGGGCGTAGCGCCGCTGAGATACTCGGCTCGTGCAGGCCTGTGCAGTAATCGAGCACGGTTCCGAGCTGGTACTGCAGACGCGAGAGCGGCATGCGCGGATTTGCTGGCCAGCCTGGCGTTGGCGAGTCCGCTGGGAGGTACGCGAGTTCCGACTCGGTGACGATGGTGTTGTCCTCGAGACATTGCGGGTACAAAAAGTGGGCGAACTTTGCTGGATCGAGAAGCTCGCGACCGCGCGAAAACACTTTCGTCTTTGGTGTGAGGGTCTTCGCTGACTATCATTCTAACGCATTAGCAATCGCGTCGAGCAGAAATCGCAGAGAAGAGACGCACAAAAGCATTGCCCAACATCGCATACATCCCCAGCACAGCGCGCGGCCTCGGAACAGCATGCACAGCAGCGAGATACGCGCAAGTCCCGCCCGCACTAGTCCCCGCCACCCCGATCCGCCCCGCGTCAAGCCCAAACGTCTCCCCGGCCTCAGTCTTGAAAAGCAGCTCGTCCTTTCCCAGAAACGCAAAGAGGTCAATGACGTCCTCGAGGATGTCGTGTAGTGTGGCTTGCGGGAAGAGGCGATAGGCGGCAGAGATGAAGACGATGCCCGACGCAGATAGGCGTGCTACAGATCTGCACGTTAGAGCGCGTAAAAACGTTTTGGGAGCGACGTACACGCCAACCAAGTCGGAAACCAACTCGTCCGCGTCCCGACTGTAAGCCCTCCCCCATGGAAGTAAACCACCGCAGGCAACCTAGACCGCTCCCCGACAATCTTCGGCGGATAGACGTTCAAGTAGATCGGGTGCGTCCCGACAGTCTTGTAGCAGACGTCGAGGCAGTCGAGTGCCTGCGCAGACGCCATGGAGGGAAGAGGTAAGGAGCGAGAGCGGCACTTGGCTGTATTTAAAACTTTTCTGTGGTCCGGATCAGGAGGGCAACGGGCCTACACAATGCGCGTGCGTACCGAACAGCATTCCATAAGTTCATCCGGGACTTGGCGTGTTCATTATCGTACTTGGCACGTTTCTCGGAACTGGAGGATCGGGGCGAAAAACAGAAACGGGCCGGCGCGTGACTTTTTCTTGCTCATCTCCAGCAGTTTGCCACTGCAGCAAAACGCTACATACAGTAGGAAGCATAGAATACAACAACATCAACGAGAACGGGAACACCAATAAAGAGAAAGAAACAAGAAGTGAGATACATAATTCCTCATTAGCCCTTTGCACAAACCCGCTTATGCTCCTCCCAGTCCTTTCGCTGATGGTCCAACGAGCAATACTTGACGAGCCTGCACTTGCTGCACATCTTGGTCACCACCCGCGACTCCACGCTGCTCTCCGAGCCCTCAGTGCATGTACTCCCGTCGCCGCGCTTCTCGATCGCATACCCGTCCGCGTCAAACTCGACGTCGCAGTCGATCCAATTGCACATCTGGCGCCGTTTGACGCGCTTGCCGTACCGCCCCCCACGCTTGATGTCCAACACCTGCGCGTTCTTGGGCCCGCGACGCGGGAACCGGATGATCTCGCAGTCGTCGGTGCAGCACGGGTTCAGACACCCCGTGGGGTAGTCAAAGAACAGGTCCGCGCTGGGGACGTACGACCGGTGCGTGAACAGGATCTGCGAGTACGACGTCGGCTGGTTCGAGAAGAGGATGATGAAGCGCGGCCGCTTCTCGTACAGCAGCGCGCGGAACGTGAGGTCGATTTGCGGGAAGCACGGCGTGCGTCGTTGACGCGCGAGGGTATGCGAGATGCGCATGTGCTCGTACTGGATCTGCTGCTCCATGCTGGGCTTGCAGGTCCGCCCGAACGTGTTGCGGCATATGAGCTTGAAGAACGCGGTGACGTCGTCCATCTCCTGCCGCTTGAGGTCGGTGACGATGATGTAGATTTCGTCGCATCCGGCGTCGTGCATCCCACGCAGCAGCATGAGTTCGGGGAGCTGTTTTAAGACTGAGTTTCACAGAATATCAAAGAAGAGGCGGGCCACGCACCATGGTGAACACAATGGGCATGCCGTTCCGCTCTTGCATGGACCGATGGTGGAACAGGTGGGTGGTCCAGGTGCGATCGAGGGGGATGAGACGCCCCGTATCGACGGTGCGGCAAAAGATGGACTCGGGGACAAAGGAGCCCTTGTTCCACGCAATGCACTGCTGGTCGTGGTCTGCCGGCTTGCGCTCGCGGACGTCCTTGAACCACTCGTAGTAGACATCGCCATGGCCGTAGCCCCGATGTTCTAGCCACTTGTCGATCAGCAGGTCTGTCGAGTCGTGCGACAGCGTGGTCTGCACCAGCTCCGACAGCGACAGCCGCGGTGGCGCGAAGAGCGAGTAGTAGTGTGGCCGAGGGGGCATCGGGCGCCGATTTAGGTTGTGGTGGTTGGGAGCAAGGCGCGTTGTGATCACCTGAGTCCTGGCTTGTTACGCCGCTCTCATGTCCCAACCGCCGACCACCCCGGGAACGACCTCCCAGCTCAGACTACGATCCACCATGGGCGTCGTCGATGTTACGGCCCACAATCTAGAACAATGAGCGACCTCGAGATCGCCTTGTACTTTGTCGTTGATACCTCGGATGCAGTCGACCCGACCCGCAGTCCGGGCATACACCGATCTCGCAGGCCAACACACATAACGCCAGCTCAACGCCGTCTATCTCAAGGCAAGCCAACTGCTACGGAGTCTGCAAGAATTTCGCAACGATACAGTACCCTTTCATTTTGGGCTTCCAGGTCAAAGCCAATCTCAAGTCCAAATCACCACGTCGAGAAGAGGTATCATCATGGCCAACCGTGCTCTCCTTGTACTCTTTCGGGGTACGCCAGGATCACGTCGCTACGCCGATCCAAGGCTATCCTATTACGGGATTGGCGCGCTGAGTGGAAACGGACGCCCAAGACCGGTGGATACGCGGCCGCAGATCGGATCCCGCCGTCGCTCAAACCGACGGCTCACTTCAAGGCGATGGAGACAAAACGAGAGGTCTTCGGCCGACTCGTGCAATGCAGAACAGGACATGGCTACACGGGCGAGTACTACAACCGGTTCGTACCCGACGAGAACGTTCACTGTCCGTGCGGGGCGGCTTTTCAGAGCCGCACCCACATCCTCCGCGAGTGCCCACGGTACACCAGCAAACGATACATCCTACGCAAAGTCTCGCGCGATATCGCGATCCCGGAGATCCTCGGCACCAAGGCCGGGATAGCGGCTCTCTCAAAGTTCCTCCAAGAAACCGGCGCGTTCACCAAGACGGGACGCCCGAGACGCGAGACAACGCTCCCCACCCTCGAGGAGGAGCCAGAGGCTGAGATATCTGACGATGAAGACGCCGAGGACGACGGCGGTGACCATGGTTAGATGGATGGAGATATGGAGGAGCCCGGGAACGGCGGGATAGCCCTCCCAAGACGGAAACACAACCGGCGACGCGTCCAATTACGACTCATGCCCCATGCTTTATGTCCGGCCAACCCCACACACTACTGAGCGCGCGAGACGCAGCTCCGCGCGCCACAGCACAACAGCGAACGCCGAAACAACCACACCAAACCCCGAAGGGCAATGGCTCAGCCAATACCCTCACAACACCTTGGTCGACTCTGCTCTCCGTGAGCCCCGCGCCTTAGTAGTTAACTCGTACTTGCACACGGTTTATAAATGTGATCCAAAAAAAAAAAAAAAAAAAAAAAAAGCCAGGATCACGTGGTCGGGCCTACTCCATTCTCGTCCTACTCGAGCAGTTGTGGTTTCCCAGATCCTCGCAGGGATGTTGGACGGCTATCTCGAAGCTCCTTAGAATTCCTTTGGTTGGGAATATTCTTTAATTGCAGTAAACGCCACATCATGGGTACAGTTAGAATATTTCAGCTCAGACGTACAAATACAAATCCTCGATTCTTTCCTTTCCTTACACCGGCGACTCCGTCGGCACCTCAAATACATACCCCTTCGCCTTCCAGCTCTCCTCAACCTCAATGAACCGATCCACAGCATCCAGCACGGTCTCCTTCCACGTAATAAACTTGGAGAACCCAAAGTCACGCTCCAACACAGTGAAGTCAACCCCATGAACGCGGTACGCCTCCCACTTCGGCACACTCTCCGGGTCCGCCAAGCGCCCACGAAGCGCAGGACGTTCATCGTAGATGTACTTGATCGCCTCCCGGAAACTCGAGTCGTACGGGGACACGGTGACCACGCGTCGGATGCGCTTGCCGTTTGGCGTCGGGGCGGTGAGCGCCGCGATGTGGATGCGCGCGACGTCCCTCACGTCGATGCTGCCGGGAGGGTACGGGTAGTTCTTGTTATCCGCACGGAGGAGCTGGTAGACGAAGCCGTTGGACGAGAATGTGGAGAAGGCGCCCTCGGGGCTGGGCACGATGGCTTCGAAGCCTGGGGCGAGCGGGCCGAAGACCCAGGTCGGGTTGACTGCAGGTGGACCTCAGTCCACGGAGGGTGAAAGGGAATGAAGAGGACGTACAGATAGTAATGTCCATATCGGGATTCTCTTCTGCGAACTTGAGCACAGCCAGCTCGCCGTACTTTTTCTGCGCGAAGTATTGTGCGAATTTGTCTCCGTTCGCGGCTTGTTCCTTGGTCACTTCAATCCAGTCTGCAAGAGCTGAGTCAATTAACGCTCTTGAGAAGCGGAGAGAGGCGCACCATCTGGCCCGAACTTGGCCTGGTCTATCGAAGGGAACGTCACGATTGACCCGGTCACCACGACCTTCTTAATCCCAGCATTCTTAGCAGCGCGCAGAATATGAACCGATCCGTCGACTGAAGTCTGCATATATGCATCAGCACCTAAGTACGTACGGCCGTGAAGGCAAGACACAACACACCTTCCACGCAGTCTCGAAATCCGCACGTCCCGGCACTGGCGCAGCCGTATGCAGAATCGCGCCGACGCCCTTCAACGCCTGCGTGTAATCTGACGAGGCGACATCAGCGATCTCGATGGCCTCGAATTGCGCGCCGTAGGATGCGAAGGCGGTTTGTATTTGCGCGACTTTGCGTCCACGGGCAGACCTACAAAAAATCCTTTAGTTCTCAGATTTGGGTGGATGACGATAAGCACGCACCCTCTAACGGGATACCCCGCCTCTAGTAGCTCGTGTACGACGACGGAGCCGACGTAGCCCGAGGCGCCGGTGACGAAGACGAGTGGTTTGGTTGTAGCCGCCATAGGTCTGGGTGTCGCTCTTGTTGTTGGTGTTCTGGAGATAGCAACTTATTCCCCGCTACGGCCCTCCGTTAAATAGTCCCGTCTTGCTCATCCACGCTCCCAAATCGCATCGCACACACGAGCCGGGTCATCCGGGCTGGCTTGCTGACTGTTCTGTTGCAGAACGGCTTGGGAAGCACTCCGGTGTGCGTTTGTCATGACTCGGATCACCAATGACGTGCGCTGGTCCTTCGGAACGCTGGCGCGGACCCAGCTGAGCGCTGAGCGGACGCCATGGAACGATGCGAGGGATGGCGAACAAAATGCTGAGCGGAAGAGTGAAGAGCAAAAGCGTGGGAGAGCATCACGTCAGCTAAATCTATTCAACGCCAAACACCCAAAACGGCAAGAGGGACGGCGCTCGTGTGTTCACTCCGGTATCGGTCTATTGTTCGAAGAATTTCGGCGCTCTCGAAGCTTCACCAAACAAATGAGTTGAGATTCGACAATGTCCTCTAATATGCTTCCGCTCCTGCGACTGCGAAAACTTCCTTCACCTGCGCCTCAAGGGCGTCAGGTTCTGCAGGACCCCGTGCCAATATCTCCAACAAGCCTTCCATCCTCTGCGGCGTCTCTCGCCGGAGCAGCATCGGGAGCCACATACTGCCCGAGGCATTTTCCTTTCGGAGACATACAAAATGCAGTTCGACTTTCCCGTTGCTCGCCACTGCGCGCTGGACTTGAGTGTAGAATACCTCGGTCAGCATTTTTGCGAAAATGCCATCCTCGGGTGACTGTTGACCCAATTCAGCCTCTACCCAGCCTGGCGCAGAGCGTGTCTCGACCCGTGGCTCGCCGCTGGACAGGTTGAGGAAGGTGCAGCGACGGAGGAGTAGTCCATTGAGCACTGCGACGTCTGTTGTGTTGGTGCCCTCTTGAATGTCGAGTAACTGGCCCACAGCAACTGAGGTGGCTACGTTGTCGTATGCGTTGTGGACCACCGCGCGCAGGAAGGACATCTGACGCCTGCTCAATCCCACCACTGTAAAAGAAAGAGTCAAAGATGCGCTATGGACATGAGAAAGCTTTGAGCTCACCGCGTCGAGTTCTCTTGATATCCTCGCAGTCCAGGCGATGCCAAGTACGCCAGTCATCTTCCTGGCATTTCCGAGAGCAGTAAATAGTGTCCCGACACTCTGAGCACTGCTTGAAGGAGCCGCGCTCGGCTATCCGACAACACTGCACAAGAGTCAATGAGAGCTCAAGACGGCAGTACGGCAGCGCACCTCAACATTGTCGCAGGCTCGCAGACGCTGTTTTGAACCAAGCATCGTAAACCTCTCCTCGACCATCCTGGTGAGCTTGCGCCACAGATCAATCAGCTCCGAGTTCCCCAGTTTCCGCTCTGCATCTTGTGGATCGATTCCTTGCATATGTTGATGAAGTGGCCCCAGCACGGACACGTCGAGAGTCGCGACGAGGAGGTGAGATCCCAAAATTGTGCGAAGCACATCCGTGGTATGCTGCGCTCCTCCCCCGCGACTGGCACAAAGCAGGAGGAGCTCCATCATCCCATCCTCGACAGCAGCAAGAAGATGAGCGCCCGAGCCATGAAGATCCAAAATTCGGCGCAGCAGCATAAGATAAACGGAGATCAAGCCGACTATAGTCGACTGCAACTTGGTTTGGCTTGGGTGCGCTTCTGCCGTCAGGCGGCGAAGAACCGCAAGAAAAGCGCAAGCAAGGGGCCCCATCGTCCTGTCGTCATACGCCGAACCCCTCGACAAACGGTCGAAGAGGCCCTGCGATGCCATTTCCTTGACGTTCTGCAGCATGGCGAGGTCAATGCTGTCGAAGGAAGCTTTGGGCGCGGAGCAGATCCAGTTGAGATGTTCGGTTAAAAGGGCCCAGTATCTATCTGTGCCGCCGACACTCGCAAGCAGTTCGTTACCGCCAGCAATCTGACGGTCGTCCGGCTCCGAGTCCCCTTCTAGAGCGCGGACCGGTTTTCCGACGTTCAGAAGAGCGTCGGGCAACCGAAGGAGGACTTCGGTGTCGCGGTCTTTGCCGCGTAGGAGGACGGGCCAACCATGTCCGAGCACTGTGTACGCGCCGTTGGCACGTTCCAGCAGACGCCACAGACGCGGATCTATTACTTCCGCAACGTTGAGCTTCCACAGCAACAAGACGGCGTCTCGGTAGAACAAAAAATCGGCGTCCGACTCGACCGACGTGTCCTCGATGCCAAATGATTGCCATAGCCCGTCAACGGGGAGTTGCTCCCAAAGCTCGTCGATGAGGACAATCCAGTCCCAAACACGGCCCCAGATTTCGATGAAGGCGCCGGTCGGAATGAGAAGGGACGGAGCAGCGAGGTTGACCATGAAATTGACGGTTTTGATGGAAACCAAGACGCGGACGAGAAGGTGTTTGATGCTCAAAGTGTCGGTCGTACCGAGCTGGCGCAGCCGGTCCATGTTGGCCGGGTCCAGTGCCGAATAAACTGCAGGGAGGAAATTGAGCCTGGTCTGATCCGGTTCGAAATGGATGTTTCGCGCGATTGCGAGGTAGTCGTCGGCTTCAGAGCTTTGAACGGCTACCAGTGTCCGTCTCTGACAATTATGTCGGTGAATGGAAATGGACACGAACGTCGAAGCTCTCACTCGAAGAACAGGTGGCAATTTTTGCAATTTTGAAAGACGCAGAGCAGGGTCCATGATGGTTGGAGTCAAGATGGCCGCGGGTCGGCCTGATGTTGACATGAGAAATTTTGGGCCCAACAATGATTTTCTCCAGTCAACGCTGTCCGAGCTGTCTCCAATCGCATTGACTGAATCGGGCACTCCGTGGCTCCCTCAAACGCAGGGCGACGTTGAACGAGGTAACTTGTCTCTCTATCGTCCATTACACCTCACGGATATCACAAGAACTTTTCGTGTATATACACCGACTTGGCCTCGACTCATTCCTGCGCGGCCGCCGCCCCACCCATAACGGGGCACTTGCCCATCTCGCGGAAGAGGGCATTCGGATCGTACCACGTCTCGATCTTCTGCAACTGGAGCGAGTCGTTGACGAGCGCCACCGTGACGCCTTCGATATCGAGGACCCCACCGTGCGCCGGGACCTTGACACGCTCGCCTTTGCTGCGAAGTAGATTAGCGACGACGCTGGGTAAACGCGCAGGCGAAACGCACTCATTAATACCCGAATAGTCGCGCCGCATTTCACCCCAGTGGCGCCAGCGGAAGACGACCCGCGGCGGGCCGCAGTAGACCTCGAGCACCTCCCAGGCAAACGTGGGCATCATGCCTTTAAAAGTCACGTGGCTAGATTTGAAGTCGTTCTGCTCGGGCCCGTAAAACTCGTTCGGCGCAAGCAGCGCGTTGTACGTCCCGAGACGGAGCATCTCCTCGCCCGTCCTGACCGGCCCGCCGTTAACGGAGAAGCTGTAGCAATTCGGGTCGACGGTGCGCCATTCGGCCAGGTTGACCTTGTACGACTGCTCGATCTCCCAGTTCTTGACGAGGTTCTCGACGATGGAGATGAGGCTTCCCGGCTCGTGGGTCATCTTCTTGGCTGGGGCGAGGAGTTCAATAACCGGAAACGATAGCAGCGAAAGAAAAACGCACTGCGCTCGAAATCCGCTCGGGTCCTGGAATAGTCCGGCGGAGTCTTGTTGCGCCATTCAGCGGTGTCCTTGAGGACGGCGCTGGGGTCGAGGACGTAGTCGGGGAGAGAAGAGGGTTCGGAGGACATGATAGTGCAGGATGGAGTGGGAGGTACGAAGGCCTTGAAAGCTTTATACGTAGACCAACAGCCCCGTTTCCAGGAGTAACGCGTAATTCGGTTTGGAAACCGCGCGCCGCCGCCCCTAAATCGGGAGCGAAACGTGCAACCCAAGCGGCGCAATCTACTGAGCGACGGTTGCTTAAGGGAGGTTAGCACCCAGTAAGTAACACAAGTTTGCACTTCTCTGGTCGCCGCCGCCGCCACCGGAGAGCCCTGAGAGCCTGGGCCGAATTCGAGCCTCGGCGCCAGGAGCACGAGCCAATACAGGGTGTTGGAGGAACGGAACGGACGTCGTGGAGTTGGAGGAGTGCCTGGATCGACCAGGGGCAAGTGGTTACCGAGGAACACGACACAGGAGAGACAAATTTCTCGGAGAACAGGGGAAACAAAATTTTTCGAAGCCTTGGCCAAGTGTGCAGAGTGGCGAGCATACCGCAAGTCGTGATTTATTGGACGTGAGCAGCGTTCCACCTCTTTTCGACGTTCATTTGGTGCCTTGAGACAGCCGTGGAGCGAACACAGGTCGAATGAGCGACTCTAGTTGGTGGTTCGGAGCAAAGAGCGATGGTGACGGCGATGACTCTTGGGCGGTGATTGCAATGAGCCAGCCGCACCTCTCCTCCGTCCACCATGGCCCACCTCACGAAACCCACCACGTACAACATCGCGGACTCCAACATAGCCCTACTCGGCTCCGATGTAAGCCAAGCAATCGCCACCGATCGCTCGCAGCCTGCCAACGCGTAAAGTCTAGCTCGAGAAGCGCGTTCGTGAAGCCGCTGGCGACAAGGAACCCGCCTGGGCCAATGCGGGGACCGCTGTTGGCATTCAGGCATGGCGGATCGAGCAGTTCAAGGTCGTCGAGTGGCCGAAGAACAAGCTCGGCTCCTTCTATGACGGTACGCAGCCCCCCCGTAGTTGGCAGGTGTTCTCTGACGCGGGGCCTAGGCGACTCGTATATCGTCTTGAACGTGAGCAAACGCGTACGATTGCTTGGTTCCGGCTAACGGCGTTTTCCAGACATACAAGAAGACGCCTGATGCGCAGAACTTCTCCTACGACCTGCACTTTTGGCTGGGAGAGAACACCTCACAAGACGAAGCGGGTACCGCAGCGTACAAGACCGTCGAGTTGGATGACCGTGCGTCGCGCTACTTTGGCCAACATACTATTCGCGTCGTCTGACAGTGCGCTAGACCTCCATGGCGTGCCCGTCCAGTACCGCGAAGTCCAAGGCCACGAATCGGCTCGCTTCATCTCGTACTTTACCCATTTTATGGTTCTGCGCGGCGGCGTCGCGACGGGGTTCCACCACGTTTCCGAACCTCCCGCGCTCGATTTGCACAAGCTGTATATCGTCAAGCTGTTCAAATCGGGGCATCACAACTCTCTTGTGGTTCGCGAAATCCCGGCAGAAGCGTCGCGCATCGTGGAAGGCGATGTGTACGTTCTTGACAAGGTTCGTTCGGAGTCTCTCGAGGACCAGAACGCGTTCTGACGAGCCCAGGGGACGCATGTTTGGCAGTTTAACACGAAGACTTCTCAGGGCAAGGAGAAGTTCAAGGCTGCCGAGTTTGCGCAGACTTTGATTGAGCCTCGTCAAGGGCACTGTGATGTCGAAGTCTTTGGTGCGTTATCCTTCAGACTATATGCACGTTCGTTTCTGATCTTGCATTCAGACGAGGGAACGACCGGATCCGCCAAGTTCTTGGCCGCATTTGGAGAGAACGTACACGTCGCAACCGCGCCGCCACCACCCGGCGTCGCCGCCAAACCGAAACTGCTCCGCATCTCAGACGCCTCTGGCCGCGCTACATGGGAAGTGGTTGAGCCCGTCTCGCGCGACGCGCTCTCCTCGGCCGACGCGTTCCTGCTCGACTGCTCCTTCGACTCGATCAGCCCGGCGATCTACGTCTGGATCGGCGAAGAGGCGTCATTGGCGGAGTCGCGCCTGGCCCCACAGTACGCGCAGCATTATTTGTATCAGGAGCAGGCGGATGGGCGGACGCATGGGTTTGCGACGAGCATTGTGAAGATGAAGCAGGGTCATGAGACGGAGGAGTTTTTCCGTGCATTTACCAGTGGGGTTTGAGCTGCGTGGATAGTGAATACAAATGGTGTGTGTATAACTAAGTTGTACGAGGATATTTGCCAAGACCTTCACGAACAGTTTCGACGACGTGCGCTCGACGTCCAACTAGCTCTGCTTGTCCATTAAGAATGAACTTTGCTAAGAATCTGACATTGTAGGACATGGCGCCTCTTATGCCTATAAGAGCTGCATGAAGACCCTCAGCGCTCACCGTTCAGTACCATGAAATTCTCCATCCTCGCTACAACCCTTGGAATTGCTACCTTCGTCAGCGCACAAGGTACTCGAATCGGCTCTCCTGCAGCCGGCGCGAACGTCAAGCTGGGAGCGCCAGTCACCATTCAAATCATTCGCAATGTACGTGCCGCGCACGAGCCCACTGACATTTCCTCATAATCTTGGATTTAGAACGGCCTCCAAGCATCCACCGAGGTCGGCATAGCCCTCTGCTTCCTCTCCTGCCCGACATCCGCCGGCGCCAGCTGCCCACCTCCAACGAGCGAGCTCGGAGATTGTCCGTTCGTCGGGATGTTCCAGCCGACAACGCTCCTGCCGAAGAACGCGGGGGAGTATGAGAATATTACAGTGACCGCACCGGGGTCGGACGAATCTTTCCCTACGGGGAGGGCGCAGTTGGCAGAGGTGCGGCTGCATCTCATCGGGGTAAGATTTTGTTTGTGTTTGCGGTAGAGTTCTTTGCTCACGGAGTGGGACAGGGTGGTCCGGAGCCGATCCTGGAGATAAATAACATCACTGTTAACATGGTTAACTGAGATTCAGACGTCCATACGAAGAAATGCGAGTTGGAAGCGTAGAAATAGTGTTTTTGCCGTTTTTGGACGTGTGGCGTTGAGTGGGACTTGATGACATGATACGCTCCCGCGTGCTTCTGACCACCACGAGCCTCTTGCACGTCTTTGGCCAGGGGGCGCTTGAAAAGCCACTCTCGCGCCATGCTCGACAGCTATGAGCGCTAGCCCTGCAACGAGAATAGTCAGCCTCGCACGCAAGACATGACAAACGATGCTTCCAAAGCATTCGTTCACGCCACAGTCAGCGCGCCCGGTTGAGCCCGTTCGTCTTATCTTGCGTGGTCTTGGCTCGCCAGAAATGCATGCAGCCGTATAAAAGGAGGCCAGGGACGAGAGGGTGGACTTCAGAATCGTGAACCGACAAACAAATTCAAAACACAAGCAAGCAGGAACGACAATGTCCACCAAGCCCCTCGTCTTCGTCACTGGCGCCTCTGGATTCCTTGGCTCCGTCGTGGTGCATGAGCTGCTCGAGGCGGGATACCCTGTTCGAGGGTGAGCGCGTCCACAAACTTCGCTTTTTTCGTGTTCTAACAGACAGCGCCGGATTCAGTGCAGCTCGCGGTCGCAAAGTCGCGCAGATCGAAACCGCCTTCGCACCATACGGCACCCAATTCCAGGCGATCGAAATCGCGGACAACGCGTCCTCGGATTTCACCGAGGCGCTCAAGGGTGTCGGAGCGATTATCCACACGGCGGCGCCTATCCCAGGCCGCACGGATTTCGAGACCGGACTGAAGGTGCGGAGGATTTCTGCTTCCAGTTTTGCGACCTGTACTCAAAATTCGGACATAGAGCTCGGTTGAGGGGTCGCTGCGTATCGTACGCGCGGCGCAAAAGGCTGGCATTACTCGGGTCGTCATGACGGGGTCGACCGTCACGTTCCCGAAGTCAGACGAGAAATTTGGCCCAGATGGTGCGCGATTTTCCCTTTCGACGCTGCTGAAACTAAAAACGTTTGTACAGATTGGGTCGAAGTGACCAAGGAACAGGCAGCTGCTCCGGATGCGGACCAGTTCACGCGATATATCGCGCAGAAGAAATACGGCGAGCAGGCAGTCATGAAATACGCGGCAGAGAATCCAGAGATGGCTATTACCATTCGTGCGTTTCGCAACCTCAACTCTATTGGGTACGATTCATTTGACTTCAGTCAACCCGACTTGGATCTTTGGCCCATTTCCACCTGGATATGAAGCCATTGTGCCCACGCCGCAAGGCGCGTTCCAAGCCTTCGCCACCAACGGCTTCCTCTACCAACTTCTGCGCCCCGATAACAAGAACTACCATTATTTTCCTCGGTGCATCGACGTGCGAGATGTTGCGCGCATTCATGTCGCGGCGCTCGCTGCCCCAGCGACAAATGGGAAACGAATCGCTATCTCGTCGCCGTATGATACGGGCTTCCGCGAGGCGATTGCGCTCATTTCCGACGAACGCCCAGAGTTGCGCGGTCGGCTGGCGGACCCGCAGACGGTCCCGAAGTGGCCGAAGTATAGGCTTGATGGGATTGACTTGGGTGTGCTGGAGCGCGACTTTGGGTTCCCTGTGAGCCGGTTCAAGACGTGGAAGGAGACCATCCTGGATGGCGTGGACCGGTTCATCCAGATCGAGGGGAGCTGGAAGGCGAAGGGCTATACGTTCGAGGTGCCCACGGATGTGCCGGTGTAAAGGAACTCGTAGAAAAAACTAACGAATAAGCTGTACTTTTTGTAGACCAGTAGAGCGGGCGTTTGTTCAGTGTGCTCATTTGTGCCGAAGCGATGGCGTACATGTACTCGACACATCGAGCGCTGCACAGCAACAGGAAGGTCGAGGCGAAGAGAGGTGGAACCACGTGACGGGCCTTGGACTCCCATCCTGACTTCGACGGCCGCTCGCGCTCAAGCCTGCTCTTGAGGCCCCGCGCCATATCCCCAACGCATAGCTTTGCCGTCCCAGGCCAAACGAGAACCTCTGCTAAGGTTTCCGCTTCACTTTTGTTGCAAAATTCCGCTCCGTCGGGGCCAGGAACGGCATCCCCAGCTCCTGGAGCACTTCCTCCTCCGTCTCTGAGCGTACGAGCTCCCAGAACCCATTGCCGGTCCCTTCTTCGACATCGTCCGACTCGTTCTCGGCGCGGTTCCACCGCCAGAGCCCAAACTCGTTGAGGTGTAAACCGGCTTTCGACGCCCCGGCGCGTAACTCGCGGTTGAGTTCCGTGTCGCCTGTGAACGCGAGGAGCGCCGCGCCTCGTGATTTCTGGGCGACCAGACTGCGTATTATGAGCAACAGACAACGGAAATTCAACGGAGAGAAAAACATACTTGATGTCCATTCGTCGGAACTCGCCGTCCAGAGCTTCGATGGCTGTTATTCGCCGCTGTCGTTCGCCAGCCCAATCCATCCCATTTGGCACCATCTCCGGTATTCGTACGATACCCTGCCATTTCAGGTTCCCGCTCGAGAGCGTCGCAGCCAGGATACCGCGTTCTGTGAGAGCAGGGAGCATGTTGGATTGCAGAACCGTTTTGGCCTCGCGTTTGGGTGCCCCGCGGCGGCGGTCTGGGAATGGTACGTGGACGTGTGTAGGATGGAGGACAATGAGGTCGATGTCTGACGAGTCTGGGCAACCGCGGCGGCTGGGCTGAGGTCAGTAGCAAGAAGAAGCGATGGATTGGCTACGCACTAGCTGCCACCAATGATGATCTCATATTTGGGTGGAACAGAATCGCAAATGAATTGCTGCGCGACGTTGAGTGCTTTGAGGAAATGCGAAGAGGCATGCACGCACGGCGACGGTTTCTGCTTCGAATCGTGATACCCTTGAAAGCCGACGGAAGTAGCGGACACCGATTTGCTGCTGCTTGGTGAGCATCTCGAGAAATTTCGGGGTGGCTTGAAGCTGCTCGATTGATGTGCATCCCGCGTCGACGAGAGCGCGAGCTTTCACTGCCCTGCCCATGGGTCAAAGTCTTTCCAAGGGGGCCAATACACAAGACGTACCCAATGCCAGGAATCTCTTCGAGCTCCGTTCGAGCCAGCCGTGCCTTCTTCGACGCCTGAACGGCAACTTCATCAACCGCCGCTACAACGCAATGAGCACACGACGGACGGCATAGCGCGGAAAAACGCGTCCATACGAGCATGCCCGGTCTCTTCGAAGAAAACCTGTATCCTCCTGTGGATCCCAGCACCCACACCCTTCAGCTACAATCCAAATAAGCAAGCCAACGACGCGACGACGGCACTGGCAACTCACGCCTTTGACCTCGTCCGCAGAGCGAATAGGACGGTCGAGCTGCCCGATAGCGTTGATTGCTTGCGTGAAGGCCCTGACTTTGAACGAGTTCTTAGTCGGGCTTTGCAGCTCATCGTCCTTGTCTGTGAAAAAGCGTTAGTCGTCTGAGCTTTTTTTTGGCGCGCAAGAGGAAGCCAGACGCACTTACTGCTTCGGAGCAGCTCTAGGATCTCATGGTTGGGCCCGTGGGTCGCCGAGTAGGCGCGACATGAAGACCGGACGCGGTGGCTAAAGCCAAGCCGGAGCATGCATATTTTCGGAAAGCTGATGGCGGACGAAATCAAGCTCAAAATGGCCGAGTTCATGACGAAGATTAGTGGGCAAGGAGGCTCACTCTTTCAGAGAACATGCTCCGTTTCCTTGTTCACAGGATGGTTTGAAGTTACATGGTCTCGGCATCAGAGTAAGGCTCCTCGTAATCCTCTGGACCCTCGCGACGAGACAGTTTCTCGTCGGGCGAATACTCTTCTTCGTAGTCCTCCGGTCCCTCACGACGGGAAAGCTTCTCATCCGGCGAATATTCTTCTTCATAATCCTCGGGCCCCTCGCGACGGGAGAGTTTCTCATCCGGCGAATATTCCTCCTCGTAGTCTTCGGGACCTTCGCGACGGGAGAGTTTCTCGTCCGGAGAATATTCCTCTTCGTAGTCCTCGGGACCCTCACGACGCGAAAGCTTCTCATCGGGGGAGTACTCTTCTTCGTAGTCCTCCGGTCCTTCGCGGATTACGAGCGCATTGATGCTTGGTTGGAAGCGAGGCACTGAGAAGAGGAATTTTCAGTACAACGGTGCCAATGCGCGAGAAACAGTTCACTTACAGCTAGCAGCACGCGCAAGTGCGACCACGGAGAGAAGAGTAGCAAAGGCGATGGTCAGACGCATCTCTTTCGACGGAACGCAGACAAGTCCTGCTCAACACAAAACAGCCATGACTGCTTTTATGCGCTTCCCGGGACCGGCGCTCCTGCTAGTTCGTTTGGGGCATTCGTCGCGTCGGGTTTCGCGGTGGTCTGTTATTCTCGTGTGCCGTTATATCGACGGAGATGAAAGAGGCGAAAAAGGTCCTGAACCCCAGATAATTGCCGGCGCTGTGCGTGTTCCGGTGGCCGTCCCACGACGAATGGGGTTTGCTGTCGACTCGGCGGTGTGTGCAAATCGATTCTAGAGAACGGCATTCAGCGGCCAAATTGTGTTTGTGTCGCGTTCATGTACTCCCGAAAAAATTACGATCGTTATTCTGGAATTACTGCGACCAACTACGCCAGCTGCATTAATTCAAAACCTGCGGACATCCGAGCGCGCGTTAGTTCGTTCGACGAGCTTGTGCGGCAAAAAAGGAACTAACCAAGCGGAGGCATCGAAAAGACCTGTTGGAATTCCAATCGGCACCCCACACAGCTATCCGCAAATGCCAATTCGACAGTGATTTCGGTTACGCCGCTGCAGGGGAGCCGCGGTGTGGGTGCCTTGAGCTCCTGCCCGTCAAGATGGTGGAGGTGCTCCTGCTCGACGCGGTTGGTGAAGTTGACCGTACCCATGAGCGAGAGGCGCGCGGGGCGTGTGTTCCATGAGACGCCGTTGGCGCGCAGGTAGGACCCCGAGACATCCTGGAGACGCCAGACCTCGATGGCAGTCACATCGCCAGTGGCTTTGTAGCTCTTATTTCCCTCGAGCAGCCGTTCGGGCGGCGAGACCCAACCGGTCAGGTAGCACGAAGGCCAGCTGCTGTTCGTCGTCCAATGGTATATCATGGAATCCTTTGACCAGTAGATGTGAGCGAATGTTTTGACGAGCCAGTTTGTTCATACCGACGAGCTAAGGACGACCGAAGAACCATGGAAATGAAGCTCGTCTGGGTTTGCCGCATTGGCGCGGACCATAGCTTCGGGGAAGATCATCCGAGGGACTGAGAGAGACATGGTCAGGATTAGAAAACAAGCACAAGTCATAGCGACGAACACTTGAAGCGATTTTTCCTCATCGTCGCATGCCCCTCGTCCAAGTTCGGCGACGGCAAAACGCGCTCCAACAGCGTTTCTACATCCGTTGCGCTGAGAAGCGCGTTCCCGTGTGCAGTATAACGAAGCGTAGGGTCAAGGTAGACCAACAACGACAAGAGAACCGCGAAAGCCGCGCCAATAGCGCTGTAAAGCACACGTCGACGCGCTTGCTTGGCTTCTCCGAGATCGTACTCGTGTTTCTTGAGCTCCTCTTCCTCGTCGGGGCTGAGGCGCATGAGCGGGGTGTATTCTGCCATGTTGGCTCGAAGGGAGAAGCGTCGGTGGCTGGAATCAATTCTACAAGGAGTTGAGATCGAGATTAACCAAGATGAACAGCCTGGGACTAGCCTTACGGGTGCAAATAATATGCGCCGAACGCCGCCCACAAACGCCGTCGTTCGCCAAAACGCGGGACGAGATGCTAACCCCCAAACGCCAAGAGGGCATAGTCGCTTTCAACAGATCCCGCTGCGGGCGGCGTCCCGAAGCATTGGCGACTTGAAAACCTACAATCTGGTCAGTTCCCGAAATTCCGAACGCAATATGGCACGTCTCCCGACCTTCACTGCCCTCCAAATCACCTGGGCTGGGTTGCTCCTCAGCCTCTGCCTCAACTTGTCCACCATCTTCAAGCTCCGACAACGAGCACAACTCTGCATCCCGGGTGGCTCGTCCCACTTGCAGCTCGAAGACGACAGTGCCTTCAGTAGGTTTGATGTTGCGGTTCGTCGTCGTCTCGCTGAATGGCCAACCCAGGCTACGTCGGCGACGACTACCCCAGCCAGCTGCCGCTCTCCATCCCGTCCATCGCCCTTGAAGTCGAGGATAGCGAAAATTACGGGCTGTCCAACTTCAATTCGTACGCCGATTGGCGCTCGACAGACCTCTTCCCCAAGAGCAATGGTTTCGTGCACTTGGGTCCCGAAGGTCGGTCCGAAGTATTTGCCGCTCCAATAGTCCTAAACGGGTGTCGTCGTTAACCAGGAAGAACGTTCGGTGAGTGCGTTTCGCAGCGTACCAACTTCACTTCGTTGACCTGAGTTCAGGGCTCGCAATGTTCCACCAAATGCATTGTCTCCAGCGCATCCGCGAGGCCCTCGTCCAAGGCGACCCGGGCCATCACACGCGCCATTGTCTAAACCTGCTGCGCCAAACAGTGCTCTGCGCGAGCGACACAACACTTGACCCCATGAACCGAGAGCATGGCACAGACGGGCTCGGCGTGGTGCATGTGTGCCGAGACTGGCGCAAGGTGTATAGTTTCGTGGCACAGAACCAGCTGGAGCATGCGAACAAGACCGGAGGGTGGTAGTCAGGACCAAGGCAGGAGATTCACGTGACTTGTCGGGTATAAGGAACGTCCAATTATTTTCGTTCTCTACTCTAGAGTCTATCGCATGAACAGAACAGCGAGCGCAATTGTCCATAGAAGTCCCATGGACGGTCGTAAATCCCATGCGGCCGAAGTGCCCCGCGTGTTGGCGCTCGTACTCGACGAGCCGCTCGCAGTGCTGATACTCGACGGTGCGCTCGTGTTGGTGATATCGAGAAGTTGGTCCCAAAACGCGCACGAGCTGTCCTGGAGAAACATAAGAGCACGATTACGATGCGCAAAACAGAGAGACGAACCAACGAATCAGACTGTACCGCGTCAACGACGTTATCCATATCGACGTTCCCACTATACGCAAGCATAGCGAGGGTGCTAGAGCCGCTTCCTGGTACGTATTTGGCCCAGTTGGTCGCAGGCGACGTTGTAGGGTCTTTTATGAAGTTGGAAATGATCGTCTGCATCGTATTAGAGAGGGTGGATTCCGCCGCAGTTGCAGTGGCAGAGTCGTAAGTGCCGAAAACTTCAGGAACTACAGTGTTTTGCCTGAGTTCGATGCAACTAGCAGCCAGGACAGAGCACGCACGTTCGGAAGAATGCCAGGCCCCGGCGTTAGGGAAGGGCTGGTCGTCTGCGAATACAGCACCTGAACGAAGGCCTTCACATCCGCGTCGCGAGCATGGGCAGATCACAAACCATACGAGTAGCGGTATACGTCCGAGATTCCAGCTTCTACTGCAGCAGCGGTCCAAAGCTGAGCGGGACTGTTCAACGGTTAGCGCCGTCAGGCTACGTGAAAGTCTACATACCAGAGAAACCTGAAATCCTTCGTCGCCTCTACGATAACTTGCGTGTTGTTCAAGCCAGGATACAGCGCTTGGACCGGGCTGACATCGGCCGCATTGAGCATTCCGTTCGTGGTCGCTGAAAGGAACGCCGAAAGACTGGTGACGTTGATAGAGAACAGTGTGCCGTCGTCCTGCATGTTTCCGACGATAAATGGCACACCGGAAGTCTGCCCCGTGCGAATACGTTCAAGAGGATCCGTGAAGAAAGTGACGCTGCGGTTCGTTTAACAAAACCAGTAGTAGGAGAGTCGAGGAACTCACTTATCCACCACAGGCCGAAACAGCTCAGGGATCGAGTCCAAATAGGTTCGGATGTCTGCAGCTGGGACTTTCCTGAGACATGATAACCGGGCCGCCCCAACTTCATTCCCGCACTTCAAAGCAGAGGCGAAGCTGTTGAAAGTCGAGAAGTCCGTGTCCGACGGCTGCGAGACTTGTGGACCAGAAAACATGATTGCTGCGCGGAAGGGGGCTGTTCCGGGTCCATGGCGTACATAGGCGGCACTTGTGGATAACGCGCCGGCCGACTGGCCCTGAAAAGTGGGTTAGCGGTTGTTACGAGGGCATACTGCTGCAACGCACCATCAAGGTGACCTTACTTGGGTCGCCTCCAAACTGGGCTATATTCTGCTGAACCCATTGCATCGCCAGCTCTGGAATTACTCAGATTCAACACTCCTCCAAACAACCAGCCGAAGACAGACCTTGGTCGAGGAACCCGAGGTTGTTCTCCGCAAGAGCCAAGTCGGGGCTTCCGGGGAATCCGAAGACGTTGGTGCGGTAGTTGAACGAGACGAGAATAACGCTTTGATTTTGCGCGAAGTAGGTCCCATCGTACATCGGAATGGAGCCAGTCCCGAATGAGAGTCCTCTGCGTTCTTCGTCAATGAAAGGAACGAAAATAGAACAGCTCAGCGCACCCTCCGTAGATCCAGAGCACAACAGGAAGACCCTGCCCAGCTGGCGAAGGCGCCCATACGTTCCTTGAGCTCGATGAGTAACAGAAACCCCGACGAAGTCCGCAGTGCACGTACAAAAATAAGCAATCCTCCGACTCTGCTGGTGGATCTGAAGGATTGTTGAAGATTTTCTGGTCAAGCGAGGCCAGCGCCCCGTTGAACTGCTGTACGCATGCAGGAGGCAGCGTAGACGCGTTTTGGACGCTGGTCGACGTGAACGCGACCGGTGGTTCCCAACGGACTGGGGGTTGGCCGAAGCGCTGCGAGCAAAATGGCCGTCAACGCCGCGTCGCCACAATAATCCTGCTCTGAGCAACGCACCACGCCCTTGAAGGACATAACTGGAGAAGATCCTTGTCAGTGCGCCCGATGCTTTGAGTCAAGGCTGAGCAAGCGCACCTGTGCCATCGACGACGCCTTGGAGCAAGCCCGACGTGGTGTTAACGGTCACCGTCGCTGCCCAGCAGAGGCGGAGGGGAAGAAGGGGAAATAGCGCCGCGTATATGCGAACCATGCAAGTTGCGGCCAAGAAGCATCCTGACGAGCATGGCGGTTATTCATAGCACACCAGCAACGCGTCGGTGCAGCACTGGTTGCTCGAGAAGCACCTGAATTGGTATCAGCGCCGTCAAGACGTCGATCCAAACGCGTTTAGAAGAAGGCGTACGGGTGTCGGCCAGAGACTTTGAGAGGGTCATGGTCGGCGTCGTTGGCCTGGCCTGAGAGCCTCTTGCCCAAAACTCCCATGGCGACGCGCTTTTCGTCCCAACTCCACACAAATTACGTGCCCTCCGACAAAGAACGGGCTGAAATTAGGCATCTCCTCGTCGAACCGCGCGTTCGACTGCGCGAAATCGAGAAACAAATCGAAGAACTTGAAGCAGAACGAGCCAAGCTCTCGACCCACATTGACGCCCACGAGGCGCTTATTTCGCCTATGCGCAGACTGCCCGAAGACGTCCTCCAAGAGATATTCCTCCGATGTCTTCCTTCGCACCGCAACCCAGCCATGAGCTCTCTCGAGGCGCCGATTTTATTGGGTCGCATCTGCCGCGAATGGCGCATGCTGGCGTTTGCAACGCCAGCACTCTGGGCGCGCGTTCATATCGTCGAACCAGTTGGTTGTCACCGATCTGCTGAACGGTCCACCGCGTCTCGGACCGCTGAAATCCTGCAGTTTGTCGAAGCAGCGCGCGGATGGTTGGAGCGATCCGGCCGCTGTCCCTTGTCCATCTCGTTTGAACATGAACGCGGCGACGACTTTATCGCGGCGGACGAGTTCGACGGCCCATCGGCACTTCTCCAGCTGGTTCTGCAACATTCTTTTCACTGGCAGAGCATAGAACTGTCGTTCCCGCACCTCAGCCGTGGCCATTCTGAGCGCAATACGCTCAAGGAGTTGGTCAAGTTGGATCCATCCGGTGTCCCCATGCTGAAGAGCTTTCGTCTCGAGAGAGCAGACTGGAACTCCGTCAGCGAAGATTTCCAATGGGAATCCATTCGACTTCTCCATGCCACTCATCTTGAACGCTTGAGGCTCGCGTTTCGCGGGTCTTTTGGCGATATCAAGATGCTTCCGGTCCATTGGGAACACCTTGTATCTCTCGACATCTCACTCTCAAACGGCCCACAACAACAAGGGTCTTCCCTCGAGATTTTGCCGATCCTCAACTCCTGCTCGGCTCTACAAACGCTCCGGCTTGAACAATGGACGCAGCTTGTTCCGGTGGGTCTGTTTGCTCCTGCTCCTGCGGCACCACAGACCACTGTAGCACTGTGTCCCAAGCTAAAGAGCTTGGAAATATCCCACTCTCCTCAACTCCTCTCGTACATTTCATGCCCGCAATTGCGCGAGCTGGATCTTGTTGGTCATTGGTTCGAGTATTCCGGGAACCCGAACAACGCGCCAGATACCGAGCAGCTGCTCCAAGTCATGCCCACCTATGGGCTGCTTGAGAAATTCCGCTACTCGGTCGTTCGCTCCGGGGCTCACCCAACTCTTGCAGCGGTGCTCGAGGAGCTCCCGCCCACGCTGAAAGAGCTCGAAATCTTCGAGAATCCAACCGATCCACAGATAACCGACGAGCTCATCACGCTTCTCGCAACTCGTACGCGCTGTCCACAATTGGAACGGCTGACTGTGCGCGGATGCGCGCTGCTGTCGGTTGACGGGATTATCGCGTTTCTCAACTCTCAAAACCCTCATGGTGCTGGTCCCTTTCGCCATCTACAGGTGCACTACACAGTGGAGCCGGAGGTGAAATTGGAACAGTTCAAAGCGCGCGTCCGAGCGTTTACCGACGCGGGGATTACAATTACTTTCACAGCCGCAGGCAATGGACGATTACAGTTTGCTCCGTTTCAGGGTCTGTCATTAACTCGCGCCGAGTCGAGGATTGTATATCCGCCGTGGTCTCCTGAAGACGGGGAGGGAATGATCATGAGGGCATACTGGAGAAACAGTAGCTACAGAATCGCGGAAGAAAATGTACGATACGACCCAAATGTAGATCAGAAAAAGCACGTGATCCTGAATCCTGTTCTCCACAGCTTTCATGTCGTCGCGTTTTTCGCGGTACCTACACACCAACTACGCTCCAACGGATGATGACCAGGAAGAAATAAAGACTCTACTCGTCGAACCCCGCGTACAACTGCGCAAAATCGAGAAACAAATCGAGGAGCTCCAAGCGGAGCGGGACAAGATCGCAACCCACATTGAAGCGCATGAAGCGCTTCTATCGCCCATGCGACGCTTACCGGGGGATATCCTGCAAGAAATATTCCTCCAGTGCATACCGAAGGGTCGAAACCCGGCCATGAGCGCTCGCGAAGCGCCAATCTTGTTGGGTCGCATCTGCCACGAGTGGCGCGTTTTGGCGTTTGCGACACCAGCGCTTTGGGCGCGACTGCATGTTGTCGAACCATTCTCCAGCTATCTGTCGCCTGTTCCATCCTTTGCGGCCCGCAAGGCGAAGCTCACGCAGCGCTTGGACGCAGCTCGAGCGTGGCTGGATCGCTCTGGCCAGTGTCCGCTCTCGATATCTTTCCAGCAAGACGGGGACCACAGCCTCAGGAGTCTGCCCGGCGACGCAGCTCTGCCACTGGATGAGGATTCCGAGTTGAGAATGGTTCTGCTCCGTCTGGTCATCAAGTATGCTTCTCGATGGGAGCACATCGACATGACGCTCCCCATCGTCGAGCACGCCGGCACAGCGCTGAGCGCCATGGCTCTACTCAAAGCTGAGGACGTGCCACAACTGGCGAGTTGCCGGATCAAGTCTTCGCTTTGGGCGTCTGGCGACGACATTCCTTGGGAATCCCTCCAGCTGCTTCACCAGCCGCAGTTGAGGCGCCTTTCGATCGGCTTTTGTGGCTCGCTTTCGCATTTCAACAAACTTCGAGTCCACTGGAATCGACTCGTCGAGCTGGAGCTGTCCGAAGTGTCACATTCGTGGATCTCCCCTAGCGAGGTTTTGGAGGTGCTGGATAAATGCTCTGCGCTCAGAGTGTGCAAATTGGCGCTTCCGGATTCACGTTTGGCACTTCCTCCGCCAGGCGCTGGGCCTCAAACATTCCCAACCTCTATCGTCTGCTGCCCCGAGCTGAGGAGTTTGCAGCTCTCGGGCACATTCAAGCTGTTAACGCTTCTGGACTGTCCCCAACTACAAACCTTGGACGTCGGTGGTCGCCCGGCACGCTTTGGGCCGCCGGAGCTCTCTGCGCATCCGCCCAACAGAGAAATACTGGAACCAATCATCTCATCGACAGCGTCCCTAGAAACGTTCCGCTACCGCGTAGCCAATCCCAGCGAGCCTGAGAGCGAGCTGAAGCAGGTCCTGGAGCTTTTACCGTCGACTCTGCGGGAACTCGAAATACTGGACAATTCTTCTCGTCCTCAGGTCGACGACGAGCTGGTATCGAGCCTTGCAACCCAAGGCCGCTTCCCTCATCTCGAAGACCTACTGCTACGCAACTGCGAGTTTCTGTCTACCGACGGAATCGTCGGATTTCTGTGCAAGATAGAAGAGCAGCAACCGTGTTCTTTCAAGCATCTCACGGTACAGTATGGCACACCGCCGGAGGATTCGGATACTCTCCGAGTTCGTGTCCAACCTTTTATCGATGCGGGTATCTTGGTCAACGTGAGGTATCTGCCTCCGCTGGGGCAGTTCTCGCCATTCCATGGGCTAAAGTTGACGAACGCGGAGGTTACGCGTTTCTTCTGGAGCACGCCGGATGAACAACCCGAGAATGAGTTACACGACTATTACGAGTAGCTACACCCGTACCGATCTCAGAATCCTTTACATGTGCAGGCAACTTACACGATACGTCGCGCGGGAGCAGGTGAGCAGCGGTCTGGACGCGCCGAATGTGGAGCAAAGAGACGCGAAATCCGACGTGACTAAATGCAAGTTGATCGGCGCGTCTGCTTCTCTCCCTCATGTCCGTTTCGCCGTTCGCGGCGAAACTGGGCTCAAACTACGTTCCATGCGATGAAGAACTAGAGCAGCTCAGAGCGTACATCCGAGAACCGCTCTGCAGGCTTGCGGCACTTGAAGATCGGATGGCCGCGCTACGAGCGCAGCTGGATTTGCTGACCAGCCAACGCGACGCGCTCAAAGCCACCATCGACGAACATAAGGCGCTTCTCTCGCCGATGCGGCGCGTGCCCGAGGACATTCTGCGGGAGGTCTTCGAGTACTGTCTTGCCGCAGAGCCCGTGGTGCTCATCGACGCGCGGCGGGCGCCGATGCTGCTCACGCATGTCTGCGCGCATTGGAGACATCTTGCGCACGCGATGCCGTCGCTTTGGGGCGCGGTGCATATACCGGGGTCCACGTTCTCGCAGCCGGGCGGGATCGGCGGCATGCTCAAGTTCAATTCGGCCATCGTGGGCGGTTGGTTGGCGCGGACGAAGGATACCACACAGCCGATGTCGTTGTCGATGTCGTTTCGGAGCCTCAACCAGACGCTGGGGATTGTGTTGCAAGATACGTTTCCGCGCTTGCGGAGGCTTGAACTCACACTCGAATCCGGGGATAACCTTTACATGCAGCCGTTTCTGCGGCAGAAACCGAAAGATCTGCCGCGGTTGGAGGTCCTCAAGATCGACAGCAAGGAGGATAGTGGGCCACACTTTTGGCCCGGCGTCGAGCTTCTCAGTCTACCGACGCTGCGGTCCGTATCTCTACGGATACGCGTCGACCCAATGAGACTTCCACTTCCCTGGAACGACCTACTCGAGCTGAATCTACGCTGTTTCTTCAGCGCGACAACGATGCCTGCGGTGTTCGTTGGCGGTCTTTCCGTTGCCGACTCGCTCGACGTCGTACGTCGATGTCCTCGACTACGAAAGTGTTCATTCCAAATCACCCGCGGAGGTCAATTCCAGCAACGACCAGCCGTGCATACCACCGAGCTGCGAGATCTTGCGCTATCCGACGCGATCTTCCTTCCACAGTTCTTGGAACGCCTCGACGCACCATCTCTGGAACGCCTCGAGCTCGCACCGAAAGCAGGGCGCGAAAATGACGACCGCATCGCGTTCCTCCGAGCGTTGCAGCCTCATACAGCGCATCTCACGGCGGTGGACTTCGTGGTGACGCTGTTCAACACCCAGACGCTCACCGCACTCCTCTCGATGGTGCCCCTACTCCGCTGCTTAACCCTACGAGCGGGCCAGGCGAACCCCGACGGCGTCATCTCGCGGGAAGAGATCCTTGACAACAGCGTCCTCGGCAGCCTAACGCCCATGGCATTTTCCGACGCGAGCGTTTACTGCCCGTTCCTCACACACGTCGAGTTCTTCTCGTGTGCGATGTTCTCCGACTGGAAACTCCTCGAGTTCATCCGGGCGCGGATGACCTCGCAGGCAGCGACTTTGCCGATGTTGTGTTCGGTGGTCGTGTGCTTCGAGCGGCCCAGGTACAAGGATATCTTACCGGCTGTGGCGGACCATATGAAGGCGGGGTTGAAGTTACGGTTGGAGTATACACAGGCTGTGGTGTGGAGGTACGATCCTCGTGCGGGTCTTTGCGAGCTGTAGTGCGCATGGTTGGACGGTTTCTTCTTCGGGTTAATGGAGAACATCGGGATGGCCGAGACGAGTTTCCGTTGCGATGGGTGGGCTAAATCTCCGCTGCGGGATCTTGAATTTGAGCTGTTGGGTTTTAGGTCGAACGCATCCTTGAGAGCACTCGCAAGAGGCGGTTGATCCCCAAGGCAACAACTTGAACTTTTTCGCGTTTCAAAATTAGCTCGTCCTCTGAGCGTTCTTTGCGAGTTTTGGAAGGGTATTCCTTGGCTCAGAATCCTTCGCCCTCATCTTACTTTCGGCCTTTCTCGATCGTTCCCTCGCTTGTCCCCTCGGCGTGTGTCCGGTCGTTTGTCAACTGTCGCGATGACGGGCAGTCCCTGAAAAGCGTGATCGGCTCTAACGTCTCTTGGTTCTGTCCCTCTCCCTCGCTCCGTTCCCCGCCCCCGCGCCTCGTCGCCGACCGCCTAAAACCCTCAAAATGTTGGCCATGGCTAAGCTCGGGTGCGTTAACCGCGTCCCGATCCCGAAATAGCCCGCTAACTTTCTTGACCCTACCCAGTGCCTTCCTCGCCCTCGCGGCTCCCTTCACCTCTGCTCTCGAAATCACCTCCATTACGGGCAACTTTGTCATTGGCGGGGTCATCGTCGTAAACTGGACCACGAATGCCGCCACCGACCCGTCCGTGCTTGCGGTTATTCTGGCTGTCATCCCTGGCTCAAGGTTTTCTTGTCTAGGTCGTCGTTCTCGATCGAGATGCTCAACCCGACCTTCGTGCGTTTCTCTCCGGCGACTACTCCGAGCAAAGGGTAATAATAAACTCCACAGAACAACCAGTATGCGCTCGGGAACAACGTTCCGACTTCGGACATGAGCAAGTCCATAGAGATGCCGGTGGTGGTCCTTGGGTACGTTCTCCCCGTCCGGCACATTGCCCTATCGACTGACTTTGCTTCTTCAGCCAGGGCAATTACCAGATCGAGTTTATCGACATTGAAAACATCAATACCGTCTTCACTATCAGCGACAACTTCACCATTGGCGCGGAGAACACCACTACGACCAATTCGGTTGGTGGTAAGACGATCAAGACAACGGCGACGCCCATCTCGACGCCGTCGACGACTTCGGCTCCGTGAGTTTATTATCCCATTTACTGTCTTCGGTTATGGTGGGCGATGATACGCGGTGCCTCGCGTCGTATGCTTCCATTCCGCCTCCGCGTCTTTCGACCTTCTTTGCCAACGCATCCGACGCTAACTTTCTTTCATGCAGCGCGACCACCGCCGCAACGACTACTCCCCTCGACGGTAACTCGACCCCCGCCGACACGACTCCCGCTGCGACCTCTTCGTCGCCAGCAACGTCTTCACCGGCAGGCTCGAGCGCCGGCATGCCCTTTGCTGTTGCCAGCTACTTCGCAGGCAGCGCTCCCGGTGCGATTCTTGCGCTGGTTGGGCTTGTGGCTGGTGCATTGGCCCTCTAATCAGTGGCGAGAGTCGTTGTTCTTGCGTGTACTATGGTTGAAGAACTCTTGGATACGTCCATCCGCGCTGTTGTTGTTTACCCTTGCGCCCGCTCTGCCTATATCTTGTCAGAAGATACACACTGTCTTTTATATCAATCACTTTCTTTTCTCTCTCCGTCCTCGTGTGAGTGTAGTCCGGAGGTTTTGGAGCGTTACAGAAAGAGTAGCTGGATGGGGAGCACTATGGGACCCTCTTTCACAAGAATGCGCTTCTTCTTCTCGGGCCAGTACAACGAAAGCAATTAGATTAAGCAAAGCATCGAATCCAAAATACGCAAGCATCTGTCACCGACCAGATAATATCCTCTCCACCTCCATCTTCAGTCGGCTGCGCGCGGCGCTGCCCTCTCCCGACGGCCCTCCAATGAGTTTCTTCTTGTCGCCGTCGCTGCCGAACCCAACCGTGGCGCCGAGGTACATAAGCTCCAGCATCTTGACCCACTGGTGGCCCCATATTTGGAGCGCGTACGAGCCGAGGACGTCAAGGGCGGCTTTACGAAACACAATCAGTAGACGAAAAAATACAAGAGGAAGAAAGGACACGTACTATAGATGAGCTGCGCTGCAACGGGGCTCTCCAACAGCCTCTCGTTACCCAGCAGTCTTGCAAACCACACCCACACGCGGGGCATTTGGAACATCGAGTTGATTGGGCGCGCGGCATTCGGTGGTATACGCAAGACAGCGAAATACACACGCATGCATCCCGCGATGCGTTGCATGTATTCGGCGAGGGGCTCGCGCGCGACGCCATCCTCGACGCTGCGACGGTATCCTAGTGCCTTTGCCCGGGCGGTTTCGTCGGGCCAGGGCTGGCCGGTGACGTCTGTTGTGGGGAGCATACACGGGATGGCCCAGGGCCCGCAACGCTGTGCGAGACGCGCGAAGAGGACTTCGGGGAAGGATGGGAGCCCGCCGTCGAGTAGCGCCGCGGTGAGCTGTGCAAGCGGGATCGCGGCTTTCTTCTCGGCGGTGACTTCTGTTTCGGCTTGTAGGAGGATGGCCTTTGCGAGCGAGGAGCAGAGACCGGTGTAGAGCATTGGCGGATGGGGTGAGGTCGGGACCATGATTTGGGATTGGATGAATAACGTCTGGAAATAATCAGCAAAAGAAATGGTGGAGAAAACCACTCACGATATCGCGGATGGCATTCGCGTCGTTCGTGAGCTGCCCGATCTTGGGTGTAATTTTGCGACGATATTCACCCCATGCAGACCGTCGTACTTTCTCCGCCTTTATGGGCTTCATGGTCTCGTTCTTGACGGTCTGCAGAAGATTAACACGGATACAAAACTCGAAGGGAACACATACCAGCAGGATCTGTCGCGCTGTCCTCCAATCGTCCTCTGCAGTGGTCAAGCCAATGGCCTTTCGGCCATCTGCCTCTGCCGCCAATCGCGCATTCCTCTCCTGGTCCTGTTGTGCCTGCCTCTGTTCCTCTTCCACTCGCAGTCTTTCCTTCTCCTCCGCGGCGCGTTTCTGCGCTTCCTCCTCCGCCTTCTTCTTGTCCTCTTCCGCCTTCCGCCTTGCTTCTTCCTCTGCCCGTTTCTTCTCCTGCTCCTCACGCGCCTTCCGCTCCGCTTCGACCTTTGCGTTGACCTTGTCCTCTTCGACCTTGATCCCCGCGTCAATACGCGCCCAAAGCGCCCGGTCACGTTCCTGCCACCCGCGTTTCAGCGTGTCCTCCTCTTTCTGCTGCTGGATCTTCAGCGAGCTGAGCATGCTCTCGACCTCGGCGACTTGACGCGTGTGGATTGCGGCTAGCCGTCGATCCTCCTGCGCCTGCGCCTTGTCGCGGTCGCTGAGCAGCTGGGCTTGCATCGCGGCGTGGTCTTTGCGTGCGACGCGCTAAATGGACATCAATGTGAGCTTTTTGAGGGCGTTTTTGGAGGTGTGGCACGCACGAATGCATCCTTGCGCGTCTGTTTCTCCCATTCTTCGTACGGGTCATGATGTCGTGTTCGTAGCCGAATCGCAGCGAGGGTTTCCTCGATCTGCCGTTGCTCTGGCGTGGGTTTGGTTCTTGGTGGTCGTACTTGGACGGGGCGCTCGGGTTCGTCGGATTCTGAGTCGTATACGAGGTTATTCTCGTCGTCGTCTTGGGAAACGTCCGAGTCAGAGGACTCGACAAGGCTGAGTCCGTATGTTGACCGGCCCTTGGTTGGTTGGGCTTGTCTATTGTGCTGTTAGGGTGGATTCGGGTGAGTCGTGTGGACGACGGACTGCCTGACAGGTGAGGGAGATAAAGAGCGGGGGACGCTGTAGCGCATGGGTAGTTGTGGTGGAGAGGAACAAGCAACGGCCTGTGATCAAAACACGCTTTCGCTTAGACTGCGACCGTCAACTCATGAAGCTCCCGCTTCTACGCGTCCTCGCGACGCTTGCGGCTTCGTCCGCCGTCGCTGCTAGTGGCTTTGACGAGATCAGGCTGCTTGGCGCGCAGGCGGTTAATCTCTGGAAACTCGACAACGCGGCCGTTGCTGCGAAGCCGAAATTCAGGTTCACGGTCCAGGATGGCGAGAACTTCGCTCCTCAGGATGAAGACGACGAAGACGATGCGGAGGCCGACAAGAAAGCAGGTTTCGAGGCGCAGTGGTTCACGCAGCCGCTCGACCACTTTGACGAGTCGGTGAACAAAACGTGGGAGCAGCGCTACTGGGTCAACACGCGCCATTATAAGCCGGGCAATGCGACGCCAGTATTTGTGTTGGATGGTGGGGAGACGAGCGGAATGGTGAGTACGAGCGTACGCGTTTACAGGATTGGTGCCTGATATTTTGTAGAATCGCATCACATTCCTGGACACTGGTGCGTCCGCCCTTGGTCTGCGCTTCATTTCTGACGACGAGCAGGGATTATGGATATTCTGGCACGCAACACCGGTGGTATTGGCATCGTTTTGGAGCACAGATACTACGGTGGGCGCGGCCCGGTCGCTTATCTTTTCGCCGCACTCAAGACCGTGCAGGCAAATCCGTCCCTGTCCCTGACTTTACGACGGACAACCTCCGCTGGCTGGACAATGCGCAGTCGGCGCAGGACAGCGCGAACTTCATGGCTAATGTTCGCTTCGCTGGCGTTGATGAAGACTTGACCGCTCCGAACACGCCTTGGATCTACTATGGCGTGCGTTTTATTCGTTTCTTGCTCGCTTTAGTGACTAACTGAGTCACGTATAGGGCTCGTACGCTGGTGCTCGCGCGGCTCATATGAAGATCCTCTACCCCGAGCTCGTGTATGGCGCCATTGCATCTAGTGGTACGCGTTCTTGCTTTCCTTCCATTACGCGCTGCTGAGAACGTTTACTTAGGCGTCACCCACGCGTCGATTCTGAACTGGGAATACATGGACCTCATCCGCACCTACGCCGACCCCGTCTGCTCTGCGCACCTGCAAAACGCCATCTCAACTGTTGACAAGCTCCTCGGCACGAAGCTGCGCCGCCCGCTCAAGGCGCTATTCGGGCTCGGGAATCTTACGCACGACGATGATTTCGCGTCTGTATTGGAGGTGCGTTGCGTGTTTCATGCCGCTCATAAATGCTCTTAAACGGGCTTTAGAGCCCAATCAGCGCCTGGCAATCGAAATGCTGGCACCCGGACTTTATCTCGACGCGTTTCGACGACTTTTGCGAGGCGTTGGACAAGCCACCGTTTGGGTCTGGGCTGCAGTCCCTCGCTGAGGTGCCGTACGGTGCTCCCGAACGCAGTATTTCTTTGCCAGACGGGTTGACGGTGGATTTGACGATCCTCAACTATGCTGGTTATGTCAAGAAGGTTTGGATTCTTGCTTTCTTGCGTATGGAAAGAGGCTGATGAGATGTAGAACGTCGTGGCGCGGTGCCCCGAGGAGGCGACGTTGGACGAGTGCTTTGGAACGTATGATGCCGCACAGTACCAGGACACGGATTTGAGCCAGACGTGGCGTTTGTGGTTGTTCCAAGTCTGCACGGAGGTGCGCATATTCGGGCTCTCTTTCCAATCTCTCATCGGCACGAACAGTGGGGCTATTTCTTCACCGCGCCTCCGGACCCGACCCTCCCGCGCATAGTCTCACAGTTGATGACGCTCGAGTACCAGTCCAAGATCTGCCGTCAGGCGTTCCCTGCGGGCGAGCACTTCAAGGTTCCGCAGATGCCGAATGTTACCGTGGTGAATGCGTTGGGCGACTTCGGGATCGCTGCGGACCGGCTGGCGATTATTGATGGGGAGATCGACCCGTGGAGGCCTCAGACGCCGCATAGTGACGATGCGTATGGAAGAGAGGATACGGTGATGAGGCCGTTCAAGCTCATTCCTGGTGCGTTTGTTGGTTTTGAGTGGATGTAGCTCATGGTGACTTGTTTCGTAGGCGGTGTGCACCATTGGGACGAGTGGGGTCTCGCCGATATTCGCGAGGAGCCGTATGAGGTTAAGAAGATCCACGAGGAGATGATCTTCTTTGTAAAGGAGTGGTTGAAGGATTGGACGGCGCCTGAAGCGATGTAAGGAACTTGAGTGTAACACTCTCTATTCTGTGTTGCTCTGCAGACGACGAACATTCGCGGTAGCACTAACATGCAATACTAACCTACGTATACTGCCCCATCCATCTAGACCGGAAGTACGAAAAGAAAAGGATGTACGCGTCTCATACTACTCGACTTCCCGAACGAACCTTGGCGGGGCAAGTCCTTGTAGACGCCGTAGACAACGCGAAAAGGCGGGTCTACGTTGGATTAATCTTGCCTCTGGGTTGGAGTGCGCACGATGGTCAGCAGCAGCGCTTGAAGAGCTGCGCGTCGTCCCGATCGCGGCTGCGTCGACCCAGCACCCGAGGGAAGATCCTCAGCGAGAGGACTCGGTGTGAGCGACGTGAGGCATGAACATTCCTCGCAGACAGGCAGGCGGGTGTCTAGACAAGCAAATGGTTGTGCATATGGACGCGACATGACCGTCGAGAGCAAGATGACTGGGGCGCCATCAGCGACTGATGGCTGAGCTCTCGGCCTCGCGACGAGAATCGCTGGCCGTGGCGACGGAGCAGCGGCGAAGGCACGTATCGCTCACAATTTTGTCGCTAATCGCAACGAACGTACGCTCTGGATTGCTCTGGCCACGAAGCGTTGGACTAAAGCTGCGATTTCTGAACTGAGGCAACATTTCTTTGGTGAATTTTGTACCACGAAATTTGGAGGTTGCGGGAGGATATCGTTCCTGAGCTATAGCAGCGTTTTTTTGGCTCAAGTTCTGTGGGTTTCCGCCTTGACGACCGGCGGTAACCCTGCAGCGACCCCGGTGCGCATCCGGCGGTGTGATTGATCTCAACGACCGAAAAGTCAGCTTGTCACCTCCCGCCATGTCCCTCGACGCCGTCGACCACGACTCCCCCGTCCACGACGTCCGCTCGTTTCTCGCGTCTGTGCAAGACGACGACGACGCAGACACGGCGTCCCAACGGTCCATCTCGCTGTCTTCCCCAGCAGCTTCGCCGCGCAATTCCATGTCAAATCGCGCATCGCACCCGTACACACTCGACACGGACCTCAGCTCGGAGCCCGACGACGCGAGCATGTACGCTCACGACGTCCCGCTCGAGAGCCCGAATACCTCCGTGGCCCCGTCCGTCATTGACGAGCCAATGGTCAGCAAGTACCCGCCGTCCCCGCCACGCGACGATACCGCTTCTATCACCTCTGTTGCTTCTGCCTCGTCCAGAAAGGCTCGCCCAGAGTCAATGATCATTCTGCCCGAGGACATGAAACTCATTCTCGGCATTGCCCTCGTCGACTTCAACCACATTGTCGGGCCGAAGATTGAGTGGTCCAAGGGCGAGATTCTGGAGGACGAAGAGGTTGGCAAGATTCTACCCTTTCTCGCGTTGCCGGATGGGGCGCATTTGGTGCGTTGCCGTGTTTGTGGGCCTGCATTCACCTTGACTAATCCCGTAACCAGAGCGCCGAAGATTACTCGTACTTTCATCTCGTACCCAACAGCACCAACCCCACTACCGTCTTCGGCATCTCATGTAACCAGCAAATTGCCGCGTCGGCGCTGCTCAACAAGATGCCCGACGTCACACGGTCTACTGTGCAAAAAGCCGTTGTCGTGCTCGCGTCGAAGCCCATTTTCGGCCCAATACGCGACAAATTGGGTGTGGTCACCACGGCGCTGTTCCAGCAACGCGACTTTACGGACCTCAGCATTCTGGACGACTTTGCGTCGTCCCTCGAGCAGTCGGTCCGCAGCCAGCTGACCGAGAGCGGGCTGTATATTGGCACCAACCTCCGCGAGCTTGTACATACCTTCCGCCAACGGACGCTCGTTCTAGTTAAGGCGCTCATCTTGCAACGAAGGGTGCGTGTAACCTTCAGCGATAGTTTCACACCTAACTTTGCCTTAGATACTGTTTTATGGACACCCCGTCGAACGCCTCTGCACATATCAATACTCTCTCGTATCACTGCTTCCGGGGCTCATGCAAACACTCGACGATTGCGGGTCGCCTCCACTCGCTAGTCGCGCGCCGACGCTTTCCCGACCAACGACCTTGCGGACTTCGGACCGCAAAAGTATGATGGCATACACGGGCCTGCCGCTCGACATATTCGGCAAAGACGCGTTCTTCCAGCCGTATTTGCCGTTGCAGCAACTCGATCTTGCCGCGGGGACCAAGAGCTGGTTGTGCGGGAGCACCAACTCGATTGTCGTTCAGCGCAAAGAGGTGGATATGTTCGTAAATGTAGGTTCCGTATTTCTTTCTACGCTTCGTTGCTGATATTCCTCCAGACGGAGAACGGCATACTCGAGTTCAGGGACCCGAAACTCGAGCGGTTGGTGGGGTTGACGCCAGCGGACCGCAAGTGGATGGATGATATCGTGAAGGATGTCAACGACGGTTGGAGCGACGAGGAGGACCGACCAGTGAATATGACGTGCGTTCTTTGGCTTTTGCTCCGTTTCCAGCTTCATGCTAAGCTTCAAAGTAGTTTCAAGGGCAGCGACGATTACCTGCGGACCAAGTTCGAAGAGTACATTTCCGCGGCTCTCGCATCTGTGAAGTACCGGGACTTCTTGGCCAAGGGACAAGGGAACGGCGTGCTCATTGGTGGAACGGCCAACGATGTCAACTCGATTGACCATTTCAACCCGCTCTGGCTTGCCGAATTCAAGCACACCAACGCCTTTGAGGTCTGGGATAGGACCACGGACCCGTGTCTGTTCGATATCGTCGAGCCGAGGCATCCATGCACCGACCTGCCGTCGGTCGTCGCGGATATTGGGTTGCGGTTGTCGGAGGGCATCCAGGAGTTGAAGCTGGACCAGCAGCTTGCTCCGGCGCGGGAGGCGATGGCGAGGACGATTAGTGCGGGCTCGACGAACCTGTTCAATGCGTTCCAGGGCGTCAAGGAGCGATGGAACACGCAGCGGGAGTCGATTTCCGTTGCGGCGAGCGATGCTGTCAAGCGGGCGAGCACACCGGTCGAGGCGCCACCACCTCCGACGCCACCGCAGACTGCGCGACCGTTGTTGCTTGCGCGGTCGTCGACGATCGACAGCCAAGCGCCTTCTCCTGCACCTCCGCCAAAGGCGAGCTGGGGCTCGTTCTTCTCGTCCAAGCTGTCTTCGTTTTCGAAACGCGATAGTGCGGAGATGCCTACGCCGATCATTACGACGCCGCCCCCAGTCCCAACAGACAGCGAACACGCGACTGCCCCGTCGTTCCTGGGCCGGTTCTCGCCTAGTGGGGTATCGTCACCCAGCGTATTCCCGCCGACGCCATTGGATGTTGCGCCCAAGACAGCCATGCCCGTGTCCAGCGCAACGTTGCATGCGAATGCAATCCCGGCTGGGTCTGTGATCACGCCGACGCAGATGCGGGGGATGTCGATGTTGACGCCGAAGGCCGCGGAGGCACCGAGCTCGAGTTCGTTGGCTGTTCCGGCTGCAGTACCTGTAGCGGCGGTGGCGGTCCCTGTTCCGCCGCCTGCGCCTGTGGTAGAGGAGGAGCAGGTTGCTGCTACTGTGGTGTTGACGGAGGAGCCGGTCGTGCATGAGGAGCCGCAACAGTTCGTATACGAGGAGCCGCAAGAGATCCACGAGGAGCCGCAACATCAAGAGCAACACGAGCAAGAAGAAAACGACGACGACGAGGGGTCGTTCTCTGCGATGGCGTTATGATCACTCGTGGTGTTGTTTCTTCTGGTTCCTCGGTTCGCGGATTTGGATTTTCACTTGCTAGTTTGCTCACGATCACCGGCACGTTCCTTCCCCTTGCATAACCTCACTCTCAACTGTATTTATTTGGCGTTCGCTTGACCTCAGGTTGGCGCCTCACACTCCTGCATGCACGATATCGTTATGTCGCAAGCCTCGTTTGAAACCTTTTATTCTTTGTTATCCTGCGGTGCTGGTTCCGCGTGTGGATGCGGTTACGATTACGATTTACGATACAGCCTGTGTATATAGAGCTTCGAAGTAGGATCGAGACCGTAATGCAAACGATATCCAGGTGCGACACATGATCAACCCAAACCTTTGTCTCGGACCACCACCATGGAGCCCTTCACACCGCTGAAGCTCTACCTCCCTCTCGAAAAGTTTGAGAAATGTGGCAAGTGCGGATCGAAGGAGAGCCTCAAGCTCTGCGCTGCCTGCAACGAGGTACACTTTTCGTCCTTTGGTAAGGAGATCTCAGACACTGCTCAGCAAACGTACTGCTCGGCCGTATGCCAGAAAGACGACTGGAAGAACCATAAGGCTACGTGCGGCAAGACAGACAAGATCCAGCTCGACTCGTTCCACGCTTTTATCGCTGCTCTCTGCGACGCCGCGCATGCCCACAACGCAAAACCGCCGCATCCTGCGGTCCGGCGGCAGATTGTGAACGCGCCGAATCCAGGCAGCCGTCCTGTGGGCTTTCCGGATGGAACTGGAGCGAATCTCGTTATCCTTGGCGAGGAACTAGCGGGCGACCACTTGATTGGTTCGCGGACGTGGTTCCAGCAGGCGTTGACAGACAAGGTGCGGAGCAAGATGCTTCGGAGGATAACGAGGGAAGGGATGGTTCTGCCCATCGTCATGGCCGTTAGTCTTGCGATGCTCACCGAGTTTTACACGACCACTGCTGGACCAGGCAAACGACGAACGCGTCTCGCGTACAAGTCGTCTCCGATCTCGGATTTTGGGATCGTGGCGGGTGAAGCGGATGTCAAACCGCAAGACCGTCTTGCGTACTGGGATATTAGCGACCCGCAGGATATGACGCTCTACCCAGGACAAGACCCAAACGACCATTACTGGCTCTACTTCAAGACGATCCGCGGGGAGACGGTTCTCATCGACTGTGCGATGTTCACGTTCAACATGTGTACCATCGTTAACGTCGAGCCGTACCTCGTCTATCCGATGCCCCCGCTGCAATGGAGCCCCATATACTTCCGCGGTCGGGAATTGGATCAGGCGACTCCGCCGTTGTACAAGAAGGAACGGGTGCGCATGTCGGTCTTGCGCAGCCCCGAACTCCGTCGGCTCGTGGAGACGGACAATCCGCGCGGGTACCACGATCCCGAGGTCGACATCGTTCGTGGGTTCATGAAGAAACTCGCGGGAAGGGAGGTCCTGACGGACTCGGACGAGATCGAGTTTTTGTTCCCTGTGCTCATCCACCAGCGGATCGCGCTTGCGAACCTCATCCGGCAACGTAAATGGGAGAGCTGGCCAAAGAATGGGCCGGAGTTCGCGATCGAGGCGGACCCGCAGGAGGTGATTAGAGCGAATGGGGAGTTGGAGGATGAGGAGGCGTGGGCCAAGTATCTGCGCAAGTTTAAAAAGATCAAGAAGGCTGGTGGAGACAGGGAGGAACTGAACGACGCGTTTCGAAAATGGCAGGCAAAGCAGGACAAGCAGCGGAGGAGCAAGATATGAAATTTCGAGGAAGCAATGGTACTGTACAAATGTTGTAACTTTTAGCGTGTAGTTTCACCTCCAATTCTGTTCATCGTCGTCTATGTACGATTGCGGAAAGATAAGATCATGCTCCCCACGCGCGAGTTCCAAGCCTCGGAATAGCGAGAAGAATCGACCATTTTTAAAGGACGCTTTGATCACCACCTCAATCCCGGCATCCATAAAACCCCGGACCTGCTCTGTGTAGACGTCCAGATCCTCCGGCATGGTCGTGTATTGAGAATGTAGACGGCGAAAACTCGACTCGGGGTTACTATGATCTCCAGGTCCGCACCGAGAGCGCAAAAATGCCGCGATGGCTTTGCTGGACACCAGCTGGCACCTGCGAAGAACGAGCTCCGCTAGTCGAGGGCAGCGCTGACTTGCGCCGAGGTTCGTAATGAGCTCGTCAGTGACCTGTTTCTCTACCCCACTGTCGATTATCTCGAGTGTAGACAAAGTTGGGGGGAGAGCCTCCATCAGCGTTTCCAGCTTCCCGTGCACCTCTGGAATCCCGACATGAAACCTGAGTGTTTGGAGGAGTGGGGCGGTCGAGAAGACGGACCGCAGTTGCTCGACGGTGGGGCCATTTCGAAGAGCCTGAGCATCTTCTGCAGGAAGACGACCGTGACAGCCCGGTGAGCGGTCGACCAGATCGAGATGGCGCAACTGTGGACAGTAGATGAAGGAAAGAATCGCAGATGTGCTGACGAGCTGGAGGTCTCGTAGCTCGGGGCACAGTACCGCGTCTGGCGCCGTAAGTGGAACGTTCGTGTGGCCGCCGGGGCCATCCCATGGAACTGAGTTGACTAGCTTGAGCGTCCGCAATCCAGAGCATTTTTCGAGGACTACGAGGATCTCGGAAGGCGGGATGTCTGCAGTTTGGAGTGCGTATGTGACTTCCAGCGATGTCAGACCAGCCCACTGAGCCGAAACATCAATCAGCTGTGTCCCGGGCGTGTAGATCGGAACCGCGAGATGTTTGAGCGACTGTGCTCGAAGGAGTTGAAGGGAGTCCCAAGGAATCACGTGGTTAGTCGACCAGCTGTTGGTATCGATGGTGAAGGACACGAGGTTAGGGAGGCTCGAAGGCGTCAACTGGGCCACCGTGTTGAATATGTGCAGTTCAGAGCCTTCTGGCGCGAACGGATCGTAAAACGGGAACATGAGCCGGATAGTTTGCCACCGTGAAGAGTACCGCATGATGAGTTGGAGCAGCTCGGAATCAGAGCGCAGGGATGGATCGCGGCGCGCGGGGTGTTCGTCGCATTCGTGATAGAACGAGATAGCCAACGGGTGACGACCAGAGCGATCAAGCCAGGTTCGGGTCGCCTCCGTCCGCTGCTGGGTCTTGAGCTTGAAGAGATCCAGAGACGGAAGGGATGGCCACGAGGACGGGACGGGCACCGCGATATGGATGCGTGCCCACATTGCTGACGTGTCCAAGACCAAAACCCGCCAATCCCGACAAACGTGAGTCAGCTGCATCGGCGCATCGAACGCGCTCATGGCGGGATTGCGATCTTTGGGGAGACACCGCATGAATATTTCCCGCAGCACATCTGCTGGGAGCCGTCGCATGGGGGATATGAGCGCCTCGTGGGCGCTAATGTGGGCTAAGAGCTTCGTCCGTTCTGCTTGCAGCTCCTCGATGTTTTTCTCGAGTTGGCGGAGCCGTTCCCGTGGCCCTGCGAGTAGGTCGTTTATTTCAAGCCGTTCGTCGTCGGTGGCGACGTAGTTGGTGTGTAGCTGGGCCGAAAAACGCGTCGACATCACCGTGTGTGGTCAACTCGTGAGTCACTGTTGAGTGTATTATATAACAGCACACTAGACTAGCACCCCGACCTTCGTGCTGGCTTACAATTTGGGTTCCTTCTCGTCGCTATCATTGGCTTTGCCCTCCGCTTCTGCCTGCTCTCCCTTCTGTACAACATCGCCCTCTTTCTCATCGAGTTTCAACTGTTGCGCAATCGCGTCCGTTATCGCACCGACAAGATCCTCGGCCTTTGCCTCAAGCTCGTCGCGCTTCTTCTCCGCGTCCTTCTTGGAGCCATCTTCCTTTATCTCCGTCTCGACCCAAAGATCCATCAACTCGTCCTCCCAGCCCAACGCTGCACACAGCTGCAACACGACCTCATCGCACTTGCCCAACAACACCGTGTCCTTCGGGCGCCTCCCAATCCCACCAACACGGTCGAGGTTGATCAACACGCGCGGGCAGTTCGGGCCAGTGCGCTCCGCGAGCCCGGCAAACGGGTGCACCGTCATCGACGTGCCCATAACGATGAGCAGGTCTGCCTGGGCCACCATCGGTATGGCGCGGATGAACTCGTCCGGCAGGCTCTCCCCGAAGAACACGATGTCGGGCTTGATGAGCCCGCCGCAGCGCGCCTCCTCGCAGTGCGGGGTCTCCTTGGCGAGGACCTTGGCGTGCATCTTTTCGGAATCGTAGACGTGCCCGCAGTCGATGCAGCGCTGCGTCGCGAAGCTCCCGTGCGCTTCGATGATCTTGTCCGAGGGGACGCCGGCGCGCCGTTCGAGCGTGTCGATGTTTTGTGTGAAGCACATGTGGAGGAGGTCGTGCTTTGCGAGGAGGCGGATGAACGAGTGTGTGATGGTCGGCCGGAATTTGCCGGGGTAGAGTTCTTGCGCGAGGGTGTAAACTGCCATTGTGAGCACACATATCTGCATTCCAGGGACCACGACGAACAAGGAACGGGATTCTTGCGGAAGAAATTGATCTCGAAGACGGCTTCGGGGTACGGGAGTCGTAGTCGCGCGAGATTCGCCTGTGAGTACGGATAAGCAAAAGGACGTCTCATTGGGTGCGTAGAGCATACATAGAGACCTGGATAGAGAGATCAGCGGAAGTTCTCGTAGAGAGCACGATTTCGCACCTGTTTCCGGGGACCGGAAATCCGGGATGCCTGCAGAAGTGCTAACGCCTACATGAGCCGGATTAGCACGGACGTGGCGGAGGTTGAGTGGTATGTTCCACCTGCTCCGAGCTGCAGCAGAGCAAAAACGATTCAGTAGGTGCTCCAGCCGCCGCAACGTACACACCAAGAGGACGATCTTGGTGCACTTGTCCGAGGCTATGAAGTCGGCTAGCTTGCGGATTTGCGGGTTTGCCGTGGTGTCCGACATGGTGGATAGAGACAGCCTTGCTGGCGGGCGTTTAAGAGGGCATTCGAGGAGATGCTGTACGATGACAAGCGCTGAAATCGGTGACGCAGTATGATTCCGTCCGGATCATTCGGCATACTACTCTGATCTGATCCGAAGATAATGACGGACGATTTTTTTTAAGCGTTTGACATAATGCAATTCAGACTGCAGTACGCATACTAAACAACATCCGCTGGGTTCGAAATTCACTGGGAGAAAATAGACCAGTAAATGTCGCAAAAATCCAATTTTACTTCCAAGCGTGAAACTGCACTTCAAGTATCTATAAGCCACTTATAAGTGCTATAAGTGGCTATAAGACCCCCTACTTATAAGCCTGGCTCAGAGATTATTTGCAATTATTGCAGCTTATAAGCGCTTATAAGGGGTGTATAATCACTTAAAGTGCAGTTTCGCACTTGTAAGTGAAATTGGATTTTTGTGACATTATCTGCCGAGAAATTGAGCCGCTTGGGAGGAAATGCCATTACGCACACTATTAGCCAGTGTGGGACTCCTGCTAAGGTGTTCCTATCCTACACCTGTTTTTAAGGGCAGTATACCCACTAAAACCCTCCTCTCGTTGATCCAGTCATCTGGCAGAGAGTCTCCATCCAGCAATAGCCCAATCCAAGTGTTCAGAACAACCTGGCGGTCAAGAGCAAGTGGGCCAAATTTAAGTTTATCAGTTAGGATCTCAGGCTGCTCTCGTCTTAGTATTTAATTTAGTTCATTAATAAAGGTGTTGTGAATCTGTTTAATCAAGAACACCTTATCTGGATTTCTGATGCGCCATTCAACTCTCATATTCCAGAGTGTATACCATGCTTGTCTCAAAAAGTGCAAATGGTCTATGGGGGCCTATAGTCAATGTTCAAGATATATGGAAGAGGGGTCATTTTTTTCACATTTCCAGACTTTATAGAAGGGTCTCCACCGGGTTCCATAGGCATCCACAGGCACCATAGATGCCTATGGAAAGCAGTGGAACCCTATGGGGAAAAGTCAGCCTCCATAGAACTTGAACTTTGTCGATGGAGGGCTATAGAGCAATTGCACTTTTTGCGACACTGTTGACACTAGGATCGAAAATAGTCTTTTTTTTCTGAGGCATTAACCTGCCCTTGCTAGTGTGGAACTTAACCAGGTTGCATCCAAGCACAAGTCCCCATGACAATTGGGGCCAGTCTTTGAATTTGAGATACCAAATTTGTTCTACAAGTTCCCAAATTTTTATTCGTTCTACGCAATCACATTCCAGCATGATGTGTTCAAGGGTCTCTGGGACCTTGCATACTGGGCATTCCCCCAGCTTTTCTAGGTATGGTATATGGTTCCAGAATAGACCTACATGGAATGTTTCGTGAAGGCATTAAAACTATAGTCCAACAACTGCACAGATCTGGAATTCGTTTAGACAGACTGGTCCTGGCATTTCCAGTACAAGTCTTTGATCTTCACTGGGAAAGTCATGGTTCTAAACGAATTCCAGATCTGTGCAGTTGTTGGACTATAGTTATTGAAGTCCTCGATTGTTGCTCTTATTCTTTCAACATTTCTGAAGGTTAACTTTCTCATTGGTGTTTCATAGGTTCCCTTAATAACTTTTGTAAACCGTCTTTGTGAGCCTGTTTTGAGAGGAATTCCAGGCAAGTGGAAGAATATATCTGGCTGGTTGTCTATTTCAATCCCATAAATTTATAAAGTGGGTCATCACCTCTAGCAAATGCGGTGAGTCCACAACCTTTGTGAAGTTTATTCTTTCAGTTCGTTCTTTCATCTGTGGTAAATGACAGACGATCTGATTGGTTCGCTTGCATGTTTTCCGTCGCAGAAACCGAATTGCCGACATTGATCCTGGACGGACGTGCGTGTGACAGCCAATAAACGAAGTTCTCTCCACTCAACCCTCACTTCCAACCTCCCAGCGCGGTGGCCACCTCCGCCCTGCGATGGGGTCGCAGGCAGAGCTGCTCCGAATATTCCAGACGTGCGTGTTTCCGTTGGTTTCGATTGTCTGTTCTGCTAACTGTGTCCCCCCCGCGCGCGCGCGCAGGTCGATCCTGGCGGGGACGTGGGTCAATACAGCACTGTACACGCTGGAGCTCGCGTTGTGCGCGGTCAACATCCCGAAATGGCGCCTCAATCGCGTGTTCAGGCTCCTCTTCACCGCCATGCTCATCAACGACGCGTTCGGACTCGCTTTTCTCTACGCCAACGCCATCCAGGATACTCTGGGGACAATCTCCGTAACAGACTGGCCCGTTCGCGCGCTGTTGGTGTCCAGTGTGGTCTCGGCGGACATCGAGCAGTGCTATCTCATCGTGCGTCCGCTTGTTCCGCGTTTGGTCTTTCCCCGAATGAACCTGTGTACTACAGTTCCGCTATTGGAAGGTGTAAGTGCCTGTGGCCTCCCCCGCCGCTCTCTTAACGCCTGTTGACCTTCCCTCGCAGGTCGCACGCGTCGTTCTTCGCCGCCTTCTTGTTAACGCTTAGCGTAACCCACGTACGTCGCCCAAACAGCCCCCGACGTCCCCGATGTTCACGTATTTCCCAGACGTTGATTGCGCTGACGAGCATTGGCGTTATTCAACCTGTCACGGACAAGTGGAGCTTGGTGCGCCGCCGTTGGGGTGGTTTGTTGTTGATAAATGAGCTGCTGACCGCTGCCCCGCTGCCCACAGACAACGTAAGTAATTCGGTCCTGCGAGTTCCCCGTCCCTCCGCTGACGCGCATACTAGGATTGCCGGCGTAGTGTGCACCGTGGAGGATGCGCTGATCGCATTTGCGACGATATGGACCCTGAGCGGGATTAATCCCGTTTGGCGATCGACGCAGAAGTGAGCGGTGTTTGTTTTTTCGTGGTTTTGCATGGTACTCAGTGTTTTCTAGCCTGATACGCGCGGTATGTCTCAATGCGCTGGCCTCTGGTGTGGTTGTCGCGACGGTGACCATCCTGGCGGTATTGCCTGCATTCGTAAATGGACGCGCGCGTTACGGTGGGTGCTTGGTCGCGTTTATTTCCTTCCTAAACTTATATTCCGCTCAGTTCTGAACATATTCTTCGCCTCGATGGGCCGCGTCTACTCTCTAACCGTCATCTTCAACTTTATCCACCGCCGCGCACAACACCAAGCGCACGCTTTCGCCAACTCGCTGCATATTCCGCCCACGGAAGCTATGCCGAGCGCCGGTGGCGTGCCTGTGTCGGTTGTGGTCGGGTCGACTCTCTTCCGTGCGTGTAGTTGTGTTCCTTTATCGTGTTTGTTTACAAGTCTCCCCATAGGCTCGGACATCCACCCGCACCCACCTTCCGAACCGGAAGAAGACGCCGCAGGGAGCCATTTCGATACGTCGACGAAAGACGACTTGGAGTCCGCCGTGACCAGTCCCGTCGAGGGCGACGAAACGACGCGGCTGCCGCTCGTCGTGCTACACCGTGACGCCGAGCAGAGTTCGAGGCGCGCATCCGAGTCTACGCCTTCACGGGTGGTCTCGAACGCGCCATCGAACCCTTCGGTGCCTCTCCTGCCCGACGGATAGGCGCTGTGGGACGTGAACTCTGTTTCCCTGAGGTGCCTGGGAGCTGGTCTTGGGGCCAGCCGAACATCGTGGGATGGACGAGTCCGACGACGCTGTATTATCTTCGTCAATTCCTCGTCGCGAGAGGGAGCGCGCCGACTGCTACATTACACTACCCATAATGACCGTGGATTCCACCCAATATGTTACCTGATCAAGCCTTTTATCCAGCCAAAACATTTTTTCGAGTGATGTGATCATGACCAGATAACTTGACTCTCGACGCGATGACGGACGCGGTCGCGTCCTACGCAAAACTGACATGGACCACGTCGGCCCCACCAACGAGAACAGGCTCTGCAGCGCCAAAGCAGACGCGTTCACGGACGGCCGCGACGAGGACAGGCTCGTCGACGCCCTTGCCCCAACAAACACCAGCGGCGCAACTCGCACAGTTCCTGCCGCAAGGGATCCCCGCAGCGCCCCCAGCGCCGTCCTACCCACCTCCAAACCCCATCCCGACGCAAGTGCAAGCGTACTACTCGAACTATGCCTCGCGCATGCGCACGGGGACTTCTCTGCTCATGCAGCCCCTCCTCAACCAGGCGCAGGCCAGTGGGAGCGGCGGCGGCGGCGGCGGCACGGGGGGCACGACGCGCGCGTCCCGACGCGGTGCAGCGATCAACTACGCCGACCCGGGCTCGGGGGACGACTTGCCTGACGCGGGCGGCGCGGTGGATTCGGAGGATTCGGATTTCGTGAACGATGAAGGGATGCTGCTTGCGGCGTCGACCAGCCGGCCTGCTAAGGCGCCACGTCCGAAGGTGGCTGCTACGGCTGCCGCTGCGGGGATGTCGGTGTTTAACCCGACGACGGGGGCGACGACGTTGCCGCTGCCGCAGTTAGCTCAGTTGCTTAAGCCCGAGAAGGAGGAGCTGGATCAGAGTTATCTTGGGATGGTGCCTCCGCCGCGGTTTGTTACGAGTAGGGCGGTGGGGTTGACCGCGCATTCGTATCTGTGCGTACCCAACAAACTTTTTTGCGCTTTCCAATGACCAACTTGAGTAGGGCCCCGCACTGGTACGTTACCCTAGCCAACAAACCCACCGCGCCAGTCCCCATCCGCGTCGAGCTCGAAACGGAAACACACCGCATCCGCGACTGCTTCGTCTGGGACCTCAACGACAACCTCGTCTCCGTCGACGGCTTCGCGCGCATCTTCTGCCACGACCTCGACCTGCCCCCCGAATCCGCGGACACCGTCGCCAACCAAATCCGCGCGCAGATGGAGGAGCACGAAGCGATCGCGCGCCTCGACATCGCCAACGAGGATTTCGACCAGCTGGAGGGCGACGAGCTGGCAGAGTGTCGCGTCATTCTGAGCATCGACGTGCAGATTGGGAACCACCATCTTGTGGACCACATCGAGTGGGATTTGCTGTCGCCGCTCACGCCCGAGGCGTTTGCGACGACGCTTTGTCGCGATTTGGGGTTGGCGGGCGAGGCGGTTCCGTTGGTGTCGCATGCGGTGCACGAGGAGATCTTGAAGCATAAAAAAGACTGCGTCGAGTGGGGGTTGGTGGATGGTGCTGGGTATGGCTTGCGCGACAAGACCGGGCTGGGGCTGGGGTCGGTGGGGAGGGCTCGTGGTGGGCCGAAGGTGCTGGAGAGTGTTTGGCGCGATTGGCAAGAGGCGGACGAGCTGCGTACGCGGTTTGAGGTGCTCACTGCGGAGGAGGTCGAGAGGAGGGAGGTTGAGCGGGAGCGGGCGAGCAGGCGCATGCGCAGGGAGACGTCCAAGTTCCAGAGTGCACGGACAGGCAGACGCGGACGATGGGGTTAAGGTTCAAATGCAGATTTTCTTGTACAGTGTGTCTCTAGCAGATTGCTTTCTTGTGTGTATACGCATAAATTCACGTGATCCACGATTATACTACTTCAAAGTTCAAAGTCTTCATCGTCCTCTGGTGTGAATCCGTCGTTGCCGTAGATCTGGAAAGCCTCCGCATGCGTCAATCTCAATCCATGATACGGCGAAAACTGGCTCCCTCGACGCGACCCTTTGATCACCACCTTCATTTCCTCGCCGGCCAGAGACTGGAGACGATCTACCTCCAAGTCGTCCACTGGAGTGCTGAAATGCACCTTGAGCCGGCGCAGGGAGCTCGATTGCATCTCCTTCATATTTGCGAGAAACTCGGCAATCCCATCGCTAGACAAGAGTTCGCATTGTCGTAGAGTCAATGTTTCGAGACGAGGAAAGCGGTCCCGCGATCCGATCTTGGCCATGAGCTCGTCGTCAATCTGTGGATGACCAGAGCTTTCCGTTAAATGCAGCCCCACCAACGTCTGCGGCAAAAACTCGAGCAGCGCCGCCAAGTCTGCGTTTTCGGCGGCGTTAAGGACGCGGTAGCGGAACGTTTCGAGGGATGTGGTGGACGAGATGATGTGTCGCAGGTAGTCGTTGTATGGCGGCATGTCGGGCGGTTCGTGGATGATCGTACCGGGCGAACGGCTGCCGACGCTCAAGTGCTGCAGTTGCGGGCAGGTCATTCGCGAGAGGAGCGCAAAGGTGCCCGAGAACTCCAAGCTTCTCAGCTCGGGACAAATCGTCGAGGTGAGGGGGAGGAGGGTCGCGGCTGCGGCGCCAAATGCCAGAGTCGAGTCTGGGATCTCGAGCGTGCACGACCGCAGCCCGGTGCATTTGTCGAGCACGCCAAGGACCCCAGCGGGGGAAATGTCCGCATGCGTGACCTCGGATAGGTCGAGCGTCGTGAGGCGCTCCCAACTGACGGGAAGTTTGTGGAGATGCGAGATGGAGCCGCAAAAGCCGACCGCCAGACGTGTCAACTGAGAAGCGCGAAGCAGTTCGAGCGAGTCCCAGGCGGTGTTGTCACCGCTTGACCAGACGGTGGCTTTGAGGCGGAAGCTCTTCAGGATTGGCACGTCCGCCCCGGTGAGCTGGTTGAGAGCCTCGAATGCCGGCAGGGCGTCGTCCTCGAGGATAGGTAAAGCCAGGTCCACCTTCTCCCATCGGGCCGCATAGCGGAGGATGAGGCGCAATAACATCATTTTGGGATCAGGATCTTCGTGAGTAGGCTCCTCGTTCATGTGTACTGGCAAGATGCTGCTGTCTGCATCCTGGTGAAATGAGATCGACAGCGGGTGCTCGTTCGCACGGTCAAGCCAAGCACGAGCCGCGTCAGCCCGTTGCTGGAGCTTGGCTCTGCGGACGGCGATAGATGTTACGGGAATCATGTAGGACGTGAATGGTTCGGCAATGTGCAGTCGCGCCCACAGCGCTGGCGTCGCGAGCGCCAGATTGCGCCAATGACGACAAATCCGGCCGAGTAGGACTGGCGCTTCCAAAGAGCACATAGCTGGATTGCGCTCCCGAGGAAGACATTGGACGAATATCTCTTGAAGGAGTTCCGCTGGAAGTCGTCGCATGGGCGAAATAAGAGCCTCGTATGCGTGGATGTCGGTCGAGAGCTTAGCTCGCTCGGCTTGCAATTCTTCGATTTGTTTCTCGATTTCGTGCAATCGGGAGCGTGGCGCGACGAGTAGGCCTTGGATTTCAACCCGTTCTCCGTCGGTAGGGACATAGTTCGTATGCAGCTGGGACGCAAAGTGCGACGACATGAAAGCTGTGGACAAGTCCCGCCGGGTCACGTGAACTTGGCCAACCTTGCCTTCGAATCATGTCCTCTCCGTTTTCTGCACATCTAAGCACAAACTACAGACCCACAGACGACGATCGGGAAGGAATAGACAACTTCCTCGTCGAGCCACGAGCACGTCTCCGCGAAATCGACGAACAAATCGAAAAACTACGAACGGAGCGAGCAGACATTACAGCCCAAATTCAAGCACACGAAGCATTGAAATCACCCATACGTCGTCTTCCGGATGACTTGCTGCAGGAAATATTCCTTCACTGCCTTCCAGCGGAGCGAAACCCCGCGATGAGCGCCGTCGAAGCGCCGGTTCTGTTGGGTCGGATTTGTGGTGCATGGCGCTTGCTGGTGTTCTCGACGCCAGCTTTGTGGTCGCGCATTCATATCGTGGAACCCTTATCTGGAGCGACATCACTCATCCCTGCTGCCGAAGTCCGAAAGACCAAGGCGGCCAAAAGGGTGGCTGCGGCGAAAGCGTGGCTGGAACGCTCTGGCAACTACCCGCTATCGATCTCGTTCCACCAAAAAAAACACCCCCTTCGACGGCCTGCCCACGAACGCCACGGCGCACGTAGCCTACCACAGGACGGAACTGCTCCGCGTCATGGTCAAGCACTCTCTTCGTTGGGCGAAGATCGAATTTTCGTTTCCGCTTCAGGATCGCGAGCTGTTCGAGGACTTGAGCCATCTGGCTGTGAAGGATGTACCCCTTCTCAAGAGCTTCCGGTTGAAGAGCACGAACCAGGTCAACGCGGGCACCATTCCCTGGACGTCGTTGAGGTTCCTTCAAACTCCGACGCTCAAAAGCTTTTTCGTTTCCTTCGGTGGCTTGGCCATGGACCTCAAGAACATACACAATAGATGGAACCAGCTCACGACTCTCGAGATCGCAGAGGCCCCCGGCGCAGAATTTCCTGCCCATGAGATCCTATCCATCCTCGACAAGTGTCCCGCCCTACGGTGGTGCCAATTGACGCTACCTCAATGGCCGCGCTATCTACACACCCAGCAAGCAGTTCACTCGCAGCCGACCCAGGTCCTATGCCCTGAGCTGCGAAGATTGGGCATCTCGGGGACCTTCGAGATCCTCTCGTCGTTGTTGTGCCCGCAGCTGCGTCATCTGGTCATCGGCGAAATACGGGACGAATATTCGATTCCGCGGGACCACAACGAGATGTCCGATATCGGCCCCCTACTCCACATCCTCTCTTCCTCGAGCCTACTCGAAATCTTCAACTGCCGAGCGACCATCTCCAGGGCCAACCTAGGGACCGTATTTCGCGCATTGCCGCCCACTCTGCTCAAGCTCGGTATCTTCGACGACCCGTCCCACCCGCAGGTCGATGACAAGCTGCTGCATGATCTCGCAGAACAGCAGCGCTGTCCGCTGTTGGAGGACATCTATTTCTACAAATGTCAACTCGTTTCGATGTCGGGTCTCGCGACGTTCCTGCGTCTACAGACCGCAGACCAGTCCCGCGCCCTGAAGAACCTATTCGCGTTCTATAATATGCAGCCCTCCGACACCAAGGAAGCTGCGTCACGGATGAAAGGCTTTGCGGACGCTGGTGTCAGGCTCGTACTCAGACACATACCTACATCAGGGCAAGTTTCCCCATTTTGCGGCTTGCGGCTAGTCGGGGCCGAGCACCTTCACATGCGCCCAAAGAGGGAGGAGAATATAGTATTGAGCGACGTGTAAATACATCTGAGTTTGAAGTCAATAATAAGAACACTAGGCTTGATCACGTGTTAGGATACCTGATTACCGGTGGTCTTCGTCTTCTGAACTATCCTCGGTCATGTCGTCCTCACTCTCGTCTTCATCCGAATCGTCCCGCTCAGCCCAAGCACGGAAGCTAAACACATCACTTCCGGGTTGCGTTTCCTGTCTGACAATCCTACTCGACCTTTCAGCACCCCCCTCAAAAAAAAAAACAGCTCAACGCGAGAACGTACTGGTCAAAGTCACTAATCATTTCTTGCTGATATCGCTGCCAGTTTTCGTCGTATAATCCATCGTCGGGGTCGCCGTCCCACTGCCACGGGTCGTCCAACTCGCGTACCGTCTCGTCGGTGGGCTTCATGCCCCCAACGAGCGAATCGACAGCACCATGCAGCACGACGCGCGACTCGACGCCCGATGTCGCAACGAGGAGCATGTGTGGGTGGACTTGCACAGAGTTGACAATGGATTTGTGGCCGCCAAGACGTGCTAGTGGCGTTTTGAGCTGCGCAGGAATACAGCGCGGTCCAGAGATGCGTTCGGCGTATGCTATGGCGGTGATCAGCAAAGTTCCAGACCCAGACCGAGCACGTACCAACGATATCTTCCTGTTGTCCTGCTTCCCACTCGTCGAATGTTAGGATGGTCCGCTGAGCCTCAAGGTCCGCAGGGGATGGTAATGACCAGACATAGGCGCGGAAATCATCCGAGCCAGCAACGTAGAGCGAATCTTCTTCGAGACCCGGCCCGCCGAACGCGCCATGCTAAAAAAACTTTAGCAGAAGAACAGCGATCTCTTATGAGGGACCGACCTTGATAGTGCAGCAGTTCGAGTACGTTCGACCGCCTTCGGGGACTGGTGTTCCATCCGGCAGGTTCGGCGCGCTGCAGACCGCAAGTGGATGGGCATCATTCAGGGCGTAAATCGTCGGACAGTAGTTCTGTGGCTGCTGAGTTGTATCCAAATGTCTCCTGAGACGACCCACGAGCATGGTCACGGCCAGATGCGTCCCTAAGCTGCTCAGAATGATTCCGTCGCATAACCCGAAAACATACCCTGCCGATTGAAGACGACGCTACATGTTTCCGGGTTGGCCAACGAAGGCTTTCCGCGACACGCCATTTTCGTGTTGTACTGAACAGAATCAGCGCAACACCCAAAACGACGAAGAGGTGCCTTACGGTCTGGACGACGCCCTCCTTCGTTCGTTGCTTCAGCGGCCCAAAAGCCATCCGCGTGTCTCGCAGACAAACGGCGCCCCGCGAATCACACGTTGCGAAGATATGGCCCATGCTGGGATGGAATTCGACGCCGTTGACCTCCGCGTTAAGCTGTAAGACATCCTGCGCTCGCGGACGCGATCCAGACGCCGCGCGGCGGTCGTGTTGGATGATTCGACCGTCTTCGCTTTGGTTGTTGAGTCCCATAGCATATATGAGATGGGGCACGTACCTCGCGGAAAGAAAAACGTCGTCTTGTACCGGGTGTGTGGCAATTCCGCGAATCTTGTCCTGGATGTACTTGAGCATGTGCATCTCGTCGTAAAGAAGGACGAACATCGTGTTCATGGAATGTTTTGCCCGCCGACTGCGAGACGGTGCTATTCAGATGCAGGCTCGAGACGTCGTATTGTAGAACCAGGTCGTCAATGCCGCCTCTGTGCATTCAGCTCAGATGGAATGCTCGGAACTTGGACAGCACGTACGAGTAGAGGTACTTGTTATGCGCAGAGAACTTGAGTTCGAAGATGATCTCCTGCCTCAGAATGAGCGGCGTGGGGCCGGTTGGTGGAAGAAGCGTACCTTATGCCCGCGGAGAGTATGCAACGGCCCTCTGAGATTCTCTGAATGTACGTCCCACAGGTGAATGTCGAGGTCTGAGAGACAATGTGAGCGGGCTGGGGTTGGGGTTGGGAGATAAACGAGAGCGCACCATCGCCGCCACTTGCCAGAAACCGCCCATCCAGAGAAGAGAAAGCGAGCGCATTCACGCAAGATGTGTGCCTGTCGAGAGCACTACAAGAAATCCGTGAGTCCAGAGGTGAAAGCTCAGCGTCTTGGCTCACGCGTACCGGGAGAACGGAAATCCACTCGCAAGGAGCGACTCGACGGCATAACGGCGCTGGCGGCGTGGTTTGGATAGACTGGCTTGGAAGGAATGCGCGGATGCGCGGAGGAAGTTTCTCCGCAAGTTTACCGGCGGATAAGCGGGGGTCGCGTCGCGCTCATGGTGGTTCATGGCAAGGCATTTTGGGTGGTGATGATTCTGGCGACTTCAGTGCCACAAGCCACACATAACTCGGGATTCCTTGCAATTGTGAGGTTCAGTACATAGATACACAAGTATCTCCAGGGTACAGTAGAACGATCTTGTTTGAGCCCTATCGATACACACTGTCGATCGAAGCTCGTCGCAGCTCCGCTCCACGCCTCTCAATGTCCCAGGGAACATGGTGAACAGGCTTTGGAGCACAGAGCAAGTCAACTCGTAGCCCGTCCGGGCCCGCCTCCAACGCTTGGATCTCCTCCGGAACATCGACCGGTTCATGCGTCTGGAAAAAGATGGTGACATGTTTGACGCGGCGCGAGCAATCTCGGAGAAAAGGAATGAAGCCCGTCCCTGCCAGTTGCGAGGACTGGAGACTGAAGTAAATGTGTTGCAGATGCGGGCAGAGATTTTCCGCTTCCAAAGACCGGAAAAATCCATCACCCAGCTGCCATTTCCAGTCGTATATGCCAGTCCGAGTCGCGGTATTGAAATTCGTGGCGGGTCCAGGAACCGAGCGATATGGGTCAAATGGATACATGAGCAGTCGTAGGTGCGTCGTTTGAGGAACCTCTCGTAGGATGGAGAAAAGTGGGGACTCCGGATCCTCTGCGAAAAAATAGTAGGAGCTGAACTCGACGGTAAGCGAAGGGCTAGCCGCGCGGAGTGGACGTAGGATTTCGCGATTTTCCATCGATCCAAAACGCAAACTGCGCAGCATCGGCATTGCAACAAGGTGCAACACTTTAGCAGTTGCATCCAAGTCGTTTCCCGGGAGGGCCAATTCCTCGAGAAACGGGAGTTGCAGCGTCTCAGACGTGCTGAGATGGGTACTTCGCACAAAGTTCAGCTCGCAGCGAACAAGTCGCGGGCATCGGCGGAAGATCTCGTGAAGGTCGCTTTGCATTGGCCGGCCATCCGACATATTGTCGCCGAAGCACGCCAGACGCAGCTCCACCAGATTTCCCCAGGGCAAAGGAAGCTCCAATGAGGTCGCACTGGCCTCAATGCTGACGGACCTGAGGCCTGGGTGTTGCAAGATGGGGACTTGTAGTTGGTTGCTGCCTAAGCGAAGCTCATGATCAGGCGGGAAGATGAAGCGGATGTCCGTCAGCTGAGGCATGTTGCTTGACTCCAGTGCCTGCAGAGTGCGCCAAAGTTCCGCGCGTCCGCTCGACACCTCCAGGCGTCCAATGCGGTGCTGGGTCTGCAAAACGGTGGAAAGCATGATTTCCGACACGCTTTGCACCTCAGTGTTGCTCGAAGACGGATCAGGAGTCCAGGGATGGGTAGACCGCTCTACGAAGGATAGAGACAGCGGTCGGGTACCGGCGCGGGCCAGCCATCGCGGCAGCAGAGTGGATAGCCGGAGCGGCGCGTTGTCGATGTGGCCCATTTGAGGATAATACGGCGTTTCCCGGTCTCCACAGACGAGGACACCGGTCCAGAGATCCGCGGTTTCGTGGGACAACTGGCGCCAATAACGACAAACACACCCCAGCAATAGAGGTGCTTCGGTGGTTTGTGTGCTCGCTTGGCGGTCGAGAGGCAAGCAAGCAAGGAAGATCTCTTGCAGAACCTCCGGCGGCAGGCGTCGAATGGGAGCGAGAAAGGACTCGTGCGTGAGAACCGCGCGACGCAGACGTCGTCGCTGCTCTCGTAAAGCAGCCAGCGCGTTGGTCATTGTGTCGATATCGGCGTCCAGCTGGGCCAAGTGGGCACGGGGCTCAACGAGCAGTTCCCGAATGGCTGAGATCTGCGCATCGGTAGGGAGAAAAGAGCTGTCATAGTCTTTGAACGGAGAGCGGTCGAGCGACATGGGTGCGGTCAACAAGGGTCAACACAAGGTCAACACGCGGTTAGTAGGTGACACCGGCAGTCACTACCTGCCGCGACTTCCTCCCGACGCTCATGTCCGGGGCCGCCCTCTTCTCGTTCGCCTCGCAACTCGATACGAACTATTGTCCCACTGACAATGAACTGGAACAAATCAAATCCTTTTTGGTCGAAGCACGGGCTCGTCTTGCTCGCATCGATCAGGAGCGAGACGCGCTCGCGGGCGAGATTGCCGCCTACGAAGCACTCATCTCGCCGATCCGCAGAATCCCTGACGACGTTCTCGAAGAAATCTTTTCCGCATGCCTGCCACCGGACCGGAACTGCGCTATGAGCGCGTCAGACGCGCCACTGCTGCTGAGTCGCGTCTGTGGTCGCTGGAGGAACGTAGCCTTCCGAACACCATCACTTTGGTCTCGCTTGCATATAGCGCAGCCTGCAGTGCGGGGATGGCTCCCTATGCTTTCAAAAGACGAAGCTTGGGAGAATATGATCTCTTCCAAAGTCGCCCAGCGACTCGCGGCCGCTCGACAGTGGCTGGAGCGATCCGGTGATTGCCCGCTGACGATTTCGTTCGTTGCAGCAGAGGGCTCCGATCCTCACGCACAGGCGGCGTTTTTCCAGCTGCTGGTCGATTACATCCGGCGCTGGAGAGCCATCAGCCTGAAATTCCAGCTCTTGGCCGGAAGCGAGCTACGGGAACATTTCAATCAACTACAAAGAGAGAGTGCGCCGTTGCTCGCCAAGTTCTCCTTGGACGTTATGGGATCAAGCACGATGGGGGAGCCCATGAATTGGAGCACACTCATGCTCCTCGATGGTGCCTCACTCACTCACATCGACCTATCTTACTGTGGCCCCGGCATCCTCTCGATCCCAATCCAATGGCATCGACTGACGTCCATGTCCTTCTCCGAGAATCCGGCAAACGTGACTTCAGAGGACCTCGCCCAGCTCTTTTCCCGAACCACATCACTGCAGTCTCTGGAACTGTCGTTCAATGGCACACCTCCACCACTTCAAACGGTGCAAGCCATCGTCAGCCCTGTCCAAAAACTGTGGCTATCGGAGCCATACAACTTCATGGCGCAGCTCGTCACCTCTGAGCTCACTCTGCTCGATATCCAGCTCGTCCGCGAGGCGGATGCGGGTCTCCAGACGCTGCTTCATGTCCTATCATGCTCAAAAAAGCTTGAAACACTCCGAATTATCAGTGCGCTGGGATTAGATCCCCTCAAGCAGCTGTTCAGCGCGCTTCCAACTTCTCTTCGGGAACTCGACGTTGTCGAACGAGGAAGACGCTCTTTCCCATTAGGCCCTCGTATCGACGATAGCCTTTTGAGTATACTCAACGTCGAAGGGGCGTTGCCGCGGCTCGAGAGGATGTCCCTCGCACTTGATTGCGATGGTCATTTCTCGGAAGACAGAATCGTCGAATTCCTTCAGGGTCGCATCCAAGCCGGATTGGAGAGACATCATAGTCCTCCGCTGTTCCGGCGTTTCCAGCTTACTTATGCGCGACTTCCCGCCTTTTCGACCATCGTCGATGCTCAGTCCAACCGGCTGCGGCAGTTCTCAGAAGTTGGGATCGACATTTCGTTGCAGTATCCTCCACTACCGAGTTTATCTCCGTTCCCGGCGATGAAAGTACGGTCGGTTCCATGGTGGTAGACTGAGATAGTTTATGCTCTCTAGAATTTTGTATTTACAGTCGCAAACTTGCGGCGGAATGCACGGACCGGATCCTCGCCGGCGCTCTTCGGCCGACGCCCACATTCAGTTCTGTGGTTGGCACCCAATGACTCATAACTTGCTCTCTACTCCCATGTCGCGACCAGACGAAGTCGAGCTCGCGGTGCGAACCCCGCTTCCCTCTCCCTCGTCCACTCTGGCGCCCGAGACGACCCACGAACGCTCCCTGCCACCTACCGACCGCGGTATCGGGGCATGGTCCTTCGTACGCACCCGCTGAGCCGCAGCGAACTCACCCAGTCTCATGCTCATGCCGCAACCTATCTCTTTTCCGTGTGGAAAGCTTGCAGCATCGTTCTTCGTGGAGGCGATTGTCTGGGGGTTCCCGAACGCCTACGGTGTCTTCCTCGACTGTGCGTTTGTTCGAATTCCTTGTTCTCTTGCGTTCTTGCGGTGCTCACTGTCCCACAAGCGTACCTCCAAGACCCCCGATTCGGAAACCAAGACGCCGCGACGACGCTGCTGCCCCTGGTCGGGACACTTTCGTCGGGGATAATTTACTGCTCTGGTACGTTTGCTCGTCGTTTCTGTCGCTTTCAAGTTCAAGCTAACATCCCCAAGGCGTTGTCTTCAACCCCATATCTGCTCGGTTTCCGCAGCATCGACGGAAAGCAATGTGGGCGGGTGCCGTCGCATGCTGCTTGTCGCTGTTTGGAGCAAGTTATGCACGAACGGTGAAGTGGTTTTTACATACCATCCTTCGACGCGGCTCATAGCTTGGCAAGATCACAGAGCTCGTCGCTGTTCAAGGCATCCTATATGCCATTGGTGGAGGTGGGTCCATTTGCTTCGTCCTCGCGTTATTCTCAAGCATCGCAGCGGTCCTGTACCTTTCGTGCCTCTCATTCATGTCGGAATGGTTCGTGGTGAAGAGGGGCACAGCGAATGGCATTCTCTTTGCTGGTTCGTGGTCATATCCTCGTAACCTTGGCCCATACTGAGTGCTTGTAGGCACCGCGGCGGGCGGTCTCTTGCTTCCACTTACGCTTCCGCACTTGATTGCGAAATTCGGAACACCCAAGACGCTCCGCATCCTGTCTATCACCATCGGCGTCTTGCTGGCGCTACTTCTGCCGTTCGTGAAAGGCCGGGTTCCCCAAACGCGTACCGTTATTCGTGGGCCGGCGCCGCGAGGACTGCGGGACTGGTTCAGACGACGCGAGTTCTGGGTCTTCTTGACCGTGAACACCCTCCAAGGGTTGGCGTACTTCGTTCCCATTCTCTATCTTCCGAGTACGTGTGCGATTCTCGTTTTACGCTTTCGTTGATCGAACTCCTCCAGCATTCGCAAACAACCTCAACATCAGCGCGTCCAACTCGGCTGTCGCTCTTGCAATGCTGAACGGTACGTCCTTTTGGACCTCCTTCGTAGCAACACCTGAGCTGAACGTGTGCAGGCGCTTCCCTCGTTGGCCGATTGTCAATGGGCTACCTTTCCGACAAGTTCAACTTCTGGCTCCTCGCGCTTGCGACTCTGTTCACGACCTCGGTCGCGACCTTCGTCCTCTGGGGCGTCCTCTCGTCTTCGTTCGCCGGTTTACTGGGGTTTGGCATCGCGTACGGAAGCGTTGCCGGGGGATGGACCTGCCTCTGGGCGGGGTTGGTCCGTCGTCTTGCTCGTAAGTCCATCCTTCCTTTCTACGGAACAACTCTAATGCTCGTTTGCGTAGAGGACGACGCGACGACGTCCACCGCGTTATACGGCTACCTCTTGTTCTCGCGCGGGTTCGGGAACATCGTCTCGACACCCATTTCCGCGCGTCTTTATGCCCAAGCGCACTCAAACTCGACCTCGGAGTTGCTTCACCATCCGACGGGTTTTGCCGTTGACGAAGGGCGGTTCAGGACTATGATCGTGTATGTTGGCACGTGTTTTGCGGGGGCTGCCCTAGTTGCGGCGCTCGGGTGGGGGATGGAGGGCATGCAGAGGAGGCAAGCCCGTTCGCGGAGCGGGCCGAGGACCTGAAGGTCAAAACCGGCGCGTCAAGTCACGAAACACGTGATCAAGCCACTAGTATACAACATACAACAAACATCGGGCAGTCTACTTATTATATTGCTAACAAACAGAATACTTTACACCACCTCCAGTCCCCGTCCCCGTCGAAGCCCCCATCGCCCTCGCTGCTACGGCTTCCGGTGTAGGCTGCATAAACCCGAGCCCTGTCGTCGCACTGGCATTCGTCCCGCCCGCGGCAGAGCCTGCGCTGATCATGTTGATCATGTTTAGCTCCTCCATTAACGTCTGGTGGCGGTATGCGAGGCGGATGTTGGGGACGTTCGTCTGTTTGCAGTGAATAAGAAGACACACTAAAGGGGTCGGGATAAATGCACCTTGTGGATGTCGTTACCCGCCGCGCCCGGAAGGTACCACTGGTGGCCAAGCCAGTGTCGCTTGACCTCCATCTCGAAGCCGCTCTGTATCACCGAGTTGCGTGCGAGTTCAGCTAGAGAGCTTTGCGGGAACTTGTAGATCTGCAGAGTCGAGTCGGTTGTGCCGCCAAGTAGGAACAGACGAAAAACACGCACATGCGCCGCGACGCTATACTCCTCCAACAACGGTTCCTGTAATGCAACTTCAGCATCTTCGAGGACAGACACAAACTCACGCGAACCTTCGTGAAATGGAACTGCAGCGGGTCGTCCGTGCTCAGGCTAACATTCAGCCCCGTCCTGAAGAAATCCGGCAGCGGGTTGCGCTCGTACGCCAGGAACAACGCGTTGTTGCTGAGCGGGCTCATCGCGATGCCGATCTGCTTGAGGTAAAAGAGGTACTGCAATGCAGGGACTTTGCGGAGAAGGATGCCGTGCGAGATGGAGTGCGAGGTGAGGAAGGCAGAGGTCAGATGATCGGTGTCGCCAGCTTCGCCTGCGTGTGGGCGGAGGACGAATGTGTCTGAAATGTGTTACAGGCTGAACAGACGACTCCGGAGGACGCACTGAAGCCGCGTTCTTGCCGCCATCGGTTCAGGCTGGCCATGTTAGCGAACATGTAGTAAACCCTGTCGCGTTTTGTTAGTGCGTTTCGTCGAGGAGAGATACTAAACGCACCAATAGGAATACGGCGGCGAGTCCTTGGTATTCCACAACCGCGGATACGGGTACTTTTTGTATATCCGGCGCTCGGCCTTGCTCTCGTCGTCGACCGTATCGAACCCAATAACGCGCTGCAAGAACACGTGCAGCTCGGGGTGCTTTCGTGGGTCCTGCGTGACCTCAAAGAGCGGCTGGAACACATCTGCCGCTGCGTCAGCGACTACGACGAACATAACATGTAGTAACACGCACTGAGGATGATATCCTGGAACGTCTCGATTGACCCATTGGCCTTGTAAATGTCGTACAGGCGCGGCACTTGGATGAGCCAGCGGACGTTGTGCGAGTACAGGTCGTTGTTGACGATCCATTTTGCGAGCTTGTCCCATTCGGATCGCGAACGGCCGTAGATGCTCACCCGCCATTCGACGTTCTATCGGCACCGCGTCAGGCAAGCGATGGTCAGAAACGCATGAACACGTACTTGGTACTTGGATTGCTCCAAATCCGTCATTATTTCTATCCGAAATGGTGAACCAATGGATCCCAAAATGAGGCAACGGAACAGAACAGACCTTTCGTGAGCTCGGCCAGGTACCGCCCCTTGATATAGTTGTCCGTCTTCAGAAAGATCTCTCGCAGCCGCGACTCCCCAATAGGGTTGTACTTGAGATTGAACTTGTCGAAACGGTGGAACGAGTCCGAATGCGCGTGCATGTCGAGCGTGTCGATCGAGAGGTCATACGCGGTCAACTTGAGCGACTGGAACACCTCTTTCAGTGTCAAGGCTTTGCCGTCGCGGAAGATAACGACGTCCTATATAGTGCATTGATTAGAAACCTTGAGACATGGCCGGGAGGCTTACGTCGGGACAGCGCTTCATTTTGGACTTGATAAACCGCAACAGATGTTTTTGGTTCATGCTGCTCGAATGGTGCACGTGTGTGTCGACCTTGCGAACGTTATAGAAGTCTCTGGTACCCGGCGTCGGCGTAATCGACGCAAAACAGGCTGATCTTACCGATGAGGAACTTGCTATCGAAAACCACGCTCAGAATCGTGCAGAACAGAAGCAATCGATACACGCACCTTCATATCGGACAGCTCCTGGAACTCGTTTAGCAGCGAGTACATGGTGAACTTGCTGGCGAGGTACTTGAGCCGCCGGAACGCAAAGCTTTTTGTGGGGCCATGCGATATAACGCCGAGGACGTAGTCCAGGTCCACGAAATACTCGCGGATGCTCGGGATGTCGTAGACGGGCGTTGGTTCGTCGCTGTCGTCTGACGCGTCTTCGGCGTAGACTTGGATGACGCCCTTGTCGTCGATCTCGAACGAGTATGGGTGCGCGCCTGGAATAGGACAATCCGCAAGGCGGAACCCGCTCCCGTCCGAGCCGGCGCCGTCGTGCCCAGCGCTGACGATGTCCGTGTTGGTCCAGTGCCAATGCGGCGGCGGCGGCTTGGGGTAGATGTTCCATTTGTTCGGTCGTTTGGAAGGCGGGACATTGGCGGCCATGCTCGCGTCGGGCCGTACACCCGAAACACCAGCAGTCTTGTCGTCCAGCCCCGGAAAGGTGCCGTCGTAGTGTCGTGGATCATCTCCGAGTCGTTGGCGCGACTTCAGGATGTATTTGTCGCGTAACTCGAGGCAGCGTTGGAAGGACTGGAAGAGTTGTACGAGCTCAGACGTTAGGACCGTTTCTGGTACATTTGTCGCGGTCAGCACAAGAACACATTCCCGGAAACCAATGGCGGCGTACCTGGAGCCATAACCTCTTCCTTGGTGCGCTTCTCATCCTCGTCCTCGACGAACGGATCTCCTCCAGCGGGGTATTCTCCTGGGGGAGCTGCCGAATGGAGCTGCGACAGCTTGAAGCTGCCCGCAAACGACGCGGTTCCTTCCGACCCGGCTTCAGAGCCCCTTCGATGGGCCCAGTACTTCTCCTCAACCTGGCCAGCGATGAGCCAGAGAACGCGAAACGCACATAGACCACGAGGCACGACGGACCTGCTGCTGCGATTTCTCCTCCGCGTACGTGTAGAATCCGTCCCTGGCTTGTGGAATGTCGAGCCCGGGGCTTATGACGCCCGCGTGCGTCTCTGTGGGCGTTGTAGACGCTTCGCGTTCGGCTGCTGGGCTGCCCGACATGGTTGAGGTGACGGATCGGGAAGAGTCAATAAAATTTATATGCCAAACAGCGGCGATCAATGTGAGCACCATTGACCCGCTCCTCGAGCAGTAGCTGGAAAACCATACGATTTGGGTCTACAACAAGGTCTCGACGATGCGAGTACTTAATCTAGAGTTGGAAATGCTTTTACTGCCAGCGACGTCCAGCTCCAGGTCAATTCCTTCCTCGCGAATCCCGCCTAACCCTCACATCCACACCCCATCCTACCGCCGACACAATCGCAGCCCCCGCAAAACACGTCCCAACATACAGAATCATGTTCTTAAACCTTCCGTCACCGACAGCAAAGCCCGTCGGAGGTTGCTGAAACGACGAAATGATGCCAGTAGTGACCGAGGCGTTGCTGGAGGGATGGACCTCCGAGTACAAGCGTGCAGATATCGGGGTCGAAACGATGTTCCCGATGCCCCGCGAGAGGAGGAGGTACCCGAATAGGGCGTTGGTGGCATTCACGTCGTCCTCTGCGAGCTTGGGTCAGCACTCGTCGTCGAGGAAGATGAGGATTGGGACCTACTGGCTAACGGTCGGACGAAGCCCGACCATAAACACGTCCACCCGCCTGCGATGCTCCCGTAGATGACGCCGAAGGCTAGCAAACCGCCGAGAGAGTGTGAAAGCACGCCCCAGAGGATGAATGTTGCTACGGAGCTGATACCGAGGGTTGTTAGGGCCAGCGACCAAAAGTTATATCGGTCGGAGAGGTACCCCATTGCGAGCCGTCCAATAAGGGATGCGCCTGCAAAGGGTATGACTTGGGCTTGGAGGTCGGGGTGCCTGTGGCGACGTACCGTTTAGCATCCCGACAGTAAGCGCGGAGTTGGAAGAACCGAGATTGAGGTCGCTGGCGAACGCTGTCGAGTGGTTAGTGTTTCTTCGAACGGGCAGCTTGTCAATGCTCACTCGGCAAGTAGACGAGCGGGACAAAATACGCCAACGCCTGGATCGTGTTCACGGCCAGGACAAGCCATAATGTCGGAGACTTGAGCGCGTCTCGCAGGTGCGTGCCGCGAGGAGCAGGGCCTTGAATCCTGGTTCGGGTGTGCGGAATGCGACCCTTGACGAACGGAAGTAGGGGTGTTAAGAGGATACCTAGCGAAATGCCTAGGTAGCGAAGAGTTTTCGAGATGCCGTAGGCCTCAATGAGGCGCGGTAGGATTAGTGGTAGAACGAGACCACCGGCTGCGGTGCCTGCAGGAGGAAGCATCAGAGAATGTGTGGGTTGAGCGAGAACCCTCTGACCAGCAAACAGGATGCCATTTGCCGTGCCTCGTCGGACGACGAACCACTCCGAGAGAAACGAGATGCAAGGGAGGTACAGAAACACTCCGCCGAGGGCGTACAGAATGCCTTGAAAGACAAGCAGTTGCGCTATCTTGAGAGGAACTTAGCAGACGTTTGTCGACAAGGAGCAAAGCATGCCTTCGTAGCGTAGCTGGCTCCAACGAGAGCACCGCAGCATAGAACAACGCCGAGCCACATGGACTTGCGACGGTGCTGGGGATAACGGGCGGCAATTGGGTTCACAAGCACGGCTAGTGCCCGCGTAAGAATCCAGCAACAAAGTGCAGTGGTCGAACGCACCGGTGCAGTAGATGATCCCGGAAGAAAGGGTTCCGATGAGAGGGAGAATTGTAGCAGCGCCTTTTTGCGACGCAAAACGTTCATCCGTAAGGTAGGCTGCCCAAATACTCGTTAGGTGACGGTATACCAACCAACGCGGAACGCACCATCCAAAAACACACCATACGCGTCGGGAGAGCCCCACACAATGGCCTCGACAACAAATGCCGCCGCGAGCTTCCGGGATGGCGTCAATTCCGACCACAGGGACGTCTACCACTTGCGCACGAAAGACCATGCTCTAAATCCTCCGTCAACTGGTGGCAAAGAGCTTTGGTTGGCCAGCGGGCTTGCCGGAGGCACAGATTCTTGAGGGCGGTCGGAAAGCTCAAGCTCTTCGACCTGCGCAGGTGAGCTCATGACGGTCAAGAGCAGAGATCAGCGCGTCTCGGCCCCGAGCCTGAAGCCTTTGCCACCCACTTCGCCGCACGAGGTTCAGTCTCAAACGTACGGACCCAAAGACTCTGCTCTCTCGAAATTCGCGAATACCGACCTACGACCATCCGAGCCGGCGTGCACGCAGGCGACTTGTTCCGTGACTTGCACCTGAACTTGACCTGAACCTCGATGTCCGATTCACTGTTCGATGCGCATTTCGACACAAACTACTGTCCTACCGACCACGAATCTCGCCAAATTCGCGCCTTGCTCGTGGAACCGCGAATCAGGCTGCACAGTCTCGACGCCGCTATTCAAAAACTCGAACAAGAACGTGCAGTGCTGCTCGCCCACATCGCGAAGCATGAGGCGCTTCTCTCGCCGATTCGTCGTCTTCCGCACGACATGCTTCAAGAGATATTCAAAGCATGCATGCCGGCAGACAGGAACATCGCCATGAGCTCCTCCGAGCCGCCGCTCGTCCTCAGTCGCATTTGTTCCCGATGGCGAAACATTGCACTGGGGACCCCGATGTTGTGGTCGAAGCTGCATGTCGTCGAACCGGCGGCAGGCACGGTGGTTCGACGAACGGAAGCAGTGAAGGAATGGCTGGGACGTACAGGAAGCCTTCCCCTCTCGATATCTTTCGCTGGAATGCGTCAAAAGCGAACCAATGATGTTGGGACCGTGGCATTTCTGACGCTACTGGCGACCTACATCAGCCGCTGGGAGCAAGTGGATTTGAAGTTCGCCCTGGATCCCAGAGCATTCCAGGTCCTCGCAAATCTACCAGCTAACAGCGCACCTCTACTGCGCAAAATCAACATCAACTGCACCTCTCTCTATCCGAGTCCCAAATACGCGGGAGCGATTCCTTTTGCCGACCATGCGGCTCAGTATTCCGTGCAGACGGATGGATGCGGAGTCGGAGCGCTCAAGATCTGGGGTTCGGTCACGCAATTACATTTGCAGGACGAAGACTTGTCTGAGCAGGATATGCTCCAGACGCTCGCAGCGCTTCCGCGGCTTCGGAGCCTCCAGCTGGCGGTGTGGATCGATGATGGCTTTCTGCCTGGCATCGCGCTACTACCGGTGGTGTTACCTCTTGACCGCCTCGAAATCGACATGCAGGGTCCGGGTTTTGTTCCATTTCTACAACACCTCTCATGCCCTGCACTCCGCCATCTAACGATACGGGGGCTGCTTGGCAATACCGGCGCTCAGCAATTGACCACGCTGGCCGCGTTTCTGTCGACGTCCCCCGAACTTACGAGTTTGGATCTCGATTTATCGCGCGTGTCTCGACCCATAATTGCCCTACTTCCACAAAGTCTTCGGCGGCTCACGCTGATGGGCCATCGGCGCAGCGCACTCCTCAACGTATTCGACGATCTGCTCACGCATGCTCCCCCGCATCTTCGGGAACTTCGTATTCTCCAATGTGGTCGGATTGCTGAACACGCAATGAAAACCTACTTGGAGCAGTGCATGGGCACTCTCAAGTGTTTGCGGTTGGAATACTACTGCGACGTCTTGACCTTGGGTGCGGATGCAGTGGTCAGCGATGCTGCTCTAAAGCCATTTCGGGACGCGGGACTGGATGTGGTGGTGAAGTATCCGAAGGCGAAGACGGTATCGCCATTCCATGGCCTTCAAGTTACCTAGTAATGTATTCGCCTGGGCTCAAGCTTGAGGTTGTGGCAGATCCAAGTAACTCAAATAACATTTTGCTCCAAGCGTCGGGAAATCGGCGGGGATTCCTTGAATGCCGATTTGCCGCCGATCAGTGCGCCAAGTGCGAGCCGATCGGCACCCGGCGTAACGGTAATGACGCCGGTGGCCAACGGAATCGGCTCCAAGTGGGTAGCTCCGGCCTCGTTCTCTTTTGCTTACTACCATCTCGGACAAGCGACTCCGTTCCTTTCCTCAACCTCGCTCCCTCTCTCAGCCTCGGCTCTATCTATGCGGGTCTGGAGCGACGTTGTACTGCTCGTCCTTGTGGTGGTCGCGAGGGAGGCGAGTGGCTCGCCCGCGTCCGCAGAGAGCCAGACGGCCCTCCGGATGGCCGCGGGCGTCGCGTGGGCCCACGGGGAATGGGGCATGGACGACGGGAGAGGCTGGATAGACCCCCGATTGGGCGGTGGGCAGATGCTGGACGTACGCCGTCGCCGCGCTTTGTGTGGTCTCGGAACGCCACTCACGATTCTTGCAGTTCACCACCAAGACTCGTGGCGAGCCACTTAATATCATTATCTCTGGCGCCTCCGACCCGTTCATCCTCACCGACGAGGGCTTCACTGCCTACGTCAACTCCATCGGCTATGCTCCCGAATGCATGGGTCTGCATTTCGGTAAGCGATCCCTTCCCGCTTTCTACTACCGCAATCTCAATGTATACCCATGTAGGTAACATCCATCTCGCTGATCTTGGAGACGGCGACGGGCGCAAGCCCGAGGGTCTACTCTTCCGACAACATTATCGCGTCCCGGGATGGGGGACCTGCTGGGAGAGTTTGGCTGGAGGGCAGCATTTTCGCGCCTGGAAGCAGAATGGCACCGCAGGTGATAGCGGAGCCTGGTTCCTAGGGTGAGTTTTCCGCGTCCGTCGTCGCGTCTCCTACGCATACGGAGCCAGCCAATCTGCCCTGAGTACTTCAAACGTGCGCAGTGCGGTGCGGCAACCGTTCGTTGCGTGCAGCGCCTTCTCTCCCATCCTAATCTTAGCACGTTCATCCGGGGCTAACCAACCACCCAGTGCATCCAAGGAAGAGGACGCTTCGCGGCACCACACGATCGTGGCTAACGGCTATAATTTGGGAAGAGATTGGTTCGTCGAGCAGGCGCTCGCTGCCTCCGAGTCGCAGCGGAGCGCTTGGGTCCCGTATGGCGATCTCGGGCCAAGAGCCATCCGCGACCTTATTCGCTCTCAACCCCTGTGGCCAGCTGCTGCTCGGGTAGAGAAACGCGGGTGGTTGTGGCCTAGTACCGGAGAACGCCTAAGGTGGCGCGCTGAGGTCGAGTGGGTCTGGGGATTATTGCCGCCGGGTAGGAAGGGTACGTCCGCAGCTCGCTTATTTTGGTCAATGGGGGTCTGATGCCCAGTATTTAGGTGTCAACCACAATATCGCGCAAGATGGGCGCGTCGCGGTCCTGACGATCCATCGCGTCCCACCCCCGGACGACGCCATTTAGAGCATGCAGTAACTTTATTTCGTTTTCGGATTCCTCGCAACCCCCTTCGATTCGCCACTCACGAACCCCACGACCCACGAACATCACCACGACCAACATTAGAGAGCATCAGCTATGTATGTACTTTATTTCGTCCTTCCGACTGTGACCCTTTTTCGCATGCATGCATCCTGTTTGTACCCACTACAATTCTTCCTCCCTTTCGCGACACGACATGACCTACCCTCACGACACTCTCAGTACCTACCTAATCTCGTTTCGTAGCCGGACTCTTTTGCGTTGCTTTGGCATGTTGTTTTAGTATTATCGACGATGTTGCTTTGGCCGCTTTTGCGGCGTTTTCTTTCGCTTTATTTGATCCTCGTTTGCATGAAAAGGTAGGTTTACAACATAAATATTTGCTTCGCGTGTTGCAGACTACGGCTCAGCCCCAGCCTGAGATTTTCCACTCGCGGCAACACCAATGGCTCCTTGGCTTGGTCCTGGATCGCTGAAAGTAGTCTGGGGATGTGCCCAAACGAGACCGGCGTCATCACTGCGCCAAGTTGGGATCTCGTCGATTCCATCCTCGGAGCGTTGAGTGCTGCGGGTGGGATCCAGTGCGGGATCGCGGACGTTGAGCATGAGGCGGGAGACGGTGAGGGATGTCAGGCTATTTTATATCTGAGCTGAATGGAAGAAAAAACTTGAACGAACAAGAACCGACATATTGGTGAAGACGACGCAGGCGCCGCGAGATGAGACCTGGCCAGCGGACATCAGCAATGGACACCAGATCCCATCGGGAAATTGTTTACATTTCCAAACTAGAAGAAGATAAACAAGGCAGTGCATGACGAGAGTGCAAGAGACTCACTATGCAGGTCATAATCGTGCTGATGTTGAGAATCGTAATCACTCTACACAAATTGGCCAGCATTCCTGAAAAAATATATGTAAGACCTACAAGAAATACACCAGGCCTAGTAAAATATTCAGAGCATGTTCACTGTTCATCGGAAGGAAATGTTTGGTTGGGCTCACCGTCCCGGAGGAGCAGCCTCACCAATCCGATTCCCTTGAACTGCGGAGAGAGGGTAATGTTCCACATTCCATCTTTCAGCGCTTGGTACAGCGTGAGGCCGAAAACCACAAAATCGAAGAAAGAGTTGGCGACCCAGACGATGATGAATCCAAGCGCCCTTACAAGAGGTTGGAGGTTGAAGGAGAGAAGGCAAAGTTTATGTGCTCACTGGATTTTTCCCTTGGCAGCCCCGCAACCGAGGAAGATCCCGAATGAGCCCGCTTTGTCGGGTGCAAGGAGGGACATGAGGATGCCCCACTAATAAAAATATTAGTCCCATGCTTTAAGTGGGCAAGAACGTACGATGGCGACTGCGAGTGCCGCGAGAGCGCAGGTCCAAATGAATAACAATATCTTTCTGGAGCGGCCGTAAAGAGCATAAACACGTGTAGCCATAATCGCTGTGGAAATTCTCAGCGATCACTGAAATTTCTCCCCGAGTTACGCACTTGCAGCGAGAAGCTGAGAGAACCAGATATAAGCTTGATGGTACGTATCGAACGAGTTGCATCTACGAATGGTGAATACGATGTCGCCCGAGAAATTGCATCTTCTTACGCCTGTGAACGATGAGTGAAGAACGGAAGGCATCGAAACTTGGACTTGCTCTCGTCTTCTCCGCCGTCGGCATACTGAACCAGAATGCGGTGAACCAAAAGGGCAGGTTGCCGAGCAGCGTCATGTATCGGTTCGTGAAGAATAGAAGGGCCGGAAGAGTCGTTCTGGATTTACCCATCCAGAATCGGCTGACCTCGACGTCGATGGTGATGAAGTAGTCGTAAGTGGAGAGCGCTGCGCGGGGAAATCAGTGGTCCATGCAAGCCGGAATGTTTGAGCGGGTGTTACTGAAGCCGACGATGTTGAAGATATTCGCGACCCATCTGTGAAAATAGCTTGCTCAGCGCGGCGATACGAATCACGGAGGCTGTCGTACAGCTGTATCCGGAGGTCATCTTCATCGTAGGCGTCCATGACGAGAACGAATGGGTCAACCGAGAGCCTGCCCAGGTTCGAGCGGCGGGACCTTGGCGGGCCCCGAACGCGGGGTGGTTGAGCGGAAGCAAGAACAGGAAGCGCAGTCGATGTTGACGACGCTTCTTTTGAGGGAGGATCTGCCAGTCGGGAATGCTTCCGCGGATAGCGGTGTACTCGGCCGTGATGGAAATCTACCACGGCGATCCGAGATTGGAAGATGAGCTGGGAGCGCTTGGGGTGCCTGCGGAGAGTTCAGACGGTACTCGGACTCGGAGTTGCACTGGGCCAGTCGCGTCGCAATTCAACTATCGCAGCTAGGTCTGCCTTGTGGGGTTGAGAACATGGCCAAGGCGACGCCGGACGGCGCTCGCGTCTTGATGCTTCGTTGGCAGGCGGTGAGGCCTTGAAATGAATGAACAGCGCATCAGTTGCAATCTTTTAGATGCAATACATGTACAGTCGAGTGAATCTCGGATATCCGCAGCCTAGGGAATAAGCGCTAGCTCAAGTAGCGGGGACGAGGCATGCTGCGGGTTAGGCTTGACTGGAAACGATTCAAGTTTAGCGGAATTCAGATGGCAGGAGGAAAGAGTGTCAGCGTCTACGTCACGCCTAGGGTGGAATCACACTCGAACTTGATCGGACGACTTCAACATTCTAGCGATCCAAACATAAGTAAGCTCGGGCTTCTGGATAATTCTATTTGGCACACCCGAGTGTCACAGCACACCGTGTGCCAAAGATCATCTGTCTATTTGGCACACCCATGATGGGGGCCGTAAACTATCCCAATATGGTCGGGGTGTGGTGGGAATCGGCCTTTGGCACCGAGTGTACACCGGATTGGGCTCAGATCCCGTCCCGCCGAAAATGGCAAGTCCATCAAACGCGCTCTGGACGCGTTATTTTGCTCAAATAAAATACTTTGAGGGCATAAATAACTACTAAGACCTATTAAACACTTATTTCTCACAATATTCTCACATCAGGCCTCATAAAAACGCACCTGAGCGAAATCTCGCTCTTTTTGGACATTTTCACGCGTTTTTCATGGGTTTTGGTCGTAACTTCGCGCATACCGGCCCATCAGACGCTTTGGAAGGCCTTTGGGCGACGATAGTAATAAGCTGGACGCTCTTTGGGGCCCAGGAAGCTCTCAAATGCGCTCAGAGGAGCTTACATCACGGGTGTGCCAAATAGTCGCACACGGTGTGCTGTGACAGGTGCGTGTGCCAAATAGAATTATCCAGTTAACTGCCCTAGAATCTGATTCGGCCTCGGAGGGCGCTGAGATAACGCGTCGGTGCCGGTGCGGTGGTTGCAACGTGCGTCGTCGCGTTGCGTTGCGTCGGGTCCCTGTCGAGATGGATCCAGGCGGATTGTGACGTCGATTTGGACGCGCTCGGGACGCGTTGTACGTAGTCGCCGCCCTTTTTTTTCTTCGTTTGTACCAAGGCTCAGAGCTTGCAGTGCTGCTTGAGCGCGCTGTGGGCGCCGTGGCCCACGGAGGCAGTCGCACCAAAAGTCGACACGGAGATTGACTGCAACAGATTTTCGGGAGAAAATGATCACCGATAGCGTCGATAGCGATGATGACGACGCTATCTCCAGTTTCACATGGAAGCTAGTTTGGGGGAGCGGTCGTCGGTCTTGGCGACGGTACCGGTGACTTTCTTCCAACTTTCGTCGAGAGGATGGCCTGGCCACAAAAATAATCGAAAGAAAGAGAAATTACAACACCCTAAAACGCTGCAAGACACCCCCAAAACAGCCCAAAAGCGCACCCCAGCAACCCACATGTGTTATCTCGATCTTCCTTCCTCGCCACATTCACATGCATTCGGTCTGTCGGACCGGAGGCGGGGGATGATTTGGGGCCTGGAATGCCCGGAGAATTGAATAGGCGCGTGCGGGGCAGACAGCCCACGGGTGGATTCGGGACTACGGGTGCAGCGGGGATGTGCTGATCAAAGCACCGCATATCGATGTCACGTATACGCCTGAGGTCCCCGCTTTTCTCTTTACGTCCACCTGCCCGCCGGCCCTCCAACCCTCCCCCACAACTACCCCTGCTCTCCACACATCCTCGCACAAACCAAACCCCACGGGCCACACGGGCAACAACAAGAGCAACACACGAGACAACGAGTCAATGGCGCCCTCGACGGCGACGTCACCAACGACGAGCCACTCGGGCCACAGTGCAGGCCACCCGCGGCCGTACAAATGCCCGTATCCGCTCTGCGGGCGTGCATTCAGCAGACTTGAACACCAGGTGCGTTTTCCCTTGACGTTGTGGGTTTAGTGCGGGGTTGTCGCTTTTTTTTCTCCTCAGTCCCCGCCTACCCCATCTTACAGCACCTTGACTAACTCTGACGGGGTAGACACGCCACATCCGCACACACACCGGCGAGAAGCCCTTCGTCTGCACTTTCCCGCAATGCGAGAAGCGGTTCTCGCGCAGCGACGAGTTGACGCGGCATTCGCGCATCCACTCCAACGACCCTGCGCCTGCGAAGAAGAAGGCACGGTCGCGGGCAAACAGCGATGACGAGGCAGATGGGCCGCATGGGGGTGGCTACGCACGAACGACAGCGAGGGGCACAGAGGGTGGGGGCCATGACCACGACCATGACGGCTACCGCCATCCCTATCCCGAATATCGCACCTCGTCGGCGTTCACTACACTAAGTAGTGTCGCCATGGACGAGCTGTATGCCCTGGAGAGGGAAGAGGCGTTGAGGAGGGCAGAGTACGAGGCGAGGCATGCAGCTGCGCTGAGGAGAGCTGAGAGCGAAAGCCACGGCCCACACGACTACCAGCAGCAGCAGCAGCAGCAGCAACAACAACAACATCGATTGTCGCATGCAAGGGAACGCGAGAAGCAGAGCAAGAACCACCGGCGACTTAGTGGACCAGCTTGGCAGATGACCCCCGCATCGCGCGACCCGCCCATTCTCAATATGCCCCCAACCCCAGCGCATTCCCGCAGCGCATCACATATCGCAGCACCATCGATGGCGCCATTATCGAATATCAGCGCGGAACGGGATCGCGATCGACAGACTAGCGCTTCACCGCCGTCGGACGACGCGGAGCTGCCGTTGACCATGCGGAGAGGCGGCAACTGGCATTCAAATTCCCATCCCCATCCGACACCCACAACGTCTCCGTTCCTCGGTCCCTTGCGGACACTCACGCTCCATTCCCGAGCACCCAGTCCCCCGCCGCTATCGCTCGAGAGCCCAACAAGTACCGGCTCGTCAAGCGGGACGCCGCATCCGCAGCACCTAGCGCATTCGGTCCGCCTTGCCTTTGGGATGACGCCGATCCACCCCGGTGCCTCCCCGACAAGTTCGAGTTCGAGCTACCCCACTGCCGCGCCTTATCAGCGAACGACATCGTGGCCGTCGTTCCCGCCTGTGTCGACTGCGATCAGCGGTTCGCATACCCCAACTTCTGCGGGCACGTCAGGCTCGAATAGTGCCAACGGTAGCTGGGGTGGGTGGAGTAGCGGGCCGGGGAGCAATGGCGCGAGTAGTGCCAGCTCGAGCGTGCCGGGGTCGCGGAGCGGGAGCCCGCCGATAAGCCTGCGCCTGGCGCCGCTCAAGCGCGAATTGGAATGCGACGCTCTGACCGGGGGCGGGGCTAGTCCGCCGATGAGTAAAATCGGTTGTGGGGCGGATGGGGACGAGAAGATCAAAGTCAAGGTCGAGTTGCCTGGGTTTAGCGAGTTTGAGGCGGCGGCAAGGGGTGGGGAGGTGTACTAGGCCGGACCTCGACTTCGACCTCGGCCTCCATGCCGGTCCGCCCTTTTTCTTCTCTTCTTTCTGTTTCTGGACTCGATGTCTTGTTTTTGTTTGCTGCTTTGCGACCACCCCACTCTACCCCACCTCATTCTCCCGACTCTCTACCACCCACGAACGCGATCGGCGCACACGCACACTACTGGGCGGAACACGAAACTATCCCACATGCGCCGCTTCACATGCCTTCCCTTTCCCCGCTCCGGTCCTCTTCATTTCCGCCTCCGCTTCGTCCTATGTATACCGCCTATCCCGCTAGCTACGTTCCACATAATTTCCGTTCTTCGTCGTCTGTATCGTATTACTACCCCCCACCACGACCCCATCTCGTAGATAGATCCGCCACGCACTGCACAACCTCTCATAGAAGAAGCACACGTATATAGACTTCTTTTTTTTTTCTTCCTGCCCTTTTTGTTTGTCTGTTCAATTGCATGGATGCGGATGGATGTGGATGTTTGGTGGATACTGCAGTTGTGTATATTTTGCGTCGGCGGCGTGCGACGCGTTGTAGTGCAAGAATTTTGCGTTGGTGTTACTGGCTCGATGGTGGGGCCGTTTCCATGCTAGTGGACCATTGGATCTAGTGGAGTGTGGAAGGAAGCTGAGGCTTGAGTTTGAGGATGCGTGAAAAGACGAAGAAGCACGTCAAGCTCTCCGTTAAAGTTACTTGTACCGGCGTAGAAACCCCCGACTGGACGCCGCGGCAACAAGGCGGGGTTGCAATCAATGTGGCGGGGCGGGGTTGTGGGGAAGATTTGCGATTTGCGCGGGGGCAGGACGTGGGCGTGGGTACGAGAGACACAGATGTAATTCATTAGCTGGTTCTCGAAGATTTCTGTATGACTGGGATGCATGAGTGTGGGAGGCTCGCTCCGCCACCGTTCATTCCGCTACGAAGAGTCCCGCGAACGGGCTTGCCTCTTCTGCATGCCCTCCATCCCCCACCCGATCGCCGCAAACAGTGCAGCCCCAGCAAAACACGTCCCCACATACACAATCATGGTCTTGAACCGCCCGTCGCCAACATCATACCCCGTCGGATGGTGGAGCAACTCCGAGGTCGAGTTGGAGTGCGCCCGAGCATAAAGACGCGCGGAAATGGGTGTCGAGACGATGTTCCCAAAGCCGCGCGAGAATAAAAAGTAGCCATATAACGCGGTGGACGTCGTCGCGTCGTCTTCTGCGGATGCAGGAGTAACGGCTTCAGCGGCTGTGTAGAAAGAGAGGGAAATTGGACTTACGAGCAAGTGGGCGGACCATACCAGCCCACAGACTGCTCCAACCGCTGGCCAAGCTTCCGTACGCGACACCAAATACGAGCAACCCTGCGAAGGAATGTGAAAGGACGCCCCACAGCACGAAGGTTGCTACGGAAGTCGCAAAGAGCGACGACAGTGCGAGCAACCAAAAGTCGAATTTGTCAGAGAGGTAGCCCATCGACATCCGACCGACAACGGAGGCGCCTACGAAGACAACCGGGTCAAACCACAAGGATTGGACGCAACGATACGAAAGACGAAAGACGCGTACCGTTTAGCATCGCGAGAGTGACGGCGGAATTGGACGAACTGAGATTAAGATTGCTGGCAAATGCTGCAGTACCGATCAGTAAGGTGCATGTCGCGGGAATAATGGCGCGCCTACTCGGAAGATAAAGAATGGGAACGAAGTACCCCAGCCCTTGAAGCGTGTTCACGGTCAAGAACACCCAGAACTCGCGTCGTCTGAACCAGTCCCGCAGTCCTCGCGGCGCCGGCCCACGAATAACGGTACGCGTTTGGGGAAGCCTTCCTTTCACGAAGGGCAGAAGTAGCGCCAGCAAGACACCGATGGTGATGGAGAGGATGCGGAGGGTCTTGGGTGTTCCGAATTTCGCAATCAAGTGCGGAAGCGTGAGTGGAAGCAAGAGACCGCCGGCCGCGGTGCCTACAAGCACTCAGTATGGCGAAAGATACGAAGAATTGACCACGAACCAGCAAAGAGAATGCCATTCGCTGTGCCCCTCTTCACCACGAACCATTCCGACATGTACGAGAGGCAGGAGAGATAGAGAATGGCTGTGGTGCTTGAGAATAACGCGAGGACGAAGCAAATGGACTCACCTCCACCCACGGCATATAGTATGCCTTGAAGAGCGACGAGCTCAGCGATCTTGCCAAGCTATGAGCCTCGTCGAAGGATGTAAAAACCAACTCACCGTTCGTGCATAACTTGCCCCAAACAACGACAAGCAGCATGCGACGGCACCCGCCCACATTGCTTTCCGTTGATGCTGCGGAAACCGAGCAGATATGGGGTTGAAGATAACACCTTACGAATGTTAGCTTGAACTTGAAAGCGACAGAAACGACGAGCAAACGTACCAGAGCAGTAAATTATCCCCGACGAAAGTGTCCCGACCAGGGGCAGCAGCGTCGTCGCGGCGTCTTGGTTTTCGAATCGGGGGTCTTGGAGGTACGCTTATTGAACAGTGAGCACCGAAAGAATGCAAGACAACAAGGAAACGAACGCACAGTCGAGGAAGACCCCGTAGGCGTTCGGGAACCCCCAGACAATCGCCTCCACGAAGAACGATGCTGCAAGCTTTCCAGAAGGAAAAGAGATGGGTTGTGGGCGGAGTAATGGCATGAGCATGAGACTGGGTGAGTTCTCTGCAGCTCAGCGGGTGCGTACGAAGGACCATGCCCCGATACCGCGGTCGGTAGGTGGCAGGGAGTGTTCGTGGGTCGTCTCGGCCGCCAGAGTGGACGAGGGAGAGGGAAGCGGGGTTCGCACCGCGAGCTCGACTTCGTCTGGTCGCGACATGGGAGTAGAGAGCAAGTTATGAGTCATTGGTGCCAACCACAGAACCGTTTGTGGGCGTCGGCCGAAGAGCGCCGGCGACGATCCGGTCCGTGCATTCCGCGGCAATTCTGCGATACAAAATTCTAGAGAGCATAAACTATCTCTACCACCATGGAACCGACCGTACTTTCATCGCCGGGAACGGAGATAAACTCGGTAGTGGAGGATACTGCAACGAAATGTCGATTCCAACTTCTGAGAAGTGCCGCAGCCGGTTGGATTGAGCATCGACGATGGTCGAAAAGGCGGGAAGTCGCGCATAAGTAACCTGGAAACGCCTAAACAGCGGAGGACCATGATGCCTCTCTAATCCGGCTTGGACGCGACCCTGAAGGAATTCGACGATTACGTCTTCCGAGAAATGACCATCGCAGTCAAGTGCGAGGGACATCCTCTCGAGCCGCGGCAACGCCCCCTCGACGTTGAGTATACTCAAAAGGCTATCGTCTATACGAGGGCCTAATGGGAAGGAGCGTCTTCCTCGTTCGACAACGTCGAGTTCCCGAAGAGAAGTTGGGGAGAGAGAGAGAGAGAGTCTTTTAACGCCGCAAGCTATACTAGTAGCTAAGATGGCGGTGCAGTAGTGATGTACCTGCACGTACGTATCGACGAGGCCCAAATGGGTAGTAGCGACTGTATTTACGTGTCCATCTGAAGTATCCAGTTTGCGATTTTGTCTGCGTCTCAATTTCTGCGGTGTAACCTCGGGTAATAGAGCATGGGGTGGCCGGTGAGTTGGTGTCGAAGAAAGAAGAGTTTAGACCGTTCGAGTGTCGGGAGGGAGGAGTTAAGGGAAAACGGTCTGGCCGCGTGCATCTCAAAGCTGACCCGTAGGTGTGCGTGTAGCACAGTTAGTCGGTTCCCGGAGCACTAAGCGGGCGAGAGCCGCGGAACCGTGAGACCCGACAAAAAGCGCCCCAGAGCACAACGCCCTGCTGCGAAAGCAAGTGTTGGCCCGTTGTCGCGACTGAAAAGTTGATCTTCCACGAGGCGTGGCTTTGACCAATATCCTGCATATCCTTGAGCAGCGGCCGCACCGTGGAGATATGCTCCCGCGCGTAACCCTGGTACTCGAGTTGTCTCCAGAGTTCGTCGCCGGTGTCGTCAAGTGCCGCCCGAGGGACGTTATGCACGACTACCTTGGTCCAAGGTACGTCCAACTCTACCTTCGGTCGTCGTTGCAGCTGCCAGAGATTGACAAGTGCGTCTGCAATGCGGTCCTGGCAAAGGACGAGCTGCGTTCCAGAGAACTGCGCGGACGAGTAGAGGATGAGGTTGCCGTTCGAGGTCCAGGAGACCCCGCTGATTGAAATCTTCTCGTCGCGCAACGCGTTGTTGACCGCTACCTTGATGCTGACCTCGGTGTGGGTGGTCGGGTCGGGCTTGTCTCCGACTAGCCGCACAATCGCACGGCGACCGGAGAAAGCAGATCGTTTTTGTCGCTGTCGTCGCGGGGGTGTCGGGGGTTGGGGTTGCGGGCTGGGCTTGGTTCCGGTGTGGGAATGCACCAGTTGTGGGGGCGGTATCGCGGCGCGGCGCACAGATGTCGGTATGGTATTGCTAACCACACTTGCAAATGTCGGGTTCTTGGTGTTTGGCGCCTGGTGTCCCGTCCTGTCGCACAGAGTGCGGAGCAGGCTCGAGATGGCAGGGGGGGTACGGCGGAGTGGATTCCCCCTCCAACTGAAGTGCGCCCATGGTCGCAACAGCGCGAGTCAAGATTGACTCGAGGGCAGTCAGGAGTATCCCTTGTTCTTCAGACCAGGCTGGAGAAGAAGGGCGGGGGCCGTCGGCTCCAGGAGCGCTCTGGGCCGGCGGCGTCATGTGGGGTGTCTCGAGTGTCGTTTCGCTCACAGAGAACGGATCGGACTGGGCGTTGGTCCGTCGTTTCTGGATGATACGATTCGTTTCTGGGGATCGTATGGTGCTGGCGTCCTCCGGAGCACTGTCCGATTCGGAGCCAGTACGTGCAGGTCGAGGGCGTACGGACCCGGCGACGCGCGGCGGCGTCCCGGTAACATGACGGTGCGGATCAAGAGGCATTTGAAGAGAAGTTGGAAGCGCGCTGAACAGCTGCTTGAGGGGATCTAGTCCCAGCGCACTCATAATTCGGAGTGTTTCAAGTTTTTTTGAGCATGATAGGACATGAAGCAGCGTCTGGAGACCCGCATCCACCTCGCGGACGCGCTGAATATCGAGCAGAGTGAGCTCAGAGGTGACGAGCTGCGCCATGAAGTTGTATGGCTCCGATAGCCAAAGTTTTTGGACAGGGCTGTCGATGGCTTGCACCGTTTGAAGTGGTGGAGGTGTGCCATTGAACGACAGATCCAGAGACTGCAGTGATGTGGTTCGGGAAAAGAGCTGGGCGAGGTCCTCTGAAGTCACGTTTGCCGGATTCTCGGAGAAGGACATTGAAGTCAGTCGATGCCATTGGATTGGGATCGAGAGGATGCCGGGGCCACAGTAAGACAGGTCGATGTGAGTGAGTGAGGCACCATCGAGGAGCGCGAGTGTGCTCCAATTCATGGGCTCCCCCCATCGTACTTGATCCCATAACGTCCAAGGAGAATTTGGCCAACAACGGCGCACTCTCTCTTTGTAGTTGATCGAAATGTTCCCGTAGCTTGCTTCCGGCCAAGAGCTGGAATTTCAGGCTGATAACTCTCCAGCGCCGGATGTAATTGACCAGCAGCTGGAAAAACGCCGCCTGTGCGTGAGGATCGGAGCCCTCCGCTGCAACGAACGAAATCGTCAGCGGGCAATCACCGGATCGCTCCAGCCACTGTCGAGCGGCCGCGAGTCGCTGGGCGACTTTGGAAGAGATCATATTCTCCCAAGCTTCGTCTTTTGAAAGCCTAGGCAGCCATCCCCGCACTGCAGGCTGCGCTATATGCAGGCTATACCAAAGTGACGGTGTTCGGAAGGCTACGTTCCTCCAGCGACCACAGACGCGACCCAGCAGCAGTGGCGCGTCTGACGCGCTCATAGCGCAGTTCCGGTCCGATGGCAGGCATGCGGAAAAGATTTCTTCGAGAACGTCGTCGGGGATTCTGCGGATCGGCGAGATGAGTGCTTCGTAGGCGGCAATCTCGCCCGCGAGCGCGTCTCGCTCCTGTTCGATGCGAGCAAGACGAGTCCGTGCTTCGACCAAAAGGGATTTGATTTGTTGAAGTTCATCGTCAGTGGGACAGTAGTTCCTGTCGGGTTGGGAGGCGAACGAGAGGAAGTTGGACATGATTGTCAAGAGCAAGTCGTTGACAGGTGCCATGCACTGGCAGTGCATGTCACGCATTGTCACCACACTTGATCTGAGTGTGTTTGTCTGGTTCTCAACAAGATGTGCTTTCTCTGAAATTCCGACTTCTAGATTGTCATTAGTTTTGCCAAAGACAAATCTGTAGTACAGTAGATAACCCAGACCCGAAACAAACTTAGTGCGAAGCAATTTACGAGGTTAATTTTCATTCGATTTCAATGAAATCTTGTGGAATGGCAGTCCTTCAGCATGATCAGGCTGAATGGGCCAGAAATGGATTCAAATGAGCAAGTTGTCATGAGCCCTGATTTTGGTGTATTTATGGGGAGCCGAAACAGTGCGTAACATCTATTATACAAGCGAGAGTTGACGTGTCACCCTGACACAAGACAAGAGACAATCCGACATTCTGATTGGCTGACGCGTGGTCGACGTGGCTCTCGACGCCGACCACGCTCTCCCTCGCTCTCCCCTTGACTCTCTGTGGCCCGCCAGCCGTTGCGTGACACTCTAAGGTCAACCCGGCACCTGCTTCAGCTCAAAACGGCAGCACAGTGCTACAATGAGCTCTGTTCATGATACAACTACCGACACTGCAGCAGCGCAAGTTTTCTCGACGAACTCGAGCTCTTTTGGGGCACAGACTACATCGGACCGTCGGTCGTCGAACGGAATCGACACTCGGGCACCCCAATTGCGCCCTCTGCTGCCACGGCCGTCATCGGATGCACGGCGGGAGTATCTTTTGGTACAGGTGCGCAACCACGTCCGGAGACGGCATATTCTTACAACAAGCTCTCCCCAGACTGCCTCTTCCTTGATATCTGAGAGTCTCAAGTCAGCGCAAACTCAAGCCGAGGCACGAGGGGGGTCGGAAAACACCGTGCGTAGCTTGCTGCCGAGCGTATTGCCAGTCCTCACTCATCGCAGCCAGCTACAGCTCACCAGCGTCGCTCTACAGCTCAAAAGCAACGACGGGCACGAGAGGCCCGTGAAAGACACGAGAACCCACAGCAGGTGTGTGTACTATCTCTGTCTGTCCATCTCTAACTGTTTTAAAAGACACACATGGTGAATCCTAAGCGGTTTACTGCTCAACGTGCACGACGACAACGAGAACTGGCCGAGAAAATCCAGTGCAACCTTCACATTCCTCAATACAATAGCGAGCGCATTGAAAACAGCCGCTCTATCGCACAGTCATTGAGACGGAAGGTCGACAAGGCCTACGAGATGTTGGACCATGATCCAGACTGTGGTATGAGCTCGCTCGAGTATTGTCTTGCATATGTGCTGATTTCCCCCCGCAGATTCTACTAGTGATTGTCACGGGTCGGGTGACCCGCGGCGGGACACGGGTACGGGCCATGACGGGTACGGGTGCGGGCCGCCGAGCTCCGACCCGTGCACCCGCCACTAAAGTGACGGGTATCACTGAACTGCCCGGAAACAAGCCGGCAACGAGCCGGCTGTGTCCAGACCATGCCAAAGACGCCTTCCGCAGCAATTGACAGCGTTCCGAGTGCTTGCCGCCCACCGGATACCGGATGCAAGGCGGGAAATGACATCAAAACCCGCGAAGAACGCGGGTTCGGGCCGGCCCGTACCCGCGGCCACGGGTGCGGGTCAATAGCGGGTACGGGTACGGGTCAGCGCGGTGACCCTCGCGGGTTACCCGTGACAAACACTAGTTCTACGGTGCACTCACTCGAGCTCTCTGGGACGAGCATAACACAAACAACTGGCGTCGAGAGAATCGGATCGAGAGTCGTTCAAAGCGGATACGAAGATCGCTGCAGGAAAAATCAGATTCTCAATCGCTCATGTAGATAGAAATGAACCGGATACAAATTATCTCCCATGTTCAACTTGGAATCTGGGCCGCGCCCGCCGAGCCCCGCGAGGCGGCAGTGCGGCCCATAAACACCATCTTATTAGCCCTACAAGAAATAAATATAGGACTCAGGATTGCTGTAGTGTCTGGCAAGTAAGTTCTTTCGGGGCAATCGACATTATGACAGCAACCTCTTCCCGTAGCGGAGCACGGGGTTACTGCTAGTATGACCATATGAGACTGATTACATCAAGTGATACTACAGGCATGGAAGTAGACCTCTTGCAACCTCACATACACAGTTTAAGCCCAGAGTTTCCATTCTGTGGCCCACTACTAGTAGTAGTAAAAATTGTTCATTTTGCAATTTACTGTATCATGAAAATATGGATTTCATGTAGTTATAAGACTTGGGTGTATTCTCCCTAGTGATATGAGTTTGATGGGATCAAATATTATCATTGCACATAATAAGGCCTAAAATATATACAATGCCTCATAGATGGCGAGAAATGCCTTCAGGGCACATGGTTTTGGGGGTGGTGGTATATTTCGGGACTGGGTTAACTACTGCACCTTGTTTTGAATACTTATTTACTGCTGAAGTAATATACTGTCACTTTGTAAGTACAGTCACTGCCATAGATAGAGAACACATTGGGATGTTGTAAACTTTGGTGAAAACCTACATTTCTAAAAAATCATAAGTCCATCTCCCAGGACTGTGCAACAATATGATGAGATGATTGTAAGGGGACGTCTCATCCTTTTTCCTTTTTCGTTACTTGACTGTTCTACCTTTTTCCTTACTATACCCTTTCCTCTCTTCCCTCCTACTCTCTCTCACTCTTATCTCTCTTTATCTCCTCTCCTCTCATTCTTGTTTGCTCTTATTTATCAGTGGCTTCGTCACGCGTCACTTATACCTGTGACACCCCCTGGCAAGGCTCCTTAGACTTGTTCTCTTTGGATTTCTCTGCCAGTCTTGTCTGTGTCGTCCTGGGCACACAGGCACTGTAGGGTTGCCCTTACAATGATATCATAATATCTAAAAATGAAATTAATCTGGGAACTGGGACATTCTAATTTTACAAGCTTATTGTAGATGAAGAAAGTAGCAGGAAAGATGGAGGGAAGTTACACTAATATGCACACAAAAACTTGACCTCGTTTGACAAGTTCTCAACCACTGGAGAACTGAATTTGCCAAAATTGGCAACTCTCAAGATTATGATAGGTAACAGAAACAAACTTGAAAAGTACTGAAATACATAACAACACCTACAGTCATGTACCGCCCACTGGAACACTGGAACAGCCAATTTGATGGCTCAATAAATGTGATACAAAATTCTATTTTTTTTGGTGTGAGGGCGCATAAGGCTTCAATTAGAGTGCATATGTAGAAAATCATAATATTTGAAGCATGTTGAAGCAACTTCTGGAGGTTGGGCTCAAACGCGCTTGAGAGTGTGACATTGACTGATGGTGTTTTCAAGATATTCGCGTTCACGCACACCCGACCATTGGTGGCAACAAAGCTTCGTGAGTGTTTCCCAGTGAGTAGCTCCTGTGATTGGAGGGCAAAAAATGGGATTTCCGCAGCACAATCTGGCCAAAAGTGCAGTTCCGGCCGTGTTCATCTGAGGTCCCCAGAAAGATGATTTTCTACCATCCTTTCCAGCCATGCTGGCGCCTCAACCACTTGTAAAGTCGTAGAGTAGATGTATCCAATCCAGATGAATTTTACCGCTAAGGAATATTTGCTTTACAAGCCTCATAATAGCCCCATCACCACGGCTGTTCCAGTGACTGTCGCTGTTCCAGTGGGCGGTACATGACTGTAAGTACTTATTTCCACATCACTCTAGAAATCTAAGCATCACTTGGGGAGAACTCGTATCATCATAAGGAGAAAATGCAGGTGGAGGAAGAGGAGGAAACTTCAGAGTAATTGTTATTCCAGCTTCCTCAAAGGAGGCAAATTTGCTAAGATCCTCAACATTTAGCATTGGATAGCTAGAGCTCTCAAGGGTAAGCATCTTGAACTGAGCAGCTTCTACATCTCTCAGGGCCAGCCGTGATTGCAAAAACTCCATGATGAATGTCTCTGCAAACGGCCGCTGGCAGTTATTCAGCTCCAGACTGAGATTGCAAAGTTGAGGACATAGCCTGCCATGAGTGAGTCCAGCAAAGATGAGCTTGCTAAGGTCCCAGTCTAGAATGTCACTTTCAATGATCGAAAGCTCCGTGAGGGTTGCCGGTAGTAGAGAAACAAGGAGGTTGAAAGGCTCAGCACCAGGCCAATGAAAGCACACACCATCCATCTCCAATGTTTGCAATTCTGTAGCCCCAGATATCAGCTGGATAATCTGATCATGATGCACTATAGGACAATCTCCAAGAACAAGATTGTGTAGCTTGGGAAATCTCATACATTCCACAAAGCTGAAGTCGCCCATAAGTTCTAGATCATGCACAGTATGCATGACAATGGGTTCACTTGGGGAATCAGGATCATTGATACCAGTGTAGGTGCGAAATATCATAAAGTTGAGTTTCTGGAGCTGGGTGCACTGGGATAGAACATTGATAATGTCTACTTGGCCAATGGACCCACTGTAGCCACAGCCGACGTGTAGGTAGGTGAGGTTGCCCCACTTTACAGGCATTTCAGTGAAGTTCAGAGTCGAAGCAATGGAGACGGCTGAGATAGATGGGCTGCCCAAGAATTGAAGGTTGCTCTTCTCTACAAACATTGCATCAGGAGAGTCCAGGCCAAAAGGGAAGAACAAGATCTGCTCAAGGCAAGGCACATTGTCAGAACCTAGAGCTCCAAGGATTGCACCGACTTCATCTGTTAGAGTTAGGCGCAAGTCAACAGTTTTCCAGCGTGCCGAGTATCTGATGAGTTCCTGCAGGAAGAGAGCCGTTGTGTGAAAGAGTTCTGTTGCTAGTGCAGAGTATGCACCGTATGCCGCTGAGAATGAGAGAGACAGCGGAAGTTGGCCTGAGCGCTCCAGCCAATCTTTCGCTGCCGACAGACGCAGCAGAGATATCGCTTGATATTTGGCTTCGAGGGATGGAGAATACAGCCCGCCAGGTTGGACGATGTGTAGACGTGTCCATAGAGCTGGTGTTTGATAGGCAAGAGTGCGCCAATGACTGCAGACACGGCCGAGTAGCAACGGCGCGTCATTAGCGCTCATGACGCAGTTTCTGCCCTCAGGCAGACACGCCAGAAAGATCTCTTGGAGAATGTCGACAGGAACACGACGGATAGGTGAGAGGAGTGCCTCGTGTGTCGCGATGTGCGCCACCAGCTCGTCCCTCTGCGTTTGAAATTGCCGGATATTGTCCTCGAGCTCGCGGAGTCGGATCCGCGGAGATTCGAGGAGAGATCGTATTTCAGCAATTTCTGCATCATTTGGGCAGTAGTTCGTATTGAGCAATGTCGAAAACGACGATTCGAGGGCAGCCGTCATGGCGGTTCAGGACAAGCAGTGACTCTGAGTGAGCACCGAAAAGATCTCATCTGCCAACCAACTGCCAACGGAAATCGGATGCATCGTCCTCCGACCCGAACAGCGCCGCTTACCCCGGCCCACCATGGCACACACGGAGGACAGCGGCGACGAGCACAAGCCTAAGCACCATCTCACCGGCCTTTTGTGAGCAGGCCCCCGCAAACCCGCCTCTGAGCGCCGAGCTCATGTGCTATATAGGAAGGAAGGGCTGAGAGAAGGCATCGTCAAGGGCAAGGAAGGGCTCGCAAAGGGCAAAGAGGAGCTGCGGAAGGGAACGCTAGAGCTTGAGCACAAGCTAGGGTTGGGGCACTGGTGAGTCGGCTGTTCTGCGTGGGTTCTGCGGCGGCTAACGATTCCGACGCGTCGGGTAGGCCGAACGTTATCCCGGCGGGCGATCTGGACATCACGGGCCCTCCGCGCACCGTCGAGCTGGGCTGGCACCCCGTCGCTGGATTCGCTGGAAAGTGGTTCGCAGAGAAAACCGGGCTCGGTCGCTACATCACCGAACATACACACATGTGCCCCGACCCGACACAACACTGGGCGGTCCTCGTCGGCGACTATTGCCACGAACTGTGGATGGACGAGCACTTCGATGTCATCTACATCAACGAGAAGCTTGACCGGTCGCAGTGGCACACGTATCCCATCGGCCACACGCGCTTCAGCGACAACGCGCTGCGCCAGGCAGGCGAGATGACCATCTTCCACATGCGCGCGAAGCAGGCAGCGTACAACCTCATCAGCAACAACTGCCAGTCCTTTGCGCTGCAGATGCTCGACGCGATCCAGATTGGCAACCACCGCGAGTTCGCGACGAGCTACGAAGTGTACAGGGCCGCGTTGGGACATGGGGATATGGCCGCGTTATTCCGCTCGCAGGCAAACCAGCTGCCGCCGCCGGAGCAAGAACAAGAGGCGGAAAAGCCGCCGGGAAGGGTCATGGAGCACGCGCACAAAGTTATGGACGAGAACACGACCAAGCTAGACGAGCACCATACACTTTGGTAACAGACGACGTCCGTATTTATGTGGGGTGTACTTTGTTATAATGTAGTTTGGGCACTTACAGGCGGCGAATGCAGATGTTATTACTTGGATATCCAAGATGACCATTAGAGCAGTACTGTCTGTCTTGGAGAACTTTTTCGCATGCACGGGCGACGCTTACTGTAGCACTCGAGCTGCACTATGCCCGCACGAAGTAAGCATTATTTTGTATCTGGCCGTTGCACATTCTCTGTCCGTGTCTGTGTCCCAACCTCAAAATACAATACAGTTTGCTTGTAGTACTTTACATTTGCGGAACACTCCGAGACTCCTCTTACTGCGATTTCCTCAAATCCAAGCCAGCCATTTACGCACCACTCAGCCCCAACCTATTTCCCGTCGGCCAACAGCTCCAAACTAACTCTGTCTCGTTGGTCCGAGTGCAATAACCTTCGGCAGCCGAGATGAACGCCGACTTACCGCCGACCGGAAAGAAAACGCTCCCTCAAAATCATCCCGAGCCACCTCCGGTAGAAGACCCGCCATCCGAGTCTTCCTCGTCCTCGTCCCTTCTCGACGTCTCGGGCCAAACCAGCACCTTCTCGTCCGCTCTTCTAAGTGCCGCCCGAAGGGCGCCGCTCTCACCTGCCCCACGACGCATCTGGAACACAGCCGAGCTACCCGCGTATTGTGTATCTATTCAAGAAACAAAAAGAGGGACAGTCAGCGCAAGAACTCTATAAAGGCTTCGGAACCTCCCGCGAAGCGCCAAAGCCCAAGTCGGAAGTTTACCATTTTCAGCACCACCGCGGTTGCACACGACCACGAGGGTCTCCCGACCTCGGTCCGAGCTCCCATTACTAGTAGGCTGTGCAAGTGTATCGGATCGAGACGCGTCCCGCACCGTGTCCGTGTGCGAATCGGCCCATAATGGGCGCAGGCGTTTCGACCAGAACGAGATCGTGGACAGATCGTACGGATGCTCGATATACTCCTTCGAGTCGAGCCATGCGTTGAGGAGCACAAGCACGTCGGCGTTCTCCGAGAGTGTGTAATCGGCCAGCTCGTATGGGCCGTCTGCGATCGTCCAGTCGTATGGCGGCGCTGCGTTGAGGTCCATACAGATTCCGACGGACACGCGAGCTTTGTCTGCGCCGCCTCGTAGTGGGATGGTGAATGTCGCGAAGCCATTGCCTACCGGCGACGATCAGGGCTTGGATGATGAAGAATGCAGCGCCAAACTTGAACGAACCTGCTTTGGCCCATGTAGTATCAGTCATGAATAGATTCGTCTTGCGCGAGCCCCCGAGCCAGTTCCCATCTGGACCAAAGAGCGCCGCGCTGTTGGCCCCACGCGGGACCGAGACGGGAGTTGCCGGGCTAGAAGACGCGTCTGGGGCGGTCTTTACTGCTATTTCGGACGCGTCCAGTCGTTCTGGGTACCCAGCAATCACGCAGCAACCGAGGTTCTTCGCCAATTCGGCGCAGAAGACGCTCGTCGGCCCCGTTCGCGGGAGTTCGAGATACGGCTCGATCGCATCGGCGTTGGAGAACGCATATCCTGTTCAGGAGATGAAAATTCCATTGAACAGACAAGAAAATGCCAATACCGCTGAAGGCAAGCTCCGGGAAACAAACAAGGTCCACGGAATACGGTGTGATTCTGGCCGAAAATGGGCTCGCTGATCAGAAACTTGAATCGCGGCGGTGGGCGCCGATCGGGGGGATGATTTGAAGCTAACCGGCGACAGAGCTCCTTTGCGCGTGTAATATTGGCTTGGACCTGACCTAGCTGAGAGTTCTGTCAGCATTTGGTGTCGCAGAGAAGGGGCGCCATAGGCTAGCTTGGGCCCTGGCGTGTTTCGCTAGCGAGAGCACTCGGAAGGCTTACCTTGGGTCGAAGTTGAACTAACGCCACCCGGATCCGCGGGGCTGCGCGGATGCTCGCGGGACTGGCCATGCGAGGGTGACGGTTCCGTGGAAGAACCAAAGTTACACGTGACGTATTTCACACGCTGTCTTGCGGGGTTTTCACCGCCAAACTCCGAGAAAGGAAATTTTGACCAGACATGCGATGGAAGGTTCTGGTCGGCACACACTTGTTCCATAATTCCTTCTCCTCGTTTGTCCACCCTAGGCCTCCGCTCAGCTTGATTGATTTAGATGGTATCACTGTTCTAATCACGAGCGCGAAGAAGCTTCGAAGTTCGAACCCTAGTTCAACTCGTCATAATAGGCGTCCTATCAGATACATCACCGTCCCTGACGCAACGCGGTTTGGCGCGCTTGAGAGAATCCCACTGGCACTGGCAAGCCCCGCGGTCGTCTCGCAATTATTTTTTTCCCGTCAACGCACGTTTTACAACTCGCCCGTTTCTTCTCAGCCTCCCAGTCCAAATATGGACAAAATTCAAACTCACCATCCACCCAGCCCCACGCCTCCAATTAACCCACAAGCGCGGCCGCCTTCTCCCTCCCCTCGATGAACGTAAGCTTCTTCCAGCTCTGATAGATCATGTCCAAAAGCGCGATAACACAAGGAGGAACCAATGAACGGCGCTGCATACCCAGTGGCGCCACAGCCTGAGCCCGAGTTGTTCGTCACCAGGAAGAAGACAATGGCTGTCTGTTCGTGGGCGTGGCTGCAGATCGCGCCATCGGGAACAGGGTATCGGTGCAGAAGTACTCTTTTGGGAACCCACTAGCGCCATTTGGTACAATCACAACTTGAACAAACTTCGACGTCAACACCCGCTGCTTCTTTCCTCGGCCGTTCTTCCCCGGAGTTTCCAGAAAACACATGTCCAAGCTAGCGCTCGAGCGTCATGTCCTTTTGCTTTGCCCCCGCGGAGGCAATTCGGGCTTTCTTCCCAGCATCCTGATCCCGGGGCTTCGGAGCGATAGATAACGAGATAACCAAAGTCCGAGTCGCCGAACTCGGGAATACAGCGAAACGCCACCAATTTGCCGCGCTCACTGTGCAACGACCCCGACGCAGGCCGCGACGCCGACGCGCAACTGCTCAAACACGGAATGGCAAAAATACCGCCCGACGCCGTTCCCGCAATTTTAACGGACGCGCCGTACGCATAATGCACGCTGACATGCCTTGGTCTCAGGTCTGGCGCGCCACGGGCACGATTTGGTGGCGCGACATCGACATCGACGTCGACCGGTGGCTCGCATCACATAGAGTCGTCCTGAAACGAAAGAAACTCCAACCAATCTCATCTCGTTCGAATCCCAAGCGCTACTCTCTCCGACTCGGAGAAACCGAGGGAGCGGTAACACACCTTATCATTGACATTCGCACCGCCCACGGCCCACTGCCCACGCCCACGGCTCACGGCTATATGCATTATGATTTTATCGGCGCGGGCACTTGACCAAACGCAGGCAGATCTCCCCATAGAGTAGCGTAGTCGACATACGAGACTAGTGATGTAGAATGCAGAGAGAAAATTGAATCGCCGAGAGTTTTTGCGCTGTTGTTGTTGTTGTTGCACGGCTATGTGGTCACACGCGGGAAACAGCCGAACCAACTGCGCGAACTTAGGCGATCTGAACGCTCCTACGACGAACCTCTACCGTCCGCCCGCGCTTGATCCCCGACTTCGGACAAGTTTCCGAGTCGGGACTCGGGACTTGGAAAGCGGATTGTGGACGCGCCGACTCGCAGATCTTACCCCGTTTACAATGTTTGGCTAGGTGAAAACCTTCGTGGATATTGTATATGGGTACTTGAGGTCACTCAACTTCCTGGTCCTGAAGTTTAAGCTTTTGGTCGGCCGCAATTTATTTTTGCCCCCTTCGCGAACGTGGCGCGTAGAAAATAACGAACACTGGCCGACGAGTTGCAGGTTTTGATTGCTAGCATCGATGTTGAACTCGTCTTCCCCCTTGCCTGCCCTCCACATTCGCAGGTTCCAAAAGGCCACGAACACAAAGACTCTATTCGATAGTCCTATCCAGCCTCCTTCAACACAACACAACACAACACGACACTCACAACACAACAACCAAACAACAGGGACGTACGTAGCAACAAAAAAATGGATGGAGGGCAATACAGAGACAGAGAACTGGGCTTGGCTTGTGGTACAACGCCCATACGCACATACGCTTCAGTCCGCAATGGACGAAGAAGGGAAGAAAAAACCAGTCAGTCCACTCTATGTTTGTATTGTGTGTGGGCTTGGTACGTAGATAGGGCGGGTAAACGTTGTGCGGGCGTGAAGGGATTTTTCGTCGAGTGGAAACAAAAGGTGTTTTGGGCGAGTGGTGGGTGTACACGTTTTGAGGGGTTCGGATTCGGTACGTAGGTAGTTGGATGAGAGAGATGGATTCATGCGATGAGATGAGAGATGATGCAAGGGCATTGGGAAAACACGTCTAGCGGAGTTGAGATGCATGCACGGAAGAACGAACGGGACGGTATCAGAGAGCAGGCGGACAAAAGAGGCGCAGGGCCAGCAGAGAACGCGAACGGAGCAGGGCAACGCAAAGGCGAAAGCAAGCAAGCGATCAAGAAAAAAAGCTGCTGACGAAATCGGCCGGTCACGTGGCCGTCGATTCGTCTCCGCCTGCGCCTCCGTCTGGCGGAGGCGGCGGGTTCTCGTCATCCGCGTTGTTGTTGCCGTTCGCGATGGGGTCTTCCCTGATTATCGGTTCGGCGGGTTTGTAGTAAACCGTCGTCAGGTACTACAAACAAAGGTCAGTCAGCGCATAAATCAAGGCGCAAAAAAGCACATTACCTTCTGCCGATACCGCGTACTCGCGCCGACCGCAATCATCTTGTCCTTGATGCTGCTCGTACACAAGTGGTACAAGACCGCATGCGACGGGGTCTGCAGCACGCTCGGGTCGTCCGCAATAAGTGGGGTGTTGCCCGACTGCTGCGCCTGAGCGACCAACGCGCTGGCCGAATGTGTTGATTGGTGCCGGCTGGACTTGCTCGTACTGGTGCCGTTGCCGTTCGAGGACGACGATGCTGAAACAGCACCATCCATGCTGGCAAAGCCCTGCATCATCGAGCTATGCACGCTCACATCCGTCCCGCTGGCCGTGGTCACCCTCAGGGACATCGGCGTCGTGGTCCCATTCCCGCCACCGTAGATCGAGATTGGCGCCGCGCCATAGACCGTCGTCGTCAATCCCGGATTGCCTGCGCCGGTGCCGACCTTGGGGATAACCACACCAGGACTCGGCCGGTTGAGAATGAGCCGCTCGAGGTGCCTCGGGAGTTGTGCCGCATGCGGGATCGCAGGCTCCGGCGGACCGCCATAGCTGGTGCCATAGTTGCCGCCGCCATAATGCGTGTATCCATTCCGCCCCCGCTCACGCTGCTCCCTCTCCCGCTCGCGCTCCGCAACCCAGTCGGCCTGCGCCTTGGCCCACTCCTCCTCCTGCGCAGCCGCAATAAACAGCTGCGCTGGAATCTCGGACGTCCACACCGCACGACTGCTCCTTCTCCCCGTCTGCACGTGAGGCACCCGCTCCCGATGTCCGCCCCGCTCACTGCTCCCATCCACGCTCGCCTGGTCCCAAAAGCTCCCGTCGGGATGGATAGCAGCATGCGCAGGGACACTCGCGCGCCGGCCCTTTGCACCCGCCGCCGCCAACTCGGCTTTGCGGCGCAGGCTTATCGACCGCTTGACGTCGGTCGGCGAAGCAGAAGCCGAGGTCGGGGGACGTTCCTTGGTCGGCGTCGCCAACGGCGTCGTGTTGGTCGAAGTCAAAGTCGATGTCGGGTCTTCAAACGACACACGGTGCGCCACGCTGGGCGTCCCCGGAGTCGTTGGTACCTGGACCGGAGGCGGCGCAATTGCCGTCGCCGAGTCCGGGCTCACACTCGCAGCCGTGTTCGCCCCCGTCGCGGCTGCCGACGCACCAGTCGCAGTCGCAGGTGACGCGCCGGGCACCGTCACGTAGTTGGTGATGAATCCTTGGTCGTCCACCGCATTCGCAATCTCGGACGACGGCGCCACGAGTGTCGCGCCGTCGACGATGAACCGAAAGTGGTGCGTCCCCGGCGGGAGGTGCACAGTCGTGGAGAAGGCGCCTGTCGTCTCGCTATCGAACGGAACGGGCGTTGGTTAGCAATCGCAGTAGAGAATAGAACAGAGATAGAGATAGGCAGAGAAGTAGAGTTGGGCCTTTTCTCGCCTTCTCCGTCTTCGTCTTCGTGATCAACAGAGCAGAAGATTCAGACAGACAGACGAAATGGAAACGTTCCTCCCATACGAGCGACCGGGCTCGCCTTGAGCAAGCCAGGAATAGCAACGTCTCGTAACGTGCCGGCCCCGCCTCTCCCATCCCATGCTGCGGGTCGTAGGCGGAGCACCCTCGATTTCTATTGGCGCGCCCACAGCCGCCAGATCGGCGTCTGCCTTTTGCCCGAAGGTCAAGGGACAGCGACAGGGTGCCTCGAAGGCCCGGCCGGCGGTGGCGCCATGACGCGGGTAATGCAAGGGAGAGATAGATGCAAAACCAAAGGCCAGGAAACGAAAAGGCGGGCAGGAAACGAAAGGGAATGGAGAAGGAAAGGGAACGGAGACGAGGAAGAGGCAAAAGAAACACTCACTTCTTCTCCAACTGCGTCCGATTCATCCAATCTCCATCTCCAGCGCGAATCAAGTAGACCTCGGTCCCGCCTCCGCACCACTCGATCGGCACCTCGGTGAGTACCGCTGCAACAGCATACATTAGCTCTAGCAAAAACCGCGCAAAGAGGCATAGCACTCACGTCCAACAATCTCGTCAACAAACACGGCGGCGGCCCTCGTCCTCACGCCTGCTGGACCACTGCCGCCTACACCTCCGGTCGCATCGGGGCTGGGCTCAATGGGCGCGCCCTCGATGCCGTCACCGTCGTCGAGGTCGCCGTCGCCCTCGGCCATGCCAACGAAGGCACTCGGGCCGATGGTAAGCGGGATGGTCGAGCGGATGATGACCTCGTTTGGGTCTGTACTGTAAGCGTAGTCGTTGTAGGCCGACGTAGAGCCCATGTCCGTTGTGATGCTCGGGATATGTGCGTGTCCGTTGCTGGTTGCGTCACGGGCACGCTGAGCGGCGGCCTCGAGGGTCGCGCGATGCATGTCGTCGCCTCGTTGGGTATGGTTGTGGTGGTGCCGCCTCGACGAGCGCTGCGGGCCTGACCCGGATCCCGAGCCGTCGCTAAACTCGGAGCGGGCACGAGACGGTGAGCGCGACGGCGACCGTGATGGGGTACGCGAACGAGACGGCGATGGGGTGCGATGGTTGTGGTCGGTATCGTGTCGTGAGCGGGACCTCCCGCGTCTGCCGTCTTGTTGCTGCTGCTTGAGTTGCTGCTCCCTTGCAAGTTCCGCCTTGCGCCGCGCAATGCCCTCCTGCGCATGCCGGCCATACCCCGTCTCGGTTTCGTCGTCGCTGTCGTCCCGACCCCTTCTACCGCCCGGAATCGCAATCGCCGCCGTCCGTGGTGCTTGAGCCTGCTGCTGCTGCACCCGTCGCCCCTGCCCGTTGGCAGTAAAACTGCCGTTCTGGTTCCGGCCATGCTCCCTCTCCCTCCGCGAATGCGCATACGCGCTGGGGCCACCGCCTAAGCGGGTCGACGAGAGCCGCATGTGTCCGTGCGCTGCTGGTGCGGGGAACGTGTTGAGACCGGGCAGCTCGATCGATTTGCGGTTCGGGCGCAGCGGCGGCGTGTCGCCTTCCACGGCCGAGGCCGGCGGCGGCGATGGGGTCGCTACTGTCGCACTTGGAGTCCGCGACGAAGACGGCCGCGATGAGGAGGATGTGGACGCGGTGGGCTTGTCTGGGGACGTCGGGTTGGAGGGCGTGCGGGGGTGAGTGCGCGAGGTACGGGGGAGTCGCGGGCCTGTGGTGGCCTGGTGGGGGGAGGGTGTCCGCTGGGGTCTTGTTGCTGAGACGCAGCGTTGCCCATCTCAAACCAGAGCAGGCAGGAAAGAGAAGAAGAAGAGAGGGGAGAAGGCGGAGTAAATGTGTGTGGGACGAGGAGGGTGTGTGATGACGAATGCCGTAACCTCCCAAATCGAGGAATCTAGACGTGAGTGGGACTAGGTCCCGGCACAGCCTATCTATCCCCGCCGACTTGCAGATAGCGATTTCGAAAGGCTCTCACCGAGCGGCGTTCTCGACCACGTCCTTCCCCCGTTGCTCGTTCCTGGGGTGTCCTAATTACCTCCGACTGCAACTCTCCGACCAAACGGACCGCAGCCATCAGATATACTCCACTACAACAACAGAAACTACAACAGAAATTGGTGATCATGACGACTATGACGCGGCTGCGCCCATTCGTTCGGGACATAAATATGCAGAGAGGTCAGCAGACCAACCGAGTACCGCCCCCGCGCCCGCCGTGTATAGCAAACGAGGAACCCAATCGCTCAAGTTAGACCCGACCTGAAAACTGCTTCGAGGACTGCGTTCACACAGCGGGAAGCCCCGAGTCTAGAAGCTTCACGAGCTAGTTTAAACCCTTGGAGTCTATAGTAGAATGGTCCCGCCGAGTTGAGAAGAGAAGGTGCTGTCCGCCACTGGCTGACGGGGAAGCTCGGTCCTATCGGCGATCAATGCCTATCAGCTGCCAGCAAACCCTTCTCTTCTCGACTGCCAGCACCTTCTCCGAGCGACTCGGGCGGGCGGGCGCATCACCTTACGGGAGGGCGGGCGCGCCACCGGCGACTGCGTGACACGGCAGACCGGCCGCGTATCCTTCCAGGTTAGAATCACCACGACCATTCTTTCCGCACCGCGTTGTTCTTCAAGAAAAATGCCATCTTCTTTCCGCCGCTGGAATTCGGGTTGGAATGCGGTTACGACGCGCGCGCTGCACGAGACGCGTCGCCGTTTTTTTCGTATAAGTCCCTCGAGTCGGGTTGAGGTGTGTCTCATCCCCCACTATGAACTCGTTCCACCCTTACCGTCGTCGACCTAGACGCAAGGTCCCTGCGCCCAAGCCCGGCACCGCTCTCCACGGCCACCTCCAGCAGTGGAATGCTGTTGTCGACGCTGGCAACATCCCGACTTTCAACCACCAGACCCAGACGGTCGAGACCATCGTTCGGTGCGTTCTCCCCGTCTTGTCGCGTTCCTGCGCATTTGACTTACAATTTTTTTTTTTGTTTTGCGCAGACCGCACATCGAGATGAACGGCAGGCTCGTCCCCACCGGCGTCGCCAACATCGACCCGAGCAACGTCACCTGCCCTTGCACGCAGGCCAACGGCGAGCCTTACTCGCACCATGTCCTCAAACGCGGGCAAGGATATGAAGACTATGACCACTTCGTTCCACCTGCCGACGCACCAAACTGCGTGTTCAAGGGTGTGTGCTATGTCTGTGACCGTCTGTCTTGTGCTGACCAGCGTTTCCAGTGCCCATTCTCAAAGTCCGTCGTCGTCGCGTCTTACGCACCCAAGAAGAGTTCAACGCTTGGAACGGTGCGTTTTTCATGTCCGCTGTTTGTTCTCTCGTCTGACCTGATTGCTGTAGCTGTCCACAACGACAACTCAGACAGCGAGTCGTCCAGCTCATCCCCATCCCCGTCTTCCTCGACGCCTGCGTCCTCGACGCTCACCACCCCCGCGACCTCTCCCCAAAAGGCGACCACCGTTGCGTCCGCCCAGTCATCGTCGTCTCTGGCGATTGAACTCGTGCCCGACGCCTCCGTCCCGCCGCTCCTCGTAATCGCGGCCTGCAAAGGTGTCACGTCCGCGATGCTCATGGACGCAATATACCCGTCTGCAGACGATGCGCGCCCGTCTGCTCGCCGACGACCCTCACGCTCGCTATGCGGGTCTGCGGCTCGACCAAGGAGCGTGTACCTATCCGCGTACAGTTGCTGTTGCACGCGCCAACGTCGGTATGTCCTCCCATCTTGTTTCTTTGTGCTTTGAAACTGAAGATCATCTTAGATTACACGTTGCTCGATGTGTTCACGCAGTTCCATGTGAATAGGACGTTCGTCGGTATGTTGCATGGTTCTTTTTGCGTCTTGAGATTTCAGCTGACCCAGGTTCAGCTGTTCCCGATAGCCATCCTTTCCACCCTTTGCGCGGGATCCACGTCCTGCTCGTGATCTACGACAACAGCGTCTTCCGTGGTGTTGCCCATTTCACCCTGGAGCGCACATTTGCCAACACCGCACTCGGGTGGATTATCTCCAGCCTGAACAGCACTCGCGGCGTCCGCCTGCACGCCTACCGCGTTGCCAAGTCCCGCATGAGCTGGTGCACGGGTTGCGACTGTTACTTCTCGCCGGACGGGTACAAGGACCATCGAAACTCGGAGGGTGAATGCGTCAACCACCCGGATCTCAATAAGAGTGCGTCTTTTATCTTCGCATTTCTTCGTGTACGCTTGCTCATGGGCTTTGCAGTTCCGCCGTCGCCCTTGGCTTCCCCCAGCGAAGCTGAATTCCAGCAACGCACTTATCGCGACGCTGCCGCCGAGGCACGTGAATTCGAGTCGACGTTGGAGACTCCCTTGGGCGTCGCGTGGGCCGCGGTGAACTCGCGCCTCGGTCTCCCGGCCGACGTTTGGTTTGGGGTGCTCATGGCTGTGCAGCAGTGCGACGACTGTGGGTTGGTGCGCACGTTCCCTGCGCACGAGCTGCACCTGCGGGATGGATTTTGCAGCGACCCGGGGCAAGAGTTGAGGATCGTCACGGGCACTTCGGACGACGATGACGGGCTGTAGTTTAATTTACTAGTTATTTAGTTACAAACCACTGCCGATACACCCAAAATGTATATAGACTATCCCTCGGCCAAAACGACTTGTTTTCTTGAAACTCGCGGTGATCACGTGTGAAAATCACCTTCTCTCGACCGTCCAGCATAGACCAACAACTCCGTCCAGGCACACTGCGAACGCGCAGCCACGCGCCCAGCATGGCGTGGCGTCGTCTGAAACGTGTGCTGGGCTAGCAAACATCCACATTCCAAGGTATTCTTCCCTCCAATCTTTTCACTCTCTTCTCTAATGCGTGTTCTTCCGCTTTTTCTAGGTTCGAATTCTCCCTCTGCCTCGTTTTGCCAGCAAGCAGACACAACGAGCCCGCCCGCCCTTCCTTCCCTCCACCACCACCCTTATGCCTCCCATCGTTGAGTACATCCACAAGCCCGCCGTGCAAGGACGCTGGGATACGGCATTGGCTGAAATCCAACGGGACTCCAATGAACCGGTCGTATGGAGCGAAGACTTGAAGGCCTTGGTGTGTGTCTACTGGTCCGTTTGTTGTTTCGACGCTGTGCACGCTGTTTGCTGACAGGAACTCAGGCCACTGCAAAATGGACGGCCCATGCGTCCGCTCGACTTGGTGTTCACACTTGCGAACAACAAGCACCACTGGGCTTGCTTCTGCAGCATTCGAGAGGGACGCTCGCTGTCATCCAAAATGCTCATCTATCGGTACGACTGGACTGTTATTTCGGTTTGCCACTATCACCCCAAGTCCCAATGCCAGTCTTTTCGTGCGTCCTTTACTCTCTCTGCTGGGCCAGCCAGACTCATTGACTTTTAGTGCCGTTGAACATCCTCGAAAAAACAGCGACCCTCACCGCGCCACTCGCCGACGGCTCATTTAAGATGCCCACGCTCCAAGCGCGGCATCTTGTGCTCAACCTCGCATCGCCATCCTCTGCCACCCACCATGCCCCCGACTACCCCGGTGACCTTCGAGGTCCACAACTTTACAAGTTTGCGACACTCGCTATGAGCTGGGACGACGATATTCGCCCGTTCATGCGTCTCAGTAACCCACCCACCCCCGCGATGGCCCCGCCATTTAATACTCCAGTCCCGTATGCTGCGTTCCTCGCCGTGCAGCAAGTCGGGGACCGGGCTGCGTCGGTGTTGTGGCTGCTCGCTACCGGTGTCGGTGTCGACGTGAAGGAACTCGAGCAGGTCCTCACGGCCTGCTCAAACTGCGGGGTGATCATTCTCAGATCGTGTTCCCCACGGCACCACTGCACCCTGAGCACCACCAACTCGACCGACCTCATCCCCGAACCATACAATGAGCACCTCGGCGTTGGGGTTATTCGCGACCTGCCCGTGCACATCCGTCGAGTCTTGACGCGTTTGGTGGAGGGTGTCGGCGCAGGCGTCAACAAGCGCGAGTTCTGGGACGCATTCACTGGCTGCAGCGGCTGCAAGGGCAAAGTGGTCGTTCCCAAAGACTCGTTCAAGGCCGCGGCGCATACGGCACACTACGGACATTCCTCCTACTAAATACTTTCTTTTGCCGCCTCCGATGTACAGATATGCTGCTTGTAGACTCACAAAAATGTGTATAGCTCTTTCTTGAATCAATCTCTCTCTGTTGCGCTTGAAATCTCGATTCGAAAATGGTCATGTGTCAAAATTCCTACTTCCTTGCAACACACCCTGCGCCGGCCACGCGCACCACCGCGTTTTACTGCTCTCCGTCGCGTTCCTGGACCAGAAATGCGCCACAAATTCCAGGTGTGTCTTCTTCCTTTCCTCTGTGCCGTGTTCCAAAAGCTCATTCTGCATCCGCCTTTTTTTCAGACATGCGCTTTGCCTTTCTTCCGCACCTTCCAGCGATGCGCGGTTTGAGTCTCGAATATTCCCAAAACACGGTCGACGCAAGCCAGCAGCCCGGCGCTTTCTTCCTCTCTCTCCTTGAACGCTATGGAGCCCAAAATCCTCAGCTGGCACTTTACGGCCGTCGTTGACGGGCGTTTCGACACGGCCTTGGCTCTCGAACAGCGTCGGTCAAACGAGATCATGGTCTTCAGTGCTGTACTTCAAGCGCTCGTCATGGTCATTTGGTGCGTTTCCGATTCTTCTCCTTGTGGTCGTCTTGCTCAGACGATGTAGGCCAGGGATCGAAAACGACAACCCTGCTCCAGCGTCAGAGCTGTGCAACCTATTGCGCGAGTATGGCCGCTACTGGCCCTGCTTTTGCGCTGTTCTCGATGTTGCCGCACCATCCTGCCGCATCGTCAACTTCATCGACCGCTCCTGCTTTGCTCTATGCCATTATGATCCACCGCATTGCCAGTTTTTCCGTGCGTATAGCCTGCCTACCCATTTTTCGTGTTTAAGCTGGTTGTAGTTCCGTTAAATCACATCGAAAAATCTCGCAACTACCTTGCGCGCGCCCCGCAGCTGAAAATCTCCAACGATGTCCTCCGAAAAATGCATCTCGTTCACGGCCTGCTCTCCGGCCCGGAAGGCAACTTTGCCTGCCCGAACTATACCGGCGACCGTGGCCACCAACTTGGCGGATTCGTTTCGCCGCTGTCATCCCTGGTGGATATCTTGAAAGAGTTCATGGCCCCCGGTAAGTTTTGGGCAATCGTTGGACTGGATGCCAACTCACGTTCCCTTCAGCGGTAATCAGCCACTCGACCATTGCTATTCCTCGCACTCCCATCCCTCGCGGCCCCACACTCTCGACACGCAACGTTGGCGGATGCCTCGGCGCCATTATCTGGCGTATTGCCAGCGGAGAAGGGGTCCGCGAGCAGGTCTACCAGCACGCATTTGTTCGTTGCAATGCTTGCGACCTTGTCTTCCTCAAACGCATTGTCTCGGTAGCTGGGCACGACTGCGGCGCGCAACACCTGCCGATGGAGTTCCCAGCACAGCGCGACGAGCATCTGGGAAGCGGCGTCGTGCGTGCTATTCCGCACAACATTCGCTCGCTCCTCGGACATCTGCTCTTGGGGCACGGGATCAACGAGATGGCGTTCCAGCAGATTGTGGCCAAGTGCAACCAGTGTGGACGAATCTACATTCCGCGGTACAATCAGATTCATGTGTGTTCAGCATAGTATATCAGAGATGTTTTCTTGGATTGTTCATTGCTCAAAATTACATCTGTGTGCCTCTCGACTTCTGCCAGCTCCGTCCGCATCATCGTCGTCGTCGTGTATCTACCCGCCCTGCATCACTGTCGTCGCCATCTCCATCGTCAAGAGCTGCCCTCCATTCATCTATCCCTCGGAGGCCGTTGTTGAAGCACTTGAAAACAGACGGCGCGTTTGCGCCGTTCCTGGCAAGCGCGACGGGGTTGCAGGCCACAGAGGGAGTGTGAGGTGGTGGTCGGGGACGGGGAAGGTGTGGTCGGAGTGGCGGGGATGAGACGCCGTCGTCGGCGCATCGCGGGCAACGCCGGACGTGTTTTGTTGGTGGTGGTGGTGGTCGAGGAGCAAGAGAGCTTGGAGATCACGAGGTGCCTTGCTTTCGTGATCTCCGCTCTTGCTCCCAGCGTCAACAAATACGTTTTGTTGACTGTAACGCGCAACGCGACGCGCAGGTATATAAGGGCTCGCAGGTGCGTGACTGCCCTCTTCAGGTCTCCCTTCCTGACACGCCTGCATGGGGCCTGTTCCAAAGGTGCTGACGCCGGGTTACTCGATCCCCACCCCCTTCACAGCCTCCCTCGACGCCTTCGTGCTGCTCTACATCACGGTGCGTCCCTCTCTCTTCTGTCAGCGTCACCTACTGTGTTTACACTCACCCAGGAGCCCACCCAGAACATGTCGTGTCGCCACCAGTACGAAGCTTCATCACCACCCACTTCCTCTCCCTCATCGGTGCGTCCCATTCGCGTCATGCACAACACGGACACACCCTAACGCTGCTCCAGGACCACCTTGTCAACACCCAGCACCTCCCGCTCGTCGGTCACCAGCGCCATATCAAGTGCCCATCCACCAGCCACACTGGTGCGTGGCAAGTCTCTCTTTCTATCCGTCTACTAACATCTCCATTGCAGCGCAAGGTCTAACGTTTTCTCAAGACGCGCTCTACGTTCCCTCACCTTCCACCACCTCCTCGACCCGGTCATCCCCTCCGCGCCGGCCTGTTTGTAGTCTGGCTGGCTACAGACGGGGTCCGGACGTGTTCGCGTTCCGGGTCGGCGAACGAGTGCTGCTGTCCAGCCAGCTGCAGCCTCATCGTCGATTCCGCGCGACGCGTGTTTTGCGTCGAGACCGTGAGGCCCTCAAAGTCCACTGGTCCAACAGCACGCAGAAGATATCATCCACCATCCCCAATCAACGTCTTGTTCACCGCTTCTCTGCCGCTGGCCTGTGTGCTGACCCACCTATTTGTTCAAGTAGGTATCCACCATCCTCGAATGCAGTCGCACACGTCTTATGGTATCCTTTGCGCCGACTCTGTCCTGTCCTGATCGCTTACTTGCATGATTTTCGTCTTTCCAGATATCCTGTCGCTCATTGCTGGAGCGGTACAGTATCGTTCCATACTTTGCGTAGCTGATACATGCTGACCGTTCGTGTTTGTAGCAACGAGCAGTGGACCTTTTACCAGACCTGGCGCTCGACGAGGTCCGGATGCGAGTTCTACTCGGTGAGCTGTTTTGTTTCGTCCCCATCATGCGCATTCGCGCCTATCCTCCCTCTTCTTCTCGGCTATAACCTCGATGCTGATGCTGGATGCTCAGGTATGCTTTCGGGTGATCGATAGCGCAAGACAACTCGAAGCACAATGATTGTATGTCGTGAATGACTTGTCCGTCGCTGCCGTTGACTGGTTCTCACAGGTGTATACTACACGCTGGATTTGGTGGACTTGGAGAGGGCCGTTGGCAGGATATTAGTTTTTTTTTTGCGTCGTATTGTTGTATCGGGCCGGCGCGGTTGAGGCTGCTGTCCTCGTTGTTCCCTTACTTCCGTGGTCGCGAACACGGCAGTCAGGGAACGTCGAGGACAGCACTCTTGGTCGCGTCGCTGACCCGACTTGGCTTTCTTGGCGCGGTCGCGAACGCGTCCAAGAAACCAAGTCGGATCGGCGGTCCAGCTTTCAAAACAAATGTTATCGCCGACGCGAACGCGCTGCGTGCGCGCGCATCTATCAAGTCTCCAGTTTCTCGTCCTGCAGCCATGTCCCATCCCCGCACCCGTTCCCCGGTTTGAGCGTACCAGGCCGTCCACTGATGGCGAATACTGGATAAACGAGATTGTGTAGTAGCTAAAATACAGACTCTGGTACCAAAACACCACTCAATCGCTCCTCCCGTAACTTCTTCCCAATCGCTACCTGCGCCCGGTAGCGTACGTGCAGGGTGTGCGCGCGCTTCTCCGCTGCTGCAACGGAAAAACCTTGACGATGTAATTCGCGGCACTCGTTGACCGCATCCTCGAGCTGGTTGTGTAGGTCCTGCATGTCGCGGTTATGTTTCTCGACCTGGGCTTGTAGCCCGGGGATTGGTTTGACGCGCGCTCGATCTATACAAATATGAGCCAGATAACCGACAAAAGAGAGGTAGAGGTAGAGCAGCTCACACTGGCGCTTCATATTCCGTATCGTGTTAACCGTGTTCGACACGTCGTCGTAAGTCGGCCGAATACCTTGTTTTTCGAGAGCCTGGAGATGCTGTCAACAAGAGCACACACGATATACACCTTCTTACCCGCAACGTATCGGCCTTGAACGTGTCGAAAAGCGCAACCCGCGAAGGACACCACCGACGAGCGTGCACTGGACACCCTCGCGGTTGACGTCGCGGTGTGCAGTCTCCGCAACGTTGCTGTTTGCCTCCCCCGCATTCCAGATGTTGAGTGGAATAAAGCTGCGGGCATTGCAGACACCAGCCCAGAAGAACTTTGAGGTATGTTTGTCGGCAACCCAGTCTACAAAGTGTGAACGAGTAAACTGGTAGACGGAAGAACAAACTCACTTCGTCCCGCCATTCCTCCGGCGCTCTCGATGTACTCAAGCGCGCCCTCCCAGTCAACGTGCTCAATGCACGCAAGACTGCGCATGACTCTGCGGACGGGCTCGGGCACGGCGCTCGATTTGATGTTCCGAAACATGTGTACTTTGCACACACGGTAGATGCGACGGAGGTGGTCATACTCCGTTAGGGCGCGGAGAGGACGATGAGGCTCATGAAGGTCGTATTGGTGTGCGGGGAGCGAGCGCGCAAGGGAAACAAGATGGAGACCCAGTCCTGCACAACAGTGAGCGTCAAAATGAACAGAATAAAAACGCGACGAGCGCACCTTTAGCCTGACCTCGGTGCTGGTCCGCTGTCCAATGAAGCAGCATTCCCTCGGTCTCCTCAGGCGACTCCGCATGCAAATGACGCCAACGCAGGCTGCTGCCCGTGTCCTCCCGCACAATGCGCTCGAGTTCGTGAAAAACAAGTGCGTGCGCCGCCGCAGTTTGTCGATTGAGAAAGACACGGCAAAAGACAATCGCTGCAGTAGAATTAGCATTACACGTCTCGGAACAAACACGAAAGGACTCACTTGTGTTAGCAATGCGGTCCATGCTTGTGAGCTCGAACTCGTAAAACCCCACAACGCGTCGGTACGCAATGTCGCTCTGCACGTATTGCGCTTTTGCGAGACGCTGCGAACCTTCGCGGCTCATGCAGACGACAATTCGAGTGCGGTCACCAGCATCATTACCAGATGCGGCATCGTCGTCATCTTCTTCATGGTGGGTGAGGTCGCCTTCGTCGAGAACAACACGAATATAATGTTCGTGTCGCTCGAGTTGCTCGTCTTGTTCGGCCTTAAGGCGACAGATGCCTGACCAAGAAGCAATTAGCAACAAGCAAGAAATCAAGACGAAACGAAACACATACCGTTCCAGCCAGTCCCCGCAGGGAAGCTGCGCTTCTTCACGGAGTTGATGTACGACCCAACATGTGAGCGGTTGGCCAGCGACGGATGGAGGCGGCTCAACGTCGGGACCGGCGTTTGACCAAACCGCTGCGTCAGGAAGGCCTGGGTTGCGGGATGGGAGAGGAAACGGCGCGGGGTCATGTCGGGGAGGTCCTCGCGCATGTGCTCGAGGAGGTTGATGATTTCGTACTCGATAAGCACCGGCGTCTTTTCGGGGAGTGGCTCGAGATGGTCGTGGGGTCCACCGCAAGTGTAGAGCATCTGCGGACAGGCCACAAGATACTCGTCGTATGGAATGTACGCACGCTGACGCACGGTACAAGGAACGGGCACAAGGGCACCGCGCTTGAGTGTCCCGTCTTTTTGCCGATGAAAGTGAGCTGCAAAAATGCGTCAGTAAACTGCAAAAAGCTGCAGAAGAGCCACGTACTGCACTTGCTGCGTTGGTTGCTGTAGTTGAGAATAGTCTTGCACACGGCAAGCGGGCCCTGGTCCTCGCGCAGAGAGATGCGCTCAAACCGTGCCGTTTCTGTATCGTCGCCGGTGAAGACCGCTTCGAGGTATGCGAGATGGTAGCGACCGTCTGCGACAGAGTAGTCGACAAAATGTCGGTTGTCGCGTTTGCCGTTGTAGTGGACGCATCTAGAGGGAGAACAGTTCGTAAATGTGCTGGTGGTTGAGATGAACAAGTATACTTACGCCAAGTATGGCTTGCCCTCGGCCACCTCGACAAACATAATGGGTCCGTCGCAACGTTCAGGCTGCTTGTACCCGCGTTGGTCGTGCGGAATACGATAAAGGCCGATGAGGCCGTCGTCCAAATCTGCGTCGCATGGCGGCGCGCTGCAGCCGTTGGTGAGGACGGCGTTGATGTACGCGTGCGTGCGCGAGAGGATATCGCGCGCCGGCGACTGGACGAGCTCGAGCGCCTCGCGGTCAAGAGCGAGTCGGTCCTCGATGTCTTCAAGGTTGGCGCGCGTGTGTGGGGTCCTGGCCTCCTCCTCGTCGGCAGCCTCGCAGCGTTTGAGTCCGCAACCTGAAAAGCGGTCAGATTCATTGAATAGAACGACAAGAGAAGCTCACAAGTTACATGGCGAGTATAACATGGAACTTGGTTCCCGTCCGCGTCGACAAGAAGCGGCACGTACATGACGCGCTGATTGTCGCCGCCGCTCTTGCCGCCGTATGAATACGCCGCGTCGCGCCATGGAAAATGCACGCCGCGTTGAAGGTCAATAGGGAGTAGATGACCGACGGGGTGTTTTGGGTCGGAACTCGTTTCGGGGTAAGTCAAGACGGTTCCGGGTGGGTGGCGAATAAGTTTGGAGAGGGTGAGATGCGAGTGAATCCGGACGTTGTATTCAATGTCTGGAGGCTTCGTGGGTGGGGATGTGTGGGGGGGCCGCGAAGGACCGGCAACGGCGTTCGTCGGTGGGTGCGAATTGAGTCCAGCCAAGAGGGCCGCAAGTTGCCTGTGTTGCTCGACGGACAGAACGGCTCCGTCAAGTTGGCCAAGTCGGGCACGGAGACCAGCAACGAGCGTCGACCCGTCCACGCGCGAGTTCATGGAGGGCGCGCGCAGAACAAGACGCAGCCCGAATGACCGCGTTGTAGTCATTGCCGCCCGACTCGAGTGCGTAGACGACGGTGGACTTGCTGGAATTCCGGCCATGGGCATGGGATGCGTGCGCGGAGCGCGTCTGGTCGCGAAGACGGTCGCGTTCCCGGCCAAAGCGCAGAGAAAGCCGCGGTGGTTGTTGTTCTGGAAGAGAATCCAGCGCACACGTGGCGCCAGAGCGTGACACCCGGCGCTTGCCTGATTTGGACAGCCGCCCCGACGGCGCATCAGCTCGTCGGCAGCTCATACGGCACGAGTCGGTGTTCCTGGCCAAGCCTTCCAGCGGAAGACTGGCGAGCTTCTCATTAGCGCAAGCCTACTACTAACTCCGGTAACGCCGAGCTTCCAGGCGCGAAGGTGGCGCCTTCCCTGTCAAGACGGCGGGACCATTCTACTATTCCCTCAGTTAAACCCGCCGCTCCGCTCCAAAGGGCGGATTCTCTCACCCAGTATCGGCGATATCGGCTTTTCCCTCCAGCACCAGCACCGATGGCGAGCTTCTGGTTCTCGCCGCTCGGCATCGCCCGTAGTCTTCTCCTTGGCTGGCAACACCCTCTCGGCACGTAATCGACAAGCTACGGTGCGACGAGGATCAGGTACATTCTTGTTACCGCCGTCGCTCGGCATCCGAGTCGACCGTATGTGGACCTTTTCCTTTCCGCTCCCTCCTCCGCCGGCAACGCCATGCGCCGAAGATCAGGCACTGACAGGTTCAAACCTCTTCCAATGCAAAGGTGGAGCCACTGTGAAATTTCCCCAAGGCCTGGACCTCAAGAGAAAAAAATTCAAACGCCGCGGCACAAGAGGAACCTCTCAGCGGTCTTACCTCTCGGCACGAAACCTACGCCGAATATATTCGAGGGTCTCTTCTTTGTTCCTGCTGTGGATCCCCTGGAGCGAGCTGTGAAGCCAGTGGCGGACTAGGAAAGACAGCGCCATCGGCCACTCGGCATTTCAACCCCCGGCACGGACTCTGAGAAGCGCACCCTGCCAGTGAGCGCAGCGTCCTTCCTTCCTCCCCGTCGCAGGCCCTGGCGAGGGAACCACGGCCATACCCAGATACGGAAGTTTCCCTATCCGCACCTCGCCTTCTCTCCTTCAAAGCCTAACTTTATCCAGGACGAGGTTCAAGTGGATTCTCTGGTGAAGAACCGATTCGAACTGGGATATTTCTCGACTCGGGCCGAGGCCGGTTCTCAAGCACAACCGAGGACATAGCGCTGGACTATTTGCGGACGTTGAAAGTTCAACGCCGATTCCGAGGTTACATGCTCAACATTTTGGGGGTTTGATGGCCGTCTGATCCTAATGATCTGAGTGTGGCAACTTCCAGGTGAGCTCGGAGAGCCTTGTGAAAATCTGGCGGACAGAAAAAGTCCATCCAATTGTTGGCTTTTCTTGCCTTTCCATAATTTAATCCAGTACCTAACCGCTTCCCTCAACTTCAAATCTGGGTGATCTAAGATCAAATTTGATGGTTTAGATCGCTCTTATTTTTTCGCCTCTTCTTGCAACTATTTTTTTCCAATCTTCTACGTCACGGTCTCAGTCTCTATGTAGATGGGTTTCTCGGCGCCTTTCATGCCACTGAGAAAATCTAAACACAGAAATCTCATACCGGGGCGCAACTCGACGATCCCCACCAGCTCTTGGCACGCATACACGCGCTCCTCGATCCCACCCACACTACTTTCACACCCACACCCACACCCACCCACTCGCATCCGCAGCCTTAATCAATGCACCGTTAGGTCTTAGGTTCGCAACCCCGAATTTATTGACAGGATTCAAACTCTGCCCCGGTATCCAACATCCGGTTGGCATCCAGCGTCCGGCATCCGCACCCTCGTCTCCCGGACACCCGGTTACCGGTCGCAGTCGGTTAGACAGCAAAACACCGCGTCGCGCCGCTCGCAATTGAAGGCACACGGCCCATTGACACTGGCACATCACGTCAAACTTCAACACAACCGCTCGACATTCGAGCGCCTCTTGACTGGCACTAAACTTACCATACGAAGCTCGAAGTTCCGCGTCGGCCCGTCGGGGAACAGCGCTCGCAATGCGAATCTGGATCTGCCAAACCGCCGACGCGGACGGGATTGTTACTTTAAACTTGAAGACCGGGTGTGCCCGCCCTCTGTACGTGCTCATGAGCAAGAGTTGTTCATTGCCGACGACGCGTGGCCCAGTGGGTAATACGTTGGAAACACCGCAGACGGTACGGTTCTAGGTCTCCCGCTTGGAAACCCATTTGGTACGTGTAAAGCCGTCGCCGGCGGAAACGGTAACTTCAGAAGCATAAATTTTATCTCTTCTTTTCGTACGTACGTGCATGGCAAAACGTACAAAGTTTAATTGTCTTGGACAGACGGAGCTAAGCCGGTTCCCTCGATTTTGATACTCGCGCGGAGATCAATGCTGTCCAACTCGCCATCAGCTGTAGCAGATGATGTTCAACTTGCATCAACAAAAAAGATCGGATCCCGTTGGATCTCTGCCGGACTCTACGCTGCAAACCCTAAATTAACTTCACGACTATCATTCAAGACAACACTAAGAAGAATGAATCCGACGGCAAATGCAACGCGATAGCAACGTGCCAAGTTATCAGACGCCTGCAGGCGCAGATAGCGTGAATAGCTCTGCCTGTGCTACGCAACACTGCAGGCGTGGCCACGGCGTGAGTACTAATAGTATGGGTGTTGATTCGCCATCCATGAGAAATGTTGAGGCTTCGAAGAAGGTGAGCGAATTGAATACGTTCCCGACGGTTCCAAGTGTCAACAACTTGAAGCAAAACCGAGAAAGCTCCGCCTCTTCTCGAACAGATAAGGTGAAGAGCGAGAGAAGCAACAGCTGAGCTAGTTGCTTACAATCAGCGAAGGTTGAAACTTACGGAACGGACTCAAATGCAGTCGCCGTTGGAGCTCGAGTGGTGTGTCCTCATCTCAGAAGCATCTATTGGCCACTAAATTATGAGAATAAATTGTGAGATGCGCCCCATCAACGGGTTCGCGGGAAATGCCGAGCCTTTCAGCGACAATGGCTTTAGCATGAGATTTTGGGGAGCGGAGCGCTTGGTGGCGCTTCGAGCGCGCCGTTTACAATGATGAACCTTCCTCAGTAATTCGCTCGAGGCCGCCCAGGCGTGGAATCCGAGTTTCTCCCTTGTTGATGGGCCCGGGCCATCAAACAGGCTGGGGGATGTTGATCGTACGTCTGAGACGAGGAAAATTTTGTCGATGTCGGTTGATTAACTTCTTGCTTTACAAAAAAGGGCATTTCTGAGGACTTATTGCCAGTAAAACGGAATAAATGCTCCTCCGTCGTTGTGCTCTTCATTTTTTTCGAGCTGGACTGTGCCCGCCGCTGGCACTCGCAGAGCTGGAGCATCAATGCGCTGCTCCCCGAGCTCACCGGGACACGTTCAAGTTGGCCTTGGACAAGTCTCTCCATGAGTTCCTTCAGCCGCATTTATGATTTTCGACGAGCTCCTGCAAGAAATCTTCCTTGTTTGGACAGAAAAGTCGCTCCAACCTCGAGCAGATATCCTTGGCTTTGGTTTTGAGGCGAAGCTGCCTGCTTTGCCCTTCGATGCCAATTGAGCGAGCGACGAGCTGATCATGTCGGTTGGATGCAGAGTGTCCAGTCAGGTTGGGAGGAGTTTGTTGACGTGATGAATTGATTTTGCCAGATAGTGGGCCTAAACCAGTTTCCTCCCACGATTTCGGGTTGACGCCGCCCTCCTCAGTCAACCACCGCAGTCTGGCTCGCCACGGAATCCTTCCCGTAGGAACGTCAGCGAGGTGACGCTGAAATGCACGTATAAAACGAACCCAGCATGGCCGACATCGCCCCACCATTTCACCATGACGAACACACGCAGGACCCTTGTTGGTACTGGCTGCTCCTCTGGCCTTGTGCGTCGTCGTTCCACATCCACCTCGATCTTCATTCATCCGCCATAGGGTCTCGAAGCCATCAAGCAGCTTCTTGGCAAACTGCCGCCTCTTTCTCTGGACATCGACTTCTCTACAGTCGTTCTCGGCGTCAGGGATACCGCAGCAACTGAGGCCGCTTTCGCTAGCGCCGAAGTAGCCACCCCCGTACCGACGCTGCTGCCACTCCAGTTGAATGACGTGTCGTCGGTCAAGTCGTTCGCCGCAGAGACACTCGCCATCCTCGGTGAAGCGCCGTTGGATTACTTGTTCCTCAACGCCGCGTCGGGATACACTGTCGACCACAAGAGCAAGTACGGGGAGTGGTGCGAGCAGTATATAGTGAATGTTATTTGTGCGTTTTTCGCCCATCTTGTTTTGCTTCTCGCACTGAAGTCCTCGCAGCGCAGCACTACCTCATCCACCTGCTGCGGGAGAAACTCGTTGCCTCGAAGACCCGCATCGTTATCGTCTCCTCCGGCATAATCCGCACATTCAGCGAAGCAAGTTCCAGTACGCGCCGCACTTGGACGAGTAAAAAAGTGCTCATTCCTCGCAGGTGTCCTCGAATCGCAGCTCAAGGGAGTCGCCGGGCCGAATTACGTCGAAAATCCGTACCCCCAAAGCAAATTCGTCCAACTTCTCAACGCACACTACTGGCGCCGCACCCTGTCTCCCAGCGGCTGCGTCGTCGTCGCGGTTTCACCGGGCTTAGTCCCAGGCACGGGTCTCACCCGCCGCGCCAACCTCGTCGTCCCGCTCGACTCCCCCGGCGCTCGGAGCCTGGCCGTCGGGGCGGCGAGTCTGCTGGATGCGTTGGTGCGGACTGACTTCCCAGAGGACCCGAATCGCATCTTCTTGTCGTTCGAAGGGATATGGGACGAAGCAGACTCGAGTGTGCTTGGGAAGTCGCTGAACCGAGAGCAGCAGGATGAGTGGTCGCCCAGCAAGGAAGATATCGAGACGTTGTTTGCTTAAAGGACGGCTTAACCTGCTACCATGTAAGGCACGCACAAGAAATCATGGTGTTCTACTCAGCCTATGTTTCTCCTGGGCTTTTGAAGCTTGAAGATTGGTCAGGTGGCGCCGATTAGAAGGCAGAGCTTTCCAAATTTGGATGATTTCTCGGCCAAATGAACCGGCCCGGAGTCCGGAGGTCATCAGCGCTTCTCCCAAACGCCCATGTCGCTCGACGCATCTCCCTTCTCCGAGCACTTGAACACCAGTTACTGCCCTACAGAAGACGAAGTCGGCGCCATTAACACCCTTCTCGTCGAGCCACAAGCCCGCCTCGCCGCACTCGAAGGAACGATCCAAAAACTCCAAGAAGAACGGGATGCGTTGGCCCGCTCCATTGCAGCCCATGAAGCACTCGTGGCACCGATGCGACGGCTTCCTCTCGACATGCTGCGAGAGATATTCTCCGCATGCTTGCCATCCGAGAGGAACTGCGCAATGAGTGCATCGGAAGCCCCACTCCTTCTGGCGCGCGTTTGCAGCCGCTGGCGGACCGTCGCCCTCGAAACACCGTCGCTGTGGACACAACTGCACATCGTGCAGCCAACCTGTCCTCCATGGATGTACACTCGCGGTCCACAGACCATGCTGACCACCAAACTCGCGCAACGAATGGACGTTGCACGTTGGTGGTTAGACCGATCTGGTCAATGTCCGCTCTCGATCTCTCTGTTGGCAGGAGACATACCTGTGGAGGGATCGGAGACCGGGGCAACTTGCCGACTTATCGAGCTGATTGGAGAATACCTTTCGCGGTGGCAAGCCATCGACTTCTCTTTCGCGATCACCAAGGACATATTCGACGTGCTCAAGCAGCTTCCGCGGTCCAGCGCGCCATCGCTCACGAAACTGGTCCTAAACTGCTCCGGAAGTTCTCAAGACGACTTCATAGACTGGTCCGTATTGACCTTTCTCAAAGGTGTCGAGCTGCGGGCATGCAAATTCAATAATTGCGGACCGCAGGCGCTGTCCCTGCCGATCAACTGGCGCAAACTAACGCGCCTCGAGCTCTCCGAAAACTCTGCGCCTGTGCTCGAATCGGATATCGTGCGGGTTCTCAACGACTGCGTCTGTCTTCAGACCTTGATTGTCACGCTCTTCGAGGCCTGGCCCAGCCCGGGGACTGGCGCGGAACCAGCGGCGGCCAGCGTCCAAACCTCGATATCGTCGCCTCTCCACACCCTTCACCTCTCCGGCACTTCGTCTTTCATGGCTCATGTTGCCTGCCCGGAGCTGCGCTCTCTCCATTTTCAGCATCTCCGACGAAACATGGGTGACCCCAACACCAACAGTCTCATCCACTTGCTTTCAACATCGCCCAAGCTCAAGTCCATCCATCTCTCTTCGCAGCTCGATGAGGAGGGGCTCACGCGTGTGTTGCACGCGTTGCCTCTCTCAGTAACACGTCTCTCCATCATGGAAACCAGTCGACCCTCCGCCATCGACGACGCCGCGCTCGGAGGGATGTTCGGTAGCGAAGAGTCTCTCCCCAACCTGGAGGAACTCATACTCGACACCTGGGAGAATTTTTCTGCCGAGGCAATCAGCAAGGCCTTGAAAAATCGCGTCGATACGCGATTTCGCACTTTCAAAGCCGTATTCCGAGAAATTCCTGACACGATTACAAGCTCGGAAAGCGAAGTCTTGCTTCCCTTTACCCAGAAAGGGATCGAGATTTTGCTCGATTATCCTGTTGCACCCAGGTTCTCCGCGTTTCGAGGACTGTATGATACCGAGGGACAGTATATATGGTAGACTACTCCGACGTTTCTTTCTCGTACAATTTCACGTGAGCATCTTCTACTCGACCATCGCCCACTCGGTCTTCAACTGTGAAATCCTCACAATCTCCTCTCCTCTCGTGGAATCCGCCAGCCCCGCCGACATATTCGCCATCAACCGCTCCGCCTTCGCGCCCTCCCAAGTCGTCTGATACCCCGACGGCGCCCTGTAGAGATGCCCGTCCGTCGTCCCGCTGAGCTCCCTCAACCCCGCCATGCCTTTATACCGCAACGCCAACGCGCCCTGGTGCAGAGCTTGTTGGCGCTTGACGACGCGCTGCCGTTCGAGAGCGTCGATGAGTGGTTGGACGCGTTTGAAGACCGCTTCGCGTGTACGCGCGGCGTTGATGAATTGCTGCGGATCGGAGGCAGAGTTGAGCCATAACGAACGCATGCGCTGGCTGTACAGCGTGCACAATGTCGGGCGCGGATCGGGCTGGCCGGTGAGTGGGAGTTGGCCACTCTTTCCGAGGGGCGTGTTGGCCGCGAAGGTCGCGTAGCAGTCCGGACAAATCGGCGCATCGGGAAACCCGTACCATGACGCGTTGACGAGCTGCGTCGCGCCTCGGCAGGGAACGATATGCGCGAGCGTGCGGACGGCCTCGGCGAAGGGTGTGATGAGGCCGACGACGAAGCTTTGCGCGAGTTTGGTGAAGAAGAGTTGGAAGCGTGGCGCCGTTGGGTGGAAGCTGCAGAGGCGGGTGTTTCCCGGGCTTGGAATCGCACAAAAGTGTGGAGCAGCGCGTAGAGGGACAATCCATCCTGCGAAACAGCGCTCGCAGACAGCGAACCCATCGCAGCCTCCATTGAGCGTGAACCACCGTCCTCCGGTGATACCCTCTGGCCCGCAGAACGGCGCGTGTATGATCCTGTTCGCCGCATCCCAGAAGATGGCGAAATTGTGCTCGGTAAGTGCAGCGGAGAACGGCACTTGCATGGTTGGCATGGCGAGGTCGCACATCCACTGTAGCCCCTCTTCTTGCGCGGGAGGTAGCGGTACGAACTCGTTTTCGAATTCGGTGAGCGCGACGGTGTCAAGAAAACATGTCTCGCAAAAGACCATGTCGTCGATGCGGCGGCGAGTCGTGAACCAAGTCCGAGTTCGCGGGTCGACTGCTCCACCAGTGCAGGCCGCCAAACGCATCCGATGGACAACAGCAGCCTTGAAGCTTGTCCAATCCCCTCCACGGGCGATGCCAAACTCTTTCGCCGCTCTGGTAATGTACGGAAAGGACATATCGCATGCCCAGACCTCGTCAGCCCGCTGCATGAGCGCTGGTGCTCCGAAACGGCTCTCGAAAGTCGTTCCGACGAGATGGTCCTCCATGCAAGCACGGCAAGCGACAAAATCGTCCAGATCGTTGTCGTTTGGCGCAAACCAGTGGACGCCGGCTGATCCAGGCGCACCTCCCGTCCCAACACAGTCCATGACTTGGGGCCGGGCTTGCGCGAAGGCAAGCAGGGCATTCAAATCGTTACGCTGGACAGCATGTGGCCACAGAATGTCCACCACGCGCGGGACCCAGAACCGACACTTTGACGGAGCGCCATCGGGTCTGTGGACTGACTCGAACGCTCGAGCGAGCGGGGATTGCGCGATGTGTTTTGCGTGGCATGCAGAGCAGATGAGGAAGTCTGGTGCGCCGGGTAATCGGTACCAACGCAGAGCGTAGTCGACGACCGTGCTTTCGGGGCAATCGAGGATGGGGTCGGCGGGAGGTCCGCTTGCGCGAATCACAATTGGGGAGGGGGTTGGCGTGGGCAACGGAGTGGCCGCGTAGGTGTTGCTGCTCACTGGCATCTCGATGTCGGGGATGTACGAGGTAAATCGGGTTCCTTGGACAGCGCTAGCTGGGTTATAAAGCGAGCTTGCGATCCCTTGACTCAGGAACGGGCGATGCTTTTGCTGTCGTAGCGCCGCTGTGCATCGGCTTGGCGCTCATGAAGATGAAGATCAGGTTTAGAAGGATCCGGTGGGCGAAGGACGGGGCTTACACTAGAAAAGGCTAAAGCGGCCCCGAGAGATGTTTGGCGGTGTTTGGCCGCTCGGATTCGGGGCAGAGGCCGCAGTCGCCACACAGCCAGTGCTACACGATGGCCAACGATGGAGAAGCGATATGGGGTACCTGGACGACGACGGTCTGACGAGGAGAACGAGTCAACAAATGTCAAAATCACGAGATCTGTGACCAAACGTGTACAAACAAGATGGGTACACAACGCATGAAGATACGATGCGTCCGGGTCGACAGCAAGCAAGAGGCACCCGGCAGTGAAGAATTTCTCGAGCAGAGCGCCATTGCTGATGTATGCGGAATACGGAAGAATGCTCTGGGCGACGAATTTGGGTCAAGGGATACCGATGTAAGAATCGGTATGATCGCAAAGTCGGGGTCCCCGTAGACCCAAGGCCTCCGTCATAGCTGCTCCACTGAATGCGCGCCAACCGTGCTGCAATAGCAACAGATGCGGCCAAGCAGCATCGAGGCTTGCTTGAGAGTCTTCCTGTCGGATCCATTCTGCCTCCAGACAGGCACGACAGGAACGACGCGCGAGACGCCCGCCCGAAGGGTCACGTCCAATGCAAGCGACAGACGTTTCCGGTGTGGCAAGCCCGTCGCGACCGATCCAGGGTCTTGCGCTTGACCGAGCCACTGGCCATACTTATGCATGGCAAGGTCATGGTGTCGTTTCCGACACTTCGAAGTCGTCGAGTTACACCGACTGGAGACGGAGTCGTCGGAGAGGCCCGTTTAGAACGACGACGGGGACGTCGGTCGGACATAAGGAGCTGTCGAAGCTTGGAACGGTGCGGCTGCGAACAAGAAGGACCATGAAGGGTTTGAACTTTGACGCGGCCAAGGTTCCTCGTCGATTCCAGCGGCCGTCATGCCGGCCCACGACCCACTTCCCCCGTAGAACTGTTCATGGGGTAGTCTGAGAGCAACGCCGGTGAGCGAAAGGGGAGCACATGGAAGTCTTCCGAGAGGGACGAGTTCGTGACGCAGCTGCCTCTTGGCTTTGACCGCCACAGTGTGCAGGAACCACGCCGGTGGCTCTTAAAACATTCGAATTCTCCTTCTCCAAACTCAAACCAAGAACCCAATCTGTCCCGCAGCACCATTCTCGCACGTACTCAAAATCTGGCGGAAATCGCTCTTCGTCCCGTCCTCAAACAGCTTCAGCTCCTGCTGCATCATCGCCAACTCCGTCGAATACTGCTTAAACGCGTCTGACGCGTCAAAAATTCAGCCGTCCGCAGCTCGGAGGACGAAAGAAAGAGAGCCACCAACCCTTCATCTGCCGCGCAACAGGCAATGCCCGGGTCAACTCGAGCAACAACTCTCTGCGCTCCTTCGCATTCCCCGGTGCACCCTTGACCCGCTCGACCTCCACGTTCAACACAGCCATATCGCCTTCACACTCCTTCTCGAACTCTTCGCACACCTGCTGCACCCGAAGGCACCCCTCACGCAGACTTTTGAATATCTCGTACGCGTGTTTGAGGAAACTCGTGCGCTCGGGGTCGTCGACGGTCAGACGGTGTAGTTTCGGGCAGAACGTTTCCTTCTGCAAGTCAGCCGGAGTCGGGAAAGCGAAGGGAAGAGAGTGGGAACGTACTTTCGAGAGGCGCGAAAACGCACGAATGCGGACCGCGAGGTTGGATATCGTGCTTCGACGATGTGCTTGGAAGCGGCGGGTGTGGCGCCATATTTCGCGGTACGAGGTGCTGGTGGAGACAGCCGGCAGACTTTGGCCGCTTTCAGCCTAGTCAGTCTAACACGAGATAATGGGCCGGCATGAGGGAACGCACTGGTCTAGGTAGCGTTGCAATGTTGCTACGCCCTCCTTCGAGAGCGCATTGGGGTCGACCGGCAGGTTCTGGGATTTGGTACGACGAGGCATCGTCGCGGGAGGAGTGAAGGAATGGACCCGAATAACAAGAGTAGCCTACTACAGAAGTCGCGGAAGAAAGCCACAGCATACACTAACGAGATAAGGTTACACTCTAGTGATATCTTATAAACGACGTTCTTTTCCTTTCCTCATACACTGAGCTCGACCTTGCCGCTCTTCCGTATCGCCTCCTGCAACTCCGGGTCCGCCAACGCAGGCTCGACCCACTCCTTCAAAAACGCGTCGACCTGCTCCGGCGCGCGCCCAATGAACGTCTCGGGGTTCAGCAACGCGTCCAGCTCGCCCTTGACCAGGTCAAAGTACGCGTCTCCTTTGACGCGCTCAATCAGGTCGTTCTCCAGACCCAGCTGCTTGACCTGGTGCGCCGCCTCGTGCGATAGCACCCGGATCTTCTCGTGAGCCTCCTGCCGATCGCCGCCCTTCTGCACGATCGCCATGATAATGTTCTCTGTCGCCATGAACGGCAGCTCCTGCGCGATCCGCCGCGCGATGACCTTGGGGTACACAACGAGCCCTTCGGAGATGTTTTGTAGTGTCGAGAGGATGATGTCCGCGGTGAGGAACGCCTCGGGGAGGGTGACGCGCCGGTTGGCGCTGTCGTCGAGAGTGCGCTCGAACCATTGCACGCCGGCGGTCATGAGTGCGTTTTGGTGTAGGACCATGAGGTGCCGCGAGAGGCTGCAGACGCGTTCGGAGCGCATTGGGTTGCGCTTGTAGGCCATTGCGGACGAGCCGATTTGCGTCGACTCGAAGGGCTCTTCGACTTCCTGTTTCTAATGAGATGGACGTCGGGAGATGTGAAGAAACACACCTTGAGGTTCGCAAGCAATCGAATGTCAGTTGCGAGTTTATGGGCAGTCGCGCCTAGTGACGCCAACGGGGCGAGAACGTCGATGTCGACCTTGCGCGAGTAGGTCTGCGACGTAACCGGGTACGCGTACTCGAAACCGGACAGCTTGGTGACGAGTTTGTCGAGCGCAACGACCTGTATAACCCTCAGCAGTTGTTTCAACGAGATAGACGGCAAACGTACCTTCTCGTGGTCTCCATTAAACAGCGTCAAAAAGCTGGCCTGTGTACCAGTGGTGCCTTTGACTCCACGGAATCCCAAATCTTCCCTCGCACGCTTGAGATTGCGCAGATCCCAAAGCAGCTCTTGAATCCAGAGGGTCGCGCGTTTGCCAACGGTTGTCAGCTGTGCTGGCTGGAAATGCGTGAAGCCGAGCGTGGGCAAGGCGCGATATTGTGCTGCAAACGCGGATAGACGCGAAATGAGCACTGAGAGCGAACGGATGAGGTAGTCCAGCCCGGTTCGGAGAAAGATAAGGTCGGCGTTGCTGTCTCGCGCGTTAGCTGGAGGCAGATTGGGATGCTAAAACGCACTCGGTGACATAGCACGACGTTGCTCCCAAACTTCAGAGATTCAGCAGCGTTTCTGACCACCCGTAGACGCATACTGGATGATGCCGGCCGCCGCAGGCGCAACGGTCCCAAACGTATGGACATGGGCCATAACGTCGTGTCTCCGTTTCTTTTCCTCGGCAGCCGCGACTGCGAATTGCTCGGGGGTGAGGTGCTGCGCATCTCTTAGTACGACATTGGGAAAAGAGGGAGCAGACGCACAAGATTTGCCTTCATCTGCTCAATCGCCTCGTCCGTAATCTGGTCCAGACCCAGCTCCTTCTCCGCAATCGCCAGGTTTAGCCACAGCTTCCGCCATGTCGAGAATCGATTCTACAGATAGCGGAGTCAGTTGTGCGGTAAGATCTCTTCGCAGAGGGACGGACCGCAGCGGAAAACAGGTGGGCCATTTCCTTGCTCGCATAGCGACTGGCGGATGGGGTTGAGATGCCTTCCTCGTCCTTTTTAACGACGGTGCTGACCTCGACAGCGGCGTCTGGTACGTCTCAAAGGCGTCCATTGTGGTGGTCGGGAGAGAAAATTTAGCGGCGCTTACGTCACCCACACGCGACGACTTCTGGTTGACCACTCACGACGCGCTGCGGCAACGCGTCGTATGCTCCGACAGCCTGCTCTTCGCTTGCGTCTCTTCTCTCAAGGTCAACCCAGCCTACTGCCCCGACACTATCGCAGTAGTTGTTTGGTCTCTGCCACTCCATTCGGAGTCCGCGCACGCGTCAAGCCAATATTACGCCGGTCCTACTCGTCTACTGAATCGCCAAGCACGCTTCTACATCCGCGTGCGTCGTCTTGGACGAGGATCACTCTTCCCTGACCCCAATAACACTAGCCACGCTCCTCATCAAGAGACTCCCTGAGGGCGGCGCTGTTAAAGCACTTCGCAATGCGCTCCCCAAGGACATTCTCCGGCACGTCCAAGACATCCGCATCATTCGCCACCAGATAGGTGTCAGCTACGTTCTGAAATCCTGAGTTGAACGCCGTTTAACCTGCCTTTTTACAGGTTATCGAATTCGACGACGAACAAACAGCCACTGTTCTAGTCGAGAAGACAGCCCTCGCGGGTTTGCTCGTTGCCAAGAGAAAACCAATACCTTCTGTCATCGAATGGGACCGTCCGACGCGCACCATTTTCATTACTGGCGGTGGGCTTGGGAATCTCGGTCTCGAGTACCTTCCGCATTTCTTTTCGGGATACGGGAAGGTATCCAGCGCCAGAATGTTCGAATATCTGTAAGTATTCCCGAGATCACAGAGCGGCCCACTAAAGCCCCTTCATGTAGTGGAAAAACCTGGGCGCGGATTAGTTTCGAAAGCCTCGAAGGCGCTATGAACGCGATCCAAGTTACGCGAAGCATGCCCAAGACGTCTACTCGATGGGCGGAATATGCCTTCCCCGACTTGAACGCGCCCGAACGCACCCTCTGCATCCTAGCTACCGGAAACATCGAATTCTATCCTGCGCGTCTCCGGGAAGACTTTGAGCAATTCGGGACAATCGAAGATATCAGGATTCCCTGGAAACCTCGCCAGTGCGTCTCCATTTTTCCCCCCGTTCGCCGGCCTCATCGTTCGTAGACACCTGGCTTTCGTGACGTTCGCCGATGCAGCGTCTGCCGCTCGCGCCCTCGATGCCGCAAATGGTCTGCGCCGATATGCCGGCGCCGAGTTCTTCATCGAAGGTGCACTGAACAAGCCGCCTGACCATCAATATTCGCTCTTCGTCAGCGGGATGAACAACATCACGGACTTCCCTAAGGAACGACTCGAGGCGGACATCTCCTCGCTTTTGCGAATCAAGGATATCGTGTGGCGGACGAACAAACAGTGCGTTGCAAAGCGTGGTCTACATTACCAGCAGACCTGAACAATCCTTTCTGCCTTGCAGTAAAGGCGCGCATATTCGGATCGTGTACGAGGGCCGCGAGTCGACCGCAGTGGCTGAAGATGTTCGGAAGGCGATCGAGGTGATTAGGAAGACGCCCGAGTGCTCGGAGTTGACATTTGCGTATGTCGCGCCGTCGGGCGCCGCAGTCGAGGCAACTTATTACACGCCGGAGGCAAGAACGTGACAAATGGCCGGATTCGAAGTATCATGTCGTCGGGCGTACTCTACCATACAGGTACCAGTGATCCGTCGATATCAAGTACATACTAGTAGCCCTTCAAACACAGAGAACCTCGGCGGGGCAGGATACTGTAGCGAAATTTTGATTCCGCTTTCAATAAAAGGAAGCAAGACCTCGCTGTCCGTCCTAGTAACAGCAGTAGGAAGCTCCCGGAATATGGCCGTGAAGGCGCGAAACTGAGAATTGACGCGACTTCTCAAAACCGCGGCAATTGCCTCGGCAGAAAAATTCCCGGGGGTGCCGATTGTTAATTCTTGCAAGCCAGAGAGAGATCCAGTGGAGCTGCCGAAGATAGTTTCGAGCACCGCATCGTCGATCGCTGGGGTCTGTCGCATTTCTAGGATGGAGAGGCGTGCCAGAGAGGCAGGTAGTGCGTGTATAACGCGCGTTAACCCTTCAGCATCGAGCTGCGAGGTGAAATCTATCAACTCGAGCATCGGCGCCGTTGAAACGAGACGGACGAGATCGATGTTAGCGTCACCGATGTGTAGGTCACGAAGCTCTGGGCAGGAAATTTGGGCCGCGAAGGGGGTGTTTCCTGAAAGCCGAAGAGTCAACAACCATACCAGCTTTATTAAACCGAAGTGCATGATCATGCGCATTGGGGTTTAACACCGAAGTGTTGAACCCATACCTACCTACTATACACAGTACACTACAACTATTTAACTATCTACCCTGTTAAACCGATAGTCTGTTTAACAAGTCAGCAGATGAACCAGGACAAACAGAGCACTCACCAGGTGAAACCAAGGGTTGAACCCGATGGTTTAACAGATGTTGAACAAACTAGAGAGAAAATGAGCACATAATCACGGGAAGAGCAAGAACAATACGCGTACCGTTAAACGGGGGTTCAACACAAGCCACGATGGAAGGAGTAGAGAGGGGGAGCAAGTTGGGTACTTAGCTGGACCAAAAGTGGCACACGGCGGGATGGCTGTAGCGAGAAAGTGTTAGAGATGCGGTAGTCAGAGCAAGCGGCGGACGTACGTACCGCGACGACGGCATCGAGGTAGGCATATGCGGAGGGCGAAAATTCCCGGGCCCGAGTCTGCTGGTCAGCAAGTAGCAAACGCGGACCGGTAGAGGGTACAAGGTACGCACCATTTATACATGCCGAGGGTGCAGACACGCTGCGCTGTCAAAAGGCAGTGAGCGCCAGCCAGCAGGGAGGCCAGAAGCGGCACACACCATATATCCCGTGAACCACAGGGCGGCCGCACTGTGTACAGCTGCGAGGACACCACGAATATTGACGCGGAGGGCAGCGCGGTCGATTTCGATCTGCTCGCGGCCGCGGGTCAGTTGTAGGACACGACAGCGTATCAAGAAGGCACGCACCAGGCATACATATGCAAACACAACGCGCCCTCGTCACTCAGCACGGTAGGCGCGTCCCGCAGTGAGAGGAGCCTAAGCAGCTCAGTCCCGGCGCTGCACTGCGCTGCGAGAGGCGTGGGGCGGTAGGCGATAGGCGCATCAGACCGTCGAGGACGGCAGCGAGGAGGACAGCGACGCGGCGACAGTGACGCGGCAATGGGGGGAGATGGTGGGACAGAAGAGAAAAACGCGACGTGGCGCCATTTCTGGGCATGACATCGACAGTGCCGCAATAGGCCTGATGGCCGAGAGCCTAGACCAGCCCAATTTGGGTTACGGATTCCCACGTCAGCACTTGGAGCGAACCCTCATCTCCAACTCATCTCGCACGCGTTTAACGAGAAGCGCGTCGTGCTCCGTCGTCTGCTCCTAGCCGCCATTCTATGCCCTTCACCTCAGTCCGAACACGTCCCATCTATTGTGCATATCTCGTCTACATCAGGGTAGGTCCTCGGTCCACTGGCAGTCTGGCACGGACCCTTCTCTGAGTGCAGTCTTGTCCATCTCCAGCTCGGTGTGCGCGAGTATTGTTTGGTTTGTGGTCCAATCTAACTGCTCTCGTAGATTGTTTGATTTAATGCAACTTCAAGGGAGCAAGCCAGGGGACGGCAGCGGTGCAGCCCCCAAAGGCGCCGGCCGCTCCGTCTCCGAGTCGTGAGCCCCCGCTCCCTCCTCGCGAAAACCCGTCGCCGCTGGCTACCGGCCGCTACCCAACCGGCGCCTCTGCGCAGGTCTGCTGACGACGACGGTGCGTGGTCCTGGGCAAGACTGTCCCTGCTGAGCTCTTTGGATGCAGAGGACTCCTCCGACTCGTCGCCTCGTCCCGGGAAGGGGGATAACGACGACTACATCGACGAAGATCAGCCTACAGCAGACGACTCCGACTCGGACATCGAACCGCCGTGTCCTACCAAGCGCACCGTACCTCTGACGACTCAGAACAAGAAGACAAAACAGACCAAGAAACTCGGCGGGTTTGTGGCGGTTACCAGTCGTCGGCGAGGATCTGGGGAGTCTGCGCTAGATGACAACAAGAACGAGCACCCGGTCCGCAAGGTAAGTAACCACCGGGCGGAAGGATGGGAAGCCGAGCAGAGTCGTGGTGCCAGTGAGTGCCACATCCCTCGTTCTCCTCTCTTTTCACCTCCATCTCCCTCTCGCAAACCCGCACCTCAGGCCGTCCGGATCACGCAGAAGTCGTTCCGCGACGGCGACGACGGACATCAGAGCCATGCGACTTGGCAGGGACGAGCGCCGCGCAAGAACGGTGTGTTGGCTCTCGGATTTATGTGTTTTCTGACGAATTGCGGCCAGGCGCTTCTAGAGCGACGATGACGACGACGCGTTTGAAGACGTCCCCGAGCCACTCTTCGACCTCAACACTAAGGAGGGCTATCGGCCATGGTGGAGAACCAACGGTCTCGAAACAGCATGCGGCGCAACGGGCCGCGCTGGGCGCTTTTGTAGTCCAAGGTGCGTCGCAGGTCCCTGTTCCTTGCCACCACTCACGGCTGCGGAAGTCCATTTTAGCGGCGTCGAGCCTCTACGACAGAATCGTGACAAAGTCTGAGGCTGTCCACGCGACTCGGAGGTTTGTACACACATCTACGCTCCGACCGGTGCGAGAGCTGACCGACGGAAAAGCTGTCGACGAAAATCTTGGTCTCAGTAGTGCGTCCAAGTCGGCGCCGCGGCGCTGGCCCGCAAAGCCCTGTACTGATGCATCCACAGTCCCTACTCAGGCTCTCATTTCCAGACGCGCACCCGCTGTGCAGTTCTAGCCGCGTCGGGTGCGGCTTGGTGTCGGTGGGTCGGTGGGCAGGTAGACCGGAGGCTCAACTTGCTGGGCGTACGTTGTCGTTCGCCGCATGCAGCTCCAGCGTCTGCTGTCCATTGCGCTCTATCGGGATTTCAGTCCGAGTCCTCGCTCTATCTTAACGACGGCACATCGGATCAGGCCGTATTTGTGTCGATTCCGCTGGGCAAACCGAAGCCCGCAGCGCCGCGAAAGCTGTCGGCGCCGATCCCATAGTGTAAGCGGAGGGGCGCGGCGGTCAGGAAAGGAAGAAACGATCATCACCACTGGAGGTCATAGGTGCGTCGGGTCCTCCTCGGTCTCGAATTCGGGAACTGATAGGATCGTACAGGAAGGACAACGAAACCTAGCTTGCCTTCGGCGCGACACTCAGGCTCCCCCGATTTGCCAATCCCGAGCCAATCCCGAAGCACTTCAACGTTGCAACAGCGACGCACCTTGGTCGAGCGCAATGTGATTGATGCCTACACCTACGGCCCGTATTTGGTTGGCTGCCAAATGTTTTTAGTTTTGCTTACCTGTTTTGCGAATAGTTCATTTCAGCCCTGCATAATGGCGGAGCGGTCCGAGCGGTCCGACGCCCGGCCTTGTTCTCTCTTCGACAAACTCCACAATCGGTGCATCATCGCTCGCCGCATCTGTGCTGCTGCATCTAACTTTCTTGCAGGTGGAATTTGTGCTCGGCGCCTGGTCGACCGGCGATTGGGGGACACCGTCCCGGTCAGACCAGTTCTTGCACGAGAACTGGGCCGACATCATGATTCCCAAAAAGTAAGCACGAGAACCGCGCGACGCTGCTTCAAGTTCTGCCCACGCTGCAGGGCTGGAACAAAGACCAGTGGGCCGCGTATCATACTGTAGTATTTTGATTACAAGTTCGCGTAACGCGTAACACGGCCAAAAAAACTCTGCGGAAAAATTCGTCTAAAATCAAAACAAAATTTTTCGGCCATCTCGGGGACCCAAAAATTCAAAATCAGCGAACTGGTAATCGAAATACTACAGTATGCCGCGCGCGTTGCGCGCGCGTGTCGGAGTGGAAGGTGGAGCCGAAGTGGAAACGGGGTAGTCGGGCCGCGTTGGCAGCGTCCAGCGAGGCAAGCGACTCTATGCCGGCTCCGGCTTTCAGCGTCGTAGAGAATGACGACGACTAGTAGCTACCATGAATAAAAATTAATTCTCCCCCATTTTTTCTTCCGTCATGGGCGACTCTGAGGTATTCGACTTGAGGTTCAAGCTCCTTCGTTGGATGTCTTTGGATGTTTTTTGCTGAATACACAACTAGTACTGGTCTTCGGAAACTCATGCATGTCCTTGAAAAGTTGAGACGCGTCGGGACCTAGTTTTCTAAAGACACCAAAGACAAAGTTGTAGGTTGATGTGTCTTCCGAGACCCTTGTTTCCTGTATTGGGACTGCTAACACTGGTGGGTTGCTTCACAGCTTAACTTGGCGGATTGAAGCAAGGGACAAACACCCGGATGTAGGAGTCTCAGACGGTGAACTTTATAATGCTCCCTTAGTATAGCGGTACTTCGTATCTCGGCTATATTTGGTGCATTGGTTGCTGGTGGTCGCCGGTTCGAATCCCGTAGCCGCCTTTTTGACCAGTTAAACTGCGGTTTAAACGCTGTTTAACCGCTCGACCGCCGCCCGCGTCATGCGTCGGCGGGAGCGTTTAACATCCGCGGGTTAAACCGCCACGGCCATGATCATGCCCATTGGTTTAATAAACCTGGTAGGGCTTATCGAAGAGTGTGGATGGGCAGCGATATCGAGGTTGGTAAGATGGCTGCCAGCACTGGTCCCGGTCCGGCTCCAGGCGGGCCAGGCCACAGCCCAGGCCACGACTGGGAGAACGTTACACCCAAGGTTCGCAGACAAACACAGTCCCCGAGGACCCGCACGATATCCAACCGGTCGGCGGCGGCGGAGCTTTCGGAAAGTTCTAGGCACGTGAGTTTGCGCCAATTGATCGGCAAGGATAGCGCATGTGGTCCGCAATCCTTCAAGCTGCATGCCCGCAGCTCGACACCTTTGAGAAAGGTCAAAGCGGACCAGTCTACGGATTCAATTGGCGAGTTTCCGGAGCAATTGAGGTCGAAACGTGCAAGTGACGGCGCGCCGCCAGCCGGAAGCCGCGTAAGCACCTCGAATATGTCGTTGGTGATAGCCAATGTGAAATCAATTTCGTTCCACCGCGAAATGTGTTCTCCAATTAGCTGGATGAGTTGACAAGTTGCTTGAGTTTGGGACCCGTCCCCAGGTACGTCTCCTGCCACCAAGGAGATCGAAAGTGGGCATTGACCAGTCTGGTCCAACCACCACCGTGCAACGTCCATTCGCTGCGCGAGTTTCGCCGATGTGACCGTCCGCGGACCTTGACCATACATCCATGGCGGACATGTAGGTTGTACGATATGCAATCGTGACCACAGCGAAGGCGTATCGAAGACGACGGTCCGCCAGCGACTACAAACGCGCGCCAGAAGGAGTGGCGCCTCTGATGGACTCATCGTGCTGTTTCGGTTCGACGGCAGACACGCGGAGAATATCTCTCGCAGCATGTCGAGAGGAAGCCGTCGCATCGGTGCCACGAGTGCTTCATGGGCTGCAATGGAGTGGGCCAACGCATCGCGTTCTTCTTGGAGTTTTTCGATCGTTTCTTCGAGTGAGGCGAGGCGGGCTCGTGGCTCGACGAGAAGGGTGTTGATGGCGCCGACTTCATCTTCTGTAGGGCAGTAACTGGTGTTCAAGTGCTCGGAGAAGGGAGATGCGTCGAGCGACATGGGCGTTTGGGACAAGCGCTGACCTCCGAGTTCCGGGCCGGTTAATTTGGCTGAGAAGTCACCCGAATTTGGAAAGCTTCATCTTCTAATCCACTCGGGAGCACCACCTGACCAAGAGGCATGCCTTTTCAAGAGCCACATATCTTAAGCATGCCTTCGTCGAGCTCAAGGAAATAGGCTGAGGAAAACACCAAAATTTCTTCCGCGTCCCTTACATAGTAGTAAGCTACACCGTCCTTCAGGCAAACAACGCCTCGATCTTTTCCTTGCTAGGGGACCACTCATCCTGCTGCCCCCGATCCAACGACTTCGCAAGCACAGCTGAATCTGCCTCGTCCCACGTCCCCGCGAACGACAAGAAGATACGATTCGGGTCCTCCGGGAAATCATTCCGCACGAACGCATCCAGCAGCGTCGCGGCTCCGGCGTCGAGGCTCCGAGCACCAGGCGCATCGTGCGGGACGGAGAAGTTGGCGCGGCGGGTGAGGCCTGTGGTTGGGACTATGCCGGGTGTGACGGCGACGACGACGCATCCCGTCGAGGCGAGGGTGCGGCGCCAGTAGTGCGCGTTGAGGAGTTGGACGAACTTGCTTTGCGCGTATGGGTTTTCGAGGTAGGTCGGTCCGGGGACGCCTTTGAGCTGCGATTCGAGGACACCTGCGAGGAATGAGCACTTTTACTGGTCTGAGTGCGGCGCGTACTGGAAGTCGCGTCGTTGACGGTACGGATGAAACCCGACGAAACGATAACGATGCGAGTCTTCGAGGCGACGAGTTTCTCCCGCAGTAGGTGGATGAGGTAGTGCTGCGCTGCGAGGACTTCAGTGCGAGCGAAACAAGATGACTGAAAAACGCACAAATGACGTTCACGATATACTGCTCGCACCAGTCCCCGTACTTGCTCTTGTGGTCGACGGTGTATCCCGATGCGGCGTTGAGGAACAAGTAATCCAACGGCGCTTCACCGAGGATGGCGAGCGTCTCTGTGGCGAACGACTTGACCGACGACACGTCATTCAGCTGGAGTGGCAGCAGCGTCGGTACCGGGGTGGCTACTTCGGCGCCAGCGAAAGCGGCCGCGGTCGTTGCGGTATCTCTGACGCCGAGAACGACTGTAGAGAAGTCGATGTCCAGAGAAAGAGGCGGCAGTTTGCCAAGAAGCTGCCGGATGGCTTCGAAGCCCTATAGCAGATTAACGACGATCGAATTGAGTGCGGACGACGTACGAGACCAGAGGAGCAGCCGGTCCCAACGAAGGTCTTGCGTTGGTTCGTCATGGTGCAGAGTTTGTCAATGTGAGCCCATGCAGATCATGAGATGTGCTTTTAACTGCATTTCTGCGGCTACTTCGTTCCTGATTTCCTTAGTCCCAGGTCAGTCTGCTGACGATCGATCCTCCGGCGAGCGTTCCGTCGTCAGACCAACTGTGGGTTTGACTGTGGAGGATGGCGTCAAGAGACAGTCTCCCGAAAGCGTGCGAACTCTGTGTGAGATTTTGCATTGACGCGTTGACTAGACGCCAAACTCCGCCTCGATCTGCTCTTTACTCGGCGACCACTTGACCTGCAGCTCCGTATCAAGCGTCTTCCCAATCACCTCCGTCTCCCACCACTCTCCCCAACTCGTCAAGAAGATCCGGTCCGCATCCTCGGGGAAATCGCTCCGCACCAGCGCCTGCAGCATGCTCGTGGCGCCGACGGGGACGCTCCGCGCGTCGGGTGAGTTGGCGGGCATGGAAAAGTTGGCGCCGCGGGTGAGGCCCGTGGCGGGGACCATGCCGGGGGAGACGGCGACGACGGTGCAGCCCGTGGAGGAGAGAGTGCGCCGCCAGTAATGCGCGTTGAGGAGCTGGATGAATTTCGAATGTGGGTACGGGTTCTCGACAAAGGTGTCGCCTGGAATGCCCTTGAGCTGGGATTCGAGTAGACCTGCGAGAGAAGGATGAATAACGACAGACGAAGGAGGAGAGGACACGCACTGGGGTCACTGATCATGCGAATCGCGCCGGACGAAACGAACACGATGCGCGTCTTCGACGCGACGAGTTTTTCGCGGAGCAGATGCATGAGATAGTGCTGCGCTGCTGTTCGTTCATTTCCCGTTCATGAAGAGCACAAAGACGACGCACACAGATGATTGACGATGTATTGCTCACACCAATCCCCGTACTTGCTCTTCTTGTCCACCGTATACGCCGTCGCCGCATTCAGGAACAGATAGTCCAATGGCATCGTCCCCAGCGTATCGAGTGCTTCTGCGGCAAAACGCTTCACAGTGGACAGGTCGTTCAGCTCCAATGGGAAGAGCTTGGGTGCGGGCGAAACGCCGTCCGCGGCGAATGCCGCTGCGGTCGTAGAGGTGTCTCTGACGCCGAGGACGGCGGTGGATATCGATACCGGGGGAGACAGAGGCGGGTTCTTGGTGAGGAGCTGCTTGATTGCCTCGAAGCCCTGTGTTGGATGAGCAAGCAAGCAGGAGGGAACAACGGCTGAAAACGTACGAGGCCCGACGAGCAGCCGGTTGCGACGATAGTCTTGAGGACAGTGGCCATGAGGATGTGAGTGGAGAGATAAGAGGGCGTGTCTTAGACGGGCTTTATCAAGGCTTTATACTCGCGCGGTGCGAAGATGGGCGCTCCGCGAGCAAGACACCGTGGCCGGCGAGCTGTCAAAACAACGGCGCTCGTTTCCTCCCTCGACATCTGCGCAAGTCCTGAACATTAAAGTTCAGGCTTCGGATTTCTTTCTGCAGGTTCTGTACGTCCTGCATCTACTTTTATTTCGCTCGAGCTCGAAGCTAAACGCCAGCGCCTACGTCAGTGGTCCTAAATCGGGTCATCAAACCGCGATATGCCGAGCCAACAAGTTCGTTCCAGCACGTTCCTGACGCGTCGTCCTCGACCCTCGACGCGTCCTCCGACTCTTCGGCCCCGTTGACCAAGATCGGCGGTGTCATTCGGCATCGACACGCGTCTGTTGATTCCCCGGTCCAACCGGCGTCACGACTGTATGCGCCTCTCTCTGCTTTTAACCTCCATCTTCGTTCCTCTCCTCTCCTTCATCTTCTACCTAAACTTCGTCTCAATGCCCGCTCTCTCAGCCGCACGCGCATTCAACGCGCTACACGTCCCGAAATCCTACATCCCCACAGCGATCTTCGTCGGCGGGACGTCCGGGATTGGCCAGGGAATGGCCGAGGCGTTCGCGCGGCACACACAAGGCAACGCGAGCATCATCCTCGTCGGGCGGAACCGGAAAGCGGCGGAGGAAATCATAGCCGGGTTCCCCAAGCCCACCGCACCGGGCGTGAAGCACGAATTCGTGGAATGCGACATGACGCTCATGAAGACCGTCCGTCGCGTGGCTGGCGAGCTGCAAGCCCGCATACCCAGGGTCAACTTCCTCGTGTTGACCCCGGGCATTTTGACGCTCGATGGACGCAACGAGACGGAGGAGGGGATCGACCGCAAGCTCGCGGTGCATTATTACGGGCGGTGGAGGTTTATCAAGGAGATGTTGCCTTCGGTGGAGGCGGCGCACGCTGCGGGTGAGGACGCCAAGGTCATGTCGGTGCTCGCCGCGGGCCAAGGCGGAGCAATCGACTTGGAGGACCTGGGCTTGAAAAAGTCTTTCAGCCTTCCGAACGCAGCTCACTCCGCGCCGACGTATAACGATATCATGGTCATCGTGCGTTTCAAACTTCTTGCTTTCCAGTTGGAACCTTCGTCTCACAGGCTCTAAGGACTTCGCCGCGCGCTACCCAGGCATCTCCTTCATCCACGGCTTCCCCGGCGGCGTTAACACAGGCCTGCTCAAAGCATCCAATACTGGGTCTCTACGCTACGCGCGCTTCATCCAGCCGCTCTTCTCCCCGTTCCTGTACTCCGTCGAGGCGTCCGGCGAGCATCAACTCTACGCGCTGCTCAATGCCGGGCCCGGCGCGGTACGGACAAACGCGAAAGGAGATGATATTGGGTTGCAGAAGAACTACTACGGATCCGCAGAGGCGATGGAGAGGTTGTGGAAGCACACGGAGGAGGAGACAACGCATTGAATGGTCATGGTATGATACTGTACAGCGATGCATTTATTTGGATTTTTTTTTCTCGCGATTCACTTGCCCTCAAGCCATACCAGCACTAGTGGTATGGCTCGGGCTCTCTCTCAGGCTGACTGTGAGCAAAGTTCCACGATGGTTTCGGTGGGGGCTCCATGTATGTAACACGGAGCTGGTCCATATCGTTCAGCTGGTCCTTGATATCCACGCCTTGAATAGAAGGGACGTCCAGCCCAAGGGAACGCAAACGCGGTACGCGCGAGGCTAAGAAGTCAAGCAGCCCCGTGTGTCCGAATTCGGAGGTCGCAGTCTGCAGTTCCAGATGGCGGAGATGAAGGCAGATGTCCTCTTCGATCCAGGTTCCGAAAAAGTTGGGCGGGAGTTCGATACCGTGAGTTGCCTTGCCTATCCCGGGTCGCTCGGCCACGAATAAGTGGGTTGTGTGCGGGGGGAGGACGCGAAGGATGGTGAGCAGGTATGAGGCAGAGATCATGGGGTCGATGAGGACCACCAGGTCGTCGTCGTCGGGCACCAAATTGGGCGCGAGGACTTCAGCAGCGCGGTCTGGGAGGCGGAAGTATGTAAAGGTAATTTTCAAGAAGCGAAGATTTGGCGCGTCGATCGAGGAAAAGAACTGCTCAGGCTCGTGCTCGAATCCGAGTCCTTCCGGGAAGGAAACCGAAAGTTCCTGTAGGTTTGGCAGTGGGGCAGGCGGCTGCCGAGACCTGCCCGGGGGTAGTGTTCCTCCCGGACGACGTGGGCATATCTGGCAGTGGCAGCGGACCAGCTTTGGTGCCGACGCGAGGATCTCGCATGCAGCAGAGATGTCCATCCCTCCTTCGAAAGTTTCTTCGGAGGAACCGATTGAGAGGCCAAGTTCGGTGAGTTGGCCCCAGGGAGCAGGTATGTCGCGGGGAACCCCACGTCCCATCAGGAACAAGGACCGCAGAGCCGGTGGCGGGCCCGCGAAGATCGGCGCCTCGTCGAATCCGCGGAATGGCTGTTGCCGCAGATTCAAGGAGAGTAGTCGCAGGGATGGCATCCGAGAACCCTCGAGAGAGAGGGCATCGGCGAGAAGGGTGGATTCTCCTCTCAGCTCGAGACATTCAATTCGTTCCGGCGCAATCAACGCAGCGCGCAGAACCTCCCGCAGAGCTGGCTCGGCTGGATCGAAGTAAAAGAAATCGTTTTCTGAATATGAGATGGACAATCTTGTTTGGCTGGAGTGCTTTATCCAGTTGGAAACAGTGCACTGCAGCTGAGAGGCAGTATGCGCATCGGGGGAAGCGATCGGCTTAGCTAAAGCCTTGCTATCCTCGAATCGGTAACGCAGAGCACCAAGGCGGAGGCGACTCCAGAGCAGCGGTGTAGCATGGGAGAGCGCACGCCAGTGCCGGTTCACCTGTCCGAACAGCAACGGGGGCTGCGAAGGGTCGACGAGTGGGTTTTCGTCCGTCGGGAGACAGTCGAGGAAGATTTCTCGCAGGATGTCGTCCGGAACACGGCGAATGGGGGCCAACAGGGACTTGTGCGCGGAAATTACGACTCCGAGAGCGTCCCGCTGGGCTCTGAGCGGTGCGATTTGGCTGTCAAGATCTGCGATCTCACGTTCAAGCCCTGAAAATTGAGAGCGAGCCTTGACGAGAAAAGCGTTGATCTCTTCGATCTGCGTCGCGGACGGAGTGAAGAAGCTGTCGATTTTGTCCTTGTATGGCGAATGCGACGGAAGGCATTGCGATTGTGCCATCGCGGCTCGAGTCAAGCGCAACGTATTCAGTGAAGTCTGGTCTAAATAGTTCTAAGGACACGAATCTCGCCTAATTAGGCCAAGTCTTGAGCCGAAACGTTTGTTGACTGGTTGATCGTGTCAAGAAACCCAGCTTGTCTCCGTCGTCGTCGACGTTGCTCCTCCGTCTCAATGCGGATCCGTCGACTGCGGCTCTATGTAGCCCGCTCTACAACACACGACGCCATCCATCCTCGCAAGCCACAAAATTGCGCTATTTCGTCGCTTTCGCTCGTCTTCCAGGCCCCATCTGTCGGGCACTGCAGGGAGCTGCTGATCCGAAAACCAGAGGCTGCTATCGCTGGTTCTCGCAGAAACAAGACTTCGAATCGGGGATGACAGCACCAACGCGTCCACGCTATCGCAACGCAACGCTTCGTTTCGCAGGCTTGCATCTTTCGAGCCTCATATTGCGCAAGGCGGTTTAAATACGCCCGGCTTCAACTGGATCGTGGGTGACTACAAGGATGTCCTCGCTCCTCTCCAGATTCAGGAAAGGCGATGGCGCACCTGGACCCGGCGCTGCGGACGCGCCACCGAGTCCTGTCGACGAGAAGGTGGACGAGAAGGGCAGCGCAGATGTGGACGTAGAGGTCGTCAGTCTCGACGGTGGAGTCGAGCTGACCTTCGAGGAAGGTGCGTTTTGTCGTCTTTTGTTTTGCTGCACTTTTGCTTATCAGCGTAGACACTCAAGGAGGAATGGGCCGGCATCTCGGTGTATTCAGCTGCACCATGCTCATGTATGTCTTTTCGTTGCCCCGTTGCGTTCTCTACTTGCTCTGACCTTACTACGCTTCCTCAGTATCGGCAAAATTATCGGGACGGGTATCTTCTCGACGCCTTCGTCCATCCTTTCCTCCGTCAACTCCGTCGGCGCCTCGCTCTTCCTTTGGGTCCTCGGATTCTTACTCTCCTTATTCGGGCTCTTCATCTGGATGGAGCTGGGTACCATGATGCCCCGCTCCGGCGCGGAAAAGGTTTACTTGGAGGCGATGTACCCTCGGCCGAAATATCTGGCGACCGTGGTCTTCACGGCCAACGCGATTCTACTGGGATTCACCGCGTCGTCGTGCATAGTACGCCGTTCCGCTACTCAAACTCTTCATGGTGCTCATTGCGACGCAGGTGTTTGCTGAGAAGTACGCCTGGCTGCGTTCACGTCCGGTTCTGATAAGCCCGTAGCATCCTTATCTCTGCCGGGAGGGCGGATCCGGAGTGGGTCGTTCGCGGAATCGCCTTGGCGGGTACGTGCGTTCCTCCTGGCTCTCCGCTTCTTACATCTCACGACCCCCATGTAGTTATCGTGTTCGTAACGCTCCTTCACGGACTAGCGCCTCGCGCCGGCATCTTCATTATCAACGTCCGTCCGCTTCTCGTTCACCTCCGCCTCACGCGAATCTCATCGTTTATCGTTCAGGTTTTGGGTGTCTTCAAGGTCGCCATTCTGCTCACTATCGTGATCAGCGGTACGGCGAACCGCGTATGCGGATATTACCCTTGTTAACACACCATCCTCTAGGTTGGGTCGTGCTCTCCGGCAAGACCCACATCGAAGACCCGCACTTCAACTTCCGCAATGCGTTCGCCGGCAGCTCGCGCAGTAGCAACGACGTCCGTTTTCTTTCTCCTTCTCATTTCCCGTTAATACCACTCACGCCCTCCTCTATAGTACGCAACCGCGATGTTCAAAGTCCTCTTCTCCTACGCAGGCTGGTCCAACGTGAACAACGTCATGAACGACGTCAAGAACCCCATCCGGACGCTCAAAATCGCCGCCCCGCTCGGTCTCGGGATCTGCGCCGCGCTCTACCTCCTGGCGAACATTGCGTACTTTGCTGCGGCGACGAAAGCCGAGATTATCAGCGCCGACACGACGGTCGCGGCGGTTTACTTCCGGAATGTGTTTGGGCAGAAGGCGGAGAAGGCGTTGTCGGCGTTTGTTGCGTTGAGGTGAGCAGGTCTTCTAGACTGTAATGCGGATTCTGACGCGCTTCCTTCCGTAGTGCACTGGGTAATGCTATCACAGTGGTTCGTTTCGTCGAGGCTCTCAGTCTCAGTCGGGGCCGACTGTGATTACTGATTCCACACACACTCTCTAGACCTACGCGTCCGCACGAGTTAACCAAGAAATCGCCAAAGAAGGCGTCCCGCTCCCATTTGGCAATCGTTTCTGGGCGTCCAACTGGCCAACGGGTCAATCGCCGCTCCCGGGATTGATCATCCATCTTATCCCTTCGGTGCGTTCGATTTGCGTCTACTGGTGCGGAAGCAACTCACGCAGGCACGCGTACATTGCAGGTCATCGTCATCCTCGGCCCGCCGCCCGCCGTCGCGTATCCGTTCATCCTCGACGTCGAGGGATACCCGGGCCAGGTTATCAACCTCGCGATCGTTCTCGTACGTTTACTATTCTCTTAGACGGTCGCTTTATTGAACTAACACGACGCTGGTAGGGCCTTTTCTGGCTACGCTATCGCCAGCCGCACGCAAAGCGGCCTTTCAAAGGTGCCTTGCAGTGCTTCAGGCCTGCGATGTTACTCTTTTCTGAGCGCTATGATAGTGTGGCTCCCGTTTGCGGTGTTCTTCCTCGCAGCTGCCGTATTCCGTACGTCTATCCGTTTGGCAGGCTGTTCGCCATTCCGCGCTGACCACACTACCCACCTATGTCCAGTACTCGTCGCGCCATTCCTCAAACCGGAGAACGGCGTCGGCGACACGCCGCCGTTGCCATACTACCTGTACGTTCTCCTCTCTTGCATCTCTCCCTTCCTTCCAAAGTCGCTCACACCCCACAGATACTGCCTCGTCGGCATCGGCATCCTCGCCGTCGGCCCGCTCTACTGGGCCATCTGGCGCGTCGTGCTGCCCAAGGTGTTCGGGTACAAGCTCCAACCGAATAAAGTCGTATTGGAGGACGGGACGTTCGTTACTCTGGTGGGTCTACCCGCACAATTGACTGAAGGGCTGCCTCACCCACATCGTTTTTGTTTTCTTTTTGCGCAGTTTTCTCGCGAGAAGGTGGAATAAAAACCAAACGCTTTCGAGATCATGTTTTACCTACGCCTGCTCTCCGAAGAAGATGCTAAATACTTGTTCTACCTCCGCTCGCCCTCCAGGAGTATGAAAATACTTGGGCGACTGGTTTGCACGTGATCAGAATGTAATGATTGTCCTGGGATTTGGACCCAAGTACGCTCATTTTGGTGCCGATGACTTACAGAAATATTCCTCCAGTCCCAAGCTGCTTGTTTCGTTCTGTCAAGACGTTGAGGGGCTACTCCGAGACTGCTCATGCACGTCCGCGCAAATCGCGGTGCGACGACTTCAAGCGCGTTCATTCTTATCACCATATCGTTTGCCGGAGCCGCCTCTGCCGCTCTCGTTATAACATTCTCGGAAGAAATGCGTGGCCACGTGACAAGAAACGAGCGGACCCGAGTACAGTAAGTACTCCTCGAGGCAGATAACGGCTCCGCAGAAATACGACAGGCCGTTGGTTGCCAGCCTCCTTACCACCCACCCCCGCCACCCAAGAGCATCCTATCTGCGTCGTCGCGGGGCGCCCAAGCGGAGCCCAGAAAAACTCCACCCGCTCTACTCTATCGAACACAATTAAGTAGACAACAAAGGTGGAGGGCATTTGACCATTTTCGTCCACTGACACGGACCCCCCTAGGCTCCCAACGCCAACGTCCGTTTATTAAGGACAACAATAACAAAGTCAGCACGGGCGACCCCGTTCATCCTCCCCTCCCCTCCGCTTCCGGCCTTCCATTCCTTCCACCACGTACATACTATCAAAATGGACGTCCCCATTAACGTTCAACAAGTTAACGCGCTGGCGCAGAGTCCACCAGCTGCACCACCGGACCCGCAACAGGCCGAGGCCAAGCGCCTCCGACGACACAGCACCGCCCCAATACGCTCGTCGCCACTCGCTGGACCTGCAGTCTTCTCAGCCGGCACTGGCACATCATCGACACTGGGGAGGGCCACGGGCAAGGGCGCCATGGCGAAGCGGCTATCCGCGTCTGCGCCATCGTCCCGTTCGCCGTCCGTGGCTTCACTCTCGCTCACTTCCTTCGTCGTCGCTGGCTCGAAGAACACCGACCGCCCCAAATCCACATCCACATCACGGTCCAGCACCAACGCCATCCCCATCCCCAACCCCAACCCGCACACACGTCCCAAATCATTCCACACTCGAACAACGACCAGCCCCGGTGCTTCCTCCCGTCCGCAGCAACAAACCTCCGCAGAGGAGAGCTGGCTAGCGACGATGAACACGCCCCGGTTCTCGCGCCGCAGCATGCTCGACCCGGGTATCGTCCTTCCCATCCGCAAGGACCACGACCAGTCTGGGCTCGTTCGTCGGCCGACGACGCCGAATAGCCTCTTGCGTCGACCAACCAGCCTGAGCGCCGAGAGCACCGGCAGCATGAGCAGCGGGAGTGGGAGTGGGAGTGTGCCCAGTCTCTCGACGAGCGCCTCATCATCACGTGATCCGAGCCTACGACGCTTGAGCACACCGCCAGATGTTGTGGTGGCCGCGAAGAAGTCGTCGAAGATGAAAGGCATGAGGAGGTTGTTGAGGAGGTTGTGGTTGAATGGGAACTGGAGTTGGAAGTGATTTCCCTCATGGGGCATCTCTGGAACCATACAGTATCTTTAGACCCGACTGTCCTGCTGTGCATGTGTTTAAAGCAACTCACTGTGCTTGCCGTACTGTACAAACCAAGCCGTCCGAATGAGCGGAGAAGATCGCGTCGACCATCATCGTTTCGCCATCGTTGTTCACCGACGATTGCGATTGTTTGGGCTTGACGCGCCAACCTGGTAGCGGAACAGGAGCAACCGCAGTCGAATCCCTCCCTTGCAGACTCATCAAGAACCGCCCATACGCAAACCCGCCGTTGGACGGCTGCCCATGGTCGTTAACGCCGCAGGTCTTGACCCCACCAAGCCAGCTCCGCACCAGCGCCTCGTCGTCGCGCGCAACAAAGTCGAAGAACGGACGTCGTCGTGCGGCAGATGGAGCGATGAGTCGGTGGTAGGTGTTGGTGATTATGCAGTTGGTGGAGAAGCGGTCAAGGATGAATGCCGTGCGGGTGGATTGGGTGCTCGGAAGGTCCTCGGGTTGGCGTGAGGGTGCTTGAGTTGGGCCTGGTTGTGCGGGTTCATGCCAACGCTTAAAGAGTGTTAGAGGATGGCTTGACGTCGACGGTCGGTCGGTGCTTACCCGCCAACGGAGATTTGAAGCAGCTGGAGCGACCACGATGACTTCAGACTTCTTGTGCAGTTGAGGCAGTACGGAGGATTTCGCCTCCGGGTCGCGCATACGACACGCTTGTTATCTCTTAGCGCACGAAAACAAGCACATGAAAGAGCTTACCTGCCAACAACGCAGTCGTAGACTGTAGTTCTGTCGCGAGAGTCAGTAAGCGACCTGTCCTTGACGACCACGAACCGCGACTGCACATTTCCTCAGCAGGGACAGAAACAGCACAAGATATACACGCACCACAGCGCAAAGGATATATCCCTTATGAGCGTCCTTATGCTTGAGGCGCATATAAACCACACAAGCCGCCTTGTCGGCTACAATCGTATCGCTGTACCGCAGACATGAGCCAACGACCTCGGACTTGGACGAACGCACTGGTGCAGCTGCCGAGTCTGCGCGAGCTCGTCCCGATTGACGAGCTCAAAGAACGAATGGTCCCGAAGGTCACTTGCTTCCCATCCTTTGGAAAACTTTCAGGGAACGTGGAGAGAGAGAGAGACGGATGGTTGCGCACCTAGCAAGTCGGAAACGGACTCGGAGATGAATGTCCAGCAGGCCTATCGTTCGTTTGGGGGTCAGACTGGAGTGCGGAGACGCCTGTTGCTGAAGGGCTCGTCACTGAGTGTCGACCTCACTGCGAAACGCACCGTTCAGTTTTCCCGTACCGAGAAGTCCATGATCGAGACTAGTCGGCTATTAGCTCCACCAATAGCGGTTGAAAGCGAGAAAACCACCGACTGAAGGAGACCGACGGAGGCTCGCTGTTCATCGCGCCAGGCTACCTGCCTCTACCAGTGTTTTATACAGCGCCAAGTCGGCGACCACAACGCAGAAGACAAGACAAAGACAAAGCCGCGGGAGAAATACATCGCGGAGAGCGTAATTTGGGTGTGGGTGTGGGTGCTCAGATTTAGAGATGGGAGCAGGAGCCAAGCTTGTTTTTGCGTGCGTGTGTGTGACGTCTTCGCCGCTTCTTGTCCTCTCCCTCGACGGCCGAGCCTTTCTTCGTCCCTGGCTGGCTGGCTCATGTGGTCGACCGCCCGAGACATCGCAGACGGCGACACAGTCATAGTATGGCTCGTACGTCGCGGTCCCTCCGCCTCGAAAAAAGCTGAGAGCACCGACAGACGCGCGACTTCCTCCAACCACTCACCGTCACCGCCGGCAAAGACTTCAATAGCAAATTTGGCAACTACCGCCACTCGGACTTTATCGGGCTTCCCTTCGGCTCCAAGGTCGGCTCGCGCACGGGCAAGGGGTTCATCCACGTCCTTCGACCGACGCCGGAGCTCTGGACGCTCGCGCTCCCGCATCGCACGCAGATTCTGTACGTTGCGGATATCGCGCTCGTCGTGGCGTACCTCGATATTCGGAGGGGGAGTAGGGTTGTTGAAGCTGGTTGGTTCCCAAGCACGGTATGATTCCGCGTCGGACGGCAACGCTTATGCGTTCTTCTAGGTGAGTTTGGCGTTGGTTGGTCGTATAGCAGGTATTCATTCGTGGGCGACAGGAACTGGATCGGGGAGTTTCTCGCACTCCGTGGCGCGTACGATTGGCCCTTCCGGGCGGTTATGGTCGTACGAATTCCACGAGGCGCGCGCCAAGAAAGCAAGGTCGGTCAGCCCCCAAACCCTCTTCGTCCCTATCCACGCTGAAGCCACCCACAGTGAAGAGTTCGCGCGGCACGGAATGTCAGACTTCGTCACCCTCACACACCAAAACGTCTGCAAAGACGGGTTTAACCTCACGGACGAAGCGGACTCGGGTACGCACTCACTCCCCCACTTAAAACGCCGACCGTACCTCCCGCTGAAGCACCAGAAGTCTTCCTAGACCTTCCTGCGCCCTGGGATGCCGTCCCGCACGCCAAACAGGCTTTGCGGGTACGTTCTTCCCTATACTACCAGAACGAGCATACTGCTAACCGCGCCCAGAAAGACCGCACCACTCGTATCTGCTGCTTCAGCCCGTGCATGGAACAGGTCCTGCGCACCGTTAGCGCGCTCAACGATGCAGGCTTTTCAGGTACGCACACACATCCACCAAACCTCTGCCTCTACAACCGCTCCCAAACTAAGCTGACGCCGTGTGTGGTTTAGACATCACCATGTACGAAACGCTCGTGCACCAACACGACGTCTCGCAGGTCCCCGTGCTGCCTCCGATCTCGGAGGTCGCGGAGAAGCTCAAGAAAGCCGAAGGCATCCGCGAGGTCAAGCGGCAGCGCCAGATCGCGGCCGGCCAGCGGACTCACGAACCGCATGGGGAGAAGCGCAAACGGGGAGAAGGCGACGACGACGGGGTGGAGGAGGGGGCGCCAGGCTCGGCCGAGTTAGAGTCTGGGAAACGGTTAAAGACGGGCGATGAGGCTCCGTCAACACTGGCAGAGACGGTTTCCGTTGTGCCTACAACGGCGCCGGCCGCTGTGTCCAAAATCAGTGTCTCGAAGGTGGTCCCAGAGGTACGCGGGCACACGTCCTACCTCACGTTCGCAACTCTGCTGCCTCCGCTTCCCGCATCTGCTCTCGAGGACGCCAAACAAGGTTCGTTCGCTTCTCTTCACCCCTTCCTTCGTTCGGAGCAGCAACACTTACGGCCGCGTCAGAACCCGACCAGACGAGTTAGGTCCAAAACGCTGTTGTATGTATCTGTACAAGAAAGAAGAAGAATATACACTACACTACTCGTCGTCATCATCTCCGTCCCCGGTCTCGTCATAATCAATGACCGCCTTCGTACTCGCTCTCCTTGGCCTTAACATCCTCGTCGGCGCCGGCGCCGTCGTCGTTCTTGCCCGTTTTGCAGGAGACACCTCAACATCCTCATCTTCTGATGCGTCATGCTCGTCGTCTTCTTCCTCTTCGTCCTCTGTATCTCCATCCCGCCGCCGCCGTCGCTTCCTGACACTGGCTCCGCGCCGCGTCGGTGTCGTTTTTACTTTTGCTTTCGCTTTGGATTTTGCACTCGTCGTCCCCTTCGCAGTAGCCGGTTTCCGCCCATTAGCATTCCCATTCCCATTCGAATTCCGTGCCTGCTGGGCCTTCTTCCCGCGAGCCTGCTGCTGCCGCTTGGTCACGACAACAGGCTCCGCAAACACAAGCTCGTCCTCGTCCATCGCGTTCTTCGCGAGCTCCAATTGTAGCTTCGCCGCCGTCTCCTCCGCGAGCTGTTGCATCGTTTTCGGGACGACGACCATCTCGGGGTCGGGGTCGGCGATTGGGTCCTCCACCACCACGTCCTCCGGGTCGACGTCCATAGCGTAGTCAATCGGTCCATTCTGGCCCGTATCATCACCACCACCACCAGCGCCATCGTCATCGTTCCTGGTCCCCGAACCAGAAGCAACCCCGTCCGGAGCGGGAAGATACGCTTTGGGCAGACGGAACGCTTGTACGACAGCGTCTGCCTCGTCCAAGAATCCACCACCCGCCAGACCAGGTCTGATCTCGATATCCTGCACGAGCCCGAGCATGAGCTCTCTCACTAGCGCTGGCGGCGCAACGACGAAAAAGAAACGCACCTCCCCGGCATCGTCAACAGTCCTCATGGGCCGGTCCTTGTACTCCTCCTGCAGACTCTGTCTGATACGCAGCCCATGAACGAGCCGGACCCAGCGCTTCAGCACGCGGTCCCGCTTCTTCGCGCGCGCTTTCGCAGCAGCGTCTTGCTCAGCTTCCCAATACGCCTAGTGATCACGTGAGAGATCGTGAATACGGAGAGGAAGTAAACGGACCTCGAGGATTGCGCTCTCGTTCTCCTCAGCGACGACGATGCCGTTGATCACTGGTGTTGCGCGGCGGTTCCTGAACTCGAACCCGATCTGGTGGAGTTGCTAAGCGCAATTCGGTAGGCGGAAAAGTGGTGGGGCTTACGACGGCCTCGGCGTAGTCGAAGCCCAGCTGTTTCGCAAGCTTTGCCGTTCCCTTGTCTAGATGTCGGGTAATGAGTTTACCGGTTAGACAACGGAATGAATGACGCACAAGGAATATGTGCTGCGCCAGCAGGCAGCATCGACGGCACGTATAGATCGATATTGCCAAAGTTGTTCTTCGGGATGACGCCCTTGAACCTCATTAAGCACAGCAGCACAACTAGAACAAGAAACAAACTCACATCGACGACCGGGTCAGGAACATAGAGCTCCGTTTGCGAGAACGCGTAAAGCCCAGTCATGACCTCGCCCTGGTCGTCTTCTCCAGCAGTCCTCAACCCATCCTTCAGCACGGCAACCTCCCGCATCCTGCCTAGTGTCGTCGCGCGCGCCTTGACGAGCTTGAGCGGCTGCTCGCCCTCGCGGATGCTCCTCCCGGCACTGCGCAGCCAGTTCTCCGCCGTCTTGAGCGACACAACTGCCGAACGCGGGTACACCGGCTCCCCGCGGAACTTGCCCACCTCTCGCGTCAACGGTGGTGGTGGATGTATCGTTTGTGTTTGTGTGAGGTGTCGAGTCAACACATACCTACATCGCCGTCAGCCGTTACACGTGACTCGATCGAGGATAGCACATACATAGGATGGTCCTTGAAGCCCGCAATCGTGGTCGGCATGCCTTCGAGCAACTGCACCGTGTCGAGCTCCGCGTCCTCGACATCGTCGCGGTTCTGACCACAGCGTAAGCAGACGATGCCTCGCGATCAACGACGCGCACCAGGCGATACGGCCTCGTCACGCCCTCCACCACGCGCGCCCACCAAGCCGCCTGCCGCGCGCCCTGCATCTTCACCACGCGTTCGGTAAACCGCTTCGCGTATCGTCTCGTCACGTCCCGCGCGAATCCATCGTCTTCGAACGCGAGGACGTATACTAGCCGGTTCTCTGCTTGGATGCGTTTGAGCGTTGCGGGATCGCCGGACGCGGTGGCGGGGTCAAAGTCTTTCGGCTGGTTGACTCTGTTGCGGATGGGGTCGACGGGGAACCAGCGCCCGTCGGGTCGCGAGAAGACTTCGGTCCAGAAGACGGGTGGGGTTGTCGCTGGGTCTGCGAAACGTTAGTGAGGGGATATACTGGGAGTGGAACGCATACCCGTTAACGGCAGCCCGAGTTCGACTGCAGCACTGGTGCTGGGAGTACTGGGAACACCGAGGACGTTGCCCTTGTCTTTCTGTTTGCGCAGCTTGATTGGAGCCTTTCCCTTCGTCTTCTCGCTTGGTTCTGCAACAGTGCCGCCATCGAGGCGCTGTCCTCCTCCAGGAAACACCGCGACGTCCGCTTCCTTCGCCTTTCCTTTACCCTTCGGATCCACAACCTGCACCTCTTCTGGCGCCTTTGCCTTGCCCTTCCCTTTCGACGGCGCTTTCGGTGTTTGCCACGGCGCGCTCTGCAGACTGACCACAAGCCGCGCCGGTATACCGAGCCCACGACACAGCGCAGTGAAGAGCTGCGCACTCATATCTCGAGTACCGCGCTGCTTGAGGGCGTATTTCATGAGACTCTTGGGGCCGCGGACCGTCTCGCCGTCGTCGTCCAGCATCTCCCTTAACGCATCCGTATCCCAATCCTGATCGTCCCCCATAGCCCTGCGCACGTCGTCGAACGTCCTGCTCCGCAAATGCCCCTCAAACGCTACGGTGTAAAATTCGGTCGACCACCAGTCGACCAGACCGCGCAGCGCCGTCTCGAACATCCTCCCGCGCCGGCCGACGTCGGGTATGCGGGACTTGTGTATCATCGCAAAGGCAGTCTGGAGCGCCATCGGGGTCAACGAAACGAGCCGCGCCTGCCTTGAGTCAGTATAAGCTCAGCCAGTGCGCCGACGACACACCTGCAGCAGCTCGTCGTTTATCCACCGATTCCGGACCCACGCGTTCGCGAGGAGGGCCAGCGTATGCAGCTTGTGGCAGTTTATGCGCAGGAGACGCTCGGCGGGTGATATGCGGGGCTTTGACTTGCTGTCTGGTGCTTCATGCGGCAGCGAGATTGTGATTTCGAGCGTCTTGTCCTTGCTGGGCTCCGAGTCGGCGGGGACGATCTCCTCCCAGTCGCCTTCGGAGTCGGAGGAGGGCTCCGGTGCAGGTGTGGACATGGAATAAATTACGGATGGTCGTGGTCAGAAGGAAAAGACGCGGCGTACGTGACCATGACTGGACGCGTCTCTGACTCTGACCACTTCGGTTCCGAGCTCTTACTTACTCATATTCTTGCGCCGCTTATAAGACCCTCGTTGCGTCGATAACAGCAAAACAAACGCGAAAACATACTGGCCCTCATTATGTCGAAAACAGCAAAACAAACGCAAAAACACAGCAAAACATCCTCTCCCGTGCCGTCTAACCCCCAGCAACCGCATATTTGCTCCCCTTGAGCTTGAAGAATTTCACAATCGTCTTCCACTCGTGCCCGGGCCACAGCTTATTCGTGCAGCCAGCACAGTCCTTGCCCTCGTCGCATTTCCCCAGATCCCAGCCCGTGCTCGCCATCCCCGACTCGGCCGCCAACTGCATCCTCGTCCACACCTCTCCCATCGGCCCAGGCACCATGTTCACGAAGTTGAGGTCGGTGTCGAATAGGATGGCCAGGTCGGAGAGCGTCGACCGGTCGCCTTGCAGTCGGAATGTCTTGTTGTGCAGTTCGCTCGGCGGCAGGGTCGTCAGGACGTGTGCCACAAAGCCTGGAAGAAGACGCGAACTCAGATACAGGTAGGTCGTCGCGCGTCTTCATACCTGCAACGTCCTCTGACGCGGTGAAAGAGCAGGGCATGTTCCCGCAACCCACGACGTTGATCTTGCGGTTCACGCTCAGACCCATCATGGCCGGGATAGTCTCCATGAAGAACCCCACCTACAAACGCGATCAGTGGAGACGCTGCCTATTGGACACGCACGTAGAATCGCGCGTAGGGGATGTCGCAGCTCTTTAGGTGCTCTAAAGGCTCAATCGTTATTCCTTGTCTTCACGAAGAACCGTCCACGCACCAATGACCGCAACAAAATCCGTTACACCCTCGCTCACGATCCCAAACTCGGAGGGCACAAAAAGCCTCGCGCCAGCCTCCCGCGCCGTCTCCGCCAGACAATTCTGCGAATCCACATTCGCCGCCGACAGCGTCGAGATCACCACCTCGACGGAATTCTCTCTGAGAAGCTGCCCAATCTCATAGGCTTCCGTGCAGGCACGTTCGAAGACGGGGACTTGTGCTGGAAGAGGGAGCGCTTGGTGTGCCGTGCCGGGCCGGATGACCGCGATAACCGTTGCGCCTCTCGCGTGTAGCGCTCGTACGATAGGCGCGCCGACGAGCCCGGCGCCAAAGACAGCGAAGGTCTTGAAGCCCGCTGCGCCCGGGCTACCCCCGAGTCTCTGCATGGGTGTGCGTCGTGCAAGTCGTCGCCGGGATAAAAGTGAGACGCAAGACCAGGCTTTCAAATCCCCGCAGATCATCTTTGCCTCTCTCTTAAAATGTTGTCGCGCCGCTTCCCCCGCTCCCGCTTGAGGTTCCTGAGTAAGACGCGCAAAGGTTTACTGATGTTTGCTGACAGTTTATCCGGTGTCCCGGGTGCGGGCTCAGTCAGCCGAGAAGGATTCCGAAATTGACGGTGTTCCGTTTGACCAAACGGAACGGGATCCTCATTGCCCATTGGAAGCCGGCCGCAACGAGGCTCGGGTCGCATGGGAACTATCGGTAATATGGCCGGCCGGAATACAGCGTGGTATTTGCGTGCTACAGTAGGCTGTCAGTAGCACACAAATACCACGCTCTCCAGTGCTACAGTACCACGTGTAGATGATCAGGCTAAGGCTACAACATAAAACGCACAGATTGCGAGAGTTTCAACAAGCGTATGTGCTTCGCGTTGCCGCCGAAAAGACGGCAAGAAGAAAAGATGAAAACAAAACAGATTTTTGAGCACAACAAGGAAAATGAACCATTAAGGTCTCTCATCTTCCCAGAAACAAATAATTTATGGGGCCAAGATACCTCCGGCATCACACAGCATCGATGAACTGATCTTCCATCGCGATCATCATGATACCTTATCACCATCAGCAACCAGTCATATCACATCTTGGCTTCCGCGTTCATGTTGCAGTCGGCGGAGATCGCTCTCTACCGCACACCAGGAATGGCCGCACTCGCTGCGGCCGCTACCAAGTCGCCCAGCAACGGCATTTGGCCCTGGAGACCCAACAAAAATTCCGAGCCACATTTACGCACACGAGTGTATTGAGCCGGTCGGTATGCGCCGCCACATACCGCGCGGGCCCGACCGTTCTGTTCTCTCCATACTTGGCCCCACAATTTCGTCGCCACTCACTGAGTCGATGCCTCCCCAGCAGGTCCATGTCACTTGGCAAGCGGAGGTACTTCGACAGGTTTAGACGTGCGGGCGCTCCCGACTCGGTTATCACCCATATACACCCACACAGGCACACGACCCACTTCAAAGACGACAATCCCCGTCTTGATTCCCGTCCTTATCATTGCGCTAGCTCTCAAGGAGCGGCGAACCGACGGCGCGTTGGGCCAAGCTCCGATGTATCGCAGACAAGGAACGCTTCCTCCTGCGAGCGCAGGTCTCGGTCTGATACTTTGTTTCTTAGCCCTTTCTTCACCGCCAACACGAGCCCAGAACCTCAACGCCCGCCCGGAGCCGCAACAGTGCCGTCCCGTGGCGGCGATTACAGACGAATTCGGCAGTTACTTCGAGTCGAAAAGCCCGTGCCGTCAGTCCCCGATTGTTCCGGGCGAGCTTGTTAACGGGAGCTAGCATTCCGCACGTCAATCGGGGTCGACAGCCCGGGTACCACGCAGGAATTCATGCCCTGTGCGTGCTCCATAAAATGTCGTGGGACCGAGAAGCGCCTGTAAACTTCTTGCAACTGCACCTCATGGTCTACCTGCAGCCTCAAGCCTCGATGGCCTCGAGCCCGCTCTTGCTTGTCGCTGGCGGATTGCTCGCTCTTGGCATCGTCGCTCGAGGGCTTCTCGCGCGTCGCCATCGCCTTCCGCTGCCACCAGGCCCCAAGAAGCTTCCGCTTATCGGAAATTTACTCGATCTTCCGGCTCAGAAGCAATGGGAAACATACCAACGCTGGAGCGAGGAATACGGCGCGTCCCCTCTCGTCCCTGCGACCGTTTGACCCTGCTAACCCTCCGACGTCGACGCAGGCTCGGACGTCATTCATCTTAGCGTCCCAGGCATGTCGATTGTGGTGCTGTCGTCGGCAGAAGCCGCGCGGGAGCTGTTCGAGAAGCGTTCTGCAATATATTCGGATCGGTGAGTGCCTGTTCACGTTGGCTAGTGGCGAACGGTTCTAACGAATAAGCACAGGCTGCATATGACCATGCTTAGCGAACTTATGGGATGGGAATGGTCCATGGGTTTGATGAAATACGGTGCGCTGTGCTCATGACGCGTCTTTTGCGTGTGATCAGCGGCTTACTTTGCGCAGGAGAGTATTGGTAGAATATGCTTCCTTTCTTCGAGCTCCGCCTCACAGGTGCCCACAGGCGCGCGCACCGAAAGATGATGCACGACTCGTTCAACAGTGCTGCCGTCAAACAATTCTACGCGCAAGAAACCGCCGCCGTGCATAAATTCCTCTTTCGGCTTCTTCAGTCGCCGCGCGATATCATGGCGCAGTTCAGACAGTAAAGCACCTGTCCCTGATCGGCAGTCTCCGGCGTTCTAACCTCTTGCGAAAGGATGACGGGAGGGCTCATGATGGATATCGCGTACGGCTTGAAAGTGCAAGAAACAAACGACCCGTACATCAAGATGGTCACTGAAGCGATGCACGGCCTCTCGGTGGCCAGCGCGCCAGGCGCGTTTCTCGTCGTACGCCGCTGCATCACCAACCCATCAATTCATCAGCAGACGCTGATCTTTCATTTAGGACACCATCCCGGCGCTCAAATACGTACCCAGTTGGATGCCGGGCGCGGGGTTCAAACGTCGCGCCGCTGAATGGAAGAAAGCAGCCCACGGCGTGCTCAAGCTGCCGTTTGCTGACACTCTACGAACCATTGTACGTCGACCTATCTATTTGGAGAGTTCGGGCCGAATGGCGTTTAATGAGCTTCTAGGCACAAGGAACGGCGTCTCCCTCGTTCGTCCTCGCTAGCCTGGAGGCTTACGACAGCAAATACGAGAAAGAGGACGCTACGGCGCGCGCAGAGATCGAATCCATCATCCGCAACACCACCGCGAATATCTACGCTGGCGGCGCCGATACCACCGTGTCGGCGCTTGGGTGGTTCATGTTCGGCATCCTGTCGAACCCCGATGCGCAGGAAAAGGCGCAGGCTGAGCTGGACGCTGTCCTCGGGCACGGGAATCTGCCGACGTTCGACGATTATGCGGATGGGTCGCTCCCGTATGTGAGCGCGGTGGTGAAGGAGACGCTGCGGTGGCGGAATGTTACGCCCATTGGGGTCCCGCATCTCGTGACGGTGGAAGACGAGTATAGAGGATTCCGGATTCCGGCGGGTTCGGTCGTCATCGGAAACGTTTGGTGAGTTCCCTCCTTTGTTTAAACCCGAGTTGGCTCATTGAGTCCTCAGGGCAATACTTCATGACAAGGTTGGCTACTGCCAATTTATTCTGAGCCTGCTGAAGTGACTACAGGAAGTATATCCCAACCCCGACGCGTTCATCCCGGACAGGTTCATGCGCGACGGCAAGCTAAACCCGGACGTACGAGATCCTGACAGCGCCTTCGGTTTTGGTAGAAGGTTGGATTTTTTTATTTTTTATTTCCCTTTTGGACCTCAAGCTAACCGTGCACGCGCAAAGGGCATGCCCGGGTCGGCACCTGGCAACAGCGACGCTGTGGATGACCATCGCCTCGATTCTCGCTACTTTCAAGATCGAAAAGTGCCGAGATGAACACGGCGACGTCGTCGAGCCGACGTATGATTATTTCCCGGGGGTTGTTGCGTGAGTTCTGCGCTTTTTGGGGGACTTTTAATTTCACAACCTGATGACACTGTATAGGACACCGCTGCCGTTTGAGTGCAGGATAACACCTCGGTCGGCGCAGACGGCGCAATTGATTCGATCGACGTGTAGTTGAACTTTTGTATTTCTTTTTTGGTCCTCCTTCTTAGTTTACAGAGTGGAGACATTTGTATTTAGTCTCACTTGAGATAGAGGATGAATTTACAGCTATGAACCAAAAGAAACAAAGAGAGATGCAATTTCAACCGAAGAAAAAAGAGGTCGTGCCCGGAATCGAACCAGGATTCCCAGAAGACTGCAGGAGGTCAGAATCTGATGTGATAACCTTTACACTACACAACCATCGCAGAACGGCCCCCCGTGGACCCTACCTAGCGCCTGGTTTGTTGGTGGATCTACATCAGCCTGTTGATCACAAACTTTGATGAGTAGATTCCTCCTCTGCGGATCGGGTCCCTATCCAAGTTACCTCGGGTAAGTAAGTTGACTTGCGGGCCGGCCGCTCCAATGATGTGGAGAATCTATTTTGGGGCTATGCGTCACTCGATCACCGGCATGACGTCTCCGGACTATATATCAACGGACTGCGCTCCCGCCAACCCTCACTGCCCTTTTCCCTCACCCACCAACACCACACACACACGATGTCTGCCCCCGCCGCTCCCGCCAAGGCCCACACCAATGCTCAGCCCCAGGCTGCTCAGATGAGTGCGTACCGTTTGTTGCTGAGGGTGGTGTGTTTTGTGGTCTGACCTGGCTTTTTTGTTTTGTTTGCTAGACGTCATGGCCGCCCCGACGACGGGCAAGGCTACCACCTGCCAGCACACCGGCGAGTGCGAGCACCAGCACAAGCACAAGATGTCTCGTTTGCGAGGTGCTGGCGCCGGCAAGGTGCGTTTGTGGCGTCGTACGATTTGGCCTTTCCCTCGGACTGACTTGCTTGCGCAGGACTGCTTCCTTGGCATGATTGGCTGCTTCCTCTGCTGCGGTACGTCCTCCTCTTCGCTCCGCCTCTCCGTGCGTGTGCTGACGACCGACTCCAGAGTGCTTCGAGGTGTGTTCTCGGGCTGCCATGGCCATCGCCTCGTGCATGTCACTAATTCGTCGCCATTTCTATAGGGCTGCTGCGAGTGCATTGCGGACATCGTCTGTGCGTCCCTTCCCACTCTCCCATCTGTCTTCCGCCGACTGACGTCCTCGTGCAGGCTGCCCTTGCGAGATGTGCTGCTAAGCGTCAGCGTCAACAACCCACGGACCTATATGATGTCACTACAATCTGTATTCCCCGCGCTAGCGAAGTCTTGTTCTCCCTATCCCTCCGTCGAGTGTGGTGCCTCTGCTCTACTCTCCGCGAAGCTATGACGTCGCGGTTTCGTTCCTGCAAATCCTCGCCTTGGCGATTGGCGCGATGGCGCCGTTGCCTGAGCACGTCTATCACAGTGGCCGTGTAGCGTCTCTTGTCTGTCAATGAGCTCGTCATGGTCCTCGAGCATGGCGCCACCGGCGCCCACTTCGAGGCGAACGTCCCCCTCGACGCGGAGCGACCGCTCCGCTCGTCGTGCGGTCATAATCGGCCACGAGGCGCTGGCTAGGCTTGGCTGCGGTGCTATGATATCAGATATGACTCTGAGCAGTGCGCTTGTCGCTGCGGAAACATACCGTATCAGCTTCTCGGCGCCGCGTGTGCCAGTGCAGGCCGCATTTTGAGCTCATACCGACTCCGAGCGTGTAAACCCAACCGAGATGGAGGTAACCGTTACCCTACTTCGAGACATTTACTTCACCCAAAATATCACCAAACTCGGAATAGATACAGGCCCAAATTCGGCACGTGCTTCACCGTTCTTTACCTCGTACATACACAAAGCGTCCTTTTTACCTCCTCCTCAAACCTCCCAAACAACCCTCCCACCAACCCACGCATACGGGTACTTGTGGTGGTACCAGTTCCTAAACGAACGACGCTCCGCAATGCGCGGAATCGTAGCATACGACCCGCCCAACACGACCTGGTGCGCCCCGTCGAAAAAGTCGGCGCTGTACCCCGGGTACAGCGCGCTCGGCGCGAACCCGGGTAGGTGCGTCTTGTCGAAGAGCGTCGAGGTCCACTCCCACACCCCGCCGTTGCCCCCTTGCCCTTCCCCACCGCCGACGCCGGTGGTGGCGGGCACAGGGTGCCAGTTCCGGAAGCCCACATTCGCACCACCGTCGTACCCGCTCGAAAAGCGATCATAAAACACGCGGAGCTCCGCCTCGGTGGGCAGCCTCCCGCCCTGCACGATCGCGTACTTCGAGAGGCTTGTGTACGGCGCGATGACCGGCCAGTGCTGCGCGATGCGCATCGGCACGGGGCCGTAGAACGTGCGAACTTGGATCTCTCCTTCTGCGGATTCGACCCAAGACGCGGGGAGCGGCACCGAACCGTTCTGCGCCTTGTAAAACGCGAGGAACTGCCCGTTAGTCACCGGGCGCCACGAAATGCGGAACGTCGGCACGACAACTTCGTGCTTCGGACTCTCATTGTCCCACCCAAACTCGTGGCTTCGCGCGTCGTCGACCGTGGCGGTGGTCGTAGCATCCTCCGCCTCGATATCGTCGTGACCAAGCACCACACTCGTCCCCTCGATAACCACACTCTCCTCCTTCGGCATCGGCGCCGCATCCCAAGCCTCGGCCAACGCCTCCCAAGGCGGCGACACGAACTCGGGCGGCGGCAGCGTCCCAGCCCCAGCCCCAATCGCACCACTGCCAGTCTTCTGCAGCAGCATATAAAGCAACGTCTCCGCATGCAACGCCTCATGCTCATATGTCATGAACAGCACCCTCGCGACTTTGCGGTTCAGCACCAGCTTGCCCGAATCGATATCGGCGTAGACGTTGAGCAGCCGCGCACGGACGCGCGTCTGGAATTGCAGGATCGCAGCGAGCGTGGGCCACTCATTGTCGGCAGTGGGCACCTCGGAGTGAGGATGGCATTGTGTTGGGTCGTCGACGTCGGGGTCGATTCCGCGTTCGAATATGTACTATACACTTCCTTCAGTATCCCCAAATAGCCACAGATAGTAGAAGAAACGAACCTTGAACCCCTCCGGCTCCGTATGCCCCTCGCCCAACAAGCGCGACAAATGGATATCGAGGAACGTCGGGATATGCCCAAAGTAAAACAAACAAATATGGCGCAGGTCGATCGGCTTCTGGAACAACATCGACGGCGGGATCATCCGGCGCGTAATCGTGTCCCAGGCCGCCCAGAGGTTCTCCCAATCCTGCGGCGCAGGCACCCCAAACGGCGTACTCGAATACGCCTTCTTCGGCACCAGCTCGCCGGCGGCGTTGCACGCCAGCGGAGACGCCGGGGGCGGGAAGGTGAACCGCGGGCGCTCGAGCAGCCAGAGCGAATATCGGCTGCTCGTGTCCGTCCAGCGCTGAATCGGGCGCAGGCCCGCCTCGGCGAATAAAGAGTAGGCGTCACGTTCCGAAAACTTGAACGATTCCTCGATCTTGACTAGCTCGTTTTGGAGGAAGGTGATGCTCGCCTTGGAGGAGCCGGGCACCACGACCGTGTGAGCGCGTCTAGCCTTGAAGAAGGCTTCGTGCCGGCGAAGCGTGATGTCGTAGCTCTGCAACCAAGTTAGGTAGAGCATTTGAGCTCCGTGTCCGTGGGTGTGGGTGTAGGTGAGAGAAACGCACATTGACATATTCCCAGTTCTCCTCGTCAAACAACGTCTCGTCGCCCAACGCCCTACCGGCGCCCTTGAGCCCGTTCATGATGAACTTGGCGGTATACCCGCGCGGGTCGTTGTAAGCCTCCTCGATGAGGGCCTTCTCATTCGCGTGGTCCATCCCGATCAACAGCGTGTCGCCCGACCCGGGCCGCAAAGGCAACGAACGGAGGAAATCCGCGCCGTCCTTGCGCCCAAAGTTCCCGAGGGACGAGCCGAGGAACATAAGATGGACGGGGGTGGTGGTTTCGTCGGGCGTGGATGGCGGCGACGTCGCCGCATCTGACGCCGAATCGCTGGCGGTATTCGTGGAGTTGCTCGACATAGGTGAGGTATCTCTGTCGCGGAGCTGTTTCCAGGTGTCGCTGTCGCGCACGAGGCGGCTCGAGCGGGCTTGCAGGCCGCCGGTTTGTGCGAATTTGAGCCCTTGCTCGTAGGTTGCGCAGAGGCCCTTGGTCTCGACGCGGTTGCTGAGGGATTGCCCCACTTCCGAGTCCGCGATGGAGCCGAGGGTGCGGTGCAGCTCGCGTTCCTCGAGGTCGAGAGCGTAGTAGGTTATGGGCGCCGCGACGGGGTGCTCGTCCTCGACGAGGCGGGAGAGGGCAAGCAGAATGTGGGAAGTCTTGCGGAGGGCACTTGATAAGTAGATAGAGATTATCAGCTTCCGTGATAGATTGGGGCGGTCCAGAACCTCCGAGGACTCACCCTGCACCGAGCTAAGGGACGCGTCGTTAGCGCGTTTTCGACGCGACGAGAGACGAACGACACGCACCTCCAGAACGACCTCGCCGTCAACTGCACCTCCGCCCGTCCCGCGATGCATCGCAGCGACGATCTCGTCGGCCTTGCGCTTGAGGATATCCTCCTCGGCGCCAAAGAGGTAATACTCCGAGGCGTGTGTCGTTATGTCGTCGTACAATCTGGCGAGTAGAGTGAGCCTCAAATTGGTTTTAACAAACGCCACACGCACCGCAACCCGCGCTCGTCATAAAGCAACATCGTCGGAAGCGTCTTCATCTGACCAGCCGGAGCACGCAGCCCAGCGAGAACCTGGCCCGCCATGTCCACGCTCAACGCCGCATCCGCATCCGCCCCGCTATGCACGTTGATAATCTCCGGTTTCTTCGCGGCCATTCGCGTCGAAAAGGTGTGGTGGTGGTGGGGAGCAAGAGTATACGGTTATCCCTTTAAACAAGGTCCGAAACTCAACCGCGCGGAGCTCAGGGCCCCTTTTATTCGGGGGTGTCGACATGACATCAGTGGTCACGTAGTAAGTAGAACGGCGAGAACGGCATCAAATCCATCATGCTGGGCGGCGCGGGCTTATGAATCCGCAGCCGCACATGTCGGCCGCGGCCCCCTCGAGAAGGAAGATGGATCCCGCCCGAATCAAGGAACGTATCCCACAAAGAGGTATTCGACTCAGAGTCAGAGGTGGTTAAACGGCTAAACGGGGATCCAGGGATTTTTCGTGTCGATCTTTGTACAGTTCTCTCTGACTCTGCGCTTTAGATCAAGAGATTAAGCAAGATAAACGGGACCAGCGGTGGATCGAGGCACATCCCTGGACCTAGTTGTATACGGCGCAGCTCGGCCATCCGGGTCAGTCAGCCGCTGACTACAGGCTCGCAAATCTCTGAGTAACGGGTACAGAAGCAAAGAAAGGTCGCAGAACCAGCAAAACGGATTGTGGAAGAACACTCCTGCAGCGCACACGTGGCTCAGCAGCGGCGCGAGTCGGTCTCCGTGCGCCCCACACCCACGTTGGCTTCTCCTTGGCCCAAACATCACCCACCCAGAGTTAGCACTTTAGGTTCGGGATTCACTGGAGGCCCGCATCTGGAGCCGGAACCGGAGCATGACTGTAGGGAAGGTATCCTCTCCGACCGCATAATTAAGTTCCAGAAATACGTTAGCACAGATTGTGGTCGTTTACATTCCATCCTGGGGCCATCCCACGCACAAGAAAAATACGCATCGCATCACATCGCTACCGACGCCTATTAGGATCCTCCTCGTCAACCTTGACGAGCTCCGTCGCAAGGCGCTGCAGTAGCTCGTCCGCGCGTGGGTTTCGCGGGAAGCTGCGTCCGTCGCCGGGGCTAACAGAGAACACCGTTAGCGATCGTGTTTTGTGCGAAAGGACGGGGGAAGGGAACGAAAGAGTTCGGTGAGGAAGAGCGGGACTGAGGGTGAATGTGGTAAAGGATGTGACAAAGGATGCAAGGGTCCGAGTCCGTGTAAGTAAATGGACGGGGATGTAGCAGCAATAAAGAAAACGACCAAGAAGGGAAGGTCACGTGATCACGAGGTAAAGACACCCAACCAAAAGAAAGCCAAGCAAAAGAACAGCAAAACAAACAAAAACACAAGAAGAAAACACTCACGCAAACCCCCCAAACCACACCCGCCCAACCCACCCCCACCTCTTCCTCCACCCAAACACCTGCTGAAAATTCCGCTTCCACCCCACATCATACAGCCTAATCGCCTCATGCGCCTCGCGCATCAGCCGGCGCTGCGCGCGCGACAGTTCGCCCTCGAGCGGCGGGTCCGAGAGGTCGTGCGCGTACCCCGGGCCGTTCCCGGGGCGCGAGGGGGGCAGGGGCGGGAGGTGCCGGAGGAGGAGGAACGGGGAGAGGTGTTCGATCGTTGTTTGATTCGTGCTGTAGCAGAGGGATAGTAAGAACAGATGGAAGGAAGGAAGGAAAGGAAAGACGCACCAGACGAGGTAGAGATGATACGCGTAGAACGAGCCCATCACGAGCGCGAATATGATAGCGTAGAAGGTGACGAAGATCCCATGGAGGGGCATTAATTCGTCCTACACGCATGCTTAGCGCTAATTCCGGGAACCCAAACATGAGAGGTGAGAGGCACACACCATCCGTATAGGATCCTGGAAAGCATGCCAGAGCACTTGTCCGCAGACGACAGCGATGTAGGTCGATACAAGGGTTATGCAGAGTAGAAAGTGTAGGAATGCGGGGTAAGTTCGGTGGCCCTGCGATGCGTGTCAGTCAGTCAGACGGCTCTGCGGGGAACGGACGTACGATGCATTTGGCGCCGAGCCACGGACAATGGTGATCTGCAGCAAGGACACCGCCGGTGTTAGAATGGAAGAACATGCAAGGTGTAGTACGGGGCAGCGTACCCATTTTAAGCACGCAGCGCCCACAGATACTGCAATGGTGTGCGCGTTCCGGCTTCGGGCCCTACATCATTGCCACTTCTCAGCACCCTGCAAAAGACCCTCCGACAAACACTCCGACGCACCCAGCACTTGCGGCACCACCTCCCAGGCCCGGAAAAGTCGTCCTGCGCCGCTCCACCTGCAAGCAGTCCCTCGCCCTCCTCAGCCCCATTCTTCGGCTCATCGAGCGTCACCGGCCCCGGATCGCGCGCGACGCACACAATGAGCGCAGAGAATATCATAAAGAACAGCGTATATGTGACGAGGAGGTGGACCACGAACGCGGCGGGGCGGTGGACCGTCTGGATGTGGTAGCTGACGAGGATGTACAGCCATGAAGGGTGCGGGGCGAGCAGGAGGAGGATTCCGACTGCGCAGCAGGGTGAGCGGCATGAATGAGCATGAATGAAAGCCAGCAGCCATTGGGACGCACTGGCGAGGGGGGACATAATGCCACCAGCGCTTATGCGGCGCATCGGGGTCGCGCGACGGGCCCAGCTTGGGCGACGAGGCGGTCGAGTCGATGTCCGAGCCCAGCACGATGGTCTCGGTCGGGTTGAACGAGTTCCGACGAGGCATGCAAGAAAAAGAAGAAGTGGGGGGCTATATCAACATGAAAGGCGGAGGAAAGCAGGAGTTGTTTGTTTGTTTATTCTTGCTTCCTCTCGACGACAACCATCTGCAGATCTGTCGCATGGCGCCTCTCCACAAGGCCTTGTCTACTCATTTCGCGACGCGCGACGGACAAGTCGACATCTACGAGGGCACCGTCGACGACGAGTGGTTGATTAGGAAGTATGTCGTCCTCCGAGCCGAGAACGCGTCAACCTATAACTGTCGCTCAGAATCCCGAATGGAGGTGCGTGGCGTGCAGGCCCTATATTACGACTCCGTCTAATGGCTTGTAGGCTACGTTCTCGGGCTGGTCGTTCAAGCCTGCGTTGAGCGGCAAGCCTCGACGGCGCACCCGGACCCTATCCACGTAACCAGCCACTTCCTCCAAGCGACCTCCGTCGCGCCGTTCCAAGTCCACATCCGCGTATTGAAGACCAGCCGCCAGTTCACGAACCTCATCGCCAACCTCGTCCAAGACGTGCGTGTTTCCTCCCAATCCATTCCTCAGCTGCGCTAATGCGTTTCGTAGGCCCAAACGCGCATCACCACCCACCTCATCTTCAGTAACCTCCACGGCCAACCCTCCCTCGGGCTCTCCCCAACATCCCCCTTCGCGCGCCGACACCCATTACACATCCACCCCGCACGCGCAATCCCCACGCGCATGCCCCTCTGGGTGGGCCTTCCAGCACCACCTCCGCTGGGCGCGCGACCCCGTCCTACAAGCACAGAACCTCCCGTCCAGTCCAGACCGGACGACCTCCACCACCGTGGGCGGCGGCGGCCTCGTCTGGGGCGCGTGGATGCAGCTCCTCGACGCAGACGCGAAGATCACCCCCGCGGCGCTGTCGTTCATCGCGGATACGTTCATTAACCTCCCGGCGCTGCTCCCGCCCGAGGAAAGGCAGGGTATCGTCCCGCGCGAGACGTGCGTCGTACTCCTCTCTGGGCTCACTGCAAACGAATAACGCGTCCTACAGATGGTTCCCCACGATGACCATGTCCCTCGAATATAAAAACCACCCAAACCCAAGCCCAAACACACACCACGCAACGCGCACGGTCGGTATCTTCTCCTCGGGGACGTTCTGGGGCGCGCCGAGCGGGCGACACGACGTCTACGTCGAGATCTGGACGGCGCCCGCTGAGCTCGGCTCTGGATCTGGATCTGGAGGGGTGTTGGATGAGAAGTGGAGGGACGGGCAGGTGTGTTTGGCGACGTCGACGCAGATGGCGCTGTGTTTGCCTGCGAATGTGAATGCGAAGGGGAAGAAGGAGAAGGGCGATGCGAAGTTGTAGGACGGGGAGGAGGACGGGAAACCACCGTTTAGTCACGTGCACCGGTGGTGCAAAGTTGTGAAGCTCAAAGCTTCTCGTATAAATCCGCTGCTAATAGATGGACAGACTTTCTCTTCCTCATACCCCGGTTGCCCAGAACGCAGTCGCCCACATGGAATCCCGATTCGTCTGTTCTATGCTTCTGTTGGATGGTTCGTGTGCATAGCACCAGTGATATTGTCGAATGCCTCGTGTCTTCAACGGCCCGTCGTCCGTCGCTCTCAGGCTCGGACTCGTGTCTGTCCAGAAGCTCGGAAAGCCGTTTATAACGCGGGCAGGCACCATCTCCCACTGGCACTTCCCCACTCATGCCAGTCACGGTCGACCCACAAGTCTCCTACGCGATCGTCGTCTCCGCGCTCTCTCTCATCCCGCACGACGTCGTCCGTATCGCGTCTGTGGTCCTGTCCCTCGCACTGGGGATAGTGTATTACTATCTCCTCGTCACCAAGGGTCCGGTGATGCTTCTTGCGGAGCTCGATGGTCTGGTTGACGAGACGGAGGAGATTATTCGAGTCGCCGCAGCGTCTCGAGATTTCCGCGACGTTAGCATCGTCGAAGAGACGGAGAACCTTCTTCGGTACGTATGGCCCCATCTTACAATCGGCCATACTGATTCTGCTGCAGCGTCAAACAATCCGCATCGATCTGTCGGTGCCTCCTCCTCGAGAACATGAACAACACAGGGCCAACTTGGACGAACTCTTTCAAACTTCGACGTTACTTGTCGGAGCTCATTGTGGATGTACGCAAGATCAAGGGACGCGTCCAGGTGAGCCTGAGCGGCATTTCGCGTTAATCGCGTACAACTGAAGCCTGATCTTCTCTTCTTTGCCCAGGTCATTGTCGAGCTCGATCTACAGCGGCTCTTCGCCCAGGAGCGCTTTGTGACCGTTCTGGTCGGTGGCTATCGTCGACGCGCGTAGCCCCAAGCTCTCCCTCCATCCCTCTCTATAATGCTACTACGCCACCCACCTTTGCCGTTGATACACATACGACCACGATACGGACGCAAGCACTAATCGTACTCTACTGATTTCCTATCCATCCTACTCTACGTCCCTACTATTCCACTCGACTCTCAGTTAAATACTCCACACCGCTTCGATGCACCATCGCTGTTCCTAAATACTTACTCTACAGTACTTACATACTTACAGTAAGTACACTCGCAGTACATGACTGGCCCATATTCACACTACATAGGTACACGCAGATAATACACATCCCGCGTCCCGTGGCGCGTATTTGAGGGCGCTGTAGGGGCCTGCGGCAACCATACGGCGAGATTCGGGCTGCGCCGGAGGACGGGTCTGCCGACGGCGAAATCACGTGAAAGTCACGTGTGTCGACATCGCCGTGTTGATCTTGGTCCCAGCACCCATCTCGACGCCGACGGAGTCAGGTGCGACAGCGGATTCTGTACTCCTACCATCCCGTCCGGAACCAGTCGGAACTGCCAGTACTTCGGCCAAGCACTTAGTCTCGGTGCACAGCCTCTCATGCCACCCTGTAAGGCAAACCCGTCATGAGAGAATGGAATTGGCTTCGAAGCCGCGCGCGTTATCGCCAAGTACGCGAATCTGGTCATCATCACTGGCTACAACGAGGAACGGCGCGTACTATATCTCCATCTCCCTCTTTCCTGTTCAACGAAGCTGAATCTCACTTGGCGATTGCAGACTCAAACTCTCCGAAGCCGCAATCAAGTCTTCGCTTCCCAGTGACACTGCCAGTGGCGCGCAAATTCGGCGCCTCCCTGGACCTGTCCTCCCAAGAGCACGTCCGTGCGGCAGCAGCCGAGGTCCTGGCGTACCCCGAACCACTGCATGTACTCATCCACAATGCCGGCGCGCCGATCAGCCTCACGCCGACACTTATCCACGCCTTAGGAGGGGTGTCCGATGTCGCGGTCAACGACAGTATGTCCAATGGGCGACGAACCATTTTGGTCCGTTCCTGTTGACGAAACTACTCCTGCCGAAGCTGCATCAGGGCCTCTCGGGAGAATGCAGGGTACGTGCCGCGGGTGGTGTATATCTCCGCCAACGGGCACCAGCTCGGGAAGGGCGTCCGAGTCGACCTGGAGCGGCTCGGTCAGGCCTACTTCGACGAGCGGGGAAGCTACGCCGCGATGCAGACGTACTGGGCGACGAAGAGCGCGAATATCATGGTCGCGGCGGAGCTCGCGCGCAGGTCCAAGGGGAGGGTGCGTGCGTATAGTTTGCATCCGGGAGGTGAGTGCTCTTTTTTGCCTCGTCTCCTTGTCGATGCCCAAGGCTGATCTGGAGCGGCTATACAGTTGTGTTCACGAACATCTTCGAGCGCATGAAGGAGACCAACTCGTTCCCAGTGGAGATTCGAGGCGCTGCCAGCGGGAACGGCAAGGGTATCGTCGACGAAGCGGGAAACCCGACCTCCGACATCGTCTCGTGGAAGACGATCCCGCAAGGCGCGGCGACGTATGTCCGTTTCCGTTTTATCTTCTGGAACTTATAGAAATGCAGAACTGTTGCCGCAGCCTTTGATCCACGTTTGGACTCCTTCTCCGGCGCGTACCTCGTGGATTGCTGTCCCGCTGTGGACCAGGTGGCGCCTCATACGGCGGATGAGGTGGGTGATGCTCGGCGGTTTCCAACTCAGATACAGGACTGATGCAATTCAAGGACAAGGCCGCTCGATTGTGGGCTTTGACGGAGGAGATGATTGGCGAAACACTGGATTTATGAGAAGAACACGGAGTAGTGCGCAGCAACGAAGAATCTCCATTACAACTCCGGGCTGTATTTCCACTTTGGTGGCTCTGACAGAGGCGGCGGATACACAAGCTTGACCAAGCCCTCGGCTTCCACCTTGAGCATCTCAGGCGCCCGCTCGCCCATGTCCTTTTTGTCGCGGACCCCGAGATGTAGGACCAGCGAGCGCAACGCCGGCCGCACAGCGCCAACGCGTCGGACAAACTCGGCCATGGCCACGGCGGATAACGTCGACTCGGGCTGGATCTGTATTTCTCGAAGATGCGGAAGCAAGCTTTGGTCCTCGCCTAGAATAGTGTAGAATATGTCAGCATGCTGCTGGCCGAATGCTCGGTTCGGTGGCGGCCAATCGCCGCCCACAAAGTGGAGGTATGTTGTCCGAGTCGGTACGGCGCGAAGAAGATCCAAAATACATGGCTGCATCACTATGAGCGGTGCGAAGATGTGAACTAGCAACGTGTCTCCAGAGTCGGAGCCAAAGATGTCTTTGCCGTAGTTGAAGTCGACCGGATCTGGCTTGGGGAATCCCAAGCGCAGGAGCTGGAGTTTTGGGACGCTGATGCGGGAGAGTAGCGGCTCAGGGCTGAGATCCCCATCGCGGTATTCTTCATCATCCCAATGCCAGTGCGAGATGCTCAGCTCTTGCAGATGCGGCAAAGACGCGCTTGCGGTGAATTCTTCATGAGAAACTTGAAGGGTGAGCGCAAGATGGCATCGGACCAAGTTCGGTGCCCGCGCGAGAATGGTCACCGCGCGGCCGCAGGTCAGGCCATCCATGTAATTTTGACGGGAGTCCAGAGTCAATCCGAGCTCGGTGAGCTGTTCCCAGCGACAGGGGAGGTCGAAGGGATTTCCTCGGCCCCTGAGAAATAGCGATTGTAGACAAGGGCTCGACAAAATGGCCGTGGTTGAGCCGAAAGCGAGGTCTAACCACGGGTCCATTGTGTTGATTTCGATGGATTTCAGTCGAGGCAACTGGCCCAAAGTCAATGCGTATTTGACTATTGACGTCTCCGCACAGATTTTCAACCTTTCGATGCGCTCTGGTGCGCTGAAAGCCGCCTGGAAGATACTCTGGAGAATGTCGTCGCGAGTATTGTCGATTGAGAGTCCCTCATGGTAGGATATAGCCAAGGGAGCTTGCCCCGAACATGCGATCCAGTCGGCGACCACTCGGCCGATCGCATGGAGAGCGTCGGCGCTTGGAGTGATGGCAACGACCTCCGAGACCGAATCCATCTGGTAGAAGGACCGTAGTCCCTTGAGATCCACGCGGTTCCACAGAAGCGGCGTCGCGCGGGACAGACTGCGCCAACGACGGCTGACGTGCCCAAAGAGCAACGGCGGAACGGAGGCACGGAGCTGCCTCGTTTTTTGTTCCGCCAGGACAGCGAGGAATATTTCCCGGAGGATGTCGTCCGGAACGCGTCTAATAGGAGCCAAAAGGGACTCGTAGAAAGAGATATGGGCGGCAAGCGCGTCTCGCTCGGTTTCGAGGGCGGCGATTTGGCGATTGAGATCCGCGACTCGCAGGCGAGGGTCGACGAGAAGAGTGCGGATCTCATGAATCTCGCTAGGTGAAGGCGAAAAGAAGCTGTCGATTCCGTCTTTGAAACGGGACTGCGAGAGCAAAGATTCGGACATGGTGGTTCGTGGTCAAGCGATGAATGGAGCCCACGTTTTGACCAGGTGTCCCCAGAGATCGCCTGATCTGGACCGGAAATACAGTTAATTTGCGCCGACTTTCCGATTCCCGACCCGCTATGATATGATAACTTACAGACACAGTTACGAGGCAAAAGTGTTCCCCAAGTAACTCTGCACAATTTCATCCACCTTTCCATCCGCCTTGCCCAAAATCTCAACCACCTCATCCCAAAGCTGTCTCTCCAACTTCTTTCCATTGGCGTCCACCACGAAGTCACTGGGCTCCGCCGGCGCCCCGCCCATGATGAACTCGCCGTGAAGACGCTCGGGGTGCTCCGGCTCACCGACTGCGGCGTAGACGTATTGCCGCGATCCCTCTTCGGCGGAGTACGCCACCACACTCTGGATGCCGGAGACGAGGAGCGAGATGGGGCCGGGCAGCTCGCGGAAGATCTCGGTGCGGCACATTCCTGGGTTGACGGAGTTGACGACGATGGGAGGCGGGCCGTTGGGGGAGACGGGGATGCGAGCTGCGAGTGCGCGGGCGAAGAAGACGTTGAGGACTGGGGTCGAGAGGTCAACACGAATCAAGTACGAAAAGTCAGAGCGGAAACATACGTTTGGTCACTGAGTATCGATCCAGCATGGCGCTGCGCCCTCTAGAAAGCTTTGTTAGCGCGGACTCGGGAGGATATCATTCCTTCCAGAAAAGAACGCACTTCTTGCGATGGTATTCAGCGCTACCCAGCGTCGATATGATTCCCGCGTCGCCCTCCCAGACCTCCTTGTCGATGTTTGCCCAGTAGTGGGCGTCACTAGCGACGACGACGATGCGCCCGATAGACCCATACTGTTCCGCTGTTTTGAGCATGCTGGGAAGCAAGCGGAGCACAACGAGCGGGGTCGAGAGGTTGGCAACCTGCAGGCTGAGCGAAACGAATCCTTCTTAAGTCCCTGCTCAATGAAGAGGGAGTGGAGCGGGGGAAACGCACCTGGACTCAAAGCCGTCCTTCGTCTCCGTGAATGTCATCGTCCCCAGAGCCGCATTCGCCACCAATATGTCCAGCCGCCCACCATCCTGGTCCCACTTGTCCGCAAAGCGTTTGACCGAGGCGAAGTCAACGAGGTCGACGAGCCAGAGCTCGAGTTTGTTCTGGAATTGCGTGGCGGCATTGACCTCTATGCGATAGCATGAGTAAACCCGACAGAAGAGGAGAACATCGATGAACGCACTCGCCACCGCCGCCTGACCCTTCCCCTCACTCCGGCACGCAAGAATCAGCCTCCCCGCGCCCAGCTTGGCGAAATGGACCGCCGCTTCGAGTCCTAAACCCGTGCTCGCGCCGAGAACCAGCACCGTCTTGCCCGTCAGGTCCGCCTCGACGACGGGCGCTGCCGTTCTGCGTTGGTAGGACCACCATTGGCGAAGGCCAAACTTCATGGTGCTATGCGGCGAGTCGGGATGCGGGGTGTGTGTGCAGGAGGAGGAGCGCTCCACGTCGCAGCTGCAGGGACGAGCATTTTAAAGCGGTCGCTGTCGACTTGCAGCCGCGTCACCAGGGGGATGATTTGTCCGCACGTCTCACGTACACCGACCACGGACAGATTTATGTAGGGCAATTCAGGATGGTTGTACCCAGACCAAGTCATAGAGAGACGCCAACGTTTCGATCTTTCTACGGAGAAAAATATCCAATATCCGACGCGCGAGAGGTGAGATTCGCCAGATCTAATCTAATCTCTCGGTGTACATGTCTTATCCTAACGCCGCCCAGATCGGGATACGGCCAAGTGTTGCCCGGCTCTTCCGGCGGGCTTTCCGGCGGCGGCTCGAAGCATCATACGGCCACGAGAATTTGAAGAAATCAATCTGAGTCGGGGGTGGGGTAGACGGTTATATTTCTCGTGTATTATAGTTTGTCCCAATTGACCCAATTCAGGTCTCCGGCTCAAAGACATCATACACCCATTTATCCATCCAATATCGTCGGGCTAAAACGAGGGACAGCGTCAGTTGTGTTTCCTCTCCATTGTTATGAGCTCACCAGGAATCTCTCCTCTTCTCTTCGCACCCACAAACTTCTCTGCCCTCATCCAATAATCCTCCTCTTCACCTTTTGCTGCTCGTTTCCAGCTCTCGACTTCCAATCTCTGGGCTCTTTCGTGGCTTCTCCCTTCGACGGTCTTGAGGCTCTCGTCGTCCGAATACCAGCCAACGACCAGTATAACACTTCCGACCATGGGACCCAGACCATCCACGTCGCGGAACTCGTTTCGGAAAATGCGCCCCGTGTCGTTCGGCGGCCAGAGCACCACGAGGACCTCCAGCCGTTCCATCCTCAGCAACAAGCTCTGCAGCAACCCGTCCAAATTAACGGGTACCGGCTTCAGCACCGCCAGATGCGTAAGCGCGGGAAGGCGGGATAGCGCGTTGACCACGCCATAACGCATTGCCCCCTGCTGCTGGATCTCGTCCCGAATCTCGAGGTGCGTTATGTTTACGAATATCTCGTGGCCTGGGTCGATTCGGTGTAGTGCGATGCGGAATAACGTGGACAACGAGACCGCCAGCCGGCGGAGATGAGGCATGTCGGCGAGAAGGGGAAGGTATGTAGGCGACAGCTCGTCGTTTCGTAGGACGAGGGTGGTGACGCCTGTACAGGCTGCGAGCAGTGCTTCGACTTGAGTTGGGGAGAGCCAAAGGTCTGTTGTTGTGTCGAGGTACAGATAGTGAACCGATTTTGCGAGAAACGGTGCCTCGGAGGTGATCAATGAAGGGAGCTGGGAGGGCGTTCCGCGCTTGGAAACACAGAGGACGCGATAGAGAAGCGGTTTGAGCCTATTTGGACGCGAGTCAGTCACATCTACGGCGCGAGAAATGTCGCAGACGCACCAGATATTGACCCGGCGCGCGACCAGCTGTAGGAGCGGAATCCGGGCGAAGTCGGCCAACGCGGCGAATTGGAAGATGCTGCGCTCGATCTCAGGGGCGAATCTGGGTCCCGGTATGGTGCTCATGATGGTTAGTGGAGAGCTGGGATGCGGGCGGCTGTGCGCGAGTCATGGCACTGCGCATGGTCCCACGCCCAATGACGGGCGCCTATGGCGGCGACGTGACAAAAAAGTATCCATTCTTCGCGACTGGACGCTACACGGCGCTAGTAAAGCCAGTCCTCCATCCAACGCCTTGACGCTAAAATCTCCTCAAATCTTGACACTTGCTTGCACAGAAAACAACACACCATCAACCTCGCCTTTGCGCTTCCTCTCTAGAAATAGCTCCCCGCGGTCCCAGAAATCCATGCCTGTGCCAAGAGCAGAATCCTGCCATTCCATCCAAGAGTCCTCGTCGGCTCCATCGGGATACGTCCCGCCCATAAGCCGTGCCTGGTCGCATTCGGCGAGCGCAACATCGTTGACCGCGTCGAAATACTGGCCTACGAAGCTGCTGCCGCAGACAATGATGACAGCGACGATTCGCGGAGTGCTTTCAAGGAAGCGACGAATGCTTGCATCGAAGCTGTCGCTTGGATTTGTGCAGGCGAGATGTGTGAGGGTGGAGATGGAACCAGCCAAGACGAGGAACTCGGCAGCGACAGGACCACCAACTTCTGCATGGGTTAAGAGAGGGTATCTGTATTGCATCGTTGACGGGTCGAGCGATACGATGCCAGTTAGGATGAGCAGCGGGCATGTGAGACGCGACAACTTGGGCAGGCTAGGAAGCGTCGTCCAAGCGGCCTTATCTTTTGGAAAACGGTCAAAGAATAAAGTTGAGATGGATGTTGAGCATATGGCCAGTAGCTGGTCGCTTCGCTCTGTGGATAGTTCGCCCTCGAGGCTCGAGTCGAAGAACAGGGATTCGACAGCATTGCGCAAGATCTCGGGTCGAGACTCGAGGACAGCGATCATCACTGCAGCTGGGACGTGCTTTTGGCGAATAACGCGATATAGAAGGGGCTCGAGCCTGCACAAATGCATATGAGTTTCAGTGAAACAGACCAGGCGCCGACCCACCAAATATGAACGCGTCGAGCCACAAGCATCAGAGGTGGTATGCTCCCAAACGCCATTCTTGCGGCGGTTTCGAACACGATGCGCTCTAATTCTGGTGGAAGCAGAGGGCTGGAGATTGTGTCCATGGAGGTTGGAACGAAGAGGGAAGGTGTGTTGACAACTTCTTGCTTGCCTCCTGCCATGATGGACCGCGGGCGCTCGCGTCGTCGTTGTCCTTGCACACCGCACTCCCGTCTTCATTGACGCCTGCGCCTCCGCTCGACGCTGCATCGTAGCAGGGGCCGAAGAGGCTATAACCACTTGGCCACCAGGAGGACCGTTTCTCCAACGGATTACAAGCCATGGCGTCGCCACCTGTCCACGGTGCCCTGTCCAACCGGACCAGCGAGGCGTGCAGCGAGCCCTCTTGCTCAAGGACTAGGGGGGGTTCGGCTGAAGAGCTGAAGACTGGTCCGACTGGTGGACGAGCATGTCGCAGACGTGAAGGAATCACATCCGGGTCAGAGAAAACCACGGGCGACGCAGGTGCGCCTCTATATTTCTCCGCGCTCCCTGTGCATAACGAAGACTTGGACACCCCAGGTTGTCCTTTTTCACGTCCCAATTGTCCAGAGCGTCACTTCGAGGCAGCCTCGTCGGGTCCACTTCGTCTCCCCGCACACGGCGCCGACTGCAGTGGTCAAGCCAATCCCCTCCAATTGGGTATCCATAGATGTGCGTTGCCTTCCTATCCTGTTGAATATCGTGCTCATGAGAGTGCTCGCCAGAAAACGAATGCTATCAAATGACCTGTGTACACTGCACCTATATGCTCCCCGTCGCACTTGCTTCGCCTTCTACCATGCAGCATAGGTCTACACAGACCCGCGCTGGCCCAGCCACGATGCGCATTACTATCTGGAGGTGCGACAACAGGAAGGACAGGGACCTTTCCACGAGTCGAAACCATTTCTGGTGCGTGTCGTTTCTGTCCTCGGTACCTTGTAATCGCTAACGTGTGTGTGTTGCGCAGAACGACGCGTACCGGCGACCGTCGATGATTCTCTGCTGTGAATTGCAGGCGTGCGACGGGCGTTATTCCGGCACCGAGAGATAGTCTGGGCAGAGGGTTGTCTGAGGGGGATGGTGGTGTCTTGTGCTCGTATTCGAGCCTTGCTGGGTTATAAACGGATAAACGCACCTAGTCAAGGCCGCCAATGCGCGTACCAACCTCGAATGGTACGAGGGCGCAAGGCAGCAAAATGGAATTCACACGCCGTCTTTCTTGCTCTTGACCGTCATGAGCGCTGTTCTGCCTCCCGAACTGGAACGAGAGATCTTCGAGGTTGCCGCCAGACAGTACCCTGAAGACATACCTGCCCTCGTGCTTGTCGCAAAACGCGTCCATATCTGGTGTGTCCGGTGTATCGTGATTAAGTACCGGGAACTTAAGGCTCAGAAACACTGGCCAGGATCCAACCTATGCTCTTCCGGATCGTGCGATCGTCAAACTCGAAAATATGGCCTGTGCTTCTGCAGAAAATGGACTCCGACCCCGAACTCCTCCGGAACGGGGTCCGGTTCGTTTGCCTCGAACATGGGGCGGCGCACTTCAAGCTGGCATCTCAAGAGCAGCTCGAGCGCCTGCTGCAGATCTGCACTGGTGTCGTGGATATTGGAGCCATTGGCACACATACCGACTACTTTCTTCCCGTCTTCGGCGGCATGGAGAACCTCCGACGACTGGTTGCCTCCTCTACGGACCTGTTTGGCAACGCCCCGCCGTTCGAGCCGACCCACGCCGCGCTCTCGCGGATAACCCACCTCGAGGTTGTGAACCAATTCTACTTTGGCCAGGAGCAGGACTGTGCTTTATTTGACACTATCTGCCATTTACCTTCGCTCACGCATCTTGCTATAACTCCTTCGCTTGGGACAACCGCGGAACCCTCTCCGTGGGAGGCAATGCAAGGCGTCCTCGACCAGTCCCCGCGCCTGAAGATGGTCGTTCTCCTCTGGGATCAATACGACGTCCGGAGCCATTTCGACTCGGTGAATAAGTCGACTCTGAAGGATCTGCGCGTTGTGGCGGGCTCGTTCGCGTGCGAGGACGACAGCAATATGTGGAGCGAATGGGAGGACTCCGCCAGAGGGATCGCGTCGGACTATTGGGCGCGAGGAGAGTTGTTCCTGGAGAGGAAGCGGAAGCGGGAGGTTGAAGGTGCGTCTCGGTGATCGTTAGTTCGTTGTCGGCATGGAGGGTTGACCGGTGGTGTTGTGTTAGCGTCGCGTTTGTGGATGGACGATTGGATGTATGAGCAAGTTAGCTGAAGAATCCAAGGCGAGCACGTCGTGAGACTGCATTTAGCATACCGATGCTTCGCTTCTATTGATGAGCAACGAGTTTAGTCTCTGAAGCCGAGCGCTGAGATCTGGTCATGGCCGCAAATCGCAGATTTTCACACGCAGTCCTTCTTCCTCTTGACCGTCATGAAGACCATTCTGCCTGTCGAGCTCGAGCGCGAGATCTTCGAAAGGACGGCCAAGATGTCCCCGAGGGATATTCCAGCTCTTTTACGCGTCGCCCGCCGTGTGCATGTGTGGTAAGACCTCTCGGTTTGTGTAAGTATGAGTAGGCGTTGCTGATAGCATTTCATAGGATTCGTCCCATGATTTTTCGCATCGTTCGCTCATCCAACTCCAAACTGTGGCCTGCGCTCCTGGCCGTGATGGAATCCGACCCCGACGTCGTACGAAATGGCGTCCGATTCATCTGCCTGGAACACGAAATCTCGGGCGTTGTGTCTCGAGAACAGCTGCGGGGGTTGCTGCGTATCTGCACCCAAGTCGTCGACTTCGGGGCCGTGGTTCGATACATCGACTATCTGCCTTTCCTTGCCCGCATGGAGAATCTTCGACGGCTGAGCGTTTCCCTGCCGGAGGTGTTTGGCGACCTTCCGTTCAACCCGTTCAACGCAACCCACATTTCCATGTCCCGTATCACCCATCTCGAGGTCGTTGACCAGCTCGATCTGGATGCAGACGATGCCAGTGGGCCACTCGATAGCTTCGCGTGTTTGCCGGCGCTAACCCACCTGGCTATCACTCCTACGACCTCGGAAATCCCATGGCCCCGCATACAAAAGGCACTGGACGCGATGCCAAGACTCGAGATGTTTGTCCTTCTTTGGGACCGCATCGAGGTTCACAACAAGCTGGAGACGATACCCACTCTCCCGTTGAAGGATCTGCGGGTGGTTGCGGGGTCATTCGAAACCGATGGCTTTAATAATATGTGGTACGAGTGGGAAGAGTCGGCGAAGGGGGCCGTTTCCGACTATTGGGAGAGGGGAGAGGTGTTCATTGAGAAGAAGAGGAGACGCGAAGTCGAAGGTGTGTTGTTTTTCGCCTCGAGCTTCGGGCTTTGAATGACCAGTGATGGTTTTCACAGCCTCGCGCCTGTGGATGGATGACTGGATGTATGACAAGAAGAATTCAGATGAAACTGCTAGCAGCGGCGTGCTGTGTGGCTAGCTAGAGTACATGCGAAGTGCGGCTTTTTGTGTGCAAAACGGGCGGATGGACGAAAATGGCAAGACTTTCGCACGTTACCCATTCTGCTCTTGACTATCATGAGCACGACTCTACCTCCGGAATTGGAGTGCGAAATCTTCGAAGCGGCCGCCCAATTGAACCCAGAGGATAATCCGACCCTGCTACGCGTCGCAAAGCGCGTTTATTCGTGGTATGTCCACCGTCTTACTCCAAACCTATGAGGGCTAGAGCAAGCCGCGGCGTCGCTGCTCACAGGATTCGACCCTTTCTCTTCCGAATCATCCGCGGGGCGAACGGAAAACTGTGGTCGGCCCTTCTCCTGGCAATGGAAACCGAACCCGATTTCCTGCGGAAATCCGTGCGATTTGTCTGCATCGAGCACGGGACAAACCAGTTCGCGTCGGCAAAGCAAATCAAGAGGCTTCTGCAAATCTGCACCGAGGTTGTTGACGTCGCTCTCACTAGCACCGTGCCCATGGACGGATACTTAGATCTCCTCGCCCAAATGCCCCGGCTTCGCCGTCTGACATGCTCTCTGCGCGAGCTGTTCGGAGACGAGTCAGCGCCGATCGACCCGCGGCACGAGGGACTCTCGCGAATCACCCACCTCGAGATTCTGGATGAGACTTTGATCAACGACGACGGGTTCTGGCTTGAGCTTGAGGGCGTCGCGGGATTGCCCTCGCTCACACATCTTGCGATTACGCCTTCTCCCGAGGCCCGGAACTGGCAGAACGACGAGCTTGAAGTTGCGTGGAGTCGTATTCAGCGGATACTGGACGCCACACCGCAGACTCGATTGCGAGTTCTCGCTCTTGTTTGGGACAAACACGAAGCCAGGCTTCACTTCGACGCGGTCAATTCAGCGACGCTTCGCGACCCTCGACTTGTTGCGGGGTCGTTCGAGGATCTCAGCCTGAAGAAGCATGTGTATGACGCGTGGTGTGAGTGGGAGGAATCGGCGATGGGTCTGGTATCGGATTATTGGGAAAAAGCAGAGTTGTTCTTGGAACGGCGGCGGAAGGGGGAAGTCCCAGGTCTGGTCGCACCCCGTTGTTTCCGAGTCGTGACTGTAACTGACTGGGAGGTATTGCAGCGTCAAGAATCTGGATGGAGGATTGGTTGTATGACGAGAACGAGTCTTCCAGTGATTCAGAGACGTCGAGCAGCGAGGGGACCTCTGACTGGGAGTAAGGTGGGAAGAACTCCATACTCGCGTCCATGTCATTTTCGCGAGGATGAAGGCTTTTATTGTCAACGAATTGAGGTGTTTTTAGACCCAACACGGCGTGTGGGCGTTCGGCTCTCAGCCCGGTCGGATCCGAACATTGCCAGGTTCAAGTTCGGAGGCCAGAGACGTGCCACTATTGCTCTCGGAATGAATCTTGCGCCGAAACGGAGGCAGTGAGGTTCGGCGGTCTGGCCCGGGGTCCGTGATGACGGAAAGTTGAGCTGATGTTTGAAAGTTTAAGAGCGCCAAGTGTAGGGCGACGGGTAGCTCGCAGGATGAGGTTGCGTTCAGCGGGCTGGAGAAGACATGTAAACTATTTTGGGCGAACAGAGTCCGTCGTATTGACTTCATTTAAATCGCCGGTGCTTTCCTGGCTCCAGCCTCCTTCGCAGCGCCGATGTCGATGCCTGCGTGCCCGGATCCGCCGCTGAGGCTGAGGCGGACTCAATGTTCCGCATTGGTATTTCAATACTATTTCAGTTCGGATGGATGCCGACGAGCCGGGCGGCCGTCGGGAACCCGGAACCATCATCGGCCGTCGTGGAGCTGCCAAGTTTGCGGACTGCGATTGGGGGGCCGATATGGAATCGTACCCGCGTTCAATCGCCAAGCGCCGAATGCCCGCTCCCCGGGCCGTGGATGGAACTTGGCAGAAGTTTTCGGGGAGCGACTCTGCTGGACTTTTGCGAGTCGCGCCTTTTGCGCTCGCGGAACGACTGCGGAAGATGTCGGGGAGTGCGATGACGACGGGTGGCATCCGAAAAAATAAGCGGCAGCTGATTGAACCCGACGAACACGGCGGTTTATTACAGCGTGGGGTGCGACGGGGGACTCTAAATGACTGAAAATTGACTGAGAGAGGTTCATGGCTGCTGGAAATGAAGCACAATGGACCTAAAGAACGTTTGTTTCGAGGCGAACCGGAGTCATCACTGTTTGTTTGGCTGTGGCGTGAGGGCCAAAGTCAGTTGAGGGTTGTCTTCAACCACCACCCACGAATCTGTTCTCGGCCAGATTTTCTCTTCCCCGCCCTTTCCTCGTCTTTTTCAATCTCATAAGCCGATATATCGTGCGTATCTCTGCTCGAAAATACCCCTCAAAAATTCTGACGACTCCCACAGTTTTGAACCTGCCCGGGATGGCCCAGCCAGTGAATCCGCTCGCTGCAGCGGTGAAGCAGCTTGAGAAGCCGATTGCATTCAAGCTGCTCGCACTGTGCTCGTCGCCCCGCGAGCCGCCACAGAGCGGACGGCAGCCGAACCCGCCGGACCCGCTGACCACGAGCCGTTGGACATGGTTTCAAGTCGAGGAGACGAAATACATTGAGCCGGGCACTCCCGAGGCCAAGCGCTGGGACGACTATCGTATAGTCCGATACCTCGTCGACAACGCCGTCCACATCCCGCCGAAGAGCGCCAAAACCGGCGACCCGTGGGTCACCGTGACCCAGAATGGCACCAGGACCACCCTTCCGAGAGGCTACCGCATCCCGCTTCTGTGGCTTCAGCGCGTGCAATGGGACTGTTTGAGACTCGCGCTGTCGGTGGGCAAGCCTGTGTGGCCATGGGTCCGGTTCGACTTGCTGCACATTGCCCGTGCGACGGTCGAGTTCCTCGAGAAGGCCAGGACGGAGCCGAAGATTAAGAGAGGGTGGCGAGAGCCGGCGTTCGACAGGCTGCTCACGCGGTTCTTCAACGGGTGGATGGGTTGCGCGGAGATCTTCGTGTTCGACTTTTGGATGGAGTTCAAGGAGCTCGAGTATAAGGAGGATGTCCTGGGTCTTCGTGCGTCGCATTTTCCTCGTATTTGGCGACTTTACTGACGATATCTCTCTTGCAAGGCTGGCAGCATAAGGTCCCGAAGGGAATCCAGGGTTTCGTCGTGACGGAACAAGAGATCGTCGAGAGCATTCCTGTCGCCGAGTTCACCAAGGGCCTTAAAATCGACGATATCAACGGGACCGTCGAATGGAGCCCGCCTCCCGAGGCCGACCTGCCTTCTTCGGTGCGTGAATCTTCTCGCATTATGGTCCAGGCTAACATCCTATCGTTACCAGCCTGCGCAGCCTTCTCCCGTTTCCCTTGGCTCTTCCCCACTCACCTCCGACGGCGGCAGCGAACACGGAGGTATCACCAACAAACTACATCCAAAACCCTCTGAACCATCGACGCCCACACCCGGTTCTTCCAGGACCACGCCCGGTCCGTCCCGCCCAACACCCGCTCCTCTCGCTATCCCGACCGCCATCCCGACCGAACCTGTACCCACAACGAAGAGATCCACCCCCAAACCACGGCCGCCACGTCCCGAAAAGAGCACGGCGAGCTCGACGTCGGCTTCGGCCCGTCCCATCCGAACCAGAGCCCAAAACGGGAGCGTCTCCAGTCCTGCTATTACAAGCGCAGGTCCTTCTGCGACCAATTCCCCTGCCGGTATCGACTTCACTGCCCCGGTAGAGTCGCGCGGACGGAAACGCAAGATCGAGACGGTCTACTCGTCAACTGGATCGCCGTCGTCGTCGCCGTTGACCTCTGATGATGAGGACACATCCGGAAGCTACAAGGGATCGAGCTACAAAGGGTCACGGACGTCGGCGCATGCTCAGAGCAACCCTCCCAGCGGTCGAGCGTTTACTACCCAAAGTCGCATCGTCATCCCGCGACTTACCGCTGCCAGCGGCGACATGTACAATCGCCCGACCAGCGAGTCGTACGCCGCACGGACTGCGACCGACACCACGCTCGCGGGGAGCGCAAGTCGGGGTCCAAGCGCCATATCGGGACCGACCGCCGCGTCGTCTTCCGCTTCCGTTGCACCGACTTCGTCAGCCAGTAACCACCATCTCTCTCGAAAGCCCAGTCTGTCGCTCTCAGAGTCTGGGAGCCCGCGGAAACGCGATCGTCCGCCGGTTTCGGTCGCGTTGACGCCGTTGCAGCAACGGAGCTTCAAGCTATCCGCCATCGCTTCCTCACCATCCTCCCTACCCTTCGATCCATCCAAGGAGACCCTCCCGGCGATGTCGATGTGGCGCAACTCCGCAGAGCTCGACTACATCGGCCCGACGCATCCCAGCGTCCAGCGGGGCGAGTGGTCGGACTGGGCCATCGCCGACTACATGTACACCAACGTCTTCAACGATCCCGTCTCGCGCCATCGACAACAAGATCGTCTGGGTCGAAGTCCGGATGGTCAACATCCCGCCGCCACTAACGCAAGTGCAAAACAGCGACCCGATGGCCGTCGACGGCGCACCCGACCCCTCGGCCGGTCACGTGCTTCTGATTCCGCGGGGGTACCGCATTCCGCTGTTGTTCCTCGCGCGCGTGCAGTGGGACGCGTTCAAGACGCTCGTGGTGCAGGCGCCGGATTACTGGGACGAGCTCAAGTTCGACTTGCTCCATATTGCGCGGTTGCTGGGTGTGTTTTTGGCCAAGGCGCGGACGGAGCCGCGGATTAAGCGCAATTACCGCGATGTGATGTTTGACCGTCCGCTTTCGCGGTTCTTTGCGGGCTGGATGGGGAGCAGGGATGAGTTTGTGTACGACTTTTATCGGGAGTTTAAGGAGGAGGAGTATGAGGATGATATGATTGGCAAGCGTACGTGTTCTTTTTTCTTGTGTTTTGACTTCTCCTTCATCTGTTGTCTTGTTGGGCAACGGCTTCCACGTTCCCGCTTTGCCCTTTCTTTCCTGTTTCTTCCTTCCCAAGACGCGCATCTAACCCAACGTCCTCTTTTAGGCTGGCTACAGAAGGTGCAGAAGGGCATCCAGGGCTACGCGCTGACGGAGGACGAGCTCAACGAGGGCATCACGGCCGAGCAGCACATGCAGGGCTTCGAGATCGACCGCGAGAAGAAGACCTTCGCGTGGGTCGTCGACGGAAAGCGGTATACGATTCCGCTGGCTCCAGAGACTGCGCTCGGGGCTACGAGTACGACTTCAACGACTGCGATGACGATGGAGGCGACCACGCCTGCGCCCGCGTCCGTGCGCCTACACCTGCGCCGCCTGTAGCTCCCGTTAACAACGAGCCGATGCAGGTCGAAGTCAAGGAGACGCCGACGCACTCGCAACCGCACCCACTACCACCATTACCGGAACCTCGGCCGCTGGCAACGGAGCGCTCGTTCATGGAGATCGCCGCGTCGCCTTCGCTTTCGCCCATCACGCCCATTACCTCGATTCGCTCGGATGAGATTGTGCCGGAGCCGGTGCCGGAGCCAGTGCAGGAACCGCAAACGGAAGCGCAGCCGCCCGTCGTGGTGGACGCGAACATGGAGGTCGACGAGACGCCCGCTCCGGAGAACGTCGTCGCAATCCCTGAGGCACGTGACTCAGCGTCCCCCACATCTGCAGGCGGCGACCCGTCGAAGCTGTTCACACCATCGAAGAGCCCTTCGCCGGAGCCAGTCCCAGAACCTGCGACGACGGCTCCAGAGTCGCAGTCCCTCTTCGCGTCGCCGGAACCACATCCAGTCGAGTTACCCTCCGAGCAACCACCCGCGGAGGAGGCACCCGGAGCCCATGAACGAGGATAAGGAAGACGTGGACGAGAATGAGTCACTGTTTGGTGGTTCGGACGACGGTACGATTTGCTTTTTTCTTTGTTTTTCGCATACTGATTCCGTTTGCAGAACCACCAACAACAGCCGATGCCTCGCATGTGACCGAAGAAATCGAAGGCGACAACCTTTTCGGCTCCAGTCCGCCTCCGGAGTCGATGGAGGACGCTCCGGGAGATCCCGCTGACTCCTTTCACAGCTGGAGGCTGTGGAATGCCGAGACTCAGACGCTGGAGCCTCCGCGACAACCAGACGAGGTCGAGTTTAACGAGTCGGAGTTTCTCAATTCGCGCTTGCCGACGCCGTTTGCGTTGACGCCGCCGGCTGCTGCCGTGATCCAGCTGCCTGTTACTACGTTGGCTCCGAAACCGGTTACATCGTCTCCGTTGGCCGACCCGGCTTTGACCATTGGCGCGAGCGAAGCGACGGCGGACGAAGTGCCCAACGAGACGGTACCGGAACCCATCGAGCAGCCTGTTGCTGGTTCTCCGAAGCCGGAGCAGGAACCACAACCCGAGCAGGAACCAGAAGAGCCGCAGGATGATTCGGAATCGATTCGTTCATCGTCGAGTCCTGAACCGAGACCGACGTTGCTTCTCGGGCCGGCGCCTCCTCCCGTTTTGCACGACCCGTTTCCTTTCGTCGAGCACCAGCTGCCTCCGGTAGAGCCGATGCCTTCCGAGCCCGACCATCCCATGTCGCCGCCGCCGGATTCGGAGTTGGACGAAGAAGAGGTTGCTGCGGTCGCGCAACCGTCTTCTGCTCGTCCGAGCTCGGTTGTGGGTGATTCGCCGGCGTCACCGCCTGCTGCCAACGACGAGGTGTCCGAGTTTGACGAGCTGGATGAGCTGGCGGACGATTCGCTTCGGCGAGACGGCCCGGCGCCCGGAACGGGAGTTGTGCTGCCCAGTAAGAATGCTGCGCATGTGGTTCCCATTGGCGCGTCGGATGCGGCGGACGAGTTCCCGCCTGGGTTCCATTTCATGGGCAGCTTACCGCACGAGGACGAGCCGTTGCCGTTGCCTGCCCGCGAGCCGGTTCCGGAGGTCACCGACCACGATGCGGTTCAGGCCGATGCGGAGAAGTTGGTGTCGAGTATGCCGGAGGGCGAGTCGAAGCAGGTCAAGTTGGAGATCATGGCGACGACGCTTAGTGAGCTGCTCAACGCGAACAACAACGAGCCCATCAACGTCGACGAGGAGGAAGAACCACAGGATATGGATATGGGGACGCCGATTGGGTCGCCGGTGCCCGCGCAGCTGGAGGCGGAGGCGGAACCTGTGGCCGCTCCAATAACGACTGCGGTTCCGGAAACGACGCCGGCGCCTTCAATGCCAACCGTCACCACCGCCAGACACGAGTTGCCGCCTAAACCTGTTTCGTCGTTCCCCGAGCCCGTCCCTCTGCCGCCGGAATATCCGCGTCACGCGCCGTTTGGTGTGGGTCCGCCGGCCAACCGCGACCAACCGTTCTTCCCTGGCGCGAACAAGCCCACCAACGGTAACAACACCAACGGCAACATGTATGGCCCCAACCGACCGCAGCCGTATCCGAATAATCGACGGTCGCCGCCACCAAGATCGTCGAATGGGGCTCACGGACATGGACATCGGCCGTTCTTTGGCAAGAATGGACCGGGACCTGGCTCTGGGTTCTCCAAAGGTATGTTCTATTTCGTCCCATACTTCGCGAAGAAGATCACTGATATCTTTTTGTAGCCAATACGGTGGTCCCACGTCCAGACGCTCCCCAGCCGTTCGCCAACTCGGCCCCGCGTTCAAAGTTGTTCTCGCGCGATCGCGAAACAAATGGCGTTCCGAACGTTCCGCCAGCACCACCTCCACCGCAAATGCCGATGCCCATGCCGACGGAGACGCCCAACGACAACGACGAATACGACCCGCGGCGGCCCGCGTACTCGATGCCGCTGCCGAGTCCTGGGCCGTCGACGTATTCGCGCTGGATGCCCTACGGCAACGCGAACCCGAACCCGAACCCCGAACCGAGCCCGTACCACCAGCCGTATTCGCCTTTGGTTTCGCTGAGCAACCCGCCGCCGATGCCTGCGTCGGGCAGCTCTGTTTCGTCGTCGTCGTTGGATGGGTCTATGGCGGCGAGCAGCTCGGCGGATTCGCTGTACAACCCGCAGATCGCTATGCCTATTCCGATCCCGGTTCCCGTCCCGGTATCGATCCCGAATCGCGTTGTGTCGCCCATGCGCCGGTCGTCGAGTCTCGACACTGTGCTCAAGCCGCCGACGCCGATGCCGATCCAAGTACCAGCAGCGCAAACGCAGGTGCCGCCTGTTCTCGATGTGGCCAGCTCGGACGCGCTGAGGGCGTTCCTTATGAGCGTTGCGCCCGAGGTCCTTCGTGCGGCGGCTGGTTCATTGGGGGATGTGGAGATGAGCGAGGCGAGGGCGGTTTCGGTACCGCTTCCCCAGCCCCAGCCACAGGCGCAGCCACAACCAAGTCGGCCGCGCTCACCGGCGCGTATTTCGGAGCTCGACAGGAAGAGCCTCGAGAATGTGTTGATGGAGCAGCTCAAGGCGGATATGGCGGCCCGCGAAACTGCACTTTCGGAGCGACTTTTGGTGCAGTTCAACGCTGAGATGCAGACGCGGCACGACGCGCTTTCGACGCGGCTTTCTGGGGAGTTTGAGATGCGGCAGAATGCGCTTTCGGGCGGGTTGGTCGACAGGCTGAGGAACGAGTTGCGGAACGAGTTGCTGGAGGAGATGCGGGCTGAGATGAGACGGGAGATTGGGTCGGAGTGGAAGGGCGCGTTGCAGGGCGAGCTGAAGGATGCGTTGCTTGCGGACTTGCATGGGTCGTTCAGGGCGGGGATGAGGGACGAGCTGAGGACGGAGATGGTGGCGCAGATTCAGGATCACGTGCCGGGGAGGGTGCGTGACGAGGTGTTTGGGGAGCTGAAGGGCGAGTTGATGAGCAGGATGCGGGAGGAGATGATGGCGCCGATGAGGGAGAGCTTGGTGGGGCCGCTGAAAGAGCAGCTCATGGCGGAGATGAAGGCGGAGATGGTGGATGGGCTGAAGGACGAGTTGCTTGGCCGGCTGAAGGACGATTTGGCCGGGCAGCTGCAAGGCGATTTGCGGTCGCTGTTGCAAGAGGACCTCAAGGAGCGGCTCCAGGGAGAGTTGTCCTCGGCGCTGGAGAGCAACCTGCGGAACGTCCTCCGGGACGATCTCAAGGAACACATCGTGGCGGAACTCAAGGACCACTTCGCGAGCCAACTTCAAGAACAGCTCAAGGCGCTGGGCCACACGCTGCAGACGGCGATGAACTCGCAGCTGCGCGACGACCTTGCGATCCAGATGAAGTTCTTCGTGGCCAAGCTCAAGGACGACTTGATTGGGCAGCTCAAAGACACGTTGACGGTGCATTTGCAGGATGGGATGTTGACGCAGGTCAAGGCGGCGTTGACGGCACAGTTGAAGGAGGGCTTGGGCGCGCAGAGGGAGCAACTCAATCAAGATTTCGAGCGGAGGAGGCAGTTGCTCGAGCAGCAACAACACCAACAACCGCGTTCGCAAACGCCCGCTCGGACGACAGCGAGCCCGCGTCCCATGGGTCCGCCTACACCCGCTCCGAAACCACTCTCAGCTCCTTCATCCATCTTCCTTGCTCGGCATCCTCTTCACCACCTCGTCCTCGATTCCGAGACGGGAGTGGACGTCGACGTAACCTCGGGTCTGTTCCGCGTCCCGACGAGTCCTGCGTTGGGCTCTCCAAGCCGCGCAAGCGTCCCTATAGACGCGCCGGTGCCCGTCAAGTCGCAACGAAAGCAGTCGTGGTTTGTTGGACCTGGGTCTTCGGCTTCTATTGCTGCACTGGCTGGCGGGAGTGCGTCGCAGCCTCCCTCGCGCGCGCCCACGCCTGCAGTTTTGGCTGCTGCTGTGCCGTCTCCAGCGGCGTGATTCGCCCTTGTCCTCATTCACGACCCTACTCGATGTCATTCCTTCGTCTCTCTCTCTCTCGCACTCTCGTTATGACTGTTAAACCAAAAGGCTGTCTGTCTCGTTAGGTTCGTTCACTCGTCTTCTGGACTTGTTGGAGCGCGAATGCTGATGCAGATACAGGTGATAGAATCTCGTTTGTTTCCCTACTTTTTTTGTTTTATTATGCAGCACCATACCTTGTACATACACAGTCCACCATTGTTTGGAGTTAATGAATGCATGCATGGCCGTTTCTGTAGGAGTCATTCAGAATCGAGACGCGTCACATAGTGCTTGCTTGACCTGCTACTTCCACGACGCGACCTTCCCACTCCAATTCCGCTCTGCGGCATCTCTTCGCTCCGCGATGATCCAAGAAGTCATCGAACTCGTCGTCGACTTCCTACACGACTCACAACCCAGCCTCAAATCCTGCGCTTTGGTCGGCAAAGCATGGCTCCCCGCCTCCCAATTCCACCTTTTCTCGTACTTTGCACTCGACGGCCCTGAAAGTTCCGCGCGGCGAGTCGCACTGGAGAGAAACGCGCCACATCTGCTGGAACTCGTAGCGCATTTGGCCATCAGCTTGCGGAAACTGCGAAGTCGCCGACTCGGAGAACAGTCGGCTGTGGATGCCAGTATCAAAGATGGATATGCGGCGCTGGAAAGGCTGGCACGACCCCTGGCGGGCCCGGAGAGTGGACGACCCGGAATCGGACTACTGCGCCTCCGGAAGTTGAGCGTGCTCACGCTCCCGCCTCTCGCGCGCCAGTTTGGGATCCTGGAGACGCTCGTGGCCCTCCCTCAGCTTGCGCATATCGTCGTACGGCCCACGGAGGACTCGCAGTTGATGTTCCTGCTCTTTCGACGACGGACAGCAGACTTGGGGATGCTGGAGGTGCGGTATCGGGGGTATGACGGGGAGCACTGGCGCGGGCCTGGCGTCAGGGACACTACTAAGGGGTCAAATTCGGCGGAGGGACGCTTCGCGGTGAAGGGCCTGCGCGTCGAGAGACTTGCGCAGAAACTCGACGACCCCACGAGTCCATTCGACACGAGTGGGTTGCAGAGCTTGGAGCTTTGGGATACCTATTCGCTGTCGACGGCGACGATCGAGTCGGTAGTGGGTGCCTTTGGCGCCTCCCTGAGGTCATTGAGGATCGAGCTATCGTTCGGGAAGTACAGATTACTCCCCGGCAGACGATGCCGCCGCTCACGCATTCCGCAGACGGCCGCTCGGATTCGCTGACGTTCGGACGCGTGGCGTTTAATTTCCCTCAGCTTACCGACCTGACGGTGGCGTTGGACAACCCGACGATGGTCCGCGGCGTGCCCAATCTCCTCACGAGTCTCTTGGAGCGGAAGACTTCCCTCAGACGACTCGCGTTCGTCGTCAGCCGCGATTGTGCGCCGATTCGGAGAGAATCCGACGACGATTCCGACTCTTCTGGATCCGACGCGGACCTGGATCGCCTGAGACGCGCTTTGAGCCTAGTGCAGCGAGATTTTCGACGAGCAGCTTCCACACGCCGTCTTGACCCTGACGGTGAGCTTGATCAGTGGCGGGGGGTTGACGGGCGGCGCTGGCATTTGGGAGATGCGGGGGGTGGTTTCCGCGTTTGAGCGCTGCCAAGAGGAGGCTGTTGATTGTTGGGAGCTCGAGGGAGGACGTGCAGTGGAAGGACGCCAACTAGCTTTCATTCGCTGACTTGATTTTTCGGTCTAGTGCTTTTGTACGGTATTTGTGCTTATAGTGTATGTCGTCCTTCCTTTTGTCCGCATTATAATATTGTTTGAACCTCACTGTCAGTATCCTACGCCTCTGCCTTGATTATGACGCTTGGGGGGACACAGCGGCCTTCCAGACTTCTTGAATTCCCCAAGAACTCCTTGGAAGTTGGGTGGCCTTCCACAAATGGGCATGACGCCGACCTTCGCCGGCAGGAGCTTCCAGCGCATACAATGAACCAATGGGGAGCCAAGTACGTAGCACTTTCGCGCCGGTGCCTCTTCGGGACTTCGAACGCTCTCAGGCCGATAGCATAAATACCAGTCCGAGTCTCAGGCCCAGGCGCGCTCGCTCCTCAGCTTCCACCCCCGTATTGAACGAAGAGAGCGCCATGGCCGACGTTCAGACCGGAACCGACGAATTTGCTGCTTTTGCGGAGGAGAAGCTTGGATGGACTGGGTAAGCTTGCATAGTTCGCTTGTGTCAGTGATGGTACTACTAGTAATTGCGCGGCTGGTGTTTTGCAGATACGTCGAATGGGAGAAGTATCCCGAGAAGAAGGCTCTTGCGTCGAGTATCCTCAAAACCAAGAAATTCACGCCGATCCCTGGTTCGTTCAAGTTCCTTCTTAATTTGTTTCCGAGTCGTCGACGTTACTGATTGCGCCGCCGCCAGAATTCCAATTCGTCCCGCTCCCCAACACCAACCCGATCCTCATCGGCTATCGTTGGAAGGAATACCACGAGGCCCTCGGCCTGAAGAGCGTCGTTGATTTCAGCTGGAAGTCTCGGTCCGAGTCGTTGGAGGAGAAGCCCGATCTTCTGCATGTGTTGGACTTCCCGTATAACTATATAACGGAGAAACAATGAGGGAGCAGCTGCTCCAGGGCAAGTTGACGGACAGTACCACTTGTGCGTTGATCGACTCGGATTCTTGTCCTTGAATTTGCCGACTTGGAGTTCAAGTTTCTTAACCGCTTTGCTAGCGTGCGCAACCACGGCGGGAGTCCCGATATTGCCGAGGACGTCTTCGAGCTCGAAATCGGTGGTCTCGTCAACAAGAGCGTCAAGTCAAAGACTTGAAGGTTCCGTACGTTGATTATCTTATCTTATCTTATCAGATGCCTAACAAGAGCGTAGCCAGATGGAAGTGACGGTTACACTAGTACTTCAGTGCAGCGGGACTGTGAGTGAAGCAAATCTCGTTTCGCGCGAAAAACTAATCAAGTTGTGGTTCAGAGGCGGATTGAGCAGATTAACGAATATCCGGGGGATGGTGAGGAGCTAATCAACGCGCCTTGGGGTTTGATTCCAACGTTCCCTTCCTCGATCTTTGATTGATCAGTGTTCTAAGGCGAGGGCGCGATGTAAATCCGAGAAGATCGAGCCACCAATAAGTGAACTGACTGGCTACAGAGGGACAGCTGTCTATCGCGGAGTGCCGCTCAAGAAAGTCCTCAAGATCGCATGCGGCGGCGTCACGGACGAGTGCAAACATCTCGAGTTCATCGGCGCCGATACCTACTTCAAGTGCGGACCAATTTCTCCCTCTCTTGATGTCGAAACTCATGGGGAATTTGCAGAAAGAATAACGTCTTCAACTACGCCGTCTCCGTCCCATATCGGAAGGTCCGCGCCAACGAAGAAGTCATACTCGCCTGGGAGATGAACGGCAAGCCGCTCCCAAAGTCGCACGGTGCTCCACTGCGTGTGGTCGTCACCGGCTACATTGGCGCGCGGAGCTGTAAATGGGTCTATCGCATCAACGCGATCGCCGAGCCGAGTATGGGCCCGGTTCAGGCACAGGAGTATCTATACTACACTTCTCAGGTAGGTGCCTCGAAGCGGATTCGGGAAACAAGATTGCTGAAAACGTTACAGATCGGCAAGCAGAATACCAAGTATTCCAACGGGTTCTCGATTCAGAACATGCCTGTTTCGTACGCCATCCACTGCCTGAATATGCTCGCCGCTGAAGATTCACAGGAGCGCGATCATCTCTCCGAGAGACAAGCAAGTCATCGTACACGAAGGCAAGATCACACTGAAAGGATGGTCGTATTCTGGCGGCGGAAATTGGGTCGAGCGCGTGGAAGTTTCTCCAGATGGGTTTGTTGAACGTCGCTTGCTGTTTCTTCACTACTTATTGCACTCCAGAGGAAGTGTTTGGTATGCAGTTGACCCGGACGACATGACGGAGAAGGTATGCTCCAAACGCATTTGGATTTGTTCTGGCTAAGCGAACAACAATTTAGCACTACCATGCTTGGCGCCTCTGGACCATCGACGTACCCGTCGATGCCGAAGGCTGGCTCGAGTTCTGTGTCCGTAGCTGGGATTCCTCGAACAACACAGAGCCGACGTTCGTTCGTTCGGCTTGGAAGTGCGTGTCGTCTTCCCAGTCACGAGCCGAAAGTGATTCTCGTTCTTAGCTGGGACCTCCATGTCACTTCGTCTTGCCATCGTATCAAGATTTATAGCGTCAACAAGTCGCGCCCTGCCACGGTGCGCCGCCTGCAAGAGCTCCGAGGCCCGTGGCCAGGGGATCGAGCCGCTCTCGTTGCCGTTGGAATATCAGCTCGAGAGTACAGAGGATTATTTGGCTGCGATGAGGAAGCTGCCGAGGGAGCCGCTGGAGTTGAAGCTTCGAACTATCATTGTATCATGAAACTGAACGAATGTGTTTTCTTGTACACTGATTTATCCCTCCCAACTGGCGACGGTGTCAAAAACGAGAATCATCTCAAGTCGCTAGAGAAACACACCTTCGCCCTCGCCTCTAGGACCAACGCCAGCCTCGGGCCTCTCGCCAATGGTTACCACTCCCACCAAGCATGCAACCCGCTGGATACGACGCCCGACTAACCGAACGTCGTCAACAGAAATCTTCCCTGCCCTAAACGTAGCAGCAGAGACGTTAGTCGGAAGTGGGAAAGCGAGGACTTGGCCACACACCTATGCACATCGCCATTCCAAAAGGAGTCGTTATCGCGTTCCAGACGCCACCGAGGTCGCGGTCGCAGGCGAGATGACGGAGGATTCTGGACGGCTTGGTAGGAGCGGTCACGGCAATGGCAGTCGTCGTCCATGGACCTCGTTGCCCGGGCTTGACGTCGAGGGACCTACAGAGGTTGTTAGTTGTGAACGTAGAGAAAGACAGCGAGCTGCACCTTCGTCCGTAGCAAGCTCCACACTCTTGCCCTTCCACTTGCGAGCCTGCCGTAGACCATCTTCGCGTCCAGTATCCAGCATTCGTGGCGCGCCTGCGGCCTGGCCTGCACACCCCGTCGTTATGCAACGACGCCCTAGCTGTCCTAAAAGCCGCCGGCGGGCTCGCAGTCGTCCTCGGGGGCGAGGGCAAGTGGGCTGCTTTGGAAGTCGTCGGTGTTGATGTTATCCATCCACGATAGCGGCCGTCTGGGCTGAGAAGGGAGCAGGAAAAGAGGCCCAGCGAGAGTTGGTCGTCCGGTGCCCATCGTGGCAAGACGAAAGAAGCTGTCAACGTTACCCCTCCCTCCACTTCGTTCTAGCCTCCATGGACGCGAGCTCCGGTCCTGTGTTTCCACCAGAATTAGAGCGCGAAGTCTTCGAAATGGCCGCAAGGACCGCGTTTGGGAGCATACCCGCACTGATGCTCGTAGCGCGACGCTTCCACATCTGGTAATCGCTGCCTCTTCTTCCCGGTTTGGGCACTTCAAGCTAACGGATCGCCTCTTATGCAGGCTTGAACCGTTTCTGTATCGCGTAGTTCGCCAAAACCACATCCCCGCCCAGGTCATAATCTCTGTCCTCGAGTCTCGACCAAATATTCTACGAAATGAACTCGAATCCCTCTTCTTCGACGCGAGCCTCGAGGACGAGCTATCGGCGGACCGAAGCGACCAACTATTCGATATCTGCTCTCAATCCATCTCCAAATCTGGCCTTCTTTCGGACCTCTGTCGAGACATCTTCGGGGACGGCGCTGCCCCGCCTGCCCAAGTTGTGGTGTCTCTCGTGCTCGGTACCGACTCTACACGGTATTACGTCGCTTCAAGAGTCGGTCATCCAATCTAAATTCCCTCGTTTAACTCATGTCGAGGTCGGCGGCTACATCACCGGAGACTTCCTAGCCTCCGTTCGTACGCTGCCTACCCTCACGCACCTCGCCTGCACGAATCCAGGCGAAAATGTCCTGAATGACCAAGCGCAGCCCATCCGCACCTTCTTTGAAGACACGCCGCGGCTTCAGGCACTCATCATCGTATGCGGGAGAGGGTCGGTGAGGGAGTATCTTCGCGATCTTGACGCGGTCGTACTCGCTGTGGGCGAGATACGGCTCACGGGAGGTACGTACCCCGACGGACGGGGAGACGACTATTGGAGAGAGTGGCAAGACTCGGCGTTGGGGACAGGTATGGACTACTGGGGTCGTTGTGATATTTTCCTGGAGCGTAAGCGCAAAGGAGAAGTCGAGGGTGCGTTCTGCCCAAGAGTGTGTGCCAAAATCTCACGAAACCTCAGCGTCTCGACGTTGGATGGACGATTGGGTCTACGATACCGGCGGTGATACGCCTGGGGCGTGAGGAGTGGGAATATTTTCTCCGTTTCTGCTATGTAGTTTGCTTGCTCGATACAAGTTGGCAGCAGTCCGATTGAAGCAAAACGACTTTGACCGTCAGGAACAACCCCCGGACGGGCGGGACTGCTAATAGGACGTGAACCCATTGACTATGCTCGCAAGGCGTGCTGAGCGGCCCGGGCGCTGACCCGCTCCGGGGCCATGTCTGTCAATAAATGGACCCATCCAATCCGATCCGCGATCGGGAGTAGGGCAAGGTGTCTGCTTCTACTTAAGTAATTGAGTGCTCGTCAATAAAAAGACAGTCCGCTGTGAACCGTTCTCTGACGAAACGCGCTCACGGCTTGCCTCCTGCCTCGATGTCGCGCTTGCTCGACATCGTGCCTAGCGAAGTCTGGCGTAACTGCTGGGAGCACTCAGACCAAGCGTCCCTCGCGCGCCTCTGCAGAACGTGCTCGATATTTCTCGATATCTGCCAGCCGCTCCTCTTCCACACCTGCGTCGTCATTATCCCGCACCAGTCACGGTCTCCCGATACTACGGTAGAAGCGCTGGACTACACTCTCGAGCAATGCAAGCAGCGGTTCCTTGACGTGGCCACGCACCCACGAATCGCGCACTATGTGCGGTCGCTGGATCTCCGGGACGAGCTTGCGTCGGACCCCAATCCGGATGTTAATGCCGTAGTCGCGCGGTTCGAAGCTTTGGTCCCCAAAGTTTTCCTGGATGGCCTGTCCGCCTTCTCGAACCTTCGATCACTCCAACTTCATCGGGTTTCGCTGTCGGGAGACGGAAGACCGGCGCTTGACGCCTTATCGTCGTCTCTCGTCGACCTACATCTCTACAACTGCATGCTTGTCTCAGGTCGGGCTCTGCCCCTCAAGCGCCTCACAATTGATCATTGTGAGGCCCCCGACACTGGTGAACCTCTCTTTATCGTAGACCCCAGGACGGTCGAAGATCTTTCCTTGCGCGCGGGCGTAATGGCCTCGGAACGCGCGCATTTTTCCTTGCTTCGAGCCCTCGCTGAGGAAACGGAACCATTTCCCCGTCTTCGGAACCTGAGCCTCGAGAGTCCGGGCCTTCCAGCGACACTCCTCCTCGCGTTTTTGGGAGAAATGCACGGGCGTCACGACGCTCTTCCTCGTATACCCGACGACCTTCTTGCTCGACGGCACCGCAAAACCGACGTTCGTCCTCCCATCCACATACCTCCCCAATGTGCATGAAATCTTCTGCACTTACAACCTTATGGGCTACCTGCTTCCTGGACGCGCTGTCAGGACGCTCAAAATCTTCGGCTACGTGGATTGACAAAGACAGCGACTTGCTCGCCACCCTCTCCGGAGCCGGCAAGCTGAGCGCACCCCCAGCAACAGACGCTGCAAAACCTCTTTCTGCTGTCGCCTTTGAGCCCTGCGGAGCTTGGTTCGGTGATCGAAACTCGTCCAGTCCACTCCGCTGCCCCTCCGCGAACTGAGCATTACGCTCGAATGTCAGTCCAACGACTTGGGACTACCGCTGTCGGGGTTTATGGCCTTTATCCGCCTGCTCTCGACACAGGATGTGGTACTTTCGCCACTACTCGAGGCTTTGACCGTGGTGGTCGTAATGCCCACAAACACTCTCGAGTTTTCACAAATTTATGGGATGGTGGACTTGCGGGAATTGGCGGCGCGCTTGGCTGGACCCAGCGCTCCGGAGTTTCCTCCTCCATTACGATGGAAAAGAATGATCTGTGCATCAGGTCGGGGCCAGAAGGAGAGTGGATGTTCGAGTGTCGAGAGATACTTGTATTCTAGTCCACACAGGGCTTCAAATACCAGTGCTACAACGTTCACTTCTGCTCTTCTTCCTTGTCTGCTGGTGGCTGCAAAATCGTTTGAGCGAAGCCGATTAGCTGTGTTGGAATACGACGCACCGGGCGGGAACGCGCCGCATCGGGTTGCTTCGTCGAACTCCGTCTGAGCGCATGGACCGCGGCGGATTGGGGTCGTTGCTCTCAAACTCGTAGACGACCTGGGTGGGCTGCGACTGCGAGTCCTGTTGGGCAGATTGCGGCTGGCTCGCGGTGCTGGTGGTTGTGGGTGCGTTGGAGGAGGAGGGCTTCCCATTGGCATGGTGTGGTGAGAGGCAAGAGTCAAGAACGAGCAGCGATGACGGATAACGATTGTGGGGCCTATCGGCAGTCGGCAGTCACCGAGTCCCGGAACAGCTCGGGCACGTCATTCGCGGACGCACTTTTGCTTCCTTCTTCCACGACACCACGATTGGCTCGGCCCTAGAGCCTCGCATCGGTGGATGGGCGATGCACACCTCGGGGCATTCAAGTTACCGTTGGCGCAGTTCGATATACGATACTGGCAATTTCCCCTCGAGTCCCAAGAGACTTGAAAGAATCCAGGAAGGTGCGAGCTGCCAGTGTCCCGCGCTTCGGTGCCTCGATGCTAGTTTTCTGACGGCTCGAATGAAGCGCACGTCCTCGGAGCATATATACAGCGCATTATCCCAGGCTGTGTACTCGTGGAGCGGTCGCCAAGCGCATCGGCAGCCAGCGCGAACGAGGCCGGATATTAATTGCCGCGAGCTTCTTCCCCTCGGCTCTACTCCCTTTTCTCCCATCCCCGCCCGCACCTGGCTCGCGATAAGAGGCAACCACCCTCGAATGTCGTCAGGCACCACCGGTAAACTCGAGTGCCCTCGCACCAGGCGACGCTGCAAACCAATTCGCCTCGGACGTCTCCTTCCAAATTCGACAACCTTTGGAGCCTGACGCTCGGCACACTCCTTTATGGGGTGTATCTGGTGTTGTTTGGGCTTTCGATGGGGCTATTCGTCAGCCGTATCTCCTCGAAGAGGCGACGAGAGGGTGGTGCGAAAGGGCAGCGGGAAGAGTGGCAGGAGCAGGGACGACAGAGCGGGATCAAGCTCCATCCGCTCTTGGAGAATAGCCGCAAGATCTCCCATCTTCGTGGCCATAGTTCTGCGTTGGGGTGGGTTGCTACGACAATCGTGCGTTTCCTTTCGCATCTTTTCCACACATCGCTCAAATCCTTCTCCTACGTAAGGTCTGGATATTGACCGTCCAGCGGACGTTCTATGGCTTCGTCACCTACAACGGCGGAGTGCCTGGCTCGTCTACCGCGTTCTTCTCTTCGCTGAGCCAGGCGAGCGAGACGACGCAGAATCTCTTCATCGACCTGGGCCTAGCAATCGGGGATGCGATGATCGTACGAGACTTCTTCTTCTTATCTTTCTGTATCACCGGTGCTGACCGACATGCAGCTGTATCGTCTGTGGGCGATGTGGCGGAGCTGGTTCGTCGTTACACCGGCGTTGCTCTGCTGGTTGGGGTTCGTAGGTGCGTGAAAACCATATCTTCGTCTGTTCGCGCTAAACCAGTGCATAGCGGCGGAAACACTCGCCGTCATCGATACGGCGCTCGGAAACTTGGATATCGTTGCCAACACCATTACTTCCTCGATTTCGCTCAGCCTCGCGTAAGTTTTCTTCGTTTCTATCTGGGCTACCTTCTGATGGAGCTCATACTGTCTGGCAGAACGAACCTTTACTGTACCGGTTCGTTTCTTCCACAATGGCTGGCGATCTTCTTGACTGAACTGACCCGATCCGGACAGTGTTGATTTCGTATCGCGTCTGGACCGTCGTCGTGTCTTCTGCGAATCTGGACGTGCCCAAGGCCAGGGCTTCGGGGCGGATGAACCTTACGCGTATCGTCCTAACATCTTCGTTGAGAGCGCGGCGGGATTCACGTACGTTCTTGGCTCCCTTCTTCGGCGCATCCTTCAGACTGCTAACCCCCAAACGCCAGACTCTACACCATAATCTACTTCGTCCTCCACGCATCCTCAACCACAAGCTCCAATTCGGATTCATCAACGCGAGCCCAGCGGCCATCGGGATCGCCAACGCTCTCATTCAAACGCGGGTAGCGCTCGCCCGGGAGAAATATCCTTCTCAGTGACGGTGGGGAAGTTGATCTCGGGAGCGGGGACGCGGAGATGACGTTGGGCTCGGGGGACGAGGCGCGGACGGGCAAGTCGGGGACGGGGGTTGCAGTTTGCGCAGATCGGGACGGCCGGGAGCGTGTCGATGTTCAGACGGCGACTTGAGTGGGCAGACGACGAGGCTTGGGGAAACGAGTAAAATCCGTGATGGATCCGCTGGGGAGTGGGTCTGACGTGATGAGCACCGATGGAGGCGGGCTCATGGGGGAAGATCTTGGTAAGAAGAGGATACCAGGAGGTAGACCCGCAATGATCTTGGACGTTGGCGTGCAAACGCTTGAAGACATTACAATAATTCATGTATATCACTGATTCAATTGTATTTTTCTTGTGTATCGAGAGGCTCAAAAAGCATTTTCTTTTGCTCTCTAGCTGGCGAGGAAGTTTTATCCCAGTCGCCAGCTCTTATTTCACACAATTCTAACTAAACAAAGTTTAACAAACATCATTCATTGGCAGAAAAACAACTTCAAACGCGAAAATTTGTCCAAAAACGTCGGCTTTCAAATGGTTTGAGCGGGCTCTAAGCCCTTGAGCTCACAACGACTCTTTGAAGTAGGCAGAGCAGAACTGCTGGTCGCTGTCTCCGTTGTTTTTGAACTTCTGCAGCGTAAGCTAGGTGATGCGTCAGAAACATGTCGTTCAAACAAGCCTGAGCACTCCGACACTCACCGGGGCCTCTTTGGTGGAGCCATCATCCCAGCTGGTAATAGCCCAAGCAGCGTTAGAACCGTCATTCGGATAGTAGACGATGCTGTACGTTCACAAACGGTCAGCGAAGGATCGAATCTGACGACGAGAATAGTAAGTCAAGGAACACAAACCTGCCACAGTATTGGCCTTGGGCGTTCTGGGTGGTCCCAGTCAAAGTCCACAGCAACGAGTTGGGTGGGGGTCGGCGGCAGATCTGCGAAAGTACTCGGGGCTCATGTCCGTTTCGTAGGTGCAGTACGCCATGAAGGTCCCGGTTTCGCCGTTCTGGATCGTGAACCCGCTGCCGCTCTGGTAGAACGTGAACTAGGAAAGAAGGGAGGGGTAAGACTAGGGTTTCGTGGTGAGGGGAAAAGAAGAGCAAACCAGCTGGTCCTGCTCATTTTCCTCGGCCTTGCGCGTGTAGATGGGAGTCAAGGTCTCTGCCTCGCCCTGGTCGTTGGCCGCGATGGTGAAGACGTTGCCGTTGGAAGCAGCAATAGAGCCACTGTATCCCTTGATGTCCGCAGACGGTCCTCCCTGCGGCGAGGCGCGCACGACGACTGCGAAGCCGGCGACGACGAGCGAGGCAAAAGTGGCGAAGTGCATGATACTCAAAGGCTTGAAGTTGTAGAACTCGTGTCCTTGGTCTTCCCTTGCGGATGGGGTGTGCCTTTATACCATCGGCGGCGTGAACGATGGAGAGCTGAACGACGTAGCGCGACCGAGTTGTGTGGCGATTGGCGGAAACAACGATACTGAGCCGAGATTTTGCAATGCGTTTGACGCTTTTGTGCCAGCGGAGATGAAGTACTTTGACGCCCGTAAAGTCGAGGCTTGCGACTCGTTCGCCAGCTTGCGCGACGTGTTGCACAGCTGTCCCTGCGGCATAAGCAGGAGGAACTGAGAAGCGAGGCCTCGCACCTTGGGGTTACAATGTGTGTGGTAGAAGGCGACCACTCGCGGTCTTCCATGCTTGTCCTAGCCCGGCTCAGAGCTGTCCCGCTCCAAAGTTCACATAACCACATCGCGCCACCATCAGCTTGCGAGGCTTGAAACTCGGGCGCAGGCTGATCTTCGCAAGAGGAATCGCAGTGGGTGTTCGCGGGCGCGAGTAGAGAGCAACGTTCGACGGAATTGAGCCGTAACCCAGTTTCATCATCTCATCATCATCATGGGTGTTTGGGACAAGTTGATTGTGATCATGTGCATGACAATTTCGGCTCATCGTCGGCGGTAGTGAAGTACTTTGTCTGCCGAGAATACGGCAAGAGCGGCAGCCCTCGGCTGACGGCTATCAACCCGCCTTTTACGTCAGGCAGTAAATGCCGCCATCACCGGCACTGCATCCGGCGACCTCGGCATCAACCGGCAGTTGCCCGAGTATGACAGTGCAGATTACTGGTATCTCCGTTTATCCCGGTCCGTTTATGCGGCTCACCCATCACCCAGCTCATTCCACGAACCTCCGCTTACACATTCCGTCCCGATGTAACCGGGACCGCATACATAGAGGCCACCAGCTCTTCCGAGTCGCGAGAACTTGAAGATAACATGGATTCCCTCCGCGTTCAACTTCTTAAACCCGGACTCGTCGATTTTCCTGGAAAGAGCGACGCCTCGGCGCGGCTCACGGCCCATCTCGTTCATCGCGACTTCAAGGAACACCATTGCTTCCATACGGACGATTGGTTCCATGACCATCTTACACATCAGTGTGTCCGTTTCTGCCGCTTCCCAGCCCAGTGTTTGACGAGGTCTGTTTGTAGTATCCTTGCACTCTATGACCTCGGCGCATCAACGGAGACCATCCAAGCGACGTTCGACGTTCGGGCCAAGGAGCAGCGAGACTTGTTCCACGGAAAACAGGAACCTCGAGTCGAAGGACTGATCACGGAGAAAAACTGGCACAAAACGATGGGCGAGAAGCAGTGCGTGCACGCCCAGTTGCAAATCTAGCTGGTTACCAACCTTCTCCCTGCATGCAGTGCCGCCCTGTACCCCGAATATCTCTCCTTCTTCGCCTCCTGCATCGCCAGAGATGGTGTTTCGACGACGCTCGAAAAATTCCTCTTCTCCCCAGAAGCCAATGCTAATGGCACGGTCATGTTGACGCGCTTTTTCAGCGGCGCATTTCACCCGTTCATCCACACCGGCGTGCGTCCCCGAGTCTTGCTTTCGAGTGGTTAGCAATATTGAATGAGGTGGATAGCTGGGCATCGAATTCGGGCAAGACAGTATGGTCGCACAAGGCCTTGCGCTCACCGTCCTCACAACTCCGGATGGCGCCATCTTCATGGAGCCTTCAGGTCTCCCCGAAAGCCTTGCCTTTCAAGTCTTCCAGCATCCGACTCGTCAGGCCACATTCTTCTCGCGAGCCTCCGTGCCTTGTATGCACACCCCGACATCTCTATCCCTGTCCCGCAGGTCTGGACCTCCAGCGACAGCACGATGGGCCCCTTCCCCGCGCCCGTTCGCTGGGCGCATGCAGGCGAGGAACACGGCACGGCTATTAGAGAGGTTTATTCCGAATGGGCATGCGATAGCGACGTCGACATTGACTCGAAAATTGACGAGATCTTCATCCAAGCTGCACTCATGTTGGGCGCCAGTGCGCCTGCTCCGCGCATCGACTTCTTCGTCATGCACAACCTCACCTCCGCGATGGCCCTCCGTCCGCTCTGTTCCATCCTCGAGAAGCCGGAGAACAAGGCGCAGGTCCTGCAGATGTATGCGCGGAGCGCGGCATTGATGTTCGTCGTGCGGGGATTTCCGAGAGTGGATTGCAATGCGCTCATGGATTATCCTGTGGTGCCAGAACACCCGCTGGCCGCAGGGCACGCCGGCGGTGCCAACCCGTGGCTTGCGATCCTCGCGAACGCCGCGGCCCACCCTGAACCGCATGTCACCAAGTCTCTGCGTGCTTTATTTTACGCTGCCCGTCGTCTTGGCCATATACCCACTGGCGAGATGCCCGGCGCGCTGGATTCCGAGAGCACGGAAATATTTTCTGGAGGGTGCAAGCTGGATGGAACGGTATTTCTCCGTCTGGCGAATATGGTGTGCGAACAAGTTGGCTGGGTGGCATTTGGAGAGGAGGAACGCGGGTGGAGGTACGATGGGATGTGGCCAGACGGTGCGGAAGATTGAGACACCCCGAACTAATGTGTGACCTCGGCACCTTCGTGTTTGTAACTGTAGGCGGGTCTTGAGAGGAGGACTCGGATTCGCAGTGTGATGCTCGTGGGGAAACGTTCGACGCAGTTGGATTGTGGGCGTTTGGGACAAGCAAATTTCTGATCACGCGGATCTGGGGCCACGCATTCGTCGTCGATTCGTGCTACCCATTATCCCTTGACTGCGTCCGCCTTGGCCGTTCCGAGCCATGATCACGCTCGTGCTTCCTGGGCGCCTGCTGACGATCCGAATGAGACTGGGTCTGCATGCGGGCGAGAAAACGCGATGCTATGGTACTATTTTCAGTAAACGAGCAGAGCGAACAAGGCTTGAGCACGCACAAGCTACAGCTCCAAAGGAAGATCAAGCGAGACTGCCTCGAAGAGCGATGGACAGGGCCCATATCGCATCGTCAATCCAGTAACGCGTAACTAGTGAAGATATCTTCAGTTCTGCAAAACACGAAACGAAGCAAGGAATCGCACCTGCAACTTGACCCCTCTTCTTTCTCTCGAGGAAGATCTCGCCGCGCGCCCAATAATCCTTCGCCGCACATGTCGCAGACTGCTCCCAGTCCAGGTATGAGTCGCCGTCATCCGGGAATGTGCCCGCCATGAACCGGACGTCCCGAATGGTCCCAGCATTAACTTCCTCCAACTCAGAAGCAGATACTCTCCCGTTGTATGCGCTATACAGAGCCACCAGCATCTTGAGCTTCGGCATGGCTTCCAGCACGTTCTGCACGGCAGGCCAGGACAGCGATGCCATGGGTTGTGGAGACGAAAGGTGCGTTAGGTTTGGAGCTGCTGCGAGGAGCGCTGATATAATGGCGGGGCGTTTATCGTCGTGCCCTGTTTGAGGCTCGTTGAGGATAGACTCGTTGAGCTCGATATGCGTCAGGGAGAGGAAGACGGCGGTAGACATGGCTGGCGGCTCGACGCCCAGCAAGCTTTTGATCACGCCCATGAACCGCCGCGGTTGCAGCTGTACGGGAACGACGGGGTACGTGTGCGTGGTGGGGTGTTCGTGCGAGACTGCTATGTCGATGATGCTTGTGGAGAGGGCCAACAAGGCGTCGACCTCGTCGGACAACCAGCCGCTGTACTGCACATCGTCGAGATTGAGGTATTTCAGGCCAATTCGCAGGAGATCGGGCTCGGATTTCATGGCGCGGTGTAGCGCTTCGGAGTGAGCCTCGTCGGAGAAGCGCACGACACGAAACAAGAGCGGTTTGAGCCTACGAGCATGATCCCGCATTCAACGACTGAGACTGGTGAATGCTGACCAGAGATTCACGCGTTTTGCGACGCGTAGCAGCGCCGGAATGTGTCTGGGATAGAATATTGCAGTCGTTTCGAAGATTTCGCGCTCTAATTCGAGAGGAAGGAGTGGGTTCATGATCGTCGAAGTCAAGATGCGGCTCCGTTGACGCGTCCTTGTTTAGCACCATTCCCCGTGCCGTGTATCTATCCTATCCTATCCCCCAGCCTCGGGGTCTACGCATTGAATTGCTCGGCTGGATTGCCAAAGCGGGACGACGGATATCGAGTTGCGGTGCATCCGTTGCTTGCCTCACGCCTTCATGTCGCGCCATTCATAACCCAGCGGCTCTTCCTCGCAACAACAACCATGTTCTCTCGTCCATCCACACGAACAACGGGCCGTTTCCGGACTCGCTTCTCGCGGCGCACCGGTCGGCTTGGTTGGGTCGCTGGGCTCCTGCTGGTGATGTTTTTCGTCTCGAGCGTGTTTTCTGGCGGTGGGGACTACGGTGCGTATCTTCTTTGCACTGGAGATGTACGGGAAACTGAGTGTGGTGCGACGGTAGACGACCTAGACTCGGAGCCCCCGCCAGCAAAACCAGACACGCAGCACGACCTGCCATTTCCCCAGTCGCCCAACCGCCCACACTACCCCAGCTCCGGCTCCGGCTCAGACGACGACGCCATCGACGCCCTCTTCGCGCGCCAGTCGACGACGTTGGAGCAAGCAGCCGGGCGCTATCGCCTCAAAAACGACCGCGAGCCGCCGCAGGGCTACAAAGCGTGGTTCCGCTTCGCGCAAGAGAAGAAGTGCCTCATCGACGACTACGACCAGGTGTATCGCGACTTTGCGCCGTTCTACCAGCTGGCGGGGCGAAAGCATCGGGATAAGCATGGGGACAAGTACTTTGGGGCGATGGTCGAGAAGGCGGCGGGCACGGTGCGTTTCTGTGGCTTTTTCTGAGGATGCTTACTTATGTGCTTCCAGATAGACGAGCTGGATATGGGATTGCGGACATTCACGGTGCGGGACCACGAGGTCGGGACGGTCGACGAGTGGAAGAGCAACTACGACGACGAGTGGAATGGGATGCTACGAAACGTGCGTTCTTTTCGCTGCAAAGACACGACTGCTGACTCGCGGCATAGTTCAGCAAGGCGCTACCAAACATGAAACTCATCGTCAACCACCGCGACGAGCCCCGCGTCGCCTTCGACGTGCGCCAGCTTGGGGCAGAGGACCTGGCACTGCAGCCCAACGACATGATGTTCTTCCGAAACAAACCCGCCCCGACGTCCGACTTTTACTTTCACGACGGCCACTGCCGTATTTCAAACGACCCGAATGGGTTCTTGACCTACGCTAATACAGCCAGCTCATGTGCGTTTACTTGCTGCTCCATTTACACGTTCGTCTGACTCGTCGGCAGTCCTGTCCTACAGCGCCAGCTCGGATATCACCACGGATCTATTCCCTGTGCTGAGCCAGTCCAAGATATACCCATGCTTCGCGGACATCGTGTTCCCCAGCCCATTCCACTACCCGAGCTCGCACTGGCATCCCGAATACCACTGGCCGGACAACGTAGAATGGGCAAACAAGAAGTCCATCTTGTGTATGTGCTTCATTCCCTCTCTTCGTACCTTCATGCTGACTTTGTCCGCAGACTGGCGCGGTCAATCGACCGGCGGGTGGATCTACGGCGACAACTACCGCTCGTTCCCGCGGTTCCGCCTGCTTGATCTCGCGCGGGACCCGAACCACGCCCCGCTCATGGACGTCGCCATCACCGCGTTCTACGAGCACTTTTGCCAGCTCGAAGGCTGCGACGCGGACAAGATCAAGGCCGAATACGGCATCACTGGGGAGAACGCGCCGCGCGAGGACGTGTACGGGTACAAATACGTGCTCGACCTCGACGGGAACGCCTTCTCCGGCCGGTTCCTCGGCCTGCTGAAGAGCGGGTCGCTGGTGTTCAAGTCGACGCTGTTCACGGAGTACTTTGACGAGTGGTTGAGGCCGTTTGAGCATTATGTGCCTGTGCTGCCTGATCTGTCGGATTTGGTGCAGAGGATTGAGTGGGCGAGGGAGAATGACGGGGAGGCGAGGAGGATACAGAAGGCGGGGAAGGCGTTTGTGGAGAGGGTGCTCACGGATGCGCAGAATGATTGTTATTTTTACTTGGTTTTGTTGGAGTGGGCTAGGTTAGAGGCTGGTGGGAGGTAGTGTGTTATGTACCTGGCCGTCGAAAAGTATTGTAGTCTGCTTCTGGAAATCTTCATAGGTCGCGAAAAGCCTGCATTAAAGCGCAAAAGCAGTGATCCAAAGTCTCAATTGACTCATCGACGTCCGAAAGTGTTCCTTGCGAGCAATCTCTGTTGCACAGTGTTAGGATAGGATAGGATTACACGGCACGGTCCCATTTAGGAATACATACACAAACCGGACCAGGAACCAGCATCTTATCCGAGTCCGAAGTGCTTACAAATGCTTTGTCATTCGCCGATTCTCGGACTATCGCGGTCACAGACGAAAAGCTTGCTCTCCTTTGTCAGACCGGGGTGACGCCCTGGCGGGATATCCTGCGCTGAATAACTCGTCGCGTCGTTCAAAAGGCCCAGCCAGCGCCATGGCCGTCCACCACAATCACCACACTCGCAACTGCAAGGACCATGTCCCCATCCACTGCCCCGCTCTTCCAACCCACGACGCTCGGCGCCGGCCTCCAGCTCAAGCACCGCGTCGTCCTCGCGCCACTCACCCGGATGCGCGCCGACGCGAACTTTGTGCCCATCCTCCCGCTGGTCAAGGAATACTACACCCAACGAGCGTCTACGCCGGGCACGCTGTTAATCACGGAGTCGAGCTTCATCGCAGCGAAAGCAGGTGGCTACGGCAATATGCCGGGGATCTATAGCAGGGAGCAGGTCGCTGCGTGGAAGGAGGTGAGTCTGTTTCTTCTCTAAGCGTGAATACAGGACTAACATCGTCAAAATGCAGGTCGTGGCCTCTGTACATGCACAGGGCTCGTTCATCTTCGCCCAAGTCGCTGCGCTTGGTCGGAACGCCATGCCGGAGGCGCTCAAGGCCGTAGACGCCAGCTTCGAGCTCGTTGGCGCGTCTGACATCCCCGTCGACCCCATGTCGGCGGTGAAACCGCGCCCTTTGACGGTCGAGGAGATTAAGGAATACGTCGAGTTGTACGCGCAGGCGGCGAAGAACGCCATTGAGGCTGGGTTCGACGGGGTTGAAATTCACAGTGCGTGTCCGCGTCCTTCCAGTTCGTTGTTCTTGATGACCAGTTGCTCCCTCTAGACGGCAACGGCTGCCTGCTCGACCAATTCATCCAAGACGTCTCCAACAACCGCACCGATACGTACGGCGGCAGCATCGAGAACCGCGCGCGGCTCACGCTCGAGGTCGTCAAAGCCGTTGTGGACGCTATCGGCGAGGAACGCGTCGCGATACGGTTCTCGCCCTGGAGTCCGTTTGCTGGTGCGTTTCCGTCTCCTTCCCCATGCCTCTGCTTACTCTCGTGTGTCGATCCCAGGAATGGGCATGAAAGACCCACTCCCCACATTCACCTACACCCTCTCGCAACTCGCGCTCCGGCACCCGCGTCTGGCGTACGTGCACCTCATCGAGCCGCGCGTCGCCGCGAACGAGTACCTCGAGGTGACCCCGGAGAACGCGGCACAGTCGAACGATGCGCTGCAAGACGCTTGGGTCGGTTCTTCCGGGAGGAAGATCATCCGCGCGGGCGGGCTCAGCCTCGCGAGCGCACTCGAACTCGCAGAGGAGAGCCCGGAGAATGTGTTGGTGGCGTTTGGGAGGACGTTCATCGCTAATGTGAGTTTTTGCTTCCTCTCTTTCTCTGTTTTCGGTTTTGCTACTATACTGATATGCTTGCGCTACAGCCCGACCTCCCGCTGCGCCTCAAACACAACGTCGCGCTGAACCCGTACAACCGCGCAACGTTCTACATCCCTGGGGACGTGACGGGCTTGGGGTATACAGACCAGCCGTTTTCGACGGAGTTGGTTGGCGTCGCTGCTGCTTAAACGGGCTTTTCTTTTGCTTCTTGTTTTCTCCGCTTTGGATAGAGTGTATTGTAGACTGTTTATGGTTGAGCCCAAACATAGTCTCGTCTTGCCAACGCTAAGTCTTGCTCTCGCAAAGTCTTGCTCGGGTTGGACCACTCTCTTATATAGGTTTTCGGGGCGCGTTCGTAACTCATGCCGTTCCTCTTCACACTCTTCACAGCGCCCGCGCAGCGGAGAAAAAATTGAGCATTTTGTGCCTAGAGAAGGTGTTTCAGAGGCGTTCTCAGGCCGTTTACGCACACAGCGGCGAACTCGTCCTTACGTGGATGCCAGACTCAAAACGACCAAGTCCCGCCTGCTTGGTGTTTCGAATCTCACGCCAAATTGCGGCAGAGGTCAAAATAAATTCCCAAGGCTATGAGCGCTACAGTGGAACTAGTACCGCTAATGCTACCTAATTCTACGGCGTCCAGCAGCGCGTTGGGCTCCGGCAGTCAAAACTTGCGAAAAAAATGAGCACTTCGGGCGCAAAAAGAGAGGAAAAATGCGCTCACTTTACTATCAGATGGCGGTGATGGCGCGTCATGCCGAGCCGGCGCGCCTCCGAAGCTGGTGTCTTGGAACCGCGTTCAGCGCCTTGACGGCTTGGCGCGGTGTAGATCTGAAAATTTGAAATCAGCTTAACCTCTGAACAAAAGCTTGGCAAACCAGCCGGAAAGGTTACGGCGCGCGATGGCCGTCGGGCCGCGAGTAGCTTCAGCGCAAAAGCTCGAAATAGACTTACTGGAAGATGAGTTCGGCATGTCGGCACGGCGGATCGCAGTATTGACTCCCAGGAACGGTGCCGCTCGCCGCGGGGCAAAAACCTCGCGCAAAAAGTCAGCTTTATGTGCGGCAAAATCGGCAGGGAAGTGGCTTAGGTAATCTCATCACGTGTTGCGAGAAATCCACCTCTGCGCGAGGTAAGTAGGCGGCGGCGGCGGCGGCGCGTCATTGCCGCACGTTGCGCCAGAGCCACGGTTGTCCAGCTGGCACTAGTCCCGGGGCCAAATCCTGCCACAAAAGTCAGTCTTTCTTCCTCGAGTTGATACGCGGCGGGGTGCTTATAATTACGGAGCAGCCACGGGTCCACGACGGTGCGCCGTCGCTGACATTGCGCCGGCGGCAGGCTGCCATTGACCAGGGGTCCGAGGTCTCCCGCTCGTCGCAGCCCCAACCTCTGGTGCAAAAAATCAGTATTTTGCGTCGAGTTGATGCGCGGGGGTGCTTACGGAAAGAAGTCTGTGCAAAGGTCGGACACCCATTTCACGGTGGCAGCGGCGGAGCGCCGTTGCCCACGTAGCTTTGAGTCCGAGGAACGACGCCGCTCGCCGCGGGGCAAAAACCTGGGACAAAAAGTCAGCTTTTTGAGCGGCAATCTCGGTGAGGAAAGTGCTTACGTAATCACATTCACGTGCATAGAAACGACCTCGCAAACTTGCGCGGGAGCCCAGAAATGTGGTGAAGAGGACCTACTAGAGAGAACAGACAAGATATCAGCGACATTGTGCGCGAAACAAAAAACGACTGCCCTAACCTTAACCGCGAGGGTGAAGTCGCGGCGTCGCGGCGCGACCGGAGGCAGCACAAGTCGCCGCTCGCCGCGACTCGGAGGTCAAACCAACCTGCGCGCCACAGGCAAGCTCAAAACGGCAGGAGTGCTGCCAAAAACTCAAGTTAGCATCCGGAAGACAGAAGACGGAGCACAACAACTTACCCAACGCCAAATGCCCCTCCTACCAGAATCGCCGCTGCGGTGGGAGCATGATGGGTGGTGGGTAAGGGTTGCGTGGGACGGACGGCGGTGATGCAAGCGAGAGTACGTGCCGTCGAGTTGGGTTCTGGTATCGGTGAGGCGCAGACGATGAACATTCGAGTTCTGAAAAGCAGTCGGCAATCCAGCACTGGAAGAGGATGGGGCCCACAAACCTCACCGAGTGCGAGCGAGGCGACGAGCAACAGCAGCTGGAGTCGTGATGTAATAAGAGCCCGCGCGTTCCTTGCAAAAATGATGAGACCGCAAAGAAAAATTGGGGTTCGGAGAGCATACAAGAGGTCGTTCAGCTCCTCAGAGGCCTTGTGGCCTGCGTAGGCACCAGCCGGTGCAGAGAGCGTACGAGTGGGTGGCCGCGGCCTGCGTCAAAATTCAGCTGTGCCAGACCCGAGGAAAGGAAGAACGGCTTACCGTTGCCGTGGATGGTTCCGAGGCCCGGACAAGCCGAGACGCGCTGAGAGCACCGTGAGCGAGAGATGCAAGGACATCTTCTCTGTGTGTCGTCAAAGAAAAACTCTGCGTGCAAGTCAGACGTGTAACAATGACGATTCCAAGCCCCGAGACTCACAGCGTTGACAGCCCGGAGCGGGCGACGGGGGCTTGCGGAGACGTCGCCACGAAGACTGGGCTGGAATGGGGACGAAGGTGCGGGCGGGACCATGAAAATGCGAGATGCCGGTGTGGTGGTGTGAAGAGAAAAGGCGATGCCAGTGACGGCATCACTGCTGGCACGGCGAACTCGAGAGGCGGGCGCGGCCCCGTTCCGCCGATGCGCGGAGTTGGTCGCAGCCGTCGCAGGCGGCGGTTGCTATGGCGGGTGGACGGCGGAGCTCGGAGGCCTGGATTCCAGGGTCAACGGCGAACTCATGAGTTCTCCGCGAAACACTTACGCAAGGAAATTGTCGGCATGACATGTGGGCCTGGCTCAACCGTTATGCCAAGGTTTATTGGTCTATCGGTAAGCTTGCTGTTTTCTAGAGCTTGTGCTGCGGCCACCCGTTTTTCTCTAGGGTTCAAGGCCGACTTTTTGCACCTTTTTTTACCATTAATTATTCGTGAAAAGCATGAAATCTAAGCGCAGAACATGCACCGTAATAGCACTGGCACATTTTTGGCACAGCGCCGAGCGTACATGTGGTGCGAGCACGGGCAGGAAGTCGTGGGCGTCTTACTATAAAAGGAAATTTCAGCCGCCCACGGATACCACCTTCATCCGCCGCTATCGGGCCTGAACATTAATTGGCAATATAAATAGACCTTATATTCACTATTCCCTGCACTTTATTGCATGCCGTAGACCCTCGATCCCCTCTAGATAGGCTGCAGTATTCCGCAAAGATCAGACCTCTGAGCCGCATCGGCTTGGCCGATAAGACTAAAAATTACGTCCCGCCATGTGATAGAGAGTCCCCCGACCTCCGCCGCTTGAATTGAGCCAAATCGCGCCATTCTGCTTTCAAAACTCGCCAATCCGCGTTTCCGCAACCCTGATTCCGCCTCTGTCCGTCTTCCAAACACCGCCCGTCGCATCTTGGACATGCTCCACTGACGTGGGAGCGATGTTTCAAGGAGGTTGCTACGGTGAGTTTGCTCGTTGGCCCGTTTCTCCCTCACTCACTCTGGAACCTCCCAGCGGACTTGGGTTCGTTGGGACGGCGCTGAATAGGGCTTTGAATCCATACCAGATACGTGCAGCATTGTGCGATTGGCCTCAAATGCGCCCAAAGCAAACGCTCTCGTTATTTCCTACCCACCCCAGGCACAATCTGTAAGCGCGGGGGCTGTGTTGATCTCGGACCACCACCTCGGAGGCGGAACGAACCACAAAACTCCCCGTCGCAGAGCGCGATGCGGGATGCAGAGCGCACCCGGCCGGGAACAAAACGGCGCGACCAGGAAACAGTCGACACGGGGCAGAGCGCCCCAGACGTTGTAGAGCACTCGTCATAAACCTGAAAAGGCCGGGCAAGAACGCCCTTATTTCTTAATGAATTACACACAATGCGGAGAACCACCTGCGACCTGAGCGAATTAACAGGCCACGCCGCCAACGCAAGGCCAGCGAACAAGCAGCGGCCAACGAGGCTGATAAATATCTCAAAAAAAAAAAAAAACACGCTCCCTCGCTAGCCCTCTCCCGCCACCAACAAGCTGGACACCCCTGCCGGAAACTTAGGCCAGCAACCCGGCCTGCACAAACCCGCAAGACCGGACCAGTCCAGCCTCAGACCGGTCCGAGAACGCGAAACCAAGTCCCGCCCAGCACCGTACCACCTAAAAGACGGGCCGTCGCGCGGAGGTTCACGATCCCGCTCGCAATCCCCAGCTCCATACAACCCACCCACACCACCCGTCGCCGACTCAGACGACGACGAAGACGTCACAATCCGTATGGAGCTCACAAACACCCCCGACCAACTCTTCGCCGAACAACGCGCCGCCGAAGCCCAACGCATGGCCGAAGAACAGGCAGCGCTGCAGGCCGCACTCCACGCGCAAGCCGAGGAGTGGCGCCTCGCTGAACAGCAACGCCTCGAGGAGAAACGTCGCGCCGAGCAACGCGAAACCGAGCGTCTTGCTGAACAGCACCGTTTGGCCGAGGAACAACGCGCCGCCGAGCTGAAACGCCTCGCCGAGGAACGGCGTCTAGCGGAAATGGCCGCTGAACTGGTCCAGAGGCAGCGGAAGCCAGCGGACGAGTACATCCCACCATCCGCCGCCGAGTTCGCGGCGATGAAACCGCGCAACCGCCACCTCAACCCGCACCTTGGCATCCACCCCACTCTCCCAGACCCCCCAAAGGTCGGAGACGCTGTTCCCTTCCAGCGCAGCAACGGCAACTTCCGCAACATCGTTGTCCCGATGACGCGCGCATTAGAGGGAATCGACAAAGCACAACTCGAGGAAGCGGAGAAGAACAAGACCGAGACGCTCATCCTGACGTTCGCGTTGGGCGGACAACAATTCTTCTCGTCAACAATCCCCATCGTGAAAGAGGTCAAGCAAGCGTTCGCTCCCCCGCGCCTGGCCCGGGCCTCGACATCTACAAGGCGCACGCGGCCAACACGCAGCTCGCGATGAGCAGGGAGAAGTACGCGCCACCGCGCACAGTCTTCGCCAAGGTCCCCGACGCGACTCAACGCGAGGCAGTCGCCAAGCAAAAGTACTTTGCGGTCAGCGACACCGTCGGGTTTATAGCCCAACCTCTCGACCGCCCCACTAAAACATGGACACTCTCCATCCACCGGCCCGTCGAATGGACCGACGACGACCACGAGAAGCAGCTCGAGGGGATCCGAGGTGCGGTGTACGAGGCCATACTTGCAAACACCGAGGCCAGGAAGGTCATCGACGCCATTACGCAGGGCACGACGCTCTCGCTGGACCAGCGCATCGTCCGCTTCCTCGCCACGCTTGACGCGGAATGGTGGGACGACCCAACCGGCCCGAACATTGCCACCTACCTCCAACCTGAGTTTGACTCGGCCGAGGGATACGAGAAGCTCGCGCGCATCATACGCAAGCTGGAGCTGCGCAACACGCGCCATCGTTGGGCACCCGTGCTCGAGGACGGCAACGCCGCGGAGTGCCCGACGTGCTGGGGCGACAACCACCAGGCATACCTTTGCCCACTCACCCACGCCGGCAGCCCATATGTGTGGTGGGGCCCAAAGAAGAAACTCAACGAATACACGGAGGGCCCACTTGCGATGTTCTATAGCAAGAACGGTGCATCGACCCAAGGAACGACACGCAGCGGTGGAAATAGTCGCGGAGGATATCGCGGCGGCGGAAACCGTGGAGGATATCGCGGCGGCGGACATCGAGGCGGTGGTCATCGAGGTGGCTTCCGAGGGCGTGGGCGCGGCCCTGCTCCCTCGGTCGGCACCGGCATGTAGAACGAACTTTACAATTTCATTAGACCTCCCCCACTCTCGCACCATAATAGAACTTGTTATCTACTACAAATGCCTAGGTACGGGCCTAGAAGAAGCCGTGCTTGGAGGGCACGCAACCCAAGTTCGCTGGATTTACTGACCGCGCTTGGCACGGGGCAGGTAAGCGAACGAGGGACAAGCGCAGAGATATCGGGACACGACCCGTCGCGTCTGGATAACTCTGCGCCGCAACGGCAGGGCCTATTTAGGCCGGGGGCTGCCGGCCAGCAACCCTGGCATGTTTTGCAAGGAAAATTGATACACCCGTCCTGTACCAATTCTCCTGCGATCCACCCCCAACGGTGAGGCAACGCGTCGACACCTTTGCGGGGTCGCGACGCGCCTCTTCTCGACGCAACCAACAACTCAAACTCAATTCACCCTCCGGGACCCCCAACTGGCGACATACCTCGACAACAGGCAACAACTGCGAATGCCGGAGGAAGATGTGTTCCCGCCCCGAACCCGTATTCCGATGAAGGCAGACGTATCGGCGGGGAAAGAATGGTGAATGGTCAGAGCCCGGAGTTCGATCCGGCTGGCCAAAGCTCAAATACGGGCGGCGGACATGCCCGATCGAACGATGAACGGCCGCCAAACACAACTCCGGACGCAGAGCGCGATCCGGGGGGCGCCAGAAATGGTGCTGGCTTGCAGAGCGCAAGCGGGAGCGAGAACCGCGTCCCAAACCCCACGAACCGAGAGGGTAATGGTCCAGAGCGGAACCACGGCGGTCAGAGAGACCCGCCTGGCCAGAACGAGGCCAATGAGCAGAACGCTCATCCACCGCAAGAGGGCGGTGGTGCGGACCCAAATGAGCAGAACGCTCAAGGGCCGAGGAACAACAACGCGCCGAGACGCGAATATCCGGGGCCGCAAGAGCCAAGGCCACCAAACTCGGGTCCGAACGCAGGCAAAAAACACATGAAGGCTTCGATCAAGCTGACGGCGCTGAACATTCGCGGTCACGGAAACACGAACGTCCAACACGACGACAATAAATGGTTTAACCTCTGGCAGATAATGCGTGAACGGAAAGCAGGAATCATGGTAGTGACGGAAGCACACATGAACGATGAACGACGCGCCGGGATTGAAAGACTCTTCGGACGTTGCCTGCGCATAGAATTCACGCAAGACCCAGATACAGCGAACGCGCGCGGAGTGGCTTTCGTGATGAACAAAAACCTAGTAACAACAGAGAACATCCGAACGAGAGATGTTATCCCCGGGCGGGCAATCATCCTTGAGACGAAGAACGCTGACAACACACCACTCTCAATCCTTGGCGTATACGCCCCAAACGACCCTACAGAGAACGCAGAATTCTGGGAGAGAATTGAAGACTGGTACAGAGGACACCCAAATGTCCGCAAGCCGGACGCGATGGGAGGAGATACCAATGTGGTCGAGGACGCACTCGACCGCCTTCCAACACACGAAGACGAGGAAGCGCCAGTTCTAGCACTTGACAAGCTAAAGAATTATCTAGGCCTAATAGACGGCTGGAGAGAAACATTTCCCACAACTTGTGCTTTTACATTTAAACAGTCCGAAGAGCAGGGAGGAGCGCAGTCCCGAATTGACCGCTGGTACGTCAAGCGAATCATCTTCGAACACACATACGAATACGAGATAGAGGCAGTGGGCATCAAGACTGACCACCGAATGATCAGCTTGAGACTAACAACAGAAAACGCGCCAACAATCGGACCCGGACGATGGACATGGCCAGAATACATCTGGGACGATAAGATCCTGCTCACCTACATCCTCGAACGAGGTCAGAAACTCGAACGCGACCTCACGGAGGTAGCAAGTTGGCCAATCCGCAACGAAGAACACAACCCACAAACACTGTGGCGCGACTTCAAGGCTGACATTGGCACGAAAGCGAGAGCCAGGGCCAAAATTCTGGCACCGAGGCTAGAGAAAGAACGCGATGAAATTGAGAAAAAGATGAACAAAGTACTCGAAGACCCAACAATCCCTCAAGATGACCGGGAAGAGATGAGCGCAGCGTTGGCGGAGGACCTCGCGCGCGTGGAACGCAAACGTCACGGAGCAGCGAGGACAACGCTCCAGGCGAGAGCAAAAATTGAGTCCAATACTATGAGCCGCTGGTGGACCCAGCAAAACAAAACTAGAAAACCCCGCGAACTGATCCACCGGCTTCAGAAGAACCCTGTCGATGAGATCAACGCACGATACGAGAAGGACTCCAAGCGGATGGCCAACCTCATGAGAAATCATCACGCCCGCCTTCAAAATGACCGGACACCTACACCGCCCGAAGTGCGCAACGAGAAAATCGAAGACGCCCTGAGCAAGATCCAGACAACGCTCACTGAAGACCAGAAAGATAGAATGCGCACCAAACTGTCGCGAGAGGACGTCCAGAAAGCGCTGAACCTTGCCAAGAACCATAGCGCACCGGGCCTCGATGGGATTATGTATGAAATCTGGAAACGGATGAGCGCGCGATACGAGACACTGTTAAAAGAGAACAGACCCGCGTTCGACATTGTCGGCACAATGCAACAGGTGTTCAACGACATCGAGGAACACGGCATGGTGGCCAACACCAAATTCTCCGAGAGCTGGATGTGCCCGCTCTACAAGAAGAATGACCGCTCAGACCCAGCAAATTACCAACCGATTTCGCTGCTGAACTCCGACTACAAGATCATGTCCAAGGCGCTAGCGCTGAAGTTGGCGGACGTTGCGCCGACGTTGATACACCCGAATCAAGCTGGGTTCATTAAGGGAAGGAAGATTAAGGACCAGATATGGCTCACCAAGAGGATAATAGAGCTCGGCGAAGCAATTGAGCGAAATGGCGTCATTGTAGCCCTCGACCAGGAAAAAGCATACGACAAAATCGAACATGATTACCTCTGGAGGGTCCTAGAGAAGTTTGAATTCCCTGCTGAGTTCATTAGCACAATAAAGGCACTATACAGCCAAGCGGAGACCTACGTGATGATAAACGGTATGAGGAGCGACCGATCGTTCCATGTCGGACGCGGAGTAATCCAAGGCGATCCCATGTCGTGCATCCTCTTCGACCTAGCGATAGAACCGCTAGCGGAAATGCTGCGACAGTCAGACCTGAAAGGAATGAATATCCGGGGGAAAGCCGAAAAACTGATAACCACCCTCTTCGCAGATGACACGGTCGTCTACCTTGACCACTCGGACGATTTTGGGAAGTTGTGGTCCATCTTGAATGACTGGTGCGTCGCAGCTGGAGCAAGATTTAATGTCAGCAAGACAGAACTCATTCCAGTAGGAACAATCGAGTACCGGGACCGGGTGAGAGCCACCCGCTTCATCAACGGCCTCGACGGCACTAAGATACCTGGGCACGTAAGAATCGCCCTCGAGAAAGAGGCAGTGCGCTGCCTAGGCGCGTGGATAGGAAACCACGTCGAACAAGTCGAGACGTGGTCGCGAATTCTTGAGAAGATCGACAACGCGCTCGAAAGATGGGAGCTTGGAAACCCCACGATGGATGGCCGGAGACTTATAATCCTGATGGTCGTCGGAGGAATGACGCAGTATCTTGCGACGGTGCAGGGAATGCCAAAAAGCGTAGAGAAACGGCTGGAGAGACGAGTAAGAAACTTCCTGTGGGCAGGTAAGACAAACGTGGGCGTAAACAAAGAGACGATATACGCACCAGTAGATGAGGGAGGAAAAAACCTACTCGACATCGTGGCTAGGAATGAAGCCATAGCAGTCACATGGCTCAGCTCTTACCTAAGCTTTGGAAGCGAGAGACCACTCTGGTGCTTCATTGCAGACGAGATCCTAGCGAAGAAAATCGACAGCAGAGACGAATGCGTCCCAGAGAACCTAAGAACAAATTGCTTCCTTCAAAATTGGTCTCCACTAACCTCAGAAAGAATGATTGGGCACGACCTCGCAGGCATGCTCAAAGCGGCAAGAACATACAACGTAGGAATGGAGATCATGGGCATCCCACGAGAAACCCAGAACCAGATGTCAATATGGTACCATAAGAAAGCGCATGGGGTCAGCCGAAGAGACTTTTATTCACGTCCGGCCGGAGTAATGAACTGCCTGAGAGAGAAACACTCGATCCGCACAGTTGAAGACACCGTGGAATTAGCAAGGCAAATCGAGACCGACGGCCACGAAAACACCGATGTATGCGCATGTGATGCCTGCGAAACCGCACGAGACGAGCAGGGCTGCGAACATCCAAACAGATGCTTCGTGAAGGCGGAACGCATGCTGAATGTATTGGAAGACAAGTGGGACCCAAGGGTCCCACAGCCAGAAGACAACGAAGAAAACGTTCGTCCACCTAATGCAAACACCAATGTGGAAGAGGGGGTTGTCTTCGACGCGCGTGTAAGCGTAACCAACCTCGCCAACGCCTTCCGCATACTGTAGTATTTCGATTAGAAGTTCGGACCCCTGCAAAATCCGTTACGCAATTCCAGTTTGACAGAGGTTCATCACGGATCAAATTTCCTTTTATAGGATGCCGGTGTCAGCCGGCCGCAAATCTTTGATCCAATCATGCTTATTCAGCCAAATTTCCGGCTCGTTACGCGTTACGAATTGTGTATAAGTTCAGTTCGGAGGTCTGTGTTACGCGTTACGTGAACTTCTAATCGAAATACTACAGTATTCACCGACAACAGCGGCGCTCACGACCCGACCCCAGAATCAATCGGCTTCGAATCCCTCCCCGGAGACATCGAAGAGACAATCTACACAGATGGATCAGCGATAAATAACACGCTGGAAGACGCCCAAGCGGGCTCGGGAATCTACTACGGACCTCAAGACCCAAGGAACGAAGCAATCAAGGTGCCGGAAAACCTCAAGCCCTCGAACCAGGTCGGAGAAATGCTGGCGGTGAAAGAAGCCGTCGAGCGCTTCCCTAAAGACAAGCCGTTGAGAATAATCAGCGACTCGAAATACACAATCGACGGACTCACAAAACACGCCAGAAAATGGGAAGATGAGGGATTTATGACCGTCAGCAACGGCGCACTTGCCCGCGTGACCCTCTCCAAAATACGCGAAAGGAGAGCACGCACGACCTTCCAATGGATCAAAGGCCATTCCGGAGATGTTGGAAACGACGGGGCTGACGCACTAGCAGGAGAAGGAAGTAGGAAAGAGGCCGAGGACGAAATCGATATGCGGGTGGTCGCCCCCTTCTCCCCGTCCGGCGCGAAGCTCGCAAAAATGACACAATCGATCGCCTACAAGATCATCCGCACAAGAAAGAAAACAGCAGAAACTTACCAGAACCGACTAGAACGATTCGCCACAGAACTGAATATAAGCTGGGCGCAGGCGGCGGCGGTACGAGAAGGCGGCGGCCTTGTCCCAAGAGCAAGGATCTGGCGCTCTCTCAGACACAAAGATGTGGCCAAAAACATTCAGTATTTCCTGTGGATGCTCATTCACGATGGGTACAAGGTCGGAAGAAACCTACGACACATACCCTACCTCGAAGAAAAGGAATTCTGTAGTGAGTGCCCGGCGCAACCCACAGAATCCATGAATCACATTCTGACCGAATGCTGCGCAAACGGGCAGGAACTGGTGTGGAAGCTCGCTGGTGAGCTGTGGAAGCTGAAGACAGGCGAGGAGCTGAAGATCTCGAAAGGCGACATCATGGCGTGTGCAGCGACAGAATTCGGCCGTGACACCGGCAAGAGGCGGCTCTTCGTGCTCATGGTCTCGGAGTCGGCGCATCTAATTTGGAAGCTCCGATGCGAGCGAGTGATCCAAGAGAAGCCGCAAGCCCCCGAACAAGAGATACGCAACCGATGGCTAAAGGCAATCAACGGCAGATTAGCACTCGACTGCACGCTGTGCGACTCGAGGAAATTCGGCAAGAAAGCCCTCAACGAGAAACTCGTCAAAAAAACATGGAAAGGTGTGTTGAAGGATGAACTTCATCTCCCGGAAAACTGGACACGGGAGAGCGGGGTTTTAGTGGGTGTTGGGTAGAGGCGATGAGGGTGCTTGCACCGGAGGCTCTAACCTGAAGCCCCACACTTGACATGGATAGATTGTCGTGCGTTTGCGCATTGCCTCGCGTGGATCTGGTTGAATGGTCTCGTCCTAGTCCGAGACCCCATCGTATGGGTATTCGACGACCGACTGATGTTGGCCATGAAGCGGCGCAAGCTGTGGACTGGAGGCAATGCTTTTGTCGGCTACTATCTTCCCACAAAAAAAAAAAAAAAAAAACAATCTGTAAGCGCGGCATTCGCTTCCCGGCGCCCAACTACCTTCGGATATGCCGTATACTACCTGGTAGGTATAAAAGGCACCCAGCCCATTCCACGTTCTGCATCCCTTCCCCCTCTCGCACTCTCACTTCCACTCTCAGGGTGCTTCCTGCAGTCACCCGCACCACGCCTTCTACATCATGCCCGCCCGCCGTCTCGGTCGACGCCCATGCGCGCACTTTCGTGCTCCCGGGCCGTGTGTATAGCTACAAACAAGGTCAGTTCAAGTTTCGCCCCAAACTCGAGTCCAACTCGACACTGACCTTGATTCCCAACAGACTCATTTCTCGCTCCGACACCGTCTCTACACGGCGCCTCCGCCCGCCGACTTGGTCATCGCCTATTCACCCGCGTTCGCTGCGAAACAGGTCAGTTCGTGCACATTCGACGTCGTCACGACACCCGTTGCTGACCTTGTTCTTCAGACTTCAGCAGAAATCCTCCGCGCGTCGACCTCGGCGTCGGGCTTGGCGCCGTGTCCAAACACGGAGAGCGGGACGACGGGGATACCAATGCGTGTGGTACCGCCAACACCGTCACGGTGCCAGGTCGCGAGCCTGCAAATGCGCGCGCGCTTTCGTGCTCCGAGTGTGTAGCTACAGAGAGGGTCAGTTTTGGCCTCAAAGTCCAGTTAACTCGACACTGACCTTGATTCCTAGCGGCTTCGTTTCCTGCAGTCGCCCACTCCGTTTCTCCACGAATGCCGCACCGGCCCGCCCGCCCGTCCGTCCGCCTCCTCGGTCCACACCCATGCATGCATGCACACGCGTTCGCCATCTGCAAAGAAGAAGGTCAGTTCCTGCACATTCGACGACGCGTTGTCACAAAACCCACTTCGGTGCTGACCTTGCTGAGCAGAATCCAACCTCGGCGTCGGGCTCAACGCCCAGGCCAAGCACGAAGAGCGGGACGACGACGGATAGCAGGGCGCCGTGCGTGTGGTACCGCCAACCTGGTCGCGATCCTGCAAACGGGTTGGTTAGTAAATCTAAATCTCATACATCGCTCGACGGCACTGACCTTGATTCTGCAGCCGTCCGTCCGTCGTTGGCGCGCCGACCCGCCCACTGTAGCAGCAACTCGAAGGTCAGTTCCTGCGCATTCGATAAATCCACTAGCACTGACCTTGTATCTTATCTAGTTCAGCGCGACAGATTTCCTACTCGACGGCGCGTTCGTGTGGGTGCGGCATGACGAGCCGGTGCGTTCCCGGGTCCGTTTTTGAGCAATGTGCTGATTCTCGGACATCGTAGGTCGACGTGGACTCGAGTCGGCTGCTAGCACGTGAGCCGGGACCGCATGTAGGGACTAAAACGAGACTAACCGGGACATGCTCTGCGTTGTGGTCGAGCTGGGAGGTGTGTTGTACGGGTTTCGTCGGCGCCGTTGCAGACTTTGGACGGCTGGGATGGCTCGTCGATGGCTAATACGCGCAAGAACTGAGGTCAGTTTTCCAGTTTCCGGGATCGCAAACCAAAGCTTACCTTGGCTTGGGAATGGAACAGGCTGAGTGAGGCCGGGTGGCGGATGAGTTGGCGGCGATTCGGGCGGGATGCCGCTGACGTAGATAGACAGTTGTAGACCGTCGGGGAGTTGTGAGGGGGGTAGAGACGACGCAAGAGTCGTCGTGCGTGATTCGGCGCTGTGCTTCGGGTCGGGTGGGTCAGTACCCGTCTTTCCGCTGCGAACGGAGGCAAACGCACCTAGCCCTCTCAACAAGATCGTCCCGGCTCTACGCTCTACTCCATGGAAACGGCGGGGCTGGCTGGAAACGTCATTTGGGGTCGTTCCGGCTCAAAGCAAGTAAACTGACCCGGAGACATTGGCCAGCACGAAGCCGTCGTCCCTTATCGTTTGCCGAGTCCGGGTTTCGTTGCAAGGAGCCTGAATCGAATGACAGGTGAGTTTCGCCGTAATCCAAGCTGAAAAGACCCCAACTGACCTCGACCTTGGGTGCTTATCCAGACCCAGCCCATCGAGTCGTCCGTGTGTGGTTTGCCGGAGTTTGTGGAGGGCAGCAGTTGGTGCGGGTGGGTGCTGGCTGGTGTACAGCTTGGTCGCGAGGGAATGAGTCGGCCGGGGAGCCGTGTACGGGTAGCGCGTGTGGTAGGGCGTGGATGCGTGGACACTGTGGGGTCTTGTGAGAGGCAAGGGTGGCACGTGAGAGTGACGGTGTAAGCGGCTTGCGAGCAATCTCTGGGTGACGCCCAGGCTGGATATCCGTCGCGTCGTTCAAAAGGCCCAGACAGCGCCATGGCCGCTCACCACAATCGCAACTTGAAGGACGATGTCCCCATCCACTGCCCCACTCTTCCAACCCACGACACTCGGCGCCGGGCTCCAGCTCAAGCACCGCGTCGTCCTCGCGCCACTCACCCGGATGCGCGCCGACGCGAACTTCGTCCCCATCCTTCCGCTGGTCAAGGAATACTACACCCAACGCGCGTCGACGCCGGGAACGCTGTTAATTACAGAGTCGAGCTTCATCGCGGCGAAAGCGGGTGGCTACGGCAATATGCCGGGGATCTATAGTAGGGAGCAGGTCGCTGCGTGGAAGGAGGTGCGTCTGTTCCTTCTCTGAGCGTGAATACGGGACTAACGTCGTGGAAATGCAGGTCGTGGCCTCTGTACATGCACAGGGCTCGTTCATCTTCGCCCAAGTCGCCGCGCTTGGTCGGAACGCCATGCCGGAGGCGCTCAAGGCCGTAGACGCCAGCTTCGAGCTCGTTGGCGCGTCTGATATCCCCGTCGACCCCACGTCGGCGGTGAAGCCTCGCCCTTTGACCGTCGAGGAGATTAAGGAATACGTCGAGTTGTACGCGCAGGCGGCGAAGAACGCCATTGAAGCTGGGTTCGACGGGGTTGAAATCCACAGTGCGTGTCCACGTCCTTCCAGTTCGTTGTTCTCGCTGACCAGCCTCTAGACGGCAACGGCTGCCTGCTCGACCAATTCATCCAAGATGTCTCCAACAACCGCACCGACGCGTATGGCGGCAGCATCGAGAACCGCGCGCGGCTCACGCTCGAGGTCGTTAAAGCCGTCGCGGACGCTATCGGCGAGGAGCGCGTCGCGATACGATTCTCTCCCTGGAGTCCCTTTGCTGGTGCGTTTCCGTCTCCTTCCCCATGCCTCTGCTTACTCTCGTGTGTCGATACCAGGCATGGGCATGAAAGACCCACTCCCCACATTCACCTACGCCCTCTCGCAACTCGCGCTCCGGCACCCGCGTCTGGCGTACGTGCACCTCATCGAGCCGCGCGTCGCCGCGAACGAGTACCTCGAGGTGACCCCGGAGAACGCGGCACAGTCGAACGATGCGCTGCAAGCGGCTTGGGTCGGTTCTTCCGCGAGGAAGATCATCCGCGCGGGCGGGCTCAGCCTCGCGAGCGCACTTGAACTCGCAGAGGAGAGCCCGGAGAATGTGTTGGTGGCGTTTGGGAGGACGTTCATCGCTAATGTCCGTCTTCGTTCTTTTCTTTCTTTCTTGATGGATTGCTTAGTGTGTTTGCGCTTTAGCCCGACCTCCCGCTGCGCCTCAAACACAACGTCGCGCTGAACCCGTACAACCGCGCGACGTTCTACATCCCTGGAGATGTCACGGGCTTGGGGTATACGGACCAGCCGTTCTCGCAGGAGTTGGTTAGCGTTGCTGCTGCTTAACCGGGCCTTGAACGAGGCGTTCTTTTGCTTCTTGTTTTCTCCGCTTTGGATAGAGGCTATTTACATGCGGACGTAGACCCACTTAGAGTGTATTATAGAGTGTTTATGGACGGAGTAATTATTGTCTTCTATGTGGCTTTTGGAAGGAGCGGAAGGTAGAAAAACATGCAGTCGGCGTGTACGAAGGACTCAGGGGCACCACGGTCAGGAGCCAGTGTCGCCTTTCAGTCTCGCTCACGATGACCTCCAGGACCACAGCTCCGAACTCGAATGTACAAGAACCATCGGCCGGCAGATACAAAACATACGGCCCCGTGGTGCTCACCACGCTTTTCGGGTTACTCGTTAACACCGGGCCGTTGACGACGCTCCTTGCGGCACCCCCTAGCGGGCTCGGCCACGACCTTCCTAGCGTCTTGGGAGTCCTACTGGCAAAAGCTGTTTGTATGGCCGTCATCGGGGCCGCACCGAGGCTTTTTGAGGGACATTGGCAGGCGGATCCGGCGCTCCTTTGCGCGGGACGGCCGTGCGTCGAGTGGGGGGTATCTAGGCATGATGTTCATGATTACGAGTGGTAAGTACTGTATGTGCAATCGTGCGAAGTCCGTTCACTAAAACTCTGCAAAAGATTCGTACCTCAGCAGTCCCGTCTCCTTCTAGGGCTTGGTTTAATAAAGATTGAGCCTTATGAAACTGGGTTTGATAAAACGGGTCCTAAAAAGGGTGTTTTAAAACCGGTTTTTAGGTTTATAAACCGCCTTGCCCGAGAAGCCCGAAACACACTAAAATCACCTGTTTAAGCTTATTTTTCGCCCAAAATTGATTACTAGAAGCCTTTTTGGAGTGTTTGGGAGCACAAGCAACATCGTTTGATGCAGAAATAGCAATAAAACTGGACAGTAAATACATAGCTCAGATCTGAACACCGTGAATGACAGTGAGTGGTCTGCCTTGGACTCACTATCCGCCAGGAGGGTGTTCTAGCAACTTGGAAATTTTCTTTTCTGCTGATACAGGGTTGAGACAGTGTATTATGTCCAACTCACCATGAAGTGCAGTATAAGCTGGCAGCTGCCTGATATCATCATGTGACCAGGTCTCACGTACCTGCACTGCCAGTATGCCTTTCTGTAGCCCTGTACATGCCCTTTGACATGGCAAAGGTAGTGCTGCATCTATAACTGGTCAAAACACTTGAGAAACTGCAGCACATCACGACAAGTTTCCTTTTGGGGACATGACTAAGCTTACTAATATGAAACCTATAAACATGGCACTTTCCGGGAGGGCTGTTTATAAACAATATAAACATGCCTGTTTATAAACCGGTTTGTAAACATCCAATGAAAACCAAGCCCTATCTCATTTTCCTCGTTTGGGTTCTTGGTCCGCTGTCTCTTGACAGACTTTTGGGTCTTTGTCGGCATAGTGAACATGTCCAGCAAAGCTGGGTCTTACTGGTCTATGGACGTAGTGGCGTACCTATTTCTCTGTCGACAATCTAGTACCAAGGTGCGCAGCGGCCCTATGTATCTCCATAACCATTCCACACTACTTAATTTGACTGTAGTTCTTTCCGCCGCCGCGCGTCTCAACGGACTGGGACCAAAAATCCACTCCACGCAGAGTGGTCATCCTCCGTCGCGTCGTAACACTGCTCCCCGTGCTTGTAGTGGTATGCACCGCGGATGAATGGCTCCAGGTCGTTGGTTTATGGAGCTTCAGAAGGCTTGCCGCCATACTCGCCAGTTTGGAAGCGTTTAGGCGGGAACTCGTTTTCAGTCTGATGAATCCGAAAAATCCCTGGATGAATGTACAGTATGAAGAGCAGTGTATTATGATTATGCTCCCTCCCGGGACGATAAATGTGTTCCTATGGTTGAATGCCCAAGGCGCTCGTGGTCGCATTGGACCCCATATAAGCTGTAGTATCGCCACCGGAAGCGCCAGCACCGGCATCGACGGCAGTCCACAGGTGATGGTAGTGCCGACAAGTGCCATTGTTCCCCCGGATTTGAACCGGCGGTCAACCAATGCACGTGAAGGGCTGTTGCTTGACCTCGTCCACATCCACGTCCACATCCACACTCGCACGCCAACGTCCATCCATCCACGTCCACACCCAAAACACCCCCACACGCACACAATAAACACAATACACAATGTCAAGCCCCATCAAAGGCAAGCGGGCCCGCACGGACTCGAACGCGTCGACCAGCGGCATGGCCAAGCCGCCGATGAAGAAACAGGTGTTGAACGATCGCGAGGTCGTTCCGCTGGGAGTGGTAGCCCCAGCACCCGCGCCCGCACCCGCACCCGTGGAGAAAGGTACGCCACCACCCCAGGTTTGTAGCGCGAACTGACGACGCGTACGACGATGACAGTGCATAGAGACACGGGCGAGGTGATCAAGGGGATGAAGTTCAAGAAGAACAAGCAGAGCGCGTCCGCGTCGACGCACGCGCAGGTGTCCCCGACGAAGTTCGACCCAGGGCGGCACTGGAACAACGTCCCGGTGGTCGGTGGCACCAGTGGCACAACCGAGCGTAGTGCCCACTCTAGCGGTGCGACAAGGGACAGGGAGCGCGAGCGCGACCGGGATGCCATTGGACGCGAACGAGGTGCGTTTCGATCCTCTGGCAGTGGTGGCATAGGGTCGGTGCCTGAGGTCCGTTCCGTTCCTCGCAGCGGTCCCTCCTCCCGACGCGCAAGCAAAAAGCCGTCCCGGTCCCAGCGCCGTCTCAGCCCACGCGTCGCGACGACGACAGCTCGAAGACGCGGAACGCCAACGCGTCCGCTGGTCCGTCTAAACAAAGTACGTGAATAACCTGTCCTCGGTTGTATAGTGAAAGACTGACCAAAAACGCAGCTGCTTCCGGTTCAACAAGCCGCAAGCCAACGACCAATAGCACGACTCCCGGGCCTTCCACAACCAAAACCTCGCGCGCGTCGACTAGTAAGCCTGGTAGGTCCCTTGGGCCTTATCCTCGAAAAATGCACGTGACCGATCATCCATCGTAGCCGCCTCATCTTCGTCCTCGTCGAGAACTACAACGACAGACGGGCCGGCGGGCAATATTAGACCGCGTTACATCATGAGCACCGCGGCGAGCAGCTCGAAGCCTAGACGCAAACCGACGACGACGGCGGCGACGCGGAGGTCGAAGGCGGCGAGGGCGCGGTATACCGACTCTGAGCCTGAGCCGGAGCCCGAGTCGGAGGACGAGCCCAAGACGCGGGCTGTTGCGGCTCCCAGGACCAGGGCTGCGCCGGTTCGTGCCGCCAAACCCGAGACCAAACCCGAGACCAACCCCGCGAAGGATGTCGCAATTCGCGTTCAAGTCGCGGAACGGGAGGAAAAGGACCGCGACGTTCCTCGGGGCAACCCGTCGTTCTTCACCCAGCGCCGTACTGCGCCGCTCCCGAAGTGGGCTATAACCGCCTCCGGAACCGGGTTGGGGTCGCGTCCGACGGTGGGCAATGCGCGAGTCGCGAAAGCGGTGGCGTTGGGGGAGAAAGCGCCGGCGGGTGGTGCTGGTTCGGGCTCGGGCTCCGCGTCCGCGTCCGACAGCGGGATCTGCGCGTGTGGCCAAGGCGTTGGCGGAGAAAGCCGCTCAGCCTGTGGCCGACAAAGAAGAAGAGATCGCGGCTGGGCGAAAGAAGCACGTGGCTTTGACTTTGCCTTCGAGCGCCGTCTCCGTTTCCGATGCGTCTACGCTCTGCAACTCGCCCGTCCCGACCGATTTCACGAGTCTGGATGGGTTCTCGACGCGTGAGCCGTCGGAGGTTGGTGTCCCGGGAGAGGCAGACGAAGACGAGGATGACGTGGAGATTGACGAGGAGCTGCTGGCGGAGTTACGGGAAGGCTTGTCTGAGCCCGAGCCCGAGCCTGAGCCTGTGGTCGCCGGCGCAGACGAGGAGGACGACCTGGGTGTAGCGCTGGATATGGAGTTCGCGAGGGCTGAGGAGTCGGAAAAGGAGCTGGACGAGCAGCTGCGCTTGGGCTTGGCGTCGGACGACGATGAGGATGAGGACTCCGAATCGGAGTCGGAGTCGAGCGGGTCGAATTCGCAGATGACCATGCGGCGGCCAAAAGACGGTGTTGCGTCAGACGACTCGGAGTGTGCCAGCGGCAACGGCAACGACGGCGACGACTACGATGATGTCCGCATATGGTGCTTGGGAAGAGGGCGGATACGAGACGGGTTCCGACACGGATTCTTCAGATTAGAAATCCTCGGAGGATGATGAGTCTTCGGAGGACGATTGAGCTTGCGACGCGAAGAAAGACTAGGAATAAACTGTAAATGTACCATCTTTAGTGGACGAATGATAACGTTTGTCGGTGAATACCTGGTTTACCTCACTACCCTAACACGCCTACAGTAACCTTTCGACTTGGATGTCGACGTCTACTTGAGAGCGAGCAAGAAACGAGGTGGTGGTCGTCGAGACACAGCCGTCAACGTCACGTGTGAATGACTAATCCAATCGCGTCTTGTCCTTCTCTCCATCGGATGACGGCTCAGTAGACGTACGGTGCCTCTGCGCCCGCGCTATTGGGCCATTGCCGCTGCGTCGGCGTCGGGAGGGATGACTCGGAGTCATCACCAACCCTGGCCGAGGGCTCGCTCGGAAGGTAAGTGTTACTAACTTACTTCGTTGCCCATCCTACTTGGTTTGTTGACCATTCGTCTCTTTCCCGACCAGCACGATAGTTTAAAATCGACGCGTCTAGCGAAGAAGCATCCTCCGCGCCGAATGAAGCAGCGACCCGTAGACAGTCCGCCGTTTTGCTCCGCAGCGAGCCGGAACGCCCCAGTCCGTTATAATCCGCCGTCTGTAATGCGGCAACCGCTCGCTACGCGTTGCTCAGCGTCAAGAGCGTGGGGCGCTCCGGCGGACTATGATGTCACGGAGAGAAACGACTCGGAGATATGCTACAAGCACCGGCACTGGCACGCGAATGAGTGGAGAAACGTCGGGCGGCAAACATAGAGAAGGGGAAGGCAGAAGGCATGCTCAACTGCAGGTGCGCTTGTTCTTGGTCGCTTCGGAGCTCTCGCTGACGCTCTGGATCAGGCGTCGCAAAGTGGCAAGGTCACTGTATATATCCAATTTGCTAGCCTGAGCGCTGGCTCACGTCTCTCAGAAATGCGACGCGCGGCGACCCCTCTATGAGCGGCGACGCGTTCACCACCTGGAGAATCTGGATCTGTCGCAGTCTCCCCCAAGCTGTCCGAGTCCATTGGCGACCCAGGATATCCTGTCCTACGCTTCACGCTCTGTAAAGTTTGCTACATACAATATGTACGGTACTTTGACCCCTCACGGACTCCAGAAATCAGCATCCGAATCAAGGATAACATCCAGCTCTCTGTCGTCCAACACATCCTTGAGAACCTCGCACATCTCGTCGAATTTATTCGCTCTTCTGACGAGCACAGATATCCGGCATTTGAAGACCGGCAAATCCGACGCCGATGGAGCTTTGGCACGAAGGTCAAGCATGCCAGACAGAGCGTGTAAATCCACGTCGAGGAAGGTGGCGCGAATATAGAAGCGGTGCAAGGCGGGGATAACGCGAAATTTGCCCTCGTGAACAGCGCTGAGTTGGGTGAGCAGGGAGGTGGTGATTAACGCAGCGGAGTGGTGGATGTCGACGTCTTCGATTGCGAGTTCCTCGAGATGCGGCGTGCAAGCGAGTGCCGCCAGGAGCTGAGAGGGTGTGAGGAGTGTGTCGAAGAGTCGCAGTGTTGTGAGCCGCGGCGAGCCTGAGGCTACGATGAAGGATGCGAACGCGTGGGCATCCCAGGCAAGCGTGCCGGAGCGTTCCGCGTTGAATTCGAGCCAAGTGAGCTGGGGAAGCTCGAGATGGGATAACAGTCCATCGAGTCCGCTCCGTGGTTGGCCGGGCATCTTCTCCTCAAAGTAGAACCCAGCTTTGAGGGAGTACACCTCGGATTTGAACACCACTCCAGGCACCCACTGCGCCTTCGTGGGCTCGAGGCCAATGAAGCTGAACTTGCAGCTGGCCGAGAAGTGCGCGATCAGGGCTACGGAATTCTGCATCTCGGTGTTGTTCTCGGTGAGGAGAGCGTGGAAACTCTGCAGCTGGGACCAAGGCAAGACGGGAGACATGTCCTCCACGAAAATGCGCCGCAGAGAAGGCGCATCCTCGAAGAGAGTACATTCCCGAATCATGCGGACCTCCTCGGCCCAGGCTTGCCGCCGGTTCTTGGCAGAGCGGAAATGCAAATGGAGTTCCTCAAGATTGGGAAGCCTGTGGTGTATCCTCTGTAGATCTTGGAATTCTTGGGGGTGGAAATCGAAAATGAAGATCCGCCACCGTCTGGAGTGCAGCGCAAGGAGAGAGACTGAGTGGCGCCGCAAAGGGAGGACATCGTCAAAGTCGGAATCGTATTGGACGTCCATGTGGACGGACACGTCGAGGAGAGCGTCCCCGGAGCGTTGCAGTGCGCGTTTGATGAGCGTTTTGGCCAGCAAGTCCTTCGAAGGCGGGATGAATTGGAGAGAGATCTTCGCCCAGATCGAGGCCGTTCCGAAGATGACGGTCTGCCAGTGTTTGCATACGTTGGAGAGGATGATCCATCGGCGGCGCCCGAGTCGATCCAGGCTGGATTCAAAGCGACGAGGGCCGAGGGGAACGTCATCCACACAGAGGCGCAAGATATCGATGAGGAGTTCCGTCGGTAGCAAACGGATAGGACAACGGACTATGCTGCTGCATGCAGCCGAGTAGCGATACAGCAGATCCCGTTCTGCATTGAGACGCTTGAGAGCGGTCTCGGCTCGAGCGATGTCCGTGTTGTAGCAAGCGAGATCAACCTCGGCGGCCCGTGCGATGGCCTTGAGTTCCCTGGCGTCAAGCGGCGCCTCGGCATCTGCGTTGGTCCGCAGATCCTTTAGGAGGCTGTTGACCTTGGCTTCGTCGGAAAGTAGGCTGGAGGTAAAGTAGCCGTCTGGATGACGGGTCGTCGCCATCGATAGTGGTCGTTGCGAGTAAGAGTGATAGCTGCCAGTACGGATGAAACACACGGATCAGGGTCAGTAATCATCATGATCAAGGGCCGGAACGCGAAGCCGGACGCGAAACTGTAAGGGTTACTCCAGCATTGGCATCACTCTTCAGGCATCAGCAATGACCCCGGCGACTCAAAATGCTCCGCCGTTCCTTGAGCAGGGCCCCTCGAGCAGCACTAGCAGATGGATCCAGCACGAACACCTTCGATGCCGAGGCCATCATTGAGTTCATACTCTTGATTTTGCCCAATTCCGACCCGATTTGTTCAGGGGCTTCGAGTCCGGCCGACGTTTGGTCCGAATCGTCATCCATCTGATACCGGCTGTTCGGGGGCTTCTCTTTGAGCGTCTCCCAGTCATGACGCTAGTACGACAGCATTGCGCTTCGCTATCGCTTCGCTAACTTCGCCTTCCCGAGTTACGTTTTCGCTGTCAATTTTCAAAACATCAGAACTAAGATTCATCAGCTCAATATGGAGTCTCGCCGGACAGTACATCTATAAAAGATGAGGCCACCAAGTACCCCGGCTAAAGCGACAACGACGAGGTTTCTCTCCAATGCAGCTTACAGCCAACTCCCAAATCTATTCGACTCTTGCGCTGTCGGCGCTCTCCCTTATCCCCCATCACGTCGTTCGCATCTCGGCGACTATCATCGGTCTCATTCTTGCTATGGCGCACGTTGTCATTATCAATCGCCCCTTCGCGCAGCTCTCCGAGCTCAGTAGCGTGGCCGAGACCCGCCAGGTCCGTAATCTGTCACGCCTGTCGACTGGTGGCTTCTCTTGATGGTTTCCTAATCAGGCAGGGCAGGTTGATGTCTGTTTCTCTGCTTTCCTGGGGACTTTATGTCAGGTATTTAAGCCCTTTAAAAGGACTAGATACAAGGGAGAAGGGACCTGCTCAGACTCGACCCTCATAAATCGATACATCACCCTCTAGATGCCTTGGAATTGATGGTATGGCTGTTTGGCCCGTTCTCTATTTTGAAACGGGTATAATCAAATGCATTTTGAGGTATTTGGGCTTATGGTAAGGTTAGATATGCTCCGAGGTTGCTAATCTGCCATTTTAATGCGCTGGTCGCGTCCAAGATGCGTCGGACCTCGGTGTCACGCGCTGTCACTTGCCATCAACCGAGCTTCAAGTATTTTCGTGGGCTCTTATCTTGGCACCAAATCTAGATAAACACCCCTTGAGGGCCATGGAACGTTCAAAGATTATATTGAGAGGACCTCTGACTCTAAAAGATTGCAAAGCAAGGCTGCGCGGCCTTGTTTGCGTCAAATTAGGGATGACAGCGCTCAAATATGGGATAAAACTCTATTTATCTCGGAAAGTCGACCGCAAATGGCTATTCGGGCGGACATCAACTGCCACATCAAGAGAGATTAGCCGATGTGACGCCTGTCATCGACCTGGCGGGTCTCGGCCACCGTAGCTCGGCGCCATCATTACGCAAGCCGAAGATGCAATCAGCGGAACAACCTCGCTCTTCGTGATGGAAGAAATTTTGCTATTGCGCAGGTTCGACTTTCTTTCGGCCGACAACGCCGCAAACTGATACCATCTCAACAGATTGAAAGTTACCATGTCGAGACTTCGATCTTCCCACCTCCAACAGGAAAAGTTATCCTGGGGAGAGTATCTTCGACTATGGCGAGAGATTTCGCGTTGTGTTTCGGAGGCCAAGTGTCTTTTAAAGCAAGTTCAGGTGCTAAAATAGTTTTGATGCTTATTTCACCAACTAATGGCGATCTATATGCAAACCCAGCTTGCAGTTGAAACCGAAATACAGCGGTATTATTCTGCTGCTCGCAGTTCTCCGACCCCATGATGGTTTTGGCCGGTACCCAGATGTGGGACCATTTGGCCATTTAATCTTAATCTTAATCTTAGGATTTTTGGGGGAGTTTTGCTCTGTGAATGCAAGGTTCGCTGTTTTTTTTTTTTTTTTTTTGGACCGGGATATAATCAGAATTATTAAATAAATAAATCATGATGGCGTCGGACGTTGTACGAGTCTTTTGTGATCAATTTCAAGAACTTTGCAAGGAAATGTCGCGAAGGCCACTAACCTCGTTGGCTCCACTAACCTGAAGTGCCTTCAATCGCTTTCTTTCGCCTTGCCTAATTCCCGATAAATCGGGTATTGTACATCACGGAAGCGAGGTTCCGAGATGACGGACTGATCAACGACAAATCCTGTTGTAGACTTCGCCGTGATTGACACCACACGCGTAGCTGATCCGGATGAACGACCTGTCACTGGCTCCCGTCTTAAAAATGCCCCTCGTCCCAGCGTCGATGTCGTGCACATTTCTCTCCCGGTGCCCGAGCCATTTCTCATCTACACCGCGACTCGCAATTCGACCGAGAATCAGATGAGGCTCACCTTCCGCAAATGGCTCTCCTACCAGCGCAAAAAACAACCGCCCGTCGTGGAAGCCGACTTGACGGGCAAGACGGTGCTCGTCCTCGGCGCCAGCACGGGTTTGGGTCTCGAAGCGGCGATCCATTTCGCTCGTATGGGTGCCCGGAGGCTCATTCTTGCGTGCCGGAGTGAAGGGCGCGGAAAAGCGGCCGTAGAAAGTGCGTTTTCAGTAACCCTCGGAGTCAACTCTCCTCGCGAGGGAAATGTCTAATGAATGCTTCTTCCTAGAGGTCAAGAACGTTACGAGCCTGAGCTTCGCCAACACCATCGAGCTCTGGCTAGTCGACCTGGCGGATTTCGCGTCGGTAAAATGATTCGCGGACCGGTGGGATCAAGAGGGCGCAAGACTCGATATCCTCGTCGCGAACGCGACAACGCCCGTGACGTTTCAGTACGAGCCCACGAAGGACGGTTTCGAGACGATGTAAGAGCCGTTCCGTCTGTTCCCTCCCGAAACAGAACAATCTTACCATTCACTCTCAGGTTGCAAGTTTCCACTTTGTCAACCCCGTTGGTGGTGTTGCGCCTGCTCCCTAGTCTAAAAAAGACAGCAGAGGAGCACGGCACAGTTGGGCGCGTCGTCGTGGTCGCCAGCGATGCGCATTACATGGCCAACATCGACAAAGAAGTCTGGAAAGGAGATCAGATAATTGGGACGCTGGGTAGCGCCGAGTATCATCGCAAGAAGTGAGTCTTCGGCTTGCTTTGGGGGCGCTGCTGACATGGATGCTCGTAGAGGACGAAGCGCCATGCTCGACCGGTATTCCGTCATAAAGCGTACGTCTTCGCCTCTCCCTCTCCAATGAAACTTGTATTCAAGTTGACCTGGGGCAGTCATGAACATCTTCTTCGCCCGTGCCCTCGCATCGCGTATGCCCCAGTCCACACCCACCGTTATCGTCAACACAGTCAACCCGGGCATGTGCAAGACCGAGCTCAACCGCGACCTGCCGTTCCCCTTCGGCGCTATCATGTCCGGCGCGCAGCGCCTCATCGCGTTCACCGCAGAGGAAGGCTCGCGGCAGCTCGTCTTCGCTGCGGTTGGCGAGCAAAAGAATCCGGAAACGCTACAGGGAAAGTTCATCATGGGCGGCGCCCCGTTGGAGGAGAGCGATTTCGTCGTTAGTGAGGAAGGGAACAAGGTTGAGGGACGGCTTTGGGACGAGGTTGTGCAGATTTTGAGTGGGGTGGATGACAAGGTGCAAGGGATTGTGGACGAATACGCCAGTCGTTGAACTCGCATTTGCTCGGAGTGAACAATTAGATTGTTGGGTATAGGTTTCATAAAGGATCGTAGGAGTATTTGCGGTAAATATCCACTGGCAGAAAATCGGAAATCGTTCTACGTAGACTCGATCAGCAAAACAGCAGCTGGTGCATCGATTGGGAGCCTCGGTGTCTTGTCCTCGGACGTACCAAGACCACGACACACGTCCCTGCATGCGCTTCGTTGGTACATGCGCCAGCCACACTGCGTCCATCCACCTCGAGGTCCACGTGACACAGAGTCACGTGCCGGCTGATGAGCACCTCTGCTCACTCGACGTAGACTTCGGCGCCCTTGGCATACACCGCCTTGGGCACATACGCCAGCTTCCCATCCTCGATGCGGTCCTTAACGGTGATATGAAAGTTGGGATTCGGGTCGACAATCTGGCGGCCTTTCCACAAATGCAGGCTGCGAGTTACGCGTCAGCACGGAGTAGACCACGGAAGAGGTATCCGGAGAGATCGAGGACGCACCCAAACTTGGTATGCCACTTCCCCTGCACGTCCTGCACTTTCCACACCAGCGGTAGAAGCTCGACGACTCTCCAGCCTAGCGCGACGAAGAACGCCTTGACCTCGCCATCGCCGGAGCCGCCGCCTGCGCCAGGGCCGGTGAACCGCAGTGCGTCGTTGATGAGTTTGGTCGCGTCGATAGCGTCGATGCTCGCTGGTGGCGTTGTTGGGAGTGGTTTGTTCGAGGACATGGTGCTGAGGCGGTTACGGTCGAGAATGGGTCGGGTGTGGGCGACTTCGGCTTGCGGTTCTGCTGGCGCTGGACCTTCGTCCGCCTGCGCATCTGCTTCCTTGTCCACTGCTTCCGACCCGTTCAGGTCTCCTTCATATGCTTCCGCCTCCGCCTCCAACTCTGCCTCCACCGCCCTCGCCTTGCCCTTTGCCGTCGAAGCCGCAGAAGAAGAGCTCGAAGGCGGATAGTTCAGCTCGATCTGCGACTTCGCCATCGCACCCTCGACGTATCGGATCCCGCACGAATACGCCATGGTCTCGCGGACCATCCACCGGAGCGTTATATCCGCCAAACTGCGTTGGATGTCGTTGGCCACCGCGCCGCCTCCAATGTCTACAAGACACTCATCAGCTCGGAATCGTGCAAACGGAGAAACAAGACATACCTTCGTGACAACCCACGAACCACACCTCCAACGCGTCCGTCGTTCGGTTCTTCGCCTGCGGGGACGTCTTCGGCTCGAGGACATACGGCAAGAACTTGACTCGGCGCTCGTCCAACGCTAGTGCGTGCCGGAACGTCTTTATGGACGTGTTGGTGGATGTGAAGGGCAGGGTACGCGTCATGACGACGCCGACGCTGTCGACTGTTTCCCTGCGGTGCGTGTTAGGACGTCTGCTATTTAAAGAAGCAGACAGAACACACACCAAACACCGAGAAACTCGATCTGCACATCCTGGCAGAACGTCTGCTTGTACCCCGCCGCGAGCGCGTCCGCCGACTTGCCCGTGCTCTTGTACATCTTGAACGCGAAGGGGACTTGTTCTTCATTCGAGCGCGGGAGGAGGCCGACCTGGGAGGATGGCGTTAACGCAGAATGCAGATGATGATGGTGGGACAAGCGCACTTTATGCAGCATGCCAGCGAGGGCTCGTGCGGTATACGCGCCTCGGGAGAAGCCTACGCAAGTGGTTGAGTTGGGTTGGTGGTCGCGGGAGGAATGGTGGAAGTAGCAAGCGCACCGAAGAGACATATTCGGTCGCCCTCGTGGTAGTTGTCCATGAGGAACCTGTAGCGTTTGTTAGCGTGTGGATCTTCGAGAGAGAGAGTTCGACGACGCACCGATACCCGTCCATAACATGCTCGTTCAGATAGCTGCAAGAGCTCTTCCGTCAAACCCAATCCAGTCCACATGCAAGCAATGAGCCACGCACAACGCGAACGCCTCGTCCAACACCTTCGCACACCAGTCGAACAGCGGGGAGACTATGCTCGGCTTGAAGTACGTTCCAATTCCGGACTACGCTCAGTATCGTCAGCTTCTTCGAGAAAGAAGAGAAGCGCAGAGGGCGGCGCACCTGGTAATAACACAGCTGCTGCCGAAAGTCATCCTTCTTGAGCAACCCAAACAGCCGGACGGCATTCGTGTCGTAGGCGTTGTATTCGTCCGCCGTACCGTCGAACACAAGGACGAGCGTTCTCGGAGTCGCAGTCGCAGTCGGAGGTGCTGGTGCTGGTGCTGGCGTCGGCGTCGGCGTTGCCTGCTCGGTATCGCCCGCCGCGCTCATCGTTTGTACGTCGACAACGCCTAGCGGGGGAAGGCAGGCAGCGTCATGGTACCCACGGACGGGTATTTAAAGCCCAGCACATGGAACTGCTGATTTACGCGCCTAACGCACGTTCAGGCTCTCCGTCAGGTGGCCCAACATATCAAGATCTGGTATTGGCGCGGCTTCTGCTGCGCGACGCGACGCGCATTGAATGCCGAGTCCCGGTCCCTGTCCGTGTCGTCGCTCTCGCACACGCTGCGGAGCGGGGGATAGGCGGTGGCCTGAGATAGACGGGTTGGGTTGGGAAGCCACAGCGTGAGCGTGGTGGGAGTCGGAAGCCAAGCCCGAGTGGCGTTGATGCCGACGGCGTGTGATGAATTCTCAGCTTCACCTCCACCTACTGAGGCTCCTCCCGTTGGCTCGTCGCCACCTACGCCGGCTTACGATGTGCTCGTCATCCAGAAACGAAACTAGCACGGCCTGACGGAGAGGGAACCGTCCTTGTGGAACGGATGCAAGTTCCAGGTCGCCTAGAGCTTCGATAGTCCCCGACCACTGGCAACCGTGCCCCCGTCGGAATTGTGGTGTGTGCGTGTGTTTTCGATGCACTCCATGCATGAAGATTCTCGGCTGAGTCAATCCAAGGGACCTCAATACGCGTAGGCCGAAATGCGATCCATCGGCGCGGCAGGCGAGCGCCGTCGCCCGCCGCCTCTGGTTGCTTCTTCATCCGCCTTCGTCTCTACTGTAAACGAAACGAAGCACACCGCTTTCACTCTTTCACCGATACTTGCACACAACTCCTTGCCAAGTCGGCGTCGGTGCATTCGAATGCTTTCGCGGACGTGTTGACGACCTGCCGCTGACTAGCATTCAGAAATAACACGTTGTGTTGCCAGTCGGTCGGAAATCCTGGGGCGCCGCGGTGGTTGCTTGCCCAAGCGGCGCCGACTGCACCGTCTCTGGACGAAATCTGTGGACGATGGGTATGATCTTGAGCCTAACGGCTCGACTCACTAAAGATGGTCAACGCACCCTCACAGTGACTCAGTTGACGATCCACCATTGTTCTCTGGATATGACCAGCGGTCGGCGCCTGCACGTGCGGAACCACTCCTTGTTTGTCGTCCACCATCCGACCCACAACACATTTGCACCCACACACTGGTATACGTATACAAGGAACGATGCCGGCCACCCGCAAACGTCCTCGCCCCTCGTCTCCCGAGCCCGGACCTGCTCAGCGTCGTCGCTCGAAGAAGCAGAAGAAGGACAACGGCGAGGCCGTCGTTGCCACAGGTGCGTCACTCAGACCTGGTCCGTCCAGTCGCATCCTTGCCTCAGCTGACTCATTGTCTTACCACTAGACGGCGATGCCATTTCCAGGAGCACAACGAAGAACAAGGCGTCGGCTGGCCGCGAGACCCGTCGGACCAGTCGCAAATCGGTCGCCGGGACGAGTGGCACCAACATCGGCGACATCGAGGCATCGTTCACGATTATCGCCCGCTGCCCGCGACCGACAAAAATCATACACCACTGTGCGGTAGTTGCTCTTGAGCATGTACACGACGCTCATGTTCTTCCTAGCCACCGCATCGTCGTCGAGGACCAAAGCTGACTCGAAACGCGAGATCAAGCTTGAGCTTGAAGAGGGTACGTTACTCCTACAGAGTCCTACTCCTTCGTAGCCCACAACAGACTCACCGGGCCCCGTTCTGTTACAGATATGAACGCTTCTGCTTCGACTGGACCTCGCTACTACCAGTCTAATCATCCCGACTCCGAGTCCAAGCCGCTGCCCAAGAAAGTCCACCGTCCGCAGTCACGGTACCCCGACGACGAGCAATCTTCCGTGATTGCTGGTCTTAAGGCGGTCACCAACTCGGACCTTTTCATCTCGAAGGAGCCCTACGCGGGCAAGAAGTCGAAATCAGGAGAGGTTACCCGGAAGGTTGGGGTGTCGAGGGAGGTTGCCCAAAGTCGGGTCCAGGACTGGCGCAACTCGACTGCGATGAGCGCCAGCACGTTGACGCCAGAGTCATTCTAAAGGAGGCAGACGACTCGCACCCGGAAAGCATTGGACAATCTCTGTACATATTTCTTGTGTTCTGGCGATGTTTCTACGTTGTAAAATGGACTTTTCAGGCTACATCCAGAGATTAGAAAACAGAAAACAGACGGAGTGTCGTAGTAAGTACTCGGAAGTAGCTGACGTACTTGTTTGCGTCGAAAGCAATGAATGGATGCGTGATAAATTCTCGAGCCAGTGGTGAAAAAGCGTTCTTGGACGACGTACTTATATAATACGACATGATAAGATAAGATGTGTATAGATAAGATAATCGACGACAGGGGCATATTTATTCGAGAGCACAAGTACAACAAGAGCAGAGCAGTGAACAGGTATATAGATAAGCCAGCGAATAAGGTTTAAACGGCAGGCATGCATGTCGCGGAGTGACATGTATGCGAAGCCGCATGCGCATCAATGCATGCAGAGTACGAGCGCTGCAGATCCGCCTCGATGACGAGCTGTGATAATGGATTCATGAGCAGATTTAAAAAATACTTGATGAAATTTCGACCGACCTGTACGCGAGACAAAAGCTTCTGGGCTGCTCTCGTTTCTCTCGAGATCGCAAACCAGGTTCTGATGTATCCCATCACTGAGACATTTCGGCGGTGGATGAGGGAGCAGCGGAAGATTGATGCAGAGCGTTTAATCCTGCAGCGGTACGGTAACATCAGTCGAGGATTCCATCGAATAAAATGGAACTCGCCGCAAAAGAGCAGAGCTTTCTTCCATCAACAACCACGGGTTTCCCGCCGTCATGGTCTCGCGCGCCGCGACGATCGCATCCTCAACTTCTTCGATCTTTGATTTCAGCTCCACCAGTAAGGTCGGAGGCCGTCGTTCAATGAAGATATGCGCTACCGCCAGCACCGCGCAGAGCGCCGCGGCCGTGATCCGCACAACGGGATGCGGGATCAGGGACAGCGCAGAAAGCACAAGCGTCGAAAGGACCTGCGATTGCGAGCTCGAGCCCGCAATTGCGAATACCATCTTGAGAGGAGGAGGCTACGGTCAAGTCTCCTGGCGGTGAAGCTGTAGCTTCAGCGGATTTTAAACACGGCCACCTACTGCCTTTCTAACAATGCTGACAGGTCGGCTGGGTCGGGCACGCCCAGGCACATTTGTAGGAGCCACAAGGACTGGCGATTCGCGATCGGACCACCCAAACCTGGACATCCAGTCAGCAGCGCTTTGAGAGCACTGACAGCGCGCATTGGATCGCGATGCTTGGTCATCGCACGCTCTGTCTTCCGCGAGCTTCTCCGCCCTTCTCTGCTGCTCATCGACATTCAATCGCGGGTGCGGGGCAGTGCGATAATCAGCAGTAAATGTCCTTACAATCGGCTCCAAATCGGCTCCTCGCCTCGTGAACTGGGAGGAAAAGTTCTCATTGGTCCCACCTGCTAGCGATCTCGCCCGATCTCGTGCAGCATTGGGAGAACTGGCAGGAAGTTCTGGTTTGGCTCGGCACGCCGTACAGGCTTATTTCGAGACACGGAAGGTAACCCGAGGTTCGGCGTGCTTATAGAGCATGCAGGTCCAAGCTAGGGTCCTGCCTGATCCTGTTGGATTTGACCCTGTGGGGATACAAGCTCATACAAGCTCAGTATCACTCGATTATGATATCACTGGATTTTGATGATCACATCAACACAAATGGCTGTTCTGTCCACGGCCGTACATACTGGATCCTACGGTGTCCACACTCAAAGCGCATACGGTCAGTCCGAGTTCCCCAAGCGACACAAGAACTTGCCGCGAATGGCGTCTTAGCGCCGCGGCGGGGAAGGATTGGCAGCGATCTCGTATGGCTGTGCCATTTCCCCGCCGGCTTCGGAGGCCGAGCCGCCGAGCGATCCTGAGGTCATCTCGGCTTCGTCGCAAACGCGGACTCTGCCTCCGCGGGCCACGTCCTAGTCAAAGCCTTTGTCAATGTCATTTCCAGCACTAATTCCAAAAGACTGGGGCTTATGATCACATCGTCCTCTAATTGGCGCACGTGACCGGCCAGGACCTGGCCCAAACTCGGTATCTAGAGCACCAGCACAGGTACCCGCCGTCCAAGTTGGGCCTTTCTGCCCTCATCTTGATGTTCCGACAAACGAAATACACATCCCTCCAACACTGGCAGCACAAAGACCAGCCTGAGCCTAGAGGACCAGCACCTTGCCGGCGGGGCTGCAGCGTAGGTGGAAGCTGTTGAGGGGCCCGATGATGTACTAGCACTGTTTAGCGCGCTTCAGATAAGAACGAGGAGCCAGAACGTGGTAGGCACGAATATGCGCGAAAGGGCAGAGGCGACGGCACGATTCCACGGACTGCACACGAATGCACCGTACCCACCCCGAACGAATGCGACGGGGACGAGGATGATGCCTATGAAGACCACCTGTAGCCAAGCTGGGTGCGGATGAGGTGGGCGGCGCCGAGCTGCGTTGGTCGCGTATTAGTCGTCGGGACAGAGCAGCGATGAGGGATATAACGCACCAGAAGACGACAAATCCTTCCAACGAACACCTCCAAGGGACAGTCGCTTGGTCGGTCTCTGCTTGCGTCGGATTCGAGGAGTTTGGGGAGGAGGAAGACTCGGAGGAGCACGACATAGGCTGCAAACGTCCTCAGTGTCTTGCTCCTGCCAGTGCTACGAGAAGCCGTGTGTGCTCACCGAGCGCCATCCCAAACTACACGCCCTTTCACCAATCCGGCGACAAGACTTCGCGTATCTTGACTAACGCATGATGGAGACCGTGGCGACTTGCTTGCTCCGCTGTTGCTCGCGCTTGCGTCGCTGGCCATCGGCTCATTATCGTCCCCATGCCCGATGCCGACGGTCTCCTCGACATGGAGGACAGCACATCGTCCACGTCCACCAGCCAGAGCCCGTCAGCCGGCACTGTCGACCCATTGAAACGCGCTATGCGCTGCCGCGTCTCGGGCGCTTCTTGCGAGCAGCCAGTGTGTACAGGCATCGGGTGATCCTGAAGAAGGAACGGAAGATGTGGTCTGACCAGACGACGTTACCAGTCGACTCTGGACGTGAAAACGGGCCACGCACGACGATTCCAGCGCGGTAACCAAGCACTTTCCCCCCATTCCTACGTTCGGGGTCGCAGGGCGGACAAGCATGACGCGCCGGTGACGAAGGACAGCGCGAGATGGCGCCGGCGGAAAAGAAGAAGAGCGGGAGGGCGGTGCCGAGATGGAGCTTGTCCCGCGGGAAATGCTTGAGGAGGGGCGTGTTGTCCGTGGGCTCGAGCGCTGCAAGGAAATGGGCTCTCAGATGAAGCGATAGAAGGCATGGGGCAAAAACAGGACGACGCACAACGCCGAGACGCGAAGGCGGCTGAGAGCGGACATGGCAGAAAGGCTATGCGGCTGTTGGCGCCGTGCGTTGACGCCCAGGACGATGCCTGCAATGGCTCGAAACCCTCTGGAGAGTTCATGAGGTGGGTATTGGACAAGCGCGACGACTGGGGGTATACGTCGTTGGCGAGCCATCCTATGAGCGTTCAGTTGTGGTGGAATGTGTCGCGTAAAGCTCATACCGAAGCAGTCACCGCTGGCAATTGTCGACCCCCATCCTCTCCATCCGCGCCTGGGGCCCTCGTTCTGTATCCGCCTCGCGGGCAGGTAGTCGGTCGTCGGCCTCAGCAGAAGGAATGCTGGCCGAGGGAAGCTGGCCGACGTGGTTTTGTAGCGCCGAATTCAAGCCTGAGAATAACGCGTGACTACAGACCGGAGTACTGACCGGAGTACTGACCCACTGAGGTGAACCAGGAAATCGTACAAAACCTACTCCGTATGGAGTTCCCTCTGAGCAGTCAGCAGAGCGCTAACATGTTCACAGCTTTCTCCGAACCTGAAGAAGCTGTGTGTAGTTGTTGTGCGCCAAAAATGAAACCGTGATGCCAGTAACCGTGATGCGGTTACTGGCATCACGGTTTCATTTTTGGCGCACCTTTCCCGACTCTTAAAAGCCATAGAGAAGGCACACCGTACGGACCGACATCTAGAGTCTCCACCACTCAGCTTGCTAATGGCGAACCTCCCAGCAAGTGCCCAGGTCTACTCGACGCTTGCCCTCTCTGCCCTTTCGCTGGTCCCGCAGTCCGTCCTTCGGATCGTCGGAGCGGTCTTCTGCCTACTGTTCACCGTGGCCTACACTGTCGTCACTATGCGCCCCTCGGTGTTACTTAGTGAACTGGGCACGCAAATTGGAGAAGCGGAGGACGCCATCGCAGGAGCAGCACGTCGCCTCGGTCCCCTCATCCTCGTCGACGATACCCTCTCCCTACTGCGGTGAGTCTTCTCCAAGCGAGTCGGTTGATCGGACGTGTAGTGATTGACGCTGAATAGGATCAAAAACACCGCATCCAAGCTTCGATGTTCTTTACTCGCGACGGAGGATCTTTTGTGGCGGGACTATATCAAACTTTGGCTCGCAATCTTGGAAGCGCGGAAGGAAGTGGAGGAAATATTGCGTGGCGTCCGGGTGCGCTTGATGATCCTCTTACAAATTTCCATTCACTCCAACTCAGCTCATCATCGAAGCTGATCTTCAGCGCTCCTACGCTGCCAGCATCACGGCTTCCGAGTCGCGGAACTCACCGTTGCGCACTGGTCTGCCTACGAGTGACATGTAACTGACCGGAAACCGCTATCCAGCTTTGAAATTGTCCTTATCCACTGTGTTTTGCGTCTGCACTGCTTATCATATCTGATCTGTTGTCAATCTTATCTTATCAGTGCTTAAGAAAAGGTCCCGTTCAAGCATCTCCGATTTCGGGCGCCTTGGCTGTGCGCCTCATTTTTGCCACCCGAGTCGGCTCCGCTGCCATCGTGATGACAAACGAGCGTGGGTATGGAAGGCCGGACACTTACGCTTGTCAAACGTCGTGATGACTGCCTTATATGGGCGGAGACCCCAGGGAGTGCTAAGTTTTGATGGGTGACTATCATTTGAATACTACTTGGGTGTTGAGTGACACTGGGAGGCCTAGCGGAGTTTAAACTTATCTCTTCTGGTACATACAGTTATTGGTAGCCTTGTAAGAATTTGCCAATGGATGGCAATATCAATTTTCTGTGATTCCAATCAAATCATCAGATGTCACAAAACTTTGCCTAGTCTACTGTTAGTCCTATGAATGGCTCACTCTGGTAGGATGCAAAAAAATTGATCATCCATCAAAGGATCAACATGGCCATAACTCCCTCAGTTTTAGGTCATTTGGGCCCAGATTTGGGCAATATGAAGCGCTGAAATATGTGTTGTGATTCATGCTAATGCATCAATTGTTGACGCAGTCTATGTCCCCAATTTTATTTGGGAAGATTGCCAGCATGACTGATACACCTATTTCTGGCTTGTTTGTGCACTATTCCTTCTGTTTTATCTTGTGGAGACATAAATAGAGAGCTGGACACCTCATCCCTCAGATATTCTCATCACAGGAGACAGTAAAACACAATTATATTCATTTTAGCCACTAAACCACTCAAATAATAATAAAATAATGATGTTGAGGTTTGCAACACTTGCTGTCATCTGTGTCTAGATGTCAGGACCAATTTGTCCAGACAAACACACAGTTGCCCTAGTCTCCCCACGCCAGACACTTCCTGGAACATGGTAGGCCAATGTTCCAGGAAGGGTCTGGTCGTAATCACGCTACTGATGGCTTCAGCCGTGGATGCTGACATAATCGGGGCACGTGCCGCTGGCGCGCCGTGCGCTGGGCCGCGCGTCTGCTAGACTGTGATCCAGTCCCTTCCCACCCTCCCCCGCCACATCATGATGACCAGCACGTGAAAAGCATGTGACGGGCGGGGGAGAGAAGAGACTGGTAAACTTGAGCCGGGTTTTGGCAGATGGCTGATTTGTAAGGCGTGGACTTAGAAAAATCGCGTCCTCCGACTACTGAAGTGTGCGCTGGGAGGGATTTACTGCCTAAAAGTAGATATTTGGGCGTCGAGAGCTATCTACACACAGTCCGTATCCATGAATGGCATTTGCCTTGCTGCGCTCCGAGTTCGCAGTGGATCATTACGAGACTTTGTACATCGATGGAGGTTAGGGCAGCCTATGTGTCCCTCAAATTTAAAATCTATAGATGCACTTGAGGCTGGTTTCTGTGGGCTATACTTTCACTTACCCGATATGGTAAGTACTGGGAACCCGGACAAACGACAATTTTGGCCCTCGCTTATAGTCTATCTGTGATGCAAAAATTAGTGGAAATAGAGTGCCATACACTGCATCTGACTACCGAATTACAGGCCAGTAGAGGTAGTATTGCACTCTGAGGAGGCATCCCATTTCTAAACATTTTGTGATGCAGGAAAATTCAAGCCAGACATTAAATCATTTATTGCGAAACGAGAACTCCACATAGCACTTCCATATTTAGAGCATTATTTCCTCAATACCCAAAGTTTTTGATCACAAATTTTCAGCCCTCAACTTGACCGCCTACATCTCTGTCCGGAATCTGGCCCTGTCCGGTTTCCCAATTCGCCATAGTAAACCGATTATAATTAAGGATGGCCAGGCATATTTATGCTTCTCCTTCAATACCTGGGCACTAGTTTGCACTTAACAGCTCCTCACGCGCTAAAAAAAATACCCAGAATGGTAGGTGTCAAAGGTGAAACACATTACGCAGATGTGCTTATTCAAACAGCGGTCCCATCAGTCAATTTGGTGTTTGACAAGCGTAAGTGTCCGGCCTTCCATACGTGGGAGCCCGCTGCCAGCTCGGCCCGTGCTAAAAAAAATGTTCCGCTCTTGGCGGGAAGTTGGCAAGCCAGCCTCATTCCCACCTCATCAATTAACCTCACAATACTGTATCTTAAGTATGAGACGGCTCTAGAATTCAAGCTCGTCAGGATAAAGCCTTGGTACATGTACTGCCAGTGTATATGTACTTAGCGTCCTGAAAAGACAGCGGAAAACTCGAGATTTACAGTATGTGTCACTTGGCAATCTAAACTTGAAGCAAATTGTAATAGAAAGATTCCAGACAACAAACCCCTCAAAGACACTGATAGAACTACCCGATTTCCTCCAGTATCAGCGCCGAAACAATTCAAGAAGACGAAAAATGCTCACATAAGGATTCAACTGGGTGCAGGTGTACGGCGCGAGACACACTGGAAGAAACAAAAATGAAAAATATATCGGACGATGATGAACTTTGCTCACTCGTTGGGCCCGCATATCCTATTCCACCGCATTGGTTCCAGTGTGCAACAACCCCACTCGGAAGGCTTGAGATCGTCGTGGAAGTGGTCGTCGAAGAACTCAAAGCCATCGAAGAGCTAGATACGCTGGTTGTACTCGTCGTCCCGTTCGAAGAAGTAAGCGACGCCGGCGGGGTCCACGGCGCCCACATCGAGTTCGGCACGGGGAACGTATAAGTTCCCGCCGTCTCAGTGATATTCGTATTCGTCGACTGGCGGAGCAGGAATTTGCCGATGAATGCGCTGAGGTCTGCCTGCTGCGACGACGGGAAGACACAATGGCTGTGATTGGCGCTTTGCGAGAACCCCATGTTCGCCTGCGCGCCGAGCGTCGTCCAGATCGTGCGCGCTGCGACCAGGGCGCCGTAACTCGACTGAGGGCCGAGCCAATCGTAACCGAGGTTATCGATCGCGAAGAATCCGCGGGGCGCGACGAGCCCAATGAGCTGGTGGTGGTCGAAAGGCAGGCGATCCACCGAGCTGGTCGCGAACTGGTTGAACGCCGTCGAGAACCAGACGTTCTCCTGGATGATCTCCGACGCCGTTTGCGTGTCCAGTCCACCAGCTAGGAGCCAGTCGGAGATGCGCCAGGTGTCGGTCCCGCCGGAGCCAGACTCTTGCGGGATGGTAAGCACAATGCGCGGCTCGAAGGCGCCGGCCACGAGTGCGCCCTTGCCGTTGCGGGAGCAGCCAGAGACCGCTACGCGGGTGACGTCGATCCCGGTGGACGGCGTAATGGTGAGCGCGTCCATGATTCTGCGGACGCCCCATGCCCAGGCCATCATGGCACCTGTAGTTGACTCGGAGTTGAGGTCTGGATCGGCAAGGCGCAGGCGCATGAAGCTCACCAGCGGTCGCATTGGTCCCGTACAGCTGGAAGAACAACCCCTGCCCACGACTCGTCGCATCGTTCTGCTCCGCCATCCCGCTGTTGTCGAAATTAATCACGGCGACGCCCGACGGCTGGGGAATCGAAATTCCTCCAATGCCGATGATGGCAGGATACGGCCCGCCGGTGCTGGACCCTCCGGATGGGTAGGTAATGGTTGGCGAGAAGGTGAGGGTCTTGCCCTGGTCGGAAACGGTGATGGTAATTGTCTTGCTGGATGCAGAGAACGATGCGGTGACGGATTGCGGGTCCAGGGGCATTAGACCGAGCTCGTTTTGCTGGAGGAGAGTGCTGATTTCGGCTTGCTTGCAGGCCCAGTCGGCGGTAGTGACGACCGGAGCGCCGGACAAGAAGGTGAATGGGTTCGGGAGGGAGGTGACGTTGTAAGCGCTGAGGTTCGGGATGGTCGGGCCTGGAAGAGTGAGTGGGTTGTAAGTTCGTGAGTAGGCTGCTACTCACATTGAGCCATAACCATCTGGGAATAAATCGAAACAAAGAGAATGAGGATGGAAGGCCGCATATTCGTTCGTTCCCCTCAAGCGACGTCGTCCTCGGGCTCCAATTTATGAGAGGCCTGGAAGATCTCCGGTACATTTGTGCGTATAAGCGCCGCAACTCGGTCCCGAGGCACGCAATCGCGTTCTGAAATGCGGGTTTGAAGTGGCCCAGAGTGCGGAAGCAAGCGAAAGCGCACCACGAGACGGCCAGGGCGAATGCCAAGTCGATACTGCCAGTCAACATTGGCATCCTCGGTCGGATGCATTCTGTCTCCATCCAGGAACGAAGGTCCGGCGGGCCCAGCCGGCCCGCAGCGGTAGCAGAGATGGGAGTCGGGAGCAAGCCAGGTTGACCGTTGACGTGACATCAACATCCGAATTTTGACAGCTGGTTCCCACGTTCGCATCTTGTCTCCTGCAGCCAGCACCCCGCCAACTCGGCAGCGGATTGTCTGTTTTTCGGATATGCCGAAGGTCCAGCCTGCCAAGTTGGGACAATCTCGGTCGGCGAGAAACATCTTCTCTGCGACGACGCCGGCGATTCTGCCTACCGCCACCTATCCGGATTCCGAAACAGCAACAATTCAATAACATTGGAAGACAGCAAGAGCATTGCACAATCGATAGCATAAACAAAACTTCGACGGTAAGAGGGCTGCTAGCCTTAGGTGACAGTTGAACGCATTTCTTCCCGGTCTATGCACCGGGTAGGGAAGGGTAAGCCGTCGAAGCTGAGATACTCGCAGCGTATGATCGTCGAAGATCTGCTTCGGTGACCAGCTAGGCAACTTCTTTCAATTCGGTGAAGGATCAATGAACACATGTGAGGCTCACCCGGACGCGAGACAGGACCGTTTCGGCCTCTGTTCTCGTCTTGGAAATCGCTCGCCAAAGCTTCACGTATTTGTTGAGATAAGATAATCACGGATCATTTGATCCGATCAAAGATCGCCGAGTTTCTCTCCGTTTCTTCTTACTCATGGTTCTGCTCTTTGCAAGAACATTCTAGATAGTTTGTGTACTAGTATAAATACTGGGCTCTGAGGCCCCCAATAATTATCATTCTCTGTTTTCATCTCTCTGCGCTCTCAACAGGTTATGGGCCCTGGCCGTAACTGAAGCCTCCGAGATCATTGATAACTGTCATACCTAAAGCGGGTATAGCCCCACGCGTATCAGCCTTATCACATCACCCCTCCATCTTCGTCGCGCGATGTCCGACGCATCAACTTCCGCCTACCGCATTCAGCACCTCCAAGGTGCCGAGGACTACCCTGTCTGGTCTGTCAAGATCACAGACATCCTCACCCGACCTCCAGCTTGACGGACTACCCGAAGGGTCGGGCCCTCAAGCCTGGAAGCGCTGTTCCCGCCGTCGTTGTCACGCCTCCCTGCAGGTGGTAGCACCGGCACCACGGGCGCCGCCGCACCAGCCGCTGCCACCACTGCCGGATCCACTCCCACGCAAACCGTTGCCGATTGGGAACGTAAGGATCGCCAGGCGTTGTCGGCAATCCGGCTGCGAGTTGCCGACGGCCCGCTCGTATACATCACCAACTCGACGACCTCGAAAGAGGCCTGGGACATTTTAGAGAAGATGTACCGTCCTCGCGGTGCCTTTGCCGTTGTCCTGCTCCGCCGGAAGCTGCTCCACATGCAGTGCCCGGAAGGCAGCGACATCGAAGCGCACATCCGCGATCTGACGTCATTGCGTACCCAAATCCAGACCCTCGGATCAACCTTCGGCGAGGACGAATTCTCCACCACACTTCTCACCTCCCTCCCTGATTCCTGGAACCCATTCATACAGACCATCGACACTTCCCTCTTCTCCGAGTCTGCGCCCATCATCGCTCGGATTCTCGAGCAAGATCGGCAGAAGACTGCCAAGCCCAACTCCGACGCCGTGGCTCTAGCCGCCAAGCAGTCCCACGCTGCCAAAGGCGGCTCAAACGTCATTTGCTTCGGTTGTGGCCGCCGTGGCCATGTCATCGCAGAATGTCGAGACACAAAGAAGGGAAAGGTGTTCACGGAGGAACAAAAGCGCCAGAACGGCCAGAGGAGCAATGGCAAGCGCAACGGCCAGAGAATCGGGCCAAGCGCACATCACGGAGATCACCCCGCCTAGCAACGAGCCCACGTCAAACTACGCGTTTGCCGCTTCCGCTACGCCAGCCGGTCTTAGCGCCGATTCCTGGCTGGCCGACAGTGGTGCAACCAAGCACATAGTTAGGAATAAATCACTTTTTTCCGCTTATTCGAGCACGCCCGGTCAATCGGTGACTGGCTTCGGACAAACCGCATCTCCCGGTGTTGGCAACGCCGAGATCGCATCTCACGTCGGCAATTCTGCCTACTCTCTCACGCTCAAGAACGCCCTTCACGTCCCCGACGGCGCCTTATAATCTGATTTCTATTGGTTGTTTAACGGCCGGCGGCTGCGACGCGTTCGATTTAGTGGCGACATCATGAAGGTTTTCTCCCCGGACCGGAAAGAGATCATGCGCGGTACGCGCACTGGAAATCTCTGGAAAGTCCGCATCACGCGCTCATCACGCTCCCCCGCCTCCCGATTCATCAGCTTCTCCATCCCCATCCATTGCACTTCCCTCAGCTCCGATCCCGTCTTACTCCTGGAACAAATGGCATCGCATTTTTGGCCACATGCAGCACAAATCAATCAAGCTGCTGCACGACAAGAACATGGTCACCGGCATGAAGATAGATCCGTCTAGCGACGGCGCGTCGTCCCACTGCCAGACTTGTGTCCAAGCCAAATCCCACGTCATGCCGTTCCCATCCAAATCGGACACGAAATATACGGAAATCGGTGAAATGACATTCACCGATGTCTGGGGACCTTCACACGTCACGGGTATTGATGGCTCCCGCTACTACATCTCGTTTACGGATGCAGCTACGCGCCGGACCGTCGTCTACTTCATGAAGGCTAAATCGGAGGCAAAAGACAAGATGCGGGACTACACTGAGTATATGCTTACTCAAAAGGGAGTTAAAGTCAAAGCTTTCCGCTGCGACAATGGCGGAGAATACGTCAATCCGGACGTCAAGGCATTCCTTGCCGAGCGCGGGATTCGACTTGAACTTACCGCTCCCTACTCCCCATCCCAAAATGGCGTTGCGGAGCGACTCAATCGTACTCTCATCAAACATGCGCGCGCCATGCTGGCTGCGCATGACCTCCCGCTCTTCCTTTGGCCGGAAGCCGTCGCTTACGCCGCTTACCTAAAGAACCGATCTCCGACGGCGGCCCTCACCGCGGACATTACGCCCGACGAAGCCTTCTGGAAGCGCAAGCCCGACGTCTCTGCGCTCCAAGAATTCGGCGTACCGTGCGAGGTTCTCAAACAAGGCACCAAACCCGGCAAACTGTTCATCAAAACACGTCCATTCCGCTTTGTGGGTCTCTCGGATGAGTCCACGGCTTGGCATTACTACAACCCGGATAATCGCTCAATTCAGACTACACGCAACATTATTTTCCCTCCCGACGTCGAACGCGAGGCCTCTGCCACGCCAGATGCGCCGTCAGTCCAGCTCGAGGGGGAGATTGAGCCTGTCGAGCCTGCACCGCCGGCTTCCCTGTCGCCTGTCACCGGAACTGTCGAGCCCGCCGGATCTGTCAACGACGAGACACCTGTCGAAAACGACGATCCGCCCGCTTCTCTTCCCACACCCGCGCGACAGCTCCGCGCCAAGAAGGACGTCGATTACCGCCTTCTGAACAACCCGGACTCGCGCTCACCTCGGAAGCCCGATGCTTGGAAACATCGTGTGGCATCCAACGGTCCCAACATTGCGCTCGCAGCCCGTGTTGATCCCACCGCGGATCCGACAACTGTTACCGAAGCTCAAGCCCGGCCCGACTGGCCGGAGTGGAAAGCCGCCATGGACGAAGAAATGAACCAGCTTTGCACGCTGGGTACATTCTCGCTCGAGTCCCTGCCCGCTGGCCGCTCCGCCATCGCCTGCAAATGGATTTTCCGAATCAAGCGAGATGACAGCGGCAATATCTCACGTTACAAAGCCCGCCTCGTCGCCAAGGGATTTTCCCAGATCCCGGGCCTAGATTTTGACGAGACCTTTGCACCTGTCGTCCGCATCGAGACAGTACGTCTCCTACTCGCACTCGCTGCTCGATACAATCTTCAAGTCCATGTCATCGACGTCGTCGGCGCTTACCTCAATGGGAAGCTCGACGAGGAGATTTACATGCAGCAGCCGACATTGTTCGAAGACGGAACCACCCGAGTCTGCCGTCTCCATCGCACGCTCTACGGGCTCAAGCAGTCCGGACGTGTCTGGAACCTGCAGCTTAACTCTTCATTCCTCAAACTCGGCTACACGCGGCTCTCGTCCGACCAGTGTGTCTACATCCGTCGCGACGGCTCGGACTTGGCCATCATTGCTGTCCACGTTGACGACATGACCATCTTGACATCCTCCGACGCTCTCATGTCTCGCGTCGAGACTGAATTGGACTCTGAGTTCACGGTCAAGAAGCTTGGCGCAATCCGCCAACTTTTGGGCATGGAAATCACGCGCACACCCAAGTCCATCCGCCTTACTCAGACCCAGTACATCTCCAAGATCCTGGAGAAGTACCAGTTGGACTCCGCTAATCCTGTTCACACCCCGGTCGACCCTCATGTCCATCTCACGCGACTCTCTGACGACGAATCTTACCCCGACGTCAAGCGTGTCTATCAGAATATGATCGGCTCGCTTCTTTATGCGGCCATCACGACTCGCCCCGACATTTCGTTCGCCGTCCAATCACTCAGTCAGTTCAACACCAACCCCGGTCCCGTGCATCTCACTGCCGCTAAACGCGTCTTTCGCTACTTACGCGGGACCATGGACCTCGGCATTGAGTACCGCGCCAACGACCCCGCATCTGCCATCGAGATTTTCTCTGATGCTGATTGGGGAAGCGACGTCGCCACGCGCCGATCCATCACCGGCTACATCTCCACTTTTGCTGGGGGAGCTGTTACTTGGAATTCCAAGAAGCAGGTCACCGTGGCTCTGTCGAGCATGGAGGCCGAATACATGGCGCTGTCCAGCGCGACACGCGAAGCCCTTTGGCTCCGCACTCTGTTCTCCGAGCTCGGCCTCGACATCTCCGCTCCCACGCACATCTCTGTCGACAATCAGGGCACGATTCTCTTCGCCGAGAACTCCGGATTCCACGCACGCTCGAAACATATCGACATCCGCTATCACTTTATTCGCGAGGCGCTTACCTCTAACCGGGTATCAGTTTCCTACGTCAACACGGATGAAAACGCTGCGGACATCTTCACCAAGGGCTTACCGAGAGTCAAGCACGAATATCTCGCGTCGCTGCTTGGGATGATTCGAGCTTGAGGGGGAGTGTTGAGATAAGATAATCACGGATCATTTGATCCGATCAAAGATCGCCGAGTTTCTCTCCGTTTCTTCTTACTCATGGTTCTGCTCTTTGCAAGAACATTCTAGATAGTTTGTGTACTAGTATAAATACTGGGCTCTGAGGCCCCCAATAATTATCATTCTCTGTTTTCATCTCTCTGCGCTCTCAACAATATTCTCTCCAAGACAGAGAATCGGGAGCCAGGATAGAACAGCGGAAGATCGAGGCGAGGTATTTGATCCTGAATATAGTCAGCGGGCTCATCGATGAGCTTGGGATGGTGAGGAACGTACCGAATCAGTGCAATGTTTTCCCTCATCACCGCGACAGGACCCACTCGACGCCCGACGCCAGTGATCATGTCTTCAATCTCTTCGATGACAGCGCTGAGCTCGGCCAGCATGATGGCTGGGCGTCGGGAGACGAGGGCCTCCCCGCAAATCAGCAGCACACAGAAGGCTATCGATGCGATACGGAGGACTGGGTGGGGGATGAAGGAGAGTGCGGAAAGGATGAGACTTGAGTAGATTTGAGCCGCGGAGCCTTGCAAAACTGGCAGTTTGGGGGCCATTCTGCTGCGGCAGGTCTGCGTGGTGCTGTTCCCGTTATCCAGATCCTCTGCTTTTATGTGCCGCGACGCGCCGGTGGCACGCAGCTTCCAATTCCCAAGACCCGACACAGTGGAGACACTTTAAAACCTTAGCATAGCCGCTCAGGCTGTCTTGGGAAAACGAAGCATTCGCGGAGCTCCAAGCGGTCAGGGCGCGGGCAACGATGGAGAGTCAAGTGGACTCACAGCCAGTGGTTGTCCTCCAATCCTGGAGGAGCATCGACACTTCCATGATGATTTTCAACGTAAGGATGATATATGAAGGAGAAATGAGCTCAAGAACGCCTTCCTATAGGTTCACAAGTAATATTAGTGCTGTGGTTCCCAACCTTGAGCTTGGGCGCAACTCTGTTGCCGGCATGCCTGTGGTCCTGAGCCGCATTTTCCGTCAGGCTGAGCGTCACTCGTCGTGCTTCTGAATCCTCGCGGATCAAGCCGTTTCGGCCGTTCGGAATTTAACAAAGTTTGGCGTTTAGGTTCGGGCCGTTCGGCCGAAGATCGGCCCTGGTGAACCAGCTTCGGCCCCGAAGCGGGTGAACTTCGGGTTCGGAGTTCGGGAGCTCGGCATTTTGAAGCGTTCCGAATCGGAGTTCGGCGAAATCGGCCCAAGACCGGGACCGAACCGGCCGTGAGCAACTCCGTGAGGAATAGGTGAAAAAATCAATTCAACTACAGCAATAGAAGTAAGATTCACGTTCAAGCGGGTCGTGAGAATGAGATAAGTACATTGGGAAAAATCAGGCGATGGCAAAGTAGCATGTTGGATTGAAGTCCCTCACATGCCGCTACTAGGCAGGCGACCACCCGGAGCTGCCCGCGATCCCGAAGCAGCAATGTTCGCAGCGTACGAATGTTGAAGCTCCGCCTCGATAACAAGCTGCGCAGAGATATAAGCGGCGGGAAGTCTGAGCCAAGATTCGAAGGCTGACTTGAACGCTACGCAATATTTCTTCGACCTCTGTGCGCGCTTTCGAGAGAGAGATCCAAAGTTTGACATAGCTGCGCCACGAAAGCGTCTCCCGCGCGAGGAAAGCGCAACGGAACTTCGATGCAGTGCGTTTGAGTCTGTTCAGACGCTGGGGGCGTCAATCGTGGGCCAAAAAAAAGTCGTCCGAGGAAGGGACGCACGAGAGCAGCGCAAGGCTATTGTCGATCAGGACGTGAGCGCCGAGGCGACGCGCCGCTCCTGCGATCGCATCGTCCGTCTCTTCGATTTTGGCACGGAGTTCGGTGAGCAAGATAGCAGGACGCTGAGCCGCCAGCGCATAAGCTAGCGTCAACAGAAAGCAGGCCGCGACTGCAGCGATCCGAAGGGCGTCTTCGGGGATGAGGGAAAGAGCAGAAAGCACGAGGGTCGAGTAGAGTTGGTGCGATGCCGAGGAAAGTTTGAGGGCCATTGCAAGGAGGGACCTGTAGGGTTGACTATGGCACCACCGCCGGTGTACCTATATACCTGGAAGCAGGATTAGTGGCGCGGATTCCCGGTGAGAAGAAGAAGAAAAGCAGTGCTGTCTCTACCAAGCTCTCTCCTGTGAGAACAAACGAACCGTAGGCTCGTAGGTGCCTTGCCAAAAAAGGAATTATTACTGCCGCAGGCCTCTCTACAGATAGTCGATCAGCGGAAAAGTCGGTCAACGGAAAAGTCGGTCAGCGGGAAAGTCGATCAGCGGGAAAGTCGATCAGCTAAAAGTCGATCAACTATGCAGTATGCCAGTCCGGATATATGGTGTCCCGAACGAGGCAGGAAGGTCCTCAACAATGGGGGCATTTGGCCCATTTGGTATATCTTGGGCGGCCGACTGGGAGAGGACAACAGCTTCTGAGATCTGAGAGCTGAAGGAGATACCGACCCGTCCTCCCATGTTCCCCACATGATAGTGTGCGGGTCCACTGCGGGAGGGAAGCTTGCTGGTTCGAGTCGTTATCACCGATCGCGAGAGCCTGCCACTCACAGCTGCTGGCGCCGCTCAATGGATGTCCGTTACTCCGAGTTTGGCGGAGCACTAGTTCCATGACGGTCAAGAGCAAAGGCCGGCCAGCACGGCTACCGGCTACTTCCGGCGATCAAAGCCCGCGACTGCGCTTGTCAGCAACTTCCAGCAGCCAAAACGGCGCCGCCATTTCCCTCTCGCTGCCTCTTCGCTTACCGCTACGACGATGTCGTCCTACTTCCCCGCCGCTGAAGCCGACACGGACGACCGACTACTCGAGGACGGAGGGCACGTAGAAGGAGACGCGCGGACTCGACTGGACAAGACGATAGACAGGATTGGGATGGGGAACTACCAGTGGACGCTGTTGTGTCTCTGCGGCTTCGGTGCGTCCTTTCCACTCCACTCTCAGCGTCTGCTCAAGAAGAACAGGCTGGATGGCCGACAACGTACGTCTTCTGCGCCTTCTCGCAGCGCCCACCGCTCACGAGCCCGCAGATGTGGCTCCAAGCCGTCGCAATCATCCTACCACGAGTCCAAGCGCACTACTCGGTGCCCGACAGCCAAATAGGACTTCTGTCCTCGTCCATGTTCGCAGGGATGATGCTCGGCGCCGTCGGGTGGGGCAGCTGCTCCGACCTACTAGGCCGCAGCGCCGCATTCAACGCGACCCTCTTCTTCACCGCCCTATTCGGCATCCTAGCCTCGTTCGCGTACTCGTTTACGTCGCTATGCTTGCTGCTTTTCCTCTTGGGGAGCGCCGTCGGGGTGCGTCAGCGCGTTTATGGCGTGCTTGCTGCTTCTTCTGAGCACTCATTTCCCTTTCCCCGCTTTCAGGGCTCGATGCCGACGGACGGCACGCTCCTCCTCGAACACATGCCGCAGCACAAACTGTACCTCGTCACCGCCCTTTCGTTCTTTTTCTCCCTCGGGTCGGTCCTCGCAGCCATCGTCGCGCTGTTCTTCGTCCCGTCCGCGTCGTGCGTGTCAGCACCGTGCGACCCCGATCTTAACAACGGATGGAAGCACCTGCTTACCGCGCTCGGACTCATCGTGCGTGGTCAGCGCCTCTTCTTACGTCCCGCGTTAACCCACGTTTCCCGATACAGACACTGGCGATGTTCCTCGCGCGCATCGTCCTCTTCCGACTACATGAATCCCCGCGCTTCCTCGTACATGCGGGCCGCCAGGAAGAAGCACTCGAAACGCTGCAACTCATCGCGCGCTTCAACGGGTCGCCGACGCTAGCCGGAGAACTCAAGCTCGCGGACGTAGACGACACGGCAGTCCTTCCCGTCGAAGACGAGGTCGACACCTCGTATGGATACGAGTCCATCGCGAGCGACACTACCGCCAGCAACAGTGCGGGCGGAAACAAATCCAAGAGGTACCTCGCACCGTGGATGGAGCGCTGGTTGTCGAGGATGCGGATGGTCTTGGCGCCAGAATGGAGAAGGACGACGTTGCTCATTTGGGGTGCCTGGGGCGGGATGGCATTGGGTACGTGCTTTCATGCCACCAACTAAGGACGGCAAAGAGCTGACGAGGACGCTTTGCAGCGTATACCATGTTTAACGTCTTCCTCCCCAAACTGCTAGAATCGGACGCGAGCGGGGACAAGTCCATCTCGGATAGTCTCTGGGACGTGTTGGTCTTCACGCTGGGCGGATGCCCCGGCGCTTTGGTGTGTTTCATTTCGATTCATCGTTCCGCAAAACCGCGAAGCTGACCACCTATCTAGCTTGGCGCCCGCCTGATTCTCACTCCTCTCGGTCGTCGGTGGTCCCTCGCAGGCAGCACTCTGGTCACCGCCGCGTTCTGCGTGTTGTTTGTGTTTGCGCAGAGTGCGGGGAGTGTCCTTGCGACGCGGGTCAGTGCGGTGGGTATTGGGTTGGCTAGCACGGTGCGTTTTGTGTTCTTTATTGGTTTTGAGTAGTCCTAACGAGTCGATACAGACGATGTGGGCCGTGCTGTACGGATGGACGCCGGAGATCTTCGCGACTAAAGGTCCGTCTCCTGCGTTGACCTTCCCTCACCGGCCGCTCGCTGACGCGTTGTCTTTCTTGCTCTAGTCCGAGGCACAGCCTGCGGGATCGCCTCTGCGCTTTCGCGAATGTGCGTCTTTTCCACGAGCCACTCCTCTCTCTTCTTTAACTGAAGGTGATTTGTTCCAGCGGCGGCATCATCGCGCCACTCGTCGGCGGCTTCCTCCTCCTCTTCAGCCGCGCCGCGCCCGTCTACGCTAGCATGCTTGTGTTCGTGCTCGCAGCGGGGTGTGTCCTTTGTTTGCGGGAGGATGAAGGCGAGGGCGGGAAGGCTCAGAGGGGCGGCGCGGGGAGAGTGTTGGTGCATTAGACGACTGGATAGTGGGGAGTGTTCGCGGAATCGGCCGGTCACGTGACTATGGCGTGACTAGTCGTGGTGTCCTGCGGTATGGTGCGCGTCGGATGTTGGCGCTGCCGTAGGTTCTATTGGGGAAACTTCTCTGCGGAGGCCGTTTCTCCATGGCCATTGGACGCCAAAATTCCCCCGCGGGTTATTTGGATCTGACTCGGAAGGAAGTGGGTCGATTCAAGTTGACCATGACCGATGAGGACTAATAGAGAGAATGGAAACCATGTGTATACTCACAACTGTGCCCCACAGCTTCGAGTTCCTAAGGAACTCCGCCAAGCCTCACGATCAAGGCTACTATCCTCTGCCGGTTCTCTGCACGTGGCGGCATGAGTGGAACAACTTTCTGCCTGCTGTCGTGAGTTCGACGTCTACAGACACACGCATATCGGAGAAAAAAGGATCACCGCAGCGGAAGTTGCGATACAGTCCCGACAGCGCCCTGCGCGAACTTTGAGCCACTGAATTATGATGGCGCTCTCCTTCGCGGAGTTGTCGAGGAACGTGAACTGTTCGACTACATCCTGGGGTTCAAATACAGTATCACTGTGGGGTAGACGGGGTTACACCTCAGAATCGTTCGTCGATGACTCCCGGGATGCCCATACGACTTTCTCCGGACCTCGCTTCGGCCCTCGTACTCTCTGCGCTTTCCCTGGTTCCCCACCATGGAGCGCGTATCGCAGCGGCGGTCCTCTGCTTCATCATGGTGCTGTCGTATCGGGTTGCTACACAGCGACCTGCGATCCTCTTGGATGAGCTCTCAGCTATTGTCAGCGAGGCGGAAGACGCCATCGCTGGAGCAACGCGTCGTGTCGGCCCTTTCGCCTTGATGGGGGAGAGTATGTCGGTATTGCGGCGCGCTCAGTTTTCTTGTAGTCTCTTCAATGTTCTCTGACCACGCATGCATTCTAGGCTGAAGCACGATGCCGCAATCTTCCGCTGCGGACTTCTCGACAGAGCCAACACATCGTGTATTGGGTACCTCAAACTTTGGTTGGCAATATCCCGGAGAAAGTCAGAGGCTGAGGATGTCTTGTCTCGCGTTCAGGTGGGCTCCTCAGTTCAAAATTCTCGTTGACTGTAACCTTGAATCGGATTTCTTCACAGCTCTTCGTCCAAGTCGAACTTGAGCGCTCATACGCAGTCACCCTTGCGGGTTTATCCGAGTCTCCTCGTTCGTAGCGGCATTAATTACAAATATTCAAAGCGTGTTAGGTTCAACTTGCTCAAGTTGTTGCTCTAGAGCTCTTTTTCTGTTATCTTATCTTATCTCCACTCCCGATTATCGATGACCTTATCTTCTCCATCAATTGATCACCCTTCAACGACTGACAGCGTGTGCTTGATATTCTCGGCTTGCCTCCGACACTCATCTCAACTTCTCGTCCCAGTTTCTAAATCCATTTGCCGTTCTCATGGGCGCCCTGCTCCCTTCTGAGCTTATCGACTCTATCCTCACCCATCTCACCGATCCTGCCGACCTCTCCGCCTGCTCTCTCGTAAATCACACATTCCTCATCTACGCTCAGTCGCGCCTGTATAGATGCGTTCGCCTGACACTTGCGCATATCACTACTCGGCCAACACAAATCCTGGAGCGCCGACTCGCCTGTTTGGAGGCATACCCACATATCGGCGCCTATATCCGCGACTTGAGTGTGGATGTGCTGCCACTCGACTCGCCTGCGCCGCAGGAGATAATGGCTGCGCTTCTCAGCGCAATTCTCCGTCACGGAACGCTGGAGAGGCTAGCTGTGGACCTCCATCAGCACTCTTACGACAAGCTGCATCCATCTCTACGAAAAGCCCTCGAGGGCGTCCGCGTCTCGCGATTACACCTCTTCCGCGGAAATGGCCTCCCAAGGTCGTTCATTGCTGTGATCACACAGTCTGTCCGCGTTCTATCTCTCAGCCACGTCACGGGTATGCCCACTCGCGACTCGTTCCCCGACCCACTTCCTCCGGTGGAGCTTACAAATTCCTCTGCGCTGGAGGAGCTGATTTTGCCGCGGAGTCTTGCAGCTTTTGCAACGCTCCGGTGGTATCCGTTCCTCTTCACGGCGCCACTTCTGCACCGACTGTACGTCCCGTACTCTCTGTGGCACGCGCTCTGTGGCGCTGGCGACACGGAGCCGTTGCTTGCGCGCCTGCGCACGCTCTCCTTGGACTGCGGCTCTGTCGGACCCGGGGATCTCTTGGAAATGCCACGTCTCCCGCAACTAACGGATCTGACGCTCATCTTCATGCGCGATATCCAAAGCTCGGCTCAGGCAGCCGGAGATCATGGCATTCAAGGCGGCGGGAACAGCGAAGGTACTTATACGATCCCAGCAAACCTTGTGGCTCTCCTCTCGGTATTGCCGGCTCCCATCTTGGAGCGATTGACGTTGCATGTCATGATCCCGACGCCCCAAGGAACCCGGAACCTACGTCCCGAGTGGGCCACAGGCACAAGGATTCGCGTTTCCCGTCATCCTAACGCGGATAGTAACATGCGGCCTGTTGATATCGATTGCGTGCTGGGTCATGTCGATCCATTTGTCGTCTGTCCCGCTGACGCCGCACCGGACACGTATTTCGGTTGGAATTGGGCGGGATTCGTACGATTCATGCAGACTTCGTTGGGTATTCCGGCGTCGGGAAGCGAGGAGGCAGGAGCGATGGGAAGGGTTACGTTTGCAACGGCGCAAGCAAACTCTAGGGTGAATTATATGGACCATCTTCGTTGACAAGTACTCTGGTGAAAATATACAGAAATAAATAATTCCGTGGATATTGCTGGGTGGAAAGGTTCTATGGCGGAGCATCAAGTCGCTCCCATCCGTCCATTCGCATCCGCTTTGCCTCTCTCTCGTACTTGGCACGCACCAGATACGTCGCCAGGGTCCGCTTCGCCACGGGGTTCATGCTGCCGCCCAGCCCATCGTGGAGCTGCGGAGCGAGAAACGGCGCGTGGCGGGTCTCGGCGCCCTCAGCCACGTTGAGGGAGGGCGGAATGCCTCCCTCCGAGTCGGGATAGATCTTCGCCAGATGCATCACGACGTCGGCGCGCATGGCATGCATTTTCGACGAGATCAGGTTTCGCCGGGTGGGGCTCTGCGCCTCAGTTCGACATGTTGCGATGTTCACGTCCCTCTCGGCATCGCTGCCGAGGTCGCCGGTGATTAAGTCGGAGCTGCCGATCTGTGCCGGTGGGACGCCGAGCGACGGCATCACGTTCGGCTTGATGGCCGCTTGCGCATCCGACCAGATTACTTGCGGATCCTCCGGCCTGAGGCCAGAGTTAGTCAAATTTGAGGCGAGGATAGGAAATAAAGCCGCACAAGAGTTCACGGTCAACCCACTCGCCGAACCGGCGGCTAAGGGCGCTTAGGAACGTTGCGTAGGTCGCGTCATCCCAATCGTTCGAAGTAGTGTCGAATTTGAAGGCTATATGGCTGGTGGAGCACGATGGATGTTCTTTACACAAGGATTTAGCCCCTTGAAAGAGACTCGAGAGATCGGCGGTGCGCACCATCGAACCCGAGTAGGACGACCCGGTCCCGTCCGATCCATTCGCGGTGAGTAGCCTGTATTCGCATATTGAGCTCTTTCTGGCTTGAGTTTGAGGAGGACTACCAACCCGAATCTGCCGAGGTCCTTCCCTCCCAGCCATCGCCTCCCCATCGAGAACGATCAATTCCTGATCGACGCCGGATACAGAGATCCGGAACGTCCAGGCTGGGTCCGGCGCGGTGCGGAACTCGAGGAATGTGGGCTGAGCTGCCTGGCGCAAGATGCCACCGACGATAAATTGTAGCAATGGAAGTCTGTGCCAGTCGGACGCCTCCGGGACGACGTCGGAATGAAGCGACGAGTCGGCGGACGGCGGAGGCAGCGTGGTGCTGTCGGGTGGGGTCGGGTCTGAGTCGGCTGGGAGTATAGGGGGGGGGAGTGAAGAGAGGCTGCACAATCGTCGCTGTTCAGTCGCTGCAAATCCGACGAAACCTAGAAACGCACCTCCCACTTCTCCTCGTCCTTCTCCTCGAATTTCTCCTTGTCCTCCGAGTCTGTTAAGAGTGCCACCGACGCATCGGACTCGGTGGCAACCGCCACACTCTTAGCATCCTCGATAGAGTGGTGCCTCGACTCGTCAACTTGAAAGTGCGGACCCGCGGAGCATCGACATTCGACCTTCGGCTTCGGAAACTGCGACTGATCGTCGTCGACAGCCATGGGTTTGGTTGGTTGTGCGGGGCCTCCGGCGGGATCAGCATGGGTGGAAGGAGAGAGAAAGACGGACTGGCGGTCGGTCACAGTCGTGCTCAGGCCCATTGTACATGTGCAACTTGACCGTCACGTACTTAGCGGTTGGATCATGATGGCTTTTCACGCAAATAAAATGGGCTCTCGAATGGATTATTTTACGACGAAGCACGACTGAGAACTAAAGACGCGACAACTAAACGCGTAAAACCTCAGACTGTTGTCTCCATCGGCTAGGTTCTGTCCAACTCGGACCACGAACTCGGGCCACTCGAATGCGATACCTTGGGCCACGAGCCTCTTCAGAGTATACGACCGCTGAATATCATGCTCGGAGCTAAGCTGAGCGAAAGTAAGACTTCTTTGTGAGGGCTCAGAATGAAATGCTCGCCTGCACCTGTCCCACAATCCTCCGTACATCCGCAATGACTTCCGACAAATACCGTCGAAGCGTGAAGCAGCGCCTCAGTGTAAGCCCCTCGCGCTTGAGGAGCAAGCATCGACAGATCGATGCGGACTGTTCAACCCTGCCAATAATGTACGTCAGTCGAGGATCGGAAGAGCGATGGGCGAGTACCTGAGGAGGAGTTCAGTGTGTTGAACGACTTCGCGGTCACGGTGATCATCATCGCTTCGGTACATTGCACCAGTGATGCCGGTATTCGCCTCGGCCACTAGAGCATCAAGCTCCGCGAGGAGCATCGCCGGTCGTCGTGTAACCAGAAGATAGTAATATACTATCCCCGCCGCGAGAGTAAGAGCGACGCAGGAAATCCGGATGATATTGTGGGGGATGAGGGATATTGCGGAGGTGGCGACCGCATAAGATAGTTCTGGATTGACTTTGCAGGTTTGCCAAGGCGTGAGTGTTGAGTTGGATGGGACAGGAGCCATGGACGCACTGGAGATGCAACAACTACGACGCCGGTTTTAAAGCCTCCCAGAAGCTTTCATTTCTGGACAAGCACGCCTTGCCCGCAAAACGACTAGCAAGCCGTCCATCCCAACACGGACGGAAGGTTTGACAGATACACAGAGCTGTTAAGACCGGATATGTCATGCCGCGTGGGGTTGTGCTATAAACAGGCGAATACTGGCTGGAGATGGGTGCCCACGTGTTCTATCGGCGACATCTATGGCACGAAGCAGGCGATGCAGCCCGATGTGGGCCAACGCGTGTGGCGGAGGAAGGAGGCCATGAAGAAGGTTCGATCGGAAGACGGTCTGTTCGTCTGTAAGCAGCGGAACGCAGGACGAGCTGTTTATTAACGCACACGCGCTCGTCCGGTTTGGGCACGACAGCCAGCAATCCTGCGCCTTCCTTTGCGTCCTTCCATCGGCCGGCGTAGAGGCCGGGTGCCATTTGAGTGAGATGGTCCGTAGGTGGAGGAACTTGAAAAAGCGCTCTCTTCTGGCCCAGCCATAGCCCACAGACGTGTAGAGCTTCGCCCCATCCGCCGGCTCACGTCGCAGCAGGCTGGGGTTCTGACCATCGCGGGCCAGTATGCATAGACGAGCGGGAATGGCCGTGGAGCAGGCGAGCATAGAGCATCTGACCTGCGGGGAGCACTTCGAAGTTCGGTCAGAGCAGCCAGCGACGACGACAAGCATGACGCACCAAAGCAGCTCGGTAGTTCCCTCTTGACCCAATTGCTCCTGCCTCTCGTCCTTCAAGGCTTCAACAGCGCTTCCCTTATGCAGCCTTCCATCGTTCCGCACGCAGTTCCGGGCCCGCTGCGCCGGAGGCGACTAAAAGAAGCGGAACAGAGCCTAGGCGGGACTCGTATGCGGTGACATTCGGGAAGGAGACGGGGATGGAAGAGCTGAGCATGCAGCCAGGGCACTGTGGCGCTATGTCTCTCTTGCACGCGTCGTAGTGAGCGCGAAAGAAAACCCACAAAAGCTTAGTCACAGCTCTGATTTCGCTTGGCTGTCGCGCTCATGTCATTTCCGGGTCCTGCTGCTGGTCCCGACAACGACTGATTCGGCGGAGGTCGCCAGGCTTCGTGGCGCGGAATTCGAGTGAGCAGAAGCTCAGAATCGTCTTCTATCTTTGTTGAGCTGAGAACTTATGTCTGCCTCTACAGTCGTCGATTCAAATTTGTGTGCTATTAACAACAGGTAACTGGGGTCAACACATATGTACGCCACGACGAGCGCCACGATCCGGCCGAATCCCATTGCTTCCTCACCCGTTACACGCACGTCGTATCCTGTCGAGCAACCATCGCTCTTCCAAGAACATTCACGGCGGCGGTCTCTATCTTCTCTTTCGATCACTTGTGAAATCCCGGAGCACCGTGGCGTTGTTGGCAGCGAAGGATGCAGATCGCAATTATTAGCCCATACAACGCCGTGACCCGTCTGGGTTTCCTTCTTCCTTCTTGCCCTTTCCTTCTCGTCGGGCTAGGCCCTCTTTCTCTCTTTTCTGCATTTGTTCGCCGTCTTGCCTTCGTGCCCCTCCGGTGTTTGTTCATCCAGCGCCGGCGCTACTCTCCTGCAAGTCGTCGCTCGTCATGGCTGGCTTCGATGTGGAATTACTGTAAGCGGTTTCCCCGGTGGAGGACGTCACTGAGGCGCATTCGCAGGTTTGGCACGATGTTTATTGGTACGATTTCAGGTCAAGCCTGGAGACGAGACGACGCTGATGACGCGGAACAAGGCTTGCTCTTGAGTTCGATATGCTATGGGGTACGTTGCCAGCTTCTCCGTTCTTTACTGGCCGCCGACCATTATCTAGATCATGACGCTCCAAGTTCTGCTTCCCTCTTCCCGCCTCGACCATGGCTCATCGCACGCTCGGAACAGATGTTCATGTACTACCAAACATACAAGAAGTGCGTCCATTGCTTCGAATACTGTTTTCGCGCCGAGCTTTACTTACAGGGACACGGTTTGGATACGATATTTCGTGCTCTACCTCTTCATTGCGGAGAGCATCAACCTTCTGCTCGAATTTGGTACATTCACTACGTATTTTCTTCGACGTGGACTCATTCAGCTGCAGGTATTGTGTATCAACCCCTCATCGTTCACTACGGTGCGACGCAGCGCCCCCAGCCATGCAACCGCAACTTGAAAAGCTCATCACATCCCTACAGGCGACCCCCAAGCGCTCATCGTATCTCCCCTTCGTACGTCAACGTCGGCGATTCGCAGATGCGCTTCCGCTGAACCATCCTTCCTCGGCCGTTCCCATAGTATTACCCGGAGGTGCGTACCACTTCTGAGCTCGATCTCATCTCTGATTGACTTGATTAGATGCGGCTTCGATCGTGAGTGCTTCCCTACTTCCTCCGAGCTCGACGCCAGCGAATTAATCCCCTGTGGAGGTCATGGTCTCGACGCCGATCCAAATCTTCACTGCTTGGCGCATCAACGGTACGCACCTCCTTCCTCTTTGTACAAGTCGAAGACTGCTGCTCACCGGCAACTGACCACAGTGATTACCGGAAAGAAACTCTTCTCAGCGCTCATCATCCTCCTCGCGCTTTTATCATTCGGTCAGTACTCCACGTCCAAGTTCATCTCTCTTCTCAAACACGGGCAACGCGAACGTGAACTGATGCGCAAGCTTATCTCTGCTCCTTACCAACAGGCGGAGGTGTCGGCGTCGGCGTCTTCTCCGGCGTGCGTAACGAATTCGCAGAGTTTCAGAGCTTCCGCGGCGTCGTCAGCCTCTGGCTCATCTCGAGCGCCATGTGCGACGTGCTCATTGCGTTGATCCTCACGTTCTCTCTGGTTTGTCCCCTTCGCTTCCTCCCAAATGGTATCCACTGGCATCTAACTCGAGGAATTCGCAGAGGTCGCGCAAGACGGGATTCACCGCCGTCGACGGACAGATAAACAGGATCATCCGGCGTGTGTATTCGTTCTTCTCTTCTCCTTCCCCAACTCCGAACACAGCTCACGCGTTCCGCTCCCGCGCTTTTATAGTAACCGTCCAGACGGGCGCAATCACCGCTATCGCCGCTCTGGCGGATCTTATCCTTTTCTTGGCCTTCCCGGTGTGTACTTTCTTTCTTCCGCGGCGGGTCAGTGCTGATAGCCGTGTCTTGCCCGTGTAGACGACGACTTCGTGCGTATCTCCTTGGTGTTCCGCAGGGAAATGTCAGTGGTTCAACCAACACCCGGTTCTTACGCAGACAATTCATCCCGGACTTCCCGCTCTCGAAACTCTACTCGATCTGCCTCATCAGCACGCACGTCCACGTCCAAGTTTATGAGAAACTCTGTACTGTACTCATCTACTTAAACAGGTTAAACGCGCGCTACCGCAAGAGGGACGACGCCGAACAACAACGCGTTCCGAACCCGCTGTTCAAAGACTACGGCTCGGACATGTCTGGCGGCGTCTCGGGGACACGCGACATGAGCAACACCACCGGCAATGGTACCGCAGGCGGCATGGGCATTGGAAGCATGACGAGTCCGGTGCATGTTTATTCTCCACCGCCGGTGCGCTTTCTTGCATCTTTTTTTTGGACGTTCTATCGTATTGGCTTGCTTATTTTCTGTTCGACAGCACTATCCCATCGGCAGTAACCCCACAAGTTACGCAAACGCATTCGGGCAAAGCTCCATGAGCACGCTCGTGGGTGTCGGCAGCGGGAACTTCTCGACTGGCACTGGTACTGGCAAGGTCGACGCCAACGCCAACGCCCGTCCCCGCCCACGGCCGCGATCTCACTCCCAACCTCCGGCGATGGGTATACACAGCCGTTCACAGAGTTCACAAAGCGCAAGCTCTGCCAGTGCGACTCTGTATGATGAGCCTGGGAACACTGGCATGCATACGGAGGCGCCTGGTCCTCCCCGCAAACTGGCACCGGTTCAGGAGCCGCAACCGAAACGCTACGTCGTTGGCCGGCCCCGGAAAGACTCGGCTGCCGCAGCGCTACAACTACAATTAGGCCAAAATCCTGCTGGCGCCGCGGCAACGATGCAGCTCCAAGCAGAGGGACCGCCAGCGGTGTTACTAGAGCCCGCTGCCGGGCCTCAGGCTCGAAGGCCGATGCCTTCTGGTCCACGGACTCGGACATAGTTAGATTGCTTCTTTTTCCCGGGCCTGTGCTGTACTTTTATCTGTAAAAGCAGGAACTTTATTTCGTGGACTCTGTATGTACCTCCTGCAGCGCATTACTTATGGAGAAAAGTTGAGGCCCATATCATCCAAGAAACTAAGAAGCGTTTACTAAGCATCCATATTGGGGAAAAGGTGTACCAAGAACACAAGTACTCACCACTAGGTACTGCACTAGATCCGCCATAGGCAGTACAGAGAGAGCCGAAAAATACCAAAGGTCACGTGATCATTCCGTCGCGACAAAAACCCTCCCCGATGTGTGGTGGTAGTGGGAAGGAAATGGAGTGGCTGGGGAATGCAACTTGAGAGAAATCAGAAATCGGGAGCCAGAAGACACTGACACGCACCTGCTCCGGTCCGTTATATCTTCTCGATCTTGACCTTCAAGCCAGCCCTCACCATCCACTCCACCACACCAGGCAACTCCTCCAACACATCCTTGCCCCGAAACCCAATCTCAAAGTGGCGTATGCGGGACAGCCCGCCCTGCCAGCGCCAGCGCCGCTCGACGATGTCCGCGACGCGCTGCGTCTCGATGCACCGCGCGGCGTTGTGCAGGAGGAGGACCTCGAGCTCGGGGAGGAGGGTGCCTTGGGTGATGCCCGCGAAGAAGTCGGTTAGGGCGGGCGCGGGGAACGAGAGGAGGGAGAGGGAGAGGTGCGTGAGGGCGCGCAGGGACGGGAGGGAGAGATGGGTGGCTATGGAGGCGGGGGGCGGCGTGTGGGTCGGCGATGGTGAGGGATTGGATGGGGGCGCACCCTGCGGTGGATAGGAGGGCGGTGAGCGCGGTGGGGGTGGTGGGGAAGGAGTGCGCGTTGGCGAAAGTGAGGGTCGTGAGGGCCGGGAGGCGGAGGGCGGAGAGGAATTCGGGGGGCGGCAAGTGGAAGTGGAAGGCAATCAGTCGAAACAGGTCCCGGGTCTAGATCGTTTATGTAATCCATTTCTGGGTCGTGGTACAATTACATGGTCGTTCTCTCCAAATTTCTCGCAACCTATTTGCCGCCTCGCTCCAAATCACGGTTTGCAGTCACCTTGCCAGCGAGCTTTTCCGCATTTCCTGGACCAAATGTATCAGCGAATGCCATCAACCTTGAAACGGCGGACGCACCACGAATTTTCTCCTTCATCGACGCTGGAACCCTTGTTCGTCCGATATTGAAATCACCCGCTCCGGTATTGAAGTCGCTCGGGTCATCCGTCCCGCCAAATCGGTCGGCAGCCCGCCGGAGGTCGCTGTTTTCGCGCTTCAGAGGTCCCCGGCTGAGGCTGGAGCCAGCGGTGAACCGCTCTGCTTCGCGGGGCTCGCCAAATTCGGCGCCGGCAATGGTATCGTAGTTGCCCGCGAAGACATTCGCTGGGGACTCGGCGGCTTTGAGGTGCGATTTCGCGGAGGACTCGGAGGCGGAAGAGGGCATGATGGTCTTGAAATGAAGCGGGGAACCGCGTGCAGTCGCGCATTTATGGGGTTTTCGAGGTGATGTCAGCGACGGGTAAGGATGGAGCTAGCTGGATTCAGCGGAGCTTCAAGAAGTTCCTTCGTTGGAGTAGCACGACGGTAACATCCTTATTGGGACCGTTTGAGGCCAAAGATTTTGCTTGTGACTGGTGACATGACCAAATATTTGGTCAAAAAAAAAAAAATCAGGTACCCAACGAGTTGCTCGGAATGGTGCAGTGTAGAATACTACTAAACTTCTGCGGTCTACTTTTGCGCGGAATTACAGTAAAAAAAATTGAAAGCTGGTGCACAACAGTTTGCGCCGAACCTTGGGGATTATTTCTCCCTCGATTAAGTTAGATTAACCGCCATAATGGGTAGTGTGTCAAGACGGCACTTGGCCAGAGTGGACGGAGGTGAAGATATGGTCACGGGACTCGCGGCGACCACGGAAGATGACATCAGCTCGGAGTCAAGCCGGCACCTCATGGAAATTTTCGGCCAAGCACATGGAAGTGGGTTGCGCATCAGTCTGTATGCTAGCCTACCATCCGGGTGTTGCTGGGATGCAGCAGTGGAAGTATCAAGTAGAACGGGCTTGATCGGTGTTTGATTGGTGTAATTACGGCCCGATCTATTTGCCGCAGCAGGTGCCGCGGCCGCATTTTGCGGCACCTGCGCGGCAGCAGTGCGGTAGACATGCATAGCCACCACCTCGATCTTCACGACGCAGAGCGTCGTTGCTCCGGGGCTTATTTACATGTAAATAGCTTGATTAGATCTCCATGAATGCACTCTTTCAGTTTCAAAAAAGTGACGGAGTTGAAGAAAATGAGAGTGCTGCACTGACTTGTTTGCGGTAGGCATGCGGCACCGGTGCGGTAGGCTGCGGCACTCGGTGGCAGTGCTGCCGCAACTCAGCGGTAGTTGTCGAGTGGTGCCGCATCGCGTCTGCGGCACATCTGCGGGAGTCATGCGGCACTTGTACTCGACACGACGGTGCCGAGGCGGTAGGCGTGACCAATCTGCGGCACCGACGGCGGTCGTGTCGCTCATGTCGGCGGGGTTGAAGAAATCATGCCAGTGTGCGGATCCAGGATTTCTACTCATCTACCGATGCTGAGGCTACAAGGCCGAACTGAACTTGGCCATCACTAGGCCCCGGCAGACACAACGTGCAATGCGGACTTAGTGGAATTCAAACTGGGATGTGGATAGTGCTGGCCAAAATTATATTATGGAAGATTATTATGTGTACTTAATTTTATTATTACAGATATATTATGCTCCGGGTGGGGGACTCATATTATATTATCCTGTATTATATTATGATATGATATGATTATATTTTTATTACGGCTGGGAGATAATAAATTATAATCAACCTCTGCGGAGTAATAAGTAGGCTTCTTACCAATCAGATCATGTTCAATACATGCATAGACCTCGAGTTTCCTGCAAAATACGGGGTCTTTTGGTAGGGGAGAGATAATAAATTATAACAAATTATATTCATAATATAATCATAATATTTCGGATAATTGAGATTATATTATACTACAAATATATTATGCTCTTGACAATGAGATTATATTATGAATAAATTATATTATGGCAAAACACATAATAATATCATAATTGGACAGCACTAGATGTGGATGCACTAATATGGCTCTAATGCCCTTAGATGAGTGAAAAACGCCAGCGCCCACCCTAAGGCCCCCGATTTTGACCAGTAACGAGGGTTTGGATCTTGTTCAAATACATCTCGAGTAAAAATCTGAAAATAATCAAACTGGGTCCTTTACTGCTCATTTTGCGGGTATGGAGCGTCTTTACCCACCCTGGTGCCCTTTACTTGCATCGCTAAGCTATTTGCAAGCTTCCCTTGTGCGGAAAACATCCTTGCTGCTCAATACATCAAAAGCCGCAAAATCAGTAGATCAACCATAACTCTGGTTCTAGCACTTTATTTGAAGATATCTCACAACAGAAGGGTAGCTTTAAGGACCCTCTATCCAGTGACGCAATCATCCCAACCTCAAAATTTGCGGTACCTAGAAGAATAGTGCGGTAGCGTGACGGCCGCAGCCACGGCCGTCACGCTACCGCTATTGCATCCGGCCGCCGCGGTTGGCATGCGGTAGGCGTGCGGTAGGCGTGCGGCCCGTTTGCGGTAGCTGCGGCAAAAACACCGAGCCGGTGTAATTAGATCAGCAAACCAACGCTGGCGGCAGGTGTGAGTGAGTCTCTTAGGATACAAGCTACATATGTAACCGAACAAAAATTGATTCTTGGTCCCTACGAGTACGTAGTGCAGACTTATGTTGATTTGGAGAGATGTGTCAGGTAGATCAGCTTGAACCCGAGTAAAATATTAACATCCCTCAATTGTCCCTCAAGCTTGCTATTGAACTTTTTTCAAGATAGGTTTGCAAGTTCTGCATCGGAAGCAGTGATCGGCAGCGGCGATACACTGACTAGAGCTTCTCCCGACGGTGCTGGATGCACTCCCGCAGACGGTTCCTTGCACTGTTATCCTGACCCGCCGTTTCTCGTTCACTGCCTTCCCTTGGGACTACAACCTAAATCTGCGTCGTTCCAATCCTATTTAAGAAGGTTATGCTGCTGTTGGCGTCCAGTTGTCGCTGGGCCGGCTCTCTCCCTTTTCTTCAAGTTCCCTTCTCTCACTCTCTTTTGCATTTTGCCTGGGTCGATCCCATTCAATAGACCATGCGCCTTTCTTCTTCGATGCTACTTGTGCTGCTACTGTCGCTGCAATGTGTACTTTCAGTGTCAACCTTGAACCACGCTTCCTCCGACGCTCACGCGGTATGCCTTCCTCGTCTTTCGCCGTGGCCGGCGGCCCTTACTCTCCAGCAGGTTCTTGACCGACGCGCGACCAAAGCCAAAACGGTGACGCATTTCGAACTGGAAAGGCCGAGTTTATGCGCTGATGGTTCGTAGACCAAGACCACTACGACTCATGCCCCAACCACGAAAAAATCGAAACCTGTCAAGCCGCCGAAAGCGAAGGCCAAGCCCAAAACGGTGGGCTTTATGGCTACGTAACCACTCATCGTTCACATCGATCAAAGGTCAAGTCGCCGAAGGCAGCGGCGCCTAAGGCTTCCAAGCCGAAGACCAAGGCAAAAGCCGTAAATCTTAGGGAATCTCCTCTCTTCTCCCTGATACCTCTGTCAGACCACAAAAGCTCCGAAGCCCAAGCCCGCAAAGCCAGCTCCTCATCCGGTCAGTAAATAGCCTCCACTGAAGTTCGGATCATTGATCCGTTCGGGTCGTAGAAGGCTACTCCGACGACAAAGGTATTCATTCCCTTGAAAGTTTAGTATATGTTCCGATCGGTGGATTGAAGTATCTTCCAGAAGCCCGCCTCTAAAGCGACACCAGCAAAGGCCACCACAAAGAGCTCCCCGAGCAAGGCAAGCTTGCGTTAATCCGAGTCCGAGATACTCAGCTTACCTGACGCTGCCCACAGGCATCCGGCTCGAGTGAAGCATCCGTGGCTACCGGCTCCTGCCCTCTTCCTGCCAAGTCGAAAACCCGCCGGATGCTCGAGTATCTAGGCCTCATCAGACGCACACCAGAATGCAGCACTTCAACATCAACGGCCTCCAAGAAAGATCAGCGCAAGCAGAAGAAGGCGGCCGCAAAGGCAGCGAAGGCGGCCGCTGCTGCTCAAGCTTCTGCGGGTGAGGCTGAAGCTTCCGGAGGAGATGCCGAGGGTGGAGCCCCAGCGGCAAGCGGTGACGCCGATTCCGAATCACCGGCGCCGGCACCGGCATCGGCACCGGCATCGGCACCGGCATCGGCACCAGCGGCAGGCGACCCGGCAGCATCGGCTCAAAAGCCAGCCACTCCTCCCACTTCCGGGACGTCTACCAACACAAAAGGTAATGGCGGCAAGGGCAGCGGTAACCCACCGAGGCCGAAGGCTCCGGCAGTACCGGCAGCGGCGCCGGCTCCAGCCCCCTCGGCTCCACCGCAACAGGTGTGTATTGGTCATCTTCCTATCCTGCTAGATGCTCATTTTCTGGCGTGCGGCATAGCCGGTCGGCACGGTCACCAACAAGCCAACTAAAACGGTGAAGTGCACGAATGCCAACGGCGGGCAATCGTTGGTCGGGCCAGCCGATTTGCAGGACGCCATTAAGAGGGCACAACAAACACCTTTGTTCCCGAAGTCAAACGGCAGGACTAAAGGATTCTTCCCGCATGTGTTCAATAACAGGATCCGGGATGCAACAACAGGGAGATTGGTCAGTCAAACGAATGTGGGCTTTGTGGTCAGCTAAGCTCAGAGTTGGATTCCAGGTCCCGGAGGTCAAATTCGGCCCTGCTCAATGCCAGACGGGGCAGCTCATCGAACACGCCGTCGGCTCCAATATGGACAGGTTCAGTAACACCATTAAAGATGATTTTCCATTTCGAGTCGTGATCACGAAGCCGGATGCCAAGGGAGATACTACTTTCTGTGGTGTGGTATGACGCTCTGACTTTTGCGCACTTACCATGGGTTTTCTGATGTTGTCACCTGATAGATTACGCATGGCAAGTCTGTAGTGGTGCCTTTTGGTCAGGACCCTCCACCGGCGACGTTCCTACCGAATCCGTGCCCCAATGCGTAGACTCGACACGCACAGATATGTAACACGTTTCTCGACTTTTTAATAGACTTAGAGTAGACCTCCAATAATTCTACGATGATGCCGCGGCCAGACCATAAGCGTAATTATCGTCTCCATCGACATCCCCCACCAACTCCATCGCCGCAAGCGCACACTCCATCGGCATCCCGCGCTCATTGGAGACCAGCTCCCGGAGGTACGGCTCCATGCGTTGCACCAAGCATAACTCCCTCTCGTCGTCCATGGCAGCATTTAACTCGCGCAACGCCAACTCGCCAGCCTTGCTCCAGATCTTGACCCAGCGCGCCTCGCAGAAAGCATGGTCATGCACGTCAAGAGTCGAAGCCGGCAGCGGAAGGGGCGGGCGCTCGCGAGACAGGTCGAGACAGAAAGCCCGCAGACGACGTTCCAGCGCCGTCAGCAGCTTTGCCCCAACGTTCTCTCGAGACGTGCGCTTGTTATGAGCAAGGGCTTGTGCGAATCGACGCGCTGCAGACGCAGCTCCGCGTAGACGCAATGCCATTGCCCGATCGTAGCCCACACCAACGTCGAGAGGGAATATTGGGAGGTCGTTGTTCTCAGAGAGAGAGCAATCTTCGTATGGATTTCGTGCTCGTTGTGAGCGTAGATGTTGTCCCCTACAGCCATGATGAGTGAAAACAGTAGAGGGAGAGCGTTAACACGCACAGGATGCTGAGGTCGTACAAGAAGAACCGAAAGTCGTCCGCCGTCGCCGCGTCCTTGGGCATCTCAAGAGCAGACCCGAGAACGTTCGTAGATGCGGCAAATGGTAGTGCGGGGAGGTCGAGCCGCAGAAGGGATGTATGTACCTACAGAAGCCGCCGTCAGGTAAGCGCCAGTCCGGAAATTAAAATGGGAAGCGACGCACCTTGAAGACTGTACCCTCAACGTCAAACAGCACGAACCCTTCTCGGGGCGATGCGTCGTCGAGATCCAGCTCGTACAGAGTCGCATCGTCGTCGTCTGGCTGTTTCCCGCCGTGATAGAGTCGAATGCCTGACCACCTGACCCCGGCGCTGACGAGGCGCTTCAGTCTCCTCTCGAGTGCTCGGAACGCGAGTTTCGTCTTCGGGAGGGGGATCGGAAGGCAGCGCATCGCGCGAAAAAGTCGGCGGCCGGGAGGGGAGGAGAAGAAGAGGGCGAGCCCATGACTCGAAGCGGAGGAGGGACTATATCGAAACACGCACGGTACACGTGTGGATGTGTGGGGTAGGCGTGGATGCTGCCCGGCGCCAGCAGAAGTGGGATGGGAGGGACGGATGAAGGAGATGGTCCGATTGGGAGAGCGATAATCGTACAGAGACAACGAGCTTCTTGGTCGAGAAGACGCCCACAGTGTCATGCACGGGTAGGGAATGCAAAGAGCGCATAGCATTTCAAATCTGCTCGTACATGAAGTCGCCCCGCATCGTGTACTTGACGCCACTGAGCACCTCTTCGCCGCTATGCACGAGCATGCGCTGCTGGAAGACCAGCACACGCCCCACACGTGGCTCGACGTCGAGGAAATGCTTCTTGTCTGGGGTCCAGAATCGAGTCGCGCCGCCGACTAGCGGGTCCGGAGAGGGAGAGTCGCCCGCGCCAGCTGGTGGTCCATTAAGGTAGACGTGCAAAGTCACGAACGACTTCTGCGGCACGGCCAATCCCTCCGTGAGTTCGTTTAGCCCGTCGCAGTGTTGCTTGAAATACTGTCCCGGGCCGTAGCGCAGGAAGCTGAGTCGCGGATTGACCCTGGACGCGCTCGTTAGCCCCGCGAAAGAACTGAAAGACCGCATTCACGCACCTGACAAGCCGCCAGCTCGCCTTCTGCGTCCTCGCAGGCTTCTTCGCCTCCTTCGCTTTGGCCACCTTCCCGACGATACCGCCCCACTCTCCGTCCGGGGCCAGTACATGTAACTCAGGCAGCAACGGCGCGAGCTTCTCGTAAACGCCCGTCGAGGCTTCCTCGTCGACGAGGAGGATCCTGTCGCTATTCCGGAAGTCGGAATGCACGGTCTGTGTTGTCCCGCGGGCCATAAGGCCAGCGGGGATCCAGTCTGCACCCGCGCGCGCACTGAGGGAAGCGCATTCCGCAGGGGAGAGGAAGTCATCGATGATGACGGCGTAGAAACCCGTGTAATGAGACGCGAGGGGAGTTGTGGAGAAGTCGATGCGGGACACGGTGGGCGCCATTGTTGAGAGTAGAGAGCGAAGAGGGAGGATCTCCGTGCTCGAGTCACATCGTGGGCGGAGTCAAGTCGCGTCAGGACTGGGCGGGCTGCGGATTCCGGTTGATCCGATGCTGACTCAACTGAACGCCTGGCGCCGAAAAAGGCAATTACACTCCGGTACATTCATTGTCATTCTACGAGTATTTTACGCATTCGGACACGGATCTGGCAGGAATGTCGCAGGCGGCGGCTTCTCGCCCTGGGCCACCGGCGCTGTCGATGTGCCGTGGGTAATCTACGGGGAAAGAAAATATTTGATGAGTGCCCCACTATTAGTTGAAGGGACCGATAAGCTCACCACACCACAGAAGGTCGTATCGCCTTTCGAGTCCGGTTTAGTGATCACTACCCGGAAGGGGAAGTCCTCCCTAATGCTATTGCTGAATTTCTGCATGTTGGCACCGACAGCTTGCTCGATCAGCTGTTCCGTCTGGCAGGGTCCAGCTGGGAAATTGACTTCGGCTACCTATGAAAACAACGAGTTATTGTTACCCCTGGACCGGAATTGGTATCAAGATCAAACGCACCAATCTCCCGGTCGTTGCAGACCGAATCTTGTTATTGAAAACGTGCGGGAAGAAGCCCTTAGTCGAAGCCTTGGTCTGATCAAATACCGCAGTCTCTTGAGCTCGTGTGATGGCAAGGAGCAGGTTCTGCGTCGCGACGGTTGTCTGCCCGCCTTTCGAGTTGGTGCACTTGACGGACTTGGTCGGCTTGTTAGCGACTGTTCCCACCGGCTGTGAAATTAGATGGTCAGTCGAGAGTTGCCTAGGATAAACGAGAATAGAACATACCGCTTTGGCGGGAGCTGCCGGCGCTGCCGGTGCTGCTGCCGGCGCTGCCGCAGGCTCCTCGGCTGCGGCTGCCTTCCCTTTCCCTTTGGAGCTCTTCGCAGCCTTGGGCGGTTCCTCGGCTGCCGGCTCCGCGGGTTCCGGCTCGGCTTCCGTCCCCGATTCCGTTGTTGCCGATGTCCCGGCCTCGGCATTCTCACCCTCGGCAGGCGCCGGCGCATCGGCAGCAGCCTTAGCCGCCTTCGCCGCAGCTTGCTTCTGCTTCCGCAGACCTTTCTTTGACGCGACCGCCGGTGTCGATGATCCCGTGTCGCAATCCGCCGGCGGTGTGCGCTTGACGAGGCCGAGGAACTCGAGCATCCGGCGCCCCTTGGTCTTCTTGGCGGGAACTGGGCACGAGGCGCCGGCAGGCACGGCGTTACTCGATGTGGCCGACGTCGTCTGCGGAAGATCTCAGGTGTGCTTTTGGAACACTGAATAAGGTTCCTGTACCTTTGTCGTGGAGGACGTTGTACCTTTGGCGGGGGCAACCGGCGCCTTGTCAGCCGCTTTCGGAGGAGTCGTCTTGGGCGTCTTCTGCCAATGGAGGAAGCGGAAATGAGCGATGATCTAGGACATTTAGTTAACTAACCGCTTTCACAGTTGCCTTTGGCTTCGCAGCCTTGACCGGGGCCGGGGCCTTCGCTTTCGGGACCTGGAGGCAGCGTTCAGCAAGCATTCAAGTCGACTCGGAGGGCGAAATGAATACAGACGGTTTTGGCTTTCGTTTTCGTCTTCTTGGCCTTTGCAGGCACCGCGGCCTTGACTGGCTTCACTTTGGCGGGCTTGACTTTGGCAGGCTTGACCTTCCGTGCAAACGTGAGCAAGTTTGAAGAATGGTAGCGTGCGCCGGAGACGAGTCGCGTACCGTTTTCGTCTTCGTTTTCTTGGCAGGCGCAGCCTTCACCGGCTTCGCTGGTTTAGCATGGACTGTCGTGGCTTTCTTTGTCTGAGCGTCGTCAGTCGACTCAACTCGTATGCCCGCCGGCGGTGTCAGTAATCGCTCACCGTCTTCGTGCGTATGTCGAGAACCTGTCGAGTCGACGAGAAGTAAGCCGACCTCGAGGGTAAACGTAGGCTTAGGACATACCCCACGCGCTTCGGGTGAAGGATCCATCGGGAGCGAAAGGACGCATTGTAGCGAGAGCAGGACCGCAAGAAAGATCGACGAAGAAAACCGCATAATATCGATGTGGGATCAACCCTGGTATGAATGCGACGGAAAAACGGAGCGACGAAGACGAAGAAGCGAAGGAGAGCCGGCCCAGCGACGAGGAGACGACGACGAAGACAAGCCCTTAAATAGACCTGGAAGGGCGGCTCGGCGAGCAGTTTGAACGGCCGCCAAGCCTCTTAGAGTCGGACTCGGAAGCGGCGTTGCATGCTTTGGGCGCTGGAACGGGGAATAGAGTCGTCGGACGGCGTCGGCGGGTACAGCTTGCGAATTCAAGCTGCAGATGTGCGATGGTGGGAGATCGACGAAGAGCGCTGGAGGCAGATCAATCAGCCGATTATCAGCGCCACGTAAGCCGCCGAAAACAGCGCCGAATAACCCGTGATCACCGATTCGGATCATCGCACCGCCTTACTTCCGACGCTCATGTCCTTGCCCAGTCCGCGGCTGCCGCGTCCACTTTCGCGCCCCGGCACAGACGAGGCATACATCAACTGGCGCGACGCTATCCACCGTGTCGTCAAGTACTTCGTCGCTCGCGGCCTGTCCGGAGAGACGACGGCTCGGCAATTATTCCTGCATGCTCGATTCGACGCGCCGGAACACGAAGACGAGGTTTATACCTACGCAGCTTCGTGTCTTTTCGACCTCTTATTTGAGCTGCAAGAGACCGGTTACTTCGTTCCGCTGCTAGCGGATTTATTCGAGGTGCTCACGGGCGAGGCGACAAACCGCCAGAGCGCGAGTAGCGGAGAGAAGTCTCCTTGGTGGGCTCCGCAGGGAGTAATCTATACGACGATCAAGGCTAAAGCTTTGTGAGTTTTTCTGCGATTTTATTACGTGCTCGACAGACTGAAATCATAAACTCCGGCCAGCGACCCGCCACTCCCTCCTGGCTACGAGGAAGCCCGTATGAGCCTTATTCCCGTTCCGGATCCGAGCTATGTCAAGAGCGACGCTACTCTCGTATCTGAATTCGCCACTTACGGTCGTCAACACGAAAGTAACCTTCATTTCTGGGCCCTGCTTCGGCGTCTCGCTGCCAGCGGCGTCTATGATCCAATGGATCTGTGCCGCGGTCCGGCCGCGGGTTATTTGCTGGATGTACTTGAAATGCCGACCCTGCGCGCTGTATGGGAGACGGATTGGGCTGCGTTCTCGCTGCCTCAGCCCGGGAAGGAGCCGTTAGCGTCACCGAAGGACGATGAAGTTGCAGCCAACAGACGGAATTTGTTTCTACGAGCTGCCAGAAAACTGGCCGCGGATCGTCGGGTACCCATGGAATGGCGAGGGCGCTTTGCCGTGAGTGTCAAATCCACATAATGAAGCCATCGTTCAACGATTCTATATAGCTTTGGGTCGCGGATGTTGCTCGTAAGGCTCATTAGGCAACACTAAAATGCATCTTTGATTGAGCAGTTTTGCGGCGTAATTCTGTGCAGATCTAGGCTTGATACCGATAGTGTGGGCGGATAGCGCGCTATCCAACAATTAATCAGCATTCTTCCTTTTTGGGCTGAGTTTGTGCATACTGTGCGATGGCGACCTCCCGCCGCCCGCCGCGCATCCTGCGCTTAGTTTCTACTCGAAAAGGCTGAACAATTGGTAGCTTATGACCATGCCCTATGACTTGTGCGCTGCAGGAACCAAAATAATCCCAAAAGAGGTTGCCTGTGGGCACTATCAAGGCCCTCAGTCCATATCCTGAGCTTCTTTATCGCATTCCATGTACAATAAATGCTATCTAAACCTAAGTTCAAGCCCGGTCCACATACACAGCAGCAGAAAATTGCTTGATGCTGCTTGCAGACCACATTCCCGCCTCCAATAGAGCAGATCACTGAAAAGACTACTGCGCTTTATGTACATGAAGAAACTCTATTACAGGGCAGGAGGGAGGTATGATGAAGCGCTTTCTGCAGCCAGATGTTGTCAGAGAGGCGCCCCACAAGCAAGCGACGCGAGCTGGTCGGCGGCTCGGGGACCCTCGGAAGCACATCGGGTTAGGCCGCCATGGGAAGGCAGCGGCGCATCACGGATCTGCCAAATTCGTGTGAGCGATGCGATGCCGGCCGCAGAAAGCACCTTTTTTGGAAGAGGTATCGGACAGCGGCTACACGGCGAACCGAATACCCGGTGGATACCAGCCGGAAAAGGAAATTTGGCGAGTTTTTCTCGCTGAGCACGTGCCGCAACAGCGACCAGGCATATAGCGCGCCGCAGGCGCCGAAAAATTTGGAAAATATTGTGGCTCAAACCAGTGGACAGTGCCTCTCACATGGAGATGTTTGGGCCAACTTCAATAGTAAGAACCTTTCTTTTTTCTCTTCTCTCTTTTCTCTTTTTTCCTTTTTTGGGAATTAGTTTTTTTCACGTGCGCGCCCACAGCATCGCTATCGAGCCAGATCTTCTGCTTGTGCCTGGAGACAGCCTCAAAGTCGTCCCGAACTCACATCCGCCGCTCAGTTGTTCATCGTTTATCAGACCACGAATCCCTGCAGCGCTGAGGACCTTGGATTCCTTGTCTTCATCCACGACGCTCGACATCCTGCGGGTCCATTTCAGAGCCTTTTTGTGACGACGCGATGACGATGACTCCAAAAATCTTCAAGATCAGCAACAGCCGCCAGGATCGTCGTCGCAACTGTCAAGACCCGCGCCGCAACAATCGATGCGCTGCCGCTGGCAGGCTCTGTGGAGCCAATTCTCCTCCTATCCACACGACGCCCACCCTGGTTAGCTCTGCTATCCTTCACTTTCGCCCAGGAACAGGCACCTCTTCTTCTTCGCCTTCACAGACCTACTTCCCTTGATTTCTTTCACTCTCTCCTTTCCTTCCTCGCGATGCCCGGCTCGCGATCACCGAGAGCATTGCTCGTTCTCTCCTTCGCTGGTATGCTGAGCGGTGCGTTCCTCTGCTGCTCCTTCTCCTTTGTTCAGCTGGTCAACGTTACTTTCGTTAGGCAACACTGTACGAGGCGCGGCAGCCGCAGCCGCTGGAGGTGGAGGTGGAGGTGCGGGTGCGGGTGCAGGCGCTGGCAAGAGCGCTTCCGCCGCCGCCCCGGCGGGAACTAAAGGCGCCGGGGCCGGGAAAGCGACGAAAACGCCGGCCAAAAACGGAACGGGGACGGGGGCGGGGGCGGGGACGAAGACTAAAGGCGCTGGCACTGGCACCGGCACCGGCACTGGCACCGGCGGCGCGAATGCTACTGGCACTGGAGGCGGCAATGGCAATGGCACGGGGACAGGAACCGGCCCTGCGCGGACGCCAACGACCAGTCCCACACCAGTCACTCCAACGCGCGGTGGTAGCGGCAACACCACCGGCAGTGCGAGCTCTGGTGCGTCGTGCATCACTCTTGGTTGACGCCATGAACTCAAAGACCGTGTAGCAAACATCACATCGACGACTTCCTCCTCGTCTTCCCTCTCCGCAGGTGCTGTCGCAGGCATCGTCATCGGCATCGTCTTCGTATCCGTCGTCCTCCTCGCGCTCCTCGCGTTCATCATCTGGCGACGAAGGACACGGAGGCTCGAGCGGGAGCAATACGCAGGGGCGGGCGACCCGGCGGAGAGGCGGACGCTGGACGACTTGGCGTTCGGACCTGTTGGCAAGTCCGGGCACGAGTCTTCCTCGCAGAGGATGAGCTCGGCTCTGTCGCCCATCTCACTCTCCTCCGACGGCTCGTACTCGCAGAACCGGCAGAGTGCGTTTTCCTTTGCCCAGTCGGCTGTTTCGGATCGTGACACGGGCCCGAGCCCGCCCAGCGGGGATCGCTGGCGGTACTTTGCTCACGGTGCGCCGCTGCCCCAACACTTTGCTGCCCCTGGCGTCGGCCAAACGCCACCCCAAACACAACCACCATTCCCCCAAACACAATCACCTTCACCTCCGCCGTCGTCGGGCCGTGCTGAATCCGTCATTTCCCTACCCAACCCATACTCGCGCACGTCGTCCGTAGCACCGCCAGCGCGGGCGGGCCGCGACGAGTTCGCAGACGTCGCAGAGGCTCTCGGCGCGTTCATGCTCGACCCGCGTCGTGCGACCATGACCTCGATTTCGACTGCTACTACTCAAGCTGCCTCACCCGGTGCGGCGCGGAGTCGGATGGAGAATTCCGTCGCGACGAACATGTCGGGCTCGCCGATGGGCGAGAGGATGAAGCAGCGGTTGGCGGAGGAGCGGGAGATGGAGGAGTTGGGGCCCTCTCGCGAGGCGCATATGCAAGCTCCGTCGGATGAGCCGCCGCCCAGGTATACCATTGGTAATCCGCCGTTCGAGATGCCTGTAAGAGAGAAGTCGTAGCTTGCTGGGGAGGGGAGATGCACTGTACTATATTATGTAGATACAATTATATACCAGGTCAATGCGGACCCTCGTGCGTTGAAGAAGAAGAAGCGTTCTCGACACCTTTCCTTAGAGCCAGCCTGATTATTGACAGGTGAAAACGTGACCCCACCTCTTGACTCCCGCCGCCACGTCGTTTAGCGACTTCTTCGAGTGGAATCTACGGCGCAGCTCCCTTGCTGTCCACCACTCGCCATTGTTAGCGGACGCTTCGACACGTTTGAGTGGCCAACTCTGAGTTGACGCTTTCCCCACAAAAACCCCGCTGGCGCGATGCCGGCCGCTGCTGCAGGTGTTTTCATGCCCGAGCTCTACAAGTGCGTCGATCTGCTCCAGGTCGATCGAATTTAGCGCGCTAACCGCTTTGCTTAGACTTCTCTCGACGCAAAATACGGCCGTGTGCTGGTCCGCAGACGGCAGCGGCATAGAGGTTCTCAACGATGCCGCTCTGAAAAAGCATGCATTGCCCGTGCATTTTCCGACTGCGAATGTTCAGACATGGAAGCGGCAGATGTATGTGCGTACTTTCAAGCTTTCCGAGCGGCGGTGAAGAGTTCTGAGACGGGCCGCTGAAATGCTGAACAAACTACTCGCAGAGATACGGCTTCAAGTGCAGTACCGAGGGAAAAGGTCTTCTCGTCTGGAGTGCGTGCTTTCGATCTCTCTCGCCCAAGCTTATAGGATGTTATCCAGCGCATCCGGAACTCACGAAACGAACCTCCCGGGCTGATTTCGTCGCAACGCGGTGCAAGCAAGTCAGAGCTGGCGCAAAGTCGCGCGCTTCAAACCACGCACTGGCTCGTTCGGACAGCTCCAGCTCGCCCTCGCCGCAGCCTCAGGATGAAGAGAGCAAGCCAACCATAAGCACTCCTTCGAAAGCAAAACCCGCCGTTATCGTCGATCCGGAAAACTTTCTTGTTAAGCTCTATCGGTGCGAGTCTCTCATTAGGCTAACTTGAAGGCTAAGTACACTGAATGCGCCTCTCTTTGTACAGAATGTCCAAAAACCCAATGAACGACAACGTTCTCGCATGGCAGTCCGACGGCCGTCTCGCCATCCGCGATCCCGACGCACTTCCCGGGCTGTTATGCAAAATCTTCGGCACTGCGTCCGGATTTTACTCCAAATTGGAGGTATGCTACTCCGCGATACGAGTTTGTGCTTACTTGCACGCTAATGATATCTCAGGCACACGGCTTCGAATGGACCCCGATGCGCTACGCGGAGGGAGGAAGGCCAGTATATGCTTGGAGTAAGCGACATGTCTCTTGTGCCCTGCAATCGACGTCCACTCACGAGTTTTTTTCGGTCCTCCTACAGAACACTCAGTCTTGAGCCGATATTCGCCAGAGCACGAGCTTACGCTGTTAAACGCTTCTGCAGCGCTCAAACTGGCGGAGGATGCGCGGCCGAAATCGAAACCGAAGCCTGCTCCGCTGTACGCCGGGTTGATTCGCGGAGAAGAGGACCAGAAATACAGCGATGATGCGGACGAGGACGCGGACGCGGATGGGGACGACGACGACGACGACATGTTGATGCCGATGGCGCTTCCGGCCGTGTTCAAGCGCAAATCAGGGTTTGTGATGCCGATCAAGGACGAAGAGGTGAAAATTGAAGCACGGTGTGTCTTGTTCTTGCGCTTTTTCTGTTCCTCTTCATTCATTCCGTCGTATGCGCAGCTCCGAGGAAATATTGCCGTCTTGGGCGACGATATGGGCTTCTCCCAATTCAGCTTTCCGGTGAGCGCTTTCGATCATCCGACGATGATCCAATGAATTTTGATACTGAGCTGAATTCCAGTGCGTCGAGCGATGCCGATCCGAGCATGGAAATTGACACGGGCTACTTGCCTCCGAGTATCATCTACCCGTAAAAACGGATTGTCGATAGCCAGTTGCTGTGAGAGAGGTCTTGTCGAGAGCTGGGTCGATTACCGTGTGAGCGCCGCTTCTTTTCATACAGGTAATTCGTCTCCTCCAAAGCCGAAAAAAACTCAAACTTCTATTTCAATATGACAAGGAGACAGAAAGACAATGTTGATCTCAAGTTGATCTACAGATATGAAATTGCTGACTCCTCCGAGTCGCAGGTTGACCACAGACTCAGGCGGCAGGTGCGCTTTGCTTGAAGGTCCTGTTCACGGAGGCACTATCTGAGCTTGAGACATTTTGTGGTGATGCAGCTGAAGTTGAATACTCACCTGGATTGAAACGCGGAGAGCCTCGGCATCTTCCATCGCCTTCGCTATCCGAGCGGATGTGTTAGAGCGGTGTCTCCAGCGGGCCACGATTCCGAGCCAGCCGCCCCTGGGCTTCTCAAGATAGTCGTGTTGAATTGTGGAATAGGTCCGCTGCATGCTGAGTGAAGCCATCAGTGATCATCGATCATCCCTCATGTCGATGATGTAGTGATGGAGCGGACGTACACGACGAGCTCCCTTTCCTGCACACGCGCCAGCTCGACGAGGCGCTCCCCCACCATTGACACACGCGCTTCACGTACCAGGGACTCGATCTCTACGATTAATGCAGACAGGAGCTCCAGCTCGGCATGTGCTGTACTGCACGCGGTGCGGACGTTGTGGTTGAGAAGTGCCGCGACGAGGATGAGTGTGAATCCGATGAGGCGAATGTTTGTGTTTGGGATGAGATGTAAGAGGGCCAGTAGGATCACGATGGCTTTCGGGGCCGCAGGCAACGGCACGGCAGGATTATTTGCAAACGAATCCCTGCAGATTTCGGCGAACGGTGACTGGCGACCATATGCATGTAGCAATCTTTGTAGCATGTATGAGTGTTGGATCGAGTAGTATCGCGTTTGAGCGCAAGCGTACCTCGAAGACTCGGATTTGATACGGCGGGAATGCATCCTCCCTCTCTCGTTGCTGCGGGCGGGAATCCTGGTGGAGTATTGCTGTCAACGCGTTAAGAAGTGGGCCACGGCATCGCCTTTCAAATGACGGTGTGTTACATGGTCAGGTTTGGAGAATGACGGACTTTGGGGGTTGACGCTCCCCTCTAGTGTAATGAGTGCAGGGCCGCACGTTTCCATCTAGGACAGGATTTGTCGAGGATGATTTCATCAATACCTACATCAATACATCAACCAGCTGTTTTCAAGACTATAATTGGAAAGAATTTGTGAAAAGAATTTCGGAGGACCAACAGGTCGATCAATTTTAAATGATGCCATCACGCGCTGCTAGCGGATCAACATGATGACGTCACGCGTAGTCCTCTTGACCACAACATCCATCTTCTTCCATGGATCCGTCGCGCCTCCTCCCCGTACCGCACTACAAGTCCGCATTCACGACCTGCACCTCTCTCGCCGTTCCTGCCGTCGAACACCTCCCTCTCGACGACGCGTCGCTCGGTGTGCACAAGATCTCCTCTCGCACCCACCACCCGCTTGTCAAGCCGCCGGCCCCCGCTACGTCGAAATCTACGCTCGCCGACCAAACCCAGTCTCAGGAACCCCTCGACTCGGACGCAGCGAGCCGCTCAGAAGACCCGACACTCGCCTGGGAAGCGTTCTACCCGAAAGGCAGCATCAACCCCGCCGGCGCGCTCCCCGGCGGGTTCGGATTCTTCCTCGGCGGGCCGGAGGAATTTGCGGCGAAGCTTACCGTCCAGGGCGGGGCGACCCATGTGGTGCTGAGCTACCGGATGATGTTGCAGGAGGGATGGGAGTGGGTCAAGGGCGGGAAACTGCCGGGTATCTGTGCGTCGTTCCGTTTCACCATTCCTCTTCTTCGCACTTAAAAGTCGAAAGTCGGAGGCGAGGGCGATCTTGCGTACTCGTGCACGGGCGGGCAACAGGACCACCGCTGCCAATGCTTCAATATCCGTCCCATGTGGCGCGCAGGCGGTGCCGGCGAGCTCTACACCTACCTCCCGCTCCTCGACTCGAATCATAACCGTCTTTCTGCCGTCCCGCCGTTCTCGAAACAGAACCCCGACTACGGGATGTCCGTCGGCCGCGGCGCGTTCTCGTTTACGGAGGCGGTGGGCCAGTGGGTCAGCCTGGCGTTCCGCGTCAAGCTGAATCGCGTGGGTGCTGAAGATGGGGCGCTGGAGCTTTTCGTGGAGGGCAAGTCGGTGATTGATGTCAAGGGGTTGGTGTTCCGCACGAGTGAGAACTCAAGGATCAAGGGTGGACATTTTCAGACGTTCTTTGGTGGTGAGTTAGATTCTTTTTTTCGTTTGTCGATGAAACGGGGCTGATCGTTGCTGGGATAACGAACAGGACACACGGAAGATTGGGCGTCGCCGAAGGACCAACGCGCATGGTTTGCGGATGTTACGGGAGCGATTCTGGAATAGAAAGATTGAGAAGTAATTTGAAGATCAGTTGTACACGGACCTGGGTGTGTAAATGGACCTGGGTGGAATGATAGATAGTCGTTCTTGAAAGATTTGTTGGGTGCATGCGTGTCTGTGGGTCCAAGTGGAGTTTCCAAGTGTGCCACACTTTCAAGTTGTTATCGACGTCAGATTCTCAACACTTTCAACTCGGAGCTTGAAAGCGGAGTTTTATCATTCTATTTCTGAACTTGAAGTAGATCCACTTGGCCTTCGGGTCCAGTGAAGCGCCGGAGAGCTGCGACTAAACCGCGGCGACAGTCACGGTTACTGTAGGCTGGTTCGCAATTTAGTTGAGTCTTCTGATTATACGTAGAAAAGCTCCAGCCAACTTGAACGCTCTCTGTGTATCTTGTGTTCGATTTAAATTTGGCTATCTGGGATCCGTTGTGCTTTATCCGGCGGATTGGCGTAGTTTTGACCTTGTCGAGCCAGGACTGCATACAGAAAAGTAGCAAAAACGCCACAAGCGCGGATCCCGAGGCGCATCAACGGGCTTGTGGATGATTGTCGCTTCCTTCCCGCCATTACCCTGGGCCGGAACGCGCCCACTGCGGGAGATGAGTAAGCGAATAAACGGGACAACGCCTGTCTATTGGTTGCGGCGACATAAAAGGATGCCGCTTTTGCTTCTCCACCACCAGCCACATCGCGACCGACGCCGCCCGAGCGAACGCGTCCGTCCCACCCACCCAGCCAACCCACCTGCAGCAGAGGATGACGGCGACGATGGCGCGCGGGGCCTTGACGACGGGCTCGAGCTTGCATGCGCAATTGCCGAACATTACGAGGGGCGGGGCGTGCTCGAATTGCAGGTGCGTTTGGCGTTTCCGTGCCTGTGCTGTTTCTGACTCCGTCCTCCCCGGTATGCTCTAGACGGCGGAAACTCGTGCGTCCTCTCCCTCCCTCCCTTTCGCTCCACCGCGTTACGAGCCTGAGGAACGACAGCGCTGCGACGGGGCGCGTCCGACATGCAGCCAATGCATCCACAAGCCACCAAAGTCCCAAGAACCATGTCGATTCGCGCAGGCGGCTGGCCCGGGGCACCAGACCGCGGTGCAGATGCAAGGCACGATACGGAGTTTGACGACGCGGGTGAAGAATTTGGAATACATCAAGGGTGCGTGCTACCATACACCGGGACCGCTGTGGCTGGCTGACGCGGTGTAGGAGAGAGCGGGGAGATCGTGAGCGCTGCGTCGTCCGACCTCCGTGCGCCAGTGCAAGAGCCCCCGGTGGAGATCCGCGGTCGATTGTGCGTGCGTCTTGTCATGCGGTGTTTCAAGGAGAATTCACAGTTTCCCTTCACTAGGTTAACGGCTTTCTTCGACCGCTTTGCCCGCGGCGGCCACTTTTTCCTGTCTGTCGAGCGATTCACGCACGCCACTCTCCTCCCCCTTCCTCTGGGCCACCCAGATCGACCTTCGCCTGCGCTATTATGCATCGTGTACCTCTGGGGCGCGTTGCTGCTACGTAGCTTGAACGTGCCTAGCAAGGACACGGATAGCTTGAACGAGGATGCCTTCCTCTTTTCCGCACTGCAATACCTCCCCGCCGACATTCGTGGCTTCGCAATACAACCGAAGCTCGTGCTGGAGACGATCCAGGCCGAGGTCTTGCTGTCGGTCTACTACCTGCATGCCTCTCTGCCAACGCAGGGGAGATATCATGCTGCGGCGGCAGCTTCGATTGCCATGTCTGCGGAACTACACCTCCAGGGAGTAGGCGGGCAGCCCAGGCAGTCGTACCATGGGCTTAACCCGCTCGAATATCCAATGGCAGAGCCGCTCCTGCCTCCGCCCGTCGACCAAGTCGAAGCGACCGAGCGCGTCGACGCGTTCTGGGCGATGCTCATCGTGAACAACTGCTGGGTCGCATGCCAGCGGGATCCTTCGGGCTTCCCGTACGGGATGCCGGTGGATACGCCGTGGCCAGGCGGGACCACAGTACGTCTTTTCGTTTTCTCTTCTTTTTTCTCGACTTTGCTACAGCTTGTTGAGCTGATTAGATATTCTTCTGGTTTCAGTCTGGCTCTACGCTTACGCGCTTCCTCAGCGGACCCGATGCATATGCCGGTGGCGCCGGCGCCGGAGACGAAGACGGGTACAGCTCCCTGGCCCTGCTCGCCAAAGCCTCGGTCCTGCTCGAACGCGTCTGCTCGCAGGTCATCTCTGCGGTTTTCGTGGACGACCCAGCCTTCGCCGTCCTCGAATCTCGTCTTCGCGCATTTCAAAGCTGTACTCGTCAGTGTCCCTCTGTCGCTCGACAACGGCGACCATGCACTTCTTCTCGCGCATGCGTTGACGGAGTTGGCGTCGTTGAGGCTGCATGCGGCGCTTGCTGCGAGTGCTAGTTCCGCGCCGCAACAAACACAGCAAGCACGATATATGATGCTCGGTGCCGCTGCGAGGCTCGTCGGGCTTGTCGCGCTGTCGGCTCGGACTGGGAGCGACCCATTAATGGCTGTGCGTCCTCTTCGCTAGAATTCTTCAAGTTCTTCGTGCGCTTATACGATTACCTGCAGCCAATTTGCTCGACTGTGTGCAGTATCTACTCGCAAGAACTCGCATCCCTCCGCACAAACCTACCAACTCCGCAAACCCGTGCAGAGTATGTCGACATCGAGGCCCGTTTCCGTAGCCTGATGGAGTTTATGGACGGGATGGCGAGGACAAGTCCGGTTATGCGTGCGTCAGTTTTCGTCACTCTAATCACTCTATTTTCGATTGCGGTTGCCGATAAGCTGATCGCTTCGATAGAACACTGTATCGACACAGTGCGGGTGGCCACGCTGTGCCCCGCAAAATGATATCAAGTACCAATGCCTCAGTAGTACGTTACCAGCTATTTTGGGGGTTTTACTGCATTCTGCTTGGGCCCTTCCTACATCCATCTGTATATCCGTGCTCAGGCTTACGGCCCGGAAGTAACCGCTTGGGCAGCGATCTTTTCGTTTCCATCTTCACTGGCATCCGCCTCTGAATCTTCTGCTACCCTGAAGACCTCCTCCGAGTCCCCCAACACTGTCACGTCCTCCTTCGGCACTGCCACGTCCTCCTTCGGCACTGCCACGTTCAGCAGCGCCGCACGCTGGGCATCCTCCGCCATTCGCAGAGCCGCGTCCACCGTCAAATGCGCCAACTCATTTTCCGGATAGGTTTCGTCCAAAACGGGGTGTTCTTGAAAAGAAATATCACTGTCAGCATCGACCCGTATTCAAGTTATAATCTGTCAAAAACGACTTACTCCATGCGTAAAAGGTGTTTGGTTTGTTGTGGTAAGGGTACCACATCGGCGTGAATACGAACCCGTGATGCTGTTAAAGTATGCATCAACGATGAGACTGTGTTTCATGCATACAGACCTTGAGCTCTGCACAAAATCCGCCGAAGGTACGAGTCGTGGTGGCTGGCGGCAGCCTGAGTAAGGTGACTAGTTTAGTGGGATCATGGACATCCAGCCGGCGGCCGCCCTCGGGGCCCCTCCAGGAGATTATGGACGCATTGGCGGGGTCTTTGGAGAGACTGCCGCAATCGAATCGACGGATTTCCGTCAGTCTGTAATTGCTCTGCGAAGGGCTGCCAGTGCACGCACCTATAAATTTTGAGCAGGAACGACTCGCTGGGCTCAGGCTGTGGTTCAAGAGCGCGGTCCAAAACCGAGTCGTGGAGGTCCGTGGCAGTTGACGTGATGTTCTGTGGATCTAGGACCCGGACCTCCGGCGCGGGGCCTGGAGTCGCGCCGGTCCAAACTTGAATTTCGTTTTGTAGGCTCGGGGTTGAGAAGCCAGCGTCGAAAGGCTCATTCGTGTCCAATTGGTTGGGAAGCACCAGTGGCAGCAGCGTGTCTCCAGGCGGGGGCCGCTAGACGCCGCTAGACGCGGCTCGGTGTTTTTGGCGCAGCGGCCGCAAAGCTGCCGCACGTCTACTGCATGTCTACTGCAGTGGCCGGATGCAATAGCGGTAGCATGACGGCGATGGCTGCTGCTGTCATGCTACCGCACCATTCTTCCAAGTACCGCAAATTTCAATGCTGGGATTATTGAGTGAATGGATAGAGTACTCTTGAGACTACCCTCATGTGGTGAGATATTTTGAAATAAACTGCTAGAGCAAGAGTTATTGATGATTTACTGATTTCGCCCCTTTTGATGTATTCGGCGGTAAGAGTGTTTTTGAGGCAAAAGGTCCCTGTTTCTAGTAAATAAGAGCAATTACAGCTGGTCATGTTGCGTCAAGACGCTTCGTATGGCGCAGGATGATCGATCAACGGCCCAGTTTAATTATTTCTGGATTGTCCATTGAGACAGTTTGAAAAAAAAAGGTCCCTCTTCCCTGGTTAACATTGCTGGCCGCAGAGCCGTTGCTTTTGCTAATTTTAAAGCATTAGCGCCATAATACATCATACCCAACCCGCTTCTGCCAACGCCCGCACCGCATATCGCGGTTACCAGCGGCTGCCGCCGTATACCACATTTTCCCCCCGTGGAGTGGTCAGAACTGGAAAGCTGGATCCGCACTGTCAGCGCTAAGTATTGATGAATGAGTTGGAAGTCTTGATGCTCATTCCCAAGGGATAAAAACAAATCCTGGCGGTTGTTGGGCCGCCCTTGATGCCATCAAATTGAACACCTTAGGCCGGGTGAGAGGCAATCCGCTAACGATTGCCTAGGTTTCAATTGGGCAAGATGATGGATTAAGTACATCAAATTTTGCGGATCTCGGATAGGCTCAAAGATAATCCTCTGTAAAGCTCGGCCATTGCTTTCCCTGGCAATCATTATTCAACTTGATGAAGTGGTTCAGACTTTGATGGCCCAAGAAATCCCGTGTTGTAATGGCCCATTTTAAATCTCATCTCTCACAACCTGACAGGTCTCGCCGTACATAACTGCATGACGGACTTCTTCAACCACACTACAGTAACACGACCGCCGTCGATGCGACGCACACTGGTCACACCTACCGCATCGGCATCATTGTGGCGAAGCGAAGTGCCGCATGACTGCCGCAGACGTGCCGCAGACATAATGCGGCACCACTCAACAACTACCGCAGGTTGCGGCAGCACTGCCACCAAGTACCGCAGCCTACCGCTCGGGTGCCGCATGCCTACCGCGACGCGGCACGGTCATTTGTGTGCAAGTCAAAGACATTTGGCAAGCGTTGAGACCAAATTCAACGATGTACATTGGGCCTTTTTAGACGACAATCGGCTCAGAGTCGTATCTCCTTCGCGCCAAGTCACGTCGCGAAGATCGACGAGGTGGCTGTGCATGTCTACCGCACCACTACCGCGTGAGTGCCGCAAAATGCGGCCGCGGCACCTGCTGCGGCAAATAGATCGGGCCGGGCTAGACGCCGAGCGTCGCTTTTGGCTGTAGTGGCGAATAGGAATGATTGAAGCATCCACAAAGCTTTCGCGAGATGAACTGCGCGTCAGTGTTGGGTGTTCTGAACAGAGATTATATTACATATATCAGTAACTTGAATGGGGAGCTCCGAGCGCTGCGAATAACTGACTCCATCCTCTGGTTCCAGTAGATCTGAAAGCGCTTCTGAAGCCATATCCCTAAAGTTTTGTGGATCAGTACTAGTACTGGGCCCGGCCCACGAAGGTGCGCTTACTCCCATGCGAGCTCTGAAAGACTTCGCAAGTATGTGCGGAAAATACTCTCCAACTGCGCGGTCGACACTGGGAACTTCGATTATCGTGCCATCGATGGACCATCGGATGCTGCCGGCCCCTTCGCGCGTCGAGCGCTCCAAAGCGCTTTTGCTTTATTAGTTTCCGGCAAAAGAAGGAAGAGCGCGAAGTTGTCTACTCACCCATAGAGCAGACGCATGAACGTCTTACCGGGCCCGCCGCCTACTTTCCGAGTCCGATTCGCGACCATCATTGGCCGGGCTGGAATACGAATCCGGAGCTTCGTCGCCGGCGACTGTGGTACAGGCTGAAAAGGCGACTCGGAGCCTGAGGAAAGCAGCGTTGCATCGATCTGCGATGTAACAAGCGGGGCGGGGCCATCGGCACCGCTTTGAAAACACCCAATAAGCATGTTGTTCAGAAAAAGCCTTAGCCTTAGCGACAGGCAACTCCGAGTCACATGTTTTGCGGCCGAGCCGAGAGGATGACCGGGAGGCGACCGGGAGGGCCCCGTTGCTGGCGGGCAGCCTGAGCTCGCTCCGGCGGCATCGAACTTGGAAGCAGGGGAGAAAAGAGCAACGGGACGTGGGCGAGAGAAAGGATTCGTTTATCAGACCGGTTGACTCGCCAGTCACAGCCATGCATGCGAATCCCATTCCTCCGTTAGTCTAACCATAGACCTTCGACCCAACTTCGACCAGAAGAATTGTCTGATAGATGAAAGGTTGCTTGGCTGGTGCTGATGGCGCCCTACAGCGTCCACAGTTGAGCAGACCGTTGCCATACATCGATGGTGGAAGCAAGACAGGTCGCACGAGGATGCGTTCAAAGAGTAGAGCACTCTGTCTGCAGATCTGCAAGTCAGCACTTATCCATACCATAAATCGCTGCCTAGTTTCCGCACTGACCATCTGGCGACGACGGCGAGCACTCGCGGATAAGCCTGCGACGAGACGTCACCCGAGCCAGACATGAGCTAGCTATGCTTGCCTGCGTGTATAGCTGCAGTGAAGAGGAGGCGGAGAAAAGACGCACCGAAGCAGAAGTATCCAATGCGGCGCAACGTAACCTGCGAACCGCAAATTAAATGTCAGCACGAGTGCCCTCGCACGAGAGTCTCAGCCAACCACGTACCCCCGCTGTAGCCACGCCTGTCCTTCAACTTCACATGCCAGCGGCCAGCCCTGCGCGGCCGCCGCCTCGCCTCGTGTCCTCGTCTTCGTCGGCTTGCATCGGCGAACGTCCACCGAAGACGCCGCGTCGACGATCGCGAAGAACCGGGGTAGAAAGCTAACGCCACCCGGGTGTGAAGATACATGTACAGCTACATCCATCCTTCCTCGTAGTCGTAGTCATAATCGTACAACACAACTCTACTGAAGTACTACGAGTCGCCGCATCCAACCAAAAACAAAAACAAAAACAAAAACAAAAACAAAAACCAAGAGAACACCTGGCACGCGGAGGCTAAGAGCTAAGAGCCCACCGCGGCGGCGGCGACCTCCCATCCACACCCCAGACACCTCACGCGCCCGCCAAAGTTGATCCAGCCCGCGCCGAGGCTCGGGGTGCCTTTGCATTTACAGCGCGCCCGCGCCTGGAGGGGAGGTGGGGGTGGGGAGGTGGAGGTGGACGAGTCGGAGATGCCAGTGCTGGAGTCGTTGGACGCGGTCTACAGGGCGATGAGACCGACGAGTGAAGTGAAGAACAAGTCGAGTGGGCGTACCTCGAGCTCGTCGGATTGCGGTGGTGGCGGCGGCTCCGTGTCCAGGTCCATGTCCATGTCCATGGCCATATCGGGAGATGCAAGCATCTACGAGGAGCGTCATTACGCTGGACCTAGGCCTTCCAGTGGGCGGGGCGGACGCGAGAAGCGAAGCGTACCTCCACACCCTCCATCTTGAAAGCCGGCATTGGGCCCTCCCCCTCCCCATCCGCATCCACATCCCCATCCGCATCCCCATCCATCTCATCCGCCGCCAGCTGCCACGCATCCGCCGCACTAAGGCGCGCCAGCTCGTCCATCGGGTAGTCCGCGTCGAGGATGGGGTGTGCTGCACGGTGCACTCATGAGCGACACAAGAAAGGAAGAAAGAAAGAGCAAGACGTACACCACGCGTAGAACACAGTCGACGGGATGCGATACTTGTCTCGTAGCGGTATCAGCACGAATCCGTGTCGCTGCAGCACCATCAGCGCACACGCCGAAGCAGAAGCGGAAGAGACGCACGAAGAACTCCCTGCAGATCCCACCAAACGTCCGCGGCCGAGGCGCCCAGGATTGCAGCTGCAGCAGACCCGGCAACCTCTCTGGATCGCGGATGACCACCCGCCCGTGGTTGTCCCAGCGCAGGACCGCCGCGTTCGTGTGGTCTTCGCATAGTCTATGTGAAATGAGACGGGTGAGAGGAAGTGGGGTAGTGCATACCGGAAGAGTTTGACGAGGAACGAGTCGCGGTCGCGGATGATGCTGGTACTAGGCCCCGCCTGAGGGAAGGTATCGTCCACCATGGTTTCGCTGCAGCTGCGTCAGATTCGCTTCCTCAGCAGAACAAACAAGCGGCACACGTACACCTCGTCATCCCCAGCCTCGGAGTCGGACCCGGAGACGGAGGACAACGGGCTGCTGAGCACGGAAGACGAGCGGGACCAGGGTCGCCGTTTTGCGGGTGGATTCTTGCGCGGCGCTTGGATGGCCTCGACAAAGTCGGAGCGCTTCGAGGCGCGGGTGAGCGTCGGGTGGCCTGAGGACGGGTCAGTGGGACGACCAAAGAAGGCATATGCGCACGCACTCAAGGAGAGCGTTCCCGTCGTTCGCGAGGTATTGGAGCGGAATCCGTAGCTCTGCAGAGACGTGAGCACACAGAGCATGCAAGCATAAGAGCACTCACAAGCATACACCGTCTCCACGACGTCAAGCTGAGCTTCGGGAAATACGCCACTAGGACGAACGTGAAGAGGTCGATGTCCGGGATCTCGATGGCGCGACCGTCGCGGGACCAGCCGATGCGGTCGTCGCATGCGATGAGCATGCTGCAAGGTGGCAGTCGTGTCAGGGGGGGGTGGATGGGCTTGCTTACTCGTACAACGCCGGCATGAACGTCCTCGGGTGGTTGAGCCGGTTCCGGACCTTCGTTGGGGCGGGGTGCGGCCGCGCTGGGATGCGGATGGTGAGTTTTGAGGGCCCGGAGGGAGAGCTGGATGGCGGCGCTCGGGTCGAGTGCAGGCGTTGGGGTGTCAGAGAGCTTCGGAGCTCTGGAAACGGATGAGTCCACCACTCGGTAGCCTGATGAGGCGCAGGAGACGCACCCAGACTCCTTCACGCAAGCTCTTCGCTCTCGATGCATCCCGGACGCGGAGACGGGTGTAGTTTTCGTGGCAGTGAATGCGGGGCGACGGGGCCGAGTGGGGCTTTCGGCTCGTCCGCGAGTTTGGGCTCCGAGTGCTACGCGTCGGCGGGTGGGAGCGAGTCGACGGCAGCGCGCCAGCGGAGCGCGCAAGAGCGTTTGAGATAAGCCGGATCGCAAGCCCGAGGCTGTGAGATGTCACTGGTAAAGATCGGCCGCACCTCCCAAGACCGCAGATGCCTGCAAAACTTGCTTTAGTTTACAACTACTCTTTTCCTATACCGAGGCATTAAACATCGACATCATAAGTCCGCGTCCGCGTCTTCGGTCATCCGTAAGGAATCGCCCGCACCGAGGCGCGCTACGCCCTCCTCCGAGCAATGAGCATCTAAAAGCGAGTGTTCTGCACAAGTTCAAACGTCAGCTTACTGTGAGGTACATTCACTGGCGAGCCACTTACTCCACGCATAGAATATCCTCCGAGTCGAGTCGAAATGGTGATATCGCATCGCCTTCATGACGAACCCATGCCTCGTCATTTCTTGCCAGAACGCTCCGAAAGTGAGACCCAGCCCCAGAACCTCAGGCAGCCTGTCGGGGTCGTAAACGGCTAGATGACCATCGCTGGTCCAGCCGACGACAGAGGCGTTCATTTTGTCCCGGGATATTCTGAGATAAATGTAAGCCTAGTTTCCGTCCTCGGAGGGCGCGGCGTACCGGAAAAGTCGAGCAAGAAAGGTTTCTTCGTGCTCCGTCTGACTTGGATTTGGTCCAGCGACTTCCGAGTCTACAACCATTTCTTCTGGAGCGAGATTCGCGCTACATTCCCCGAAGATATTCAGCCCTGCATCTACACAGAAAAGTCTCGAATGCAGAGACTCTCACGATGATGTTTTCGAATCGCATTCCATTTCTGAGTCGTCGGGCATTGCGGCGTCGCGCACAACGCTAGCTTCGAATTCGGTCTTCGAGCAATGAGCGTTGGGTTTTACAAAATCACTGAACACTGACCTCCCGAGCAGGTCCGGGCCCGAGATACTGCGCAAAAGCTTCAAGATACGAGGGATGATCCCAAGAGCCCCCGGCGTCGAGCATTTCCGCCTCAGCGCTTGACGATTGACCGGAAAGCGGTGCGGCTTGGCCGCTCGTCGGCGAAAACACCGGTAAAGGAGGAAGACTGATAGCGCTTGTACGCTGCGGATGCTCATCCCAGTATGCGGTCGCATTCACAAACTCTTCGCGCGTCGAGGCGCGCGTTAGGGTAGGATGTCCTGGAACGAAAGTCAGCGACGTCGGGGAAGAAACGAAGGTGCGCTTACGCCAAACAGCGATGTTGGCGATTTTCGAGGTGGTGAAGCCGTATTTCTGACGTTCCTCAGCGAAGACCGGAATCGGATAAGACAGACCGCACGCACATAGATCTGGCTGGTCCAGGACAAATAAGATCTGCCGTTGAAGTATTTGGACATCGCAGCCCCGACTGTGGTGAGGTCGATCTCGATTGCGTTGCCGTCCTCTGACCAGCGAATGCCAGTGTTGTCCGTAGGTGACGTGAGAGCCCTTGGCGGTTGTGAGTCGCGTAGGCCGGAAATCGAGCAAGGAGTGCCAGATTACTCACTCGAATAAGCGGGGCATGAACGTCCTCGGTATGCCGCGTCTGCCTTTTCGCCTAGTCGCCACCGTTGGCGTTGGTTGAAGGGCTTTCGAGCCCGCTGGGCCAGGGTAGTCTGGAAGATCCAGGGTCGCTTGCCGTGCCGCCGAGCCTGAGAAAGCTTGAGTGAAGTTTTGTGCCGAGACAATGACTGGTATTCGGATTGGTGGCCCCGCCTTGCGGGCGCTTCGCTTGACGGTGGTTGCCTCCATCGTGGCGGTGTTTCAAGAGGGCACTGAGTGGCAGGTTGTTTGTTTCTTGCCCGCTTTCCGACAGATTCACCGGGCATGGACACCACTACATCCTGGGGATCTGAACAATCACCTTCTCTCATGACTGACCTGCCAATGATTCATCATCCGCACTAAGTAGAGACAAATCTGATTAATCATACCACCTCTGCCACAGAGTGTGCATCGCTGCAGGCTCAAGCTGTCGCCCGCAATGCCCTTCTGCAGTGGTCGTCGTCAGGCGCAGCGATCAAAGTGATGGCAGGAGTGACGTTGCCTCCGCCACGTAAACCCGGCTGCCAAATCCGCTCTCCCCGGGTGCTATCGCCGCTACCTCCGAGCAGCTCCGAGCGGGCTGCCCCCGACCCGGGCTTTGCGTTCCGCGGGCGGGAACAGATAGGAACCGGGCCGACCGGCACAGCACACTTTTGCTTGCTTGTTTGTGCACGCGTGGTCGGGGTGGCCTGGTTAGGTGTTTGTTGGGTGTTTGTGCAAGGAACACGGCCTCACGTTGCTCATTGAGGGTGCGCAGCAACGCAGAAGCGGCAGCGGGAGAGCGGGGCGTAGGCACGGATGCGCTGTCTGGAGTCTCCGTGGCAACTAGCCGATCACGGGTCGTCCCGAACCGGATGCATTCAGCGGCAATTGCGGAGCCGGCGGGCCGGAAGTGGACGCACAACACCTACTCAAAAATTGTATCTAGCTTCCAATAAAGCACGGTTAGCGGGAGAAAACAGCAGCTAGAGTGTCGTATGACCAGTTCCGGGTGTCCTTCGGGCTACTTACCTCCAGCTTCGGGCAGAATTGGCCCATCAAAAGCCCTCCCGCGCCTTCCGGGGCTCAATTTGCAGGGGGATACAGACCTAAATCAACAAAATAAAAACGTAGCAAGTCTGTAAATGACCCCCAGAAACTGAAAATGGCGCCAGAATCTGTGTAGGTTCAACTTGAATTATGACGCACGCTGTATTTTGAGCTTTTTGCCTTCTGTAGCATGGATTGACGTGGATTAGGTGGTGTAGTCGTGTAGAGAAGGCTCAGGCGAGCTCGAAAATGCTATTGAGAAACAGAAAATGTGGGGTATTCGTTGAGATAGAGTCCCGGGGAGCGCGCTAAAGCTCGGTGGAGAGAAGAAGGTTGGAGGCATATTGCCCTTAGGTTCAACTTGGTTTATCTCACACCTCAATATTTTTTGCAGGGATGTGGAGTGCTGGTGGAGCGTCGGAAGTTATATCAGATCCTTTTCTAGCCATTAACTGCGCGCTCTGGTCTAGGATGCACTTTTACAGGCTTTTTACGGCGCTTTTGATCGAATTGATCAACGACCCAGAGTGCTGTAACGGCCCCTGCGGCGAAGCCCAGCTTGGCGTCAAACTTGTGATAGCACTAGTAATGGTCATTTGACCGTCTTCTTGGACTGCTAGGCCAAGCGTAGAAGCCCATGAGCAAGCTGCTCATTGATCCAGATTCTGGCGCAGAAAATCGCCTGTAAAGAGCTTCTCAGATGGTTTATTCAAGGTCTGGCGGAGAGAGACCCTTTCCTAAGACTGTAATAACAGGGTTGTGGGTCCGATACATCCGCCACGCTGCGCTGAGCTGTAGGCTATCAATACTGATTATTCGCTCATTGAGGCCGTTACAGGGCACGAAGCGGTCGAAATAACACATCACACTACTCTACCTATTGGCCGAGAGTTATACCCCAATTTCAGAGCCTATTGGAGCCCAACTGGGGCCGCGACAAAATGTGCGGCGCTTTTGATGGAATTCCAAAAATAGGCGTTCTTCGGTGTCTATCGGGCTTGATTTCAGCATTAAGGTCCTTCAATGTGCTACCTAAGCTATTATTGGGCTTGCAGCCTGGTGCAAAGGCGGCAGGGAGCAGGAGCGCAAGCGCACGAAGGTGTTGATGCGGTGAGTAATTGTCAATGTGTCAGGAGGGCGGCGGCGGCGGGATGGTTATCACGAAGCCGCCTAACCAGCGACACGTGGCGCGCGCGCACCTAATTACATGGGCTGTAACCTGTCTGTCACCAGAGAGATGTGATTAATCAAATAAAGCTCTAACGAGTGGAGATGATGAATCATTGGTCAGTCGGCCACGACAGAGGGATGATTGTTCAAAACCCCAGGATCGACTGTGGACACAGAATCCTGGAAAGGCCGCGCCGCCTTTGATGCGCCGCCTGTGAAGATTCCGCGAGTCGCTCCGAGCTCGAAAGGCTTGTAGGTTGTGCCTAGATGATAGGCAAGAGGCTGAAGGCGCCTTTATAGGCGATTTGCCACCGAAAACGGACGCGTCGCGGTTGGCGATGATGGGAAGAGTCAACCACCGATTGACCACGTGGTATGACATCATCCTTGATCGGCCCAGTTTGGTTTGTTTATTTACCTCGGTTCTTGTCCGCCCCAGGCGGCCGCCGCAGATTCTCACCCTAACCTCGGAACACCGCATGTCCCCGGAACACACCGTGCTCAAAGCAGGCAAGGTCTCGTATCAATTCCGGGGAAACACGGAGTTTAAAAAATGAAACCTCAAGCTCACCGGACCGCGGACCGAGCTTTTCCGGTTGCGTGACGGCTGCGGAGAATTGGGAGATGCCGGACCGGGTGGGCCGTGCCGCGCCGGACCATCAAATCCAGAATGGAGATTTTTAGTAGGCCGGGGATGTCGAAGTTCATTGAGGCCAGGCTACTTGGACGCAATTTTGTCATAAGAAACGGGTTTCTAGGATGAAAATAAGGCTGCGTTCGCCCTCGCAGGTTCTTCCAGCTTCCTGCTCGGGGAGAACCGCTCTGCCGACCCCACGGGGGTTAGTTGCCGATTGACGGATCCGCTGCCATCTTCTCAGCTGACCACGAGGAGCAAGGCACAGACGCCGTAAGCCATAACAAGTGGCGATTCAGTACTGGTCTTCTTAAAGAAGCCGCGCCGGCTCCCCCGCGCTTGCGCTTCTTGGCTCCGCACCACCACCACCCGCGAGTAGCAGCAGCAAGTCGCAAGCCATGGCCAAGGCGTTAGTGTCGCCGTCCACCTCGACAGGCGTTATCAAGAACAGCCGGGTATACTGTGCGTTTTCCTCCGCTTTGGGACTTTGGTGCTGACTGTGGCTATTGAAGGGCTCGCGTTCGTCGTATACTGGGGTATTGTCCTCTTCGGGTACGTGTTCGCTTTCTCTTTTGCTGCTCGACGCTGACTGCCTCGTCTTCCAGTTATGATACGTGCGTCTCCGCGTCCCTCCTCGTTCCCGTTCCCGACTCACATCCCGCTCCCCGTCCTCAGCGGTGTAGCGTGCGTCTTCACCCTCTACTCCCTTAACGACTATGCTAACCGGCTCCGCAGCGGCGCCGTCGTGTCCAGCTCGTTCTTCGAAGAGTCCTTCGGCCTCCTCAACGCCGACGGGAAGCTCAATACGAGCAAGTGCGTCGTTTCATCCTTTTGCTTGGCGTTTGTCTCATACAGTCCTGGTGCAGGAGCAACGCCATCTCGTCCAACGTCGTGTCCGTCCTGCAAGCCGGCGCGTTCTTCGGCGCGCTCGTCAGTGCGCCTATTTCCTGTACGTCGCCGTTCCCCGCTGTCTCCGTTCTTTTCGCCCTCGGCTTCGCCGTTGGTGGCGATACATTCCACCCGTCGCTTGTGTAGCGACGGCGACGGCTTCTGTGGGAGCGCACTCGGGAACACATCTTCTCGCATCAGCGCTACCTCGGGTCTTGTCCTGCTCTCCATACATAAAGCTTGGCGCTGACTTGCACTCCTCCAGCTAAAATCGGCCGTCGGGTGACGCTCCTCCTCTTCACCATCATCTTCCTCGTCGGCGCGGTGCGTTTCCCTCTCACTCTCTCGTTTTCCGACTAGCGCGGCGGGTGCTGACATGCTTGGCGCTGTCGCAGATCCTCACGACGGTCGCGAATGGCGGATCAAAGGGGTTGTCAGAGATTTACGCGGGACGAGTGATTCTCGGATTCGGGATCGGCGGGATTTGTGAGTGGTCTTTTTTTCTTTTTTGCGGCTTTGCTTGGCCGGTGCTTGGGTTTCAGACTCCAACTAACGCATTTTGTTTGTAGCCGCGGTCTCGCCCGCGTACGTCTCGGAATGCGCACCGAAGGAAATCCGTGGACGCGTCACTGGCCTGTTCCAGGTCTTCGTCGCCGTCGGTGTGATGCTCTCGTATTGGGTCAATTGTGCGTTGTTTTTGTGTTGGGCGCTTGCGTTTGACTAACGACGTTGCGTTTGTAGACGGCATTCAGGTCAACATCAAGCCGGGCCCGCAGTACTGGAGGATTCCGTTCGGCTTGCAGATCTTGCCCGCTGGGATCATGCTCTTTGGGCTGTTGACGCTGAAGGTGCGTTTCTGCTTGGTCGTTCTTCCTTTCTTTAAACGCGTTTAGGAATCCCCGCGGTACCTCGCTTCCGTCGGTCGCACGGAAGAGGCGCTTCGGAATCTTGCGTACCTGCGCAAGGAGCCCGAGACGAGCGACGTGATCATCCACGAGATGGCGGAGATCGAGGCGCAGATTGAGGAAGAGCGCGAGGCGCGTGCGGGGCTTGGGCTGCGCGAGGCGTTCTTCGGCAAGGGCAACTTCATCCGATTCTGTGCGTCTTCCTCTTCCTCTTCGTTTCTTCCTTCACGAGCTGACGCGCAGGCCAGTCATCGCGTTCTTCATCTTCGTGCTGCAGCAATGGTCCGGCCAAAACTCGGTCAACTACTACTCGCCGCAGATCTTCGCTGCGATCGGGTACGTGAACCGCAAGAACGGGCTGCTCGCGACGGGCGTGTACGGGATCGTCAAGTTCGCGGTCACCTCGATCTACGTGTTCTCCGGCGCCATCGACCGCGTCGGGCGCAAGCCGTCGTTCATCGTCTCCGCGCTCGGCATGGGGACGTGCTCTTTCATCCTCGGCGCGCTGCTCAAGACGCACCCGCCGCCGAGCGTGGCTGCTGCGACGGCTGCGTCGGAGAGCGGCGCGGGCCCGAGTCCGGCGAGCCAGGGCATGGCGGCGATGCTCTACTTTTATGTGACGTTCTACTCGATTGGGTGGGGGCCGCTGCCGTGGGTGTATTGTGCGGATATCTTCCCGACGCGGACGAGGCATTATGGGATGGCGGTGGCTAGTGCGAGCCAGTGGTTGTTCAGTGCGTGTTTGCTTCTTCTTCTGGTTCTTGAGTATGTGCTGACGAGGCGCGTAGACTTTATGTTGACGAAGCTGACGCTTCAGATGGAGACTACCTTGGGGTACAAGGTGCGTTCCTCCTTTCATGTGTATGTACTTGGTGCTGAAGGCGCTTGTAGATGTTCCTCATGTTCGGCGCCATCAACATCGGCGGCATGGGCACCTTCTCGCTGCTCATCCCCGAGACCAAAGGCCGCTCGCTCGAGGACATGGACGTCATCTTTGGCGCCATCACGCAGGAGCAGCGCGACGCGGACGTGGCGAAGCAGGAGCGGGTGCTCGATGCGGAGGTGCACCACCATGATCCGGAGGCGGCGGCGAGGGCGAGCGATGAGAAGGCGCATGAGGAGAAGGTGTAGGTGCCAGTTATTTTTTGAAGCACGCACGACCCACGCACGAATGGCTTGTTTGTCCTTTGTTTGCACAGCCCTACCCGTATTTCATGTAACAGTAAATACTCTAAAAGCCCTTTACGATTCGTGCACAAGCCAAGCCGGAGCGAACCGAAGGAGGACGAGAGCAGTAAACAAGCGGCCGTCCACGTGATCGATCGGCTTTCCGACCAACCTGCTCACCTTTCCTTTGTACCACAACAACGAACATGCCCCCGCCTTCAGGCTTCAGCGTCGCAGGCATGGCCTCGACGTCGACCGCCACGCACCTCAACCACGCGTCGCCCCACGGGCAGAACAGCAACCCCTTCGGTGGCAGCACCTTCGGCGGCGGCGGTGGCAGCGCCTACGGGACGGGTGGTGGTGGCGGTGGTTTTGGGAGCAGCATGGGCGGAGGGGGCTTTGGGAGCAGCGGGGCGACGTACGGCGGGGGGTGTCCATGGCGGGCATGCTGGAGGAGGGAACCCGTTCGCGGAGTCGTTGGGCCAGCAGAATCGGGCGCATTACCAGCAGGGATACATCATGGTGCGTTCCTCAGACCTCTCATTCCTGGGCACGCGCTGACGCGGAGCAGGGAGCCTCGCAGTCGAATGTGCGTTTGTTTGTCGTTGTCGTCGCCACTCTCCCGCGTCGCTGACGAGTCATACAGAACGCACCGGCTGGCAACAACGCGCGCGCCGACGATGGACATGGGCACCGAGAGCCGCCGGTGGTAGCCACTAAGGCGAAGATGAATCATGCGTTCTCGTTTTCGCGCGGGCAGGGCGACGATTTCGCGGGTATGGATTCAATGTTCCAGAGCTCGAGGTGCGTTTGGCTTGTGTGGCCTGTGGCTCCAGCTGATGAAGCGCGTCTGGGTAGGCAACGCCAAGCGCTGGCGGACGAAGACGCCCCGCCTATGAGCTCGGTGAACGACATACCGACGGAGATGCATGCAGAGGGCGGTTTTCAGCCGAGGGTACGTGTCTTGCGCTTGCGTCTCATTATCTCGCGCTTACAAACATGCGTTCTCGCAGGCCTCGACCTTCGCCGCATCCACCTTCGCCCGCCCGCGCCCCACACCCACACCCACGTCCAACCGCGACCCATCCTCAGGCTCGACGACCCCAGCGCTCTACATAATCGTCTTCGGCTACCCCGCAGACAAATACACCCTCACAGTCGAGTACTTCAAGTCGTTGGGGGACACGGTCGCGGAGGCGGACCCGCACGCGGAGATTAGCAACTGCTTCAAGATTGGGTATCGGGATGCGGCGGATGCGATGCGTGCGGTGAGGAAGAATGGGGAGGTGTTGGGCGGGAGTTGGATGGTTGGGGCGAAGTGGGCGGTGAGTGGCTTTTCTATGTTCTGCGCCTCGTCTTCTACTCGGACTAACCACTCTCGTGCAGGACCCAACCGCGGCCGAGGCGCTCCTCCAACAACCCCTCCCAGGCCCGGGCATGCGGTACGCCACGCCCGAGCCCGCCAGCATGAACATGAACGGCAACACGTCCATGTCGATGTCGATGGCGGTCGACACGCCCATGGGCAGCCCGAGCCCTGGTGGGTTTACGCCGATGGTGGGCACGCCGATCAAGCTCGCGCCGTCGTCGTCGGTGTTTCGGCGAGGTGCGGGTGGTGCTGGTGCTAAGCCCGCGGCTGCGCCAGCGCCAGCGGGAGCGCCCCAGCAAGTGCAGTTGCCACCTGCGCCGGCGCAAGGCCAAGGGAGCCCGACGAAGGGGATGTTGGGGCAGGTTAGCGATATGATATTTGGGTGGTAGAGGGCTTGTCGCTTGGAGGTGTCGGTGAATGCACTCTTCTTTTGAGTGACTTTGCCTGAGCTTACGTTGCATCGTATCTTCGACGTGGGTCTGCTATGGAGGTGTCCTGCACTTTGCGCTCGATCACGTGGTATTTTCGGTTCTTTGCTTCTAACCCCCGCAGTGATACTCAAGCTACTGAGTGAGGAGGATTCAGAACGTAAGCTGTGATTGAAATCCAACATTTTTTTTAAAGAATGCAGTACACGCAAAGCAAGACGACAATAAGGACAAGCGCAAGTGAACGAGGATGCTCTAATATTTCGGATAGGATGGTGCTCCCATAAGGCGGCGGTTCACTCTTCGCTGCTGATGGGCGTTACACCCGAGCCGCCGCTTCGTCCGCCAGCGGCGCGGGTGACCAAAGGCCGAGACGATTGGCCTGTTCCGCTTGTAGGTTTCTCTGGCGCAAACTCTGTGGAACCAGTGAGCAAGCTAATGACCTTTGGACAAGAGACTCAAGAACCTCGATGGCCACGCGCAGAGTCTCAGCATCTCGCTTCGCTTGAGCTGTGCGGCGCGAGATTTTTCGATAGTGTCTCAACCGATCCGGCAACGGCAGGGGCCAAACACCGCGTCGTTCTGGTTCTTTGAGATTGTCTTCTACGATTTTGTAGAAGGTTCGTCGGGTCCTGATGTTCCGAACCAAGCCCGTCAGTGTTATGTATGACCCACGTATTCAAGCAGACATACCGAACAAGCCCTTGTTCATGAACATCCGTGAGCTCTCTGAGGCGTTCGCCAACAAACGACGCTTTCGAAGTTTGCACGAGGATCTCCATCTCTGAGAGACGTGCATCCAATTGTGCTAGCGCCGTGTCGATGGAGGGATAGAGGAGTTGGAAGAGAGTTGCAAGGAAGAGGAGGAGCACGAGCGCGCCGAAGCGGATGGAGTTGTTCGGAATGAGATGGAGGAGGAGGAGCGTGCCGATGTAGAAATTCGACGCGGTCGCCGTCGGCGCGAAATCCGACGTCCACGATGGCGGCGGCATAAGAGGAAGAGTTCTAAAGGGCGAGGTTGGCATGTCCGAGTTTTGGGTTGTAGGTGGAAGGTATGAAGGAGTCGCGCGGAAAGTGGTGCCTGCGTTGCGGCACACTCTCGGGCAGCTCAACTTATAAGGACTCCGATTACCATAAGGACTTGGAGTGGTGGAAAGAAGAGACCGGTCAACAGCTAACTTACGTCCTTGGCACCTTCAGGGCGGATCACATTCGAGGCAGGGCACCGTCGGAGAGGCGGTGCAACGCGTCGCGAGGCAGAAAATCTTCGTCGTTGTCCGCGACCTTTAGCTAATCATAATAATGATAGATAAACAAAGCACATAACAGTACTATACATTCCGACTCCAGGTTCTCCCTGAGTCCCCACTACTATGTCCTGCTATACTTCCAAACTTCCTCAGGCTCCGATGTGGAAATTGACACAGTACAGTACGGGCTACCAGGCGCTGCACCGCCGCCTTTGATCATGATTTACTGCGTTCCGGCGCTTCAAGTTGTGCTGAGCGGGAGCAAATCTGCTTCTCACGTTAGACCTAACAGCGGTTGAATGATCAAACGACAAGTGGCGGACGGACTAGTCACTTCTTGCCCAAAGGAGAACCGCAACGTCGCACTGTGGCGTTCCGCCTTTGCTCTCAGCCCAACACCACCAACAACGCGACTTCCGCGTCAGACTTCGATTCACTGAATCGGAATACAATTTGATTCGCTGCCATGGAAGGTCGTGATCACGGACAGCAGTTTCGCACCTATATTGGTCGGCGGCTCGGAGTTTCGGCATGCCTTCAAATCAAATCGTAATCCGGCCAATTTGAACGCGCATTATGATAGGATTCAAAGAATTCAGGGATATGTTCCCATTCCGTCCTAAAACCATGACATTTGGGGTCTAACATCGTTCAACAAGATGCCGAGGGATGCCGGAGAGGGATGCCGTGTCATCGGCATCTCCGCCACATTCGGCACGATATGCCGCTGGTGCCATGTCCGGCGCCGATGACGGCTGCCACTGATGGTCACGGCCGATGTCGAGAGATCAATCACGCTTCGATTCTCACATCACATAACCAGCCATCACTCGCTCATGCACATTCGCCTCAAAAACGAGCTCAGAGTAGATTTCCCGCGACTTTTTTGCTCTGGTTGCGAACGCAGGCTGGTCTTCTTCGCCAACGGCTGGGCGCCCTCCAGTGCCGCGTCTGCGTGGCAAGCGCTGCGGGCGAGGGAAAACGACGCGCAAAAATAGGTTCAATGTCGTGACTGCGTTCGGCAACTCTTGAGTTTTTGATTCGGCTTGGATCCAGACGCCTTCACGTGACTCATTTCGGCAGCTATTGCCGATTTGATCCGGCTTCGATCCAGACGCATCGGAGTGTTTATGCCGTGCTCGGCATCTCCGCCGGAGATCACGGCCGATCGGCAAAGATAAATACAAATATTCAATTTGAAAAATCCAGCCAGTAGCCGAAACAACGGGCAGTTCAGTAAAACTTGAATTCGTTCCACTGAGAGGGAGTAATCTGTTAAACGGCGATCATTCCTATTCAGTCCCTGGTAAACCCGCCGGATTAAGTACAATCCATGACGAAATTATTATCCGGCTTCCAATTTTTGATATTCAAAGCACACAACATTTCGAAAGCAATGCGACAACGCCCACAAGTGATCATATGGGCAATATACTGTAACAGTATTATTTGACAACTTTTTATTTTGTTACAACTGTTTTTCCGCTACAAGCAGGCTACCTCAAGTGCAACTCTAAAGTTGCCAAGAGCAATATCCAAGTTGCATGTGGCAACCTGTTCTATGGTAACTGCAACTTCAGCTTTGGATGGCTACAACTTCTAGTTTTGATTGAAACTGATCCAAACAATTGTGCTGATAAGCATAGCTATATGTTTTGTTGATAGCATCAAAATCTGCCATATAATTTCTTTGTTTTTAAGAGTTTCAAGCATGGAGGAATATTCACCACCGGACAAATTCTTGAGTCATGGAGGTTCTGACCCAAAGATCAGTGTTCCCAGTGCAGAATCCAGGCCCACAAGACTGGTGATCAGTGAAATAGAATATCAGATCAAGAGATCACTATTTTATAAATCACATCAAATTTGCAGAAAAGTGCAAATTGTAGCACAGTAGCAAGTTGCAAGTTTCTAGACTGAAGTTACAGTTGCATGATCTGAAGTTGCCAATAAGGCAACTACAGTTATGCTATCAAAAGTTGTTGGAAATCCAAGTTGTACCAGGAATTTCGCAGTAATTTTTGAAAGTTGTCAAAATAATACTGTTACACTATATCACCCATATGATCAAATGCCCTCCAGGTTTTCCCCACTATGCCCAGCTATACTTCCTCGCCGATGTGGAAATTGCCACGGGCTACGAGTAGAATGCGATCGTGAATGGCGTGGCCGTCACGGTGTCGGGTCCACATATTCAGACGGTTGGCACGCTCCGCTTGAATGTCTCTCTCTCGCAGTTGCTATTTAACACACAGCTCAGTTTTTGCAGCAGGTCAAGAGGGTTAAAGAAAAGACACCTGAATAGAAATTTGCAGTGCTTCCGCTGCTTCTGTGACCGCCGCAATGCGCTTCAAGATCATGGAGCGCCGTCTCATGCGGGGAAGTAATCCATCCTTGACAAGCGTGTCCAGGGAGTCGTGAGTTATCTGAGAAATATGCTGCTGAAGTCTGAATAAAACAAATAAATCCAATGTTAAATTGGAGGAAGAGCATGCCAGTGGGACGCACTCTAGAAGTTCCGTCTCCTGAATGCGCGCAACCTCCACCAAGCGTTCCGCGCTGCAAGAAGATCTCAACTCTGCAATGAGGCCCTCAATCTTCGTGGCGAGTGTTTGGAGATGCACGAGCGCGACGCGAGCCGATGGGAAGAATATATGCAAGAATATTACGGTGACGAGGATGGCGGTGAGACTAATGAGGCGGAATGTCGTGTTGGGTATGAGATGGAGGAAGGCGAGAAGAACAGCGTAGTATGCCGATGAAGAGTCGGAATAATCGGGGGTTAACACAGAGACACATGAACTGCTTCGCGGTCAGGCATTTTACGGTCCGAAACCAGGTTGTCACGCACCTCCAGCGCGCCGAAGCGGAGGATAACCATGAGAGCATCGTCTGGTGTGCCACTGTATGATGATTAGAGCTCGGAGCTCCGACTCTGAACCGCAATCAAGTCGCAATCGTGACTGTGGAAGCATTAGATTTTTTTTCGTTTCATAACTGTGTGCACACATTGGGGATTGGCGAGTCGACCCTAAGCGCCAAGGAGATGGTTCTTATATCAGCCGCTTGATCCGGAAGAGACAAAAGATTTATTTGATCCACGTTCACAAGGCGTGTAGCGCTTCGCCGCTTCCAGAAGCACGTCTTTCGGTAATCTCGGTCCGAGATGTCATTGAGGCCGGAACGCGAAGGCGGACGTGATGCGGCGATGCTCCATCACCCATCACGTCCATCGAGCACGACCCCGACAACATCAAACTACTGTTCCGAATCAAGGAGCGCACACAGCGCGCCTAGTTGCTCTTTTAAGCGTCTAGAGACGAGAAAAGTTCTTCGGTCACAGCGCCTACTTTCGGTAGGTCGGGTAGTCGGCATTTTCGGAACAAAATCTCAATCGGGGCATTTCGTACGCGCATCAGAACTGGAACCTTAGGCTTGGGAGAATTTAGGGATATATCTCCCACTTTCCGCTCTAATATTTGGGGTTTACTTCCTGACATGAGCTACCAATGTTGTTGAATAACATACCGAGGGTTGCCGGAGAGGTGAGCCGTGCGCTCCGCATCACCGCCACCTCCGGCACGATATGCCGGTGGTGCTATGCCCGGCGCCGATGCCGGCTGCAACTGACGTCAAGGCATATCGCCGACGCCAAAAGATCAATCACGCTTGGATTCTCACTAGTCTCTAGACAGACTGAAAATTTCTCCGAGGGTGTGATGGGTCGAAATTATATTCTAGATTCTCACGTTGTCTTCGGCTTTGCTTTCGCTCTCATGCACCTTCGCCTCGAAAACGAGCTCAGAGCAGACTTTCCCAGACTTTTCTGCTCCTTCCGTCCTGAACGCCGACTGTTCTTCTTCGCCAACGGCTGGGCGCCCCTCCTGCGCCGCGTCTGCGCGGCGCAAAACCGCCACATGCAGGCCATGGAAACCAGCTCAGGACTTGTACCCGCGGCCTTCAACTCATCGCACTGGAGTTCTCCTGCCGGGAAATCACAGGCGACACTCCGAGTCGGCATCAACCCTGCTATAGTCTACGCCCCAGACGCTGTACACGCGATCGCCGCAGAGTCGACGCTTTGTTGCGAGCGCTGCGGGGACCCGGATTGCGGCCCAGGCACGGTGCGGATTGCCGTGAATCGGCCGGGGATGATGTGCCGCTTCTGCGAGGAGTGTATGGATTGGTTCCGGGCGGAGGGGATGGCGTATTGGTGGGTGGAGACGGAGGATGGGGAGTTGCCGCTGTCCATCGAGGGAAAACGACGCCTTCCTGCATTTGATTCGGCGAAAATAGGTTCGATGTCGTGAATGCTTTCGGCAATGATTGACGCTTTGATCCGGCTTTGATCAAGACGCATCGGAGTGTGTATGCCGCGCTTGGCATCTCGGCCGGAGATCACGGCCCATCCGCATAGATAAATGCTGATACTTCGTGCGGAATCTAACTTAAAAATCCAGCCAGCAGCCGAAACAGCGGGCAGCTCAGTAAATTTCATTCCACACCGAGGAAATAATCTGCTACATCCACGAGGGAATTATTATCTGGCTTCCAATTTTTGAAGAGATGGTCGAGGTGCTGGCCAATGCAACTTTGGTTTGCAACACCGAGGTTGTTGCGCATCTGGATGATCCACGCCCTGCTGCGCACCGGCTGCAGGGAGCGCCAGGCGATGTGGCAAGTTTCGTGGACGTGAGGGAACAGAGTCGATCTAAATGAAAGTCGGTCTGGAACGTTGTCGACGTCGAAGTCATCCACGCGCGAGCTCGGTGAACCGGTGCGCAAGCAGTGCGACATGAGCGCGTGGCCCACGAGGAGGCGATTGAGTTGTGTGGGCCTGAGTCCGAAATGGGAGAAGCCGAGCTTGGGCGAGGCGACGATGGGACCGGTGAGGAGTTGGTTCCGCAATTCGAGGTAGATGTCCGCCTGGAAGTTTCTGCGGCCGTGCGCCTCGCCAGCGGCCAGAGCGCGGGTGTAAGACACTCTCTGGGCTTTGATGCCCGCCATCCAGGCGGACTCGACGAGATCGAGGAGCTCCGGCGCAGATGCCCGGCAGCGCACGCCGAGATCTAGCATTCTCTCCAGCTCTTCCTCGTCGTAGTTCTGCAGGTAGAGGGGGATGGCGTTCGGAATCTTGCGTAGCATCATCCACGCCCATTTCTCGTACGATAGCAGGATGTACTTGTGCGCGACGTTGAGAATGCGCAGAAGCTTCTTGACTTGCACGCTGCTTGGGTCGGTAGAGACTGCGTACATTTCTTCCGGACTTTGAATTGCTTTAGATCTGTCCGTTGCGGCCATACACGCGAAAACTCACAGTGCGTACATGACCCAGCACAGGGCGCGGAAATCTTCGACTGGGTCGTCGAGCGGGATGGGCTCCGAGTCCGACGAGTTGTTGCCATGAGCGGTGGTGAACATGCCGGAGAACATGGAGCCCGCATCTCTGCAGAGAGTCAAGCGCGAGATCTAGTACCCGCTTTAGTGCTCTCTCGGCACCGATGGTTCTGGTTTTACCTTGAACAATACACCCTCGACCAAGAATGTGCAGTCGCCAGTCTCGAAATAATACGTCTCGTCTCTCGCGGAGGCTGCAAGTGTGGTCAGAGTTGGGGAACACGGGTGGCGGCGGTGGTGAACCTCGCGGAAATGCAGTGGCCATCGTCGATGGCGCCGGCGGGAGTGTGGCCATGGCCGCGTTGTTGTGGTTTGTGGTGAAAGCGGATGACCGTGACTCCATCCCTCCTCTCGACCACATCCGCCGACCCTCGCTCCGAGTCAATGCGCGGCCAAAAGGCGACCTCCGCACCCTTCTCTCCCAGCACGTAGCCGTCGTCGAACGTGAGCGGGACGCTCTCATTCGCGTATCGTGCAGGGCTCTACAGCGGCACCCGAATGGTCCCGTCGTCTTGCTCGAGCTCCGACATACCTCAGTGACCTCAGGCTGGACACCAACGAAACGGATAACCACAAGAGTCGTTGAGACTCTGCGAGGCATGGCGACAATGGGTCACCGCCGACAGTCCGTGCGGGTGTCTGTCGGCATTCCAGACTTGACGCCTGCGTCGGGGAGCCCTCGCCGGTGGCCGAGGTCGTGCGTGGTTTTGGAGCGCGAGAGAACGCAAGAGAGGATAGACGGTGCGTGTTGTTTCTGCACTGCAGAGGCACCGTCGTGGCCAATACTGACCGCTGCGATAGCCGCTGCATCCACCAACCTATACGAACGGCCCTCCGCTGGCTTTCTCTATCCCCTTTCTCTTCGCCAGCCGAATCCGTGGCGTCGCCAGGCTCCAGCGCTGCTCGGCCAGTTCGCAGCAAGCTTTGCTGCTGGCTCTCAGCGCCACTCGTAGGCAGTCTTGACCACCGTGCGTGTGCCGTTTTTCGAGCCTTGGAGTCGGATTGCACCGTGCTGAGCGACCCACAGTGTCCTTCTCCACATTCTCCACGGCCTCCCGTCCGCACTCTGCGGTCACGTTCCCCAGACGCCGGCTTGCAGCACGTCCACACCCCGAAGCTCGTCGTGAATGCCAGTTCGGTGCGCTTCGCAAGCGCCCTCACGCAGATGTCATGCTGACGACTTTTCCCCAGAAGCATCTCCGTATTCATTTGTCCGTCTCAGCCTCACCATCGTCAATCTACCCGGCAACTCCACGATCCACTGTCGACTTTGCGCGCGCGTCCACGGGTCGACGACTACCGCTCGTGTTGGCACTGGACGTTGGCGGAGGACCTGATCTCGCACCGATTGCGGTCGTACTGTCCGCTCTTTCTACGAGCCTATACCAGCAAGCGACGTTACCACGCCTGCCTGCCTGCCTCTGGCGTTGCGCGGCGCTGGCGACAACATCACGAGCACGACGCTGCGTCGATTCGATGGATGGGATCCCGCCGGTTAACTGTCGAGCACCTGAGGACCGTTCCTCATTCCCGCGATGCCAGGTCGTTGACCCGTTGGACGCGGAATGTCGTCTAGAGCAAGTCGTGGTTTCGAATGTGTATCCGATCCTGTATATCTTTTGGATCCGATCCCTGCAGTCAAGCTTACCAGTGCCTCGAATACCTCCTTACATGCATTCCAGCACGCTTGGCTTGATCACATGATTTTGCACATGACCGTTTCCTCCTTGCTCTTGACCTCCATCTCAAACGACTGGGAGCCTAACCAGCGGAGATGTCCGAAGGCACAGTCGCAGCAGATCCGCCACCAGTTGAACTTGACGCGCCGGCCAAGGCCAATCCTGGAGCCGGTGCGAATTCTCTTCGGCCGTCTTCCATGAACTTGAATGAAATATCTTCCCAGTTCGCGACGAAAGGTATTTCTATCATGACGGCGACTGTATTTTCCAAGTCGAAGGAGTTCAGTTCAAGGCCGGTTGCTGCATCGGATAGTTGCCACAGAATCTCACAAGCATTTTCAGCTACACCGATTCATTCTCTGTAAAGACAAAGATTCAATGTTCTCCGACATGTTCAACCTTCCCCGACCACAAGACAACCACGTCGCCGCAGGCGAAGGTGAACCCGAAATTATCCCCATCCCGGATGAGACCGCTCGTGATTTTCGGGCCCTCTGCTGGGTCCATTATGCTATGTGCGTCGCCACAAAGAGTCACAAACCCCCGTTGAGCGTCTTCTTTTCCAGGCCAAGTGAACTCACAGCCCAAGCCATCCGCACACCCGATTTCGGCAAGCTCCTTAGCGTGCTCAGAATGGCTCACAAATTTGACATGCGCGAGTTCGAGAAATGGGCCTGGGAGATGATGAAACTGCGCCCCGCGCTGCTCGACAAATACCTCGAGGGCTGCTCCGAAGCTGCGCTCGCCCGCGCTCTCGAAATCGCCGTCAAATCCGCCAACCAGGAACTGTCAGAGGCGGTGGAAAAGATTTGGCTGCTGGGCATCCAGGGATCGCGGCCGGGAGTACGCAGCACCTACGCGCTTGCTACGGCGGAGCACCTCGGCCGGCGCAGGTTCGAAACCTGCATCTACCTCGAGCTGCGGCGCCAGCTGCGCACCGTCCCGAACCTCGTATCGCCGTCGCGCGGTTTCGCCCATTTTGGGCTTGATCCAGAGCAGCTCCAGAAGCTGCTTGTGGGTCATGCCATGCTCTCAAACATGCTGCAAGGCCCAACAACGGCGCCGATCCCCAAGGCGGCTACGTGCCGCGGGCACAATTTCTGCTCGGGAAAGTGGGTCGAGATCTACAAGTTCAACGAGAACGAGCCTCTCAAAAGCATCTCCTCCATTCGGACAACGGGGCAGGCCACTGGAAACCCTTGCATCATAGGGCACCTGAATAATGTGCTACCCAAGGTGGAGGACATCGAAAGTGCTTTCTTAGGTTCTTAAATCCATGAATCTAGTCGAAAATTTACTCCGCTGTATTAAATTCTAGGATATACGCAGCATTATTTCATGGACTTGACATAGAAACACAAAGAATCCCGGTGCGGCCAAGTCAGAGCCCAATTCGAGAGGGATCACGAGTCGACCCTCCTTGACTCCCTCCATCATCGACTCTTGGTGGCCACACCCTCTCTCGGCGCTGCTCGCCCGCAGAACGACGTCCAAAAGGCCCAGAATGCTGGCCTCGCTCCTTTCTCTCAACGCACGAAGGAGTCCACGCGTCCTGGATCCAGCAACGGCACGTCAAAGCCCCCTTTTGTCCTCGCACCGCACTGACCATCTTTGTTTCCAGATATAAGCCGACGGCAGTGGCACCCACAAGACAATACACCTCATTCCGAACTTACCCATGTCTCCCCGCTTCATTATCGACGGCTCCACCATCCGCGAGACGCGCGACCCCGGCGAGTCAGAGCGGCCACGCAAGCGCCCGCGGCAGGACTCGTCTGACTCCCCGCTTGGGAGCTACTCGAGTACGTGGCGATTCGTCGACACTGGTACTACGTGGACCAGCGACGTCGTTATGGACGAGGAGTTCTATCGTGAAGACGGGGACTGCAAGATTCGTGTCGGGAAGACGGGATTCTTGGTGCGTGGTCTTACACGAGTCGTGGGCTTGCTGCTGACGACGAGCAGGTGCATCGTCGACATCTAGTCGAGGCGTCCCCGGTGCTGAAGCAAATCATCGAGAGTTACCCACCCGACTGCGTGGTGTCGCTCGTCGTGGATGTAGACGAGTTTCGGGCCCTTTGCTGGGCCTTATATGCAACGTGCGTCGTTTGTGCTACGCTATTTCTTAGGCTGACGACGCCGACCAGGCCTGAAGCCATCTTTACTGCCGCGGTGCAGGATCACGACACGGTGTCGAGGCTATTGCTGCTGGCATCCGCGACGCACCAATTCCGATGCTCCGCCCTTTCCAGCCTCGTACACTCCTCCCTCCGAACCATCATCTCATCCCCGTCGTTCTCCGCCAGCTGCTCCTCGGCGCTCTTCACGCGTTTTGTGGACACGGCGGTCAAGACGCGGAACGACGCTCTCCTCGAGGCGACGGTCACCACTTGGTCGGCCCGTCTGCAGACGAACGACATTCCCTGCGTGCCCGCTATCCTCGCAGCGGACACGCACGACCTTTCGACACTGCGCGGGGTCGCATACTACCACCACGTCCAAACCCTTCTCGCGGAAGAAGGCACCAACTCGCGCGGGGCGACCGTCTTCCGGACGGAGCAGCTCACCAAGCTGAGCAACGCGCAGGTGACGAGGCTGCTGAGCGGGCACTGGTCGTTGGTCAGCCTGTGCGAGCAGCTCAAGAGACGGGCCGTCGCATTCGTTGGGCCTGAGGGGTGTGCGGGGCAATGCAGCAGCGTGTGGATGGAGCGCTGGGCTGCGATTGCGCGGTCAGAGCGCGTCGGTGGGCTGCGGGCGGCAGCGCTTCTGCGATTGCTTGGCGCGATACGGCAGATGGCGACTGCGGATGCGGAGATTAAGGCCCGGATGTGTGAAGGGTGTCGGCAGGCGGCGCTTGATGCGTTGGAGAAGCGCGCGCTAGAGTTGGAGGATGGGCTCGCGGACCATTTCTTTGGCTGGTTATGACGAGTGGGAGCGATGAGATTGGACTGGTCTGAAGCTTTTTTTTGGGTGCTGGCGCCCATGTCGGAATCACATCTCGTCCGAAATAACAACTCCACAAATGGCCATCGTCTTTAAGACATCTTTCGAGTCCAGGGCGTCGAGCTGGAACACTGGAATCATGCGATTCCGGGGAATTCAGGTGATTATGTCTCCTCAATTCATCCGGTCGTTGCTACATGCTCGCAGATGTGGATCTCGAGGCATCAACGTCTACTTTTATATCTGGGGAAGTCATCTGAGCCGCCACATTCGGGCGCTCCTGCCTCGGTTGGCCGGAACGGGAACAGATTGGCAGACGCCGGACGTAAAAAAACGGGACGGGAACGGATGGAAGCGCTTATAAGTGGCGAGCCTAGCGAGTGGGCAGTTCGGACTAGGCCCCGCTCCGCTGGGAAGAAGGAAACAGGCCCAGCGACGACCGCAGTGAGCATGGCTGATGCGGGTGTCCCGCCAGGGATTGACGCGATTGGAGCGTGGCGACAAGTGTGCGTATTTCGACCTCAGACCCCAATCGAAATTCATCTTTTTCACCAGCTCGCAACTCGAGTTCATTACTGCCGTTTCGTACAGTGCGTTCCTCTCGTTACATCTCGAATCGACTCATGGACCGGCTAGCGCTCTTGATCCACGAATACTTCCTAACTTTCGGGGCGGAAGTGGACCGATTCTGGCACCGGCGGCGCTCAAGAACGACGCTCCCCGCTTTGCTCTTCTTCTTGAACCGATATGCGACGATTGCGGGGAACGTCCCACTGCTGATGGAGGCGTTTTGGATGGCGGAACCGAGTGCGCAGAAGACTTCGGTGCGTTATTTGTTTTGATTCTTGGGATAAACGCGCTGACTTTGGGCCCTTTCAGGCGTGAGTGGCCCTCGAAGCTGTGTTGATCCCAAACGCTCAGCAAACTCGTCTAGATGCGCGTCCATCGAGACCTACCACGAATTTTACATCTGTGTTACGCAGCTTCTGGTAGCCGGTGCGTCTCGGGCTTACGCATGACATTCTTCACATTCATCCTCCGCGAAAGTAATCATCGTCGTCCGCACCTACGCGCTCTACGGCCGAACCCGGCCAATGATGATATTCCTTATCGCACTTACCATCGCCTGCTTCGCCGTGGCTATGGTCGGTCCCCACCGTCGTCCTACTCGTTTACTGGCCAATTCTTTTCTGAAGGGCGGCATGGTCATCTCGATTCGCGCACCCGATGTTGGGGTTACATTCGGCATCGCGCCTGGCTGCGCCTCCACAAAGGGCACCAAGCAGTACGTACCTCAGGCTCCAAGCTGAAGAATGCGAGCGATGAAGCGTACGCTGATGTGTGCTTCCAGGAGTCTCGGACTGATCATGGCTTGGACTGCCATGGGCACATTCGACTGTACGATATTCGCCTTGACGTTATACCGCACCTTGCAAAATGGGGCACCGTGGCGCTTACCGGCATCGCTCTCTCGGAAGCTTGGAGGCTTCGGGGTGCTGCACGTCTTGCTGCGAGATGGTGCGTTCTTTTTACTTCTCCGCGTACCAGGCTGAAGTTTGGATAAGGTGCTATCTATTTCCTGTGGGCGTTTCTGTGAAATAAGTATTTCGGACGCGCTTGACCCCGGCCGTTCAACAGTGTCATGGCCCTATTCAATGTCGCAAATATCATTACTTTTGCGGTTCGTTCACCCACTTTGCTTTGGATTTCCGTTCATTGATGAGCTCTCCTCAGATTGGCGACGTATGCGGTGTTTAATTCGTGTCGTTTTCACTCAATGTTCGTCTTTTCAGCCGTATATCCGTGGCCTCCCGACCTCCTTCGGAAACATGTGAACATTTCTTCGCGGTTTGCATGTCGTGGGCTCAATTTATCCTCATTCAGCATCTCCTCGATCATGATCACCCGCTTTATGCTCAATCTTCGGGACCCAGAACTCAACCCGCTGGAGGTGACCAGCACCAGCACGTATCCTAATGATGGCGCACCAAGGAATACCGGCACACTGGGGATTGTTTTTGCAGGAGATGGACAGTGGGCTGCTGCCCCGTCGACCACATGGAAATCCGCGATGGATTCGGACCCTTCTAGTACCGTTATATCTTCCGATCCTAGTCAATCCACACAGTTGTAACTCCCGGTTGTGAACAGCAGCGGTGCCGAACTCGATGATTGATTGATGGAAAGATCGAGTCAAGCTGTCATTGCTCTTTCGTTTTCGACCTTCATGGCGGATATTCTCCCCGTCGAGCTCTGGGAGTCCATCCTCTCTTTGACCAGCCTGGCCGAAGCATTGGAGCTGTCCAAACTTTGCACCACGTTCAACACCATTTGCATCCGGTGGTTTCTCGCCCGCCACGAAACCTCCCTCTTCGACCTGGTGCAGGAACCCACAGTGGCGCTCACGCCCGATACCCTCCGAGCGCTGGCGCTCTACTCCCCAACCACGTCAATACCTGCGCAGAAGATCTCCGTCGACCTCTCCATGGCCGGCGCGCACGGCTTCCGTCGTCCAATGGGGAATCTTCTCCAGCTCGTCGAACGGTCTCCGCATCTTCGGGAGCTCGAACTCGAGTTCCCGTCATTTCGTACGCGCTTCGATCCCGGTCAGCCCCTCGCCAGTACCGACGCGATGCGGCTTATGTGCGCTGCTCTGGCCCTCGCTAGCGGTCGCAACTCGGGCCCAGTGCTCGTTTGTACCCTTGATTGGCGGCGAGCTGCATTCACCTGCAACCCGCGCGATATCGCTGCCTGGGATTTATCCCAACACAAGTTCAACCCGCCCAAGGATCCCCTCGAATCCGAGGTAGAACCAAACCTGCCTTCATGGATGCTCTCACACGGCCCATTGACGACGACCACCTGCCACGATGGCACTCTCGTGCGTTTCCCTGTCCTCGACAGTATGGAGACTCTGCGCTTGCGGCTAGACGATAGCCACGTCGGCAGCCTCTTGATTCTCGATGAGGCGAGGGTTTCTCACCTACGGACAAGACACCAGCACGCTGTCCCTAGCCTCGAGAATTGGTGGCACATCTTCTTGCGCAATGCTCGCATGCCAGGCTGCAGGGAGCTCGTCCTTCCCGATGCGCCAGACCTTCCTTCGCTGCGCTGCTTCCTCGAGAATCATCCGGCTATTACCAGGCTCGAATATATCTCCGAATTGCCCAACAGATCAGTGGACGAGTTCACTCCGCCGCCGCTCATCGATCCACCGTTGGGGCATCCGGGGCTGCGAGATATTGAAATCGAGTCGCACGACGATGATCGCAATGGTTTGGTCCATGCCGTCCTTGCGGGACTCATCGAGTCGTCGCCGAACATCCAGATCATCTCATTCTTCGGCTTTGACCTCGGAGCGTCCGCGAACGACGCGACGGGCTTAATGAGCGAGTTGCGCTCGCTTACCACTCGGCCGGGGAATATTTTGACTCCGCTCAAAATCTGCTTCATCGTCAGCTGGGTGCCTGGCGACACCATCGCTCACGGCCCAGCCGCGGGCGGGCGCAAGATGGTTGTGCCCGAATCGGACACGGCGGTGCCGAGCAACGACTTTAACGGGAGCTGGGCCAACTCCGAGGCGGGGCTTTCGATTGCGCGTTCTCTCGATTGCGTGGGGAGCGTCTCTATCCGTACGGCGGACGTTTCTCTCATGAGGAGCATGTTCCCGTGGATCGCGGCGTTGCCAGCCGCGACGGAGGCGCTGTTTCAGCTCAATGTGCGTAGCTGGAAGCGCCGTGTGGCGAAAGCGAGAGGCCGTACGACTGCAGCGACGTTCGACAAGGAGGCGAAAGAGGCGTTCGCCGAGCTTGGGGTTCCGCAAATGAAGGTGCGGTGTGAGGTATATGGGTTGTGATTCTTCCGATCTCCCGTTTGTTTTGCGTGCTTTTATTCTGGAGGTTTATTTATCTGTTACCTGCCAGTGAAAAACGCGCGTATTTGAGGTTACCCACTCAGCAGACGGGTAACTTCGGCGACGACCGTCGACACGCGGATCACGAAGCGGGCCGAAGCCGTCGTCGGCGACGGGGACCCACCAATCGTGACGAAATGATCGCCGCAATTACCGCTGTCCATCAAGACTTTCGATCGGTCTATCGCCATTCGGACATGCCATACAGTCGCTGGCCGAGCTTCTCCCCGACAGCATGATAAAAATACGGGACCGCTCCCCGGCCTCGGGCGTACGACTCGGACGCTGCTTTACCCACCCACCCTCATGTCTGCTCCTCCCCAGAAACAACTCCTCTTCGCCGCAGACGCCCTATTCCTCGATCTCGCCTCCAATGCACCCACAAAAGTGCTACTCACGCACTTTTCCTCGACGGAGAAAGAACTGGTCATCCAACACGCGCCGATAATCTGCCCGTACCCGCTCAAGGGCCGGCTAACGGGCTTGAACGCCGTTCGTTCGTACTTTGACCTCATCTCTCTGCACTGGGACCGCGCAGATCTCTGCGTCGAGTCTCAGATCGCAGTCGTACACCCAACGCGGACGGTCACCATCCGGGGGAGCGTGAGGTGGATATGGAAGGTTAGCAGGAACGAGTGGGTCGAGAAGTTTACGTGCGTACTCGAGTACGACGAGAACTTCAAGGTTGTGGGCATGGTCGTGGAGACGACGAGCTCGCCTGGGACGTGTGTGATGCGGGCAGTGGATTCGGGGCCGAACGCAGCTGCGGGGACGGGATCGGGAACGGCGGGGCGGATAGCTGGCACGCGGCAACCATCATTAGCGGGTTCACCTCAACTCCCGCTTTCGATGGATATGGGCTCTACGGGAATCCTGCCTATGGAAATGTTCAATGTGTGTGCTTTATTTGGATGTTTGTGGCTGTTGGAGCTGATCCTTGCGCCAGATGTCACCGATCGCGATGGACTCATGAAATGTACTTACTTGTCTGCTACTGTACAGCTGTTATTGCTTTCCTACTATGCTTTCGGAACCAGCCATTCAAGTTCAAGCGCGCACTGGGACGCTTCATCAGATATCACGGGTATCATGTCGCGTCATGTCGCCGCTTCACAACTTCTCCACAAACCACCACCACCCATGGATTTCCGCGTCGGAATCCATCCCCTCCAAGAAACAACTCTCCGCGAAACCTTTCCCAACCTAATGAACCGATATCTTCATATTGATCTGCCCCGCGGCTGGGCATCACTCTTCCACCGACTCTGCTCGACCCTCATCCGCCAACCCAACGAGCGCGGTGGGGTCATGATAACCAAGCTCCGCGAGAAATATGGCGGCATGCGAGTCTTCCTCGGTGCTAGTTCAGGCCACAACTGGACGACGGCGGAACAAACCGAGGCCGAGGCGACTTTGGTTTGCAATCGGTGCGGAGAGGAGGGAAAGTGGATGACAAGCAACGTAAGCAATCTACCGGGATTGCAGGATTTGGGATTTAGTTCGTTCGTGGCTTGCGCGGAATGCTTTGATTTTCACAAGGTCGAGGGATACAATTGTCGGTGGCTCGTAGACGGAGAGAACGGTCCACAATGATTGAATACTTCGGTCTATGTCGAATCTGCGTCGAAGTGATGAATGCAGGGCGCGCGGCCATCAACCGCACCTTCCCTCCGACTTCGACGCACGATGCAGCTAGGCCTCCGTGATCGCTTGCAACGCGACTACCCAAGCCTGTTCCAGCGCGAGGACACCGTCGATATCTACATCGCCGACGGCTGGGAGCCGCTTCTCCGGCGCCTCTGTGCAGCTCTGGCAGCCGGCGTCACGGTTAACCCGCGGCCGGAGCTCATATCCCCTGGGACTCGGACAGGATCTGCTAGCGGCACATCCGAGTCCGCTCGCAAGCTGGCGCTTCTTGCGCCGCTGCGTTCCGCCGCTCAAACAATTCGCGCGCGCCGGCGGCTCACCCGCACTGGCGCTCAGGCTACTAGTAGTGCGAACCGCGAAGACCGCAAACAAACGAACGTCGTACCCCAACTTGAGCCCAACCCGAATCCCCAAGCCGAACTCAGGCCAGCTCCGCCAATGGATATCGCCTTCAGCGAAATCAAAGAGAAATTCGCCGGCCTCTATGTGTACACTGCCGGGGCTAGTGCCGCTAGTCGCCAGATATTATGGTCCATACTCAGCGACGTGCGCGCCGAATCACGTACCATCTGCGAAGACTGCGGCGAGGAAAACGGGGGCCGATTGGCGATGATTGGAGGGCACGGACGGACGCTCTGCCAGGAATGCCTTACGCTGAAGAACGCTGACCGTGAGGGGCCGCCGATGGGAAGGTGGTATCGCTGGAGAGCAGAGGTCTTTGACGAGGATGATGCGGATATAGCTTGGCCACTCTGAGACCGTACTATAGTACTAGCCACGACTGTACTCAACAGTAGTTTCACCAAAAACGGACGGTGGAATAACGATAACCCCCCAAAACGACACAACAACCCCACTTCAATTCAACGAAATCTCTTCCGTATCACCAACATCATCCCCATCCTCACTCCTCCCACTGGCACTCCTCGGCGGACTAGGCCTCGACAAGCCCTTCCCCGCACCTTCCTTATCGCCGGGCACCGGCGGGGGCGGGACCTCAATATTGCTCGGCGTAACGACCCGCACGACGGGATTCGCAGGATGCTCGCCGACAACGGGCGACGACACGGGCGTGGGGAACTTGAACTCGCGGTTCATCGTGCCGGGGCGCGACATGCGTTTTTCGTGCACTGTGCTTGGCACGCCCACGTCTGCTTCTGCTTCCGAGTCGGAGCCGTCGCTGTCCGAGTTGGAGCCCTCCGAGTCCGAGTGCGGGTGCGCGGGCGGTGGTGGTGGTGCGGCCGCTGACGACGGTGCAGGGAGGGATTGGGATTGGGTGCGGATGGATGCGGGCGGTGGGAGGGTTGCGCCAAGGCCGTATTGCGCGATAGACACAAGTCTGCGAGCGACACGATGAGAAGACGAAGGGAGACGAAGACGGCCACGTACTTTCTCTCCGTATGACACGCAAAGATCCAATGCGGCTGCACGATCGGGATGCTGAGCTGCTCCGCGCGCTGGTACTCTGCCGCAGGCGCAATAGGGCTATTGCTCCGGCTCTTCTCCGTCGTACACACAAAGTGCGTCGTGTCGATCTGGATCTTGTCGCTCCATTTGGCCTTCATGTCGCGCAGTGCCATCTTGGCGTTCTCGAGCAGCACCTCGTCATGCATCGTCCCGAAGCAAACGCTGATGCCCGACGTGTTGTCCATCGTGTGCGTGCGGACGCGGAGGATGCTGGAGGGGAAAGTGCCGGCTGTGGTGCGCAGAACGAGCTGGAAGGTGTATTCCGTGTCCAGCGCAAGAGCGGAGAGTTTGGACGAGGTGTTCGTGAGCGGCGACGGGATGGGTGCGAGGCGCTCGCCGTTGCGGTAGAGCACCAGCGAGCGCAGTTTGGCCGTGGCCAGCTGGAGCGGCGGCCATTCGAGGGTGACGGAGGTCTGGGTAACGTGGCGCAGCTGCCGAGCTCGTCAGCCCTCTGTCGCGGTCTCTGGCGGCGAAGCGCGCATGAAAACGCACCTGAAGCTCCGGCGGCTCCGGCCCCTTCTTCCCAAACTCGTCCATAATCTGGTCCTGCAGCGACCAAAACTCGGCATCCCTCCGTTTTTCCTCGGCGAGGTTTTGGTGCACGGCAATGTTGACGATGGAGCCGGTCGTCGCGCCCGGCGGAAGCAGCACCGAGGGGAACTCGATGAGATGGGCCCGCTCGCCGAGCAGGATCTGGAGGAGACGCGTCAATACCGATGGGGTGGTGGCGACGAGGCCACGTAGCGTACCGCCATGCCCGCATCTGTGTGCAAGTCAGCCGGAGGGTTGTGGAGGGTGGGTGCAACGCACCGAGCTTGCCCACTGTGAACGTGAAATGGTCCTGCGCGGCGTCCATTGTCGAAGGTGGCGAAGACAAGGTGGGCTGTGTGGCTGTGCCACTCTTCTGCTTCCGACCGTCATCTCTTCCAAAGACTCGCTCACTTTCTCTGCAACTCAGCTCACTTTCTCTGCAACAGAGTCGAACATAAGTACTTTCAAGTGGCTATTGGAATTTCTGGGAAGATAACAACCGCTTCTGACGCTACTGAGACAACGAGAGGCGGCGAGGCCACTTGCCTCACTCGAAATTTTGACTGCTGGTTAGTTCCAGTCATTTTTGATCTTATAACTCCTCTCATTTTCGATATTTATGCCCTCAACCAGCGTCTGGCCCACCCACGGAGCGAAACCAGCTGCGAACGGACGCCTGCATCATCGTTGCACGTGCAACGCCACAGACTCGTTCCTGACGCTGCCCTGAGCTAACACCCTTGAGAAAATCACAGTGCAGATCCTGTCTTCGCGCTTCTCGACCTTAATTCGCCGGACTTGCCCGCGGCTAGCGCCACCGGGTCCACTCGCTTAGCGTTCGCCTTGACAACAACCCCAGCCCAAACTGTCTCAAAGCGGACATCCAAAGTTCAAGCCCAGTCGAGCGGAAGCTCCCGCATCTACACGGACGACGATCCTGGTGGCGAATTGCTCCACTCAGACGCCCAGCAACAAGCAAACGCTCGTGATCATCCTAGACGGGACGTATCAGCATCAAATATCCTTGACGAAGCCATCCCTGGACTGGACCAAGAACCACATGCCCACGCATCCGAGACAGATATCGATCTTTTTACCCCGAAATTGAATTGGCTTCCCCGACTCATAATGGCGTTTGGAGCCCGCGCAAGCTGTCGTCGCCTCTTTGCCCCCAACTCCCGCTACCACCGTCGCTGCTGCTCGCGGGGTTGCTGCTCGCGACTGCCCGCGCGCCGTCCCGCCTCCACACTCCTTTGGGCTTCAACGCCTAGCCCCGGACGAAAAACGCGTACGCGAGCATGGGTCCGGGAACCGTGCAGCCGGATTCCGACCCGCTTGGGGTGCAGACGCAACTGTACGCTTCCATGCTCTTCCGTTCCGCGTTCCTTCACTGAGGCCCAATCCCGCCTCTAGCCAGCAGCTCAACTTCCTCAACCTCATATCCTACAGTGCGTCCTTCGCCTTCTCCCCACACATGACGCAGGGAAAATCAAATAACCCGGCATACAGCACTCCTAGTCTACGAATACTTCTGCCTACTCTCCGCCGAAGTCGACCGCTTCTGGTGCAAGAGTCGCTCACGAACCACGTTCCCCGCCATCCTCTTCTTCGTTAATCGCTACGTCACCCTGCTCGGCAACCTCCCCATGGTCATCGTGGCGTTGTGGAACGCGGCCCCAAGCGCGAGGAAAACTGCGGTACGTTTTGTCGCTTGCTTGCTGATCGTCGGTCCGACCCGAATACCAGACGTAAGCCGTATCTGTTCTGCGTTTCTCGTGGGCTGAATGGAAGGAAAATGGGTGTATAGATGCAATGCCACGGAGGTGCGCCCTTTCTTCGTCCGCGTCCTTTCCCTCGTCGATCTGAGCTCCCGTTTGCAGACGTACCACCAATTCTACATCATCATCACACAAGGAATCGTCGGCAGTGCGTTCACGCCCTTCCTCTCCTCGTATCCCTCAAGCGCCAACCTCACGCGGCGCTGCAGTCATCCTCGTGCTCCGGACATACGCACTATACGGCCGAACCCGGCGAATCTTGATTGCGCTCATCGTGCTTGCGCTAACGACAACTGCGCTTGCCGCCGTACGTCCATTCCATTTTCATCTCTCTGGTGTCGAAGCTGATGATTGCTTTGGTTCAGGGCGGCATGCTCATCTCGCTCCGCGCCCCCGACGCCGGTGTATCCTTCGGCGCAGCCGGCGGGTGCGTCGCCACCAAAGGGCGCATCCAGTACGTCGTCGCCATCGTTTCTCCCTCCGTCTCATTCTAACGCCATCATCGCAAGGTCCCTCGGGCTGCTCATGGCCTGGGCCGCAATGGGCGCCTTCGACTGCACCATCTTCGGGCTGACGGTCTACCGCACGCTCCGCGACGGGATGTGGGCCCAGACGGGGTCGTTGCATTCGCAGTTCTTTGGGCAGTTTAAGGGGATGCGGTTGTTGCAGATTTTGCTCCGGGATGGTGCGTCTTTTGAGCTTGTTTTGCGTGGGCTTGGGCTGATCGAAGGGATAGGCGCGATCTATTTCTTGTACGTCCACCCGGCTAGGACCGGACCTCGATGAGAGACTGGCGACTGACCGAGAACTTGCATAGGGTCATGGTCCTCTTCAACGTCGCGAACATGATCACATTCCTCGTCGGGAACGTACGTCCACCGTCTCCTCTCCTCGTCTTTTAATTCCCAACCTGACCCAGCGTTCCAGGCCTTCAACCGCGGCCTGCCCAGCGTCCTGGGCAACGTCCTCTCCTCCATCATGATCACCCGCTTCATGCTGCACCTGCGCGACCCCGCGCTCGGCCCCGGGCCGTTCGCCGTGAACAGCTCCGGCACCATGGCCGATTTGACGATCTCCGGGACGGGAACGAGTGGTGTAGAGAGCGGATTTGTTGTTGCGCGTCCCGGGCCGCCGCGGCTGAATCCCAGTGCCGGGGCCGGTGCTGGTTTGGAGTCAATGCCGGTGCTGGATATCGGCGTCACGCGGACGACGCGCACGGAGGTGTCGGTGTGGAACCATTCCCCGAGGTGGGATATCGGCTCGGGTTACCCGCCGCCCCGGGATCCAGCGTCGACAACGGACGATTGGGACCGCGACTCGAAGAGTCCAGCGTCGGCGTCGGCGACAAATCGACGCCCGTGGTCATAGCCCGGCCCCGCTGTCGACAGGGAAAAAGTAAGTATACTTATGCAGTGGGCCGTGTAGGTTATGCAATCTTTTGTAACTGTAGTGAAGTGTAAGAGACTCGTATTGTCGTACTCCTTGGAATCGAGTCATAAGTACGTGAGTGACTCGAAATCCGGTCTTGCCTTGAGCGACGTCGATATCGATGCCTGCGCCAGCCAGCATCCCTACCCCGCACTACGCGGTGATCTTCACCTCCAAACGCGTCTCTCATCCAAACGACGGATATCCTGAGATGGCGGCACGGATGGACCAGCTCGCGGCGGAGCAGCCAGGCTATCTCGGCGTCGACCATGCCGCGCGTAGGTTCTCGTTTTGCGCAATTTACGCGTTTTTACCGGGATTTTTGCTAGAGCCTCTACCAAGCGAGCTAAACGACGTGTCTTCGACAATCTCGAGCATCACCGTTTCGTACTGGCGCGATGAAGAGAGCATCCAGGCATGGAAGCGAAACGTCGACCACCTTCTCGCACAGAGGAAGGGCAGGACGGGGTGGTATCTCTCGTATGAAGTGCGGGTGGCGAAGGTCGAGAGAGCGTATACTTTCAGCGCCACGTAGTTGGAAGCAAATCAGATTCAAGGACTCGGAGAGGCACTTATGACTCGGATGACCTAAGCTCGCCACTCGTGAGTCGTGACGCGGACCTGCCACGGCTTTCCTCTGGACCACGATGACGGATGCACCTACTAGTATCGTGCCTCTCGAACGCGTCGCGGAGCTCTGGTTCGAAGACGGCACACTCGTCATCGTTGCTCAACAGACTGCGTTCAAAGTCCACCGGTCCATTTTGGCGGCACGCTCCAGCGTCTTCCGCGACATGCTGGCGATGCCACAGAACGCGGACTTTGTGGAAAATCTCGACGGATGCCCGATGGTGGTGCTGTCGGATGCGCCCAGAGACTTGATCTGTTTTCTGCGTGCTATCTTCGACTCCAGGTGCGTCGCAATCTTCGTAGAATTCGTACCACTGGCAGTGCGGAGCCTAATTTTTTTTTCTTTCTTCCAGTTACTTCATGCCTTCGCCACACATGGCAGACCTATCTGAAGCTCTAAGCATTCTGCGCCTCTCCCACAAATATGCTGTCGACTATCTCTTCCGGCGCGCTCTCACACATCTCGATGGGGGCCTGTACTTCCGGTCCTTCCATGACTTCCACGAACGCCCCCACGGCTTTGGGAGTATCAGACTCATCGATGGATCAGATGAAGAATGGAACGCGAATATCAACTCGCCTCTTCCATTTGTTCTTATGCTTCAAGCTGCCGTGGAGGTCGACGCGCCGTGGCTGCAACCCGTCGCTGTGTACTGGGCTTGCAGCGTTCCCCTGAACAGCCTAATGTCTCTGCCGATCGAGAATACCTCGCGCGATACTCTGCAGCAGCTTGTTCAATGGCGCACCGCTCTCATGCACGCTCGAGCCAAGTTTCTTGCCAAATTCGCTGAGTTCGGCGTTAAAGCGTGGTGCTCCGAGTCTCCCAGCGGATGTCTTCAAGCGCGCCTTGCGTATGTGACGCGCGCAATGATGCGACACAAGGGCGGAGACGACGCAAGCATTCTGGAACCTATCGACACTGAGGGTCTAGGTTTCTGCACAAGCTGTGCGGAGCAGGCAGACAACGTTGGTAAAATCCATGCGATAGACTCGTGGGCGCAGCTCCCGAGGCTCCTTGGTCTACCAACGTGGCTGCAGTTGGGGGAGCAGCGAAAAGCGGTTTTGGCGCTCTAATGTACAAGCACCGTAGTTTCTTTGCAATACATTCATCTTGGTCGTACAACGAACGATTTTCGCGACAATCTTATCTTTCAGTAAATGTATCTGAACCCCTTCCTGTTCTCCATTGCTTGCTCGAAGGTGATCCCTTCGAGCGCCGCAGCCTCCTTGACGCGGAGCACATCCGCTCCATCCATCGCCGCGCGCTCGTCCGAATCGAGTAGTTTATTCAACCGCATGAAATGGCGCTTGATGCCTAGAAGGGGGTTCATTCTTAGAGAAACCGACGGACCAACAACTCGATACGGACCGTATATCATGGCAATGGAAAGGACAAGGCAAGCGAGTGAAATGCCCATGCTTTGGTGGTAATCCGGGCCCCATTCGGCCTTCCATGTGTATGATCCCATCCTGAAATTATTTAGCTGGTGTCCACTACCGAGGGAAACATACAGGTTGCCCAGATTTCCGATGCCGTTCACGATTCCGATGGCAGCGGCACGTTTTCTACGAAGGTCAGTCAATCAATGCGGCGGAGAGGATCAAAGGAAGAGGTACGCAGGCGGCCGAGGCATAACGTTGGCGACCCATACGGCGACCATCGGGAAGACTGCGATGAGAGGCGAGATAAGATAAGATGCTGTCTCCGATAAGATAACGGAGAACCCACCTCCGTATCCGGCAGCCATGAGGAACATCGAGAAGTATCTTGCTCCGGTGTTGTGTGTCGAGAGACTGATGATGAACCCCACTATTACCGTCGACCACCAGAAGGTAAAGTGCCAGAAACGCTCCCCGGTTTTGTCTAATCAGATATGATAAGATAAGATCTCTCTGCCAAAGCTGATAAGCGGCTCACCGGCATGCAATGCATTGAGGCAGCAGACGATGCAGGAGACAAGCCATGGGGGTCTGTGATTTCTTTAAGCAAAAGCTAGAATTGATATAGAAATGCAGACTTACGCGGCAAGGAGCAGACTGATGGTCGTGTCGAAGCCGAGGGTCGAGGTCAGCCTGGAAAGAATAACGCTGAGCTAATTGTCTTCGAAGTCACGAATTAATCCTACGTTGGGACTAAAAGAAAGATCAGATGCATTTGCTGAAGCGAGGAACGGAAGTAGGCGCACAGAAATTGATGAAGCTCAGCCCAAGCAACTGCGCGCAGTTCATGATCGCGAAAACCCATACAAGCGGGTCCATCACAGCCAATTTGAGGCCCTGTAATGGCCTGAGAATTCAATTAATAAATCACTCTCGTTCTCAGCTAATAGAGCATGAAGACACGCACGTATCGGCCGCGTTGTCTCTGTCGGCCTCGCCTGTATCCTCAGCAAGACGCGCTTGGGCAAGACGGCGCTCGTCGCCTGTGATCCAACTTGTGTTATGCGGCTATGAGATTATTCGGTCAGCTCCTGCGCTCTTTGGCCTGGAGGCACATACATAATCCGGAAGCAGCCACCTATGAACCGCTGGTGAGATTCTTCGGCCAGACTCGGATGAACAGAGAATAAACGTACACGGTAAAGATGCCGATGGTAATAGTAATCGCTCCCTATTGCGCCGTTAGCCACGCGGGGTCCGTCTCGAGAAAGATCACACCTCGATATAGAACAACCACCGCCAGGCGCGGATTCCGCGGACCCCTTCCATTCCGCTCAAAATACCAGCGGCCATCAGCTACGGCAATATCAGGTTAATCTTTCAGTGGGAACCAAAGGCATCACGGACGGCGCCAAAGGCGTTGGAGATGAGGAGTCCAGAGTAAAGGATTGCGGAGCGGAAAGCGAGTTCCTATCATTTCCGCTTGTGAGCCCCAGAATGGAGAGAAGACTCGGAGCGACGATGATCGAACCTTCTTCGTGTACCACCGAGAGAGCAGGTATGCCGCTGAGAACATGGGGTTACTCGATTGCTTCGCAGCCATTTCTCCTGCTCACCACCGGGGTAGAATGCGGACTAGTTGGAGCGTCAACGTAGCTCACGTACACCTGAAAACGGAGATAGCGGACCTCCGGGAGCCCAATGAAGATCCGGCAAGCCAGAATGCCGCCGTAGTTTTTCGTGACCTGCAAGGAGCGCGGGGTACGGAGAACTTCCGTCAGTATTCGGCGTCGAAGGTGCTCAGATTGGCGACCATACCCCAGTCAGAAGACTAGTGAGGCCCCAGCCCATGACGCAAAAGCCAATGTACCATGACGGTCTGTGTAGCAGTGAGGGATTTGGAAGTCGATCGTGTTGGCCACATACCGAGTGACGTAGTTCAGGATCTGGGGGTTGAATGAGTGCATGCTGCCGGTAAAACTACACAGAAACGCGCCATGTTGGATGGAACTTGGAACGGGCAGTAGGAGGCGAAGAGGACGGAAAGAACCACGCTGTATTGCAGGTCTGTCCTCGCGTTAGCGACGGACGAGCCACCGAAGCTGAAGGGAATCGCACCGGATAGCCCGAGGTCCTGCTCCAATCCCTTTAAACGCGCAGTCGTGATTCCGTTTCGCTGTAGAGCTGGTTAGCGCAGAAAGCCCGCATTGGAAGAAAACGCACGTCTATATAGTTCATGATGAATATGATGAAAATCGTCGGCAATAGACGATAGTCCAGCTTGCGGACAAGCTTTCGCTCCATCGCGATACGCTCTGGCGTCCCAGGGGCAAGCAGTGGCGGCAGGTTTGGGGCATTCTCTACCGGCGCTCCGGAGGCGACGGTTTCGTCGTGGAGAATGTCGCCCTTCTCGTTTTTCTCGTTTTCTTGGGACATGCTGGGTCGTCGAGCGGCGCTCCGAGGGAGCTGGAGTGTGGGTAGAAGACGGCTTTAAGTATGTAGGCAGCAGGACGGCTGCCCGCGCCGGGTCTTCGACTCCCAGGGAATGCCGTGCCGTCTGCGGGGCCGCCGAGCGCGTGAGCAGGATCGTGAGCCAAACCTCACGAAAGCAGAGTGCATGGCCCACAGGCACGTCATGGATAGAATGAGTCTTGCATCCTCCGTCCGCAATTCGGGTTGGTCAACTGATGAGAGAAGGAGGGACGGTCGGCAAAGTTTATATGCGCCAAGACACGCTGACCGGTGCGCGACGACGGCCAGACGGCGGCGATTCTGTTGAGGCAAAGCTCCAAGGCGTCGGGAACGTCAGATCGCGAGAAGCAGGAGCGATTCGCGAAGGCGACGTGACGGCTGGGAGCAAGCCCTCTCGCGGGTTGATCTCATACCACCACCACTCAACAAACTCTGGCCCCACGCGGGCTACACTCGCCTCGGACTCCATGGCGGCAAGGCCTCCATTCCCGGACGCTGGCGTATAGCCAGCGCAACAAGGATGCCCTGATTCTTATCCCTGCCGCTGGCAGCTCTCGACGTCGTCCCGGACGACAAGCCCAAGTTCCCGGAGACGTTTCATTGGAGAAGAATGCGGATGGAGAAGGTTGCATAGGCTTGGTGCGTGGTTGCTTCGTTTATAAAGCCTTTTGCTGAGTCTGCGCATTGGCAGTCGCAAGACTAGGTTGCCTGTACATGGAGACACCCCGGAGGAGCAAGCCCGAGTCAAACGCCTACCTTCCGAGCGGCCAGTACCGTTACGTTCCCCACACGCACGCTACGGCGAGAAGGCAGCCGCTCCGACCTCATTGCAGTCGACAGCAGAAGCTGGGCGTTGCCGTTCGCATTCGCTGGCGGCTTGCGCGTAGCCCAGTTTGCCCCGGGGCCCGCTCTCTCAGCAAGCTTGTCAACGTCAAGCACGCGCTCGTCCGTGCCATGCTCAGGCGCCCGGCAGCGTCGTCATGAAGAGGACCAGACTCACCAGGACGGGGATGGCGGGTCTTACTTGGGCCTTGCGCGTTGCGCGGCTAGGTGCGGTTCCATAGGTCCTTGCCCTTCTGAGCGGCTGCTGACGTCCACGACAGAGCCAAGAACGAGCCTGGTCGGAGTAGAGCGTTTGGTCGGTGAACTAGGAGCCACTCTTGGGGCAGCAATGTGAGTGGTCCCGTCCCTTATTGCTGCTTTTTCCGGAGGTTCATTCGTTTCGTGCTTCGACAGTGACGCTCGCAAAGTCGCTTGCTTCACTACTCGGGTACGATTCGTCGTGGTTCTCGTTGGCCCGAGCCCGCTTCTTGGCCAGATCGCCTCGTCGTCCAAATCGCTCCCGCTCTCCCAGCCGCTGTGCATGAAGTACGGAGCTCGTCGTCGACCTTTGAACAGGGATACCTCATGCGTACTACTCCCCTTGTGCGTGTCCACATTGTCCATGCATGTCCCACCAACTCATTTGGCGTTCTCTCGTGTAGTCTGGATATGCGAATCACTGCGGAAACCCTGTCAGCGCCGGCCCAGCGGTGGTCATTCCAGTGTCCTCGCACACCCCCAAGGCAGTTACCGTCAGACCCGACCTGCAGATGGGGGTCGCACCTGCTTGGCAGGGCCGTGACGCTCTTCGCCTGCTGGTCGCCCCTCACGGCAGCAGTCTCGTAGACTAGCTGCTGCGGCGTAGCAAGACTTTCTTCTCACCGGCGTGCGGGCATATGTTATTATGTAGAGTAAATATTACCGTTGGAAACTGCTATGGACGCCTATCGTGTACCCAACAATCGTTTGTAGATTGTCACTGTCTGTAGAATGAGGGCAGTATGCAGCCATAGTCACGTGCCCAGACGTCCGTACATCCGATTCATGATGCTCGTAGTCGTACACTGGCAGCAACTCTGAAAAGAATACTAGACTTTAATAGATGTATCTGAAGCCCTTCCTATTCTCCATCGCCTGTTCAAACGTGATCCCCTCGAGTGACGCGGCCTCCTTGACACGCAGCACATCCGCGCCATCCATCGCTGCGCGCTCATCCGAGTCGAGGATTTTATTCAGCCTCATGAGATGGCGCTTGATGCCTAGAAGGTCATTTGTTCTTAGAGATGCTGGCAGAGCACTGGCGGCAGCAGCTGGATACGGACCATATATCATTATAGTCGATAGGACGAGGCAACCGAGCGAGATGCCCATGCTTGGGTGGTACTCCGGGCCCCATTCGGCTTTCCATGTGTATGATCCCATCCTGAAATAATCGGTGGACGTTGACCCTGTGAAATAACGCTTACAAGTTGCCGAGATTTCCGATGCCGTTGATGATTCCGATGGCAGCGGCGCGCTTGCTGCAGAGGGACGTCAATCCAGGCGAAGGAGAAGGGTCAGAGGAATAGCTACGCAGGCGGCCGGGGCATGACATTGGCCACCCAGACAGCAACCATCGGGAATACTAAGATAAATGAAGATAAGATATGATCTTTCATCAGATTAAAAAAAAACTGACCTCCGTACCCGGCAGCCATGAGGAACATCGAGAAGTATCTTGCTCCGGTGTTGTTCGTTGAGAGACTGATGATGAATCCTAGTATGATCCCCCACCACCAGAAGGTAAAATGCCAAAAGCGCTCGCCGGTTTTATCTTATCCGATAAAGATAATATAAGATAAGACGTGATAAGATAATCTCCGATTTTCAGATAAATTCATGAGCGGCTCACCGGCATGCCAGGCATTAACGCAGCAGACTATGCAGGAGAGTAGCCATGGGGGACTGTGATTTTGGTCAAGGTCAGCAAGCATGGGACGGAAAACATCGGCTTACGCGGCGAGAAGCAAGCTGATGGTCGTATCAAAGCCGAGGGTTGCGGCCAATCTGCAAGAGGTCGTGCTCAGATGATCATCTCCTTGACGAAAGCGACCAGGATACGCACGTCGGGACTACGGGCAGCGGATCAGACACGGCTCTCGAGTCTCAACAGAGTGAAAACCGGAACGTTAACGCACAGAAATTGATGAAGCTCAACCCGAGCAACTGCGCGCAATTCATGATCGCGAATACCCACACAAGCGGGTCCATCACAGCCATTTTGAGACCTTGAAGTGGACTACCAATCCTCAGATATTATAGACTCAGGTTCTGAGCGAAGACACGCACGTATCGGACGCATTGTCCCTGTCCGCCTCGCCGGCATCTTCCGCAAGGCGTGCTTGTGCCAGACGGCGTTCTTCGCCTGTGATCCAACGTGTGTTATAAGGCTATTTGATTGCTTCGTGAGTTTTTTTTTTTCGGTGATTTTATCAGCCGAAAGCGGAATACATAGTCTGGAAGGAGCCATCTATCGAGCGCTTGTGAGACTACTGGTGAAGACGCAGAAAAGAAACGCACAAAGTGAAAAGCCCGATTGTAATAGTAATCGCTCCCTACTGAGCAGTTAACCATGCGGGGGAGCACATCCCGAAATATCGCACCTCGATGTAAAATAGCCACCGCCAGGCACGGATCCCACGGACGCCTTCCATTCCGCTCAGGATACCAGCGGCCATCAGCTGCGAAAATATCAGGAGAATTTTTGTGTGGGAAGCAACCCGTTACGGACGGCACCAAATGCGTTGGAGATGAGCAGTCCGGAGTAGAGGATCGCGGAGCGGAAGGCGAGTTCCTATTGGCTTTGTTAGCTGGAGCTCGTAGATGAAGGAGCAACGTTGGACCTTTTTTGTGTACCACCGAGAGAGGAGGTATGCGGCTGAGAAGGTAAGCGTAAGGGTCTGCTTGCGGTATGCGGCTTGGAATCAGGCTCACAGCCAGGATAGAACGCGGCCTGGTCAGAATGCAAGCCTGTAAGTATGGTGCCAGAGCAAGCGGAGACGAACGGACCTCCGGGAGCCCGATAAAAATCCGGCAAGCCAAGATCCCACCGTAGTTTTTCGTGACCTGGTGGTCGGGAGAAGGGGAAAATCAGTGTTCCGGGTCGAAGGTGCGTAGATTGGACGGACCCCGGTCAGAAGACTCGTGAGGCCCCAGCCGATGACGCAGAATCCGATATACCAGGACGGCCTGCGTCGCGGAGGATTAACAACGACTCTGGAGGGGTGGATGAGTTGGTCGCGCACCGGGTAATGTAGTTCAATATCTGGTCCTAAAATGAGAGGTATTTCGAGTCGGAATGACGGGAGAAACGTGCCATATTGGATGGTACTTGAAACGGGCAGTAGGAGGCGAAGAGGGCCGAGAGAACGACGCTGTATTGCAGGTCTGCATGCACATTTAGACGAAGAGCAAAGGGGAAGAATAAGCTGAAGGAAATCGCACCAGACAATCCGAGGTCCTGCTCCAATCCCTTCAATCGAGCGGTCGTGATACCGTTTCGCTGCACATCTGTTTAGCACACAGAACTAGAGGGCAAAAATCAACGCACGTCGATGTAGTTCATGATGTAGATGATGAAAATTGTCGGCAAGAGACGATAGTCGAGCTTGCGGACGAGACTCCGCTCCATGGCGACGCGCTCCGGTGTCCCAAAGGCAGGCAGCGGCGATAAGTTGGGGACATCGTCGACCGGTGCCTTGTTCTCCTCGTGGACGATGTCGCCCTTCTCCGAGTCGTTCTTCTCGTTTTCCCGGGACATGGTTGGTCGAGGACGGGCGTGGGCTGCACTCCAGGGTAGCTGCAGTTCGAATGGACCGCTTTTAATACGGTGAACGTGCATACGGCTGCCCGCGCCTGGTCTTCGACTCCCAGGGATTGCCGTGCCGCGAGCGGGGCCGCTGAGCGCGTGAGCAGGTGCGTGAGCTAAAGCTCACGAAAGCAGTCTGCGTGGGCCACAGGCACGTCGTGGATAGAATGGTTCTGAAGGGATGGTGGGTGAGCGCGTCTTCCGTCCACAATTCGGAGTGGGTCAACTGACTCGGAGTGAGCACCAGAAGGCGGACTTTACGAGAAACAGACGCTGGGATAATGCTGGGACAGGTTGGCAGGGTTTATATGCGCCAAGACCCGTTGCCCAGCGAGGTACAGCGCGATTTTTGTTGAGGCGAAGCTTCAGAGCGTCGGGAACGCGTCAGATCGCGAGAAGCGGATGTCTTCTCCATTATAAGCACACGTAGGCCAATATAAGAACCGACGCGGGCTATGTCGGGAGCGATTCGCGAAGGCGCGAGGCGACTGCGGGGCGACGTGATGGCGAGGAGCAGACCTTCTCGCAGGTTGATCTCGTACCACCACCACCCAACAAACTCTGGCTCGCGGCCCTACACTCGTGTCGTGTTACATGGCGGCAAGGCCTCGCTGCTTGTACGCCGGGCGTATGGCTAGCGCAGTATCAACCAAAGCTGCCCCGATTCTTATCCCGGCTCTCGACGTCGTCCCTGACGACGAGCCCGAGTTCCCGGAGGCGTGCTCCTGGAGAAGAATGCAGCTGGACAAGGACTCTTAGGCATGGTGCGTGGCTGCTTCGTTCTGAACTACCTTTTTCTGAGCCTGGCTTTGCGGTCTCTAGACCTAGTCGCTTGTGTACACCACCCCGAAGGAAGAAGAGACACGAGTCAATCCCCTACCTTCCAAGCGGCCAGCACCATTACGTCCCCCACACGCACGCCTACGGCGAGAAGGTCGCCGCTCCAATCCCAGCGGGGACGAGGACAGAAGCTTCGTGTTGCTCTTGACGTTCGCTGGCGCGTAGTCGAGGTCCCCGCACTCTCCACAAACCGTCGTCAACGTCAAGTGCGCTCGTCCGCGCCGTACTCGAGCGCCCGGGAGCGCCGTCACGAAGAGGACCAGACCCACGACGAGGATGGCAGGTCTTCGGCCTGCCTCAGACGTTGCGCGGCTAGGTACGGTTCCGTGTACTTGCCCTTCTGGGCTGCTGCTGACGTCCACGACAAGGCCAAGCACGAGCCCGGTCGACGTATCCGAGGTGTTTTTCGTCAAGACTTTCACCCTGTCCGGTCGCAAAGCCACTCTGCCTACCCTCCAATGCCCACTAGTGCGGCGTTCCTCGGATTCGTGTCGAGCATGTCGCCTGCCCGAAACGCAGAGGTACCGGCCCGTTCGTTTGCCAACGAAGATGCGCGTGCTAACGTCGTGTCAAGCAATGTACGCCATAGGCGACGACCTCGAATGAAGGGTCTTCTCGTATGGCTCCTTGTGAGTTGTCGTCGTTCTCGTTGCTTGCCCCGCGCATGTCGCTGAGTTCTCTTCTTGAGCAGAAACGGCATCGCAAGTACCTCTACCACGTTCGTTATGCAAGGGCAATATCGCGATGTCGTTGGTACGTGCCTTGTGCCTTGCTTGGGCTTGCGTTACTTGCTAGGTTGCTGACGCGTTCTCTAGTCTGGTCCAGGTCCAATCGACGGCGTTCCTGGTCAAGAGGGACTGCGACATGCCCGTTCGTGGCCAGGTCCATTCGCGGGTCATTCGACACGCCCGGGACGAGACCGTCGACATGCACATGTACATGCACGAGGGCTGTCTCTTCGGGTACGTGTGCCCCTCGCTGTCGCTTTTGAGCTTACTGACGCCGGCGTTCCGCAGTTCTCTCGGAACTAGCAAAAGGCATGGCGCAATACCTTCCAACGAGTAGCAAGCAGCAAGATCGAAAGTTTATCTCGCTGGCCCTGATCGTTTTGGCAATGGCAGCACCCTGTACGTGTCGTGCTTGCTCGTACTGATACTGAGGTCCTTCCCCATTCGGCGCAGCGCTGATCGTCTTCGCAGTACCTCTTCGTGCGCGATTGGACCTTTGGCCGGCTCGTCCCGAGACGTAGAAGCCACGCTGGGTTCGCCGTCACGCTATCGTGCATGGTATGTGCTTGCGTGTTGCCTGCGCGTAGATCTTGTCTGCTAACCGCCGTCGGTCTGCTACAGGTCCTCCTCGGCGGTCGCGATCCTAAAGAATTGGTGTCATATTGGGGCGAGTTCTTCGCAGCTATCTTTGACTGCGGGTACTGGTGAGCTTGCCGTTCTTCGGATAGGTGCGAGAGCTGACGTCCTTGTATAGGCTCGACAGTATCAGAGATACGGTGACGAGATAGACGACCGGGAGCGTACGTCCCTTGTCTGGAACTTCTTCCGCGCGTGTCTAATCCTGTAGCTCTGACAGGCGCATGCGCATGAAGACTTGGACCCTACCATCGCGATCTTCAAGCAAGCAAGCACGCTTCGCGTCAACGACGTCTGGCGGTTCTTCAACCGGATGTAGAAGAACCCGAATCGAGGGTGGGCACGTCTTCGAGCGCTGGGGTGGTGCTTCCTAGGCGCGTATCTTCGTGCTTGGATGCCTCTCAAGAGAGCGGGAACGGCTGACGCTGCTTTCGATTCTAGATCCTCGGGAACCCTTCGGGCATTGCTATTGCGCCATCGCGTTGAGCTCGTCGTAGGTCTTCGACGGGAGGGACCCTGCTTCTGCGACTGGGCTCGGGTTCGTGCCTTCTCTATCTATCTACGTCCCCGAATCTGACTTGCCTTGTACAGTCAAACGCGGATTGCCGGGCGCTATCGAGCTGCGGTCTATACCGACGGGCAAGTCCACGCGAGGGTCTTCGTGAGGGACGTCGGGAGGGCTGAAAGCAAAGAGGGCAGACGATGCGTTGGCGTATCTTCCCGTCACCGGCTGGCTTCAAGTGCGTTTTTGTCCCTTTGTGCTTCAGCAACGAGGATGCTGATTCTTGTGCAGCTCATTAGGCTTGTACGCACGCGCCGCTCTCGTAGAGACCTGCACCAGGGGTCGAGCGCAATGGACTCGAATGCCTCGTTCGGCTCGTTTTCTTCCTTACTTTACGATCAGACTTTCATGGACAATCGGACACTTATCTTTATGGCAAACTCTCCCTTAGATATGCTGTAACGATACTGTAGGTACTCCTCTGTATCTTATCGCCACCAGACTCTAGAATGTCGACTTCGTCGGGAGGCACGGCCGGTCACGTGCACACAGCGACTGTCGCCCTCGTCAAGGACGCATCGCAGGCAAGCATGGAGATACAAGCTGAACGTGTGCTCAATCCCTTTTCAGAGTCTCGATGGTGCGAAATGCGGACCATTTACCGCGCCGACCTTTTTTTGCGCAGCCTCGTATTCATTCGTCATTTCGTCGGTTTCTCCGACGTGACCTCCGTGGTTCTTAACCACCATGTCTTCCGATGTGGAGGCACCCAGGCTGCAAAAGGTGGGCTCCTCTGGCATCTACTTTTCACCGCCGCAAACGACCTGACTGACTCGGACACGGACAGGCAAAACACGATTTCCTCTCGTATCTCTTCGGCGCCGACCTGAGGCACACTGGCATCGCAACCCCGACGACTCCCGCGAAATCCAAGTATGCCAATTGCAAATTCCAACTGTCCGAGGAGATGGTCGCCGCGCTGAAAGTGTTTGTCGAGGGGTTCGGGGAGGGTTGTGCGGTGGATTCGACGGTTTTGAGCGAGGAGGCGTCGAGGAAGATCGATCCTAGGCGGACGGGGGTGAGTGTTGTTCTTCGTTTTCGTTCTTTCGGAGTTCAGGGTTCGCTGGGGGTTTCTGGGCCCCGGGCGACGGACTCCGGGGGATTTTCGTCGCCGTCGCAGTCTTTCGTCGAAAAACCTCATGTCGTCTGACTCTGACTCTGCCTTCTCCGTAGCGCATCCAACACACCTACTTCATCATCACGCGCGCCGCGCAAGAGGCCTACCGCGCTGCGAACCCAAAGGGACCACCTCCGTACTCGGGCCCGATCAAATTTGGCGCACTCCCCGGTTCTAAGCGCCGCAAGCCTGGTGCAGCCCCGATTCGCAGGTTGAAGCCGGTCGGGGTAGCGCTGCCGTCTTCGAGCTCGGCCACTGGCACTGGTAGTGGGGGACCGAGTCCTTTTGAGGCTGATTTGGGCGAGAACGACGACGAGGACGAGATTCGTATTGCAAGCAAGAATAACCAACAACAAGAAGCAGAAGAAGGTGCCTGTACTAGGCGTCCCCGTATGCGCGTCGCTCGTGGGATCGGATGCCGAGTCGGAGTCGAGCGAAGGTACAGTGGGTCGTGGATGTCGAGGCGGTGCTAATCGACGATGTCCAGATTCCCCGGACACGCCAAGCAACGTCCCTCGTCGTCTGCGCGTGCAAGGTGGCCCTGGCACCGGGATCGCGAACGCCGGCGGGCTACTCGTGGCGCCTACGCGCTTACCCGCGAAACGTCAGCGCGCCCCGCCGAGCGCTCGGACCGTTGTCGACCGGAAACCGCTGAAGGTCGAGATGAAGACCAACGGGCTTGCCATTGCTGGTACTAGTACGGCGGGAATGGGGCACAACAAATACATCCAGTTGCTCGGCGGCGACGAAGCGGACATCACAGAGTCCGATTCCGACGACGAGTCCCTCATCTTGCACGACTCCGACTTCGAGAAGGAGCATGCTCCGGCAGAACAGCCTGAGGGCGCGGGCGCACCGGCAGCGCCGCGGCAAATCCCAATCAAGCTCACCACGCTCGACGCGCTCGGGCAGCAGCTCTCGGCCATCTTCGCGCTGTTCCCCGAGCGCAGCCGCGGGCGCAAGGAGCTGGAATGTAAAGAACGCCTGGGGGAGGTGTTGGATGGGATGGAGCGTGCCAGAGCGAAGGGGATTCAGGCGATCGTTCGGGGCGGTCTGGATGCGGATGTGCGTGCGGAGGCGCAGAAAGGGAAACGCAAGCGCGAGGATGGGTATGGGTATGGGTATGAATTTTACGCCGGGGAAGATTTTGAGCGACTTGGACGTCAGCAGCGTCGTCGCGGTGGCAAGCAGCACAAGCACAAGACGGCCGCGGAGAAGAAGCGCAAGACGATGACGGGGGCGGTTCGAGTCTACGGCAGGTAGAGTCGTTTCCGGGAAGAGAACCCATTCTCGTCGTGGCCAGAAGAGAAGAGCGTCTGATCACGTGACCGTGTCTGAGTGGTAGACCCTAAGAAACATATAGTACAAAATCCTGCACCATTTAAATTTTTATGGTTGAAATAGTGTGTCAAAATTATTGTGTTCGTTGATGCAAGTTTGAGCTGGCTAGCACAAGTTGGTAGCCTGTATGCAAGTTGGGCTATGAAGATGCAAGTTCCATCTGTCAGGCACAAGTTGAGGTTTATGGATACAAGTTGAGCTTGAAAGATGGAAGTTATCTCATGCAGGCCATAATTTGGGGTCAGAGGCTGATGAATCACTGTCATCAGATCAAAATTATGTGATATTAGTGATGTCTCATCGAGTTTGAACAGTTGAGACAGGGAGTTCTCAGGAAAAAATATTAGCTTTAGATGAGGCATGTACCCTGTGTAAGGCTAGTCCCTCATACATGGTGAAAACTGGGGCACTACGCTTGGAACTGAGGTGTGATCAATTGGATGCCATCAATATCTGATGATGATTGAGAATATCATCAGCTCTGGAGGAGGTTTTGTTTAAAGTACTAACTTGTCTCTGGAGGATACAACTTGTGCTTCCAGGCTCTCAACTTGTGCTTCCACTTCCTGCACACTCACAACCTGTATCCAACTTCACAAACTTGAATAGACCTTCCCAAACTTGCCTCTTCGTAGGCTTAACTTGTAGCTTTCTCCCCTTAACTTGTTGCAAAATCCTTGAAAAACTGCCAACTTGTGTATTTTTGAATTTTGACACACTATTTCAACCATAAATTTTAAATGCCCTTCTCTGTCGCGCATCACGGCCCCCCAAACTTTTCATCAATCATACCAAATGTTGACAGAGCTTGATGAAATCAGCCCGGATCACTCCTGCCGGAGCTGTCGGTCGGATCAAAGTGCTATATAAGGCAATGTCATGGGCTGTCACTGGCTGATTAAAGGTCTAATCTCACATCATGTGATGGCATCAGAGGACCGAATACTTAAACTATTGAAAATGATGCAGTATGTTGTCTTAAAAATCTTTCACTCATCTTTATTACAAGATAATGTCTTGATATATGAACATAGCATGTGTTCCTCTTTCACAACTTGGTACTGTTCTGCATAATTGCATTATTTTGGCCGAGTCTCTATTGCTTGGGCTTCTTGCTGTTATGATGAGCAAACTGTAATACTTTAAAATGAGTGACATGCATACCTGGACAGAGAGTTGCTCTATTCTTATGATTGGGTGGCTCGGAGTTGCTATCCCGCCTATCCCACTGAATGTAAGATGTCTTTCAACGGCCAACATGTCCCGCAAAACAGAGCGGGAGTTGAGACTGGTTTCAAGTCAGTAAAAGTCATATTGAGATAAGAGTTGTGTGTGTGCCTTGTATAAAGTGAGATGCAATACACTGATCACACAATTTTGTAAGTCCAAGAAGGAAAAGTCAGGATACATCACTCACTCCTGGCTTGTATGACTGAAAGTGCCATCCAAACATCTGAAATGATCAAATATTTTTTGACATTCTTACTGCTATGATAGTCACTTACAGTCATGGGGCATAGTGGAAAACTAGTCAAAAATATGAGTGAAAAAAGCTTATAAAATAAATAATAACACTCACAGAAATCACTATTACAAGTGAAAGAGAGCTGTTGAAACAATTCATCACATCCCATGTATAAGTGGCTCAAAACTCACAAGGTGATGAAGCCAGTCTCTAGATTAATAATAAGTTTGATAAACAAACACTAAAAACACACATTACCAATGGACCACATGATGATTTTATCCAAAAATGCATTTGTCCTGCACAGTATTCAGAATCTATGGATATATGTGTTCAACGCATAAACTTACGAGTGGTGTGCATATTTTCTCTGTCTTGCCAACCAGTACACCAGAGTTGCAGTGATCATGGTATCTTCAACAGCTCCCACAGTCCACATGAGGACTCCCACCCATTTCCAGTGGCTCATCAATTCACTGATGGAGCTCAACCGCAGGCTGAGTGCACACAGTGCTACACCGGCGCTGAATTGAAGAAGCGACATTGCATGGAAGATATTGGGGAGTAGCCATGTGTTGAAGAGCTTCCATATACGACGGGTGAAAAATATATGCACTAGATCCATAATATCAGCGTTAAAATTCCGATGTCAGCTTATTTGAGACATACCAGAGACGGCTAGTGTGATAGTGATGAAGATAAGTGCATTTGTGGACCGGGGTTCCCCAAGATCTCCCAGAGGTTTCTCGAGAAGTGTCGTATCATCCACTACAAGGACACTGTAGAGTGTGTTCATCATACAGCCAAAGTGGACACCCTCTGTAATCCTGAAGGAGAAATGAACTCATCATCGAGATACTGGCATGAACAAACCAAATGAAGGCCACAAAGGATTTGAGTGCCCAGTGATCACCCGGGAAATGCTGGTAGTAGATGTATGCTTGCATTGTAGAGACACCATAGAGGAGCTGAAATGCTTAGATAGAAAGAAAACATCCCAAGAGATTTGCCTACGGAGCTGGCCGATGTTCCTACGAGCAGCGCACCTAAGAGGAACCACTTAATAAGGTGCGTAAAAGGGCATTGTCGAGCTGACCGAGTGTGGAGTTAAGATTGGGCATCGAGGGGCTTACTAGGATGGTGAGGGGACCGCTGGGTTCTTATCTTGGGTTTCAATGAGCTGTGGCGGCGGGTAGGTGCACGGATTCAGGACAGATGGCGGGACGGAATCACCGCCCGTGATTTTATCGTACCCAGCGCCAGCGGCGAAATTAACACGGCACGTCATAGGGCACGCCACTCGATGCAATATCGGTGAACGAAAACCGTTGCTTTGTACTCGAAGGCGGATATAAGGCCGCTGTCGACGGTCTGGGCTTTGTGTGAGCGCCGGTTTTGACAAGCGGAGACAAGCGCCCATCTGACTCGTCGGGAGTGATAGTGGTGCAAATTTTGCGACCGTGCTCCTAGTATTGGTCGTATGAGCTATGGACAAGCGCGCCTTGCCTTGGAAACGCACCATTTACGTTAGCCCTCGTCGGGCCAGCTCTGAGCTAACCCAGTGGTATCCCCCGAAGTCCATACAGTCTCGACACAAAACGCTTGTCCGCCACGCACGCCGGGCCCGCTGTCCGTCTTCGCCACATCGGTGGCAGGCGTGTAGCGACTCGGCTTCCGCTCTCTCCACAGCATCCCAAGTTTCCGACGACGTGTCACCTGAGACGGAGATCCTCAGACCCGACATGTAGTACCCATCGGCCTCCGCGATACGGGCGACGCGGACCTCGGGGTTGCCAGTGGTTTGCTGGTCTGTGTCGATGACAGGGAGCGTTTGCCGCAAAAGTGCTTCTCTGCCTTTGGAGACTGAAAAGTCGAGGTCCGGGTCGGACATGATACCCGGAAAGTCGCGTTTGAGCTCGACCTCTAGTCGCGAGCTGGACATGGATCGGCGTGGCGGAGAAGCAAGGCCGAGATCGGAGAATCACGTGTAAGTGACGTGATCTCTGACACCGTCAACAACTCTGCTTCTCCTCGTCATGATCCTGCACTCTTTCCCCGGGAAACACCGATTCGTTGCGCGACAACTTCTTCGTCCTGCGACAATCTCTTCTTCACCTTACTACGCTCCCCAAATCCGCGCCACATGATGGCCCACATCTGATAACTTCCCGCCATCCGCTTCTCTCTGCCTCGGTGCGCTCTCGGCGCAGCCTCCTGGACCGCGGGTTTACACCACAGTCAATTGAAGAACTCCGGGCTGACATGATGCCTGCAGCTATTCGCTCTCGAAATTGGAAGTCCTGATGGTCTTCGCATTGACGAACTGGAGTCTTCACTGTTCCTGACAGATACGCGTACACGCATTGCGTTGCTCGCGGGCCGGCTTTACGCCGCGGTACTTGAGGCTAGTGCCCTGGCGGCGGGTCCAGTTGGCCGAGACCTTGCTTCGGTTCTCGTTCCCTCCCTCGGCCGTGGCTCCCAGGCGGCGCTTTCTCCGCGTCTCCTCGACTTTTCCGCCGCGCTCATCATGGCCAACGAGCCTTTCGAACTGACTGTCGATGGGATAAGGACACAGCTGTGAGTGGCATTGACGGGCACCTTCAATCTCGTCTTCGCTAAGCGGACTCTAGGTGGCAATACAATGTCATCAATGCCCTTTCTTTCAGTGCGCCGTCCTCGATAGCTCCCTCGCGTCGCCCATGATTAACCCTTCTTCCAGCCATCCTTATCTTCGACTACTTCCTCACCCTCGACGCCGAGATCGTCCGCTTCTGGCAGAGAAAATCCAAGATCGTCCTGCCCGGAGGACTGTTCTTCGCCAATCGCTACATCTCACTATTCGGCAACATCCCGATCGTGGTCATGTACTTCTGGTACAGCCCTGCGTCAGCCAAGAAGACAGCAGTACGTTCCGCAGCTATTTTCTGTCTTCTGGAGACGCCGTCCCGCTCATCAGCTTTGTAGATGTGGGTCCCTTCGTTTTACAGACTATCCCAAGTCTCATGCACTGAAGATGCCACAATCTCGAGACGTACCACGAGTTCTTTCTCTGCGTCACCCAGTTCATCGTCGCCCGTGCGTCCCGTCCTCTTTCCGGTTGCTCGGACGGCTCAAAAGTTCACTCTTCTCGTAGTAATCCTCGTCATCCGGACCTTTGCCCTCTACGGACGGACGAAACGCGTTTTAATCTCCCTCGGAACACTCATCGCCATTACCGCGGCTCTCGTATTGGTGAGCGCAATGCCAACATTTGTTTTTTTAACACTCATTCGGTTAGTTCGGCATCTTCACATCGCTGCACGCCTCCGACAAAGTCGGTTCGGAATCGATCTTTCTCGGTTGCATCTCGCCGAAGGGACACATCCAGTACGTTGCGCAAACAACAAACCGCAGAATAAAATCTGATTGGGGATTCGTAGGAGCAGAGGTTTCATCATTGCCTGGAGCACCCTCGCCGTCTTCGACACTATCATCTTCGGCATGTCCATGTGGTGGACGCTCCGAGAGGGATTCTGGAGCTTGACGATAAGCCCGCAGCTCAAGGGGCTGTATGCCGTGCGGATTTTTCTTCGCGATGGTCGGTCTTCTCGTTGTTGCTCTTTTTGTTTCTTGTCGCTGATTGGAAATGCAGGGGCCATCTACTACATGTGCGTCCTGCGTTTTTTGAGGCGCCGTGGTAGAAGAAATAAGGGCTGAACCGAATGTAGAGTGATCATCTTGATCAACCTGGCGAATATTAGTACCTTCGGCGTACGTTCTTTCTTCCTTCCCTCCTCGGAACCCATTGAGCTGATATACTGAACGTGCGAAACACAGCTCAACAACTCGTACGCCCGCGGCATGCTCAGCGTCCTCGCAAACATGTGCGTTTTCTTCCCCTTCTCCACTGGCTTCACTGAGCAGGAGGCTGACGATCGCACACTGGCAGCATCTCCTCGATAATGATATCCCGCCTCATGCTCAACCTGCGCGACCCCGCGCTCAACGCCGTCAGCGTCAACACCATCGGGATGAGCAACGCTAACACTGGCACAACGCCGCGTTCGCCCACCACCGGACGGACGAACACCGGCGCCTCTCCTCGCGACCGCGACGCCAGCGCGGGATTGCGCACGGAAGTGAGCGGGCTGGTGTGGGCGCATAACACCAAGTCGGAGCAGGAGAGCACGTTTGGCGCGTCGACGGGTACCGAGGACGCGGACGCGGTCTTGGATTTGAAGAAGCCGGCGAGGAAGGGGACGGACGATACTGTGGTGGATATCGGTCCGGGTCCGCACATCTCGAAGTTGGAGGAGATTGTATGACTTCGAGCCGAGCTTCTCTCAGAGGCGGAGCCTCTGCCTTTACGTCTTTCTGAGGTTACGGTGTGTTCCGCTCTAGGAGTATTCCGTGGGGTTTGGCGGTGTTTATCTATGGGTATTTATTCGAAGGAGTCGCTACTGCGGGGAAGAAAGCGATGTATCTTGATAACGAGTCCCTCAGCGAATGCGCATGGACGCACTCTTGAGAAAGGTACGTCGCCCAACCCCACAACGTATTAATACCGCCCATCCCTCTTACAGCCCTCTTCGGCGCAGTGGGTGCAAACCATCCGACAGTCGATCTGGTACGCCTCGGAGGTGGTGAGCCTCGCTTGCCCGTCTCCGACAGTCGAGACCCAGAAGAAGGCGATTGTCTGGATGGATGCGTCGTCCCGCGAAGCTGGCTGAGGTGCTCCCAGCCGTCGTCGAGGGAAACGCAAGCGGGGGAATCGTCGTTTCGGAGACAATGGAGGAGGGATGCATGGATGGAAGGTGGTTGTCCGACGAAAAGACTCCCGCCGTGGAAGATGCTCACGACATCCCTTCCCCGTCACCAGGGCCGCATATCCCTGAATAGACACCCTTCCGCCAACTCCGCATCGACGCACTCGCGGCACATTGTCGTGAAGTAGCCACCACCAACAACCCACTTGCCCTCGTCCCCACAGATGACGCAGAGTGTCCTTGACTCGTCCTCCGCGAAGCGCACCAGCTCTTGTACCGGAGACGGGATGACGTCCGGATCCTTGCCAGTGGTCGGGCCAAACAGAAGCATCATCCCGCCGAGCTCACTTCGCACCCTCCGAAATTCGACTCTATCCTCGTTCGAGTTACGCAGGTGAATAGCTCGGCAGAGTCGACGCAGCAGTGACTCCCAGCCGTTGATGGCTCCGAGTTCCTGTTCGCGACGGCGCCGGTCACCGGCGGGAAACAGCGGAGCAAAGTCCGTTTTCAGCACGGCCTCGAGCAGAGGGTGCATGGGGGAGGGTGGTGGTCGTTGGGAGGAAGAGAGGTCGTCGACAGGCGTAAGACATTCGTGATCTTCTGAGAGTTGAAATCCGTCAACGGAGCGAAGAGCAGTCAAGCGGATAACGCACCGGGTACAGCTTCCCCAGAATCTCCAGCGCATCCTCAGTCTAAGCCTTCCCATGGACAGCGTATGGTACTATGGTCGTACGTCAGGTGGCTCTGCAATACAGTCAGCCTGGAGACTCAGAACATGCAGGGGAGGTCGCTTACTAGCCCCGTTGAGGGTGTGTCTTCTCCTGGAGATGCATCGAGTGGCGGTCGGGAGCAACTCAGAGACCGGAGAAGCCGGCACAGCCAGGGCGGCGGCGCTGACATAAGTGACATTGACGTCTGACACCAACCGCCAGGTCGCGATTTTGCGGATTTTGCTTCTCGCGCTCAAGGCGCTCAAACGGCATCCGCACCGTTTTTCGCGCCGGCCGTCCCTCTCGCCCAGTTCCACAACGGCGCGATGCATTCCATTGCGACGATTGACCGGTAGATTCACCAAGAAAGGAGCTCTCCAAAGCCGCACTATCTCTGACGACTTGGCAACGGACACAGTGTGCGTAAATCCGTCCCTGTCAAGTCCCGCTCAATCTTGACTGTTCGGCAGGCACTGCAGCGCACTTTCGAGGTAGCAACTCCCTTGACGACTCCAAGTCACTGACGATCCCCCAGAGTCGCCGCTGTTGGAGAGTTAAACAAGCGACATTGGACAAGGAACGTCGAAGGCATCTGCATCCCTCGGCGTCCATTGGCTCGCCGCCGCTTCTGCAATCACGAAAATCCCAATATGAACGCGGAGGCACACGTTTCTGCGTCACCCAAATATAAAGCCAATCTTCATTGGCGGCGTCTCAAGAGAAGACTATATTCCGAGGAACAGCAAACCTCAAGCTCCGCTGAGAGTGGTTTAACGCCGCCCAACAAGCCTCGACACCTTCTCTCCATGATTCACCTGTGCGACCAGCAGGGCCACTCATGCAGCAGTCAAAAGCCATCGCGTTTCCTTCGACCTCTTGCCTGCGCCGCACACCCTTCCCCTACAGCACCCCTGTGTCAACCCTTCGCCCACTAGCATGTCGTCCCTTCCACTATCGGATTTCACTGGGGGACTCGGCATCGCAGGGCTGAGGGTCGAGCTGTAAGTCCGCTCTTGCCAGTGCCGTCTTCCGAGTTATTCTTCTTCATTTTGATAATCTCATCATTTAGGTTTCAGTCTAATATTTTCAACATTATCGGCTTGAGTACGCTCTTACAACGCCTCCATTCAGTTCCTAATTTCCTTGGTCTTCAGCCCTCTCGCTCTACGACTATTTCATCACCTTCGACATCGAAGTCCAGCGTTTCTGGGGCCGCAAGAAAACCACTCTGCCTTCCATGCTGTTCTTCGTGAACCGATATCTTGTGCTGCTCGGGAACATCCCGTTCATGTTTGAAGCGTTTTGGTTCAGCGTGCCCACGGACGAGAAGAGTTTTGTGAGTATCTCCAAGCAAGTTCTTTTTGAAAATGCATTGAATGTTCTGATACTCAGGCGTGCGTTGTGTGGTCCCCACACCCCTCAATTTCCGGATATTCACCAGGTCTTCTACAGGTGCAACTCCATGGACACATATCACCAAACGTACATCTGGTTCTCTCAATTTTTGGCGGGAGGTAGGTCAGTTTTGTTGCGCCTACTGAAATTGATTTTTTTGCTCAGTGATCATGGCAATCCGCGTTTATGCTCTTTACGGACGGACCAAGACCATTCTCGCGACGCTGTGCGTCTGCGCAGCTGGTGCCATCGGTGTTGCAATTGTGCGCTTTATCTGTGATTTTCCTCTCCTATGTTCCTGAACTTTTACTTAGTGGGGGATCGTCACCGCGCTAACGTCCCCAGATAAGCGCGGCTCCTTCGGGATTTACCTCGGTTGTGGGTCCACCAAGGGTGAAATCCAGTTAGTGCTTCCTCTCCTTTCCTGGATTGTCACTGATTTTGCTTGTAGGGCCCTCGGATTCATCATCATCTGGGCCGCCGGCTCCTTCTTTGACTTTGTGATTTTCGGGCTCACTCTTGCTCGCACACTGCGCGATGGGATGTGGAACATCTCGCTGTCTTCGCAGTTCAAGGGCATTCGATTGGTCCGGTTATTCATGCGCGATGGTGAGCAATTTTTTTCATCTATAGAGTAGAGTGGGTATTGACCAAACTAGGAATTATTTACTTCTTGTGAGCAGAAGTTTGCTGAGTTGATTTGAGAATTTTTGCTGAATGTTTGCAGTGTGATCACGATGCTGAACATGAGCACCATCATCACCTGTGTGGTATGGTTTTCTTTCGTCCTGGTCAACTAGAAGTTGAATTTCTCTTGTGTATCAGACAGGCAACGTACGCACCTCTACAACCCCACATACAGATATTCATAACTAAAGAAATTCTTGTAGATTGTCTCCCGAGGGACATGTGTCGTCTTCACCAACATGCATGCCATCCATCTTGCCCCCGATACCTCCCCATCTGACCGTTCTTCAACAGTTTAACCTCGATCACCGTCTCGCGCCTCATGCTCAACGTGCGCGACCCGTCCCTCGACCCGATGACCGACATCAGCACCAACAAGGGCGCAACTGGAGGTAGTTATCCGCTCAGCACGAGGGACACGAATGTGAGCCGGATGGTTTGGAATGTGCCCGCATCGAGCCGTAGGGATGAGCAGTCGACGGTGTTTACTGGGTTTACCGGTGGGCGGTTTGAGGACGACGATGGCGAGACTGCGAATAGGGAGGATTCGGAGGAGGTTTGAGAGGATCGTAGTGCCCGAATTCGATGAATAAGAACGAATGGTGCCGTAGGTCTAGTCGTCGTCCAATCTCTCTGCCCAAGCACATAAGTCTCCATCGGCGCGGCACAAGTCCAAGCATTCGTCGCATGTCCTGAACATGGCTAGGACGCCATTGGAGTGAATCCGCTGCGCCAGACGAGCGCCCTCTCCACCACAATGCGCGCAAATCAGCGCGGATTCATCGACCATTCGTCGTTGCCTCGCATGCAGCCACGTAAAATGCGCCGCTCGCGTGGTGACTATCGTCCCCAGCTTGCCCCACTCGGCGTTTTCGCGGACCTCCTCGATTTCGACGTGCCGCCCGTCGCGCCAGATGACGGCGCAGAACCAGCGCAGCAAGGGCTCCCAGCCGTTGCCTATCTTCATGGAACGGTGCTCTGGGGGCAGGAGGCTGGGGAACGCGGATTTGAGATGCCGCTCGAGGAGGATGTGCATGGCGGTGAGAGTCTGGAGGAAGCTGTCCTGCCGGACCAGTGCCGGTGTGAGCGCCAATCCGACGGGGATTTGGGATTCCGACGCGCCGGTGATTGCGGGCCACGGTACAATCTGCGCTTCAATCCTCTCGCGAACCTCCCGGATGGTCAAGTAAGATCCAGGGCCATGGACGACGGAAGCAAGGGCAATCATTCATTACACGTGCCCGCGAGGCTTCTCTCCCGCTCCCGTTCATGGTCACCGCCAGCCAATTCGAGGCCGAGCTCCGACGCGACTACCCCGCTATCATGAACCCGCCGTACAGCGTCGTCTCGGTCCCCACCGGCTGGCAACCGCTCATCCGCCGACTCTGCACCGCCGTCCAGCAAGGCACCACCAGCGCCGACGACGTATGCATCGTCCACCTGCGAGAGAACCCACATCTCTTCATGGCGCCGCTCCAAGCATCCTTCTCCATCCATACAGAGGGCAGCCCGGCGCCGAAGAAAGCGGTCATCGAGGCTGCAAAGGCAGAGGCGATGGGCTTGTGTCGGCGGTGCGGCGAAGAGGCGTTGCCGCCCGTCATGCGGGCTGGCCAGGGATGGCTCTACACGCTGTGTAGAGAGTGCGTGGACGACTGGGAGGGGCAGCGGCGTCCTCTGGGCGGGCAGATGTGGTTCTCCTGAGGGCGCGATTGGCGGAGGGCGTGGACGGTCGCGGCGCCGTCTAGCCTTCAGATGTGTCGGCCCTGCTCATGTCCCCTTACTTCTGAGTCCAACGTCTCTCACAGGTTCGCATCCTCTACTAGCGCATTCATGGAAACTTGTCCTCGCGCGCTTGGTGTGGATTGGGCCGAGGAACGACGTGGATTCTTGCAGTGGGCCAAAGGAACTGGTGCGTTGTCCTCTCGTTCGCAAGCTCTGGTCCTAATTTGCCGCACAGTAAACCCCATTCAGCCTCGGGACAGCTCCCATGCTGGTCGTGGCACCAATACCCGCGCTTCGGTGCAGCCCGGAACGAGAGATAACAGCACAAACGCCCGACTCGGACACGCGTGGTCGCGCTTCCCACTTCCCACGACCCCTGCGTCCCCGCTGTCGAGCATAATGGCCGACCGCTTCGAAACGCAGCTCAGGCGCGATTTCCCCACCATCCTCCGTACTCCCGACATCCCTTTCGACCTCACCTCCGGGCGCGACGCGATCCTACGGCGCCTCTTCACTTTCCTCTGCAACCTCGACAAGGATCCCAACGTCCGCCTGAGCGTCGTCGGGCTCAAGGAGGAGCTGTCCAGCGAAACTCTGGCGTTGGAGATCTCCGTCGTCGGAGGCACGTCGCAGAGTCGACAGGCGGTCAAGGCGGCACAGGACGAGTCCCGATTGTTGTGCCAGCGTTGTGGCGAGGACGGGCGACTGGCGAGGACGGGCTGGTGGGCGTTCGTGATGTGTCAGGAGTGCATGGACTACGTGCGGGCCATGCGCAGGGGTTATGCATGGATTGAGCCGGGAGATGATGAGTAGAGGCTGGATGTGGTGCGTTTTTTTCTTCAAGGAAAGAGAGAGTTACCTGCTAATGATGGTGTTCCTAGATGCGAGGCTTCCATGCTCATTGGAGTTGTACCGCATTATTTGTATGCCCTTCAGCAAACGTTGGCGCGTAAGGAGGACGAGTGTACGAGGATGAGGAGTGGAAGAGCTAACGTCGTATGGTGCGATATACATCCAATAGCTAAAAAGGGCATTTTGTCTGTAATACGGCCATGGGTTTCTTTTTCTTCGTCTGTTTCGCCCGTCTTGACCGCAAGTACCACCAAAAGCTGCACCTCTTCGCGTCTGTGTACCTCGGCATCCGAAGTCCAGCAAGACTCTTCTCCGTCTCGCGCCGTAGTGTCCACGTGACTCCGAGGTCGGTATCCGACTCTCGACATTCGACGCGCTCTGTACTGGGGAGCAACCGACTTCGCAATCCCTGCGCCACGTCCGCGCTCGCCGACACCATGCGCTAGTTGCAAGCACCGAAAGCCTCGGGGAGTCCTCCGAGGCGCCGACCGCATGGAGGTCTTATTCCTTGAGGAAGTGGCGCGACGGCGTTAGGCTGGTGGTGTTGTCACCGTCGCCGGAGATGGTTCCGCTCGTACGAAGAGCCTGCGACAAATACGATCCACGCAGGCGAAAGGTGCAAGAATGGACTCCACGACGGTCGTCGTCGCGCAACAAGCGGAGCGACGGCTTCGCAACCGGTAGCGTAGCACGCAGACGGACATGCGGTCCGTAGTGCTGTGAGGGAAGGGTGCCAATGGTTCTTGCATTGGCACTGGCGGAGGGTGTGGAAGTGTGTTGTGTGAGCCGCGTGGCGGCGATGGTGGGGAGGAAAATAGCTTTGACGCAAGATGCGCATACGGCGAAGGGGTCTATAGGCTGCTTAGCGGGGTGCACAACGAAGGACGGGACACGCACGATGGTCGAGAGTGTCTCCAAGCCAAGCCAGGCTCCAGAAGCGACGAATGCAGCGAAATGGCGGAGCTTGCCAAGACCACGGGTGTCTTCCGGGGAAGAGGATACCAAGGAGGGCGTTCGTATGAGTGGGCGCCAATGCTTATATCACCGTGGTTAGCATTGGCTTTTTAGACGACTGTGCAGTCTGGAAACACACCTTGCACCGTATCTGCGCGTTGAGGGGATCTGTCCCTGACCTTGACCACCGGCGAGGGCGCGCCGACGCACTGGCAGGCGCCACGGCCATACCATGCCGACACCAAGTCCCTCCGGGTCGGTACCTGGTAGCTCATTGTCGCTGTACTTCATACAGCCTCGACGACTCTCCAGGCTACAGTCCCCGCTCAAATGCGCCTCGAGCGCGTAGATACCAGTGGGATGTGTCGCAGCTCAAGCAGCCCGTCCCTGGTATGGTGCCACGGGTGCATGGAGGGCATGGCGCGATACATGCAGGGGAGTATCTCGTCGCGTGTCTGGCGCGGCTACGTGCTCGGAGGGAAGGGTCGGAGTGCAAGCCGCGCGTCGAGCGAACTCGCTGTGTGCAGCGAAGGAGGGTTGTGGTCGAGAGAGAGGTGTCGGAGTGACCCACGATCATCCGTTCTCACCACAAACCACAACAACGCGGCCGCGCTTCGTGTCTGTTGGCTCCAAGAAGCCACACACATGCGACTAATCACCGTTGGTCAAGCACCGTCATGGAACTCGGCCCTGGAACGGCAAGACTATCTGGCAGATATCTGTGGGCACTATTTCTGACGCCGCCTCGTGGTCGACAGCCCTTATAACAGCCTCCAGGAGGCTCCCACCCTCAGCCCCGCGCTCTTGCAGCTCACCATCCGTCTGCTTCCTCAACGATGTCCTCCGACGAGCAGATCCCCAGCACTCCGACCTCGTTGACCGATGAAAAGGGTGCCTGCAAATCTCAGTCGGATTCTGTCGTCCGTGCTCACGGAGATGCTAGACCTCGTCGTCGTCCCCGTCCAGGACGAGAAGTACTTCTTTGAATCCGGCGACTGCATCTTCCTCGTCGAAGGCGTCCTGTTCAAGGTCAATCCGTTGCGCATCCGTCGAGATCGTGCTCATTTTACGCCTCTCAGGTCTCCCGCTTCCCTTTCTGCAGAGACTCCGACTCCGCCATCGCCAACATGTTTGCCGATGCGAAAGGCGACCCTTCCGACCCGATTCCGCTTCCGCAATCCTCTGCAGAAGACTTTCGTGCCTTGTGCTGGGCAATGTGTGCACTGTGCGTGGAACCATTGGCGTCGGCTCGCTTGCCACTGACTCGGGGCCTTTCTTGGCATACTTACTGTAGTCCTACGGAAATGCGTACAGCTTACACCAATCCCAGCAGTGTTCCTGTCGAACAATATCTCCGTATCTTGGACATTGCTCACAAGTATATCCTCACCGACTACGAAAACTGGGCCTGGAACATGGCGCGCGCGCTCCCCAACGGCATCGAAACCCATCTCAGCGCTTGCACCGAGGATGCTTTGGAGCATATCTTCGACCTTGCGCTGCGATGCGGGGGATGTGCTCCAGAGCTTCTTGCCCTCGTTGAGAAAGCTTGGTTGGACAGGGTTGGAGCGGGGACGGTGACTTATCAGCGAGCCTTGACCGTGGCCGAAGATCGTGGTCGGCGCAAGCTTCAAGGCGACATCTATTGGCACCTTCACCAAAAACTTGTCGACGGGGAAGTGGTCACATCTCCGGAATCCGGGTTTGCCGCATTTAATCTCACTGAGACTCAGCTCCGTCGTCTTCTATGTGGGGAGCGGCAAACGCCTATGGCGTGATGGCACTTTTGATGGCTTTCCCACCACATAAATCACGGTCATCGAGAGGTGATCAGCTTGCACGAAAGATTCCTCCGTCCCCACATCACCTAAAAATCTCAAAAAAATCAGGCGTACAGTACATATGTATCCCTAGAATTCCGCGAAATAATATCCTCTAAAAGCCACCATTAAAGCTTTGATAGGCCGATTTGCTCAAAGTGAGTGTTTTGTGCCCGAGGGGAATATTTTTTGGACAAATTCAATTCGCCGAAACGAAGAGGGAACTCCCAGCTTTCTAACGCGCCACTTTGCGCCACAATCGGCGAAGAACTCCGTGAGGAGCGCTTTAGGCAATTCACGGACTTGTGACACGAAAGGCGCGTGAGGTCACCGCCGACTTTTGCTTCCTCCCACCACTCACAATCTCTTCTCTCCCTCTGCAGCATCCCCACCGACTACCTACTGCATGAAATCGCGCTCGGAACGATGCCTAAACGAAAACGCACACCGGCCCAGCAAGCGGTTCTCGAGCGCATGCAAGAGAAGAGACGGGAGGGAATTGGGGCGGATGCAGGTGTCGGAGGGGCCGAGGACGAGTCTGATGAACACCAAGCTACGTCTTCGCGCTCAAAACGCGCTAAGAAGCCTTCGCAGCTTGCCGCTCTACGGTCTGAGCTCGAAGAAACACAAGCCCAGCTTGCCGACTCCCAAGACCAGCTCTCGACGATGGAAGCGGCCGGTCTCGAAGCGACGCATCGAATCCAAGCCCTGGAGTGCCAGTTATCAGCTGCAAACACGCAAATTGAAACCCTCCGAGCCGACCTATCCGACGCCAGCACTCTCATCAACGAGCTTTCCCTAGAGCTAGCAGGCACCGTCGAAGAGCTCCGGAAGACGTCTGCGCAAGTCACTCAGCTCAAACGCGAACGTACGAAAGCTCGGGATACAGCGGAGGCTACTAGAACCGCCACTCAGGACCTCTTTCATCACCAGTTCACGGACCAGCAGGGCCGTATCGACGCAGCCACTACGCAGACCGACCTCTTGACCAAACAACTCAAGGATGCGCGCGTCGAAGCCGACAATCTTCGTTCCAAGTACCTATCAGCTCGAGCAGAACGCGACAAGTTCAAGAAACGTGCGGATCGAGCGCAGCCAGCTCTCAAGAAAGTGCAGGAGGAGTTGCGCAAGCGGAGGACGTGGAACGCGATGGACGGGAACGCGTACAGCTCAGATGCGCGCAGACTTTTCCGAAAACTCGACGCAGCTGGTGTCCCTCAGAGACGTGTTCGGGATGTTCTCACCGCCGTCTTCCAGGAACTGGATATCAAGGCCAAACGAATCCCTTCCCCGCGAACGACAGGACGAACAACGAAAGAGGGTGGCTTCTTGAGCAAGGTTCTCCTTGGCAAAGCAATAGCGAAGTCGAAAAGTTCGTCGAGTGCAGATCCTTCTTTGCGTACCAATGAACACATAGAACTCGGAGCAAGTAGCGATGGAACGACAATCAAGAAGCTCAACTGCGAGGCCCGCCACATTACCGCGCGCGTACCCAACTACAAGAAACCGACAGAGAAGCCTGCTTTCAAGACTCTCGTCCTCGACCTTGCCTACGCTTTCGACCACACCGCAAAGTCTCAATTCGAAGGCGATCTTTCTGCCGCTGCAGCCGCCGGTGACGCGTACCGCAACTCCCCAATCTACGACCCGGACGACGCGCCGCTGGACCCGATGGATTTTCTCCGCAAGCTTCGGTGGGCGAATATGGATCATGCGAAGGACGGGTTGGCGAAGCTGGACTTGTTGCGGGAGAAGAAGCTTGTTGTGGTCAAGGAGGACATGGGGAAGGCAGCATGGGCGGCGATGGTGGAGCTGGATCGGTTCAACGCGCGTTGCGCTGTGAGCCCGGAGGATCTGGCGGCAGAATATTCCGCGGAAGTTGTGGCTCAAATGTACGTTCTATTTCTTGTTTTATTCCGGTTAGCCTGCAGCTTACACCGTTCGGTAAGGTCGATCGATGCGCGCGAGCAGGGACGCGAATCAATTGCGATATTTCGACTCGGCGATGCCGCATTCGAGAAGCTTTCCGAAGACGAACAGCGTCAATCAGCGGACATCTTGTTCGCCGGCTGCATGGCACACAAGGACCTCAACGCGTTCAAATACGCAGTCCAGGAGCTCGAGGCGATGTGGCCGAAGAACGACGGTCCTGCTCTGCTTGCGAACAAGGCCAACGATGCCGTCATCCGACTTTCCGAAGACCCCAGCTCCGCTGCCGCGCAGAATGCAATCGAGTCGAGCACCCGCGGCGCCATGAAGCTCGTCGCTCTTTCTGCGATGACCTTCCGCAACTCCAACGATATCACCGGCTACCAAACGATCGGCCAGGACTTCCTCGAGATGCGGAAACGCGCTCTTTATGACGTCAAGATCAAAGCCGGCCTTCTCAATCCTGCTGCCGCGTTCCCGGACTTCCAACACTGTCGCTTCCAGACAGGCGGGCAAGGCGCAGCCGAGCTCTTCCAATTTCTCGACCTCTACATCGAGCTCGTTGAGACGGTCATCAACTCCAAGACAAAAGCCGCAGAAGCAAATCACATCGAGTCGAATCTACTCAAGGGTTACCGCTGCCAGAAGACCCGAACTGAGCTCGCAGCTATCTCCCTCTACGCCGTCTGCATCTCATGGCCGTACATGCGCTACACTTGCGGCGGTGGCTCAGAGCATGGTGGCCTGCGCAACATTCTCGATACTGTGCCGATGCATCGCTTGCTCCAACCATTTTGCCAGCGTCTTGCCGACAATCCTGTCCTACTGCTCGATCCTGCGACTCCAGAAGAGCAGCTGACAATTGACGGGCAGCTGTTCATGGATGCACTCATTGTCACTACGATCCGCAAACAGGCCTCCAAACTTCCGCGGCTCAATGACGCAATCAAGGCGGTGTTTAGCGGCGGGGTCAAAGGTTGGAAGATATTTATGGAGGAGTTCAGAAAGGACGGGCTGATTGATAAGCTGACAGACGCAGAGAAGTCGGAGATGGATGTGGGGTCGACAAACTGCCCAAATGAAGGTGGGTTATTCGTGTTTCTTCTATCTTGCCTGATCTTCCCTGCTTAGGTTTATTGGGTTACCTTCGTCAACAGAAGATAGACAATCCCTCCGGTACAATCAACCTCTTCACTGCCCGCACACTCTACCGTTGCAACGACACGGAATCATTCATCACTGTGGAGGCGAGCAGTCACGAGATGATGCAATACGCGATGCAAGAAGTACGAAAGCGCAATGCGAGCGGGGCGCACAAGAGGTTCCGGCTAGAGCGCGCAGAGAAGCTGGTTCAGAAGGCTGCGGAGAACAAAACGCAGCGCGACAGAAACCTTCAAGTCCAGGGGGAACGGCGTGCGTTGCTACTCGAGACTCCACTCGTCGTAGAGACTCCAAAGCTCAATATGCTGAACATGAAGCAACTGACAGCCCAGATGCGCATCCACTGGCAAATCTTCAAAGATCCGGTCCTCGTCGCCATTCTGAATAAGGTAGTGCTGGGTCGGAAGGATGCCATGCTCAAGGCAGTGAAAGAGGCTGTGGGTCGTTATCTCATCCGGTACGGTCGCTCATCTTCTTTGTATTCAGCTGAAGGACTCCTTCAAGCCTGGAAAATGCTCGTCGTGCACGCCGACTGGATGGGTCGGATGATGGGGGCTCAAGTAGTGATGGTTCGGAGTGGGGAGGGCTCAACGAGGGTGCCGAGGAGGATGGAGACTCAGATATGAGTTTAGACGTGTAGTGGCCTCTGGAATTGACTATCCGTGACTCAAAAACACGCATACACACTTTTGGATGTGTTGTTTCCACTGCGAGTAGGACACCTCACGAGCACAGTCTCTTGAATAATATCCAGGTCAGATCTCGTTACCGGGGTTGCACCCAATGCGGCAGGGTCACTGAGCATCCCACCCAGGGTAAAATTGAGCCAGTAGAGGCTCTGGTTCTCTCGCGCGAAGCTGTTTAATCAAGCCATCAAATGTCCAAAACTGAGTGGATAACTCAAAATTCCCCGTTGCTCATGATCGCTCCAGGTGCTCGGCACATGTCGGAGTACGCGCTTTGTATGCCATAGATGTCCCACAAAAAGTTTCAAGGTGAACGGTGCAGCGGGCGTGGCGCAGCAGCGACGCCATCCGACACCTTGATTTTGGCATTTATTATCACATTTATTTGCACAAAAATCTACAAGAGTATTTTCAAACTTAATGAAACTTTTGAGAACATACTCTCATGATTCTCAGCTAAGTACAATATGTTTTGTGCTAAAGGCGTAAGTGTGAGCAGATCGCGCAATCGGCCGATGAGTCCGACGACGGCGCCTCAGCGGGTTTTGGCTGGGTGATGGGTGATGACAGCTGCCATCACCCTGGCTGGCTTTGCCGCTCCCCATTCTATGGGGCGTCGGGTTGTTGCTGCAACGACGCTCAGCGAAAGCTGACCAGTCGACTCCATCTAAGAAGACTTCGACTGGCTCCTGCAGTAACTACCATTGCCGGGTTTATGGTCCCCAGAACAGTGGCTCTTGCTCTTGGGTATGGATGAACCAGATCGGCACAGTACAGTATACCGCCGATTGGATGGCTCAAACCAAAGGCAACTACAGCAGCTACACCTGCCTGGTTGAGCATTTGGACCGTCTATGGCAGGACTGGCAGGCACTATTTGGTCCCGGCGGCGGCATCGCGGACTACTTTCTCGGTCCCTTGCCGAAGAACGAGAGCGCTTGATATGCCACAGTTGTATTCACATAGTCATACTACGTCTACTTCGCTATGGAACGAGATTTCTTCAATAAATCTGTTTTTCCAGGCCCCAGAGTCGGTAAGTACTCCTCCCCGTCCGGAGTCGAGCCATCAATATCGTCGTTCCTCCATACTGTAGTGGTCGCGCGGATGCCAGTGCCCTCAGTCTCAGGCTGAGAATTTGGCACTTTGTCTGTAAAACGTCCTTGGATACCTACCTCTGCCTTGGTCCCCGCAACTGCCAGTACGAGTACTCGACGTCTGCGACGCTGTGTCGCCTCCAAAGTCCACTGAATTGTGTCTTCGATTCCCCCGCGTCCCGGTGTCCACGTGACCGCCTTCGAGGTACCAGCGCAATCCTCCGCATTCTAGCCACTCTGCGCGAGACAGAGCTCCATTGTACTTGGCTGCCCGGGTAGGTATGCGTCCGCCAACACCAAAACCGGGGTTTTTCCGCGTCGCCCAAACTGAAGTCTTCGGGCGCCGCGAGGCGCCGACCGCATGAAGGCCAGTGTCTTGGCACTCGAGGAACCGATGCGAAGGCGTCAGACTGGCGGTACTCCCGAACGCGACATACGACGCCGGAAGTGGGTCCGAGGGGGGTGGTGTCGCTCGCGGGCGTAGTAGGCTCGTGCGAAGACCCGACCGACACAAGCGCAAGGTGCAGATTTGGGCACTCCACCGCGGTCTTCGGGGCGTAAGCAATCGGAGCGCCCGCTGCACGACCGCGAGCGTAGCGCGCAGATGGGCATGCGGTCCGTAGTGCTCCGAGGGAGGGTGCCAAGGGTTCTTGCACTGGCATAGGCGATGGGAGGATGTGGAAACGAGCGCAAGGGGCAGATTTGCGCACTCAACCAGGGTCGTCGGCCCACAAGCAAGCGGAGCGACGGCCGTGAGCGCAGCACGCAGATGCTGAGAGGGAGAGGGTGCCAGTTCGTGCACTGGCTGGTGGAGGGTGTGGAAAGTGTGTTGTGTGAGCCGCGGGGAGGCGACGGTGGAGGAAAGCAGCTTCGGCGCAGGGTCCGCACGTCGGAGGAATCTATGACTGCTTAACAGAATGCAGGGACAAGAACCAGGGGCAGCCACACGCACGATGGTCGAGAGTCTCTGAGCGAAGCCAAGCTCCAGAAGCGACGATTACAACGAAAAGTCGGAGCATGGCTGGCGACGCAACGGGTTTCGCGCGAAGAACAGGATGTAAGGGATGGCGAAGGTGAGCAGTCATTGTATGAGCGTCTCTATCGCCGTGGTCAGCATTGGTCACTGCGGGGATTGAGTAGCGCGGAAACACGCAGCTTGCACCGTACTGTATCTGCGCGTTGAGGGGATCTGTCCCTGACCGTCACTACTGGTGAGGGCTCGCCGACGCACTGGCAATTGCAAGCGCCACGGCCATACCATGCCGACAACAAGTCGCCCCAGACCCTCCGTGTGTCGCAGGTCGAGCAGGTCGACGTCGCAGGGGAGTATCTCGTCGCGTTTCGGGTGCGGCTACGTGCTCGGAGGGAATGGTAGAGTGCAAGCCGCGCGTCGGGCGAAATCGCTGTGTGCAGCGAAGGAGAGTTGTGGTCGAGAGAGAGTCGGAGTCACGGTCATCCCCTCTCACCACAAACCACAACAACGCGGCCGCGCTTCGTCTCTGTTGGCTCCAAGAAGCCACACACACATGCGACTAATCACCGCTGCTCAAGCACCGTCATGGAACTCGGCCCTGGGACGGCAAGACTATCTGGCAGATATCTGTGGGCACTATTTCTGACGCCGCCTCGTGGTCGACAGCCCTTATAACAGCCTCCAGGAGGCTCTCACCCTTAGCCCCGCGCTCTCGCAACCCACCCTGTGTCTTTCTTTTTTGCAATGTCCTCCTCCGAAGAGATCCCCAGCACTCCGACCTCGTTGACGAATGACTCGGAGAAGGGTCTGTGCGGATCGAGTCGTTTGTATCGTCCACACTAACGGAGATACTCAGACCTCGTCGTCGTCCCCGTCAAGGACGAGAAGTATTACTTCGACTACGGTGACTGCACCTTCCTCGTTGAGGGGGTCTTATTCAAGGTCGGTCCGTTTCACACTGGCAATCGCCGCCTTGGATGTTGTGCTCATCCTACGGCCCTCAGGTCTCCCGCTTTCCATTCTGCAGAGACCCTGATTCCGTCATTGGCAACATGTTCGCCGATGCGAAAGGCGACCCTTCCGACCCGATTCCCCTCCCACAATCCTCTGCGGAAGACTTTCGTGCACTGTGTTGGGCCATGTTCGCGCTGTGCGTCCATTCGAGTTCCTTTCCGTTGTCTAAGTATCTCACGCGCATTGTCTTCGTACATACCAGTCCTGACGAGATGTGCGACGTCGGCGTCAATCCCGGAAGCGTTCCCGTCCGACAATACCTCCGGATCGTCGACATCGCGCACAAGTATCTCCTCACCCATTACGAGCGCTGGGCGTGGAAGATGGCGCGCAAGGTGAACAACGCCGTCGAAGGCTATCTCGACACTTGCGCGGAGGACGAGCTCGAACACATGCTGGACCTTGGTCTGCGTTGCCAAGACTCCGAATCCGCTCCGGAGCTGCTTGGCCTCGTCGAGGCCGCCTGGGTTGCTCGTGCAAAATCCGGCGCAGTCTCGTCCAGCCGCGCTTTGACTGTGGCCGAAGAGCGCGGCCGCCGCAAGCTGCAAGGCGAAATCTACTGGAACCTTCGTGATAAGCTTGTCGATGGCCCAGTAGTTGCGTCTCTCGAAACCGGGCTTTCGTCGTTCGGCCTCACTGAAACCCAACTTAATCGGCTTCTCTGGGGTCACGCAATGCTATCGCAGTGCTTCCGCAGCCTTGAGCGGAAAAAAAGTGAATCCGTTGCCGCGGAGCCCTTCATGCAACAACTACTATTGCCAGCCCAATATTTCTCACCAGAGCTCATCCTGTTCCTGGGTATGGATGAACAACATCGGCGCTATCCAGTTCACCAGAGAATGGATCACTCAAACGAAACAAAGCTACCCTGGCTACGCCTGTATAGTTGCGTATTTGGAGGGTATGCTGCAGGAGTGGGATAAACAGTCCGGTCAAAACGCCGCGGATTACTTCCTGGGCCGTTTACCGGCTGTCGATAGCGTCGATAACATCTAAAGGTGTAGCGTTCCCGTTGTAGACCGTCAATAGTATCAGCTTCCATTTTTCATAGCGTATGGAACATGGAAAACACTATAACATGTGGCATGCTTGTTAGGGAAAACCCGGCCGCAATGCCGATCGCGGCATGAGCGGTCCGAGAAGTCGTTTTGCCGGCGGGATGGAAGTATCAATCTTTGCCGGAGTTGTTTCTTCAATTTCGCCTACTCAATCCACCGCGTCGGCAACTCCCCATCCTCCGTCTCCACCCACCAATACGCCAACCCCTCCGACTCCGCCCGGAACACATCCATACACTCCTCGCAAAAGCGACACATGATCCCCAGCCGATTCACCGCAACACGCACCGTGCCCGGACCGGAATCCTGGTCCCCGCAGCGCTCGCAGAAGAGCATCGACTCTGCTGCGATCGCTTGGCTCGCATCCGGGGCGTACGCGGTCGCGGGGTCGATATCGACCCGTAGTGCGGCTTTTGATTTTCAAGTTCCCGCCGTAAGGCCCAACGGACTCGGACTGGCCAGGGCCTGCAAGTGACGATATTGCGCCACGCAGAATCGACGCAAGATCGGTTCCCAGCCGTTGGCAAAGAAAAACAGCCTGCGTTGAGGACCAAAGGAAGAGAAGAGCCGGGGAAAGTCCGCTCTGAGCTGAGTTTCGAGACGAAGGTGCATGAGAGCGCAAGGCAAAGATGGGGTTGGTCACTGGCATGTGTTCTGTATCAAGCGGTCTCCTCGATTCTGCAGACGGGACATCCATCGCATTAGAAAGCTACTGCAGCGGAGACACAAAATCCATGCCTGTAGGTGGGTTTCGTCCATAGTCGTTGTATCGTCGTTCCTCCATTCAGGGCACCATCCCCTCTCCCCTTCGACAACCTGCTTCGCATCGTCCGAATGACCGATCCCCGCGCGCATTGTTGGCATTGGCCCGAGAATCCGCTCCGCGGCAGCCTCCGCCGCGTCTTGCCCATTCACCATTGAGGCGATACCGACTGGAAGTCTGGCCTCTGGAACGAGTGCTCGTGAGCAGAGGTACTGGCGAAGGCCCATGCTGGGGACCACAGATAGACACACCGCGCACGTAGGGCCTTCCTGTTCTGAGCGATATAGAGAGAACCAGCATGCGGCGTGCGCAAAAGACAGGACATCGCAAGCGGAGAGGGCGATGTCGCGATGAGATGCAGAAAGAGCAGCGATCTTGGGCCAACCTGCTTGTTGAGACGCGTACGCGCGCACGACAGACTCGTCTTGGGTACTTGATAGCCACGCGACCTGAGCCAGGGAAATGAGAACAACTTCGTCGGGAAGCACCAGCACGCACCAAAGATTGGCGTACGACCCCTAGTCGTCGTCGTCGTCGTCCTGGATGGGCATCCACACCAACGTCTGCTCCAGCGCCTGCGCAATGTCGCGACACTCCTGACACACCGTGAACGACACCAGCGTCGTAAAAGTCGGTCCCGCGCGCCGCCCGTCCTCGCCGCACCGCTGGCACACCAGCCTCGACTCTTCCCGCGTATGCTCGACCGTGCGCCGAACAGCGGTATCCTCCCGCACAGAGCTGCGACGCAGCTGGATCTTGAGCGCGAACCCGTCCAACCGGTCGTCGTCGATTTCAATGATCGTGTCCAGCGCGGCGGGGTCGTGCTGCTGGAGACGTCGATGGAGCCGGCGGAGGAGAGCCAGGCGGCCGCTTCGGACGAGCATCGCGTCGCCGTGTTGCGTCACCGCGGGGAAGTGGCGGCGCAGCTGGGACTCGACGACGGGATGGGGTTGCATGAAGGCCGGAGGAGAGATCCGGGTCACGGTCTTCGGCCCGACAAACCCACGAACCCCACCTGCTCCCAACTTCGACGCGCGATGCACCGCTGGCTCAAAGCCCACCTCAAAACCACCTTCCCCGCCCTCTTCATTGACGACGCCCTCGAAATCAGCATCGGCAACGGCTGGGTCCCGCTCCTCCACCGCCTCTGCTTCGCCCTCACGCGCCTCGACTGCCCTGTCGCGTTTGGGCAGATCAAGGAGAAATTTGGGGGGCTGCGTGCGTACCTCGTCGGCGAGCAAGCCGCCGCATACGAGTTGGAGGGACACGCCGAGCTGGAGTCGGATTTGGTTTGCGAACAGTGTGGGGAGGACGGAAGGGCGGCGTTGGATGGCCCGGGCGGTCTGTGGTTGTTGACGCTCTGTGTGGATTGTCTCGATGCGGGCAGCACGGATGGAAGGCAACGTGTCTGGGATGTGGGAGAGGACAGTGCGTGAAGGAAGAGTACCATTAACATCTTGAAGAGAATCTTCGTCAGATTCAAGTCAAGTCGAGCTGCTAGTCACGGTGCACTCGTTGCACTTTGTTTTGTCCTCCAGCGACGTTCATACGAGTTACAGGCACTCGGCAGACACTCGATGAACACGTTTCCTGACCACACCATATACCCCGGGTCTATCTGAGTACATCGGTGTAGGTAGTGGGTATCTATAGATCTATGCGTTTCTTGTCCATGTCACTGTGGCACAAAGTCCGATAGCCTTCAAGAGACTAGCTCTGCTCGACCGCGTCGCCTGATGTCCGCCTTCACAGACTTTCACCGTGACCTTTCCCTCGTCTCGAAGGTCTGCTTCACGAGAGTTTTTATGGACAGGCTCGTCGAGGAACGGAAGAGAGGTGGTTGTCGCCGAGCACGTGCTCGCCGGGTCCTCGGCCCGACAACCCGCTCAGTCACCATCTTGCTCTCAACCTCGACGCACGATGCACCACTGGCTCGAAGTTCACTTCAGACCCACTTTTCCCTGCGCTCTTCGTCGACGACTGGACGTCAGAAGCGCGAATTATCCTGGTTGGAACCACGACGAGGAAGAGCACTTGCACGTGATCGTCGAGGATGCGAAACTAGACAGAACTTGTTCATTTGGTATGGTATCCCAGCCTACAGCGATGTAGGTACTCACTACTAGAAGCCTGAACACGACTCTATATGTCTTTGTCCAAACCGATGGCCCTGAATGCACGTAAATCAGCGGCTCTGCTCTGTCCTTCGCAAGTCTCGCGGCAGCTCCGGCTCATCCGAGCACTCAGGACTCTCCGCGCCGCGCCCGACCCGACCCGCTGCGACCCAATCCGTACGAAAAGCCCAAAGTGGAACGCGGAGCCGAGCCCTGCGTGCTATGCTGATGCTCCGACCCGTCCGCGTCGGATTGGCGCTCAAGTGCCAGTGCACTCATAAGCACCGAGGCACTTTCGAGCAACGGCTGTGAGCGCCGGTGGCTGTTTTGTTGCGCAAGAGAATGTGGCAGATCGGGGGTCTACTAAGCGTATTTCAGCACGAGACTCAGGCGAGGGAGACCGTCGTGGACGACGTACAGAGCGTTGTTTTGTGCCGTCCGAAGGGTTCGTCGAGAACGGTCGTCCGAATGCGATAGTCTGCAGCGAAGGGTTAGTTACAGTAAGCCACCAACGCCAGCAAAGACGTACCTTCACCGACGGAGCTGTCGCTGCAACAGGCGCGACTGCTCACAGCACGACGCGAGCGAAACGGCCATACCGTTCTGCGGAGCGAAGTTCAGCAAGTTCAAGTATGCGGTTGTATGTTTGGCGGGATGTACCGTGGTAGAACGAGCTCAGGCTCGTTTGACATAATCACTGAAGATGCGCAGGATGTGCATCTGGCTTTGGAGGACGTCTGTGGATGGGTATGCCCATGGTAGGCTCGAAAGATAGGTGCGGATTCGACGGCGTGAGTGAGCTGGACGGCGAAGCTTCGCCGACGCGGGGGTTGCCGGGGGAGGTGGACGGTTCCAGAGCGCCTCAAGCCATCTGTAGAACAGACGGGTTAGAACAGCTAGCGACGGAGAAAGGGCCACGTACGATGCGTCCTACAGCCTTCGATGCATTCACGAGCAGCCGACAGCGGAAGCCCAGCACTGTGTCCGAGTCTTCCGCCGCTTCCTGCGGCACGACAGAAGACCTGCTACAGGGCGAAGTCAGCCGAAGCATGGCCAGAGGGCAGCACGGCCAACACACCTCTTGTCGTTGCTTCGTTGTTTGCCACTAGTGCAGCCGCAGTCCAACCATGTCCCGAGTCCAGGAGAGACGCCCGTGCCCAGTCTACGCAGCGCTGCCATAGGACATGCTGCCAGCCAGCCCCGTCATCCCGCACCGCTCGCAAAGCAGGAGAGACGCTGGTCTGTGCCTCTGCCGCCTGCTACGTTTCCGCTTCCTCGACTCTTCCCAAGACGCGGAATTCGGGGGACCGTCGACCTCCGAGCCAGCAGTTGGCGAGGCTGAAATCCCGACCGTCACTGGCAAGTGGGCGACGACGGCCGTGGCGAGGCGCTCGTCCGCGACGGACGGTGGAGTCGCTATCTGGCCACGGAGTGCCGCGGGGAAGTCGTTCTTGCGCTAGGTCTCGAGGCAAGAAGCCATAGCCGTCTTGTTGGTGACGAGCACTGGCAAGAGGTCTCGCCCACACATGACGCCTGATGCCAATGCTTGCTCTCGGCTTTCATCCTCTCTTCGAAGGTGGCCAAGCACGTTTATCGACGGCACCGCCCGGCGTGAGGAATCCGTCCATCTCGAGTCCGAAACCAACAACGCCACTGGATATTAACGAGGATCCTCCGACTCGAAATTTGCATCAGAACTTCTTTAGATAAACAACGACGACGAGGCAAGGAACGCTGCACTGCTGTCTCGGCTCCTTCACCGCCTCCAGGAACCTTCGGCGTCGCCAACACAATGCACGGACCACCGGTGTTCACGGAGAAGCCCCACACTCGCGCCATCACCGTGTCGTGCCCGGGCTGGCGCTTACAACAGCTCGTCTCCGCGTACCACTCTACTCATCTCTATATGCTGGAAGATCGCACATCGCGGATTGTCCGCAATATGTCCGTGCGCGGATCTCTTTCGTCGTCGCGGGAGTTTCTGAACAGAATCTTTAGCCTGAGTAGCGGTCTCGGTCGAAATATACTTAAGCACGAGGAGCGCAAGCTCTAGCGGCTGCGCTCCGCCCCCGATACGGCTCCGACGACCACGATGACGCAGGCGTTCACAGTCTCCGAGGAAGGTCTTCGACTACAACTGTGCGTTTGCCTGCATTCTTCCTGACTTCGCTTTGCCTTGACGTTACATCCCACGCAGATGGGTCCTCGACATCCTGAACGCAATCTCCTTCAGTAAGCTCCCCAGCCGAATCCAACTCGCGTAAATCTAAACTTCGAGCTCTTAGCTCTCCTCTTCTACGACTATTTTATCACCCTCGAAGCCGAAGTCACCCGCTTCTGGCAACGCGGCAGGAAAACGACCCTCGCATCGACGCTCTTCTTCACGAATCGATACATCGCCTTGCTGGGCAACTTCCCGGTTATTGTGATGTACTTTTGGTACAGCGCGCCGAGCGAGAGTAAAACAGAGGTACGGTGTTTGACACGGTACTACTTTTTAATTTGCTCTTTGATGAAGTGAATTTCTCGTAGACGTATGTGCTCTTCCCCGGGGAAAATTATTGGATATTAACCCCTCGTTAGTTGCCACCAACTCGAAACATTCCATGAATTTTACCTCTGCTTTACGCAGTTCCTTACCGCAGGTTTGCCTTTCGCGTCTTGCATCTTAAGAACTTTCGATGAAGTCTGAACCCTCATCACAGCGATTCTGTGCCTGCGAACATGGGCGATCTACGGTCGTACGCGCAAAATGGGCATATTCCTCCTCGCATTGGTCTTCACTACGCTTGCGCTCGCACTCGTAAGCTTCCATCTTCTTCCTGTCAATTTTCTTTCTTCTAAATCTCAGCCTTGCAAAAACAGTTCGGCACCCTGCACTCCCTGCACGCCCCAGACAAAGTCGGCTCCCAATCTATCTACATCGGCTGCGTCTCCCCAAAGGGCCAGATCCAAAGCATCGGGTTCCTCATCGCATGGGGCGCACTGGCGATGTTCGATTGCATTATTTTTGCGTTGACGATGTACTGGACGTGGGGCCACTTCAAAGGGATGATGGGCGCGAAAATCTCAAGACAGCATCGAGGGTTGTCGGCTGTGAGGATCTTGTTGAGGGATGGTGAGTTACTGGTTGCCTCTTCTCCGATCTGAGATCGGGCACTGATTTTTCTATAGGGACTGTTTATTTTGTGTGAGTGATTGGGAAGACACCGGTTTTCTTCGTGAACTCACCCAGAAAACAGAGTAATCATCCTTTTCAACATCGCGAATATCCTGACCTTCGCGGTTGGCAACGTACGTGTTTCGTGCTGACCCAGCTTATCGTATCTTATCTCTGATCCGATCTTATCTTATCACTTAGATGTACACCCGCGGCATCGCAAGCGTCTTCGGCAACATGTACGCAACAATTCCGCCCGAAGGCTTCTCCTAATCCAAACTCACATTGAACGGGACAGAATATCCTCCGTCATGATCTCGCGCCTGATGCTCAACCTCCGAGATCCCGCGCTTGACTTCTTACCTGCGACCCACGCCGGAAAGTCGCAAAACGAGACGCACAGTGCGATGATCTTCAAGGTTGTTTCGGGGCCGCTTCGGGGCTCGGCAGGCGAGAGCGATCAGAGTGTGGATACCGTTGATACTAGTATTAGGGCCTCCGACGCCAGTGGCGAGACCGGAGTGAATTCAAGTTGGGCATGATGATACTTGGTGTCCTGTCCCGCACGAATCTTACTCAAATCTGGCGCTTATTGCTGCACATTTTAGAGTCGATACACGATCTCGAAAAAATTCCACAATTTAAGGCAAACTAACGGACTCTGCGGGGATCGAACGCACGGCCACGTCAATGACAGGTCTGCGAACAGTCACCGCGTTTTGCGTCCCACTCTCATCGCAGAAACTCTCCCTGATGCCTCCCGATGCAGACCCGCGAACGAGTACGCTGTTTTGGGCTTCGTAATCCATATTGATAGCCTCACGCACAAGCATCGGCTGCAGACCTTGCCAAGGATGGAAAATACTTCTTCGAGTATGGCGACTGGACGTTCCTCGTGGAGGATGTGCTCTTCAAAGTACCAACATCATTCCCGCTAGTCCCGATATTAACAGATCCCACAGATCCCCAAGTTTCCGCTCATAAAATTTTCCGAATCAAGCTCGATGTTCTCCAATATGGCGGTCGATGCAAATCCAGACTTGCGTCTTGAATACATTCCGCTCGACGACTCGGCGGAGGACTTCCGAGCACTGTGTTGGGCGATGTATTCCTCGTGTGTCGCCATTTTACGCTCAGAGCCACTGAATCTCATATATACATGACATCTTAAAGACCCACCGAAATGTACGCTGTTTGGACGACCCCCACCACGGTCGACGTCAAGACCTACCTTCGAATCGTCAATATCGCCCACAAGTACCTTCTCACCGAGTACGAAACCTGGGCGTGGCTCATGGCCCGCAAATCCGGCGACGCCGTCAGCAGCCACCTGGATAAATGCTCCGAAGATGAACTGGAGCACATGCTGGCTCTTGCACATCGCTGCGAGTACTCCGCACCTGAGCTCCTTGATCTTGTGGAAACCGCCTGGATTCGGCGGATCCAGTCCGGGCAGGTTTCCTGCGAGCATGCGCTCGTGGCTGCGGAAACTCACAACCATCGATACCTCCAGGCAGCCACATACCTTCACCTGCGAAGCCAGCTCGTCAACGGCCCAAATGTCCCGAAACCCGGTGGTGACCTCTCGTACTTGGGCCTTTCAAAAACGCACCTGCACCGTCTGTTAATCGGACACGCGCAGATGTCGCACCAATACTTTGATCGCAAAGTCGCACTCGTCTGGCCGGAGAAACCTGCTCTTGCTGTGATACCCCGCCATGACACCTGTCGATACCACCCGAGCTGCGAGATGGAGTGGGAGAAGCTGAAGTCTGAGGGTAATTGGATTCCTGATGCGCTCAAGAAATTGACAATCAGTGGGCGCTTTCCTCAGGCGACCTGTGTCGTGCTTCGCTTGGAGCGTCTCAAACGAATGGGCGAGGTGCAACACAAAGCACGCTTTTTCCTAGAGGCATCTGTAGATAAAGTTGCATTCTGAGTGCCAGTGAGACCTGAGCATCTATGGAACTAGGAGCTGTATTTAAGTAGTCGGAAGAAGTTTTTACTAGTATAAGAAGATTGGATTTTTTGGAAGTCAACGCCGACGGTGGAGTTTTTGCGCGGCGCAATGATCTCAGGACCGTGCGTTCACGTCTGTCGTATCACCGCGACTCTATGGCCAAGTCAACAATCTTGAACGAAAAAAAGAAGAAAAAAAGAGTTTTGACTAGACGTACCAAGACTGAGGCTCCCCTCGTATCACCTCCCGCTTCTCGTCCACCCGGGCCCACACACACCCAACTCCATCGGCCCTGCCCAGATCCACACACTCCTGACACAGTGGCACGAAGAAGTGCGTCGCATACCACACAGCACGACCATCTCCCCCGCAGAGACAACAAACACCCATCGATTCCTTCCCAATTGCACTTGTCGGGGCGCCGCGGGGAGCAGTTCCATGCTCGTACGAGACGTACGAAACGTACGAGTCGTTCAAGTAGAGTTCCTCGATAATGTCGCTGAATACCGCTAGTTCCACAGACGTGGAGCCATCTCCCGAGGGTGTTACTGCAAGTGGAGGGCCCTGGGCGCGCGTCCCAGCAAATCGACGAAGAAGGGCTTCGGTGCCGTCGCCGATGCCAGTTGAGCTCCACGAATCGTGGATCAGCCGAGGAAAGTCGGCCTTCAATCGACTTTCTAGTAGGTTGTGCATGAAAGCGAAAGCGAAGATCCAGGTGATCATGTGGTCGACTGGAGATAGATATGGTACCTCCAGCAACGGCCTTAGGCTCGAGTCGACGATGCATTCGGGGCCTGAGGCTCCAACGTCCTTAAGCCTCGAGACATGCCATTCGCTGCTACAGTACTCCATAGAGAACGTCGCTACAAACTGAGTAGCAAGAAGTCTCGAAGGCTGAAGCAGTTCTCGAGGTCCATATCGTCTGCGGCTCGTGAAGACCATGCTCGTCTGCGCGGGCCTGGAGGACTGTCAGTGGACAGAATCGCCGATAGGTACCAGAGATTAAACGCACTAGAGCCCCAAAGCACTGAATCCTTCACCGGAAGCTCATCCCGTCGCCACCTACACCGCGTCTTCCCCCTCGAGCTCCCACATCCATGCCCGGCCATCCTCAAACTCCCGACAAATCCCGACAGAGCGTCAGCGATACATGGGAGGAGTACCGGTATCGCGTCCGAATCCCGCCGGCGTCCTCGCCGCACTGCTGGCAAACCAGCAGGGACTCCTGCCAGGCGTAAGCCAGCTCCAACTTCGTCGCCACCGTCGGGAGATCGTTCAACGCGACTTGTAGAGCGGACCCCTGCTCCCAGTCTTGCTCGACTTGGACCACGACCACCTCGGGATCGGACGATATGACGCGACAGAGACGGGGTCTCCAGTCCGACGTGGAGCGGCGGCTCATTGGGAGCACAGGCGATGGAGGGGACGTCGTGCCGGAGCCGGGCTTCGATGAGGGGATGCGAATAGGTCATGGCTGCCGCATACAAGACGGATTGAAGAGTCCGTGATGGAAGCAAGCTCGCTGAGGTCGTCCGTCGCGCAGTTGGTGCTGTACAGCCGCTGCTGGTTCAAGGTAAGCTCGTCGCCGGGACGTTTGAGCGACAACAGCGCACCTTGTCTCCATTGTATTCGTCCTGGACCACTGGCAGTAGTCCCGCGTCCTCCTTCTCTCTACTCCGAGTCCGAATCGACCGCATCTTCCTCCAGCCGCCACATCCTCCGCCGGTCCTCAGCCGTACGCAAGTCTAGACACTCCCTGCACATCCTGAAGTGCCGCCACCCCATACGCTCATACACCATATACCGCCCGTCCCCATCCTCCCCACACGCCTCGCAAATCCGCTTCGACTCCTCGGCGACTTCGAAAATAAGGTCTTCTACGGCCTGAGGTTCCGCGTCCGCGTCCGCGCCCTTGGGTCGGCGTAGATGCAACCAGAGCACGCCGCCGTTGGACGCCCTGACGCTGCTCGGGAACGTGGTGCCGGGAAGGCTGGAAAGTGCCGCGCAGGCCCGGCGTAGAAGCGCTACGCGCCCATCGGAGGCGACGAGTTTCAGAGCGTGCTGAGGGGGATTGAGGAGCTGCGGGAAGTCGGCCTTGAGCTCTGCTTTGAGAAGGTGGTGCATGGAAGCGAAAGGCAAAGGGTCGGAGTCGCTCACCACGTCACACAGCGACGGGGATCCCGGGGACAGAAGATTTGGAGAAACGGCTCCCAACGAGGTAGATAATGAGTGCAGTCCGAAGTACAGTATGTAGTAAAGCTCGTGTCGCAGTCTCTTGATGGATACACGCGTCGAAGCCGCATACTCGAAGTACAAGTGAGCGCAGTGCAGTACAGGCGCCGCAGGGTATCAAAAGGCGACGGTACGCCCCGGACCTCAGGCTTCCGGCTGAGCTGCTCCAAGTTCCAACGTCGCTTGCGGCAAGCAACCGGGCTGTGAACATAGTCAACTCCAAGGTCATGGTCTGGCGCAGATGAGACCCGCACCAAAGATCGCCTGTAGTTTGTGCCCGTCGTCCAGATCGTGGCCGCCGCGCCACTCGTACGCAAACCGTCGTTGTACTTCGGACAATGTAGCGGCACTTGCACTGGCCCCTACGCGTTCGTCGGGTATAACGAGCACCTCTCCTCTTTAATTCGCGGCAGAAATTGTGTGTGGTGTAGTCACAGTCGTCCGTCTCCAGGATGGAGAAGCCCGGCGCGCTTCTCATAAGGCTGAGCTGCCGTAGGACATGGGGAAGAGACGACACCCAGAGGTATGTCCACGGCCCTGCTTCGTTCTCGAGTCAGCTCATCTCCCGAGTCGCGAAGCAGCCATTTCACGCACCGAGTTCTGCGCGGCTCTGCCGCAGCTCAATCCACGCCTCCTCTATGCCCTTGCTCCATGTCCCGATACCCAAGGCAGAGTGTGGAGACGGCCCAGACAGCCGCTATCCAGCACCGACTGCCCACCCGCACCACACCCAGGCAGAACACCGAAACCACCATGGTGGCAGCGCTCCTCTTGAGCATAGGATCTTCCTTTGCGTCGAGTAGACCCATGATCAGCCTTTGCTGCCACATGTACATGAGGTTGGTGAACGCGTCTGCGTCGTGGCGGATGGCGTCGCCTAGGCAGAGAGGGACGTCTACCAGTCTGTCGCAGAGACGAATGTGGAGCGAAGGGCGGGATAGACTCGGGAAGCTGCGTCGGCTTCAAGAAGAGGGGTTCATGGCGGGAAGACGCAAAGAGGACATATGCTGAGTCACGGTCAGCCACGCTTGCAACAAACCACAACAACGCGACAATGAGTTCCGATGAAAGGATGCCTCTTGCGTCTACGACCAACAATGCGGGTTTGTCTGGTACTAGCCGTGTTGGGCGGAGTCTGACCAGTCTCCGCGCCAGTGCCCCTCAAAGACGAGAAATATTACTTTGAGAGCGGCGATTGCGTGTTCCTCGTCGAGGGTGTGCTCTTCAAGGCACGCATTCACGTACGAAGAGCAGAATCGCGCTCATCTCCAGTCTCAGGTCGCCCGCTTTCACTTCTGTCGAGACCCGAGCTCGGCCTTTGCCAACATGTTTGCCGACGCGAAAGGCGATCCCTCGGAGCCGATTCCTCTCAACGATTCTGTGGACAACTTCCGTGCTCTTTGTTGGGCCATGTACGCGCTGTAAGCCTAAAACTACCTTCTCCTCTTTTCTGTTGCCGACTTCATACTCACAGTCCCGCCGAAATGTGCGCAATCGGCACCAACCCTTCGAGCATCCCCGTCAAAACGTACCTCAACCTAGCCGAAATCGCACACAAGTACCTCCTCGTCGACTACGAATCCTGGGCTTGGAACATGGCGCGCTCGATCAGAAATCGCTGTCCCCACGTATCTCAAAACCTGCACCGAAGACGAACTGGAGCACATGCTCGACTTGGCGTTGCGCTGCCAGTCAGCGGGAATCGCGCCCGAGCTGCTGAATATGGTCGAGTCTGCATGGTTGACGCGCGTCAAGTCTGGCGAGGTCTCTGCGAGCCGCGCGTTGACGGCTGGCGAGGCTCGTGGACGTCGCAAATTCCAGGCCGACATCTATTGGGACCTCCGCGAGAAATTCCTCCTCGGACCGGTCATAGCCTCCGTTCAAACCGGATTCGCTGCGTTCAACCTCACGCAAGCTCAGCTCAATCGCCTAGTCTGGGGCCATGCCTTGATCTCGCAATGCTTCCGCGCTCCAGTTCTCGGTATGACTCTCGACTCGAACTGTTACTCCTGTCTGTATAGTTCGAGCTTCGGCTTTAACAGCTGTACCACGGAGTGGACGAACACTGCGGTCAATTTGCATGACCCGTCCTCGGTCATGCATGCCCAGCGACGATTCGATGACAACTCGTGCATACAGAAGCATCTCGACCACATTTGGAAGGAGTGGGATGTACAATTCACTCGGAGCGGCGCAGATTATTTCTTGGGGCCAGCTGTGGATGAGAAATCTGAATAAAATTTGTGCGGCGATCTTTCTCTTTTGGGTATTACCGAGTACTTAAACGTTCAAGTTCTCTCCGCCAACTACTCTAAATTGCCCGGCGAGCACGGCGTTATGAACGTGTTCGAACGCCGGAACACCCGGCCCGGTTTTCAAATCAGATTAGATTGCCTGATGTGCCATACCGTGTCCATCAAAACTGTCATAAGCTCCGCATCTCTTCCGCTTGCACCCACTACGGTCTGGCAGCATGCACCCAGACGCCAAGTCATCTTCCTTGGATCCCCAGGCCGACGTCGCCTTCGATACGCTCCCCGTCGAGATCGTCGCCGCCATCTTCCTCGAATGCATGCCGTTGGACGAGTACATCGAGCCCTCCTCTGCGTTACCTCCGCTACTCTTTACGCGTGTATCTCGACGGTGGAGAGCCATCGCGTTTGAGACCACCGAGCTTTGGCGGAGGCTCGAATGGGACGTTGCTCACTGGCGCTGGGCTGCGGAGGCTGCTAGCCCGACTCCAAAGGTGCTGGCAACACGCCAGCAACTCGAGCAAGGGCTCGATTCCTGGATCTCACGGGCCGCCGATCGTTCTCTCTCACTACGCCTGTTCGATTCAGCAGAGGTCGGCGCAATGTTCATGTTCCTGGAGCGCCTGCATACTGATGACGTCGATTTTTGTTTGCAGTCATCGTATGGTATCGTGCCTGAGGACGAGGACGCCAAACTACCACAACTCCCATTTCCCATCCCGGTGCTGGCAGCTTTCCACAGAGCACACTCTCTTTGCCTCGAGCTCCCTCCGTCGTTGTTCAAAATCTGGAGCCCCGAGCCACAGAGTCTCCCATCCCTCCGGTCTCTCTCGGCCAAGCTCAACCAGACATCCCTGATGAACATCCTTCACGCGTCTCAAAACAGGCTGTCCAGGCTCCATCTTTTACCCGCCTCGGTCTCAATGACCATCACGGCTCCATCTCTCCGCTGGCTCAAAATCAATCACATATATATCCCGGATCTCCTTCGGACACTCCGCGATTGTCCGCACCTGGCGCATCTGGACTGTCTTGACGTGACCGACCACGCGGAGATGCACGCCGAAATCGATAATGCTCACCTGCCCGCAATACACCTCCCGGAGCTCGAGTTCCTGCGACTCGAAATCGACACTTACAACGATAGCTCCGATACCCTCTTCCAGTATCTGGGCTCCTTCCCGAATCTGTCTGCCATCGCCATCGACGACGATCCAGGAGACAATATCGCATCAAACGTGCGCGATTTGCTGGAGCGGTCCGCATGGGCACACCTCCGCTACCTCCACTACAGCTTTGGTCATGGACATGAGGTCGACGTCGAGTTCCTCAACCATCTCACTGTCCTTGAGGTCTTGGACGTCGGCCTCCGATATGAGGCTATTCTCGGATTCTTCGAGAGTCTACCACCGCTCCGTGGGCTCAGGAAGTTCAGAACGCGTATCTTCCCAGAACTGCGCCAGTTCAGACGCGGGTTCGACACGAATGGGGTGCTTCACTTCATCAACGTCAACGAACAGCTGCGGACACTTTGGATCATTTTTGTAGGTGTGCTGGAGGACGTCTCCGCGGGCGAGTCGGTAACTTGGCGACCTCAGCCAACATTCGTCCATCAACTTGGACCTTTTGTCCATAAGGGATTGGATTTCGCCATTGTGACGCAGGATTCCAGAGGCAGGATACTCTTCTGGCCGGAAGAAAACAGAGGTAATTACCGTCCTTGCCTCCGTCCAAGCCCTGGCTAACCTCCTTGGAGTCCCTCATAGGGAAGACTGGATGTCTATGAATATTTAGTTGCGAAATTCACATCGCTGTGTTCTCGGTTCGATGTACATAGGTTTTTCTGTAAATTATTCAGAGTAAAACCCACTTTTGCGACAATTATTGAGAGCCGAAGGTTTGCCGAAATGCCCAATGTCTATGATTTAGTTGCGAAATTAATAGCGCTGTGTTCTCGGTTCGATGTACATAGGTTTTTGTGTGAAATATCCAGAGTAAAACCAACTTTGGTTACAGTTATTGAAAATGCCATCAGCCGCCGAAGGCTTGCCGAGAAATGCCGAAATGCCGAAGCTCTCCCGGCCGCCGCCCTGAGGTAGCGGCGGTTAGCGAGACATCTCGGATCTCATATCCATCACAGATCGATCGAACTCCGCTCGGCAACCTCTTCCCATGCCGACGAAAATATGTTAAAGGGCAGAGAGCGACTTGGTCTACACGAGGGTTATTCGACAAGATGAGGGCGGACAAGCCGGTAACGCTGCAGCATAGCGCCACGTCAAATTCAAAGGACAGCCAGCAAGCGCCAACGAAAGCGACAACAAGAGCGTCGCAACCCGCTTTGGATTAATCTTGACGCGCCCTTTCAGACACTCAAGCGTCGGCACATGCGCGGGCACAGAAAGAGACAAAGAACAAAGCGGCGCGGATATATAACTGCCCGCCTAAGGATACCGACGCAGACATTGACCGCGAACAGCATCTTCCACTCATTCCCCTACTAGTACTAGAGGTTGACCCTCCGCACCCACCATCCAACCTTCTTCCGACATGTCCTTCGGTAGTCGCTGGTCAACGCCGACGTTGTCGCGAAGCCCGAGCCCGAGCTCAAGCCTAACGAGCACTATGAGTGGCATGAAAGACGATTCGAAGACCCGCGATGACACGTACTACATCGAGACGGGCGACGTCGCGCTGTGCCTCGACGGCGTCCTCTTCAAGGTAGCCACTCCCCACTCTTCCGTCGCACCAGCACCTAAGGAACGCAGGTCCACAAAGCGATCTTCTCTCGCGACCCCGACAGCCACGACTCAGCGACCAACGGCAAGCTCTTTGACGGCTCAGCGGAGGACTTCCGAGCCTTCTGCTGGGCCATGTACGCGTCGTAAGTGTTCTGCTGCGCCCGAAAAGACAAGCCACGCACCGTGATCATACTGCAGCCCGTACGAGATCCACCGCCAAACGAGCCCGACGCATGGCTACGCGAACGTTCCCCGTCTCCTTCGCGTAGCCCATGTCGCCACACGACATGGCTTGCATCGTCTCCGGACATGGGCACTCGACGTCGTCTTCGGCCTGTGCCTCGACCAGCCTGTCGACGGCAAGCAGTCCAGCTTCGTCGACTCAGAGGTCTGCACGCCCGAGCTGCTCGTGGTCATCTCCAACCACGCAAACAGCGAGAAGCGCCAGGATGTCGTGCGGCGCATCTGGAGGAAGCACGACATGGAGTTTGCTGCGCCGTGCTCCAAGCTGGAGCGCGATTCCGAAGGGTGGTGGAGCGAAAGTGAGGCAGACGAGAGCTTTGAGAGCGTCTCGAGCGAGATGACGGAAGAGGGCTGGGAGGACTTGAATAGGTCGTTGGGCGGGCCGTCTGGAATGGAGTCAGACGAGGATTGAGACATAGGTGGGGCGGGTACGGACGTTTGTACGACCAAACGGACACCGTTTCTTGTTGTTTTGCCGAAAGCAGGTGGAAGGTGAACGCCGACTTTTGACGACGAAGACCAAGGTCGCTGGTCCACTTCAAGAACACTGCCGTCAGCCAGCCTGGTCTGTGAAGAGCGAATAGGCACTCACCAGAGTTCCAGCTACGACGTCTTTGGCCCAGAAACTGAGACACCCCACGCCTTCTCATCCATTTGCGGCACTACGTGGTCCTCCCGTCCAAACGACCTCATGTCTCCGAGTGCTGTCGCACGATGCCCGAGAGCAGTGTTGCTCTGCAAGGGAGCCTTGTTGCATGCTGCCGCTGTCGCTGAGAGCCCAGAGTCGGGACGGAGTTCGTGGTGGTCGAAAGGCAAGAGGGTCACAGGCCTTCCCGCTCGCGCAGACCTCTCCTAGTGATACTCTTCCCTGTCTCCCCAGACGAACGTCGGACTGTTCGCAGCGCCTTGGTCGCGGCATTCCCGACAAAGCGGAATTGCCAGCCGCGTATTTCGCAGACGCCGCTGCGATGGAAACGCCAGTCGCGCATCTTCCCCACACCATTTGCAGACCAGCGTGGACTCTTCCCGCGCAAACGGGTGTGGATCCTGCAGGCTGGCGCCCTGGGGATACACGGCAAGAAATGCACCATCCCGGCGGATGCCTTGCTCCGCCCTGGTGAAGACCAGATGAGGGCTGTGGCGGAATATTCGGCGCAGGAGAGCCTCCCACCCTGTGGGGGTGAAGAACATCAGGGTGGGGCTGGCTAGAAGGTGCGAGAAGTCCGTCCTGAGGCGCTCCCCAAGTACAGGATGCATGGTGGTTGTGGTCAAGAGGCAGATTCAGAGGGTCACAGGATTTTTCTTCGATTGCGCGCCATACTCTACGACTCTCCCGCATCTATCCAACCCCACATCGACCCAAGCGCAGCCCACTGGTCGAGGCACTCCCGACAAAGCGGGAACGCCACCGGTCTAGCAACGTTTCCCCGGGGTCCAGCGTATCGGCCGTCCTCGCCACATAAGACGCACAGCAGCGCAGACTCCGTCCGTGCGGTCGAGTCGTATTCGTGGCTAGGTTGGTCTGTGATGGCGAAAGACATTCGATGCATGCCCTCGACCATCTCTTCTCGGACGCGTATTTGGGATGGGGTTGTAGTGTACGCGGGGTTGTGGCGGAGGACGCGGTAAAGGAGAGCGGCCCAGCCTTCTGGAATGCGTCTGAGGAGGTGGGATCTCTGCTCAAGGCCTGGAAACTCGGCCTTGAAGGGAGCCTGTAGCAAACTGTGCGTCCATGCCATCGCGGTTGTGGACAGAAGAGGTCACGAACCTGATTTCCAGCATACAGCGTCAGAGCGATTCAGCGTTCCCTTCGTCCGTCCAACGCCACGAATAATCGTACAACGCCCACTTGTCCATACACTCCCGGCACATCGTCAACTCGTACGCCTGCGAATCAATGACCTTCGCAATCCGCCCCTCCTCGCCGCAATGGAAACATGAGAGAAGAGCCTGTCTGCGGGCGTCCTCGTGTGGCTCTTGAGGTGCAGGGGCAGGTGGAACCATAACGAGAACAACTTGATTCTCGAGTAGTTGTCTGTCGACTTGGGCGAACGCTTTTCCGGTGTGGCGAAGGACGCGCCGGACAATGGCTTCCCATCCGTTGCGGAGCACGACTGGCCCGACGAGAAGATTCGGGAAATCGGCTCTGAGCCGGTTTTCGAGCAGAGGATGCATCGTCGTCGTCCGGAAGCAGGAGGGTCACGGCCTGACACACCCATCCCCGACCGTCAACAACGTCGCCCCTCCGTCCACCGACGCGTTTTTCTGCTCAGAATCTGGCTCAAGGAGACTACTCGCGCATTCAATGAGCCCTGACGCGACCATTAGCGCCCTGCTCGCGTGGTGTTCCTCCCGGAACGTCTGGATCGACCCTCGCCTCCGAATAGTCGCTGGCCCACATGGCGTGGCGGTCTACTCTCGGGGCACCTCGATTCCGTCAGGAACAACGCGTGCGTCCCTTGTTCTGGCACCTCCCCGGCATTCTGAGCAAGTCTAGTCGTTCGAATTCCCCGCGAATCCGTTCTCTCCGTCAAATCGTCGCCCATCTCGCAACTCATTCCAGCCAGCCCATACGGACGCAGCGCGCAACTGTCCCTTGCCCTGGCTCTGTCCGTGGAACTGTGAGTGCTTCTCGTGATACAGTGGGCGCCACAGTCACTGAATTGCAGTTTTTCGAAGGGCAAATGGAGAAATGTCCCCGTGGCATGGCTATCTCCAGTCACTCCCGCGGGACATCCCGGGGCTCTTCTGGGCTGGTGGCACAAGCACGCGTGGTGACTCCTTCACTACAGATTGGCTCGCTGGGACAGAGGCAGCGAAGCTTTTGGCCAATCTCGAAGTATGTATGCATTTTTATCGCGCAATCCACAGGCTGACCGTGTTAGTAGGACGAAATCGAGGAATACTACGAGATGGTAGCGCGGCCCGTGTACTTGAAACTACCAATTCCTTGTCCAAGCCTGCAAGACTTCCGCCACGCCTGCGGCCTCGTCTCCTCGCGTGCCTTCCTCGTGGACGCATATCATGGGCTGTCTATGGTGCCTATCGCTGACGCGTAAAATTCATTCTTACTGCTCATTTGTCTCCAACTCAATATCTTCCAGATTTAACCACATTCAAGACAACCATGTTCATATCGAGGTACGACAGTATCAATTCTTTCGAGAAAGCTTCTCAGTCCGCCGGCGCCACAGACCGACTTCGATGTATGTCCCGAATGTGGCTCTCTGCGCCAGTGTCCTCACGACGACGACACGGGCGATGGAAGCACCGACGGCGACGACGACGACCAGGAAGACACATATGAAATGGTCTCGAACCGGCCGATCCCCGCCGACTCGGAGATCTTCAATACCTACGGCGAAACACTTTCGAATGCGCAGTTGTTCGTTCAGTACGGGTTCGTTCTCGATGTTAATGAGAACGACTGCATCACCTTCTCGTCGGCCGAGCTCGCAGAGGTACTCGGCGGCGATCGCGTCCCGGACCAGCTACTGCATTCCCTGGCGGCGCTGCCCTGGGATGATATGGCGGATTCCGAGCTCGTCTATGTGGACGACTCACGCTGGTTCTGCATCAACAGCGATGCGTTAATCTCACATTCCTTATGGTTGCTTCTCGCCCTCCATTTACTCCCGCAGATCCCCGAAAGCCCCCACGATTCCCTCATCCGGGAGCTCGAGAACGCGTTTCACCACCAATTAACCTTGGAGCGGTGCATTGGCACTGACTCGGAGGTCGTCGCCCCAACGCCACCAGTCCTTGACGACGAGGCAGACCGTGACGCTGCGAGCAGCCCAAACCTGTATGGAATTATTCCAAACATGGCGCGGCTTCTAGTCTCCCTGTGCCGCCGCCGAGCTGAGGCGCTCACCGGATGTGGGAAGTCGAGCGAGGAACTTGGGGATATTTTCGATGTGCGTGCCGCGCGCCGCTTCCCGATGTAATTTCGGGCAATTCTTATTCTGATCGTTGTTCCTACAGAGTCTTCCTGTAGACGGAAATCCCACCAGGATGGCGATATCCTTAGTGCTGACTGAGCGCTCGCTGTTAGACAGCTGCGCCGCGGCATGGGAGTCTGCTCTGCGAGCTGCGCACTGAAGGTCTCGCCGGGCGTTCTTTATGATTTCCTTCCTATTGACCGTTTCTCTAGAGGAAAAGCCACAGCGTCTCTATGGGAACCCATACCGGAGCTCCTCTCACTCTTCTAAGCTTGGTACTAGTAATACCTGACCCGGCGCGCTCCCGCGACGCCCATGCGCTAGCCCAAGCTGCCAGTGGCGACGAAATGGCTAGCTATATTCTGCATCCGGTCCTGGCGCAGACCATGGCTTTGGAGCAGTCTAGACACCCGAGAACAACATTTGCCAACCTCTTAACCTTTCGTCTGTCCCAGATGCTTTCCCGGACCCGGGAGGGTGCCCTCAAGGCAGATGCCTGTTCTTCGTCGTACTTGGCTGAGATCAGTGATACATCTACTAGTAATCTTACAGCGCTCACAACTCCGTCGCTGTTCTCCGTCCATAAGCTTCACATCGGGCCCCGGCAGCTGACAACTTGCCCCTTGCTACCGCACCCCGCGAACTCGGCGGCGGAGAGCCTAGAAGCTTCACTTTGTTCGGGGGGAGGTTGTCTGGAGACACAGCCAAGCGCGTCAGAGCCACTGAGAGCCACTGACCCGTCTGCGGGCTTCATTGGGAGGCCGATCTGCATTCTTGCTCAACAGAATTTCTCCATCGCCGCGGTCCGGGCGCTTCCGGATAATTCAGTCGACGGACATCAGCTCGAGCTGTCTCCGTATTCACGATGACGTTCTGGCAGCATCAGATTTGTCGTCTCCAGGGCCGAGCAGAAGACGCGGCGGCAGCGTTCAGCGTCTGACTTTGTTTCGATTCCAACTTGGCGTTGCCTCTATCCCTGGCCTGGCGATGTCTTCTGTGCCCAATCTTGGGGTAGAGTGTGTCGCATGATGCTTGCGTCGCGCGGCTCGATGACGCTCCCGTCGCGCGTGAGATTCTCCGTCTTCTTCGCTTCATTCACCTCGTCACGCGCTGCTCCAGAGTCGAAAACGCCGTTTGCACCCCGAAGATCTGCATCCGACGCCAAAATCGCAGATGAGCGCCAGCTGGGACTTCAATCCATGAGCGAGCCGTCGTGCTAGTCCGAGTTCCAACGGTGCGGAGAGTCGTTAGACTTCCACCGCCACCATCGGAGCGTGGCTGACATGTACCTACAACCTCCATTTGACGAAGTCCGCGGAGTTCCAGCTCTTGAGGCCGAGGCACCAACACATGGAACTCGTCTTCTCAATTCGCAGCCACCAAACCTCCAAAAAAAAACTTGGAAGAAAAAGCTCCACTGAGCAAACGGCTAGCCTGGTTTGCCAAGAGCTGAACGAACACGAACTGGGCGGCCGCCCGCATCCCGCCCTTCAGCGCTTAATATTCATTCGGCGCCACTGGAAGAAGCAGAACTGCGCTCGCGTAATTTGACTGTAAGACACGGAGATGGTCTCCGTCTCCGCCGTCCCAAGTACCTTTAAACTAGTTCGCTACCGCGGAGGGCCTTGCGTGACCCATCGTCCTCCAGCTGAAGATTTACTGAACCCCGTTCCTTGCCCGTTGAAGTTCTCAAATTATCCATAAAATCCCACAGAAGCAGGCTCCAAGGAACGACCAGTCAAGTACTTGCTCCGTCTCCGAAGAAGCCGAACCGGGACTCAATCAAAGACTTCAGATGGTGGTTCAATTAAAATCGCCGCACAGATTTAATTCGCCGACGACGGCCCGGTTCAAGGCCGGCCCGACAGCGGGAGCGTCGTGGGTGGGACTGAGGTTGAGAGTTCCCCCGCCCTTCCCGCCCGCAGCCTCCCAGAGCCTCATCCGCCGGCAACTCATGCTCGGAGCCTGAGCCTGAGCCTTTCCTTCGGGCCACTCGATCCGCCTCTCGCTTATACCGCGTGCCGCATGACGCGCTCCACTTTGACCGTTTCAGAAAATTGGCAGCAAAAACTCCCACCCGAGAACTCAGAAACTTAGAAGCGGCAGCGACAGGCAAAGGATGGCCGTACAAATGCCCTCCCCGTCTGCAAGACTGTCTGCTGAGCTTGCTAATCGAATTTTCAGAATGAATTCCCTCTCAAGAAGACGTAGTTTCTTCCACGCACTCCGCGATAAGGCCCTAAAATCTCGAGGGCACAATTGCTCCGGTCATCGTCGATGGTCGAGGCAATCAAACAGAGCGGTCAGCAGTCAAGCGGGCATTGTGCGAGGCTTGCCGACGGAAGAAAATCGCACACACGCGAGAGAACCCCGGCTCGAGGGCGACAATCCCCGTCCAAAATCCGATGTCAATGGGCGCGCGGGGAGCGCGGCGGAGGTTCGACGGCAACGTTATCGTCGCGGAGCAACCGACCTGCTTATGCCCGCCGGACGCTGGCGCCGGGCGGGAAGTGTCGATCCTACTGACAGTTCGTTGTGGGCGCGTCCAAGTCTGCGGGGAAAGGCAGCAGGTTTGGCTTCCATCGACCGGTATCAGAGACTCGGAAACAGGCAAATCGGAATCCACTTGCTTCTGGCTTCTTGGACAGAATCACTAGAGATTACTCGGGCTGCAGACTCCGACGGCGGAGTTTGAATTTTATATCTCTCTAAATCTGCCTTGCAAAGCACAGGACGCGCGATGAAACAGGATCCTACATGACATGGTTACTTACCGTAAGAAAATGCTCGCCTTACCAACCCACTTGGACCTGAAGAACTGCCGCAGGCGCTGACCAGCCTGAGTGAAAATGAGCAGTCAAGACCTGGTCACGCACTAAATTCCCTTTGGCGCGGTTTAAAAGCTATATAATAATTTATCCTTCTTGGTTGTCTCCACCTTATCCTTGAGTTATTCCCTTTTGTTCCAGTAAAGCATGGGGATGAGAGGGTCACGTGACCGGCAATGCAAGAAGTGAGTGGTAATAGTCTGCCAGAAGATCATGATACAGAGTAGTAAGTATAAATCTAGACCGCATAGGATAAGTACTAGTACTTGTTTTCCTCCGCCCCTACTCAATCTTGCCCGCCTTCCTCCTCGCCGCCTTGTCCTTCTTCCCCCTTACCCATCGCCTGACACCAGGCACGCCAAACTTCGCAGACGGGTACACCACCAACGCCAGCCCGCCCACAACCCACCCCATCTTGACCACCTTCGACGCGCTCATCAGAGGCGGGATCCCCGAATGCGGAGAGGACGTCCACTTGATGATGACGAGAATCTCGGTGGCTACTGTCGCGAGAAGGAGCCAGACGTGTTGGCCCATGCGGACGGCACGTCTGTAGGTTGGTTTGGTCAGTGGTCCAGGAACAGGTGACGAGTGGAGCGCAAAGACGGGCGGAAGGAAAGAACAAGAAGGGGTCGAAGAAATGGAGAGGCGCAGACGGAATATCAGAATACCGCGTAAAAACAAGGAACGAGAAGGAAAGAAACGAAGCATGCGCAAGCCAAAAACGACGAGCCAGCCCCCGTACGCATCTTGGGTCGAAGAACAACGCCACCAGCACGAGCCATGCACGGAAAGGGCAACGTCCGTGCCTTATCGCAGCGAGAAGGAAGACCACGGCAGTCTGCGCCCAAACTGGCCACGCGCCAGCAGACGGAAGCGGGCACGTACACCCAAACGCAAAGAAGCGCCCAGCGCCACGTCCACGTCCACGCATCCCCTTGCGCTTCCTTCGAAACGATTCCCATCCCGTATGCGCCACGCATGGATGGCCCCGCAAAACGTGGCCCGTCGTGTCGATGGTCGCGTTGGGCCAGCGCCACAGAACATCTCCATCTCCGTGCGTGGGCCCGAGAGCCGGCACCAAAAGATCGCGCGGACACGATATAAACGCGTACGTAGTGCGAATCCGGGCTTGTCGACTGCGTGATAGCGCCAAGCAAGGGACGCAAAACGAGACCAAAAGGCCACGATTGCGTCCGAGCCCAACCCACCCAAGCCACCGAGCCACCCCGTCATCCACTACCAAGCCCACTAGCGCAGAGGCCCAAGCCCAAGAAGCACCGGTCCAAGACCATGCACCAGCACAAGCACGAGGGCAAACGAGATGAAGGCATACGCCGGGACGCCAGCGCGTTCATCTCGTTTCGTCCTTGGTCGTGGTTCTGCGCTTGTGTGATGCCGATTGGTGCGACGCATCGTAAGAAAGCGCGGATGTGATAGTGGTGGTGGTGGGTTGGGCAAATGAAGGGCGCGGAAGGCCGGGATGCGCAACGGAAAGGGAAGCCAAGGGACACGAAAAAGGCGCGAGGAACGGGAAGTAGCGGTAAAGGAAGTGCGTAGTAGACGTGCGTAGCCGGGAACGAGGGTGTATGTATGGAGATGAAGGGAAGGGACGAAGAAATGTGTCCGAATAGAGAGTAGGGCGGCACGAGAAGAGGTGATATACGGATATGAAGGACCGGTATAATATAGTCCAAGCGAAAGGGAGCGGAAGAGTTCGTAGCGGAATACAAGAAAAAGAGGTGGTGACCAACAAGAAACGCACCTTGGGTCGTTGGTGTACTGGTACAACTCCCTGACAGCGGGAAGCGCGCAAAGAAAGATGAACGCCAGTCGCGCAATGACGATCGGGTGCTCCGGCTCCATCCAAAGAAGACTCTGCAGATTTCTTCAGCATTCTGTATCGCCCGCAGAAACACGTGACCTTTGGATTACCACGTACCTTCAAGTAAAACGGACTGAGCTCCGCGGCGAGGAACACCGCCAACAGCATCACCACTGCGACATAGTTGCGGAAGCTCCGCGCAGTACCCCACTCGAATTTGGTGAAATCGTGCGGGGAGAACTGCGCCATGACGCGCTTGGCTTTGCTCCGCAGCCCGCGCGTCTGACGGAGGCCGCGCCACGAGTAGGGCTTGACTTCGAAGTAGGCCAGGACTTGCATGCCCAGGTGCGTGCCTAGCCAGTTGCAGAGCAGGACATCGAGGATCCACTAGAGGTCGTCAGGAACGGAACGGAGACAAGAGAAACGTGTAAACGTACGTGGTCCCACCAGCACTCTGCAAAGTTCGGCAACTGGTGCTGCAGACTGTACTCCGCCATCTCGAACGCCACACTCAGGATCCAGCAGAACCAGTAATCCCTCAGAATCAGCGCTTTGCCGAACCACCCCAGCGCATGCGCCAGACAGAAGATGTCGATGGCGTTCCAAAGCACGCCCGGCGTAAGTGTGCAGTCGTCTGCGTAGCTCTTTTCCGGCAGAGGGACGCCGAGGGTGGGGTCCAGGAAGAGCATGAGTGAGCGCGCGGTGGGGAGGTCCTGGAAGAGGAGGAAGACCATGGCGAGTTCGTAGAGCATGTTGATGCCCAGGACGACGCGCCAGAACGCGGGGTGCGGTCGGATGAAGGGGCCGTCGCGGAATTGGAGCATGGAGAAGACGAGGAAGAACGAGAGGGCGGCGTAGACGCCTCTGCGAGCTCGTCAGTGCAACGGACGCCGGAGATTCAGGATAACGCACATTCTCCGCTTGTCTCCGCCCTCTTCGAGCACGTCCTGGGACATCGCCGTATACGCCATGATGACGAGGACCACCGCCAGCGCGGTCAGTGTTATGGGCTTGTAGAAGAACCTGTGGAGACTTCAGCGTTGTTCTGTATGTGCGAAAACGCCACAGCGCACTCGACGGAGGTGTCGTGCCTCTCCTGGAACGGCACTATACGTGTGTATGGCTCCGTCCGGTCTGCCTTCGCTCATGGTTACGACCACTTTTCGACAGCAAGGAACGAGCAACGTACATCGTACCCTGCGTTTGCGTTGGCTCTCAGCTCGACGAGGGCAATGAAAAAATGACGACGCACATCGTACTGGTGTCCCGTCTAAGCCAGGCTTTGGTTCCGGCTCTGGTGGGCCGGACAACACGCCTCCCTCTGAGTCGTATTCTTCGCCGGGAGACAATGGGTCGTCAGTCTCAGTTGGTGGCGACGCAGCCACTGGAGACGTTGGCGACATTAGTGGATCCGTCGACATGGTGGTTAGAGAACAAGAGAGGGACGGCGACGCCAAGCCCGGAGGGTGGTTGGCAGTTACTACTACGTCATCCGTCACCAGCTTTCAAGCACGTTGCTCTCGACCACCACCTCGACCTTTTGTCTGGATTTATGCTGTTCGCCGACGCGCAAAAGCACGTTCTTTATCTCTCTTCCGCGTTCTCTTCGAACTTGGAACGCATATACCCCATCTCCAACGCGTTTACAAACCGATAACCTTTCCGTCGGTCCATCCTCCGAGTTCAACGAGCGCTGGCAGGGAGACTCGGGGATCTGCACGTCCATTCCGAGCTTACACATGGTTTCGAATCCACATCGGTCGGCGTTGGTCCCGAAAGCGGGCAGCTCATACTTACCGCTCCTCTCCATCCTCGATGCTCGCATCCGGGCATCCCTTCGCTCCGGAAATTCCCAACTCACGATGCGCCGATCTTCTTCTGGTGCTCGAGGGCTGTCTTTACGCAGTCCGTGGCCCATGGACTCAGTTCAGCGTCTCCATCTTTGCCTTCTTGCTTTGCTTTACTTTCGAAATCGGGCCCGATAGCGATGCTGTGGGCGCGCACGTGAAAAAAACTAATTGCCAAAAAAGGAAAAAAGGGAAGAGAGAGGAAGCGGAAAGAGAGAGCTTCTCGTGGCCCAGCATGGCTCAAACACGGAGCGACCAGGTGTGATGTGCAATACAATTTTTTCCGAATTTTTTTCGGCGCCTGCGGCGCGCTACACGAGCTATCGCTCTGCTCAGACAAGAAACTCGCTGATATCGCCTTTTTCGGACAGTATCCGTCGGATGCTCGGGCTGCCGAGTAACCGGTGCCCGATACCTCAACCAAAAAAGGTGTTTTTCGCGGCCGGCATCGCGTCACTGACAGTGATTTGACAGATCCCTGATATTTCTCACCCGCGCTGGCCCGACGACCGCCCTCCCCGCCGTGCTGTGCCCACTCCCCCGTCTTGGGGGATTCCTTGCTCGCTGCGAGCCCCAGTAATCATCGTCCCCTCTCGCGGCCCCATCAACCCACGTTCGGACCCGAAGCAACGACGAGATGCGGCCTCGACGGTATCCAGGCCTCGGGGAGGTTGGGACGGCGGGGGGGGGCGGCAAGCTGGCGCTGGCCGTGCCCTGAGCCCTGGGGGGTCATAGGAGACGTTGGGTATTCTCCAAGGTATGTTCTTACTCGAGTTCTTGTCTCTTCATGCGCGGCCAAGGCCGAATGATTGACCTTTGCTCTCAGTTTGCCACACTCCTCCTACTCTAGCACACAGATTGGATTAAATACATTGTGGTACATGTGTGTGTTCAATGTATACTTGCTTTTTTTCTGCAGTGTTTGTGCGGTTAGAGACGACAAAACTCCTGCTCTAAGGGGCACATCTTAATAGTGATGCTGAATTTTTGAGAGATCCTTTACTTCTCTTGCAACAAGCCCTGGCCAGTAGTATGTAGGGACAATCAGATAGCTAATATCCAAATTTTGCAGTGAGCAACCCAGAGGGCATACCGCAGCGTAGCTCAATAGCACACGCTCAGAAACTTGGCCTAAAATGGCAAATGCTGAATAATTTTGGATAGCGCGCTATCGGCCCACACTATCAGTATCTAGCCCGCATTCGGCCCGATAGCGATGCTGTGGGCGCGCACGTGAAAAAAACTAATTGCCAAAAAAGGAAAAAAGGGAAGAGAGAGGAAGCGGAAAGAGAGAGCTTCTCGTGGCCCAGCATGGCTCAAACACGGAGCGACCAGGTGTGATGTGCAATACAATTTTTTCCGAATTTTTTCGGCGCCTGCGGCGCGCTACACGAGCTATCGCTCTGCTCAGACAAGAAACTCGCTGATATCGCCTTTTTCGGACAGTATCCGTCGGATGCTCGGGCTGCCGAGTAACCGGTGCCCGATACCTCAACCAAAAAAGGTGTTTTTCGCGGCCGGCATCGCGTCACTGACAGTGATTTGACAGATCCCTGATATTTCTCACCCGCGCTGGCCCGACGACCGCCCTCCCCCGCCGTGCTGTGCCCACTCCCCCGTCTTCGGGGGGATTCCTTGCTCGCTGCGAGCCCCAGTAATCATCGTCCCCTCTCGCGGCCCCATCAACCACGCGTTCGGACCCGAAGCAACGACGAGATGCGGCCTCGACGGTATCCAGGCCTCGGGGAGGTTGGGACGAAGCGGGTGGGGGCGGCAAGCTGGCGCTGGCCGTGCCCTGAGCCCTGGGGGGTCATAGGAGACGTTGGGTATTCTCCAAGGTATGTTCTTACTCGAGTTCTTGTCTCTTCATGCGCGGCCAAGGCCGAATGATTGACCTTTGCTCTCAGTTTGCCACACTCCTCCTACTCTAGCACACAGATTGGATTAAATACATTGTGGTACATGTGTGTGTTCAATGTATACTTGCTTTTTTTCTGCAGTGTTTGTGCGGTTAGAGACGACAAAACTCCTGCTCTAAGGGGCACATCTTAATAGTGATGCTGAATTTTTGAGAGATCCTTTACTTCTCTTGCAACAAGCCCTGGCCAGTAGTATGTAGGGACAATCAGATAGCTAATATCCAAATTTTGCAGTGAGCAACCCAGAGGGCATACCGCAGCGTAGCTCAATAGCACACGCTCAGAAACTTGGCCTAAAATGGCAAATGCTGAATAATTTTGGATAGGCGCTATCGGCCCACACTATCAGTATCTAGCCCGAAATCGAGCCCGAGTCCGCGACGCCAGCCCGCTTCTCCGACTCGGACACGGACCCAGTCTGATTGGGTACCTGCCATATGCAGTCTATGTCGATCTTTTGACGGCGACCCCGCGCGTCGTCGCCAGTGGGAGTGTTCACGGTTTCTTGCTGTTGTTTGCCTAGGCCTCTCCTCGGAGATTCAGAAGATTCGAGGTCCAACATTCCCCCCTGCTCGCCAGGGCCCCCTCGTTTTGGTTCCATTCGCCTCAATCTCAATCTCGCTCGTCGCCTTCATTAACCAGCTTCATTACCTCGCTCTTTTCGGTCCCAACAGCCATCTGATTGCTGACATTGACGTGCATGCGAACCCGCTCTCGGTCACGACTCACACGTCCGCATCTCAGATTCGCCACGCCACCACCGAATCTAGATTCCGCCGCGCCCGCGGTTACAAGTCGATTTGCCTTAGCTGCATCGAGGCAGCGAATGCTTCCCATGGAAAGAGGTCTCTCGTCATGCCGAAATCGCATCGCATCGCGAATCTGGCTGGCTGGGTGCGCTCCCTAGGGCTGGCGCAGACAGGCTTGCGTGCCGTTGTCATAACGCGCACGCAGGCACGGATTTGGGCACACCCCGACACGGAAGATTGCCTGAGCAGGAGATCCCGAGCGGGTGGGAAAAGATGGCACGGACAGTCAAGTAATAAAGGCCAGGTGCATTGCTTGCTATAGAAGAGTGACGCGAAAACGGGTACTTAACCTCGCACATCCCAGGGCGCCTTCTTTCCCGCCTCTGCCTTTGCGCCGCCGCTGCCGCAGTCGCAGACCCCCTCCTTCTCCGCCGCCTTCAGGCCCTCGTCGCCGTTGCCGACACGGACCGGGACTCGGACCCACACCACCTCACGAACGCGGCCGTCCTTGAAAACGCCTCCGCCTCTCGCGACAATTAGCGCCCACACACACAACACAGACGCGCAGGATGGACGTCGAGTACGGTGCCCTTGAAACCGACCACCGGTAAGCCACTCTCTATCTCCCTTGTTGTGTACGCGTCGCGATTCCCGCCTTGCCTCGTTATCTACACCAACTACACACACCACTTTTGTCATCGCCCAAGATACGCCGAACGCTGACGCGCCTCTCCATTCACAGCAAACGCCGCCGGAACCGGACCACGCAGAGTTGTCTGAACTGCCATACGTCGAAGCGCAAGGTGTGCTGCCGTTTCTTGTTGTCTGTTGTCCTTGTGCTGTCCGTTGTTCTTGCCCTTGCCATTCACTCCCCAACGTTAGCGGCGCCGAATCGCGCCTTCCTCCCGTTCCTCTATTCTATTCTTTATTACCTCTTATTGCATCTACCCGAGACCTCTCCAAAACACACGCTGACTGGGCCGCCCACAGTGCGACCGTAAACGCCCCTGCCAGCGCTGCATACAGCTCGGCCTCACTGGTCTATGCGTCTACGAGATTGACGACCCCGCTTTACGGTGCGCCTCCGCAGATCGTTACCTCCCGACCACAAGAGTGCTCACTCTGGCCCCAGAGACGACCCTTCGCTCGACGAGAACACCCGCCTGCGCAACCGCATCGCAGAGCTTGAGAGTCTGGTGCGCGAGTTACGCGGTACGTTGTTGGAGTTGCCCTCGTCCTTCCTTTCCTCGATCGACTTCTTCTTGGCGCCCTTGCTTCCGTTTCGTCTCCTCTCATACCCCTCCCTTCCGAGTACGAAACACAATTAATGCTTCCTCGTTATCGTACCATCCCCTTTGCGCTTCCTTTCTCTCCGGCCTGGACTTGGAGCACGCAGCTGACCAGCCCCATCCAAACACCAGGCAAACCACATCCCCGCTGGGCCGACGCCGCGTTGCATAACTCCTCCGCCGACCCAAACGAAAAATGGCATTCACGCGCGTCCAAACAGCTACAGCAACCACACGCCGGTCCATCCTCCGCCTCCTCGTCTTCCTACCAGCCACCATCTTCGCTGGGCAAGCGCCGTCTGTCCTCCCCAGGACGGCATCATCATAGCCATGGCCCACACGGCCTTCTGCCGCCAATCAAGACCGAAGCGGACTTGGGTGGCTCCCTGTACCGTCTCGGCGTCGGCAGTGGCTTGGACGGCGACCTCGACGGAAACGGGGTCACGCCTCCGCCGTCGAGCGCCCCGCCGCGCTACTTCTCTTCGTCCGGGCTCGGGCTCATGGACGACGAAGACGATGCTGCGTATTGTCCGTGCCGACATAACGGCGGGGGCACATTCGCAAACCTGTCGCATGCGCTTGACAATGCGTTGGCGGTATCGCGGGGCTACCATGCCCAGGGACATGGCGGATGTGCCCTTTGGAGACGGATGATGGAATTGGGGAGGGTGCTTGGGTGGGTGTTTCCCGTTTTCACGAGCTTTGCATTTAGTTAACGCTATTCTGCTTAGGTCCGCCGAACCCACATCCGCGACGACCTACGACCTCACGTCCTCTGGTTCCGGCTCCGGAACGCCGCCCCTCCCACTCTCGCATTCGTTGCCGGGGTCTATGGACGACAACGGCGCGCCGCCAGGGACTGCCGGTTCCACCTCTTCGTCGCATTCGCACACAAATAACCACACCCACACCCACAATCCAGCAAACAACACCAATCCCTCGCTCCTCTCGCCCTTGTCGACAGGCACATCGGCGTCGTTCCCCCTCCCACCGACCAACGCGGCGGGTCCCGGCTCCCCACATTCGTCCGCGTCTGCATCGGGGTCAGGCGGCGGGACCGGCTCGCCGGGGTCGTTCCACCATTCACATGCCGCTGCCCACGCCCAATCGCATTCGCAGCAAACGCAGGGCACCCCGGGTCCGGGCCCAGGATCAACCAACGGCGGCGGGGGCTCGCCGGGCGAATGGGGCGGATACACTTCCGTCGGTGTTGGGGGAAGCAGTTACTTCCACGACGTTGGCGTTGGGGTCGGCGTACACCACGGGTACACTTCGCATGCGGCTGCGCATCAGCAGCACCAGCACCAGCTCAGTCCCGGTATCATGCCCGTGTCGTTGCCCATGAGTGGCTTGGGGCTGATCCACAGCGGGCACGGTGGAGGAATGTCTATGAACGGACACGGCGGGCACCATCATGCGAGCCACCACGTCTCGGTGCATGGTCATGGTGCCCAGGGAATGCCTATGTACGGGCACGGTGTCATGAGCTGAACGTCTAGTACGGCACAGTCGTCGTGGTGCGCTTTTTGCTGTTGATTGTTTGTGTGTTTGTTTGTTGCTTCTCTTCTCTCCTCGTTGTATGCGCGTTGATCTCGCTTGTGTTCTTTCCCTATTCATGCCTTCCCTTCTCTCCGTTCTTTCCTTCCTACTCTTGCTCGTCTACGCTGCGCTACGTACCTACATGCCTCACTGCTACAAGGACCACGGACCGAACTATCCCGCCTCTCGTTTTCAAGTTCTCGCACTCATCTCATGTTGTTGTTACCGATCCCTCGCAATGCTCATCGTCGCTACCTACTCTCTACTGAACTATAGCATGTACTACTAACTCCCGCAACCCAGTCGCACGTATCGGTATCCTTGAAGGCGTTAAACTTAATAATTCAAGTTGAAGGCCTGCACTGGCATCATGATATTCGGAACCTTGGTCGGACGATCCTGAGCAGTGTCGGGCCAAGGCTCGGACGGTGTTTTCCACCCATTGTGTTAACCAGCTTCGGATTGGCCGCGACCTCCGTGCGGCGGCCGTGGCCGCAGCTCTGCAGATTCGAGAAGGGAGCCTGCAGCCAGCCGCGGCGAACTTGAACGGGGATCTCGGACCTCAGCACCAATTCGTGTTCGCGTTGGCGTCGTATGTCTTTCCGGTCTCGAACTCCGAGGGCCAATTGCGACTAGCTATCACTGGCAATCTGTGGCGCGTCGATAAACGCGTCCAAGACGCGTCACTGACTGCTTAAACGCGTCTCCACGGAAACACTTTCACAGTCCCTCGATCAGCTGCCAGTCTTGAAACTGCAAATGATAAACAATTTCTAGTGGCTGCCAGTCGCACTGGCGCTCAGCTGTTCGGGAATATACTGTATGTGTCCGAGGCTTCGACTTCCATTCCACTTCAAGCTGAGACTGTGGGCTGGCGTTCAAGGAGAGGTGGCTGACTATGGTTTTGTTACAGTTCTTGCCTTAAAGCAAGTCTAGAGCGTTCCGCGCCGCGCAAGAACTTGAACTCCGTTCACCGACGATGCTCTCGAGGCGGCGGAGCCTTGGAGGCGGGACCTTAATAAACGCACTTCCGTCCCGGCGCGTGAGATCGTGTCTTCATTTATACTGTGCCTTTTCGCGGGTACATTTGCTTGAGCTTTATGGATGTGTGGACAATTTATCATGAGAACGTTATACGATACCGCGGAGTCCGACTCGCGCTCAGACGGGGACGCCAGCCACCGGTACTCATTCACCTTCTGCAACCCGGAATTGTAACACCCTCTGCTCATCCTCCCCGTCTCGCAGGCTCACGCCAGCTTCCTCTCCCTCTCTTTGATCCAAGCCCCAAACATCCCTCTCCACAAACAGTCCGTCCCCACCCTTCCTTCGAATCAACACCACCGTCGCGGTCCTCGTCGCATAGTAGCCTTTATACCGCCCAACGGCAATGGGCAGCGGCGGGACGCAAATAGCATTCCGCAGCTCTTCGCGCTTCGTCGGCGGCTCAGCCGGCGGGGTGCGCAGGAGGGCAAAGAGAGACGAAGCAAGTGCGAGGTCTTTTTCGTGAGCAAGCTCAAGTTCTTGGCGTCCCCGAAACGCGTCAATCGTGGCGCGAAACTTTTCCCTCCCAGTCGCGACCTTGACCCAGCTTTCGCCAGCCGTATCGGTCACTTGAATGCCATTGGACAAGCCGCCCAGAGCGCGTTCGTCGTTTCGCAGAAGACGATGTGCGATCGGGCCATGCGCACCGCCGTTGGAGACGAATGCAGCTCCGTTTGGTGCGAATTCGACCTCTTCAGACCGCTCGCTCGCTTGGAGGAGAAGCATGTTGAACCCGGCGTATTTCCCGTTTTTCGGGTACAGCTCGTCGAGTCCGAGTCCAAGGTCGGCACTGCTCGGTGTTTGCGCCAAAAACAACGCTCCCAATTCGCCTCTCGATCTCGGAGGCGCCGGGACGGGTGCAGGTTCCGTTATGTTGGTCAAGAGCGCGATTCGACCGGTGGAAGGCGCGACGCCGAGCCAGGTGCCGCCCGCTTCTGCATCGAGACCTGATAAGACGCGTATAGCGCCCGATGTAGGCGATGTATTTGGATTTGGAGAAAAGGCGTGGTGGAACGCGGCAGCGGTCGCCGGGCGGGAGAGGAACTCGTCGCGATTCGCGCAGAGGATCCTGTAGATGAAAAATGCGCGATATGGATTAGATATCGGCAACGAGACGAGGACACGTAAAAGAAAACGAAAAGGCGGAACAGAATTTGGAAAAATGAATGAAAATAGAAAGCACATACAAAGCGTACTCGGGGTCGTCCAGGGTCCAAAATCCGACGCACATTTTCGGATACGGATATCAGAGTGGTTGGCAGAACCGAGTCAGAGCGGGATACGGGTCGCCGAAAAGCAGAACTCCGCGATGGCAGCACGGAGGGAAGAATATGCGGAGAATCCCTGATTAGCCGGTGCGAAATACGTCAGGAGAAGCCCGAGGTCGAGCGCTGTGCAGAACTGTCGGCGTCTTGTTTGTTTCGCTGGTGTGGGTTCCCGCGGGGGGTTGTGGCGATAGTAACCCCAGATTTCAGGTGGCTGGGGCGCAGTGAGTGACTTGGGAAGCAGAGTAATTGTGGGTGCACGACTCACGATTGTCCTTCCGGACTTCTGTCGGCGCTTCCAAGTCTGAACAGCCTCGGTCGGGACCCGTCGAGAAGGGCGACCGTGGCTACCAGTGGCGGAGGACGTCAAACCTCTTGCGGCCACAGATCGGGGAGCAAATCCTTGGCCTTCCTCCGCAGATACGGTAACACCGAACTTGAACGCGGAGAACTTCAATCTTCTCGAGTCGCCGCGTTGACTGTGGTGGGAAGAGCAGAAGACCGGTGACCGGCACACGTTTTAGCCGACGTGCCTTTGGCAGACGTGATGGTGATGCTGTTGAGCAGCTGTTCCGCGTGCCGAAGCGGGGTTTGAATTGAAGCTGATGTAGCACGCCAGCGGAGTTTTTATGAGCCACTCGGGTCGCGGCAACATTAAAGTACAGTGCAAACAAATAGCCGGCTTGTGTCGAGTATGGACACGAGGCAAACACGTTTCCGCTCTTCCGCTCCATGCTCGCAGTCGGCGTCAGTCGCCGCCAGTTGCAGCCCTGGCATATGCTACATTTTGCTTCCCGCACCGGAACTTGCTCCTCAGGCTCGCAGAGAACTAACAACGCAAACAGGCTTCCGAGTATGAAGATCCGCTGAATATTAATCCGGGTCATTCCAGTTTTACCTAAGATGTTTCCTCAGGCTACAGTAACGATCTGCTCTTTGACTGGCGGCAATCAACGTCATTCGATCGATTGTCCACGCGGGTGGCCTTGGCTCCTTGCCCAACGCTGCCCAACAAGGAAATTACTTATGTTGCTCAGGCTCACTATTATTGAAGCACACGACTCCGAGTCGGACATGCTTGGAGACTTGAGACTAGTCTCTAGGACAGACTTATACTGATCTGATGAGTGTGATGTTGATCGGTATAAAACTTGAGACTGACCTTGCAAAATATTTTGAGGTTTACTGATTCCAGAGATAGAATTTGCCAAAGTTTCCTCGGTTCTGAAGCCTCATGAAATCCAGATTTTCATGACACATTGCAAAATGAACAATTTTTACTGCCTCTGGTGGGCTATAGAATGAAGACTCTGGGCTCAAACTGTGTATGTGAGGTTGCAAGAGGTCTAGTTCTATGCTCGACGCCCGTAGTATCATTTGATCTAATCAGTCTGTCTCACATGGTCACATATGACGCACTGTTTTGGCTCCCAATAAACACCCTAAAATCAGGGCTCATGACAACTCACTCGTTTGAATCGATTTCTGCCCCGTTCAATCTGAAATTTTGTGGCTCAATGGTCATGCTTGAGGACTGCCCTGCTATAGAGTTTCATTGAAATTGAGTGAAAATTAACCTCATAAATTGCCTTGCACTAAGTTTGTTTCGGGTCTGGGTTATCTACTATATACAGTACACTATACTTATACAGTACAATAAAATAGTGCAAAATTCTCAAATGCTCTACTTAGTCACCCAGAGGTAATGTTTTTGAAGATATATGAAAGGAGTGCCTACTTCTCATATTTACACAATTTGTAGAGGCACTGCCACTGGGTTCTATAAGCTCAATGGAACTTGAACTTTACCTATGATTGACTATGGAACTTTTGCACATTTTGCAACTTCAAATGTACAAAGTTTCAGCCCAGTTCATTGCTTGCAAGTTGCAAAATTGTACATCTGGCGCAAATGTGCCTAATCTGCATTTCACCTGACACCGAAACACTGCATTTTGCGAGCCACCAATGAGTTTGTTCCGCAAAACTTTTAAATGAGAATATTTAGAGACTTCAAAAACCCTGGGATACTAAATCTCAGAGCCAAGACATCCTCTGACATTGGGCAATAAGACAAATTGGCCAGCCATATGAGGAAGAAAAGAAAAAAAAAAAATTCGGTAGTCACATGCTTGTCATACATAGAGTTTCACTTGCGTTTCCACGTTTCATGCCCCGATGTACCCACTGTAGCTACATATGTAAGGCTGATATTTTATGTATTTATATTTCCTCAAATTTTTGTCTTGTTTGGAATGGGTATCTGTCCAAAGAATGCATGTTTCAGTGGGTGGTCCTGTTTCGGATGATGATAGGTGACTGTATAGCGTAATGCAATGCTTATATCATGACTGCTGATAACAAACACTGAATCAATGTACAGTTGCTGGAAGCAGGACAGGACCGGTACCGGGACACCCACCATATCTCGAGCGGTCTGGCAGCTACTGCGCTGATTTTTGGAAGGCCTAGGGCTGGATGATCATGATGTGCCGACTGTTTCACCAACTTTGGCATCAATTAAATCACTGATGACCGTACAATTCAACAAATACTCCACGATGTGTGATTACCTGACTCGGACACCACCACCATGAAACAAGATTCACAACATACTGTACGCCTGATTTCTTACTAGTTTCCCTCAAAATTCAACCTGAGGATGCATTGGGCTAGGTGTTTCATGCTGTGAAAATTTGTGACCAAGGAAATACTGCAGCCATCTATATAGGTGCAACACCCCGGCGACCGTTATGCCGCTAAACAGAAGTGCACCTATTCATTAGCCGTTATGTAGGTCAGGTGACTGCAACACAAGCAAGAAAGAGAGGATTATGTAGGGCTTTTCTAGAGAAATCCACCAGGGAGAGGAGCAAAATAACACTCTATAGCCTGGCTTGAGGTTCTTCAACTTAGTTCTCACCTTTTTATACCTTTTGAACCAATTTTGGCTATGAAACACTGTTCCAAGATGTGCAACAGCCCCACCATTATGTGTTATGTGTTGCAGGTTGGTGCAACGCAACACCTACCTAGCCCGTTATATGTTAAGTTGCACCTATACAGATGGCTGCAGTAACCTTCACACCCGCTTCTGGGGAAAAAAATCATCAGGGACATCATCGCAAAGATCCTTGCATTAGGAGCGAACCAGACAATGCCATACCAAGAAAATACTTGCACAGAGAGCTGTACAGGACCTCTTTCAGAATATCCATATATGATGTCATCATTCATACTTCCCGCCCCGCAATCTGACAAATACTGTACCATTATATTCAATTTGCCAGTCACAGGTCACGGACGTTTTTCAAAAACCCCGGCAATAATTTTTCTCGATTTATCAGATTTTTAGGCGTGAATCAAATGAGATTGATGCGATCAAATTTGGTGAATTGAATATAATGGTACAGTACCCTTAGGTGTCCTGTTACCCATTAAGCGACTGTACGTGTCAAGCTCACTGTCAATGATATCATTATCACTTACTGCTATTCAAATATGACAGATCATCAGGTGGCAATGGGTGCCCAGGATAATAAAGGGAGGTATATTATAATTTGTTATTCAATATCTACAATTATAATATACTCCTATTATAATCTTCCACTCTGGTTAGAGCCACAGTATAATTGTATTATTGTAATACTTAATCTTATTATCTACACATAAAAATCATAATATAATTTTGTTCAACACTAATCTGAAGTTGTAAGAGAAGAGTCGGATGTGATCTGAGATCTTTCATAAGTTTACTATCCAATAAAGAGCACGATCAGAATGGCCGTACTGCTTAGCATCGCGAAGTTCATTTTATTTGCCAGCGTTAACTTGAAGAAGAGACTACTAGTAGATTCTATTGAATGCGAGAAAAGCACAGCGGCACTGACACGGAAAGGCCCCGAATGATCATCGACTTACAGTACAGCTGGGAATGGTATTGTATGGTGTCTCCTACAGCAGCTTCAAGCTCTCGAGACTCACACACGTCAAGAAGCGGACGCTCTGCAGAAATGACAGCCGCACGAGGAGTGGTATAAGTAATACGAATCACAGTGCAAAGCCGTTCCCGCCACACCTCCTCTCAGGCACCGCTTCGCGTGGCGTTGAAAGCTCACACTCGCCCCGTGTCCTGCCGGCGGTTCCTTGTCCAAATTCCAGAATACTGACTGTAAGCTTTGCTTTCGGCCCCGGACCGGCCCGATAACGCGACTACTTGCCGCGTGCTGCTTCAAGCTCGCTCCTCGCAGCGACACAGATCACATAAAAAACGTTATTCGACTCACCGCCCACAGGGTCTGCAGTACCTTATTATTTTTCTGCCAGCGGGCTGTTACGCCGAGGAAGGCTCTGGCGAATGCTTCTGCGCGTCGGTTTACTTCAAGGTGTTCCCCTGCTCACTGGCAGCTTCACTCTTGGCGCTCCAAATTTCCGCGGCTGGCGTCCATGACGCTGTTTGTGAAGAAAATAACGCCACCGAGGCTATACGAAGGGAGCGCCAACTGGGAGGTGCCGGCACCACCGACTGTTCTGTAAACTTGTCATTGACAGAAAGTCGACTCGGACTCCCTCCTGGCTCGTCGGACTCGAGCAGTGAATCATGGCCACGCACCTCCCAATATGTGCCTTGAACCAATTGAACTTGAATGACGCAACGCTGGACGAGAGCCTGACTGCCGGTTGCAGCTGCCAGCTGGTGCCTGTCGATATGATTCGAAGCAGAGCATTTGGGATTCGCGACTGTGATGCGCCCCGCGAAGGTGGACGTCTTCCGTTTCGTGTGCCCTATTCCTGGAGAGAATAAGAAGCTTCTCGGAGCTGCAGAACGCCGAGTCCCAGTGTGGTGGACGCAGGTTCGCTTCCGGCGATGATGAGGGTCGATCTGCCAGTCGTGGTGCTGTCCATGAACATGCAAGCTTATTGTCTCTTCACTTTGCTGTGGCTTTGCCCAAACCACAATCGCGGCCTGATCCCAGAGAGCCCCAGTTCCGTCCCAGATGCATTTCGTCCAAGTCTACGTCAACAGCAGTCCCAGTGCCAGTATTGTCGCGTCAATCCAAAACGAGAAGCCGCGAAGACAGGAGGAGGCGAAGGCGGTTGGCCTGGCGCAACGTTAACTGAGATGAATGGAAGAGGCAGGGAGCGATCACGATCGATATCATGAGCTTGAAGGTTGCTGGTCTATCGCAGCCTGGATGTCGTGTTGCAGAATGATAAGAATGGCTACGTCCTTTCAGAGGAGAGGCGGCGCCACGGTTCCGACTCCGCTGGCCATGGGTCGGAGCAGTACCCGAGCCCCGACTCTGGCGGCATCGCGATTTGCGAATGGTACCCCTCCTGCGGCGGTCCCCGATCTGCCAAAGAAGTTCTCTGACCAAGCCCGCGGACGCGCGCGCGCACACACGAGTGCCAGCACCGAGTAAAGTGTCATCGAGCACCAAAGAAAGACGGCATCTGCCAATACAGCCATGCCTCCGCCGAGGAAGGAGCCTGAGCGCCGAACAGGAACAAGCAAGGATGGGTGGGCACAGTCTACAGCTGAAACGTGAGTGTGCGCATATCATCGTGGACGTGGCGTACGCTCGAGAATGGATGGCAAAGAGTAGTAGCAGTAACGAAATTATTAAACAGAAAGGTGGTGATATTTCGATAAGTAGTGTACGCCTGACGCATTTTTTACTTCGTATCCACCGGTAGGGAAGCGGGAAACACCAAGGGGACATTGTAGAACAACCAACAAACAACACGCGAGGGACGAGAAAAGATAAAACCACAGAGAAAAGAAGAGAGAAAAGAAGATCGTATCGTTATCGTCAAATGAGCGCAGTTTCGTATCTTGTGCGTATCGTGGTGTTTATGAATAGGAAGGGAAGACCTTGAGGATTGTAGATGTATACGTACGTACGTGTAATGGACAGGAACAGGGGAGGGAGATGGGGGATGGATAGCAGCAGCGCGAGCAACAGAGCGAGAAGGGCAGGGAAGAGAGATGGAGATGCATGTATGCGAGGTAAGATGCGGCTCGGCCATGACGTGAGCGTGGGTGCGACGCCACAGCAAGGACCCGACAGGCACGACGCATTCGGCTGCGCCAGCCTACGCGGTCGCCGCCCCGCCCTGCTCCGCTATCCGCATAACCTCCATGAGCACCGTCTGCTGTTCGACGTTCAGCGCCGTCGTCGCGGTCTGGTACGCGGACGGATTGCGCATTTGGAAGTCTAGAAACACAGCAAGCATCAGCAAACGACGACGCCAGCGTGGAGGAAAAGCCACTTACTCGTCAGCGCCGCCTTGAACGACACATACGGGTCGACGGTGTCCAGGGCACTAAAGTAGCCCAGCTCTTCCTGTATATCATCCTCCTCGTCATCGCTGTCTTCTTCGCCGGCCTCCTTCTTCTCGGACTTGGCCCGCAAACGCGCGCCCTCGTTGGCGAGCATCTCAAGGTACGCCGAGTCCTCATCCCAAACATCCTCTGCGACACCCGTCAGTGTCGTTATTGCGGACGGCGAAACGGAAACGCACCGTCGTCCTCGTTCATGTTGAGCACCTTCTCCTCGTAGACGTCGTCGTCATCGTCATCGTCCTCTAGCTCCTCGAGGGCCTTGCGCGCTGTACACAGCGTTAGTATCGACCAAGGCAGAAGACGACCAACGTACCCTCAACGGCGGCGGGCAACTCCTTAAACACCTTCAACGCCCCGCCCACAATGCCTGGCCAGCCCTCCTTGACCGAATCCGGCACCTGCTCCGGTGCCATCTCCAACAACGCACACATCGCCAGAATGGCCAGCTTCTTGTCGTGCACGCGCGGCATCTTGGCATGGTCCGCGACGGTCGCGAACCACTTGTCGAAGAACAGACGCGCCGCGCCCGGCTGGACGGCCTCCATAATGTGCAGCGCCGCGGGCGGGTTGTACAGAATCGCGTTAATGAGCACCTCGAGGTTGGCCAGGCGCAGAGCCGCAGTCTCGGACTTCTCGATCTGGTTGAGCGCGATGGTGATCATGGCCTGCAACGACTGCAGCGGGGTTAGTTTCGGAGCAAGCGCCAAGGAAGGAACGAAGAGACGAACGTTGTCGACCGCCCCACGGAGGTTCAGCAGGATCGACTCGGCGAGCTTGCACCCGTTAATCCGATCGTTTTCGCCCAACTGCTCCGCGGTCATCGCCGTCGTGAATATATCGAGCAGCATCTGCTGGTACTCGCCCCGCGCCTTGATCACATCGCTCCCGTACGAGATGAAGTTGTCCAGCGACGGCAGCATCTCTGCAAAAACCAAGTCAGATCTGAATGCAAGGGCGCGACAACGAATGGACCCCAACCCTCCAGGAAATCGACCGCGTCAGACTTGAAGAGCTTGTACGTGAGCTCGAAGACGGGCCACAGGTTCGGCGAGATGGCGCGCAGCTTGAAGGTCAGGCTGTCGACCAGCTCGTACATGTTGTCGAACAGGTCTAGGAACGGACGCGATATCAGCCCCAGACTGGAGGAATGGATAAACGACCAACGCACCAAGCGCCTTGTGCTCGAGCGTGTAGATGATAATCGGGATAATGACCTCCTGCACCTGGGCGAGGATCTCCTGCGAGCTGTCCACCGCCGTCACGACCTGCATTCGCGGTGTATTCAGCATTTCGTGGCGTCGAAGACGATTCGGCAAACGGAGCTTACCGTCCCAATCGTCTTCGCGACGCCCATCGCCGCGTACGTCTTGTCGTCATCACCGGCGCTGAGCGCGTCGAAGGTCGTATCACCGAGCTCCGCCGTCTCCTCCGAGGCAATGCTCTCCTTGATCAGGCGCATGTACGAATCGCACTATGTCGCCCATCAGTCGCGGCCTTGCGAAATGAGCAAAACGGGACCAACAAGTCGTGCAGTAAGCTGTGCGGCAACGGGCAGCAATTCCGTCTGGAACGCGTTGACCATAACCTCCATACTGCGATTCAAGATATCGAGGTCCGTTTCGTCGGCGAGCTTAAGCAGGTCTGTCGACAACATATTGAGCAAGACCCGAGCAAGAATCAAAAGTGAAGACGGACCTTGAATGACCTTGCCAACCTGCGGCGCGACCGCCTTCTTGACTGCAAACAAGGACGGTATCATCAGTATCCGCCGCAGCAAAAGGAGACCAACGCGAAACGCACCAGACTCGTGAAGGACAATAAGCTCCGTAAGCGCCAGTGCCGCCTGTACGCGGACGACAAACTCGGGGTCGTCGAGCCCCGCCGCGATCGCGCGGAAGTTCGCATTGAGGTTCTACGGGAGAAAGAGCGAAAACGCGTCAGCATCGTCCAAACCATCACCAAAAGGCGAATCGCATACCTCCTCCGAGGACCACGTGAGCCCCTCCTTGCTGACGGTCCCGACGACCTCACAGGCCTGGAAGCACAAGTATCAGGAGCTAGCCCCAACCACGTTTTAAGAGTACGCACAATGGCCCTCAAGTAACCCTCGGGTCGTCCAAACTCGGGCGTCACAAACTGCAGGATAAACTGCTCCATGTTCGGCGCGACGTCGGGATGGCGCATAATCCATGGGCCGAGTGCAGCGGTCATGTTAAGGGCACCAAAACGTTGCGGGGCAGAGGCGTTCCTGCAGACGAGGAAAAGTCACGTGAGCATCGGGAGAAAAGCACGAAGAACGAAAGCAGGGTCTAGAAACGCAGGGACAGGCAAAGCGCGATGTCGGGCACGAAGAACGGGATGGAGGAAGTAAGAGGGAGAAAAACTCACGAGCGCAAGATCCCATTCACAAAGCCCAAAATCGGCATGAAGCTTGTCTTGGTGCGGTTGCTCGCGAGGGAGAAGAGGAACGTCGTCGCGGCAGATACCGGCGTCGCGAAGGACTCGTACTCGTCTATTGCGAAACAGAGTTAGTGAGTGTAACTAGCGCAAGAAAGCGCGAAGGTTGTGCGCAAACGAAACGAATCGCTCACCGACACTCATCCTGACGTACTCGATGGGGTCGCTCTCCCAGAGCTGCTGCCGCGCAGGGTTGAACGAGAGCTGCGGGAACACGAAGCTCTCGACGAGCGTCTGCGCGTGCGGCTTGAGAAGGGTCCATGTCGATTTGGGCTTGATACTGCGGAAGCGTCGAGTCAGTCGTCGGCTACGCAAGCGCAAGCGCCGGGAAGCGCACCCACCATTCAGTGAAGAACGTAAAGACGTGATACTGGCACTTCTTCGAGAGCCACGCCGTGCCTGATACATAGAGCTCGACCTGGCGGAGGTAGATGGCGAGGATCTCGGGCGCAAAGACGGTGACAAAGTGTTGCGCGAAGGCCATGTACTCGTCCTGCATGGCGCTGGGCAGCTGCGACGGGTTGCCGAAGCTGACAAGAACGTTAGTTTTCGTATAACAGGGACAGGCATGCATGGGGAAACGCACCGATGGAACAGTCTGCCCAAAGTCGCATACGCCCACTTCTTTGCGCGCCACCACTCGCTGCGTTCCCTCTCCTCCTCGTCCTCAGGCACGGCCTCCTTGGGGATTTGGAGGTTGATGACGGCGAAGAAGAGCTGGCCCCAAGGGACTATGCTCTCAGCGCTTTGCTGGTGTGCGCTAAAGTGGACGACGATACTCGTCTTGTAGGTTTTGAGAATGAGGTGAAGCATCGCAGGGATCGTGTCCTGGCCGGCGGTGGGCGGCGTCTGCATCATCTGTGTCGCGATTCCGACGAGGGTGGGGAAGAGGTCGGCGATGACCTTGGGCATGATGTCTGCCTTTTGCCGGAACCTGCGCAAAGAGAAGGGGGTTAGAGGACGGAGACCGCGCGGGTTCTGCCACACACCTGAACGCCCGGACGGTCTCAAGGGCCGCCACACAGCCCGCATGGACCTGGCGAATGTCGCCGCTCACAAGGAGCTGCTTGATGGCGTCGATAAGGCCAGGCCATCGCTCGGGGAAGTCGTGCGAGACGATGGTCTTGAGCGTGTTGGCCAGCTGCACCGTGATACTGCGACTCGGGGACGCGGCCAACAAGGGCAGGATGTTGGCTCGGAGAGCTTCGCGGTCCTGGTTGGCGACGAGTGGCTGGCCGGGTCGGCGACTGGCGGGGTCGAGGGTGTAGGTCGAGTGGACGCGATTTTTGAGCCAGACCGAGCAGGCTTGGCGGGTGGCACTAGCGGGAGTGAGGATTGGCGAGGGGAAAACGCGTCGAGGGGACGTACAGGTCGATGCTCTCGGCGCCGATGATCTGCAGCAACGCAGTCACCATCCCTGGCTCGTTCCCGACCTACATCCGCCCCGTCCGTCAGAAAACGACGCGCAATCGGAAGGCCACCGACACGCACTTTCATGATTTGGAGCTCGGCGGCACGACGCGCGTTGGGGTCGGCATTGAGCGTCGAGGCGAAGAGATTGGAGAGGGTCTGGAGATCCATCGCTGGGCGTCGTCGTCAGCACGATGTGGACGGCGATGAGCACACGCAGCAGGGTGGGTACCTGTGGCAGGGCGGTGGCGAGAGAAGGGGACGTGAGGGCCGGAGACAAGTGCAATTTTTTCCAAGTCACATCATACCACGCGGCCTTCTTTCGACACCTTCTTCTGAATCCAACAACAAACACGCCTTGTACCAACGCACTGGACTTCGGCGAATCGTGTGTTGCGTCTTTGTCCTCAACGACTCCGCTACGAGCTCAGGTGTTCGGCGACGTCGCTAGCGGCCTGCGTAGGCTATCCGTACAAAACGGACCCGAAATGCTTTGAACGCCGTCGAAAGAGCCCGTTGGCAATCGTCAACGTCCTACTTTTTGACCTCATTTTCAAGTTTTCATCGGCTTCCCCACACAAAAGGACGCGATGACAGTTACCGGCTCCGAGAACCAATGATATATCGCGACGCGACTCGAATTTTCTTCTTTGGTCTTCGTACATTGCTTTGCTTACACCTCTTCTACTCCGCAACCACCGGCCCCAAGAAGAAATCGGCGATATTCTCCTTCGTCGGGTACTCCAACGTCTTCAGATGCGCCGCAATACACGGAAAGCTCTTCGCCCTCTCCCTCGCAACCGCCTCAAACGCCAGCGGATCCCGCTGATCCCATCCCAGGCTCTCCCACGTCGACCGACACCCACCGCGATGCGGACAATCCACAAGCACATTCGGGCGATGCGTCCCCGGCACGCGCATCATATTCGTGAGCATCGCGTGCCCAAGGAGCAGCCTCTGCAGCTGCGCTTCGGACAAGCCGAAATGCGACAGCCCGTGCTGGAGCGACGCGACGAACGCCCCATGGCAGAGCTGTTTCCGCAGGTCGAGGTAAATCCGGCCTTGGAAGCTGCGCCCGAGCCAGCCGACGGACTCGGCGACCGTCAGCGCGCGGGCGTGTGCGTGCTCGCCGGACTCGATACGTCGGATCCAGGCGGACTCGACGAGATCGGCCAGCCCTGGCGCGTTCTCCCTGCAGCGGTCGGCGAGACGGAAGGCATATTCGAGGTCCTCTGCCGAGCAGTGCTCAAGAAACGCAGGGATCGTGGCGGGTTTCGCGGACAGGAGGATCCACGCCCACTGTCCGAAACTTCCGAGGTTGTATTTGTCTGTGAGTTGGAGGACGCGCATGAGTTTTTGGATGTCCTGTTCCGAGGTAGCTTCCTCCGAAGTGAGCAATTCATGCGTTTCCGTCGGTCTAAAGCGCAACGACATCGTCAAAACTTCCAGCCTGAAAGATCGCTCGCGCACTCACAGAGCATACAAAATCCAACACAGCGCGCGCATCTCCTCCACAGTGTCGTCCAGCGGGATCACTTCAATCACATCATCGCATTCTGGCTTGGCGCGGGCGTGTTTGAACATCTCGCGGAACATTGAGTTGGATTCTCGGCTGAGCATGATCTTGTGAAGCTACAAGGACTGCGTCGGGACAAAACCAAACGCATTTGCTCTCAACGCACCTTGAACAAAACGCCCTCGACTTGGAAGATACAATCCCCGTCTTCATAGAAATAATCGGCGTCTTCGACGGGCTGCCCTTGCTCATGCATCATCACTTTAAACCGCGAAATCAGATCTACGAAGACAGTCAATATGCGATCCAAAAACCAGCAGAACAGCCAACATTGCATTTGATTCTTGCTGGACGTCGACGCGGTCCGAGTCATGGCAGTACTCAAGCAACAGCAGTGAGTGTGGGAGAGAGCTAGCGTCCTTGGGGGCGAGAGGGCGGCCACGCTCCTCAACACGCTGCCCCGCCCCTGAGATTAAATACCCGGCAAGGCGACCTTCTACCCAGAAACAGATAACACCGCCGGCGCGGCGAACAACAAGGTTGGATTGCTATCGTACTTACATCACATCGGAGGGTTCTCGTGAGAAATCGTGTATCCGGTCGCCGATGATAGGAAATACTCGGCTAGGTCGGCTTCTTTCGGCAGGATGTTGTCGAGATGTTGGTTGACGCAGCGATAGCCAGTGTTCCGCGCACGGCGAAAAGCCACGACCGGGTCCCGCTCCAAATCTCCCCAGACCAATGCATTGAACGCCTTCTCGCAGTGAGGATGGTATACGGAGTCGCAGCCCGCCAGACTCGTCCGCCGCGGCAGCTTCAAGCTCACAGCCGATCGAACGGCAGCGAGCACATTGGTGAGCATCGAATGTCCCACCAAAAGTCGCAGGAATTGCTTCGGGGTGAGGTTGAATCGCGAGTTAAGAGGCTGGCTGGGCGAGAAGACGAAACGCTGGAGGAAGAGGAGTTTGCGGGCTTCGAGATAAACTTGGCCTTGGAGTCGCCGACGATCGTAGGTTTCCCCCGTTGTAAGCGCGCGGCTGAACGTAACCTGCTCGTCTCCTCTCGCCAGACGCTGAACCCACTTGTTTTCGACTTGTTCCAAAAGCTGGCTCTTCATCGCGGAGACAGCAGTGTCGGCTGCGCCACTGGCACCTGGAGCGCCGGACGACTGCCAACGAATACCGAGCTCGTGAGAGTAGACAAGATCGTCTTCGGAACATCGATCGAGGTACGCAGGAATAGCGCCGGGGACTGCTTGAAGAAATTTCCATCCCAAGGACTCATATTGAGGCAATAGATATTTCTGGGCCATGTCGACGACGCGGAGGTGTTTCCGGACGTCAACGTCGCCCGGAGATAGTGCCAGTTGGTATATTTCACTGGGGCTGGCAGTCATACATTAGCGTGGATGGGAACAAGGGGCTTTGGGACGCACAAAGCATAAAGGCTCCAGCAAAGCGCGCGCATATCGTCCACGGTATCGAATAGGGGTATCGCGTCCGAGGGCTTGCCTTTCGCGTCTTGGAATAGATTGCGGAACATGGAAGAGGGATCGCGGCAAAGGATTGTTTTATGGAGCTGCAGGCGCACCAAATTTCGGTGAACACGACCGGAAACCCGCGACAAAGTTACGGCGTACCTTGAAGAGCACTCCGCCGACCAAGAACGTACAGTCGCCGTCGTCGAAGAAATACGTCTCATCGCGATCCGGGTCGGGTGCGTAGACTGAAGGAGATTAGAGAGAATAACAGTGGGAGACATCTAGGCAAACCAGCGTCCATGATGGCTGTCGGAAACAAGACGGGTCTCGGCACGTGAAGCCGAGCAACCACTCGCGGGCCACGATGAGCTCCGGCATAAACTCTGCGTACGAGCAGCACGACGCTCTCCCCTTCCACGAAGGTGTCGACGTCGCCAGAGGCTGACCACCCATTGTCTCCCGGCGAAGAATACGACTCGGAGGGAGGCGTGTTGTCCGGCCCACCAGAGCCGGAACCAAAGCCTGGCTTAGACGGGACACCAGTACGATGTGCGTCGTCACCTTTTCATTGCCCTCATCGAGCTGAGAGCCAACGCAAACGCAGGGTACGATGTACGTTGCTCGTTCCTTGCTGGCGAAAAGTGGTCGTAACCATGAGCAAAGGCAGACTGGACGGAACCGTACACACGTATAGTGCCGTCCCAGGAGAGGCACGACACCTCCGTCGAGTGCGCTGTGGCGTTTTCGCACATACAGAACAACGCTGAAGTCTCCACAGATTCTTCTACAAACCCATAACACTGACCGCGCTGGCGGTGGTCCTCGTCATCATGGCGTATACGGCGATGTCCCAGGACGTGCTCGAAGAGGGCGGAGACAAGCGGAGAATGTGCGTTATCCTGAATCTCCGGCGTTCGTTGCACTGACGAGCTCGCAGAGGCGTCTACGCCGCCCTCTCGTTCTTTCTCGTGTTCTCCATGCTCCAATTCCGCGACGGTCCCTTCATCCGACCGCACCCCGCGTTCTGGCGCGTAGTACTGGGCATCAACATGCTCTACGAACTCGCCATGGTCTTCCTCCTCTTCCAGGACCTCCCGACCGCGCGCTCACTCATGCTCTTCCTGGACCCCACCTTAGGCGTCCCTCTGCCGGAAAAGAGCTACGCAGACGACTGCACGCTGACGCCGGGCGTGCTTTGGAACGCCATCGACATCTTCTGTCTGGCGCATGCGCTGGGGTGGTTCGGCAAAGCGCTGATTCTGAGGGATTACTGGTTCTGCTGGATCCTGAGTGTGGCGTTTGAGATGGCGGAGTACAGTCTGCAGCACCAGTTGCCGAACTTTGCAGAGTGCTGGTGGGACCACGTACGTCCACGCGTTTCTCATGTCTCCGTTCCGTTACTGACGACAAACACACCCACCTCCAGTGGATCCTCGATGTTCTGCTCTGCAACTGGCTCGGCACGCACCTCGGCATGCAAGTGCTCGCATACTTCGAAGTCAAGCCCTACTCGTGGCGCGGCCTCCGGCAGACGCGCGGGCTGCGGAGCAAAGCCAAGCGCGTCATGGCGCAGTTCTCCCCGCACGATTTCACGAAATTCGAGTGGGGTACTGCGCGGAGCTTCCGCAACTATGTCGCGGTGGTGATGCTGTTGGCGGTGTTCCTCGCCGCGGAGCTCAGTCCGTTTTACTTGAAGGTACGTGGTAATCCAGAGGCCACGTGTTTCTGCGGGCGATACAGAATGCTGAAGAAACCTGCAGAGTCTTCTTTGGATGGAGCCGGAGCACCCCATCGTCATTGCGCGACTGGCGTTCATCTTCCTTTGCGCGCTTCCCGCCGTCAGGGAGTTGTACCAGTACACCAACGACCCAAGGTGCGTTTCTTGTTGGTCACCACCTCTTTTTCTTGTATTCTGCTACGAACCCTTTCGCTTGGACTATATTATACCGGCCATTCATATCCGTATATCACCTCTTCTCGTGCCGCCCTACTCTCTATCCGGACACATTTCTTCGTCCCTTCCCTTCATCTCCATACATACACCATCGTTCCCGGCTACGCACTTCCTTTACCGCTACTTCCCGTTCCTCGCGCCTTTTTCGTATCCCTTGGCTTCCCCTTCCGTTGCGCATCCCTGCCTTCCGCGCCCTTCATTTGCCCAACCCACCACCACCACTATCACATCCGCGCTTTTTTACGATGCGTCGCGCCAATCGGCATCACACAAGCGCAGAACCACGACCAAGAACGAAACGAGATGAACGCGCTGGCGTCCGGCGTATGCCTTCATCTCGTTTGCCCTCGTGCTTGTGCTGGTGCATGGTCTTGGACCGGTGCTTCTTGGGCTTGGGCCTCTGGCCTAGTGGGCATGGTAGTGGATGACGGGGTGGCTCGGTGGCTTGGGTGGGTTGGGCTCGGACGCAATCGTGGCTTTTTGGTCTCATTTTGCGTCCCTTGCTTGGCGCTATCACGCAGTCGACAAACCCGGATTCGCACTACGTACGCGTTCATCTCGTGTCCGCGCGATCTTTTGGTGTCGTTGGTGCCGGCTCTCGGGCCCACGCACGGAGATGGAGATGTTCTGTGGCGCAGGTCCAACGCGACCGTCGACACAAACGGGCCACGTTTTGCGGGGCCATCCATGCGTGGCGCATACGGGATAGGACTCGTTTCGAAGGAAGCGCAAGTGGATGCGTGGACGTGGACGTGGCGCTGGGCGCTTCTTTGCGTTTGGGTGTACGTGCCCGCTTCCGTCTGCTGGCGCGTGGCCAGTTTGGGCGAAGACTGTCGTGGTCTTCCTTCTTGCTGCGATAAGGCACGGACGTTGCCCTTTCCGTGCATGGGTCGTGCTGGTGGCGTTGTTCTTCGACCCAAGATGCGTACGGGGGCTGGCTCGTCGTTTTTTGGCTTGCGCATGCTTCGTTTCTTTTCTTCTCGTTCCTTGTTTTTACGCGGTATTCTGATATTCCGTCTGCGCCTCTCCATTTCTTTGCCCCCTTCTTGTTCTTTCCTTCCGTCCGTCCCTTCTTGGCGCTCGACTCGTCACCTGTTCCTGGACCGCTGACCAAACCCACCTACAGACGCGCCGTCCGCATGGGCCAACACGTCTGGCTCCTTCTCGCGACAGTAGCCACCGAGATTCTCGTCATCATCAAGTGGACGTCCTCTCCGCATTCGGGCATCCCGCCTCTGATGAGCGCGTCGAAGGTGGTGAAGATGGGCTGGGTTGTGGGCGGGCTGGCGTTGGTGGTGTACCCGTCGGCGAAGTTTGGGGTGCCTGGTGTCAGGCGATGGGTGAGGGGGAAGAAGGACAAGGCGGCGAGGAGGAAGGCGGGCAAGATTGAGTAGAGGCGGAGGAAAACAAGTACGAGTACTTATCCTATGCGGTCTAGATTTATTCCATTGCATACTTACTACCCTGTATCATGATCTTCTGGGGGATACCTTGTACATTGCATACCGCTCACTTCTTGCATGGCTGGTCACGTGACCTTCTCATCCCCGGGCTTTACTGGAACAAAGAAGAATAACTCCAGGATAAGGTGGATACAACCAAGAAGGATAAATTATTATATAGCTTTTAAGCCACGCAAAAGGGAATTTAGTGCGTGACCAGGTCTTGACTGCTCATTTTCACTCAGGCTGGTCAGCGCCTGCGGCAGTTCTTCAGGTCCAAATGGGTTGGTAAGGCGAGCATCTTCTTACGGTAAGTAACCATGTCATGTAAGATCCTGTTTCATCGCGCGTCCTGTGCTTTGCAAGGCAGATTTAGAGAGATATAAAATTCAAACTCCGCCGTCGGAGTCTGCAGCCCGAGTAATTTCTAGTGATTATGTCCAAGAAACCAGAAGCAAGTGGATTCCGATTTGCCTGTTTCTCTTATACCGGTCGATGAAAGCCAAACCTGCTCCCTTTCCCCGCAGACCTGGACGCGCCCACAACCAACTGTCAGTAGGATCGACACTTCCCGCCCGGCGCCAGCGTCCGGCGGGCATAAGCAGGTCGGTTGCTCCGCGACGATAACGTTGCCGTCGAACCTCCGCCGCGCTCCCCGCGCGCCCATTGACATCGGATTTTGGACGGGGATTGTCGCCCTCGAGCCGGGGTTCTCTCGCGTGTGTGCGATTTTCTTCCGTCGGCAAGCCTCGCACAATGCCCGCTTGACTGCTGCTGACCCGCTCTGTTTGATTGCCTCGACCATCGACGATGACCGCAGCAACTGGGCCCTCCAAATTTTAGGGCCTTATCGCGGAGTGCGTGGAAGAAACTACGTCTTCTTGAGAGGGAATTTATTCTCAAAATTCGAATGGCAGACCCAGCAGATAGTCTTGCAGACGGGGAGGGCATTTGTGCGGCCATCCTTTGGCTGTCGCTGCCGTCGCTTCTAAGTTTCTGAGTTCTCGGGTGGGAGTTTTTGCTGCCAATTTTCTGAAAAGGTCGAAGTGGAGCGCGTCATGCGGCACGCGGTATAAGCGAGAGGCGGATCGAGATGGCCCGAAGGAAAGGCTCAGGCTCAGGCTCCGAGCATGAGTTGCCGGCGGATGAGGCTCTGGGAGGCTGCGGGCGGGAAGGGCGGGGGAATTCTCAACCTCAGTCCCACACACGACGCTCCCGCTGTCGGGCCGGCCTTGAACCGGGCCGTCGTCGGCGAATTAAATCTGTGTGGCGATTTTAATTGAACCACCATCTGAAGTCTTTGATTGAGTCCCGGTTCGGCTTCTTCGGAGACGGAGCAAGTACTTGACTGGTCGTTCCTTGGAGCCTGCTTCTGACGCTCTCAAAAGTCTTCTGTGGGATTTTATGGATAATTTGGGAACTTCAACGGGCAAGGAACGGGGTTCAGTAAATCTTCAGCTGGAGGACGACGGGTCACGCAAGGCCCTCCGCGGTAGCGAACTACATACTCTAAAGGTACTTGGGACGGCGGAGACGGAGACCATCTCCGTGTCTTACAGTCAAATTACGCGAGCGCAGTCCTGCTTCTTCCAGTGGCGCCGAATGAATATTGAGCGCTGAAGGGCGGGATGCGGGCGGCCGTCCAATTCGTGTTCGTTCAGCTCTTGGCAAACCAAGCTAGCCGTTTGCTCAGTGGAGCTTTTTCTTCCAAGTTTTTTGTTGGAGGTTTGGTGGCTGCGATTGAGAAGACGAGTTCCATGTGTTCGTGCCTCGGCCTCAAGAGCTGGAACTCCGCGGACTTCGTCAAATGGAGGTTGTAGGTACATGTCAGCCACGCTCCGATGGTGGCGGTGGAAGTCTAACGACTCTCCGCGCCGTTGGAACTCGGACCAGCACGACGCCTCGCGCATGGATTGAAGGCCCAGCTGGCGCTCATCTGCGATTCTGGCGTCGGATGCAGATCTTCGGGGTGCAAACGGCGTTTTCGACTCTGGAACGGCGCATGACGAGGTGAATGAAGCGAAGAAGACGGAGAATCTCACGCGCGACGGGAGCGTCATCGAGCCGCGCGATGCAGGCATCATGCGACACACTCTACCCCAAGATTGGGCACAGAAGACATTGCCAGGCCAGGGATAGAGGCACGCCAAGTTGAAATCGAAACAAAGTCAGACGCTGAACGCGTCTTCTGCTCGGCCCTGGAGACGACAAATCTGATGCTGCCAGGACGTCATCGTGAATACGGAGACAGCTCAAGCTGATGTCCGTCGACTGAATTATCCGGAAGCGCCCGGACCGCGGCGATGGAGAAATTTTTGTTGAGCAGGAATGCAGATCGGCCTCCCAATGAAGCCCGCAGACGGGTCAGTGGCTCTCAGTGGCTCTGACGCGCTTGGCTGTCCAACAAAGTGAAGCTTCTAGGCTCTCCGCCGCCGAGTTCGCGGGGTGCGGTAGCAAGGGGCAAGTTGTCAGCTGCCGGGGCCCGATGTGAAGCTTATGGACGGAGAACAGCGACGGAGTTGTGAGCGCTGTAAGATTAGATGTATCACTGATCTCAGCCAAGTACGACGAAGAACAGGCATCTGCCTTGAGGGCACCCTGCCCGGGTCCGGGAAAGCATCTATATGGTTGAAATAGTGTGTCAAAATTATTGTCTTTGTCGATGCAAGTATGGGCTAGGAAGCACAAGTTTGGTAGCTTGCCTGCAAGTTGGGCTCTGAAGATGCAAGTTGCATGGTCGGGCACAAGTTGAGCTTTGGAAACACAAGTTGAGTTTGAAAAAGGGAAGTTGTCTCATTCAGGCCATAGTTTAGGGTCAGAGGTTGATGGATCACTGTTAGCGGATCAAAATGTTGTGATATTACTGATGGTTCATTGAGTTTGATTGGTTGAAACAGCGGGCTTTCAGCAAAAAGAAAATATTGGTCTCAGAGGAAGAATGTACTGTACTCTGAGTAAGTCCAGTACCTTATGTATCACAAACAAGGTGAAAACTGGGGAACTGGACTTGAAATTGATCTGTGATGAATTGTAGGCCATCAAGATCTGATGGGAACCAGAGACAGGATCAGGTGTGGAGGATGTTCTGTTTAAAGTAGTACTTAACTTGTTTCTGGAGGATACAACTTGTACTTCCATGCTCTCAACTTGTGCTTCCACTGTGGCACTCCCTGCATGCTCAAAACCTGTATCCAAGTTCACAAACTTGCATAGACCTTTTCAAACTTGTGTCTATGTAGGCTGAACTTGTTGCTTTCTCCTCTTAACTTGTTGCAAAATCCTTGAAGAAGGTCCAACTTGTGTATTTCATTTCAACCATACATCTAGGACAGACGAAAGGTTAAGAGGTTGGCAAATGTTGTTCTCGGGTGTCTAGACTGCTCCAAATAGATAGTCTGCGAGTCTGCGCCAGGACTGGATGCAGAAAGGAAATAGCCATTTCGTCGCCGGCTTGGGCTAGTGCACGGGCGTCGCGGGAGGTACCACCCGCGCCGGGTCAGGTACCAAGCTTAGACGAGCGAGGGCAGCTCCGGTATGGGTTCGCATAGAGACGCTCTGGTTTTTCCTCTAGAGAAACGGTTAATAGGAAGGAAATCATAAAGAACGCCCGGCGAGACCTTCAGCGCGTAGCTCGCATAGCAGACTCCCATGCCGCGGCGCAGCTGTCCAACAGCGAGCGCTCAGTCAGCACCAAGGATATCGCCATCCTGGTCGGGTTTCCGTCTACAGGAAGACTCTGTACGAACAACGATCAGAATAAGAATTGCCCGAAATTACATCGGGAAGCGGCGCGCGGCACGCACATCGAAAATATCCCCAAGTTCCTCGCTCGACTTCCCACATCCGGTGAGCGCCTCAGCGCGGCGGCGGCACAGGGAGACTAGAAGCCGCGCCATGTTTGGAATAATTCCATACAGGTTTGGGCTGCTCGCTGCGTCTGCCTCGTCGTCAAGGACTGGTGGCGTTGGGGCGACGACCTCCGAGTCAGTGCCAATGCACCGCTCCAAGGTTAATTGGTGGTGAAACGCGTTCTCGAGGTCCCGGATGAGGGAATCGTGGGGCTTTTCGGGAATCTGCGGGAGTAAATGGAGGGCGAGAAGCAGCCATAAGGAATGTGAGATTAAGGCATCGCTGTTGATGCAGAACCGGCGTGAGCCGTCCACATAGACGAGCTCGGAATCCACCATATCATCCCAGGGCAGCGCCGTCAGAGAATTCAGCAGCTGGTCCGGGACGCGATCGCCGCCGAGTACTTCTGCGAGCTCGACCGACGAGAAGGTGATGCAGTCGTTCTCATTAACGTCGAGAACGAATCCGTACTGAACGAATAACTGCGCATTCGAAAGTGTTTCGCCGTAGGTATTGAAGATCTCCGAGCCGGCGGGGATCGGCCGGTTCGAGACCATTTCATATGTGTCTTCCTGGTCGTCGTCGCCGTCGTCGGTGCTTCCATCGCCCGTGTCGTCGTCGTGAGGACACTGGCGCAGAGAGCCGCATTCGGGACATACATCGAAGTCGGTCTGTGGCGCCGGCGGACTGAGAAGCTTTCTCCAAAGAATTGATACTGTCGTACCTCGATATGAACATGGTTGTCTTGAATGTGGTTAAATCTGGGAGACATTGAGTTGGAGACAAATGAGCAGTAAGAATGAATTTTACGCGTCAGCGATAGGCACCATAGACAGCCCATGATATGCGTCCACGAGGAAGGCACGCGAGGAGACGAGGCCGCAAACGTGGCGGAAGTCTTGCAGGCTTGGACGAGAAATCCGTAGTTGCTCGTACATGGGCCGCGCTACCATCCTGTAGTATTCCTCGATTTCGTCCTACTAAAACGGTCAGCCTGTGGATTGCGCGATAAATGCATGCATACATCGAGATTGGCCAGGAGCTTCGCTGCCTCTGTCCCAGCGAGCCACCCTGTAGTGAAGGAGTCACCACGCGTGCTTGTGGCACCAGCCCAGAAGAGCCCCGGGATGTCCCGCGGGAGTGACTGGAGATAGCCATGCCACGCAGACATTTCTCCATTTGCCCTTCGAAAAACAGCAATTCAGTGACTGTGGCGCCAACTGTATCACGAGAAGTACCCACAGTTCCACGGAGAGAGCCAAAGCAAGAGACAATTGCGCGCTGCGTCCGTATGGGCTGGCTGGAATGAGGTGCGAGATGGGCGACGATTTGACGGAGAGAACGGATGCGCGGGGAATTCGAACGACTAGACTTGCTCAAAAGGCTCGAAAAATGACGGACAACGGGACGTACGCGTTGTTCCTGACGGAATCGAGGTGCCCCGAGAGTAGACCGCCACGCCATGTGGGCCAGCGACTATTCGGAGGCGAGGGTCGATCCAGACGTTCCTGGAGGAACACCACGCGATCAGGGCGCTAATGTCCGCGTCGAGGCTCATAGAATGCGCGGGTAGTCTTCTTGAACAAGATTCTGAGCAGAAAAACGCGTCGGTGGACGAGGGGGCGACGTTGTTGACGGTCGGGAATGGGTGTGTCAGGCCGTGACCCTCCTGCTTTCGGACGACGACGATGCATCCTCTGCTCGAAAACCGGCTCAGAGCTGATTTCTCGAATCTTCTCGTCGGACCAGTCGTGCTCCGCAACGGATGGGAAGCCGTTGTCCGCCGCGTTCTTCGCCACACCGGCAAAGCGTTCGCCCAAGTCGACAGACACCTCATCGAGAATCAAGTGGTTCTCAGGATGCTCCCGTCTGCTCCTGCTCCTGCACCTCGAGAGCCAAACGAGGACGCCCGCAGAGAATCTCTACTCTTCTGTTTCCTTTGCGGCGAAGAGTGCCGGGGTGCGAAGGTCGCTAATTCGTACGAGCTGGCGCTGTGTCGGGAGTGTATGGACAACTGGGCGTTGTACGATGACGCTGGACGATGGCGTTGGACGCAGGAAAGGAATGCGGATTCGCCCTGACGCCGCATGCTGGAAATCAGGTTCGTGACCTCTTCTGTCTACAACCACGATGGCATGGACGCCCAGTCTGCTTCAGGCTCCCTTGAAGGCCGAATTTCCAGGCCTTGTGCAAGGATCCGACCTCAGACGCATTCCCAAGGGCTGGGTCGCTCTTCTCCACCGCATCCTCCGTCACAACCCCGCGTACACCACAACCACCTCCCAAATTCACGTACGAGAAGAGCTAGTCCAGGGCACACATCGGATGTCTTTCGCGGTCAGGGACGAGCCTGGTCATGAATACGACCCGACCGCACGGAGGGAGGCTGCGCTGCTGTGCTACTTGTGCGGCGAGGATGGCCGATACGCCAGACCCAGGGAATACGTTGCTAGGCCGGTTGCGTTTGCGGTTTGTCGAGAGTGCCTCGACCAGTGGACTGCACTTCGAGGGGCGGTGTGGGTATGGATGGATGACGGAGAGTCTTAGAGTATGGCGCGCAATTGAAGAAAAATCCTGTGACCCTCTGAATCTGCCTCTTGACCCCAACCACCATGCACCCTCTGCTTGACGAGCGCCTCAGGACGGATTTCTCGCACCTTCTAGCCAGCCCCACCCTGATGTCCTTCGCTCCCACAGGGTGGGAGGATTTCCTGCGCCGAATCCTCCGCCACAGCCCTCATCTGGTCTTCACCAGGGTGGAGCAAGGCATCCGCCGGAATCGCGTAGTATACCTCGCGCTATATTCCCGCCGGCGGGACTCGGACACAAGCCTGCCAGTGCAGGATCCACCCCCTCACGCTTTTGCGCGGGAAGAGTCCACGCTGGTGTGCAAATGGTGTGGGGAAGACGGGCAACCCGCGATTCCGCCTCAGCAACGTCTGCCACATATGTGGGTGGCGTTTCCGTTTTGTCGGGAATGTCGGGACCAAGCCGCTGCGGATATCCCGAGGTTCCGCTGGGCGGATGTGGAGGAGGACGAGGAGGAGGAGGAGTAGATGGGCCTGGGGCAGGACACGAAGGCTTGCGTGACCCGGGCCTGCTTGCCTTTCGACCACCGCCTCCGTCCTACTCTCGGGTCCCAGCGGCGGCATGCAACGCGGCGTTCTCGAACTGCCGCTCTCGGTCGTCGCGCGACTGCACGCAGAGACGAGGGCAATGTCGTTCGGGCGGTAGGGGAGGGGGAGCGCACACGAATGGACGAGAGGCGCGGGGTGTCTTTCTGGGCCAAAGACGTCGTAGAGTGGACTTTGGTGAGTGCCTATTCGCTCTTCACAGACCAGGCTGACTGGCGTCGATGTTCTTGAAGCCGACCAGCGACCTTGTTCTTCGTCGTGAAAAGTCTACGGTGACCTCCCACCTGCTTTCGGCAAAACAACAAGAGATGGTGTCCATTTGGTCGTACAAACGTCCGTACCTACCCCACCTGCGTCACAATCCCCGCCCGACTCCAGTCCAGACAGCCCGCCCAACGACCTATTCAGAGGTCTTCCCAGCCTTCTTCCGTCATCTCGCTCGAGACGCTTTCAAAGCTCTCGTCTTCCTCGCTTTGGCTCCACCACCCTTCGGAATCGCGCTCTGCTTGGAGCACGGCGTAGCAAACTCCATGTCGTGCTTCTTCCAGATGCGCCGCACGAAACTCCATGTCGTGCTTCTTCCAGATGCGCCGCACGACATCCTGGCGCTTCTCGCTGTTTGCGTGGTTGGAGATGACCACGAGCAGCTGGGGCATAAAGTTGGACTGCTTGCCGTCGACATGCTGGTCGAGGCACAAGCCGAAGACGTCGAGTGCCCGCGGCCGGAGACGATGCAAGCCATGTCGTGTGGCGACATGGGCTACGCGAAGGAGACGGGGAACGTTCGCGTAGCCGTGCGTCGGGCTTGTTTGGCGGTGGATCTCGTACGGGCTACAGTATGATCACGGTGCGTGGCTTGTCTTTTCGGGCGCAGCAAAACACTTACGGCGCGTACATGGCCCAGCAGAAGGCTCGGAAGTCCTCCGCTGAGCCGTCAAAGAGCTTGCCATTGGTCGTTGGGTCGTGGCTGTCGGGGTCGCGAGAGAAAATCGCTTTGTGGACCTGCGTTCCTTAGGTGCTGGTGCGACGGAAGAATAGGGAGTGGCTACCTTGGAGTCGAGGCACAGTGCGACGTCGCCCGTGTCGTCGCGCTTTCCCGCTGCTGTCTCTCATATATAACACTCGCAAGGCTGGTCAGGCTCGGGCTCGGGCTTCGCGACAATGTCGTCGTTGGCCAATGGCCACTGGCATTGACTATCGAAGGACATGTCGGCGCTACGAGGTCGAAAGAGGGTCGGGTGGTGGGTGACCTCACACCCTCTACTAGTAGTAGGGAGGATGAGTGGAAGATGCTGTCTGCGTCGGTATCCCTAGGCGGGGCAGTTATATATGCGCGGCGTTTTGTTCTTCGTTCCTAGTATAAGTCGTAGCTTGAGTATCTGAAAGGGCGCATCAAGCTGAGCCAGATTGAAAGCGGGTTCCGTCGCTCTTAAGCTTGTTGACAGTTGTTGTCCTGAGCTTTCGTTGGCGCTTGCTGGCTGTCTGTCTGGAGCGTTATCTTCTCAAATAACCTCTCATGTAGCTAGAATGCTCTCTACCCCTGCCGATCCAGGCATACTTATCCTTCCTCGTGAGATTCAAAAAGCGTCGCCGAACGGGAATCGAGCTCGTGACCGGCAGATAATGCAGCTTGGCGAGATCCGAGACGTCCCGCTACCTCCGGCCACCCCGCGGCAGAGGCCGGGTGGCCTTCGGTATCTCGGCATCTCCCGGCAAGCCGTCGGCCGATGATGATTTTCGAAAATAATTCGTTTTGGAAATAATTATGAAAGGATATTCGAAGTGGATTTGTTTTCTTGCTACGCTGCGGTACATCTATGCAGCTTAAGCTGTGCATATCGCGACTAAACCACAGGCATCCAGTCTTCGCTGTAGGCGTCTTAAAAGCAGTCAGCCACGTCTTGGAGCGAATCAAGATTTCAATGTACTACCTGGGACTTCGTTCTGTCCGTAGTCCGGCCAGAACTTGAAATCCACCCCTCGAACTTTCAAGTTCTCCGCCACGATGACGAAGTCCAATCCATTTTGGACGAACGGGCGAAGATGCTCGAGGAACGTGGGCCGAGGTTGCCAAGGCTCGGGGCTAGCCTCCTCCAGCAGCACACCGAAGAAGAGGATCCAAAGTGTCTGTAGCTGTTCGCTGGCATTGAGGAGCTCAAGCACTACAGTTGTGTCAAATCCGTGGCGGAGGTCGTCGTCGATGCTGGCGTCTGTTTTCGTTCTGAGCTTCTTCAGCCCGCGGAGCGCCAGTCGGGTGAGGTTCCCGAAGAATTGCCAATTGGGGAACGGCCTCGTATCGGAGATCGACATCCAGGACCTCGAGGACGGTGAGGTGGTTGAGGAACTCGAGGTCGAGAGGCAAGTAGCCGTAGTCGTAGTGCAGGTAGCGAAGGCGCGTCGCCCATGCGCCGGCGGACCGTGACCTCTCCAGCAGATTACACAGGTTTGACGCGAGATTGTCTCTTCCCGAGTCTTCGACTTGGATGTCGAGCGCGGATAGATTGGGAGTGGAGCCCAGGTACCGGAAGAAATTGTTGGAGCCATCGGATCCGTGGTAGCAGTCTATGTCGAGCCTCAGGAACTCCAGGTTTGGGAGGTGTAGGGCACGCAGCTCATGGTGAGCATGCTCGAGTTGGGACCGCATCCCCGCGAAGTCGGAGACTTGGAGACAGAACAGATGCACGATGCGCGGACAGTCGCGCATCGTCCGAAGGAGGTCCAGCACGGATATGTGCGGCTCGATTTCGAGCCAGCGGAGAGATGGAGCCGCAATGGGCACGGTGAACAACTCGGGGAATGACAGCGGCGCGGGCAAGAGATGCAGTGTGGATAGCACGTTTTGACATGCTTGGAGAATGCTGGAGAGGGACTTGTTGTCGAGTTTGGCGGAGAGAGAACGGAGGGAGGGGAGACTTTGTCCCTGGGGGTTCCAGATTTCGAACAGCCATGGAGGGAGCTCGAGGGACAAAGTGTGCGCTCTATGCAGTGCTGCTAGAATCGAGAGGGGAAGTGTCGCATCCCGGCCGTCCGGCTCTACGAAAGACGATGGCTGTAAAGAAAGCATATCAGCATGCGCACATAGGAATAACACGAAGAATGTGCCCTACCAGCGCTGAAACGTACAATCGGATCCCCAGTGACCGATTGGCCGCCCGTGAAATCCAGGAATTTAGCCCTTCCTCGAGCTCTATGCGCCTCGCGCTCTCCAAAACCCAGGGCCTGAGATCCCACTTGAAACTCCGCCACAGCTCAGTGGTCTCAAATGCGATGGCTCTCCACCGCTGAGAGACACGCGTAAAGACCAGTGGCGGCGATTCGGGGTGTGGTTTGTTATAGTACTGCCATGGTATGCACTCGAGGAAGATGGCAGCGACGATCTCGACGGGGAGCGTATCGAACGCTAAGTTGGGCTGCAGGGAGTGCATGCTGTCGAAAAGCCTCACTGGCACATGATCAACCCACTCTTTCCTCTCGCCCTCATGCACGTCCGTCTTGAGACGCAGCTCAAGGCTGATTTCGCCGACCTCTTCCGTCCCGCCGACTCAGAATCTCCACGCAAACTCAGAGTCGCCGACGGCTGGGAACAACTTCTACGCCGCGCATGCGAGACGCTTCGCAGTCGAGAGGGACATCTCGGCACCGGGTTCAGATTCTCGGGGAGCATTCGGACGTCGAACGGCGGGAGGCTCCAGGTCTACAAGAGACGACCTGTGGCCGCAGAGCCTCTCCCTGCGAGTGTCGAGGACGATTTGCTCTCTGGACTCGCTGAGGAGTCCGGTCGCCTCTGCGAATCGTGTGGGGGGGGGCAGGATATGTGGCGGATGGATGAGGAGTAACGAAGCGAGAAGCGTCGCTGGTGCGTTGTCCTCGTGCGGATGTCGAAGCGGTGAGCTGACTGCATTCAACAGCAGTCGACGAAGTCCCTGGACACAGGTGCTGCGGCACCACGACAACGACCACGCGCTCCAGAACGAACCAGACCGGTCTCGCTTGAAACCATTCCATTCTGCCAGCACCGACACGACGCGCCCCTACGCCGTCTCTGACGCGCGCGCCCTGTCGTCGCTGAATCCTTATGGCGCTGGTTCTACGCGCCGGAGGCCGCCTCGAGAGATCGCCAGAGGCGTTGTTTGCGCTGTCAGGACTGAGGAATGGCGGGAGGGGACAGCGAGCTCAGGCTTTCAGTGGCAATGATTGCCAGTGCCTTTGGTTCGGTGCGCCGTTCTTGTGTTGTCCGGTTTCGGTGTTGTTGCTCACAGCATTCCTAGGCCCTCCTACACCATTATTATTCACTTCACGGGCCAACGAAGTCCGCGGCATCTCGTCCACTCGCCGCGTTAGACGGGGCTTTCCGGTTCGCGGTTGAGCAAGACATAGCGCTTCGGGGGAGAGCGGCGACGGACAATTAAGCCCAGGGCGGTGGGCTTCGACTGGTTGTCAATGCGTTGCTGGCGGCGGCTGGATTGCACCACGCAGGGAGACAAAACCGGAGAGCTCCTACGTAGCGTGCTTATTACTATGTACTATACTGCGTTCTTCTGGACGTTTCCGTATGTCCCTTGGACGTACCAGCACAAGTTTTTGTACCAGTCTGAGTCTCGAGCACGAAACGCAAGAAAGAGGGCTGTCTACTGATTTCGTGGTCATGTGATAAACCACCTCTTGCCTCTCACTTCCACGATGCTGCACGACCTGCTCAAAGCGCGCTTGAAAGCCGACTTCCCGCGCCTCTTCCCACCCAACGAGCCATACACAATTCGGGGCCTGGGCAACGGCGTCGCCGCCCTCGCGCGGCGATACTGCAAATCGCGCGACCCACCCGCCTCGGCGCGCGCGCTGGAGGAGTTCCGAGCCGCGCTGGAGGAGCTCGAGTTTAACTTCAACGAGATCGACGACGACCATAGTAGTAGCATCTGGAAGCGCGCGCCGCCGAGCGAGGTGGGCAAGGAGGGGAAGAAGGGGGTTTGTTTTCGGTGTGGGGAGGATGGGTGGGAGGCGACGTATGCGGAGTGGTTCCCTGTGTCGATGTGTCGGGAGTGTGTGGATTTGTGTGGGGAGATGGCTGTTTGGGGACATCCGGAGGGGATGGTGGAGTATTAGGACTTGGATGGGTGCAGTGAATACCACTGCCAGTGAATGCGCGTCATATAACTCAAAGCCTTCCCGTACTCATTTCAAGTTCACCAACTTTGCGTGGCAGAGTAACGAAAAAAAGTACTCTATTACAAAGTTGTGAATTTGTGTACAATCAGATTAAGAAATCATCCACACGAGGCTCCAAGAAAAATCGTGCATCGTACTCAAGCTGCGTGTCTTTGGATTTACTCCTCATAGGCGACCCATAGTGCCTCTATTAACGTGATAGGATGACATCTTGGCATGCCCAAAAAAGCAGTCGACGCAGGTGCGGTTTCGAGAGGCCCAGGTATGAAAAGTCCCCGTCTGGCGTCGGAACATCTACACCATTCATCAAGTGGTTGTGTAGATGCAGGTACGTCGCGGCTTGTATGTGTGGACGGTTGTGTGTGCGGCCGACGTTTAGTGCCTTTTCGCAGGACACGGATCCGTTGCGCGTGCGCGTGACCCACGTCAATTCCACCAGGTTGACGAGGTCGGGCACGGACGATTCACAGCGAATACCGAGATCAAGCATGTGCTCCAGCTCGGCCTCGGAACATGTAGCCAGGTGGTCGTCAAGTGCGCCTCCGTTTCCGCGCGACATGAGCCAGGCCCACGTTTCGTATTCCGGGAGCACGTATTTGTGTGCGATGTCGATGATGCGGAGGTATGTCTTGACTTCGACGGTGCTGGGTACGGTGCAGGCGTTGTACATTTCGATAGGGCTGATAATATCGGTCATTTCCAGGAGAATATAGGACTGCAAGGAGACACGCACCCAGAGTATATCGCCCAGCACAAAGCCCGAAAATCCTCAACCGAGTCGTCCAGCTCAATAACCTCCGAGGCGTCGCCGTTGGCATCCGCAAACAAGACGGCGAAAAACGACTGCGGGTCCCGCGAGAGTTGGAAGCGTGTTAGCTAGGCAAGACATCAGTTTAAGCGCCGACTTGAAAGGCGGTGGAAATCTACCTTGAAGAGCACGCCTTGTACCAAGAACGTGCAGTCGCCTTTCTCGAAGTAGTATTTCTCGTCCTTGACGGGCTGCTGAGGAGTAGAGACTTCTGCGGAGAAACGTCGACATTTAGCTGGCGCAGCAGGCAGTGATCGCGGCGGAGAATCGTACCGACGGGAGGGCTTGCCATGGATGTATCGCTCATGGAAGTCTGTGGCAAGAGAGGCGGGCTGGCCTAGGATATAGGAGAAGGGCCTCGCCTCGTACATGAGGCGCACAGGAATAGCACAGTTCCGTTGGAGGTGCGCCACACTGAGGGATGATCACGTAGAGGCATCGTACACACCTTAAAAGCTCTTTCTGCCGGTGAAGATGGCCGGAAAGAGGATTTGCAAATCACGGTTTGTTTGCCAAGACGGGAACACTGGCAATGAACGTGCAAAACCCGGCGCCAGCCTGGGTCAAGCATGTCTTCGGAGAGGCCTCAGCCACTGTGGATGGTCAAAACTCTGGATGGCGGAGAAATGGGCAACACTCACGACGACAAAACGGATATTTGGGCAACAAGCAAGAATATTCCAATGCGTTCGTTCGTAGTATTTGAGAGAAAACCCGTGTTCTCGCTAGCCGCCGCCTCGGATGTAGACGCATAGCTTGAGTCTTGGCGGCGCGCTTTGGGCTTGCTTGGTGTAGCTTGAGCTTGGATTTGCTTCGAAAGTCGAGCGAGTATGTTGCCGTGTCGTGTTTTCTAGGCGTATAAGCGCATTTCTTCGTCCAAGACGTTCGTAGATGGACGCAGTCAACAACCCGCGGACCGCATCACGGTCGTAACGAGCTTGTCCGCGACTGTCAGGACGACGTACACACTCGCCCTCCTCGGGCCAGCTGCTTCGCTCTCCTCTCCGGGGCGGCCACTGTGCGGCTTCTGTCGTCATCCCTATGCTGCGCGTTGATGACGTCTCTTGTCCGCAGTCTCGAGCACCACCCGCTGCGCCGCGCCGTTTTCCCTTTTGCCCACCACCGACGCTCGGTACGCACAGCGAACCTTTGCTCGCTTCTCAGCGTCTAGCTTATGCTACTCCTCCCAGCCCGGAAATGGTCGCAGAAGGCGCTGGGAACCGACTGCCGACCTCGGTCTTGACCGTGGCCGGCCTATGCACCTTCGTTGCCGTCGTAGCGTCGGGCATGTCGATTCATTTCCATCTCCGGAACTACCGCAAGCCTGCCTTGCAACGGTGCGCTATCCGAGGCTCAGTTTTCCCTCCTGCTCATTGTCTTCCAGAATGGTCGTCCGTATCATGATTATGGTCCCGCTCTACGCCATTTCGTCCCTCATATCCCTCTTCTCTCTCGACGGTGAGTTCCGCGCCACCTGTTTGCCACCGCTGACGCGTCCCAGCCGCGTTTTTCATCGACGCCATTCGTGACATCTACGAGGTGCGCCGCAGCCGTTAGCTTGGCCTTCAAAGCTTACTCCCGTCCAGGCCTTCGTCATCTACTGCTTCTTCGTTCTGCTGCTGTCCTACCTGGGCGGCGAACGCTCGCTGCTCATCATGCTCCACGGCCGTCCGCCCAAAGACCCCGTCTTCCCCGTCAACCTCTTCAAGCGCGAGATCGACGTCAGCGACCCGTACTTCTTCCTGTTCCTGAAGCGCGGCATCCTTCGTGCGTCGCCTATAACCTTTCATTCAACGTAATCTGACGACCCGTTGGTGCAGAATACGTGCAGGTCAAGCCTGTCCTTGCGGTCGCCACCCTCGTGCTCAAAGCCCTCGGCAAATACAACGAGGGCAACCTGCGCGCCAACTCGGGCTACCTCTACATCACCATCGTGTACAACATCAGCATCTGCCTGAGCTTATACTGCTTGGCCATGTTCTGGATGTGCGTCAACGACGACCTCAAGCCGTTCCGGTGCGTGCCCTATTGCTTACCCATTGTTTTCCGGCTAACGCGCGCCGCAGCCCGATGCCCAAGTTCCTCTGCGTCAAAGGCATCCTCTTCTTCTCCTTCTGGCAAGCCCTATTCGTCTCTATCCTCGTCTCGGCCGGCGCAATCACACACCTCGGGCCCTACACACGCGACGAGGACAAGGACACCATCGCGCTGGCCATCACCGACCTCCTCATCTGCATCGAGATGCCCTTCTTCGCCGTCGCGCATGCCTACGCGTTCTCGTACACGGATTTCGTCGACACGCATACCATCTACGCCGCGCGGATGCCGATGTATTTCGCGTTGCGGGATGCGTTTGGTATGCAGGACGTCGTGGCGGACAGCAGACAGACGCTCCGCGGGGAGGGCATGGATTACCGCGAGTTTGAGCCTAGTGAGGGCTACATGCACCAAGGCGAGGGTCGGGATCGCCGGATTCGGGCGGGGCTGCGGTATGCGGATGGTGGAAGGCGGAAGTACTGGCTGCCGCAGCCTGCCCAAGAGGATCACACTAGCGCCGTTGCCGGTGCTGGTGCTGCGGCGGGTACGCGCGCCGTCCGGAACGCGTTGGGGCGCGAAGACGACGAAGAGGTCTACGCGCCGTTGCTAGCCCACCAGGCAGAGGACGTCGTGCATCTTGCGCCGGACCTCGTGCGGCACGAAGAGCAGAACAGCATTTGGATCGGGAGCGTGACGAACGAGGAGGGATACCGGCTGCCGTTTGGCGACCCCGAGGCGCTTGGCGACGAGGAGCTGTTCGTGCAGAGCCGCCGGTTCATGTTTGGGGACTATAACTATCCGGTTATCGACGTCAGCTCGGAGACGGCACGGACGAGGATGTGGGACGAGGAAGAACGGGTGTTGCGGGATGAGAGGAGCGCGTGGTTTGAGCCGGTGGGTGGACGGCCGGTGTTGGAGTCGAGAGAGGTTTCGAGGCCGAGGTGGGAGGGGTATGGGGCGGTTGGGCAGACTCTTGCTGCGCCGGCGCCGGTGCCGAAGAGGACGAGGACGTTTGGGTCTGCGGACCAGAGACTTGTGGACCATGAAGATAATGCGGGGCCGGCGCAGGGCGAGACGGATGTGAGGCTGCGCTGGACACGCTCGCAGGTGCCGTCGAGGACCAACTCGAATGCGTCTGCGAATGCTGGTGGGGCTGCTGCTGCGAGGGCGAGAATGGCGCAGGTGTCGAGGCGGTCGTTTGAGAGTGGCGGTGGTGGGAGCGGTACCGGCAGCCCGCGCAGTCCGCCGTCGCTCAACGGTGCTTCGAGGCGGAACTCGGTGTTGCCTCCAGATGCTGTTGACCTCGTCGTCGAAGAGCAGCCTGAGCATGATGCCGGGCACACACAGCCGGGGCTGAGGCAGGTCTATCGACGGGGTTTCGTCGAGGAGGATCCCGAAGAAGCTCAAGATGGTGGTATTGTACGGGGTGAGGTGGAGGTGGAGAGCCCGGGCTCGGCCAGGCGGGGCGAGGAGATCGTGGAGCGGGTGGTCGAGGAGGAGGTGCCGGAGGTGGTGACGACTCGGACGCCGCCGGTGCTTCTTCATCTAGAGGATAATCCTTGGGCGTAGTGCTATATATCTTTAACTCTTACTTCGAGGATGGCCATGATTGTATACTAGCATATCGTTCTACAGTACATAGTTGTTCTTCCACTTGATTTGGCGAGAGCTTTGCGTGGGGTGCTATGCTTATGTAATGTCACCCTTTCTTGGCTCTCGTTCTCATGCATCCCTGTTTGCAGACCCAACTCAAGGCCGCCTATCCTCGCATGTTCGAAGGCCCAACCAATATGCAGACGGTGGTGGATCTCATCGGGAATGGCTGTGAACCACTCATGCGGCGATTCTGCCACTCGGAGTCTCTGTGGCTGCAGGAAGACTCAGGCTCGTCGACTTCCGAGATGGGAACAGCCGTCTCAGAGGAAGCGTACACCCTGTGCGGGGATTGTGGCGAAACCGCGTGCGGACTTGGTCATAGCCGTTCGGCTTCACAGCGCGCTGTTTCCCTGTGCGCGGATTGCTTGGACATGCGCAGGGTGGACGATGAGCTGTATATGTGGAACACCTCGGTGCGTCTTCTTGTCAATGGCCATAATCCTGTACTGTATTGAGGACCCACATCGTCGTTTTAGAGGCGGCATTCCATTCTCGTATCGTCATGATGTCGGATCCGGAATGCCTCAGCACGCTCATAGCCGGAGAAAGAACGAGCGTCGTATTTGTGAACAGGACCCCCAACATGTACAAAAAACGAAAGCCTCAAACCATCTGCGGCCCCCACGACTCTCCCCTGCGACCGCCTTTCCCCCCATTCGTACTCCGCACCTCGCCATCCGACTCGTCGCCGGCGACGGTGTGCTTGCTGTCCGTCATGTCGTTCATCGTGATGACATCCTTGACGACGCGCACGACGATCCCGCCGTCCGGCGACGTCGAATTCGCGAGCTCGCGCGCCGGGTCGCGGCGGCCACCGCTGAAGCCCAGGCCGCGAGAACGGGAGGAGTGGGTGTGGTCCCCGGATCGGCCGTCCGCGCGGGCATGTTCTGCACCGACGTCAGCCCTATTTGCAACAACGTGAGGAGTGCTCACCGGAAAGGTTGAGGATGAACCGCGAGCTGAATATCATCGTCGACGCCTCACCGAGCGTCGCCGCGCTAGACTGCAGCGCCGAGTTGGTGTTGCGGAAGAAGACAAAGTTGAGGATGTTCATCGCGCTGAGCGCGAGGAAGTACGTGATGCCGTCTTCGAGCATCAGCTCAGCGAGGCTGGAGCTGAAGATGGAGATGCGGCTTTGGGTCGAGAATTTGATGAGGTACATGAATGTGGTGGACATGGCGATGAGGTCGTAAGCGCTGGATTGGGACGATCAGCGACGGCGGGGAGGAAGGATCGCAGCACGCACAGAGCGCCAACGTAGAAATACGACGCGACGGAAACACCTTCTGGGTTACCCGAGAGACATGCGCCTTTCACGAAGACGGCTATGATGATTCGTCAGCGCATTGCTTCAAACCAAGAGGGTTCGCGTACGAATTCGGCGATAGAACGTCGCCAAGAACTCCGGGATGGTGCAAATCGTGAAAACTACGACCAACATCCACAGAACCCACTGGTTTCGCCGCGAAACCGCGTACGTCCTGACGCCGAGGACGACTTGGGACATCATGTAGAGGAACACTGGTCGGTAATAAGCCTTCACGGTCCCGGAGAAAATAAGAGAAGCACGCTCACATTTGAAAATCGGAACGAGCCAGTAATAGTGCATGCACCCCGCCTCAGAAAAGCCGTGAAAGAAGAAGCCTGGAAGTAACACGCTCGTTAGACGCCGCCCTACAAGACCCATGGAGCCACAGACCGAAGTTGGCCAAAACGACGTTCATGACCCCCAGATAGCGCACGAGAATGAACATGATGCAAGCCGGGCTAAAGACGCAAAATGAGCAGATGGCCACCGACAACAGCAACAGGCGAAACGCACGAAGGTCTCCAGAAGTTTTTCTGCCGCCGATACAGCCGAATCTCTGCGGGGAACGTTTGCAGATAGCTGTCGAGACTCGAGTTAGCCTAAGCACGAAACACTGGTCACAGTAGAGACGCACTCGAAAAGAGCGATCGAATCCGCCGCCACGCGAAGATACGCAGCAATGAGGGCCGGCGACGTTGTGGAAGACATCGTTGAGCGTGCTTGTGCGTGGGCGGCGGGGCTGCGGGACCCTCCACCGTATTTATTCGACTGGGTGTTTAGGAGACCTCCGCATCACAAATCCTCTCCCTAACCTTCAGAAGGAAAGCCTAGGCACATCCCCGAGCTCGAGGCACGCGCTTGGACCGCCTAGGAGTTTACACCACGAGTGGGCTTGAATTTATCACGATCAATGCCCAAGCTTCAAGTACCGCTCACCTTCGGATCACCCCTGCGATGCCTGAGAGGCACTCAAGCAGGGTCTTCTCGCGTGTATATCGCGCCGAGATTCGCGTCCTAGAATAGGAGTGAGCCACCCTATCCCAAGAGCCATCCCAGCCTGCAAAAACGGTCAACGCACCAAACGCCATTCCCAGTCGCTACCCATCCGAAGGCTCAGTCCATGTGCAGCTCGAGCTCGAGCCTTCTAAGCTCCCGTATGGTCCAGGCATTCCCGGCACGCAACAAACGATCACCCTCCCAGCCGGCTGGGCTTGCCGATCGAGCTCTGCCTGGGCCGCTTCCACGGCTATGGGCGTCTCCTCCGTTCCGCCAAGCTTCAAGTTCGAGATACATCGCGGCATTGTAGCATCGCACCCGCCGGTGACCCCGACTTTGAGCTGGGGTACGCGGCGGCATATATATGTCGTTGACGCTCTGTCGGAAGTGTGCGAACTTCATGGACGAGCAGACGTGGGTCTGAGAGAATCTTCGGGTATCTTCCAGCCACCATGCCCTATCGATGTCCACACCCACTCATCGCTGCTCAGCTCAGACGCGACTTTCCCCTCATCGCCTGCGGCCCATACCAGATATTCCTCCAGCACGGACGCGTCGATCCGCTTCGCCGTCTCTGCCTCGCCATTTCATCCTCAGACCCCACGGTCGATATCGTCCATATCGATCAGGACAACGAAGACGGGTACGCGCTGGCGGTGACGCTACTCGTGCGCATGAATGCCGGTGGTCCCTCTGTGCCGTTGAAGGACGAAACCATACGCAAGGTCGCATGCGCGAGGGATGAGACGGCGTTGCTTTGCCAGAATTGCGGCGAGGATGGGCGTCGGATGCGCCGCTTGAGGCGTAACTCGCACATGTCGTTGACGCTCTATCAGGAGTGTGGAGACTTTATGGATGGGCAGATGTGGATTTGGGCAGAGGATGGAGCAGACAACTAGTGGTCATAGCGTGTGGTTTAGTCGACATGAAGTATTCTTTAGTTCATCCAATCTTGCTCAAATTCCACTACAACTGGTGTCAAAAACCATGAAGGATCTCGAACGGCGGAACACGTACCTTCGGCCGACTGCGGCCAGAAATATTCCTCGTCATCGTCGCCATCGACCGCGACAATAGCGAAATCCAACCCATCCCTCATAAACTGCGCAATGCGTTCCTCATACACAGCGTGTGGACGCCACGCAGTTCCAGACTGAACGTCCGAAAATACAATCCAAAGCGTCTCGAGCCTCCCCTGCCAGCGATACAATCCGATGAAATCGAGCATCCAGGCCATGTCGAAGGTGTGCCGGACGCGCTCGTAGTTCGGGTCGACGGTGATCCGGAGCTTGCGCAGCTGGAAGAGCTGCTCGGTGCCGCCCGTTATGCGGTCAAAGAACTCGGGGAGGGTTCGGTGGGTGAGCTTGACGTCGAGGACCTCGAGATCAGGGAAGCGCGTCAAGACGCGGAGATCGAGGACGTCGTTGTCAATGGGGTCGGTGTCGTAGACGCGCAAGTCGTACTGCAGGCGCCGAAGTTGTGCACAGGCGGAACGCTCCAAGAGGTCGTGGAAGCGCCAGCTGTTGTCCGTCACGGGAGTAATGATAGTTTCGCTCCGGATTCCGGCGGACGTTAGCCCGGGGAGGCACTCGAGGTGCTCGAACAGGAACCCTTGGGCGGCTCTGGTGCACTCGAGGCGTAGATTGAGCGATTGTAGCCCAGGAAGGATGAGCGGTTGGAGCGCCTCCGCCTCTGCTGTGCCGAGTTCACGACCTCGATCCTCGAGGCGAGCCCGGATATGGACCAGAGCGACGCAGTCTCGAAGTGTTTCCAGCAGCTGGACCACGGAAATCGGCGTATCGACGCGCAGTTTGTGCAGCATTGGGGCCGAAATCGACAGACGCGACGTCGAATGACGGAGAACACGGAGCTCTCGAAGCTCGGGGCAGCCGCGGAGCATGGCTTTGAGTGACTTGGATTTGAAATTGGCCGTGAGGACCCGGAGCGCGGAGAATCGGCCGTCGGTGGGGATGCGGATGAAGTTCTCGAACATGGCTCGTGGGAGGTCGACGCGCAGACACCAAAGTCGGGGGAGGACTTCGGCCAACGCAGTCGGCATGGTGGGCCGACCAACGGACGGCTTCGGAAAGAGCTCAGAACTCATGGAACTTCGGTGGAAAGGCGCAACTCACCAGCTCAGGAACCGGCAGTCGGACAGCCATTGGATGTAAGCGTGCCCTGTCAACCCATCTCGCCAGACCCTCTTCCTGCAACTCCACCCGTCTCGCCTCAATCTTCCCGCTCCTCGTTTTCTTCAGCTCCCATTCAATGCTCCGCCACAGCGTCGTCGTCGTCAACGCAATATGCCTCCACCGACGACAAACGAGGGTGAAAAGCAGCGGCGCAGTCTTGGTCGAGGGCAGGACGTACCCGGCGTCGTCGTCCGGGAGACAGGCGACGAAAATGGACGCGATGATTTCGACCGCCAGCGCATTGAAAGGGAACGTGCTCGATGCCTCGAGCGCGTCCACCACACAAGCGCGCGCGTCGTTCAGTTGCTCACGACGAGCCTCCAATTGCGAGTAGAAACTCTGGGCCTGCTGCGCGAGGTCGTCAAGCTGGGCGTCGATTTTTGCGAGTGCCACTCGTTGTTCTGCGGCGGAGGCGCTGCTGGGCGGAATAGCAGGTGCGGCCGCCGGCGCGGCAGTGAAAAAGGACGCGTTCGTCGATTCGGCGGCCATGCGTGGTGACGGGAGCTGGAAGAGTTATGGAGATCGTCGTCGCGTGATGTGTCCGGGATTTTCCGGCCAAGGTGATGTAACGTCAAACCTTGTGATGTCCAGGCCGGGCCGGGGTTCGGCAGCGTCTGGAAGAGCTCGGCAGAGACCCGGTCCGCAACGGTAAGGTGCAATTTGACCCTTGAAAACAATACTGTTGGATAGCATTGAAATGGAAGGGATAAAACATGTTTGCACGCAGTACTTAACGAGAGATGGCCTTCATGCGAGTGATGACCAGATCTTCAGATCTTGACCCGCATTTGCTTATGCGGGCCCCAAGAAGAATTCCGATATATCCACTGCAAGCTCTGCCCGTGACGCAAGCCTCTGGGACCACTCCGCAGCAAGCGTGTTGAGATAAGTCTCCACACAAGTTGAAGCTGAAACGTCAAAGACACCGTCCGGCGCACTGCGCGTCTCCCGCGCTTTTTCGAGCCAGTCTGGCCCCACTGCTAGGCTATCCCATTCGGCCTGGCAGTTATTGTGGTCATAACAGACCCAGTTCGAAGGTCGGAAAGGAGAGATAACGAAGGATGGCTGGGCGAACGCCGACCCGAACGCGCCCGATTGACCGAAAGCCGACTGCGTACCCTGAGTGTTTGTCGGCCCGGAGGCGTCAACTTGAGGAACGGTACGTGGTCTAGCGGGCCAGGCGGGTACCGTCCGCGTGTGGTGCGACAGCAGTGCATGACCACGCAGCAGTCGATCCGGCTGATATGCGTTAATTTGAGGAACGATACGTGGTTTAGCGGGCCAGGCGGAGGCGGGTACCGTCCGCGTGTGATGCGACAGCAGTGCATGACCACGCAGCAGTCGATCCAGCTGATATGGCTCGAGGTCGAAATGGTCGAAGGCGGCGGCGCCGAGCTGCATAACTGTCGATCCGTGGATGAGCTGGCGACGGAGTTCGCCGTAGACGTCGCCCTGGAAGCGCCGCCGTCCACAATCCTCGCCGACAGTCAACGCCCGGCGGTACGATACCCGACCCTTGTCGACTCCAAGTCGAATGCGCGCCAGCCATGCAGATTCGACGAGCTCGATAAGTTCCGGAGCGGACGACGCGCAACGCCAGCCAAGTCGCATCATGCCCTCAAGCTCGTCCTCGGGACAAGCTTTGAGATGCTTGGACACAGCGTCGCCATTGGCAATGCGGCGGGCCATCATCCACCCCCAAATCTCGTGGTCTGCGAGACCATACTTGTTGGCGATGTCGATGATCAGGAGATATTTCTGCAGGTCAACGCTCTCAGGTTCGTTCCACGCATGGAACATTTGGGTGGGACTGCAGAGATCTACTTAGTATAAAATTGTCTATTTGCCGCAGGGCAACGGGACACTCACGGGGAATACATCGCCCAGCAAAGTGCGCGGAACGATTCAACGGAGTCGTGCAGCTGGATGGGCTCCGATGGGGAGCCTTGAGCCACCTCAAACATATGTGCGAATGCCGAGTCAGGGTCTTGGCAAAATTGGAGGCGGGCGACCTGAATTATAGATGCGCTCAAGGTGAGCGCACAGTGTGTGGGTGACTAACCTCACCTTGAAAAGCACACCCTCTACGCTGAACGTGCAGTCGCCGCTTTCGAAATAATATTTCTCATCCTTGACCGCACGTTCTACGAACAGGAGATGAGCAAAGGCAACTTGAAGAAGGCGGTTGGCACAGAGGGCCGTCGCACGTACCACCGGAAGAGCAGACATTGTTGTCAGACATGAGGACTGCGGTGGGAGGAGTCAAGGAGCCGCAGACACACCGCTCTTTAACGCCGTTGGACACGAGGTGTACCGAAATAGCGCAGGGAGCCAGTTTCGTTGTTCACGCGCAGGAGCAATTGCTGGCTGCAAGGCGCTCTTGGGGACTGAAGCGCGAAGAAGGGAGCTCTCAGCAAACCCGGCATCCTTTGCCAGCCTGAGATGCGTCTTGCTCCCAACCATCATCACCGAACGAATGTCCCTCCTTGCCCTCTCCAGAGCCCAGCTCAAACGGGACTTCTGCAACCTCTTCGCCTGAAGAACATCGAATTCGGCGTCCAGCCAGCGGTCGGGGCGTACTTCTCCGGCGTCTCTGCGCCGCACTCGCCCGTTTTGCGACAAGCTGGCGTGGTCGTTCTGGCCGTCGATGAACGCCCTCGTACCGCTCAGCCTCGCGGACGGTGCTCGCATGACGGAAATGCCAGAGACGCCGGAGGCTGTCGAGGGACGAGCGGATTTGGGCCAGTGCCAGCGACGCAGTGAGGATGGGCGGCCGGTGGCGCTCAGTGCAGTGTGGCGGCGGATTTCATGACATGCGAGGGGTGCATGGACTGTCTGCGCGCGTTGGGCTGAGCTGCGGGCTTGTGGTGCGTCTTCGTCTTGTTGGTCGTTTAGCCCTATTGACTTGGCATTGCCTTGTAGCAGTGAGGCCCGAACAAGGCCCAGATTTTACTCCGCCGCGCCAATCGACGGAATTGGCAACCAGACAGAAGAGCCAACTGTGGAGCCAGCAAGCCAACGACTCTTCGCTGCCGCAGGGAATGGTAGCACGAATCGAGACCTCTGGCCGCTCTCTTCACAAACCGCCATCTGCGCTCTCGACCAACGTGCCCGTCTATCTTGAGCGCGGAGCTCTTGCTCTTCTTCAGGCACCACTTCGAGCTCAGCAATGGTACGTCTCTACACGTCGCTTTTGCCGACATCTACTGAGCTTCTTTTGCCACAGAGCACTACGAATTTACCGTCCGTTGCGGTGCGGGCGCCGACTGTGCTGCGGCGAAGGTTGCTGATGTGCGTGGTCATCTTCGACCTCGTCTGTTTCCGCGCAAACACTCACTTCTACTTTGCAGAACGACGTTACGGGCCTTTGCATTCGCGCAGCCTCACGCCACCACCGCTCCGAAAGCCGCGAACCCATACACGGTGGCTGTCCGTTGTCACCTTCTCCGTCTGTTTCGCGCCCGTGCCCACCACCTCCAGACCCCACTTCCGTATCCGAGGTCGTTCTTCCCTGCGGGGCGAGCTGCAACCGCGGGTCGGCTAACGCTCGGACGCGCTTCTTCATCGCGCGGGCGCTGGGACTATCGAGCCAAGGGTTTCCCTACGAGCAGATGCGGCTCGTGTGTGGCCGGCGGCCGTCTAGGGTATGGGGGAGGAGGGTGCTGGGTCAGGCAGACTGCGGGGGCAGGGACACGTACCGATGCGATGCAGGCATGTCGTCTTGCCGCGAAGCCGGCGCAAGGGACCATTGCGCATGGCGGGGAAACACCGGGCACGCGTATCGAGGAGCATAAGCATTCAAGCAGACACCCGCCTTTTTAGCACTATAACGGACACACCTTTGCTACTTCTTCGTTACCCAATCTCTTCTTCAAGCCCATGTACTCACGTATGGCCATGACTGCTCACGACCAATGTACCGGTGTAGAGTATAGACCAAATAAATCCAGTCTGCGGGGAGTCGTCATGACTCAGTCGCATGTGATGATCTTCACGGCTTGCTCATTCTTGCTCACCACAACGACTTGGAAAGATCGGACTTGCTTCCACCGTTATTGTAGAGCGCCGACGCCCTCTCCTTCTGCTTTCATGGCACCCTCCGGAGTCGCGCTGCACGACAAGCTGCCTCCCGAGCTACTCGTCGAGATATTCAGCCTCTGTGTCGACGTCGACACTACTCGGTACACGAGTCTACCACTCGCTGCGGATGATTCCTGGTGGACGGTACTGCACACCTGCTCCGCTTGGCGGGCAACCGTCCTCGAATCGATGCCAGAACTCTGGGCCAACGTATCGCTTGTCTTTGCCGACGAACAAAGTCTCGCGTCGTTGGAAACGACATGCGAGGTCTACTCGACTTGGCTGCGCTACGCAGACAGCACTGCGACACTCGCCATCCAAGCGAGTTGCAGCCGGGCGCTTGCAAACACTCTCTTCGATACCTCCCGCATCGTCGACCTCGCTCCTCTCGCGCAGACCGTGATTCTGCCGAATGCGTCCCGCTTCAGGAAGCTGGACCTCTCATTACCGACGGAGACGTTTCTCCCAATTTTCACCGCCCCTCCCACGACGTTCCCGCAGCTCGAGGAAGCCTACCTGCGCGCCGTTCTGCTGTGGGCCGATTACGAAGAGGCAAACAGCCAGGGCAGGCCGCTGCAATGGCCGGGCGATATCTCAGCGTTCTGCGACTCTCAGACGCTCCGGACTATTCATTTCCTAATCGACATCCCGCCCATCGACAATGTCGTCGAGAAATTGGGCTCCGGAATCGTCCAAGAAAGCATCACGCAGCTGACCGACCAGGAAGCGGCCGCCGATGCCGATGGTCCCACAGGCAGCCCGGTGCTTTTGCTTCCTTGGCGCACTCTCCGGGCTTTGAAGCTGAGCGACAGTCCACGCCCCTGGGGTTTCTGGTACGAGGCGCTTGCGCAATGCCGACAACTCGAGCACCTGGATATCTCGGTGTATCATCCCGGACCGGGCTCGGAGAGCGAGTCTGAGGCGCAGACCACTGGTACTAGCAAGCCCATCATCGAGCTCGAGTACCTCACGGAGCTGCAGCTCGCAGCCAACGGAACCGCCGGCGTCGTCCTACTCTCATACCTGCGAGCTCCCGCGCTGAAGGCATTAGGCCTCCGCGGCCAATTCCCCATCGCATCGGTCTTCTCACTCCACTCACGCTCCGACAAACTACTCGCACTCAACACGTTCCTCATAACCTTCCACATCTCCACCTCCGACGCGTACGCCATCTTCTCCGCCTTCCCGGGGCTCTCCACCTTCGGCATCTTCCTCGCCTCGACGGAACACTTCCCGGACGAACTTTGGTCCGGCCTGACGACCGGCAGGCTGCTCCCGAAGCTGACCGAGCTCCTGATCTCGCCCCGGCGCGCGCAGATCCCCGCTTTGGTCCGGGCGATGTCCCAATTTTGGGACAGCGACCGTGCAGAGTCGCTCGAGGTGATATTCCATGTGTTGTTACCGGAGGACAAGGAGGCGATGGAGGAGGATTTGCAGCCTGTAGATAGGTTTTACCAGTTTGGCAAGAAGGTGACATGGCTTTCCTACTAGCAGCTAGCTAAATTTGGATGCAAATCGGCAGTGAAACGTAGGGTGATCATGTCCAGTTCATACGAATGTCGAATTTGATCGGACCACATGGAGGTAGTTCTGCTTCAGGGTTCAGGCTCAGCCGAAAGCCCTCCGACTCGAGCCGACGAGCTCGGCATCTCGGATCACCACTCGGCCCGCTCGGTGCTTCGGCCCGAACCTGAGTTTTCGTGATCCGATATCGCCGGCAACCTGGCCGCTCGGAAGCCGACTGACGTGAAAAAAAAATCAATACACGATAAATATTACAATAAAAGTACAAACACCGACACAAATATACACGAACCGAAATACTGTGTACACCCGCTCAAACCATGCTTCCGAGTCCGTTCACCGGCAACTCCATGCCAGTGCTCGCCCGCCGAACGCCGGCGTGCCGAGGACTTGAATGGCCCGGGCTGGCTACGCGTGCGGGGACGCTTACGGGCTGCAGAGAGTTTAGCTTCATTTTCGTAATTTTGACTCGGAGGAGGAGGAGGAGGGAAGCACGCACCACGCTTAAAAACTCGCCCATCCCAGAAATCGGCGTCGCGAGCAGCTCTTCCCCCGCTGCCGAGAAGCGTACCGGCCCACCCGGCACCGCGCCGTCCAATGCATCAGTGCTCCGCGTGCGCGTGCGCGTGCGCGTGATGTTGACCACGAGCTCCGACTGCGCCGGCGACGGTGTGCCCGGCCGGCTGGGCATCGGTGTAGGCGTGGAGTCCCAGCGGGACCACGTCTTGATCGTCGAGCTCGCGTTCGCGAATGGGGATGGGGATGGCGAGCGGGTCGGGATCTCCACGCCGGCAGACCCGGGCCCGCGGATGAGTTGTTGGTTGCGCGGACGGGCGTTGAGTGAGACGAGCAGGGAGTTGGAGTACACTATTTTTGGATGATTTTTTTGTGTTATGGAATGGAAGAATGCCAGTGGATGCACGTACGTTTGGCGAGGAGGGCGTACAGTGCAACCCAGATGACTGCCAGTGTATGTAGTGTTGGATTTTTCTAGGGAAGGAAGGAAGGAGAATTTTTGCGTACAATTATGGTTCATCGTCGCAAACTTCATCCCATTCGTTTCAGTCATTTTTTTTCTCCTGCGAGAAGGAAAGGCCCGGGACGCACAGTTATGACCACAGCCATGGAGGTCAAGCTCGTTATCAACCCCGTTTCTGCCGACGAACAATTAGCTTCCCAAGACAAAAAAAAAAGATCAGGGACAGAAAACGCACGAATCGTCCAAACGATGAGCCTCCCGATGAGCTCCTCCCCGTGAGGGAGGTTGTACGGGCTGTACATCTGGCGGAAGTAATAGCACAACGAGAGGGTGATGAGCACGTCGAGCGCGACGCCGATGTCGAGCGCGGAGGTGATGATCCAGCCGTAGGTGTCCTACGCAGCGCCTTGTTTAATCAAATAAAGCCCGGGCCCGGGCCGAGCGGCAGAGAAAAGCCCCACCTGATAATGAAAATAATCCGGCTCCAGCGGGATATCATTAAAGCTCTCCACGCTCATCGCCAGCCCGCCGATCAGCCTCAACACGCCGAGGAAGATGCACACCCCGGGGATGATCCAGCGCCCGGAGAGGAGGCGGATGCGGTAGGTGAAGAAGCCCTGCACCATCGCGGTGATGAGGGTCTCGAAGACGGGGGGTGAGCGCGAGGGCGTAGGTGTTGGCGGACTTGGAGAGCTCGGGGAGGCCTGCTTGGGTGACGGTGAAGAAGTAGATGACGGAGCAGGCGGCGAGGGTGTGTGCTGTTTCGAGGGCGCTGGAGTGGGGTGCCAGTGTGTGAGTGCCAGTGGCAGAAGAAACTTGAAGGAAGCCTGAGGAAGGGGGCGTACAGAATTGTTGCGACGAAGAGTTTGAGCCAGAGCGGGTCCTGCGCGGAGCTGCGTCGGAAGTAGGTGTATCCCTGCAGCACGACGACGCCGTAGAGGATCAGCGAAGCGAAGACGCCGATCTCGGTAGCGCCGAGGATGAGCGGCGAGTCCAGGCCATAGGAGATCATCTTGAGCTACAATTTTGACGAAGGAAAGGGTCCGCTGGCGGAGGTGAAGAGAGCCCTCGAGGCTGGAGAAGGACGAAAGGGAGAGAGCGTCCGGAGACCAAAGACGGCGCGGAGAAGACGAAGGGAGAAGGGAAACCCAAGGTTGCGGGCTCGGTCCCATGCGTGTAAGATATGCAGCGGGACGTGCGTTCGCGTGGGAGCATGCGACCGTTTATTGGCAGAGGAAGTGTTCGCGGATTCGAGGCTGCGATGGTCAAATGCTGATATGATGAAGAAGCGCGAAAGAAGAACTGCAGACCAGAAATGGGACGCAGATTATGCGAGGCCATTGATATTGCTTGGATTTGGTGGGCCTTCAAATATAGGGCACTGACCATGGACCATGGACCGAAGAGACGGAGCGACATCACCGACTTCTGCGCGACAGGCGACAGTTGGTGTTCATCAGCCGAGATGGCGTAGATGAGTCTCGTCTCATCAGCTTCGGGAACGCCGTGGCAGTCGGAGGCAGAGAGCGTTTTCGCCTGTCACACATCACGTCACTCGTCCAGAAAGGGAACGAGCCGGGTTCGAACCTCGGTTTGGTCAAAATTCCATCTGGACTCCGGGAGTATGCTATGCATCATAGAGTTCAAGTTGGTTGATTCGCCATGAGTTGGATCCCTATTACCTGTTGATTTATTTTGCAATCACAGACCCTCTGGGCAAAAACCGACGCACATGTGAACACTGCACGTAAATCGCAGGTAAATATAGGATTGAATGGAGGGTACACAGGCTTTTGCATCGGATTCAGGCTATGTTAAAAGTATATTTCCGCCCAATCTGTACCTATTGGGGTTGTTAAATGCACTGGATTTTTTTGGCTATCAATCGGATCAGATATGTGACATATGAATCGTTGTCAACACCATGAATATTTCCATATTTGACGTAGAGAAAACAAATTACCAACTTCAAGTGGCAAGGATACAGTTGATCTGTTCTGTCGATGTCTACATTTATTGGTTAAAAACAAGTTCAAGGGAAAGAAAAAAATTGCAGGGAATTTGTCGTTCGACACTTACAGTACCAGCTGCACCTTCCAAGAGCTCTACAACTATTCTTCAATCGGGTTACTGGAGAGAGGATGGTCGCAAGAACATATAGTATTTTGCAAGACCTGACAATCTGAAAAGTATATCTTAGCGCCTAATTTCGCGCGTTTTGCATGCTTTTGATTGTGACTCGCATCGGTTGATTGCATCAAATGCCAAAGTAGGTAATTTGGACTGAAATCACGCTGATGTGATGCATAGCCTGTCTCACCTGCAACTAACCTGCAATTAGCGTGCAGTGCTCACGGGTGCGTCGGTTTTTGCCCGCAGGGAGAAAGTTGAGGAAATCAAGCTTTTTTTATCGACTGATCCCGGATCAATCCAGCCATCCGGAGCTCGCCGTTGATCCGCATCAAATTCGATGATGACAAGCAAATTATAACAAGATAATCAGCAAATCCAAGGCATCATACGCGTTCTCATCCTCCTGATTTCCGCGTTTGACCCGCGAACATTTGAAACCGAAAAAAAAGACCAAAGCAAAAAACACGATGCAATCGGACCATCAAGCTTTCGCGGGGCTGCAGAGCTCTTTTGGTGCCAGCCGATTGCGGCAAAGCCCGAAGCTGTACCCGAGGCTTCTGCCCTTCGCGCCATCCATTTCTAGACCGCCGGCGGAACTTGTGCCTGGACTCGTATCAGGCAAAGAACACCGCCGCTCTCGAAGACGCCACTCCACCCACTCCCCACGCCGTTCCTCTCCGTCTGACCAACCCATCTCGCTGCGCCATCATCGCGTTCAACTCCGCACACATTCAGCCTGCCCGGAGCGACGCTTCTTTCAATTGTAAGCTCACACCTCTGATGAGTTAGACGCATCTCTTGACAGATATGGGAGGAGTTAAATAGGCACGGCGATTCAGTTGCGGGGGTACTCCGGCGCGGCCGCGGCGGGATCAGCTTATGAGGTTTTCCGAGCGGGATCAGTCAGTGACCTAGCCCTTGGCCTTGCCAGTGGCTTGTCTCCGCCCTCCGCCCCGCCCTCCTTCCCTCAGAGGCGCAGCTCCGATTCCGATTCTGCGCGCTCGCCGGCGCCCACACGCGACTGCCGGGATGACGACGATCGACGTAACGCCCGACGTGATGCGGACACAGCTGTGCGTCTCCCGTTTTTTCCCTTCCGCTTCCACGATGAGGCTATTTACGCTCTGCCCGCCGGCGCCTGCTTCCTTCGGCTCCGCAGGTGGATCTACAACGTCCTCAACGCCATCTCGTTCAGTGCGTCCCCTGCCCTCGCTCTCCTCCTTCCCCGGGCCGCGGGAGCAAAAAAAAAAAGACGCTAACACGCGGCGGCGGACAGCGCTCCTTATCCACGACTACTTCCTCACCCTCGAAGCCGAGGTCGTGCGCTTCTGGCAGAGGAAGAACAAGCTCACGGCGCCCACGATCCTGTTCTTCTGCAATCGATACATCTCCCTGCTGGGGAATGCGCCCGTCGTGGTGATGTACTTTTGGTACAGCCCGGCGTCGCCGAGGAAAACTGAGGTGCGTTTTCAGACCAGCGCGCGGGATTTCTTGATTTTGGCTGAGGAGCGCTCTAGATGTTCGTCATCCGCGCCTTGCTTGAGCGCTCACTGACCTTGGGGTGATATACGTGCAGATGCCACCAGCTGGAGACGTACCACGAATTCTACCTCTGCATCAGCCAGGTCATCGTCGCCCGTGCGTTCTTCTCTCTCCCCACGCACCCCTCCACTCATATCCTCCCGCAGTAATCCTCATCGTCCGCACCTACGCCCTCTACGGCCGCTCCCGGCGCATCCTCCTCTTCTTCGCCGTCCTCATCCCGTGCACCCTCGCCGTCGCGCTCTTCGGGATCCTCCGCTCCCTACACGCGCCCGACAAAGTCGGCTCCGTGTCCATCTACCTCGGGTGCGTCTCGCCCAAGGGGCGCGTGCAGAGCGAGGGGTTCCTCATCGCGTGGGGCTCGCTCGCGGTGTTTGATACGGTCATTTTTGGGATGACGATGTGGTGGACGGTGATGGAGGGCTTTTGGGGGACGATGAGGGAGGGTGTGAGGAGGGAGATGAAGGGGATTTATGCGATGAGGATTTTTGTGAGGGATGGTGAGTGCCCATGCCCGGTCTGGTGTACTCGAGTTTTTTTTTGGCTTGATGCTGACCGAGTTGCTAGGTGCTGTTTATTTCATGTGCGGACTCGTTAACGTTGATATTGGGATGAAGCGCTGACGGGGATTTTAGTGTCATCATCCTGTTCAGCATCGCCAACCTCATCACCTTCGGGCTCAACGACGTGCGTCCAAGTTTTCGTCTTACTGCTCACTGGCATTTTCTCCACTGGCACTTAATATTCTTCTTGCTTCTCAGCCATATTCGCGCGGCATCGCAAGCGTTTTCGGCAACATGTGCGTACTGCGTCCGTCCACCGGCACTGGTAGTACTCTCTACGCAGGCTCACAGCGCCGGACAGAGTATCATCCGTCATGATCTCCCGCCTGATGCTCAACCTACGCGACCCCGCGCTGAACCCACTGCATGTAGCGTCGACCCATGCGCACGCGCATCCGCAGGCCAAAGCGGCGGCGGCGTATACGACGGGCGGCACCCCGGCTGCGCATGTGGTGACGACTCGGACGTCGGCGAGTGGGCTGTTGTGGGCCGTGGCTAGCGGGACTGAGACCGAGACCGGGGACCTGCAGACGCTTGGGCTTGGGCTTGTCACTGCCAGTGGCGCGAGTACGGATCCCGACTCGAAGGCAAGTCGCAGTCAGAGTTCGGGGACTGCTGCTGAGCTAGAGCGTACGCATGAGAAAGACGAGGAGAAGAGGGTTATCGTGGAGATTGTTTGAAGGATTTGTTTTCGAAGGCGGGACCTGCCCTGACTTGATGTTCAGTTTTTCTCGCTGTTGTATGCGTGTACTATCTTTGTATTTATCTTCGAGGCGTATGCCGGTTCAGTTTAAACAATCAGATGGTGCTGCGTAATTGCCGACACTATCCGCGTCTGCCGATCTCGGTCCGGCCTTCGGTATTTGTTTGCCGGGACGGCCGGAATGTGGGAGTCGCACCGGCATTGCTTCGGCCTCGGTGGGTTACATTCGGCTAGTGGTATTCGGGCTATCCAAACGGACGATGATGTATGTAGAAGCTGCTGGCAACAGCTCACGATTGGATGCCCTCAGGTACTACGCATCAAAGCATCTACTTCCTCCGCGGTCGCCCAGCGCCATCGTGGCGCGGCATCCTGCCCATTGTGCCCCGTATCCAAGCACTCCCGACACAGCGCCGCTCCAGCGCACATGCCCCTCTCAGCCCACACAACCCACGCATCGTCCGCTCCGCACTTGCTGCAAACGCGCTTCGACTCGAGCTCCGCACGGCGCTGCACGCGGCCCATGCGCAACATGCCGGTGAGGCTGGGGAACGTCTCCGAGTCGCGCGCGCGCGGGTCCCCGAATTGGATGTCGAGCGCGAGTTCGGGACGCCCGTGGTCGTCCTCTGCGCGGACGGCGCGCAGGTCGACGACGGAGCCGCGGTCGGGGGACATGTTGCGCATGCGGTCGATGATGTTGCAGCAACGCCGGAGGAGGGACGCCCAGCCGTTGCCGACGGAGAAGTAGATTCGTGGGGTGGGGAGGAGGCGGTTCCGGTACTCGGATTGGATTTGGGTGGCAAAAAGTTGGTGCATTCTGGTGCTGGTCAAAAGAAAGGAGTGCTGGGCTGGTCACATGACCAGTCAGAGGGTAAACCCTCGCTCAAGAAAAACTTCGAAAAGCGTCTGGAAGATGCTGCTTAGTGCGTCGAATCCCAGTATATGCACCAAACTCGGGGTATTTCAGGCGAAAAGTCCCAAGTATTCCTCCTCCTCCGAGTCCGCGCCATCTATCTCTTCCAATCTCGCCCACTGCACCCTCGACCCATGACCATCCGCCAACTCCCCGTCCATACACTCTTGACAATACGGCACAACGACCGTATCCATTGCATCGAACCCCCGCCGGCGAATCCTAGGTCGGGCGCCCTCGTCGCCGCACTTTCCGCACACCAGCATCGACTCTGCGCCCATCCGGATACGTGCGGCCGACGTTCCCGCAGAGGCAGAGGCGAGCGAGGAATCGGAGTGAGCGGAGAGGCGGCCATGTATGACGCGGACGACAGGAAAGCGACGTAAACTCGGCTCGGGGTGTCGTTGTTGGAGCTCGAGCCTGAGGAGGGTGTTGGTCGAGGAACAATCAGGGCGCGTCGGAGACGATTGATCCAGACCAACTGAACTGTGTCAAGGACAACTGGGAGCGAAGAGAAGATAACGATGCTTACAAATGGAAGCAGAGCCACCTCGGGCAACGACAGACGTTTGATCTGCGCCAGCGGGTCTCCTCTCCGAACCAACTCTTCTGCCGCTTTCTCCATCAGCCAGCTATTGCCGTTTGGCACATCCAGGCTAGCCTTCAACGCGATGATGGCTGCCTCCGGAGATTCTCGGAGTCGACTCCTGAAACCCAGTCAGCGTTCAGGCATGGAGGCAACAGGAGAGATGACGCACCCGAGCGCAAGTTCCGCGCTCCTCTGTGCCTCTGGGATTGCGTACTTGTCTCCCACCACGACGAGTTCGTACAAGAGGTGTAGCGATGGATGACTGAGATCCGGCCAGAAATGGTCCTGATGGCCGAACTGGACCGCCAGCTGCACCACCTCCGAAGTTTCCTCGAGACGGACGGCCCAGGGGGGGAGATCGGACTCTGAGTCCGATGTCCCGCGAAGCGGAGCCCCCGGCGGTGGGACGAGATTGGTGTGCACGAACTCGTCGCGCGAGACTTCGATGGTTACACCATCAACACAAATGATCTGAAGCCTTGTGTCTGAATCTGCGGCACCGGAACCGTCAACGTGGATTACAAGGCAGGTCAAGGTTTACTTGCCCGTCATATGGAGGAGGGAACGGTACAGCGGAGGGAACGAGAGGCAGACACAGAGCTGTTCGCTGCTTTTAAAGATCCCGATCATGTCTTAGTCTACATACATTTCGTTGATCCGTTACATCAAAGGGGCGGTGCCTGTCACTTCCACTTTATAAGAAGACGAGTCGGAGCCGCGACGACCGTCACCACGGATTGCGCGCATGCCCCTACCCGCGGAGCTGTACGGCGTAATTGCCTCCAACGCCTCAATAACGACTCTGCTGCAGCTGTGCCGCGTCAGTCGCGACGTCGCTCACGAAGCTCGGCGCCGACTATTTGTTGTTGTGGAGCTACGTCATCAGTGGTCCCTCGAACTTTGGCTGGAAACCGTCCTACGATCGCCGACACTCGCTCTCTGTGTCCGTGTCTTATCACTCTACCTCCGCGATGAACTGTCGGACGAGCTTTTATCTGCCATGGCTTCCGTCCTCAATCTCTGCGTCAACATTATCCAGCTGGAGCTCCGCAAAGTACAGCGCCGAGATTTATCTTGTACGTGTGCCGCAGCCGAAGTGACTTCCTACCCCGCAAAAATGCTCATGTCTTCTACCAGGGCTCCCCACCATGACGACATCTCGAGTATGGGGGATTCTCGCCCAGTCCTCCTTCCAACTACGCTGCTTTCACGACACCTACTCCCACGCCTCGTCTACCGAACTTGTATCGTTCCTGCAACGCCAGCCGGATCTGAGAAGCCTCGCGGTTTATCGTGGATCCCGTGGATGCAAGCGGCCGGACATTTTTAAAGTCATTCCGGGACTTCGTCGACTCGAGTGGCTCGCGGTGAAGGGCGGCTGCGCCCCAATGTCGATGGAGCATGTTGAGCATCTGACTCTCCACGTTGTCTTTGCTGCCCGATCCCTTGGAATGGATTTTGGAGCGGATGGTGCCACCTTGACGACGCTGGAACTTGTCAGTCATGGCGACTTCCTGTTTGTTGGCGATCGCTTGGTTCGCTTCGCGGCGAGTGCGTTTCCGCAGCTGCGGAATTTGGTGCTTCAACATCTTGCCTGCCGTGTGAGTCATTACATCCGAGCCGTGGTGCGGCTGACGTTGCATGCAGGGCCCGAAAATGGCGGGCAAATCCGATCAATTCTTTGCAGCGCTTAGTGCGTTGCACTATCTAGAGGAGTTGGTCGTGCATTTCAGAGTATTCACAGGTGAGACAGTGGATGACCCGGGCATGATATGCGCGGTTCGTTGTTTGCATGGCTATTGGAACCGGCGTGGGCATCCCTCTCTGCGCCGCATCGAAATGGGGCCTACGGCGGGGAAATATGATGTTATTCATTACGCGCAGCGGCGGCATTCGCGCGGAAACACTACCCATGCCCTTCAAGAACCCATATCAGGATGATGATCTGCAGTGGGCGATAATTTAGGTTCGACTTACTTTTCATGGCCCTTCCTCTCACATTGTACTAGTACGTTGGCGCATAATGCCATCCGGTGTCTGAATATAGAAATGGTTTGCTCGAAATAGTCTCGGATGCGCACTGCATCAATAATGACTCTCAACTTACCTCTTAACGCAGGTCTACAGACACGTGAAGAAGCTGAGCCTACGTAAGACCAACTTGCTTGTATCGTACCACCATCGCCGGCGATAGCTACCATGCAATCGCCGTCTGCCAGTGCACCAATCCCCTCCGAGAAATGTATGTTTGCTATCAGGTCCTGGCGTTTTCGAACCTGAATGCATTATCCACGCAGTCTACGACAAACTGGGGAGCCTCGTCATGCTCTCCAACGATGACCCGCCGGTGGAATTCCGGTTGAAAAAAGACAAAATCTCGGCGCCGCTTGTGCTTTCCTTCGTATCCTACCTCCAAGTTGTCGGCGGCGATGGAGGAGGCGCGAGTGCCCCGACAGAGCTCGAGGACGACGAACGAACTGCCCCCGAATACTCGCGGCAGACAAATTTTTCGGCGAACGTGCTCGAGTGGGTTTGCCGATTCATACAGTCCGACTCTCGAGTCGAAGATGAGACGTGGCCGCGAACGCTTGCGGATATCGACCTTCAAACGGCGATTGAGGTCGTTCGGTGGTGCACGGAGGCACATTTCCACCGTCCTGGTGACCATTTTGGTCGGCTGATCCGGTATGTACTGGTACCTTCTCGGCTCGCCGATTCTGCTTTTGGCTCAAAGGATCGATCCCAGTAATCAGGTCCCCGACATCGCACCGCGCCTGGCCACTTCTGAGCTCATCGAGTTGGGAAAGCATGGGATGCGGATCCGCGATATGCGGTTACTGCATCATCTAACGCCTCGACTGTTTGAGGTTGACGACGATGAGCAGTGGTTGGTAGCGGGGGATTCCAAAATGGTCGCAGCCTGGGTCAGTTAGTCTGTTTTGTGGTCTCCAGTTTAGCGCGATTCTCATGCTGCATATCCTGATCGCAGGCAGCCGTCGTTGGCGAACACGAAAATATTCAAAATCAGGTCCTGCGCGAGCTTGAGGCGTTGGGCCACGAGGACGGGGAAGGAAAACGATGCCCATCTTGGCAAGCGGCCGCAACAGTGGTGTCCTCCGAGGTTCAGCGGAGTCGATGTTCCCTGGGCAAACCCGACACATTCCGAATACCTGATTCGTTCGACGCATGTTGTCGCACGGCCGCCAAAGCTCTCGGCGCGTCCGCACTGTCGCAATTTGTTAATGTGCACTTATCGGTATCGGAGGGCAGCGCGGAGTATACGAATTAACTTTACCTATGTGGAAACAATAACTTGCGAATACTTACTCAGAGTTACTCTCGGGTACCATTTCTCTCTTCACGCTTAACCACCACCACCATACCCCGGAGTCTGGTACGATGCACATCCTCCTCGAGACGCGCATCAAGCACGACTTCCCGGGCGCCACGCACCAAGCCGTCGGGAACGGCTGGGAGCCCATCTTGCGCTGGTTCTACACCACTTTTACCGCCGCCTCGACTACCGCCCTCCCGCAGCGTTCTAGTCGCTTCCCCGTCGTCCGCGCTATACGCGGACGCCTCTCCACTCACTCCGATCCCGCGCTCGCCTCTGCCTCTGCGGGAACGTCGGCCGCACGTATCCAGATGGGCGCAGAGTCGATGCTGGTGTGCGGAAAGTGTGGCGACGACGGCGCACGACCTAGGATTCGTCGGCGGGGGTTCGATGCAATGGATACGGTGGTTGTCCCGTATTGTCAGGAGTGTATGGATGGGGAGTTGGCGGATGGGTCGAGGGTGCAGTGGGCGGAACTCGAAGAGGTGGATGACGAGGAGGAGGAGGATGGGCTGGGGGAAGAGGGTTTTTGGGGTTGTTCGGTGGACGATACGCTGGGTGCCACTGGCACCGCTGTGATGGAATGGGGTCGTGGAGGCGAGCGACCTCTGTGCGGTCGTTTAGACGTAGGAATCCCGCGGAAAGGACTAAACACGCACCTGCAGCTTCAGAGACGTAGCAGGGAGCGTCGCCGTCGCCGTCGACGCGCGCGAAACGCCGGGCCGACAGCGCACCTGCCCTTCCCGCTAGTCCTGCCCTTCCCGCTAGTCCTCCAGCTCAACCCAGCCAAACATGCCCCTCCGCCCTCCCAGCGCGCGCATACAGTCCATGCACTCCTGGCACATCACGTAGCGCGCCCAGCCATGATGCGCCGCGCGTCCATCCCCTCCGCCGCATCGATGACAAACCAGCATGGACTCGTCCTGTGCTGCATCCACCACCGCGAGTGCGAGTACCTGCTGCGTGTGCGTCTGTGCCCCCCCCCCAGGACGGAGATCGCCAAAGAGCCGCGGCCGGCCCGGCTAATGCCCCCGTAGTCGTGGCTGAGGCTGATGATGGGGACGACGTCGACGTCTAGAGCCGCGAGGAGGCGTCCGTCGAGGACGCCGAGCGGTGGGAAGGATGACGGGTCGAAGAGGGAGGGAAAGTCTGTTGCGAGCCCGGCGGTGACGCCGGGGTGCATTGTCGTCGTAGCAGGGAGAGAGGCGCCGCGGCGGCTGCACGTGTTGGCCTGGGCATACATGACATGTCCTACTCAACGCAGCCTACGCTCCCGGCGGACCGTGACCTTCTCCGGCCTCTCCTTCCACCTTACACCCCTCCCATCCGCCCTCAACAAATCAACACACGCAGGGCAGAACGTATTCAAGTACCCGCTCTCCGCCAACAGCCCGCCGTCGGGCTCCCCGCACCGCTCGCACACGAGCATCGACTCGGCCTGCACCGCATTCCTCAGGCTGTTCTGCCGGTCCCGGTCCGAGTCGCGCGCGGCGCCGGCGCGTACGGACGCGCGGAGGGAAGACCACTTTTCTTTGATTTGGGTGAATTCGGCGTCGGGGTTGCGACTCGGAGCGAGGGACGCGCAGAAGCGGTGGAAGAGGGGATGCCAGCCTGAGTGGATGCTCCATTCGAGCTCGGCGTCGTCGTAGCGGAAGAGCGAGGGGAAGGTGTGCCGCAGTTGGAAGCGGAGCAGTGGGTGCATCGTGGTTGGAAGCAACGCGCGGATCACTTCTTCGGCTTTGTCGGCCGTGGCGTCGATCTAGACGAAAAAAAAAAAAAAAAAATCGGAACCCGCAGTCTCTGAGCGCTTGTCCCGAGACAACTCTCTGGATGCTCAGCTAGAATCCTCGCCAGATTTTTCACGAGTAGTTTAACCACCGGGCCGCTGGCGTCAGCGTCGATTTATTCGCAGACCGGCCAAAGTGCGGCGAACATTGACATGGCCGTTGATCCCCGCTGTCAATCCGCGCGACTTGCTCCTGACGCCCATCTCGGGTTCGCGCTCGTCCTCAGCTGGCGCCCGGCTGGCCTCCGGCCATCCTCCTCCATCATGATGCAATGACACCCAACGAGCTTCACCCCCGAGGTGCCCGCGCCTCGTCCGAGACGCCCGCAACTCGTCATTTCGTCTGCATGAGAGGTACGCGCGTCGTGTACCCGGGCGTCATGCGCCTTACAGGCTTACCGTCGTTTGCAGGACTCAGTGGGCCGAAGACGCATCGAGCATGATGCTCAGGGAACATGGAAAATCGGTATAAAACCGGAAAGAGGCTTGCTCGACTTGCAAACCCAGTCGTTCCTCGAATTATGTCTACTCTCCCGAAGTTTTCGTTCTCCTCAACCGCCGAAGAAGTCGCCGATGCGCTCGCCGACTACATCAGAGGCAAGAATGGTGCGTTATAATAATAATAAGATTCCATTTTTATAGTAACTGCAGGCCGTTTACGGCCTATGATGCTACTTATCTCTATGGGCTCGAGGCGATATCGTAACAGGTAGGCAAATGGGTAGGAGGTGCACGATAACAGGGTGAAAGAGGCAAGATCGAAAGAAGAGATGCTAGAAGGTATGGCAAAGAACGGGTTGAGAAGCATGAGGAGTGGTTGAACATGGGTAATAAGGGAAAGAAGTCCGTGGTGAGGGTTGACCTGAATTTTCGTGGGAGTCAACAAAAGCATGAGGGGTGTGATTCAGGACTCGCGACTGGGGACGGCCTCCGGAGATGGGAAGTAGGGCCCAGCTGCAACGTGTTCGGTCACGACGCGCTGGAAGATACCCTGGCGGACAGGGCACTCCGGCGAGTTGGCAGCGTGAGGCTGTCCGCATCCGCGGAGGGCGCAACGCAACACGATGTGAGTGCACTTTTTGCCTGGTTTGCACGGGGACGGGGATGGGCATTTGCAGTTGAGAGTTGAGTGGGGACCAGCGCACCGACCACACACAGCAGGTCGAAGGCATTGGGCAGCAAGATGGCCAAAGCAGAAGCAGTTGAAGCACTGGGTCGGGCGAGCACGGAAGCGCTCAACTCGATGGAGGAATCCGTCCCATGCGAGGCGTTCGTGGATGCAGGCGTTGGCGACATTGCGGTCTGTGAAGTACAGAACCATCGACGAGTGCTTCTTTACCGAGCGCACTTGCTCATTAGAGCGGCGCCCGATCCAGAAGGCTGAGTCGAACGCATCCCAGATGCCGGGGATTCGACGCTCATTGATAGCAAACAGGTGCGGAATGTCGTTATCGTTCTGGTCGACGATGTCCGACTTGAGCCGGAAAGTCGTTGGAACACGGTGCATGACGACAGCGTACACGGGTCGACGGACCCGAAGCAGAGACGAGAACAGCGGGAGCCATTCTTCCGACGTCTCTACTAGCCCAGTCGCTTGCTCAGGGGATTGCATCGAAATGCATATGTCCCCGTTGCGGTGCTTGGCAACAGCTCGAACCTCCAAGAACGAGTTCTCGCCGCCGCTGGATTCCGAGTCCGAGACGGGTGGGTCCCGGAGGTTCAGAGTTTCCAGGAGGTTATTGAGCTGGCCCCGGATGGCCGCAGGAGATTCGGCTTGGAATGCGGGGCTTTGGCGATCCAATGGGGTAAGGATGACATCGCATAGCATATTACGTGTGGGGGTGGCAGGATTGGCGCCCAACGTGGTGGATGATGTGGTAAGTGTAGTGGCTGGCGCTGTGGATTTGAGTGTTTCGGCAAAAGTGTGAGGGAGATTGTTTGTGTTCGGGGATATCAGGTACACTTTGGAGATGAGAGCATCGAATTTGGAGTTGAGGGTGTCAAGACGACCCGTGGTTTCGGCAGTGGATGGAGTTTTCTGCAGAAGCAGCTGGGCAACAATTGTGCGCAGGGAGTGCAAGGTTTTAAGGGAAATGCTAGCCATCTTGGTGGTGGCAGCTTTTGGGAGTGCAATCGAGTAGATTTGTTTATGTAGGTCATGAATGGTGACGCGAGCGTTCTTCGATGGTGGTGGTTCGGAAGAAGTTGCCATTAGAATGGTGCGTTATCCGGCTCCTTCGCTTTGAGCCTCGCCAACTCTCTTCCAAGTGCTCGTTACCGGCACGTCACTCAATGGAATCGGCTTCGAAGCGTCTCGCGCCATCGCCAAATACGCCAGCCTGGTGGTCATCACCGGCTACAACGAGGAACGGTGCGTCTTAAGTTTCTAGTCAATCACGGCCGTGGAGACTTACCCTTTTTGCCAGCCTGCAGCTTTCCAAGGACGCAATCGTCAAAGCTGTTCCCGCAGCGAACATCCGCACGCTGATGCTGAACCTCTCGTCGCTCGCAGCCGTGCGCAAGGCAGCTGCCGAGGTCAACGCGTACGCCGAGCCCATCCACGTAAGTACCCCGGGAAGCAGAATTCCTCCGAGTCGAGCTGGATACTTTGCCGCAGGTTCTCATCAACAACGCGGCCGCGACCGCCGGCGTCTACGCGCTTTCCGTGGACAACATCGAAGCCCAGATGGCAGCAGGCCACATCGGGCCGTTCCTCTTCACCCAGCTCCTCATGCCCAAGATGCTCACTGGCAGTGCATCCTCCGAAACCCCGCGCGTCCTATTCCTCACGTCGACCATGCACAGCGTGACTCCGGTTCTGGCGCTCGACGACTTGGACGCGGAAGAGTTTTTACGCGGACACGGTGGGCCCAAGGGCTCCGACCCGGCTAGCACGCTGCTGGATCGTTACGGACAGGTGAAGGCGGCGAACGTGATGACTGCGAAGGAGCTCGCGCGGCGCGGCGCGGGGAAGGTGCTGGCGTATGCGGTCCATCCCGGGACGATCTGGACGAATGCGTTTGCGGGTGGGTTTAGGGAGGAGATGAAGAGATTGGGTAAGCGCGTCGCCTCGTTATGGAGATGGCACGGTGGCTAAAGATTCCTCCGCATAGGGCTGATTGGGGACGACGGAAACGCGAGTAAAGAGTATCCTGATTGGAAGACTATTGGACAGGGAGCCGCGACGTTCGTATTTGCTCCTCTTTGCCTTCCGACTACCCGCGCTGAGCTCCAATATTCAGTACCGTTGTCGGGGCTTTCGACCCAAGACTCAGTGGTGAGTGTTTACGTTTTGTTTGTTTACTTTGATTTATTTTGCTCCAGAATATTCGGGCGCGTACCTTGCGGATTGTGCCGTTGCGGAGGACCAAGTCGCCCCACACTGCGCTGATGAGGTTCGCTTTTCTTCGACGGCGCTTGATGCTCGGTGCTGAATCTTAGCTTCTTTTTCTCCAGACGCGCGCCGCTAAGTTGTGGAAGATGACGGAGGATGCGGTTGGGCAGGCGTTCAATCTCTAAACAGAAGACGGACCGAAATACGAAAAGCCTTGAGTTCAAGTTAATATTAGTTACTAACTCTGACGAGCGTCAATCAAATCAATGACATCTGACGTGAAGCCTTTTGCTCTTGACTTCCACCTTTCCGGCGTCGAGCCCCCATCGGCGGCCCAAAATGGTCTTTCCGCACCTTCACTCTGTCTATTCCGGGCTCGGTCCTCGTCCGAACCTCGCCGACATCTCGCTACGCAACGAAGCCACTTACGCGCCTTGAACCTTCAATATCCTCCTCGGCATCATCGACGGTCGTCGTTCTCTCCGGCTCATTCACGCACTGGCATCGGATCGCACTATTTTTTCTTCGACAGCGGGGGCGCCCACCGACTGATGAATGGGCCGCAAATGCCATCCGGGACGTCAATAGCCGAATCCCGGAGGCGACCCGCACTAGAAAATGCGGAAGCTGCGGCCCAACTGTCAACGATCCCGCCTCGCTGCTGAATTCAAACATTCGAAGGTGCAGACAGCCTGTGCTCCAAATATATTTCGTGTCCAAGTCGGAGGCAAGAACCCATCGACGACAGGCCGGGAAGGCTGTGCACACTCCGCCGAATTGACCGTAATACTCGCAACGCACACTTCAACGTGAACGCTGAAACTACACGCCTCGGAGGCCCCTTCAAAATTTCTCTCTCGCTCTTCGAGTCCTCAGCCAAATACGGGCGGAGCACCGAAAACATAACAGTATCTCTGCGTTTTTGCCGTAGAGTTCTCGTACTCGGCTCGACTTTCGAACAAGTGCACCGTCGTTTCAACCATGGCCCACTGATTTCCGAAATGCCGATCCCGTCCTGGCAGTCGACGCGGCCGACGTCTCATCCTTCTAGCTGTGCTTAGACAAGTGCAGACGGGTCATTCGATAATTCTGGTGCCTCTCGCTCGTATAAGAAGTGCTGTTCGACGTCGAGATTGCGCACTGTTCGAATCCTGACTTCTCTACCTCGCCGATGTCCTCTCAGCCCAGTGGTTCCACACAGCAGCTCTCGAATAACACGAAACGCTCCGGACGCACGCCAATTGCATGTGTCAATTGTCGCCGTCGCAAGCGCAAGGTCCGAAAATCGCTTTATTGTTTCTCCAGCTCGTTTTCTCAAGGTGCCTCAGTGCATTTTCCCGGATGATACCACCTCCACCGACGGCACACCGCAATGCACTCGTTGCCGAACGCAGAATCTCGCCTGTGAACTCCCCGCACCCGACGCAGACCAAATTGCGCAGGAAAGGCTCTGGGCTTTTCAATATGAGCACATGAGTGCCGGAAGTAGCTATCCTGCGGCATCGGGGATGCTTGCGTCGGGGTATGCCACTTCCGGATCAACGGCATCGGCATCATCGGCGCCGGCCGGCTACCACGGCCATCATGCCGGACATCCGCCGGCGGTCACGGCTGCAGCACTCCCGTATACCGGACCACCACCTCTGCTTTCGCGCCCACGCTACGGTGGGTTGACGACATATCCGTCGTTGGCATTGACCTCGCCGACGGCGGATCAAACTGGGTTGGGATCAGGGTACAGCCGTGATGTAGGCGGCGTGGCGCATGGACAGGCAGGAAACGTCGGCGCGCATAATCACGGCGGCTTTGCATACCTTGATCCGGCGCAGGGCTACGGCAGTGGCTACTCGGGTCCATAGAACTCTGGTTGTAGTGATACCTCGCCAATCCGGGCCTTAGCTAGACGAGACAAATGTTCGTATGTGTTTATGTGCTAGTGCTACGAGCGCCGCGATATCTGAGCTCAAGACCTCGAGCTACCTTATTCACTGGAAATAGCATGGCACGCACTGATCAGCAGCTGACACTGTCAGGCGTGGATGACATCGGTGATCACACGCTCAAACCATCTTGTCCCAAACGACCATCATCAAATGGATGTCGACGAGGCGACGCTGGCTCCCGAAATCCGGAGCGGTCAGTTGCCTTCGATCTTCCAAAAGCTCATCAGACTCATTGCCTGAATACACAGAGCCTGTTCCATTGCTCTCTCAGGCTGCAGTTCCCGATAGCCTCTACTTCTTCCCGACGGGGGATTGCACATTACTCGTAGGCGGCGTCTTATTCAAAGTAAGCCAGTCATCTTCCACTCGTTTAATCGAAATTAAGGAGAAATACAGCTGCACAAATTTGCTCTTTGCCGCGATGCAGAATCGGAGTCGGCTTTCTCGCACATGTTTCAAGATGCCGAAGGCTCCCCGACAGAAATAATTCCTCTCGATGACTCGGTTGAGGAATTCCGACACTTCTGTTGGGCCTTGTATGCACTGTGAGAACATCGCCTTTTGAATGACTGAAAGGTTGTTTCAAATGGATGTCAGACCGGACGAAATCTACCGCCTTGGGATGGGTCAGAAGACTCAGAAAACTACCGGCGGATTTGGCCGATTTTTCAATAAATCCACTCCGCTCGAGAAAATCGACATGCGGAAATTTCTTGGCATCTGCAATCTAGCTCACAAATACCTCATGCCTCGGTTTGAGCTGTGGGCTTGGTCCGTTCTCCAACCCCACCTGTCGTCATACTTCCCAAGCTGCACACTGGACGATCTGGAGTACCTCGTGGATCTCGGCATGCGTTTCCGCAAAGCTCATTCCAAGTTCCTACTCCATAATTCGGAAAGGGAGTGGCTAGGCCGCCTTCGCAGCAAGAACACAGCATGCTTCGGACGCGCCCTGACGCTCGCTGAGAAGCACAACCGGACTTCGTTCCAAACAGACATCTACATGGAAATACGCAACCAACTCCTGGTCGGCCCTTCCACGATATCCCTGGACGAGTTTCTGACTCCAATGGGCCTCGTGGAACACCAACGCGAGTGTTTCATTCACGGGCACGCGGAACTATCCGCCATGTTCCAAGCGCCACCACCGAAACTCTTTGTCACGACCGTACCCAGCTACTCTTCACCGTGCGCGACACATGCCAACTGCGAAAAGGTTTGGGGCCGAATTATTTGCCTTGACTTCCGAAATGTCATTCCAATCCTCGAGATTGCTCGTCAACACGGACGAACATCCCTAGCTCCTGCACCGTGTGTTGGGCGTTTTCTGGACGTGGATTCGTACCCGCACTTGGATGTCGTCAAGACCGTGTTCAAGTCGAGAAAGGCATAAGCTACAGTACATGTACTTACCTTCTGCTATGTATATTTCCCTTTCCAACGCCGAACCTACGCGACGTCGCCACTGGCAGACGGAGATCTTCTCCGCGGGATCTTCCCCAGATCCACATCACCGCATGACTCACACTTGCCTTCGACCCTGACGACCACGATGCACGAGCTCCTCCTCGCCCGCCTCCGAGCGTCCTTCCCCTCGCTGTTCCAATACCAATCCGACGAGGACCTCGAATGGAGTGTCATGTCCGGCTGGTATTCAATCCTGTACCGCCTGTGCTTGGCGCTCTCGACGAACCCCGACGCGCAGTTCTTCCAGATCAAGGAGAAATTCTCCGGGCTGAAAGCCTACTTCGCGAACGCGAAGGGCAAGGACCGAGAGCATCAGAGCATGATGCAGAACGAGTCGTATCTCGTGTGCGAGCTGTGTGGCGAGGAGGGAAGGCTGGCGACGAGCGGGTATTGGCACACGTTCTGCCAGGAGTGTGTGGACACGTGGAGGGCAAATGGGCGGGAGTTGGCGTGGAAGGAGAGGCCAGAAGGACTTTGGCAATGAGAGGTGCATTTTCCGCTGCTGTTTTCAAGACAAGAAGCTGAATTTACGCGCCGTAGACCGAAGGACAGGCTGTAAATGCACACGACGCCTCGAAAGTATTGGTCCTCTTCCCAAACCCGTATCTTTACTCTTCTTCGCCATCCGTCGCCCTCAAATACACCCCACCCTTCGCAACTTTCGGGGACAAGTGTCGCTGCCGCTCTCCTCCGACTCCCTCCGAGTTGTTGCCTTTTTGCCAACGGCCACTGCAGCGATGATGTCCAGCGCGACCTCCAAACACGTACGCCACTGCTTCGTCGCACTCCGAATCACCGGATTGAAATCCGATGTGGAGTCGATCCTAGCGAGGCATGGGCAATGCATTGGATGAACGGCGACGGTGTCGTATTCGCGTGTGTAAAGCCCCATCGCCGAAGGACACGAGACGCGGCTCCGATTGGAAGTCGAGCGCTTTTGGTTGTGCGAAGAAATGGGAGAGTTGGTGAGACAGTGGCGTTTGAAGTTATCGATAATTTATACACTGTGCGGCGGGTTTCTTTCTGAGGCGAGTGATCAGCGAGTCGTTGGCGGAGCTTCTAGATATAAGGTAAATGAGCCACGACAGAAAAAAAAAAGATCGGGACGGGACCAAGAACTAAGCCAAGGCAATAAAACGCACTTTTGGCAGCCCACCTCAAGCTCTTTGACTTGGACAGGCTCCGCGCTCCGCGCTGTTCCCTTTATTTCCTCTTCACAATTCTGGATGAGAGCCAGCGCCGCGCTCCGGAGAGTCTTTTAGACAAACGTGAACCCTTGCCCTCAGACTCAGGCGGGGACGCGTCGGCGGACAGCGGCGGCGTCGACTCGGAGGCCGCGGCACTCGTCGGTCTTTGCACCTCCTCCTCCTCCGTCTCTTCATCCATCACATCCCTCCACACATACGTCCCGGCGCGGCCATCCGTCTCCGCATTCTGCGCATCCAAACACTCTGCGCACGTCGTCACCATCCAATAGCCCGAGGATGCTGGCCGCGCGTCCTCGCTCCCACACCGCTCACACACCGAAAACGACTCTCCCTCGGCGATGTGCTCTGTATGCCATGCTTCGGGTCTTCCGCTGGTGAGGTACGCCCGCAGCCCGCCGAATTTCTCCTTGATTTGCACGAATTGGATACGGGTATTGTAGACAGCCAGCGCGACGCAGAGGCGGCGTAGGAGAGGGACCCAGCCGTTCCCGATGCTCGTTTCGAGTTCTGGGTCGGAGAACATCGTTGGAAACATGGCTTTGAGCTGGGATTTGAGGAGCGGATGCATCGTTGGTGGTGGTTGAGAAGGAAGAGAGGATCTCGAATCTCCGCGCTGTCAAACGTCAGCGGACGCCGGACGCTCGGCCCGAGCTCCGCACCTTGACTTCTACCGTCACGATGCACCGCGGCTTGGAAGCTCGCCTGAAGCTCGATTTCCCGGAGCTCTTTCGCGAACCGCGTGTACGATGCTATGTCGGCAACGGATGGGAGCCTCTCCTCAGGCGCCTCTGCGCCGCTCTCGCCACCTCCGGCCTAGAGCCTGCCCCAAACAACCCGCAACACGACCTTACATTCGTCCAAATCAAACAGAAATTTGGTTACCTTCGTGCCTACATCGCCGGAGACGGGTATGGACGACATTTGAGAATGAGAGCCGGGCAAGAGTCGTTGCTCATCTGCGAGACATGCGGGGAGGATGGGAAACTTGGGATTCTGGATGGATGGATCTCGGTTGCATGTCAAGAATGTGCAGACGCGACCGTAGCGAATGGTCTGGAGGCACGATGGATAGAGGTCCGCGATGGGGACTCGGATTAGGACGAATTTCCGCCTGTTAGCGGCAAAAATGCTATTTCTCAACATAAATCAATGCCTGACGCAGACTCGGAACGTCGGCCCTAGGTTCCGGGCCAGCATAAGATGCAAATGCGGACGGAGATTGAAGTTATCAACTGCGAGGGTGTCCACTCGCTTCAAAATTTCGAAACCGACAATCTGGACCCAAACCGAAGGTAGTGATAAACCTGTACCGCGGTTCCGCATCGCTGGTCGGCAATTCGTCCAACGGAAAGGCTCATGCACTCACATTCGTTCTCTACCATCGATATCTTGCTCCCTCCGCCCAGGAAAACCTCCACCCATCCAGCCGCTTGTGGTCCAAACATTCGCGACAAAGCGTCTGCCGCAGACGGATACCTCCCGCGCCTTGCGTCATCGCGACCCTCCCGTCCTCCCCGCACCGCTCGCAGACCAAACGCGACTCGTCTTCGACAGTATCCGCGTCGAAGCGGAGATCCGACTCCGAGTTGTCCGACGAAACGGGCTCGGGCTTTCGGAAGCAGACCTCGAGCCCAGCGAAGCGACGTTTCATCCAGAAAAACCTCGCGTTGCCTCGGTGGGCTTGTAGGACGGTGAAGAGACGCCGAAGGTGAGGTTCCCAGCCGTCGACTGGTGTCCAGCTGAGCGCGTCGGCGGAGAATAGTTGGGCGAAATCGGCTTGTAGGTTGGCTTGTAGTAGTGGGTGCATGACGGAGAGAACGAAGAGACGACGCGCTTCGTGACAGCGGCCGCAGTTTTGTGAATGCAGTAACTGGTCCGGAGTGTAGCTTCGGCATGAAGAATGGGTTCGCAGTTCAATTTCTAGAGCCCGGGGTACGGAATCCAGAGAGGCTTCATGGGAGTCGGAACAGACCTCGAATGTGACACTACTTCCTTTCCCCGTCCCGCGACGAGGTGGGATGCCCACACCCGCCCGCTTCGAAGCGGAGCTGAAGCGGGACTTCCCCTCGCCGTTCCGCTTGCCCCAGCTCAGATTCGAGGTCACCAGCGGCTGCGATGCCCTCTTGCGCCGGCTTTGCACCGCCATCGAGCACGACACCGAGGTCGCCTTCACCAACGTCGGCGATGACTTCGAGAACGACGCTGTCGCGCTATGCATCTCGATGTTGGGAGGGAAGGAGGAGACGCTCAAGGTTGTAGAGGCGGCGCAGGCGGAGTCGCTGCTCGTTTGCCAGCGGTGCGGCGAGGACGGGAAGCACAGCCGGCTGGGAGGGTGGTCGTTTGTTGCGTGCCGGGAATGCCTGGACCATACTGGAGCTCAGAACCCCGACGGGAGCTGGAGCTGCAGATGGACTGAGTCGTCGGATGGGTAGCGACTGGGGATGGTGTTTGGTGCGTCGACCGTTTTGCGGGCTGGGCTAGGCTGGCTTACTTCTCTTCTAGCATCTCGACGCGATATAGCTCCGAGACAGCACCCCGGAGGGAGACGGGACGACCCAGCCTGAGATGCGCCGAAGCAGACGCTGCTTGTCCCTCGACTACCACCGTCTCAATGCACCCCGCCACTCAAGCCCAGCTCAAGACCGAATACCCTGCCCTCTTCCCCGCGGTCCCGCTACGATTCACCGCCGCATTCGGCTGGACCATCCTTCTACGCCGTCTTTGCGCTGCTCTCCAACAAGTCAGCACCTCAACGCGCACCGTATTTACATTCGCGCTCGTTGGGGAGAAGTTCGGCGCATTGCGGCTCCAACTCCGCGCCCCGGATGCCGACGGCGACGTCAGCGAAAAGTACGACTTGGTCTTCAAGTCGCGCCGAGAGGATCGCGGGAATGCGAAGGGACTGAATGCGACGGTGTACGATGTGGCATACGACGCGATTGTGGAGTCGAGGGCGCTTTGCGCCAGGTGTGGAGATTGGGGCCAGATTGCGAGTCAGCCTTCGGAGATGGGAAACGTCCCTGTGTGGTGTCGGGAGTGTATCGATTTAGTGAACGTGGACGTGGAAGGAAACGGCCAGCGCTGGGAGTGGGTTCAAACCAGATACTAATACTGCAATGAAGCGTCGACGAGAACCTTCAGTACAGACATCGAGAGCAATAAGCCCGGATCGAAGCGCCGGTGGAGTACTCTTCTTGCTCCCGACCACCACCACGCGATGCACGACCGACTCGAATACCATCTCAGAACCACGTTTCCCTCTCTATTCCGCTACCAGGGCATCGAAACCAGTATCGGCAACGGCTGGGTCGAGCTGCTTTCGCGACTCTGCTTCGCTCTCCGGCACGAGCCTAACGTCGCCTTCGCGCAGGTCAAGGAGAAGTTCGGCGGCCTTCGGGCGGCGTACATGCGCGGCGCCAGCGACCAAGCCTGGGAGAAGCGATCTTGGGTTGGGGCCGAGTCGTTGCTCGTCTGCGAGCGGTGTGGTGAAGACGGGAGGGCGGCGAGCACCGGCTTGTGGGTGATGACGCTGTGCGGACAGTGCATGGACGAGTTCCGCGTGGACGAGCGGGTGTACGGGTGGGTCTTGGCGGATGCAGAGGGCGACTAGGATAACGACAAAAGTTGTGCCTGCCTGAGGTGCGTCTGTGTTTTCGCTGGCTGGGTCGACTGACTGAGGCTGCCAGTGGACGAACACCAGGGTCGGGGAGATGTGAACGAAGCTGCTCAAAACGTGTTCAACGTGCTTGGGCCGTCCATGGCCTCCTCGCCCAGGTATTCGTCAACAAACTCTTGGTAGATCCCGACCGAATCGTGATTTTTGAATTCGACGGCCTCGGCGTAGGTCGGGGAAATCGTTGTCGCGAAAATTCTCCCCCTCAATCGGCAGGAACAATTCCAAAGCGCGACTGGAGGTCATTCCCTACAGTAAGCCTGCCATGCGGCGAAACGAATAGCCCGCCGGCATCTTTCGGCTCCGCAGGAGTTGCTTTCCCGCGTGCGGAAGCCGCGGCAAGCCCTTTCTGCCGTCGCTCCAAAGGCAGGTTGCTAGGCCAGCTAACAGGGGCGCTCGCGTAGCTAGCTCCACCCACAACACGAACAGCACGCCGGCCTAGACTTAGCTCCCTGAACGAAGGTAAGTGCACCGTCATTGATAAATTGACCCGTGGCATAAAGTCATCATGAGCGTGTGCTCCGACGCTCGGGATGTGCCTCCCGTCTGAAGTTTAGGGAGGAGTTCTGATGGATCGTCCTCAGCGCCGAGTCGGATAAATACTGTCGAGCCTCCCCCGTCTGCCGCTGCCCCCCGCCCACGTACGCACGCTCAAGGATGGCTTCCACATCGTCACCGGCGCTCATTGCCGCGTATCTTCGCGTAGCGGCAGATTCGATCTCTCTTTTCGAGTGCGTGTCTACTATCTCCTTCGTTCGCGCTTTGGCTCACTGAACGACAGCTATCTGCAAACGTTCCCCGCAGAGGTCCGGCTGTATCGGCGGCAGAAGAACTTCTGCAGACCTTCGTGCGTTTCGCGTATTGCTGTGGCCGGAGGCACCCTGCTAATCTTTCGTCTCTAGGGTGGCTTGCATCCTGTTCATTCTCGTGCGCTATCTGGGATTCATCAACGTTATCTTGGCCAACATAGGTCTGTGGTTAGATTGGTCTTGCAGTGCGGCCTCTAATGAGTATAACAATTCCAGGCTTCTTCTTCAACGGCTTCACCGAGAGCTCATGCCAGCACTACTACATGCTCGTTCCCGTGTTTAAATGTGCGCATTTAATTTCTCTACGGGACCGTGAAGACTCATCTCCGACAGTGTTCCTCTACATGGCTTCGCAAGTCATCCTCGGCCTCCGGACGTACGCGGTTTCGCGGCGCAACCCGTGGGTTCTGTGGATGTTGGTTCTGGTTTTCACGATTTGCACCGTGCCGGAGCTCTTGGCGACGTTCTATCGCCGAATTCGTACGCGACTGTTGTCCCTCTTCGTTTGAAGCAATGCGCTGACGAACGTTACAGCCGTATTCCACCACGGCGCATGTACTTCGGGTAACGCAGAGGGTGTTTCCGTCGCTTCGTACTTCTACGTCGGCGCTCTGTGCGTGTTGTCCTTTCCTCCTCTCCCCCGGGCCGTCGTTGCTGATCGTCCCAATCCAGCGCTTACGACCTCATCGCCATGTCCACCACATTCGCGTACCTGATCAAATTCTCGACCCAAAGCCGCATCTCGATCTTCAGCATCACCAAAAGGGGGCCAAAGTTGTTAGCCATTTGATAGCTGATCGTAATCGCGAAAAGTTGTTGTAAACCATCAGAACCCTGCACACTCACTTGATGGGGCTACTCGGTGTGGACAAGTCGTTGGCACCATGTTGTAAACTGGACCCAGGATAGAGGCGACAGAGAACCCGTCAGAAGCTTCTTGCTTGCTCACGACAGCGAACTGCCGTCGCAGTGGTTTGCAAGTCCCCCGTAAGCTGATCCAGCAGTTGCACCGCTCACAGCAAATTTCGGGGCCAACACGCAGCTGCTACGATCTTGGGTCGCGACAGCTTACTCTAACGATAGCGGAGCGTCACGGCTGTTTCGACTGCTTACTGGAATCGTGCATGCCAATTCCAGCTCCTCCAGGAGTTTTGCGCGGCTGCGTGATCTTTTTGGAGGCTGCAAGCACCGACGACCTGCTCGCGGGCTTCCAAACAGTCTCAGCAGCGACAGCACCTTGCGCCGGTGTTTCTACTCGGCTGTATTCGTCAACAGTTCTCGCGCCGCTCACAGCAAATTTCGGAGGCCAACACGCAGCTGCTACGATCTTGGGTCGCGACAGCTTACTCTAACGATAGCGGAGCGTCACGGCTGTTTCGACTGCTTACTGGAATCGTGCATGCCAATTCCAGCTCCTCCAGGAGTTTTGCGCGGCTGCGTGATCTTTTTGGAGGCTGCAAGCACCGACGACCTGCTCGCGGGCTTCCAAACAGTCTCAGCAGCGACAGCACCTTGCGCCGGTGTTTCTACTCGGCTGTATTCGTCAACAGTTCTCGCGCCGCTCACAGCAAATTTCGGAGGCCAACACGCAGCTGCTACGATCTTGGGTCGCGACAGCTTACTCTAACGATAGCGGAGCGTCACGGCTGTTTCGACTGCTTACTGGAATCGTGCATGCCAATTCCAGCTCCTCCAGGAGTTTTGCGCGGCTGCGTGATCTTTTTGGAGGCTGCAAGCACCGACGACCTGCTCGCGGGCTTCCAAACAGTCTCAGTAGCGACAGCACCTTGCGCCGGTGTTTCTACTCGGCTGTATTCGTCAACAGTTCTCGCGCCGCTCACAGCAAATTTCGGAGGCCAACACGCAGCTGCTACGATCTTGGGTCGCGACAGCTTACTCTAACGATAGCGACAGCTTACTTGCCAGTCCCATTTCCTCGAAGAATTCTGCGCGGCTGCGTGACCTTCTTGGAGGTCGCAAGCACCGACGATACTGCTGCCAAGGTCCATTACAAGCCGGTAAGCGTAGCATTTAGCAACTGACTCGATACTAGCAATCTACATATGCGGGTTTATTGTTTGAGAGAGGATTTCGGTGGTAGCTCGAAAGCACGGTCCAAAGCGCGACAATTACTACCGTCTACTCCGCTGTCGGCCCGCATCTGCGCTTGCGCTGCGCAATGGCTTCGTCGTCGCTCTGGTCCTCGTCCGGCTCGCTAGTTGCATGCATATCCTCCACGTTCCCAAACGTGCGCCTAAACATTCAGATCAGCAAGCAATACAGTAGTCAAAATCACCAAAACGCTACGTGCTCGGTCAACCAGTCCAGCGTTTCTTCCGCCCACCCGGGAGATCCGGGTCAGCTTCGTCGTCGAATGCGCCGATGACTTTGTTGTAAAGGACCACAAAGCTGTAGTTCTTGCTTTCTCGCTTCTGCCACTCCGGTATGCTGCTGATGGCTACACGCATCTGCAATAGATTAGTCGAAAGAAGGGAAAAACCGCCTGAGCCTACCTGCACAATCACGTATGCGAGAATGTGAGGCGTGACGCGAGTTGTGCTATGGATCGCAGCGAGGCAGCCAGACGTAAGCTCGTCGTCACCGGCTTCGTCGTTCGCGTCTGCTCGGGTGACCCACAACAAGCGCAAGCCCTGAAATGTCTGAGGACAACCAAATGGAAGAGGCAGAGCGCACGCGAACGATAACGATATTCTTGAACAAATTTCGGCGATACGATTCCGGATCGTATGTGCCCTCCTCGTAGCAAAAGGACGGGAACCGCTTTGAGGACGGCACGTATTTGCTGAGGGCAATCTGCGCGTTGATACTGCACATTATCAGTCAGGAAAGGTATCTCGCTAGTAAAACGAGTACCTTTTGGCTGCATCTGATAGTTCAGGTGGAGGGCTCAGGCACGTCAGGGAACGCTTAGGTCGCCATAGCCAAGAAGTCTCTCACTCGTCCGGCTTTGAGAAGGCAAGAGGTGGGTACTGCGACCGGTCGCGCCAAGGCATCATCAGGTAACGGTTGCGGGTGGACCAGACCTCGGCGTGCTTTGCTGGTGCCAGCTTCGGGGGAGGATAGAAGAAGTCTTGACCAGGGACGGGTAGGAAGATGCGCAAAGCAAACTTGAACGTGTTCGTATCTTGCGTCCGTGCCTGGCGAGCCGCTGCGGTCAACTAAAGTGTGTTCAGGCACGAGAGGAAGAACTTGAAATGGAGCGGACCCGGTCGACCAGCGCCTTCCAAGGCCCGGGATTCCTTTTCGAGTCGATATTGAGATACTGTATGACTGGAACGACATCAGAGCGACAAGTCGCGAAGATCTTGTGAAACACAGCGGCATGGTGCGGGGCATTCTCTCTGGAACGAGTGTAGCAAGGGAAGAACGCGCAAGCGAATGTACGCACGAGGCATCCACGGCGTCGATCTTGGCGCTACCGCCCGGGAGCGAAGCGATGGATCCGTAGGACAGAATGCGTTGAATATCCCAGTATGCGTCGGCGCCGCGGGGATGAACTTCGCTGCGTCGATTATCTGGTGAAAAGCCCCACGATTCGAGCTGCAATGGCGTTAGTCGCGTTTTGGGGCTCTCGGAAAGGTGGGATGCTGACGCGTTACGAGGTGGAGGCGCCTTGCGTTTCCCCAGAGACGTGGGTCCAATGGCGCTGGGTACGAATCCAACTTCTTGCAAGACGTTGTCGAGGAAGGCACGTTGCGAGTCTGACAATACGGGCAGTTGAGGGTTTTCGGGTGAGTGGGCAAGTGGCGAGTCATCAGCCATTAGGATAGCAAGGACGCGGCATGGAAGGAGCCGCTCATTTTAAACGGGCCTCTGTCGATGTCGCCGATGCTGGGAGAGTCGTGCCGACACGCGAGTTCCCAACGCACTTCTACGATTGAATCATTGATCGATGATTTTAAGTAATGGCGTAGCTATACAGGCTTTGCTTGGGCTAGAAGCAACCGCTAGCACTGACGGGCTAGATTTACTCTGCGCCCAGGCTGTCCGTTGCCGACCCCACGCAAGTACCTAAAAGCCGTGGCCTGACCGACACCTTCTGCGCCTCCCGTTCCTGGATGAATCCGCGCATCGGCGCGAGCCCGGAGCCACTTCAGAACATAACGACAGGCGTCATCGGGCTCCCCGGTGGGTGAAAGCCGCAGCGGAGGGACGAATGGCAAGCTGCACACCATCCCTGGGAATGAGGCTCGGGTGGACGCGACGCCGAGGAACAGGGCTTGTTATGTCCCTGAAAGAGCCGGTGCATCCAGGACGCTGACGGTAAAAGTGATACTGGCCGGGTTCCGGAGCGGCGACGACGAGATCGAACACTGGCGAACGCGCATCGAGGGCAACATTTGGAGGAACGCGCCGATGGAGAGCTCGATATCGGGGTGGTTCTCGACGGTGTTGAAGACGCTGACGCGTTTGCTTTGGACAGCGTCGTTATAGTCTGTCTTGAGACCCTCGATGTACGCCTTAGTCGTGTCGGACTTGGCGGCAGCGCCGAGGATGTCGAGGTCGCGCTTAGTCGCCGGCTGCGACAGCTCAACAACGTAGCCCGTGAGGACCTCGAACAGCTTAATAGGCATTCCGACAGGGGAGAGACGTCGGGCCAACAGAGAAAGAATAACCTGAAGCCTGATTAGGACGTTGTCTGTGGTGGCACGTGACTACGGCATACCTCTTCCTCGTTAGAAACACCAAACCGAGTCGACATAGTCTCCCGCTAAAAGCAACGCGCGTTAAAACAAGCCAAAAGTGCGACAACGCACCCCGCGCACTCTCTCCTCCGGCAACTCAAACTCCAGATGCCGCTGACGGGCCCATCCTTGGTCAACACCCGATTCTCGACCACACGGCCCAAAAGCGCATCAGCCTGGCGCAGCGCCGCCGCTCGCTCCTGTCCCGCATTGACGGTCTTTAACCTCCAACGTCTGCGCAGGTGCCTCGGAGCGCGAGGTCAGGTATTCCTACGAGCCAAAATCAGCTTCATGAACCAAAGCGAAAGAAAATGCCGGCACACACCTTGGTCGAACGCCTGGAATAGCCCACTCGAGCTCGCATCCCCCGCTCCACGCTCAACGAGCCTCTGCGCCCGCGCTGCACCAGCACGTCATCCAAAAGCGCCGGAATACGCTGGTACGTGTTCGTCTGCCAATCGAGGAACGGAAGCCTGAAGTAGAGAATTGAGTGCATGATGATCCCACTAAGGACGCAAGAACTCACCGTACGACACGGCAGCGTTCGCGACGCGTTGCGCAAACGCCTCCGAAGTGCCCGTATTGGAGCCATACAGGACGTAAAGCGGCTTCCCATCCCGGACCGCCGGAGAAACGTTCCTCACGGAATCAGCATGTCCATCTCGCGCGCTCATCAGCGTCGACGACGGAGCCGCATACAACATAGGCGCGCCGCCCCGATCCACCCGCAGGGACGCGCGGATGTAAAAGTTCTTGGGTTTAAGTGTGAGAGTCTGCTTCAGGTGCAGGTTGTATGACGGGTCGGCGAACGAAAGATCGAATTTCTGGATGACGGTGGACATGACGAGGAGAACTTCTTGCCAGGCGAAGGCGCGGCCGATGCAGGCGCGCAGACCGAAGCCGAACTACAGCAAGTGAGCATGTAATTGAGGAAACGAGTGGTAGCGACATACGGGTTGCCAAGCATTGGGCTGGGATTCGAAAAGTGAGCTTAAAACGACCAAATTGAAGAGAAACGTACCGGCAAAGCCTCAAACTTGCCGTCCATCATACGCTCGGGACGGAATTCGCTCTGCCTGTGTAGCTCATTGGCAAGGCGGACGACATGAAAGCGCTTAAAACTTACATCGTCTCCCCATATCGCAGGGTCGCGGTGCAGCTCCCAAGCCTGAACGATTATAGTGTCGCCCTTCTTGATGGCATACTTGCCATTACCGATGGTGGTATCCTCCAACGAGACGGTGTTGCGGAGGGCAGCAGGGGCGGACAGACGGAGAGCCTCGCGCATCACAGCTGCGACAAGTGTTAGACGGAGCGGCAGTAGAGGCCATGTTACAGCCAGCTTACCAACGAGGTAGGTCAGCTTGTCGAAATCCTCGTATTGGACGGGTCGATCTCCAAGCACCTCGTCGACTTGGGCACGAAGTTTGCGCATCGTCTCGGGGTTCTTGAGGAGGTAGTAAACCATGAACGTCATCATGCCCGAAGACGTTTCGTGTCCGGCGATGAGGAACGTGAGCAGCTGCACCGAACGTATCAAAATCGGACCAGAAACGTGTGCCAAGATGCACTCACGTTGTGCGCGATGGACTCCTCTGAAAGCGTCTGGCCCGTGTTGGGATCGCCGAGTTGAGCATCGTATCGAGCAAATCGTGCTGGAATCGGGCGCGCACGACGCTGGGCCACGATCGAATCGGCCAAGTCCCGCATCTTCTTTCGGTCTGCCTCGTATTTCGCGTTGGTCCCGCGCATGACTGCCTGGACGATATGGGGACGGCTCGCGTGGTTGCCGCACTCGACCAAGAAGTGGCCCATGGCAATGGCAAACTCGGGCGGGTCGGTGGGTGTAGAACGAGTTGAGTCTGTGCGACATGGAGCAGTATGCGATGGTGTCGAGGGCGACGCGGGTGAAATCGTCCGAGGGCTCGATGCGGGCCCGAAGCGCTCCCACTGTGATGAGTGGTGAGGTTTTGCAGTTGGCAGCACTGAGAGCACGCACCTTGAGGACTAGCTGGCTTGCGATGTCGCGCATCTCCTCCATCATGCCTTTGACTGCAAAAGTACCGAAGGCGGGCATAAGGAGACGGTCTATGCGCTCGTGAGCGTCGGCGTCTCCGAAAATGGCCATAGAACTCACGAGCGATTCCCCAGTTCGGTTCTTCAGGTTGCGCCTGTATGCAATATAAGCACGAAAAACAAACTCCGGCCACAAACAGCACGCACCGTAAATAGCCCATCGGCGACCAGGTTGCGGATTTCTTCCAGCACCGAGGGGTTGCGGGATCGGGGTCGTCATTGTAGAAGAAGGAGGCTTGAGCGTAACGACCTGCCGCGACGATGAAAGCTCGCGACGTGAATCGCTTCACGCATTCCGCACCACGTAGCGGCAGCTCTATCCATCTCGACGCGTATGCAGTTGTCGGGCTAGGTTCAGGACGAAATTCGTCGGAGGGTGATCCTCCGGCGATGAGGATGCTAGTTGTTTTCCGTGCTCGCGTCGGAATGCACGCCCTTGAGGATGCCGACCATGATGGCGAGGATGAAGATCTCGCTGAGTGAGGAGATGGCTAAGGAGATGTTGGAGATGTGGTTCCGGGAAAGGGAGATTAGTTTTGCGTGCTCGTCGACGCTGGCCAACGAGATTAGACAACGAAGTGTGAAGTTGGAGCGACGCACAATTCTTGCCCCAAACTTGACTTCCTGGAGTGAGGCCTGCACCTCGGGCAAGTCGCGCCCCAACCTAGTGAACGCTGCGGTCAAGGAACACTATCCCACACGGTCACTGATACCAAAAAAGTGGATTGGATGGAAAGCAAATATCCGAGTCTGGACAGCAGAGAACGAATTATTTCTGTAGTACGCATTCTTCGACCACACCTCAATCGACCTCCACCTCGACCTCTTCCATTGCATCCGACGAGATGTCGATGACGTCGCGTCTGCTGTCCAACGCAGCGAGAGCCTGGTTGACCGCGGCGCACAATCTACCGGGAGGGGGCACCCGAGCGACGGATATGAGACAACAGGTTAGAGATGGCCAGTCGACCGGCAGTAACGCGGGAATGCTCGAGGTCGAAGCGGCGACGCTGTCGCGAAGCAGTTGCTCCAGGCGCAGGACGTTGCTGTCCGCGCGGTTCTCGCGACGGATCACATCCGAAAGCCGCGAGCGCAGTTGCTGGATCTTGGCATGCTGCGCGTCCAGTTTGGCGTCCTGCTCCGCGAGCTTGGTGTCCTGCTGCTTGATTTGGAGGAGTTGGTGGTTGATTGTCGCGCGCTGTTCTTGCATGACGCGCTGCCCCTCCTGCGACACCAAGGCGACCTTCTCTTTCAACGTCGCCAAGTTGCCGCGCACCTCCGCCAGCTCCCGAACGTTGCCCGCGTGCTCTTCAAGCATCATCCTGTAATCGCGCAAAACCCGCTCTTGGCTGCGGCTATCCGCCTCGACTTGCTTCAGAAGATCCTGATATTCTAAACAAGGAGATATCAGCAGTAAGACGCGGAGAGGCAAACAATTGAGACGCACGTTCCATTGGGACAGTCCTCTTCTGCGCAAGATGAAAGGGGTCCGGGCTACTGGGTTCATTGAGCTGAAATCCGAGATATAGGGCTGAAAGAGAACGAACATGTGCACCGGGCGATGCGCCGGGGAGCTGTCGACGGCTTGGGAGGGAGTCGGGGGAGCATGCGAACCAACGCGACTGGGCGTGCGCTGGGATTGGGGTGCGTTGCAGAGGGTAGATTTAAGCATGGTGGGCAAGGACGCAAAGCCTAGCCTGGCCTGTGGGGGCTTTATACCATTGGGATCGCGCCGAAGAGGCGAGTCATTGCCAACCACGAGTCTCCACCACTCATCGGCGCGATGACGGGAGAAGACCTGAATCACGGGTGTACCTTTTGCAGTTGCGAATAAGCTGAAGTTCAACGTCCCGAAGGAGCTTTCATCGAATGGTAGAGTAGGTGGACTCACAGAAACTGCTCTTGGACGGCTCGGAGGTCGATGGCTCCGTTCGCCGCGACATGCAAGAGCGTGGAAAGCAGAGGAAATAAATTCCGCGTCCCTATAGTAAGGAACACCCGACACCGACATATAGAACGTGTACAAGAAGTGATACAGTAGACATGCTAATGAGCTTGAATCCAAGACGACTACGAACGTCACGATCGTCCTCCTCTGACTCTGGCTCGGGTTCGGTATCGTCGCCCTTCTCAGGATCCTGCGCGCACCAGTCGGAATCTTCATCTTCCGACGCGGTGTCTACGGGATCATGATGGACGTCCATCGCGTCGTCCTCCAAGGCCACTTGGTCGTCGTCGGGGGCGGGAACTCGGGTTCAGCAGCCTCGGCAGGCGGTCGAGCTCTCCGATGTCCAACAACGTTGTTTCGGTACCGCATAAGCATATCTCGATCAACAACCCTAAAGCAGGTCTCAGCAAACGAAGAGGCAATGGCTACACCCACATGTTCACATAGTAATATTTCCAATCCTCGTCGCCGTGAGCGGGCCTGCGTACCACAGACCTCGGAAGGTATTCTTTCGTGCGTCCATGATGGAAAGCAGGAATGAAATGCGCCCCTCGGAGAATATCCGCCGGATCAAGGAACCCAAACGCGTCCTGATTGTGGTGAGGGACGTAGCTGACTCTGGGGAGTTTTTTGTGTTGAAAGCCGCTACGGTAGCTGACATCGCGTTGCAGCCAGCGAACCAGCACGAACTCTACACGGCGGAATTGGCTGCTGGGGACGTCGGCCAGGAGGACGTTCGCGTGGAAGATACTGATGATTTCGCCATACCAGTATGGATGCGGATCCGCGGGGTCTTGAGAATGGATGATGAAGAACCTGCGGTTGCGAAGATTGAGCGTGTCCTGATCTCGCCGAAGATCGTAGGTCGTATAATTGACGCGGATAATTGCGTGCGTATACAAGAGGCCGTTCTCGATGACCACGTTCATGAGATCTGAGTCGCTGAAAACCAGATCATCAGCATCGTAGCTGCGATTTAGAAGTAGGCGTCTGCAATATGAGAGGAGCTTCCGAGGAACGCCCTTGGATACGCTTTAGTTTCGCGTTCAAAACTATGAGAAGAACGACGCACGATTAGAGCCGGGTCTCGGTTTGATTCACCCTGTTCAAGACGCCGTCAGTATGTCGGCTCCAAGTACATGGAGTGCACGAACCGGCTCAGTGGCTTCGGAGTCACAGGGTCCATCAGCGCCTGGGTCAGGCGGAAGCGGAGATTCGTCGTCGGGGAAGTCAGAAAGGTGACAATACGTTTTCTTGGAATGCGAGATGAAATGGTGCTGCTCTGGGGGAATGTACGGCGTATACGCAGAGAAAGACGAAGGGCGGAAAGCTGCCTTGAGCCGATGTGCTCGACCGGCGACCGCGGCTGCTCGCCCGTGTATTCCGCAGTTCCTCCGTCCTCGCGGCGCAACGCCTTCCTGCGAGCATCTTTAAAGCGCGAACGCCTCTCCCACATAGCACGCATAAGGCGACGGCGATGTTCCTGCTTCGCGATCTGCCGCACGTGATCTCGCCTGTTTGTTCGACGGTAAAAGTATTTGACGAGCCGATGAGCAAGCTCTCCCTATAAACATAAATCTTGATCAATACGTGCTTTGGCAAATCTGCGCCGACTCACCGTTTGCGTGGAAAAAGAATCCATCGTCCCCGAGTTCACAATGGTATCTGGGTAATCGGGCAAGGCATGCAGCTTGTGCGTTGTCAGATTGAAGTGCTTCTCGATTTTCGCAGAACGTTTCGCCTTGGCTGGGAGACACTGGCCGCCGGGGCCACCGGGTCGCCAGCGAGAGCAGCTGACGGGATGTCTGTTGAGGAAGACGACGCTTCCGAAGCATTGGTCGCCGTCGCCGTCTTCGCCACTCTCCTCTTCCGCTGGCGCTCCTCCCGCTCTGTCTCGTATGTTTTGATGCCCTTCGACTGGCGAGAGAATGAGCGAATCGTGGCCAAGAGTTCCCGGGTTAGAGCGGAAATCTCTGATGCTGGTGGTCGTGTGCATTCGGAGTTTGGCCATCCCATGCCAAACAGAAAGCTCGAAGCACAGCGTATCGACGAGTTTCTGATGAACTGGAAATAGTCCTTCAACGACCGGAAGAATGCACTGCTGGATTTTAGTGTCTGCGACGCGCATGCAGATGCCGTCCTACCTGTAGTATGTCTTCATAATCTCTGGCCGCAATATGCTTAAGCTCTGAGACACGACGGAATCGGCGTATTGTCGAGGGCCCAAATGGGTCTATTTCGCGGAATCTGAAGATGATTAGAGACGAGATATCGCAGGAAAGAGGAGCAGCACCTCTGATCGAACGTGTCAATGTTTTTGAACGCCGTGACCATGCGAATGAGATGTATGATTATGGCTTTGGCGACACCAAGCTCCACTTCGTGTAGGAGGTCGGGAACGAACATCGAGTAGAAGTTGAATGGCGTTTTGTCGGTGTTGAGTTTGGTAAATGCATTCTAACCCTGGACATGAGCTCTTTCAAGCACGCCCAGTAATCGTGAGTACGCACACGAATAGGCACCGACGAGTTTTTCAAGATCCCTTCGATCGTTGTCCCGCCCACAGCCGATCCCTTCTCGAAAATGTGCTGACGTGCATGTTCGATGTCGCAACGCCGAGGATGGTCGTCGACGCGCAATATCGCTCGGCGCTTCATGTCGTTCACAGTGCCCGTCTCTGCAATCTGCTTCTTCTGAATCAAACAGCGGGGACAAGGACAGCCGCCGAAGCTCTTGATGGTTGCGAGCAACGCTCTAACAGTAGGTCAACGGGTTGTGCGCCAAATGAACGCGAGCGCACTTCTGGGGGTAGTCGGCGCTGTAAGTAAAGAACCGGGGAAGACTAGGCGGAGGATACCATCGAAACATCGAATCTTAATGCCGTTGTCGTATGCGTCCAAGAAGTCGTCCGACAGCAGGAGGTCCCAGATCCGATGCATCAACTCCCTCTTTAGCTGCTTGAAGACATCGTCGGACATATCGCAGCCGTACTGCTGTCGATATGTTTCATGGACGGACTCAGGAAGCTGAAAGTTGATGAGATACACGAAGGAAAACAGGAAAAGAGTCTACGTTTGAGAAGTATGCTTGGTGGAAGCCTGCGTTGAAGGTAGGCTTGCTCCGAAAGTCCTTGGGATGATTTCCGAAGAAGGTGTACGCCGGCCAAAGTTGTGCGATGCCGAACTGGGCCAAGTGGGTAGCGTCGGACCACTCCATGATGGCGACAATGATGCTTTCGACGGGATCGTCAACGGATTCTGGTGGAGGCGGTTGTGGAATGCGCGAGTATGCTTCGAGCATGGCACGAGAGGTATAAACCTCGCTATACACATCCTCGTGCGTCTCGAGCAATTCTGGAAGTCCGCAGGAGTCCAACGCACACCCAACGCCGTAGCGACGTTGGATGGAACGGTTTCGGGCTCGAGTTGGGGTCGAAGCGCAAGGAGAACGGTGTCGTATGGAATCTTTGGAAGAGTGGTCCTTGGAGCACTTCTCGGATTGGGTCCAGAAGGGGGCGATAATGGATATTTTCGACTGTGACGGTGGGTGCGTCGGCTTCGTTCTGACGGCACCCAGTACGGGGCAGCGGAAGATGCACAGATCCTTCCTTCCACGCGTCAGTGACGCCCAAGGGCTCGATGCCCTTCTTGTCGAGATCGTCGAGGAACTTTTTCGAGGAGAACGGGAAGGGGAGCTCGTTCATCACGACCCGATCGTCCTGCGCCTCTGAGTTCTGAAAGACCGCGATGAGACGGTCAAACCCGGCGATAGATTCGGGGTGTTCTTCTTCGATGTGATACTTCATCACATGCGCGCGACGGATGCGTTTGGGAATGGATAGTACCAGTCTTCGCTGGGCAGGGGAATGGCGCTACGCGCTGCGTCCGCGGCTTCTGCAGCTCCGTAGAGGTCGAGCAGCGAAGTGGATTCATCCGGGTCGTGGGTCGGCCGTCGTGGATAGACTTTATACAGCCCGAACGCGTTACGGGATGTACAAATCCATTGCGCGGGGGTGGGTCCCGGCATCGAGTGGTTGGTCTCCGCAGGAGGACTGGGGGCGGTTGACTTCAAGTTCTTGCCGCGAATGCGTGGAGGCAGGGGTGGGGCCGCGTCCTTTAATTTGGCGGGAAGACGACGTCGACGGTTGGGAAGACCACTCGGGCGACGTTCTGGCGGAGGAGTTGGAGAAGGTGGCCGCACCACGTCCACTTCCATCTGCAACAATGAGCCGAGAACATGACGATCTGCTATGTGCACTCACAGGTTCGGGCGGGCGGGGGGTATTGGCGGCGCCAGGAGTTCTTGCGCTTGGCCGATGAGCTGACTTCGCAAGAGTTTCAGCCCTTTACATGTTCGGTCGTGCCTGGTTTTGTGCTCGTCCAAATTCCGCAGTGAAGCCTGACACAGAGTGCATTTCAGCCCTTTGCTCTTGAATGGCGGTTCCTTGGGCATGGGGGCGAAAATAAATAGTGGCGGTTCGAGCAAACCCAAGCTCACGTCGAGAAGGAGTGGCGCGACTATATGAACACGAGCATGATTGAGGGACAGAGCAAGCAGCGTCGGCGACCCACGTCACACGTGATTGATAGATAAACCGTCTTGAGGTAAGTCAAGTTACTAAGTTAATTGAACCAGTAGCCCACGCGGAGCCGTGGTCAACATCGAGAGCTGGGAGGTGGACCCTCTCGGGAACGTCCACCACACACATACACCTACAGCCAACGATGGCGAGGAAAGTACACTACATGTACCCCTCGCGCCCCAACGACGTAGGGAAGTCACTTCATGTCGCTGCAAGTTGAGATCTATATTCTACTCAAACACTACTACTCGAGCCTCGAGGTCCATGCCGATCATTACATGTACACCCGTCGGCAAAAGGAGTCGGAAACATATTCAGCGTGCCTGTTGCGCTCGACGTGTCGAAGTCGCCCAACGAGCGGGACATCCTTGCGAGGCGAACGTCGCCGTGTCTGTGGTGTTGCCGAGCGTGGTTGCTACGCCGGACACGACGTCAAGCATGCGCTACCTGCAGAGGATCAGCCTCAAAACTAGCAAAGAACACGAAATGTCGACGCACAAGTAGGACGTCGCTGGCACACGCGAGTCTTCTGAAGGGTATCCGCCCAACGGGGAGATTTCCTGCATCGAATGACCCTCGTTGGCGGCTGCCTCGTATGCACCAGATTTCCCTTCGGGCGCCGCCGCGACCAGCGCAGAATTCCACTGGTTGTCGTCGAAGGTTCTAGTCCAGGACCTCGTAACTCGCTGGACCACAATGAGCAAAAGGCACTCTCCAGAGCATGCGCAACACCGCATCGTAATTCCCGCCACCGGAAACATCATCCAAACGCGTTGTCCCGTCGCCTTGGGTGGCGCCTTGGTGCGAGCGCCCGAGTTCCACGCCGAGGACGTTTGCGGCTGGTCGACGAAGGTGTCGTAAGCTATGAGAGCGAGGTAGAGAAACTGGAAGGAACGCACCATTGCCGGTATTGAGCAGGCTTAAGACGTCCACCACGACGTATTGCATGCACGTGTCGTATTTGGTGAAGCCCGGGATCATGACACGGCCCGAGATGGGCTTTCCGTTGAGGTCGATGACGGTGTAGACTCCAGCCGCGTAGAAGACGCGAGCCGCGATGTTGCGGACCCGACTTTCCTATCCGCACGTCAGCAACGCGTCCGCCACGAAACGAAACGAAACACAAAACAACACGCACCCATTCTGCATCGACCCATCCGCAATCATCTTGTGCTTCTTCGTCTGCTTGTACATCTGGCTCTGCAGCGCACTGATCCGGACCTTGATCACTTCCTCGAACTTGTCCGGCAACTCTCTCCTTCTTCAGACGCCGCAGCAGGAACGGCCGCAGGACCTTGTGCAGACGCCGAATAATAAGCATCGCCTCTTCTTGGTTCAGCTCGATCTTGTCGCCGGTGCCCGAGTTGGCAAACGGCGTGTAGAGTTGCTTCATCGAAGAAACCAGGAATAGTCTTCAATCGTCGACCACAATCCGTTCTCCGGACGACGCCACCTCCAGCAACCCAACCTCCGCCTTGCGCAACGACCACAGAGCGAGGAGAAACCCAGTCCGCCGGGGCCACGGACATCGCAGCGCCCGCCGGCAACACCTCGTCGTCGCCCGTGATGCACAGCCACCACAGGGGCAAGTAACTCCCGACCGTAAAAGCCAGCCCGGATCGCCGTTTAGCACGCACGCGCGTCGTCTTTTCGCGGCATGCAAGTGAGGGGCAGGGTGCGGCGAGGTTTCTGGGGTGTTTCGAGCCATATCCGTCTTGCAAACGAGTGCAGAAGCCACCGAAAGGCCAGCGGACAACCGTCGGATCGTCTCAGCATAGATCCAACCGCCCGTTGCTCGCAAAGGTCGAAAGCGCCAAGGAGCGCGAGGATAAGCGGTAGAGCAAGTCCGAGCAACAACGCCACCACCTGGGTGTCGTGGTCCGCCTTCACTTCCCGCGACACAACCTGCACATGCACAACACGGCACATGAGTAGGAACGCCGAACGCGACCGCACCAAAGTGATAGAGGGACGCGAAACGAAGTGCTTTTCGACGGCAAGGTGCACAGCCACCGCGGTCCTCCGCCACCTCTTCGCCGCGAATACGAGCCAGAATGCGGCACTGGCTGCAGATTGGCGTCAACGCGCGGTCGTAGAGAGGTGTGGGGTATTGTGATGAGGTATCGCCGAGGCGCCGGGCGCCGTGCCTGTCGTACAAACGAGTGTACGAGCCAGCGACATGGTCTTCGGGGTTTATCGCGGCAATCCTCGCGTCGGACATGCAAAACGGTGGCTCGGATATGGTGGGAGAACGTCGAAGAAGGTCGACGAAAGCGCTCAACGGCAAAGAGCTTCACCCACTGGCGAACCCGGATGTGGGTCTCCGACGGATGTATCCGGCTCCAACGAAGACCGGGACGAACGCTCAGCTGCAAGCTCGGCTCCATCAACATGGATTGGAGAAGAAGGTCGTGGGACGGCTTGAATGCGTCAGCAACGGGCAAGAAACCGAACGAGAATAAACGTGCCAGAGAGACTGCGCAGCGAGTTGAGCGAAAAGTACGGGACGGGGAACATGTGTGAGTTCAGTTGATTCAAACGAAGCTGGTTGAACGAAGCAGTCGTGACGGTAACCGGGTCGCGGCCGCACTCGCGAGATGAGATTATATGCTTGCGTAGCATGTAAGCAAACAATGACTTCGAGAGAGTGAGGACAAACATGAGTAGTTGGCGGGAACCCGTTCATGAGCTCGACGTAACGCGGGTCCTCAAGGACACCAGCGCCACAGAGATGGAATACGGGCGGACCGCATACTTGGCAATGTCTTCTGGGCGCGAACGGAACTGCGTGTAGAAGGGCGACGTTTGGAAGGTACCGACGAGTGACGGGATGTACTCGGGTGAGGGAACGTCGAGTACGATTGCAACCTGGACGACCTCCTCAGCACGTGGATTCAAGAAAACACATAGACCGACCGGTGGCGGGTCAGCAGGCCCGTTTCAGTCCTCCGGATTCACAATCTCTCAACGATCTCGTCGGTGAAAACTGGCATGTATGGACGCCGATACGACTCGGGCTAGTCGGAATTCAGTTTGTGCAACTCAAACAAGGAAAGGAAGGTACATTACCTGTTCCGCTTCCTCGAAATCAAGGCTGGTTTCGCGTTCTTGGTGATGCGACGGCGCTTCTTCGCTGGCCCGTGTTTGTCTTTAGGCGGCGGCGGCGGGCGACGGCAGAGCCAGGGAACATGGCCTTGTTCATCCGCTTGCGCCACTCTTGAGCCATGTCGCCCTCGAGCCGGGTGAGAGAAAAACGTTCTTCCTCCTCCAGCTGCGACGCAGGGGCTATTGTCGCGCTTGCGCTTGATTGAAGCAGGCTTCTCGTCGGGGACAAGCGCAGGCGCGTCGAGCATCAGATTTTGAACGACGAGTGGAAGACGGGGAAGCTATAGACGGCGATATTCTGGTCTTTGTATGTGACGGGCGGATTCTCGGAGAGGTCTGCAGAGAGCGTCCCGGACGTTTACATGCATCAAGTTGCTATTGAAAACATCAAAACAGCGATAACAAGAGAAACAATACGCGACGAACCGGTAGATGTAGAAGCGCTTGACGCCGTGAGGTGTGTCATGCCCAGAGGCCCAATGACATCAAGATTGGAGAGGCCTTGGTCGGCGGCCGACATGAGCATACCCTAACGGGGCATGAGCAAGACGTGGTTTGAAGACACGCAGACGCGTACCAGCCAAACCGCCAGTGCGCTCAGCAGCCACTTGGGTGAAGAAAAGCGCGAGTCTTGCGACGATGGGCCGTCTTCTGGGTGAAGGTACGATTTGTGCTTTCTCCGCATTGAACTGGTACTTGGAGAATTGGAAAGCCGGAGAGGTTCACTGATCCCACGGATGGCAAGTTCTCAGAACCCAGATGCGCGCCACCCTCACGTAGTACTCAATCTCCATCTGGAGAGGTAGGCAACAGCAGTTAGTAGCGAACGCAGACGACGAGATCGGAAGGAAACGCACAAGCAGAAACGCCACGCGCCGCGGCCATAAGATGTTGAGGCCAGCGGAGTTACATTCAAGGTCGAGGATGAGTGCCTCGAGCCGACGCATCTCCTACGCGCTAAGGTCCCCAAATCAGAACCAGAAGACGAAGCATCGCAAACAGACGCGCGACGGACCTTGTCGTAATGGCAAGTCCGTCAGCGGTTGCCCAAGAGCCGAGTCCGGGGAAAGCGCCAGCAAGGGGCGACGCGGTGCAAAGTGAGAGCGAGAGGCAGGGACGTCTGATCTCAACGTGATGCTGATGTGTGTCCACCTTCGAGATCACGCATGGGAATCGCGCAAAATTACATTGACTCGAGAGAAAGACTATATGGGCAAGTATTTACGAGCTGCATCTACACAGTAAAGAAACGACATGGGTCGTTAGTTAATCGTCGTCGCTCGGGGTAAGGTCCTCCTCGTGGCTGATAACCTGCCTGGCTCCGTCCTCTCGAAGGCGGATGCGGACGCTCGTCCTCATCCATCGGGGTAGCGCCGACTCGTACATCCCAGCAGCAGGCGCAGAAACACCGCCCCCCACTGGACGACCCCCGCACCACCAGCAGCACCAGGCAATCCAGACCCAACCGTCAGCCGCTTGAACGTCGAATCGAGCACCTTCTCCATCTCGACCGCATCCACATACACCCACGACCCTTCCTGGTTGTACGTCCGCGCATTATTGGACATGAGCACCCAGTCGTTGCGGTATTGCTGCACGTCCTTGTAGTAAGGTTCGGGAGCACGTTTCCGCAGATGAGAGAGGGCGATCGGCTGCGCAATGTGCGTGTTATAGTCCGGGTAGTCCTGTATCGCCAGTCAATAAAGAAAAGCCCAGACTGCACGTCCATACACACTTACGTGTTTATCGGGCAGCTCTCTAAACAGCTCGCACCGTTTCCGGCCGTCCGTATCCTCACACGCAACCACCGCGCCTTCTTCATCTTCTCGCGGATCGCATCGCTCCCATTGGCCTTGGGTGGCGCTTTACGACGTTTCTGCAATATCACAAGTGGAAATGAGCGGACTGTAAGGCCACCACTATAGCACGCACCGAAATCCGATCGTCATCGTCATCGTCCATGTCCGCAATCGAGGGCGTAACCGAAACCGAGTCGCCGCCACGCGTTTGCGTTTCCCACTGAGGAGCGCTGGCTCGCACTCGGCATTGCGACCCTTGCCCTTCCGGCCCTTGCGAGAGTGCGAATCCGTATCCGACACAGGCGTGCCTTGTCCCGACTCCAGTCGCGCGAGCCGCGTTTCGCCCACGCGCAGGATCCGCAAGCTCTTCCAGATCTTCGCCATCTTCAAGAGCCTGTCACTCACGTGAATCCACAAACCCAAACCCAAAAAAAAAAGAGGACACTCACCATCGCCCACGTCTCGTCGTCAAGCCCATCATTGCAGCTGACCTCCTTCCGCCTGCGCTGCCCACGCCCCTCCGCAGCCTCATCAATCAGCGTCGCCTCAAACGGCTCATCCTTCTGATAAAACTCGGGCAGCTCCTCAAACTGCATGAGCGGCGGCGGCGGCGGCCGCGCGGTGTCCCTGCGCCCGCCACGTCTCCTGCTGGTCCCGCTCCCGCTTCAAGTCCATCTCCCGGAACAGCTCCTGCTCTTCCTCGGACCGAACAAGAACCAAATTCAGCTCGTCGTCATTCATATCCCCCGCTTCTTCATTATCCTCTTCCTGGCCCGCTTCCAGAATCGCGCTACACAAATTAAAGCAAACGCCTAAAGTTTCAGAAACGAACACGTACCAAGAACTCTTCTTGCTCTTCCTGCGTGGACTTGTTGTCAAAGCGCCCCTTCTGGATGACCTTGTCGTCCATGTCGAGCTTGTATCGGGCACGCGAATACATCGCCTCTTCGACACTCTTCGCGGTAATGAATCGAAGAATGAGAACCGCTTGACCAATAGGGATGAGCACGATCTTGAGCGTGGAGATCAACGTGCGGATTCCTGCGGTCACGTGTGAGTGAGATCGCAAAAAGAATCTTCAAACACGTACCAGTCGCTGTCGAAGCTGCACATCGAGCGTGAGTTATGAAAACGGAAGTAAGCAGCGCAGAAAGACGTACATGATAACCGTGTCCGCGGTTTGCAGTTTAAGCCCAAGACCACCAGCACGCGTCGACAAAATGAAGACTTTGAACTCCGAGTCGCTGGCGTTAAACAGCTGCACGAAGTTCGCACGCTCTTCGGTCTTCGTGCCACCATCGAGGCGAAGGAACTTCCAACCCATCATGTTAAGGAAGCCGGCCATGATATCCATGACCTTCGTCATTTGGAAGAAGATGAGGACCTAAAAACGCGTCAATATCGAGCGAAATAGAACAAACACCAACGTACACGATGACCGGTCGAAAAGAACTTGGGCAGAATGCGACTGAGCAACTCGATCTTGCCCGACGTCCGAATAAGCTTGTCGTCAATGATACCGGACGGGTTGATGTTATCCTCAACGCTATCGAACAAGAACGGATGCTGGCAGATCTTGCGCAGCTGCAGGAGCTCGTTGCTCAAACCCTTGACGCCACCGACTTTCCTATCCGCACGTCAGCTACGCGTCCGCCACGAAACGAAACGAAACACAAAACAACACGCACCCATTCTGCATCGACCCATCCGCAATCATCTTGTGCTTCTTCGTCTGCTTGTACATCTGGCTCTGCAGCGCACTGATCCGGACCTTGATCACTTCCTCGAACTTGTCCGGCAACTCGCTCTCCACGTCCTTCTTCAGACGCCGCAGCAGGAACGGCCGCAGGACCTTGTGCAGACGCCGAATATAAAGCATCGCCTCTTCTTGCTTCAGCTCGATCTTGTCGCCGGTCCCCGAGTTGGCAAACGGCGTGTTGAACCACTCGTCAAACAATTTGACCGAGTTGAAGATCCGCGGGAGCACAAAGTTGAGCAACGAGCATAGCTCGGTGAGGTTGTTCTGCAGCGGCGTTGGGCCAGTCTGTGGGGTCCGTGCCGTCGTCCTCAAACTCTTCTATTGGCTCTGGCTTCGCGGCGCGAACGGGACTGTCGACGAATTGGCCATTGACGTCGCTGGGGCTGGCGACCTTGTCGAGCTCAGCAAGGGTGTTGGTGTCGTTGCTGACTCGAAGGAAGGGCTGGACGTTGTCCGGGATAGGCAGGCCCTTGGAGAGGTGCTTGAATGCCTGAATATGGGCACGGAGGGTGTTGACTTGGTCGGGGGTGAAGGAGACGGGGGAGTGCGAGCTGGGCGGGAAGGGTTGGGTGGAGATGGGTGCGTTGGCACCATTGGGAGCTGGATGGCCGTTTGTGAGATGTTGTTGTGCCTGCATTCGACCTTGATCCTGGGGTCAGCGCCCACATAGAGAATGAACAATGTCGACCCACGTTGCTGCTGCTGGTAATTTGAAATCATCTTCAGCAGCTGGTCGAGCTCTCCCGGATTCTTTTGCTCGTGAGGGTTCTGGCGCAGGAACTGGGGCGCTGGAGAGGAAGGAGTGAGATACAAAGGAGAATGGAGGCCACTGGGGCGTACCTGGAACGAATGCCGAGTTCCAAGTCGTTGTTGTTGCGGTCGTTCGTCCGAGTCCGCGACTGGTGCGCCCCACCGTCATCAAATAATCCGCGTCCGCCTCGTCTGCCGAACTATACCGACTAGTCAGTGGCGGACTAGGCGGCAAGCCATTAGGCCAAGTGGTCGATTACCTGGTCGCGGATGCGTTTCTTGGCCTTGTATGCTGGGGCCAGACGTCGCGCGCGACGCTTGGCAGCCTGCGGCGTCGGTGGTGGTTTCCTTGCGGATTCCATCGCCGGAAGAGGTGGTGAAGGGAGAGAGGTTTGAGGGGACTCGGCTTCGTCGTCCGAATCCAGCTCGATGTCGCTGAGCTCCTCGTCGGCGAAGACGAGTGCGTTGGACCAGAGGGACTCGAGAGAAAGCTTCGAGTACAAGCGCGTCTGGTAAGTTATATCAGTGTATAAGTTATGTAAAGAAGAGCAGGAACGGAGCAGCGACTGCATCCCCACCATTTCCGCGACGCGCTGGCTTCATCGCGGCCCTGTCTGGCCACAAATCCACTCGGGCGTCGCAGTTCTGGGTGAGAACGCAGGAGATGTACAACCCCGGCACTCCCCGCGACGCGCTGGCTTCATCGCGGCTTTGTCTCGCCACAACTCCACACGGGCGCCGCCCGGTTTGTGGGCAGGGAAGCACAGGGGAATAATCAACACGGGCCCATAGGCGGCCCGCGTCGGGTGGTGGTGTGTAGCACAATAAGGACAGGCGTACCTTCGTTGCCATCCTCTCCAGCGAAGGCACCGGCGTGCTGGGCCGAGAAAGTGTTGCCTGGGGCTTGCTGAGCCATTGTTTTGTGGTGGCAGCAGAGGATGGTGGTGGTGGAAACAAATCAAAGAGTAAACGGTCACAGTGACGGCACGCGATCTGTCAATGCTGCCCCAAAAAAAGTCCGGCTCGGCCGAAGTTACCGAAATTAATCCCAGCTCTCTCCGAGGTCATTCACGGATTAAACGCTTCTATGATAAGTTTCCCCTTGCCCCTCTGACTTTTTGTTTAAAAAGCGCAATAAACACGGATGTTTCAGCAGTTACAGTGAAATTATGTACACGCTTGCTTGTCTATCTACCGACGTCGCCGACGGCCGTAGCTGCTGTCTTTATTAGAATCGTCCTTGTCGCTCTCGGGTTCGCTCTCGGGTTCTCCCCTCTTCGCAGCCTCTGCCTTTGCCCAGGTCGAGATGTTGAACAACTCGTGGATTTCCGGGGCGGGCACACTCGTCACCCGCAGAGGCATTGCATGCACATCCCAGTCCAAAAAGAGGGCGTGGCTCCCCTTCTTTGGGTACTCTGGGTGTCTCGCTTCGCAGTACCTCTCAAAACGATCCCGCAATTCGCTATCGTCATCCAGATTGAACTTGTCGAACGGCTTGCCGGAGCGGACATGAGCGCTGACTGCGATCATCTGCCCGAGCTGATATTTGAACGCCTTGATTGTGAAGCCCGCTGCATTCATGCTAACAGTGTCGCAGATGCTCCGGTCCCCGGCGGTATTGCTGGAGGCAGCCCGCAACCTGAATCACAGCGTCCTGTGCAAATTTCAGTACAAAACGCGAATAGGCACGTGATGCGTACGTCGATCGCGTCGGTGAATGTCTCAAAGCCGGGCTTCATTGTCTCGATGTGCTTGTTGGTCAACTTCCTCTCCAGTTCACCCAGCCTCTTCCAAAAGTAAACGAGCTCCTCGAGTCTTGGCTCGTGGATGCGAAGTTTCTCGTGGTCGTCCTTGTCGTAATCCGTAATGCTTAGGGTTGGGAAAACAACTCCGAACGCGGCAAGATGGGCGAACGCGAGAAGGCCGCGTGCCTCAGACAGTCGCAGTATGTGGTGCGACCAGCTCAACGAGGGATGCAGAAGCATGGTGTCGACTTGGAAGATCGCGATGCGCAAGAGTTCGAAGCGCACGGAGGCGTGGTTGGTGTTGGTGATGATGCCTTCGCCCATCGTAGTGTGGTACTCCAGCGCGGTGCTAGCAGGCGCGCAATCGGCCGATTGCCCGTGGTACCCGATGGCGGCACAATGATGGATGGTGTGTGCCGTATGCCAAGTACCCGGAGGCATGATGCTGGAAACGGTCAGAGTGTTGTTTCCTTTGCTCGTTTGATCTCACAGGTACTGGTTGGGCGCCAGAGGTATCGTCTCCAACTCCAACGTGTCCAAGTTCGCGACGTTTCCGTCGAATCCCCGAACCCAGTACCGCGAATTTATGTCCCGGCGGCGGTCATCCGCCGGCAGATCGTGACGGCGACGGCCCACGGTCCACAATTTGATTGGGCGAACGGCTCGTTTCCCTGACGGCGTCGGTTTCTCTAACGGCGTCGTCGTGTTCCGGATGCGGATCTGAGTCCAACCCTTTGCATCCGTATGCATGGGGGACATGGAGTTGGCTGAGCCCACGATGGCCCACTGGGAGTGGTTGCGGTTGTGGGCCACGTGCGGCAGCTCGACGGTGTCCGCCGTCTGGACGATGGCCGCGATCTCGGTGGACAGGGACCTACTCAGCGATTAGTGACGATCAACGTGTCAAAAAAGATGCGTACATATGGTGCCCAAAGGACGGCAGGATGTGGTTTGGCAGCGTGTTTTGCAGCGCGTTGAGGCCGGGATCCTTGTTGCGGAAGGCTTCCTGGGGAAGAAGCGCGAGGAGCGGCACGACGACGTTATAGGCCCCTGACTCGTGCGGTTCTGCGTTTTCGTCCTCGACCTCGTCGTCGGAGCAAACTTCGCCGTCCGATACGTCGGATTTGCCGGAATCGTCATCGCTCTTGTTGCCGGCGCCGTATACAACCTCGCCTCGTAGAGACATATCTGCTTAGTTTATGAAGATCAATGCTAAAGAGACGGCGGTGTGGCCGCGTACCTTGTGCCTCTACAAGAGCATGAGGGTTCCGGATTTCGCTGAGTGCATCTCTCAGCGAAATCTTTTCCTCCTCGCAGTCTATGACCCACACCACGCGACCTGATGCCAGTATACGCGCCACAGTCGCGGGGGGTTTCTTTTTCCATTCTGCGTCCATGGACGACGAGGACGAGCGACTGCGCGCCGGTGGGATCAAGCTCTTCCTCGCGCGCGCTGGGCAGCATGTACAAGGGGACCATGGCATCTGGCGGGTCCCCGGGGTTGATTCGACCCATGCGTCGATGCTGTATTATATCTCGCAAGGTATCTGCATCCTGATGGACTTGTGAGCATCGCGATATACAATGATTGGAAGCGTACCTGCTGCTGGTTGACGTAGGGACACCAGGTTTCCGTCCACGGCTCATCTTTTCCTGGGGACCACAGCTTGATATGGACACCTTCCTCTTTCGGCACTCGTTCGACCGGTATCCACCTAAGGGCTGGCCTCTCGGAAACATCTGCGTGAAGAACGTCCGGCAGGCTGTTGTCCATGGGGTCCGATGGGGGATCGCGATAAACAACAAAGACTGGGGTCATAAGTGTACGTCCATAAAGACAGCAAAGCATACCTTTTTTTTGTCGACGCCGTTTGATGGGCTTGTCAGCCTCGGTACCAGGGTTGTCGTCCTCGTTTGCTGCGGCAGCAGGGCCGGGCGGAGTTGTTGTGGCTTCAGCCTCAGCCTCAGCCTCAGCCTCAGCCTCGGGCTCGTCGTCCTCATTAAGAACGCTTAACGGGGATAACAGGCCGTCTAGCGGGGCTGGCGCCGGTATCCGTATCGTCAATGTACTTTTCACGGGAGTCGCCTGCTCCGACGAATCGGGCTCGGGGGAGTTTCCTCTCTGCCCCGGATGCTCGTTCTCGACAGGCTTTGGCGAACGCGGTGGCGGCGAAGGCGGTGGCTTCTCGAACGGCATTGGCGAAGGCGGCAGGGGCGAAGGCTGATTCACCGGCGGCTCCTCTACCGGCGTCGGCGAACGCGGTGGCGCCTCCTCTACCGGCGTCGGCGAACGCGGTGGCGGCGAAGGCGGTGGCGGCGAAGGCGGTGGCGGCTCCTCTACCGGCGGCTCCTCTACCGGCGTCGGCGAACGCGGTGGCGGCGAAGGCGGCGGCGGCTCCTCTACCGGCGGCTCCTCTACCGGCGTCGCCGAACGCAGTGGCTCCTCGGACGGCGTCGGCGAAGGCGGCGGCTCCTCGAACGGCTTTGGTGAAGGCGGCCGCGGCGGCGACTGCTCCACCGGCGGCTCCTCGACAGGCTTTGGCGAAGGCGGTGGCGGCGGCGACTGCTCCACCGGCGGCTCCTCGAACGGCTTTGGTGAAGGCGGCCGCGGCGACGGCGGTGGCGGCGAAGGCGGCGACTGTTCTACCGGCGACTCTTCGATGGTGATTGGCGAAGGCTGATTCACCGGCGGCTCTTCCCCAGGCTTTGGCGAACGCGGTGGCTCCTCGACCGCCGAGTCAGGTGCAACCAGGTTGTTTGCGCCCGACGGATGCTGAACCACGTCCTCGTCGAGGCGCGCTTTCTTCGAAGGACCGTCGTCCGCAGGCAGCTCGTCCTCGTGCTCACGCTTCCCAGGCGCAAGATCCGCAAAGTCCGAACGCCAAAACATGGGCGCCTCGGGGTGCAGGGTCGGGATCCCAGTGTTGAGGGCCTCGCGCTCGTCTGTCGATAGGTTGTTGTACCAAGATGCGGCCCTGTCCAGCGTGCTCATAAACAGTTCATCCGCTGCGAGGAGCTTGAAAAAGCGTGACGGATGAATTCCGTCCTCTCCGCCCTTGACGCAGCGAATCCACAGACAGAAGAACATTCGCTCCAGTTCCCAAACCAACGTCCCCCTCTGCGCATGCCACGCTTTCGATATCGGTCATCTGTGAATGGTTTAGATTTTAATATACGGAGCTGCATGAGCTCACCTCGAGGAACAAGGGCATTGGTATGCCTGCGATGAATGACTTGTTCAGTAGCAAGGAGAGTATGCTGGAGCTCAAGGCGAGCATTAACGGGGCCCAGTGGGGACCTTGGAGGGGGAGAATAGCGTCGAGAGCGTCCGGGGCCAAGGGCTGGCCGAGAGACTGGTGGTAATCCATAAGGGTCTGTCGAACGGCGTCTTGATCTGCTACATCGACGCCCTAGCCCGAGTGAGTGAAGTGCGCCTCAACGAAGCGTTTCGCATACCTTGGTCAATATGTGGGCGCAGAAGACGCTCAGATACAGGTTGTATTCCCGATCCAAGCCATCGTTCATGCGGGCTCCTTTTCTCGGCCGTTTATTTCGAGCTAGAGACAACGTTCGGAGGTACTCGCTGGCATACGGGTCCTGATTGTTCGGCGTCGGGGGGTTCATGGATGCGCTCGTGGATGCACTTGGTGGGTTGTGGGGTTGGGTCTGAGTGGGTTTGGGCGCATGGAATCGCACGACTGCAGCGTGGTTGCTAGCCAGCGACGCCAGCATGCGGGCAAGATTGGAGAATTCAGACGTTAACTGGGAGCCACAGTTCATGGGGTTGTCAATAATTAAAGACGATTGGCGCACTTTTGAGATAAATTCCGTCCTTCGCACATAAAAGTCATTGGTGGGTCGGGTCGGGTCGCCCATGACGAGTCTGCTGTCCGTGTGCTACAGATGGCGTTGAGACAGCGGTTGGGTTAGTTGACAACGCGGCACTCACCTCAATATCCTGCCACCAGCTGGGGAGGTCGAACCCATTGCCGTATTCTGCGGATAACCCGACCAGCATGTTCGTCAACACCGCCTGGCGCAACGGCTGAAACCATCCCGCCCTGCTCATGGCATCGCGCTGCTCTTTTGTATGCTTCCTTTGCAAGACGGCTATAATGTCGGCTTTGCCTTGAGAGTCGCGGATAATCTTGGCAAAATCCGCCATTGTCGTCGCGTGTTGGTTCCGAACGGCGGTCCAATTGTAAAAGTCGAAGCTGGGGTGCTGGACGAGCGCATCGTTGCCGCCGATGAGGCCGATAAGCGAGCCGGACAGCTGCGGTGAGCGCGTCTTCAGGGTGGGCCAAAGAGCTTCGTCGATTTGCTCTGCCCACGTCAGGGGTTTTTCGGTTGGGGGTGCGATTGGATCAGCCATGGATGACTCAGCAATGCTGTGCCCTTCGCTCTGATGGTGAAGGGCATAGCCACCGAGGTCGACTCCAGGCCCGAATTCCGCCATTCCACGCTTCAATCCCAGTCGCCCTAACTAGCCACCGACAAAACAGGACCTGGAGAACGTCAGAGCCGCCCTGCCCGATTTCAAGGAGGTCCCCGACCTTGAAAATTCCGTCGGCTGCGAAATGGCGACGTTGAGGGAGATTGCCGCGGGATAGTGGGGCTGCTGTTGGACCACAAAGTGCCGCAGCAGGGCTCCGGTGAAGTGTTGGAAGGGAGGAGGCCAAGCCGGGGGCTTGAGATGGTCAAAACGACGGAATCGATACTCCGACGTTGAGGGAGGCTACTGGCGCTGGACCAGGACCAGAAAGTGCCGCAGGAGAGGTCCGGTGAAGCGCTGCGGCGTTGGGATGGAGGAGGGCAAGCCGGGGCTTGAGATTGTGGTGGTCCAAACGAGTGAAGGCAGGGAATATGCGCGAGAGAGAGGGGTGATGGGCACAATCCTAGTGAAGATTGTGTCGTGCACGTGGGTCGGCGCGCTGGGCGGTCGGGAGGTGGTGGTCCGTCGGGGAGGAACGGGACCGGAACGCCATGAGCGACGCGGACACCCAATGCGTGCGGTCGCGAGACTGGGCGTGTAAAAGTCCGACGACAGAAACAGAGAGGCCGGACAGCCCAAACGGAGCGACGCGACCCAGCGCCATAGAAGGCGCGCAGACGGCCGAAAAACGGGAGGCGGACGGAAACCCCAAACGGAGCGATGCGGAGGGAAAAGGAAATGATTGTGCATTGGCTGAGACGTACAAAAAGTGTTCATTGATGTGCGAGAGCGGAAGAGCGAGAGAGAGATTCGATGTCAATAGTATGCATTGGGGTAGAAGTGACCTGGAGCAGAAGGATTAGAGCCGTTAAGAATCCACAGCAAGAAGGAGTGCCGATAAAGAACTCAAGGGCCAGAAGGCGTAGCTTCCATTGTGAATGGCCTAGCCAATGCAAACACAACTTGAATTCTAACCCTCCTGCAAACCTACATCCATTCTCAGCCAGCCGTCGCCATCGCCTGTATTCAACACCCTTTCTCTCGCCCGTCTCTCGCCGCGTCTCATAGATGTCCAATCTCTACCAGCAGCGCCTGTAGTTCGTACTCTGCCAAGCCAGAACCATCAAACCCAGAACCATCTTCAAGCCTTCCTCGGAACAAACGTCGCAGCGCGCCTTCGCCGTTAGGCCATTCGGACACGTCTCTCAGACGTTCTACAGAATTCGCGCCGTTGGCGCGGATGACGGCCTCATAGTGCGAAAGGTCAATGTCATCGTTAATGTGGGTAAGGAAATCGCGCAGCGAGGGCAAGTCCGGTGGTACGACGCTGTAACTTCCTATGTCGCCGTGGTCCGTTTTTGCCATTGGATTCGAAAGAGGAGCAATCTCGGGTGGGCGGCCCGGTTCCGCAGCTGCCGCTCTCCGCAGGTTTCCGACAGAGCCAACGCCAGAATCGCCAAGTTCAGGCCTCGGAGAACGGGATACCTGGATTAGGTGAGCGACTCGGTTGGAATACCCTCTGAGAGCCATCTCCAGACACAAGCTGAGTGCCACGTACCTCTCCGATAGAATGAAACTTGCTCTGCCTGGTTCCAGCGCTGGATTTCGACGTCCCCGCGACTAACTGCCTCGCGACTTGGACTTGGACTTGATTCGACTGAGGTCCTCTTGAGCTCTCAGATGGCTGCGTACTCCATTCCGACAAAATCTTCTGCCTCAAAATGTCCGGATCGACCGCTATGTCGTCCAACGAGATGTCATCTTCGCTGATATTGCGCACCGCCTCTGAAACCACGCTCGCGGAAAAGCCGGTCTGCATCACGATTCGGCTTTCCGACCAGCCGCGGGCCTCCAGGATTCGAACAAGAGCCCGGTTCTGATGCGCCTGGTCATTAACCACCAAGTCGAGACCGTGAAATGCATCGTGTGAGTGGACCGGAGAAGGCGACCCGTGACGGTCGTTATCGCTGTTCGAGTGTTCGATGGTGTCTTCCCGGGACTATCCCCTCGACCATCAGGATCGCCAGCGAGCAGGCGTGAACCACTGGCATGGGCAGCGGCATCAGAGTCCTCCGAGACCGTCGAATATCCAAGCCCGTGTCTGCGTTCCAACTCCAGCATCTTCTCCAAAACCCCTCGATTCACAACCTGCTCGTCCATCACCACATCGTCCCGATCCTCCTTGTACCGACGCCGCTTGGCCTGTAGTGGTGACGTTCTGGACCGCGGCCCAAACAGTCCCGTTCGAGATGCCTGTGTAATTCGCTATCTCGCCATTGGACCAGCCTCGTCTTTGCAGTATTCGACACAGAGCACGTCGTTGCCACGGCTTGTCGAATGCCGGCCGGGGCTCAGCATACGGTTTTGACCGGCGCTGCAGCATGAGCGACATACAGACGATCTAAAAGCGGGGGTTCAGTGCCGACGAACGCGCTCGGAGACTCAGAGGGGAAATAACCTACTCAGGTGCGTGAGGACGTCTTGAGTCATCGACCAAGTAACTTCAGGTTCTTCGCTTGAATAAGAGGATTTCATCTTCTGCGCAATAATGGAAGACGAGAAGATTTGTTTGCGCTTGTTTGCGTCTCCCAAGTGGCCCATCAGTCCTCCGGCGATCTCCTTCGGTATCCTCAGCGGCCTAAAGCGAATCCTGTAAGGTCAACCTTTCCTCGGGTGCGCTCGCAATGCGCTGCTGTGGCGAACTCGACATGGTTGTGGAACAAGAATCAACTTCCACTCCGCCGCCTCCCGGACCCAGTCCATGGGAAACACCACCGCCAATATATCCATGCCGACCTCATCGACCCGTTGACTCGCAGGCGTATCGAGCCAGATTCGTGCGGGGCTTTGGAGGGTCCTCTATACCGCCACGGCCGCTGGAGAATTCTCGCGCGGCGCGAAGGATTGGGCTTTACGCGAGAAAAGATCACTGTGTCCGCGAAGGGGGAGGACATCGTCGACAGGGTCGGCGCGCACATCTAGTGCGTTCATCCTCGCCAAGTGGAAGCCGCAGGAATGGGAGGCGGCCTCGGGTGGGCGGTGGTCACTGTCCTCCAACTAAAGGCGTCTTCACAGCGTTCCTGTTCTCTCACACGTTCGCACTTTCGCACAACGTTGTTAACGCAAGTACAACTTGAAGTAGACCCAGACTCGGTGGGTGGGTTGAACTTGAGTAAATAGAAGCGATTTATTACGCTTTTTCCCTTCGCCGGGAAGTCGCGCGACTTCAAGTTCGACCAAGCCCTACGCAACACGGTACACCTTCAAATCAACGACACCTCTTCCATGTACTTCTTCAACGTGCTCTTCGTCAGCTCCACGTTAATATACGCCTCGGGCTTGGCACGCAACACATCCATCGCATTCTGATAACAGTTCAACGCCCTCATTTTCTTTTCGTATCGGAATGCTACGGGCGTGATCTGCGCTGCGTAGCGGTGGTAGTGTCCGAGCCTGCAAGTCCTCAGCAACCCCGAAAAAGAAAGGGAACGAGAGTCGAAAATGAAGCCAAAACGCACATAGTCCAGCACCAAAGCGTGGCCGCATCCGACTGAGCGCGCGGGAGGAGGCGCTGGGTGAGGGTGCAGATAACTTCGTCGACGGCGTTGCGCAGCTTGAACTCGACATTGTCCAGGTAGTCATGCAGTGCCCGGCTGTCCAGCAACGCGGCCGCCACCTCCGGTTGAACGTTGATGTCGCCGGTATTGGTCGTTTGTCCTGGGCTGCAGAGGTCTGGCTGGACTTGCATTTGTGCCTTAGTGGTGCAGGAAGTGGTGCCGTGTGCCGCATCCTGGATGAGCCTATCGAGCTTCGTCCGCTGCTGGAGCAGCGAGACGATGTAGTGGTGATGCGTCGATGCGAAAACGGTCCGCTGCTCCTCGGTGAGCTCGTGGGTGCTCGAAGCGCCACGTAGTGGATGAATCTTGCTGCGTCTGCGGCGAACCGTCGGATAAATACAAATGATTTTTAAAGGTAAGATCCTCCCAGTGTACATACCGTGAGGGTAGCCCAAGCCCAGCGCCAGCTGTGCGCGACGCACAAGACCCGAGACGTCGGGCGCCGGAGCCTGCGCCGCTGCCGCTGCTGGTTCGAACATGAGGGCCGGCCCGGGAGGTTGAAGATCGACGCGTTTGGACATGGGTCGGGCTTTGAAGAAGTTGGCTCATCGTCGGTGTATCGTAGTGGAAGTGGGATGAAAGGAACTTGAAACGACGCAGGTGACTTCCGATTTCTCGAATCACGCCAATTGCCACTCTTTGTCCGTTCGGTGAGAGTCAACTTTGGGGTTGCTGTACCACCGACCTGAACGATGTGCCTCTCGTTGATTACCTTAAACGGCTTCCCCAGAATCTCAGGGAAATAGTCGTGAATCTCAAGGGAAATGGTTATTCGCAGCGAGCAGCGCTCCTGCCGACACGCGATTTCCTGATGATGCACTTTCATGACCGGATCATTGATCAATGACATTAGAAGTACTGACGTCATCCGAACCTACACGGGATGGAGCGCGTAGATTGCCGCTGAATTGTTGACCCCGCAATGGCAAATGCAAGCACGTCCCTCATCAACTAGAGCGACCACACGGCTGGCGAATGTTTGAAGTGATGGCCAGCGGAAACGACGGGCGAGCTCTGCCTGGTCGTGGATTACCCGCGGGGGAGCGAGTGTTGAGCGACCACACAACTGGCCGCGGAATCTTGAGAACGAGCATTGAAAGAATAAGAAACGAAGGACACACAGCAGTGAAAAGAAACTGAACTCCTTGAGGTGGTTGAGATCGAGGCTGAGGCTGGCGCTGATGTAGGCGACGAGCGTCTCGACGTTCTGCCACGCACAAGCGTTGAGCCATGGAGGTATGATCTCTCGGATCCGGTTACACAGCTCAACGGTAATGACGAGGTGGTGTCTCCGCAAATGTTGCTTACTTCTTGTCGTAGTCGACCATGCGTTTCAAGTGCAGCTGCGAAACTGGAGGAGAATAGCATCATGCTGGGGACTTGGTTGCAGCGCAACAACGCTGTAGAGCTCGAGGACACGGTCTTCCTAAAGCTTGTGGACGTTGACGGCGCCAGAGACCGTGTCGCCACGGGCCATCTCCTCGCGGAGACCTGAGAGTATACGATGCCGCCTCTGGTGGTGTGCGGCGCGGTTGCTAGAAATCAGGTGAGCTTACTGGCAGGCTCGAAAACGAAAGAAATCAACGCGCCATCTCGTACAACACATCCTTTCCAAACCACTCACAAGCGTCGTCAATTCTTCTGCAACATCGACCTCTTTAATGTCCTTGAGTTTCTGCGCAGCGATGTCGCGAGGACGTGAAGCTGGAACGGGGCCCGAAGGTGCGGCACATGCCACGGGAGCAGCAGCAGCGGCAACACGACGGGAACTGGGAAGCCAATCCCGGCATCATCCAGAGGACGAACGGGGCAATGCGGGACCCGCGCCGAGTGCCCGTTCTGCTTCCTAGACTGACCAAGAGCAGCGAGTGGTTCTTCGTGTTGTCCGCGAGGGTCCGGAAGTGCGGCTAGAGCTGAGCGCATATTGGGCGAAGTTTGAGTGGGTGAAACGGGCTCGTGGCGTCAAGACACTAGATTCCACGACCCCAGACTGGTCAGGGCCAGGCGAGAGCCGCTCCGAGTGCCCATTCTCCGTCCAGAAGTTGTTGAAGCGCCGACGGCACGACCTAGGCCTAAGCGAGAACGCTACAGTGGTTGTTGGGAACAAGCGCAGGTTGCTCACGTGTCGGTCTCGCACTGTTGAAGGCTACATTTCTCGCCACGGCACGCACACACTTTCTAGATGTGTAGCGAATTCTTCACTATGCCCCATTACCCTCGTAGTACCACCCCGAACTCGAAGTCACCTCGATCGGACCCGTCAAATACTCGACTTCCATGTAGGCTGCCGACGGCGAGCGATTCGTGAGGTCTGCGACTTGATTTTCCAGCTGCTCAACCTGGTTGTTAAGGGCGGAGGCCTTGTTCACTGCCGCATCGCGCTCTCGGCGCAGGCGCGTGTTTGTGTAGCGGTACATCTAAAGAAACACGGATAGGAAGTCAGCGATGGACAGCAAAAAGGTGGCTTCCTCACCAGGATATTTTGTTGTAAGTCTTCGAACATGTTGGACCATTCTTGGATTCGGGTCGCAGTTGGTTGGGAGAGCACAAAGCGAAGCCGGTCCCGCTCATCGCGGGCGTATCCCTTCGCGGCGGGCGTTGTCCCGCTCGCGACGTGTCTTATCGAATGTATCTTCTAAAAGCTCGCACCGAGCTTTCATATCGTCTACCACCCTTTCCAGACCACAGTGTCCTGGGCTGTACCAGCACGTCCTTTTGACTTCAATGTCCCCGTTGAGATTGCCGGAATCGGAGGAGCTCATCCAGAAGGACCTTTGAGGCAGTATGGCACTCGGCGCGTCCATGGTGGGCGGAGGAAGACTTGGACTTTGAATCAAACTTTGATGGGATACCTGCCGCAAATAAGAAACAACAGGCAAACAACAGGTTTTGAATGCGAACGACTCGATAGCGTATTACAATGATTGGTAGTGATACTGTGTGTGTAGTGTGCAAGCAGTACGAGAAAAATGCGAACGCCGGAGCTTATGTTCCAGGGGCAGTATAGCGTTTTCCCTGCCGCGTCGTGATTGCGGCGGGCTGACGCCCAGTGGACGAGTTCTTGCGCGACGATGTGGACCGCTTGGCACTGGGAGCGTCGGACGTGGACGTGTCCCGTAGCCGCTTCTTGAAGGCAGCGGCTATGGTACGCTTATCCCTGCTCAAACTTCAGTTATGCGGAAGACGTTCAAACGCCCGATTACCTGAGCTGGTCGGCCATACGCTTGCGCGTCGCCGCGAGCATGTGCTGGGCTTCGACACCGCGCAAACCCTTGTCGATATCCTCGAGAGCGAGAAGTTCCTATGGTATATCTGTGTGTAGGCGTTTGACAGCGTAGGTCTGCTGAAATAGTCGGGGTTGATCGTCACCGTCAAGCCGTCAACGATGTTGTGGCACTAGTAGTCGCCATACAACGACAGTTAAAACAAAGAAACCACGAACCAACATGGCTGCGCACGCCAGCGTTGCGTTCAAGGTCCGTTAGCGAAAATGTCTTGCTCCTCGGGGCTTCCAACGGGTACTCCCTGCCCCGGATGCTCGAGCAGGTCTACTACGCAATTGCCGAATTGTTCGGACGCCGGTATCCCGGACCGCTGAAGGGCGCGGTCGCCGCCGCGGTCGCCGACGCCGCCGACGCCGCCGCCCGCGGTCGCCGCCGACGACGCCGACGCCGACGCCGACGCCGATGCCGCCGCGGTCGTATCGGTCGCGGTCGAGGGCAGACCCGGTGGCGAGGACCAGATTGAGGGTGGGTCTCTGGAGAATATTCAGATGAGCATACGAACAGCTGGGCCAATTCGGAAATACCGTCGGAATATCGTGAGCAAAATAATACGGGTCGGAGCTCAACAAAGCGGCGTGATTCCGGACGCGCCTGGAGTGTGGACTTCTCGGCAATGGTGTAAAGTTGGCCGGTGGTAGGGTTTTGCTGCTTAACGTGAGTATCATAGTGAAGCTTGAAGACCGGGATGAGGAAGTCTCGACAGGCGCGTCGGTTGCGCGCGAGCGCTGGTCAAGAAGCTGCTAATCGTCAGAACACGTGAAGGACGAAGAAACGAAGAAACTGTACGTACAAGTTGGCGGATATTGATTTTATAGGTAGAGAACGATCCTGTGCGGGCGTTCTCAATAAACTTGAAGGGCGCCAGGATGAGGGCGAAAGCGCACCTAGGTCAGCGGCCGGCTGGGTTGTGCGCATGCGGATCAATGAGTCTTGCATGAATGCGTCCAATACGACTAGGTCTTCGACCGGAAATGGGTTTTCCAACATCTGCGCCATCCCTCGCGCTTTGCAGAGCTGGATGAAGTCATATAGACCGCGGTGCTGGACTCGGTAGAACGCCTCGCGGTTCTTGTTTTCCTCTGCCGCAAGCTGTTTCTTCTTTTGCTCGCCACTGGGTGCAACGACCATGCCCGAGGTCGCATCCATCGCGTTGCGTGTGCGGTCCACGACGTTGGCGGGATCGAGCACCAAAGAAGACGCGCCGGAGTACCTTGTCGTCGAAAACGACCGAGGAGGCCGACGGCGGGGAAGTTCGCCCTCGTGTTCGTCAACGGGCATTGGAACTGGAAGCGACGTCTTGCTCCAGTCAAGATACAACTGAAAAACGGTCAGGAACGCAGGGATTTCGAAACGTGATAATGAATACGTGCCGCAGCGGCGTTCTTCGCTACATCCTTCGCGAATGTCGCACCCATCTGGTTGGAGTTAACGGAGAAGGAAAACGAAGCAAAAGATTGCATACAATAAACCCCGCCAGCATCATCCGAAGGTTTCCGTCGACGACGTCGCTAGGTCGAGCACCGGACAGGAGCAATTGAAAGCGCTCCAGCACTCTGCGCGTCGACCCCCAGTGATTCGAGGGTCATCGCGGACAATTCTGCTCCATTCAAGTCCGGCTCGGCAGCAGATGTCGACGGAACGGGGGCTCGAGGAGCCGTCATCGAGCCTTCGGCCACCGCCAGGGCATACAGATCCTCGAAAGAGGCCTCGGTGCCCGAAGCCACCGTCCGAGCCCTTCGCTACTGGCAAGAACTCCGAGACATCGAGGTTTTGGAAAGCATCATCGGTCGCGCTCGAAGGGGAGGCGTCTCTGGATTCGAATGGATTGGAGTTGCGGGAGAGAGATTCCGCGGGCGCTGCCGGAGAAAGGCGCTGGGAACGAGGGGAACGAGGCAACGGTTGCGCTCGAAGGGGAGGCGTCTTCGGATTCGAATGGATTGAAGTCGCTGGAGAGAGATTCCGCGGCGCTGCCGGAGAAAGGCGCGGGAACGAGGGGAACGAGGCAAGCTGGGTGCTGGGGCCTTCGGGCCATAAGCCTTCGGAGCGCCACGCGTTGTTAGCAAGTCAAAACAACGAGAGAGCACATTGGCTTACCACTGAGGTCGCACGTCCAGCCACCGACGAAGCGGCCACCGTCGTCGTCAAAACCGCGAGTGAACATGCCACACAACGTTGGCGACTCGAAGAAAGCGTTCCGCGTCGCTGCAAGGCTACAAAACTCATCCACCCCTGCATTCGCTGCCGTAGCGGAAGATCACCTATCAGAAATCGTGCCGAACCTGAGCAACAAGCTCGTCGGGCGAGCATGTCGCGCATCGGCGGACGATCTTCCCTCAAAGTCCGCCAGTGTTGACGACCTGAAACGATATCTTCGTCGGCCGATACAATCCGGAGAAGAGCGAACCTGATTCTCAGCCTGTCGCACGGGCAGCGGTTCTCCAAGTTGTCACCAGTCGCCAGCGCGACTCTTTCTGCGTTCGAGCTCTCTGCTTCGCCGCCTTGCCATGTCCAGGTCGGAGATCTTCATCACGACGACGCCAAGCTTGTCGAACTCGTTGTTGCTCAGACGTTTTCGTCCAACCCAGTTCTACCTACAAAGTGTAGAAGACAAGCTGGCAAGTTGAAGTTAGAGCAAGGATCAAGTCAAGGAGCCCAGCATTATGGCCGTGTTAATATCTTTGATGTAGTGATCGCAGCTTTCATATACTTGACTCCAATTAACTCCATGTTGTTGACCCTCTCTCTGAACGATCCTCTTTTCCTACCTTCTTTCCATTCTGAGGCACTCAATTGGCCCTCGTCCGCTTATTCTACTCCAAGCAATCATCAAAGTGTCCCTACCAGTGACGAAGCGCCAGCCCTTGAGTCCATCATCTCTGAAGGCTAGATTGTGCATTTTCGAGTTCCTTATTGTCCAGTGGTATTTAATTGTATGATAGACAATGCCTCTGGATAGTACATACATATTCATCCTCCTAAACAGTCAATAGTGCCCATGACCTACTGCACCTCCTAGTTTTCTGCAAGAAGTGCTATGCTTCAGAGAGGCTGAACGCCAATAAATAGCTTCATGAACTTCTCCAGTTACTCTATATGGTCCGGAACAAGACAGAGCAAGCCGCAGATCACAATCTAGAGAAGGTACAAACACTCGTAGCATTCTGCGAGCTTTCTTAAGCTAGTCCTGCAAATACAGCTATTGCAGCACAACATAGTTGTTAAATAATCCTTCTTGTTGTTGTACATCCAAGTATTTTTTGGACACAATACTACGTTTCCAAGTCGGGGAACAAGAGCTCATTCTAGGTTCTAGGTATCTTGTATCTTGTATCATCGGCAATGTTGCTGGCTCAAATCCTGGAGTGCACCCAGCCGAGCTAGCGCTGGCTGCAAGTAAGCGTCCGCTGAGCTTGAGCGGGATAGCGCGGGCCGAGAGATCAGCTGGACTGTCACGTTGACGCGATGTTCTCCAGTGCCACCATGGACGCCGACGACGCACTTCCTCAGCCAGCTACCGTCTCGAATTACACACGCAATACCGACGGTGTCTTGGTCTCCATTGTCTATTTCCCCACCAGTACTTCTCCCGAGCTCAGAACCGTCCATGCTGCCCCCGACTCCGACGTCGCCTCGATCGTTAACTCGTTCTTTCCGGCGTGGAATGCGTTTGGCTCGCATACCTACGCCCCGTTGGTGCTTCCTCCCACCGTTATCAACAATCCTATCCCACGGGAATATTGGATGCAGCATTACCTGGGCCACGCTGCCGCGCAGCGCTGCGATCCTCAATTCTTCATTCAAGAAACCATCGGCGAGCTCCGTGCAAAGGCCCAGGAGCTTGGCCCCATCCCGCCTAGCTCGTCCCTGGTCGTCCTGATCGTGCCGGCCTCGTCGACTCCTGTGTCTGTGGCACCCCCGAGACTCGACCTATCGGTGACGGCCAAGATGACGCCGAGTGACGCCCGCGGACCAGGGCGACCGCTATGTCCGCGAGCAGGCGCAGCCTACGGGCTTCTATAATCGCGAGCAGTACGTCGAATTTCAGGACCGGGAATGTCTGCCACCGGATTTTTTCTTCGACGGATTCTTTCCCGCCCGTTGCGACATGAATTGGGTCAAGAACGCAAGCGAAGCCGAGCTAGATCTTGTTTTGGAGCATCAGTACCCGGTATGCGCTCGACTCTGGTCTTGTGCGAAGAACTAAGCTGTTTCAGGACCTCAATCATCGGCATCAGGTCCTTAAAGAGGCTCAGAGGGTCGCCGATAAGGCCAGAAAATACCACAAGAACGAAAGCGGTATCACCGAAGTCCGTAACGCGACGCACTCCCTGTTTAAAATCTCTGGTGTTCACCCTCGACGCTGCACGGACCAGCTTGGCGCGATCGGCTGGATTCACAACGCACGACGCGGACTTGGACGGCGGGATGAGTATAGAAATGTTGAATCCGCCAAACAGGCGCGTCATCGCCATCCAAACCCAGGCCGACGAGGACAAACATCTGGGTGCAGGGAACGAGCTCCTGCAGGCCGCTCAGGGAGCACAAAAAGTGATCGTAGAAGAAATTGGCGTAAGTTAAGGTCCGTCAGGTCGCTCGCGCTGACCACAACTTATCCTAGGACTATCCAGAGGTCCGCCCTCTGAAGACATCCAACCCTGTCGTCTTGACCACCCCTGCGGCTGCTGGTTTACACGGTTGCTTTCATGGTCTCGTTCGAGGAGTCGCCTGGGATAGCCGGCTCCCGCTGGGCCTATGAACGTGTAGCCTCTTTCGATCTTCGGCCGAGCGGGACGTCAGATCGGCCCGACAACTTGCACGCCAAGCGCATGCTGTGTTTCTTCCTCTACCTCGACAAACTCAATCTCGATCTCGTCACGAAACTCCGAACGCGCGACACCGAGCCATGGGCCGTTGTGCGATCTCGTCACGTGTTCCGAGGGTTACTTTCTGGAGTACCACGGCCGTATCGATCCCACCGATCCTCGCGTTTTCCTCGCCTTCGTCACCGGCGTCATCCCGCGGGCCATCGGGCTATAGTGCCCGAAGTCGACGAAGAATTCACGCCGGTCGACGAAGAGCTCGTCAAGAACGGCCAGCAGAAGCTCAACCTGTTGAAGGAATTCGATGGTGGCACAGTTACTTTGGACCATCAGCTCGCCGTTTGCAAGGTCGTTACCTCGAAATATGGCTCCATCGTCCACAAGGCGCTCTGGAAAGTGGGCCTGGCTCCCCGACTTTACGCCCTCCGCCCAGCGCTGTCTTCCCTCACCTGCGAGCATCCGATCGACTTTGGGCATAACCTGGTCGTGATGGAACATGTGTCCCAGGAGTCTCCCTGCGCAGTTGGACCCACAGCTTTGCATCGCAGAACTCAAGCGGTTGGAGACGGTCCTTAAGGTCAACGGGCTTGTTCACGGAGACCTCCGGGCGAGCAACCTCCTCTTCTGGACCGATTCACGGAACCAGGTGAAGCTTCACGTTATCGATTTCGACTGGGCCGGGCGCGACGGTGAAGTTTTCTACCCGTATAACGTGGTGGACATCGACCATGCTCGTCACTACAACGCGAAAGGTGGAGCCCCCACAACCCACGCACACGACGCAGTCATGTTGCAGAAGCTCATGCACTGGTACGCAACGCTTGCAGGCGCGCCAATCGCACCGCAGGTTACCAGCCGCTGAGCGCTGAGCATGGGTGGCAGTAGTTCATTTTGAGATCGCGTACATGATAGAATCTAAATGTCTCGAGCAGTATGTATAACAGTGACTCTCGGCGTGCCTTGATGTCTGATGGCGCTGTGCGGCGTAGATGGCGCCGCGGCAGCGACCATGATAAGATTGCCGGCAGACTCCAGACTTCAAATTGCTTCATCCTTCCCCCCATCGTCGCACTCGACATGTCCGAGTCTGAAGCGCTCCCCCTTCCGCCGCAGCAGCCCGACTCAAACTCGGAAGCCATCTTCTCGTTCAAAATACCGTATTCTTACTACCATGACGATACGTCCGCCGCGCACGTGCACGGAGAATTATTTTGCTAGCTGCTGGCCGTTGAGAACTCACGGTGCAGGCTATCCGCTCTGTGCCCCCCTGTTCTCGCGTTATATGGGGACAGTCCCGAGTTAGCGGTCCTTGGGCGCACCGTGACTAGCGCGTCCTAGCTATTGCGGCCAAGGTTCAAGTTTTTGTCGACGATGCTGGCACAAAACCAGTAAGCGTCGCCACTACTTCATCGAATTATTTGCATAACTTTGGTCTCAGCGCAGAAAGCTTGAGACGACTCGGAGTCGTGTCAGGCCATGAAAAAAGCTGGGATCACTACTTAGAACGGATTTCAAACTGCTTCTGGGGTCTACTAGTAATCGACTCGAATGTACACACGAGGCCGCTGAGCCTGCTTTCGAGTTTCCGAGTCAGGCTTGCCGCGCAATTTTTAAGCTCGCGATCCTGGATTCGTGTCGAGGTTACAGTCCTCAGTGATGGCCGCGCCCTGGCTGAGGCTGGCTCAAAAGAAAGAGACGTGCCATGGCAGGCCGGGCCGGATAACGTTTCGTCATCGCCAACTATGGACGACCTCCTGCCAGTCGCCATCACTCGTGCACTCTTGCTATAGACGTCGACAACGGGTATCGGGCGCAGCGCGGCGGCACCTCGTGGGACCGAAGTCAAGAATAAGAGTGCTTGCCAGCTTCCGGATCGCTCGTGCGCCTCAGACATGGAGCGCCCAGCCCCAAACGCGAATCCTCCCGGCTTCTTTTCAGCCTACAAACCCATCGAGGGCGACCACAGCTACCTCGATCTCCTGGTCGCCTCTCCGACGGCACCTTCCTCCGACGACCAGTATCAGCAATCGCAGTATAAATACGCACGTCGCACTGCTGACCGCCGGAACGAGCGTGCAGCACACAACGCCGAGGCTGGCTCCGACACCGAGCCTTTCGAGCTCGAGGAATCGCAAACTGCGTTGCAACCTAAGACGCAATTTGCTCCCGTTCCAGCCAGTGGAGACGCTCCGACGCCAGACAATTACGCGAATACTACCGCCTCTCACGGCGCGATTTTTCGCCTACTGGAAGCCTCGTCACCAACTTGAAGGCTCGTGGGCTTCCTCGAGCACTACGCTCAAGTTCCAGCCTTCCGACACAATATGATCTGGGGGAACCCTTGCCCTCGTTGGAGGCTTACACCCAGTCAGTCCGTTTCAAGGCCATCCAACGCGTTATATTTATCTTTCGCGCCTAGGATCCAGCTTTTGAAAGAAAACAACGAATTACGCGGACAGATCCTCCAACTCCTGCGGGTCAATATATCGGCCCAGAGTATAATCGAGCGCCTTCGTGCCCAGATTCGCGAGCTGAAAAGCGATCTTGCTACAACAGGCGACCAGCAGCTTTGAGCTTAGCCACGCTTGAGGATATTCAGAATCGCGATGCGAAAGGGCCTCGACCTCGAGTTCACGCTGCGAAATGGACATTGCACAAGGAAATTCGCTACATTACCCTACGCTTTGCACCGTGCCCTGGAATAGATTGCATTGGACTCGTTTTAACTGGTGCCAGGTCAAATTTCTGGGACAAAGCCTTAACTAGCTTGGAGAGGTTACTCACATTGATCACCGCGGGCTCTTCAGTGAATAGGCCTGCGGAGCGATCCGCAAGAGATGGCTCGCGGCTGAGGGTACATCGGCGCCGTTTGCAAGCAGCCAGCAAGATCAACATTGGAAAACTCCCGGGCGGTTGACGAGCGCACCTAGCACCTGAGTTCGTCGTTTGCATCGCGAAACAGCCTCGTTCTGGTGGTCGAGGCCCTTGGAATCGACGTCCCAGCCAAGGCGCAGAGGTGGCCGGCTTGATGTATAGTCGGGATTAGTCTTTGAGCAGGTTTGTTAGGACTCGCAGTAGAGAGCACCAGGGACTTCGAGGAGGTAGAAACTACCGTCGCCGAAGTAGTCGTGCGCCTTGAAGCCGCCGATTTCGACCTTGGCCTCATTCAGATCAATTGGGACGACTTTGTGGCCGCTAGAACGACTGATTCAGAATACGAACGTCGAAATCAGACGAAGAAACGCGCACGTGAGGTCACTGGGGAGAAAGTGGCTCCATTCGTTAGTCTCGCACTTCCTCTGCGAGCTAACGACGAGGTCGACACTAGAAGGAACAACGACATGTCGCCAGTGTGCGACCGGTTCAGCAATTGACAACCAACGAGGATGGCGGAACGAACTTCCAGACGACTGCGCTAGTGCTCTCAAGGGGAGACCATCTTGCACGAGCTGTTCCGTGATGTCCTTGTTCAGAGGCATCGCCGCCTGGCCCGCCACGACGGCAGCGAACCACGGAACGCTGTTTTCGAGGTCCTTGCGAGAGCCGAGATCGAACATGATGCGCATCCCCGTCGTTTTGTTCTCCAAAGACGGGCATGTGAGATTCTCCGTGCCAGGCAGGACCGGCGCGAAGAACGAGGCGGCACCTGCAATGACCTTACTCGGGACATCGTAGATTTGACGGAGGCCGCCGAGGTCGACGACGGGATGGTGAGAGCGGCCATTCGCGTTGAAAGAAGAACGTAAGCTGTTGTACGGAGAGTGTTGGTGAGTGCAGCTTAAGTTAGGACGGGACAAAGCTACTCACAAAAGTCGCCGCGGGCTCTTCGAATAAGCCTGCGGACCGATCCGCTTGTTAAGACCTACAGATGGCCGACGGACCGCTGCGGCGCCGGCGATGGGTTGTGAGACGCGTAATCAGCGCCGTTTGCTAGCGGCTGGTATACGGAACCTGACCTGAACATGATCAACGTTCAACTTCTGGACCGCGGATCGGGCGCACCTACTACCTAGCATCCAAAATCCGGGCTCCGTCGATTGCATCGCGAGACAGCTTCGTTCACACTCGCAGTAGGCAAATTTCGAGGAAGAAGAGTCAAGCGGAGGAGCAGGAGGCTCGTAATCTGAGCGGTTAGGGCGCTGGCCACCTTGAGATCCACGTAGCTAAGGTCGGCGAACATTTCCAAGCCTTCCGGACCTCCACAGGCTTTTTTGTTGTCGCTCCGAGGTAAAAGTTGGGAAACAGATGAAGCGTCACACGTGAGCTTTCCTTTCCTGGACTTGAGGACGCGCGTCGCGACAATCTGCACGGCCATGCCCTCTCATCCCACCGACTTCGCGATCCCCGTAAAATCCGACGACCCCAAACAGAAGGACAAGGAGGAGGGCTCGTCCAAGCTGCCCAAGGGCAAGGACAAGAAGAAGGATGGCGAGAACGACGACACCACCGAGTACCTCGCACGTGTCGTCTTCCCCAAGCGCCTGTACTCACACAAGTCCAGTCAAAGGAGGACCAACAACTCAAGAATGAGTTGGAGATGCTTGCTGAGCGGTTGAAGGTGCGTGTGCTTGCCGCGTAGCCACCGCCGTCGATTCTCACTGGCAGCCTCAGCAGGAATTCAACGCAGACCTCTACCGACCCGCGTTAGAGACTCTCCGGACGCTCATTGGCAGCTCTACTTCATCGATGACCTCAGCTCCGAAGCCGCCTAAGTTTCTACACCCTCTGTACCCGATCTGCAGACGCTGCGAAACATGGCCAGCCTCCGTGAATAAGGCATGTATTCGCGCTTTCTCGCGTCACGCTTTAATACTTGCCCTAGTCACTATTTACGGAGATCCTGTCGGTGTCGGCCATGACCTATTCGGACACACAACCACGCAGGAACGCTGCGGTATCGACTGCTCGCTGCGCAGATACGGCCAGCGGGCTCACCGCTCTCCGACCCGGGGCTCCTGGGGCCACGAGTACGTGAGGCATCTTGCAGCTGAGCTCGGGGACGAGTACAACATCCGGGAGCGAGAAGAGGAAGAAGATGACCAAGGTGCCGCGGCCGTGCCCAAGGTTCCTGGCACCATCGACGACCTGCGTGCACTGGCCAAACAATGCGCTGCTTTCTTACTCGACCACAACGCGGAGCCCGATGCTATTGACCCCCTCCAAGAGCTGGAGATGGTCGAGGAGTCGGTTGCGCTCGTTGACAAGCACACGCACATTTGCGTCTGCCAGTACCTGCTTGGGTGCGTTCATTCCACCTTCTTTGTTCCTTTTCCATTCTCATTTGGTACTAGTTGCGTTAACCTTCTCCCGCCTCCGGACAACATCGCGTTCCTCCGAACAGCTCACTGAATCTACGTGCGACAGAGCAAGTTCCCCGAAGCCCTCGCGATCGCAACAAGGCTAGGCGACCAAAATCTTATTCGCCAAGACTTGCACACTCCGGCTAACCCGCACGTCTCTTCATCAACACTTTCGTTTCTTTCGCTCACGCGCGTTCAGGCAAATGAAGCGCCAACTGGCATTCATCCTCGCGCGCCCAAATACCCATCGAATAGCTGCGACCACCGTCAGAGAACCCCGACGAGGCGGTCGACATCGAGGAGCTGCTCTCAGAAGATATTCGAGAGTGCTTGAGCAACTCGCGTCTTTCGGGCCATCTGCGCGAGTTTGGAAAAGAACTTGGCGTCTCGGACCCGAAAAGCTTAGAGGAAGTCTACAAAACTCATCTGGAGAACACCAGTACGTCTGTTCCACACTCTCTCCATATGTCGGCTGATCACGTGCAGGGCCAAATGCGCTGGCCAACGTCGACTCTGCACGCGGGAACTTGGCTGGAACCTTCGTCAACGCCTTTGTCAATGCCGGATACGGTAACGACAAACTGATGGTCGAGGCGGAGGAGGGTAACTCCTGGGTGTACAAGAATAAAGACCACGGTACGTGATCCATTCCCTCTTTTGTTTTCGTTTTCGCCTGCTCACTTATTTCAGGTATGATGAGCGCTGCTGCATCTCTGGGCGTCTCTCTGCTCTGGGACACGGACGTCGGCCTCTCGCACATCGACAAGTACACCTACTCCGCCGAAGAATACATCAAAGCCGGCGCCCCCTCGCATCGGGCATCCTCAGCAGCGGCATCCGCACTGAGGCCGACCTCGCCAAAGGTCTCATCGCCGAATACGTCGACAACAAGTCGGTCCCGCTCAAGACCAGGCGATCGTTGGTCTCGGTCTCGCGCACGCCGGCGCGCAGAGGTAGAATCTGCTCGAGCTGCTCATCCCGCACATCTCGGACGACGTGACGATGGAGATTGCGGGGCTGGCGGCGCTCTCGCTGGGCTTTATTTTCGTGTCGAGCGAGAATGGGGAGATTACGGGGACGATATTGCAGGTGTTGATGGAGAAGGCGGAGAGGGCGGATAAGTCGTTGGATGAGAAGTGGGCACGGTTTATGGCGCTTGGATTGGGGCTGCTGTATCTAGGTGGGTTTGCGGCTTCACGTTGCTCGTCTTGATGCTGATCACGTGGTCCGTCATAGGTCTGCAAGACGCGTCGGACACGACCATCGAGACGCTCAAGGCGATTGATCACCCGATTGCCAAGACAGCGCAGGTCATCGTAGAGGCCTGCGCGTTTGCAGGCACGGGCAACGTCTTGAAGATCCAAGCGATGTTGCATTACTGCGACGAGCACATTGTCGAGAAGAAAGAGGAGAAGAAGGACGAGAAGAAGGACGACGCGGCTGCTGCTCCTCCGGCCGCTGGTGCTGGTGCCAACGCTGCTGCTCCTGCGCCCGCCGCTACCGACGCCTCCACAACAACACCAAAGGAGGGCGAAACCAGGGAGGAGCCGAAGAAGCAAGACGACACGTTCCAGAGTTTCGCCGTGCTCGCCGTCTCGCTCATCTCCATGGGCGAGGAGATTGGCGCCGAGATGGCGCTGCGGCAGTTCCACCACCTCATGCACTACGGCGAGCCCGTCATCCGCAAAGCCGTCCCGCTCGCCATCGGCCTCAACAGCGTCTCGAACCCACAGCTGCCCATCCTCGACACGCTGTCCAAGTACAGCCACGATAACGACCTGGCGGTTGCGCTCAACGCGATATTCGCGATGGGCTTGGTTGGTGCGGGCACGAACAACGCCGCGGCTGGCGCAGATGCTCCGGCAGCTTGCGGGGTACTACTACAAGGAGCCGGATTGTCTGTTCATGGTCCGCGTTGCGCAGGGCTTGGTGCATATGGGTAAAGGGACGATGAACAATGCTTGAGGGCGAGTACAAGGAATAGAGTACCGTTGGGTGCTCGAGGAAATGGAGGGTTTGGAGGGTCGGCAGATGAACAAGCGCTACCTATTCAATTTCGTTTCTAACCGGGCGGCGTCGAGCCTGAGCAGATAGTGCGAAGGCAGATCTTTTCGGACTGACCCCCGCGCAGCCTTCTACAGCGGTTCGATGCCGCCTTGACCGTAAATCGCCATGGCCACCACCTCCGCCGCGGCTCTGCGTGTTGTGGCACCCGAGCATGGTCCACTGCCGTCCACAGAAGCGATGGCACTCTCAAACGCCCGAACGCGAACTGGGCTCCGATTCGGCAACAACGCGCGCCCGAATAGCTGGGCGAACCAAATTTAAAGGATGATCGAAATGCGAGATTCACAAGACGCTATGAACGCTTCCAAGCCCGAGTCCCCTACGCACGGTTTGTTTTCCTCAATTGTCTTTACCCCTCAAGTTCACTGGTAGCAGAGTGCCTTCGTCCTCTTGGGGTGGATACGCTAAGAAACGCGTATTCGGCGCTTCAGCAACAGCATTCAGTCGTGACTGAACAATTGCAAGTTGTCCAACTCCAGATGAAAAGCCACACACGGGAGCAACTACTTTTGCGGACCGAACTGGATGAATTTCATCTGTATCGCGGGGAAGTTGTGGCCATGTTGAAACGGTCAGAGAAAGAGAATAAGGTATTCTTGAAAGACTCGAAACTATGCGTCCTAAACAGTTGGACAGGCTCTGCGTGCAGTCAACGAAGAGCTGGTCCGAACGCGAGGCGCCGCTCACGCAAGAATCGCGGAGCTTGAGGCGAAGTTGCGAGTTTTGGAGAAGTCCCGGCTCGGCGGCGGAAGCTTGCTATGAGTCTGTCCATGTAAACCACGGCTTGTCGACCCCATGTAGCACACACCCGAGAGTTCATCTCGTTTTGGGGCTCGCGAACTAGCCCAAAGGCGCGTCATCGGCGGGCTGATATTTGGATCCGTGATGGAAATAGCCTAGGGCGAACTTCTAACCAAAATACTGTATGCCGACCCTCGATACATACCCAAGCATGTTCCTTCCGTTAATTCACGCTCTTATCCGCTCATAGCCCCCTAGCCGTACCATTCGAAGACGACCCCCAAGTCCTCCGCCTTTTGGAGTTGCACAAATGGCTTCAAATGACTTGGGAAGGTGTTGCTGACCAGCGGTCCTATCTCGAGTCCCGCGTCTGCCACCAAGAGGCTAAGATTGAAGTACGGGCTTGATATCTGGAACGTGTATGCGCTCAGTTTTATAGGAATCGAATACGGGTATTTCCGCGCTGAAAGCCAAACTGGAAAAGGCACAGGAACGGGTTCAAGTGCTTGAGGCACGGGTTAAGCTTATGAGAGCGTGCTCAGGCTGTAATTGCTCCTACGACTAGCTTGGGTGACTTTCCCTGGCTGCCCCGTTTTCTACTTCCACCAATTGTTCGCTTGACGAGGCGTCGGCGTGACCAAGACAGTCCTTGCACTTGACCCCCATGACTCTGAGCACATCTTCTGCCGCTCCCACCAACGCCGCTACGGGGAGCATAGAAGCTCACCCTGATTTTCTGGAACTGCTTCGCCAGCAGCGGCAGCGGCAAAAGAGCATCGATCAGCTGAACGCTCAAGCTGCAGTGTTAATGGAGCGAATTCAAGACCAGCAAGCGCAACTGCAGGTTCGCTGTCGCTCGCATTTCTCAGGGCTGTATGCTTAACTTCTCAGATATTATCCTATACTGAAAGGAGAATGACGCTGGACTTGGAGGCATCCGAAGAACTTCGCCAGCCGGTTAGAGGCTGAATTAGTCCGAAGGCAGGCCGAAAAACAATGCTCTCCATGTCAATGCGACTAGTGCACCAATGCAATCTTCTTTTCCGATCGCCACCTACCAGTCTTGCATGAGAAGTGCGCGTCCCGACATCGACAAAGAAATTCCAGACTCAAAAACTTGGACGCATTGACGGCCCGGGGCCTTGTGGTGCGTCGTCTACGTGCGATTTTGCTCAAACTCATTGTTAAACGCGCTTCAGTATTATGCGAGTTGAGTCGACTGGCGGTGGGAATGGTCTAGGAAAACGCGGCGCTGGTTTGTTCCCCGCCGGTTGAGGAGCAGTCGAAGCAGGACACCCGCACGAGTTGCGCGTGCTCAATCCCCAACACTTCTGAGCGAGCCGCAGCTGAGACTATGCTGTCCATCGACGCCGACCGCGTAGAGTAGATGCGGGACTCGCTCTAGCCAGCCTCCGTCGGCACCATCTCGACCCTTACGAACATCCTACTTGAGATTGTCAACTTCAACGTCGAGGTCAGTTTCTTTTCTCTATTTTTCTCCTTATCTCGTCGCTCTTATTTACTGCTCTTCACCGTCCAGAAAAGTCAAGAAGATACTTGGTGATACCGTCAAGGACCGTTTCGAGCGCACGCAAGAGCAGCAGAAGGCCGATCGCGCGAGGGTCACATCAAGAGTGTGGCTACTCGACGAACCCGCTCCCGGTATCGACGTGCCGTTCCATTGACGCTACTTCTGGGCTGGTGTCCTGGCCTTCCGTGCATGTGTTTTCTCTCTCTACCGTTTCATTGCGTTTCTAACACGTTCAGACTTGTCCAAGAAGATCAAGCTCGATCGTACTCACTGGAAGCATATCGCCAACCAAAGGTACGCACTGGCAGATGACTAGACGTTCTCACCCGTCTCGAACCGTGTTCTGCAAGAAGCTGAGAGTACACGCTCTCTCCATTAACCGAGAAGACCAATATCGATGCTCGTCAGCGATTCGAGGACGGCCAGCCTATTCAGATCGGCGACTACAAATGGCGGTTGATGATCCAGACCTCCGAGAAGAAGCGGTTATGGAGGATCGTTACTGAGTCTGCGCGTGTTTGTGTCGCATGTACGCGAAAACTAACGCGTCTTTTAGGCACTGAACTCCGAGTCGCGAGTGAGCGAATGGTCGAATCCCCTGATCTTGAAGCGTGGTTTGTGCCAACCCGGAGGCGCGGATGTGGCGCTTGGGTGAGCTCAAGGGATCGCGTCGTGTCCGTTCCATTTCCTGCTGGAGATTCAAGTTCATGACTGGCAAGTTTCGGTCTATGCTTGCAATCGCACACAATGCTGACCGAAGACAGGTTCATTCACGACCCAGATGGCGATCCAGACTGCCAGAAGACCGAACCTTGCATACAACGGGACAGCTCAACTCGACCTTTCGGCACCAGAATCGAACTCGCGTAGATACAGCAACACGAAGCCGCCAGCTCACTTACTTAGTATCTAGACCGCTTTCGCTAAGCAACTGTTTTCTCATACAAGCCCTTCTCGACTACCACATTTTCTAATGACCCGCTTATATCAATTAAGGTTGGCTGCGGCTTGATCGACGAACCGTCTTTTTGCAGTGAACCACCACCACCGCGCGTCAACTTCCCATGTCCAAGTCCATCGACCCCGAGACTCGGTACGAGCATCATTTCGGAATCCTGGCAAAGCTCAACGTAGTCAGAATCGTGGCCAGACTGACGCGCGTTGAACGCGCTGTGATTCGGTGGAACGACGGCGACGTGCTCAAACGATATGGACGAAACGCCGTCGCCCAGGCCCTGGGTTGTAGTCTCAGCGGCCTATCCCGAGCATACCACAATACTCAAAACCTCAGTCCAACCGCCATTCCTGATCCCATTGACGACCCGGACCGCGATCGAAAATTTTTAATCGAGAACGTCGTAGAAGTGGCAAGAATTGAGGTCTGAACCGCCTGCTGGGCGTTGGGACGGCGCTTACTCTTCAACCAGAGATCGATTCAGAATGCAGCAGGAGTCGTCGAAAAGCCGCAACTGGTCATGGAGTTGACCGAGGATAGCGAGAACGGAAGTGACGCGGAACCTCGCCAACATCGCCGCGGAACCTGGCAACGCCGACGCGGAACTCGACAACGCCGCCGCACCCAACCACAACACAGTCGACGAATCAAATCTGGACGTCGACTCGCTCTTCGACGAGGTAAATCAACTTGCGGAATCCTCCACCAACAACCTTGCCAACGACACATCTGCCCCGCTTATCCCTGTTGCGGTCGTTGGGTCGAGCGCTATCGAGCCAAGCGGCCAAGTGCTCGAGGCCACACGCGATGCCCATGAGCGGTTGTCTGGCCAGGCGAAACTTGCCGATAAGGACGCCGTCCTGTTGCTCGCGAACAAGTTGCCGAAGTCCGAGCAGTTGGAGCCAAAACTTGAGCGTGCCGAGGTCAATCTGCTGCTACCAGAGAAGGAACAAGAGCCCCTTACCAGCTCATCGTGAGTAGTAACAGCAAGCACAGAGCCTTCTATTCACGGACTCTAGGATCACCCTTGAACCGAATTCGGCACCTGCAGCAGGCACTCTACGTGCGGCGTGTCCCGGAGTGTCGAACCCGATCCCATTGGCCTCGATTCCGGAAAGTGCGGCGTGTCCCGGAGTGTCGAACCCGATCCCATTGGCCTCGATTCCGGAAGAGACGGCGAGCGCTACAGGATGCCAGTCCTCTGCGACGGTGCATGATATACATTCCCCTGACAAATGCATCGCTCCCATCCGCTCGACTTCGACTGAACCGGCTCTCACCAACCCCGAAGGACCATCCTCCACGGGTCGTGAGCCAGTGTCGCTGCGGGGTTTGCTAGATGACATGGTCAATGGGTCGGGGCTTTCGTCATGCGTGAATGCCTTGCTCAACGTCGAAATCTACACCGGCAATGACTTCCTTGCAGTCGCGGCATTAACCCCAGACCACATTGAAACCGTGCTCAACGACATCAAAGGGAAACTCGAAATCCGGGAGAGAGTCGGGCTGGAAATCGGGCTTAAAAGATTGCACAAGACCCTCCCGCAGGTGTGGCTTGGCAAACGGAAATGGCGCGAAGAGCCATCCACGCCAGGTGATCTCACTAGACTGCTCGCGGAGGCTGTCCCGGGCCGCGACCTGACAAGATGCGCGGGGCTTTTCGTCGAATGTGGGTATCGCAAGGAAGGCCAGATAAAAGAGTTGCAGGAATGGACTGACGAAGAGCGCCTCGAAGCGCTTTCGAAGATGGTGGGTCGAAACCGCGATGGGGCATACGGGCTCGCCCGCTGGGAATTAATTGTGTTTACGCTTGCTGTTAAAGACTTCGTATTCTGACTTGCCTTCGTGTACCCGTTTACTTGCACCATCACAAACCTCGACCCCACTTCCATGTCCAGTACCGTGCTTGTTCTTTTTTCACTGTGTAGATGCAGCTCGTAAATACTTGCCCATATAGTCCTTCTCCGTCGATCTCAAAGCGCGGCATGGAAGGTGGACACACATCAGCGTTGAGATCAGACGTTCCTGCCTCTTGCTTTCACTTTGCTCCCGGGTGCTATCTTTGTTGGCGCTCTCCCCCGACTCGGCTCTTGGGCAACCGGCAACCACTGTCGGTATAGTTCGGCAGACGAGGCGGACGCGGATTATTTGATGACGGTGGGGCGCACCAGTCGCGGACGAACGACCGCAACAACAACGACTTGGGACTCGGCAGTCGTTCCAGGTACGCCCCAGTGGCCTCCATTCTCCCTCGTATCTCACTCCTTCCTCTCCAGCGCGCCCAGTTCCTGCGCCAGAACCCTCACGAGCAAAAGAATCCGGGAGAGCTCGACCAGCTGCTGAAGATGATTTCAACTTACCAGCAGCAGCAGCAGCAACGTGAGTCGACATTGTTCATTCTGCGTGTCGGCGCTGACCCCAGATCAAGGTCGAATGCAGGCACAACAACATCTCACAAACGGCCATCCAGCTCCCAATGGTGCCAACGCACCCATCTCCACCCAACCCTTCCCGCCCACCTCGCACTCCCCCGTCTCCTTCACTCCAGACCAAGTCAACACCCTCCGTGCCCAGATTCAGGCATTCAAGCACCTCTCCAAGGGCCTGCCTATCCCAGACAACGTCCAGCCCTTCCTTCGAGTCAGCAACAACACCAACACCATTTGCTGAGCTCGACAAGGTCGCCAGCCCCAGCGACGTCAATGGCCAATTCGTCGACAGTCCCGTTCGCGCCGCGAAGCCAGAGCCAATAGAAGAGTTTGAGGACGACGGCACGGACCCCACAGACTGGCCCAAGGGTCCGTTCCTCGAGGACGACGTGAACTCGGGCATTCACCCGCACAACGCCTACATGCACCCATTCACCCACCTCCGTCGTCCCTGCGGACTTGGACCCGAAGCTCTGGGCCACTCGTCTGCAGCGACTCGTCGTCCCCATCATGCCTGCTGGCCTCGACCCGTGCAAGATAATGGAGGAGCGCGATCATTTTATCGAGCCGTCGCCAACAACGCATCCGCGAACTCGAACACGATGGACGAGGGCGGTCTCGAGACGGGTTTTGACCACCAGGATATGGTCAAGACGGAAAAGGAGAACACTTCGTTGATGCACACCTCGCACGGGAAACTGCGCGCCCTCAACGAACCCAAGGGCCGCCGTCTGCTCGACAAACAGCGTGCTCTCCGCGCTCACATTGCCGAGGCGCTCACCCGCGGGTCTCTTCTCCCTCTCAACCGCCAGGACTTCTGTCACTTCCGCAAGCCTGCTCACGCGACGCCTGCTCTACGCGACGCCCGCACCACCGAGCAGCTCGACGTTATCTGTCACCACACGGCCGCTGTCCAGCTGCAGCAGGCCAATCGCGCCGCGCAGGACCGCGTCATGCGCCTCAACCGCGCCGTCACGAGTTTCCACCAGTTCACGGAGAAGGAGGAGCAGAAGCGCATGGAGCGCATTGCCAAGGAGCGTATCAAGGCGCTCAAGGCCGACGACGAAGAGGCGTACATGGCGCTCGTCGATAACACGCGTATTACCCACCTTTTGCGTCAAACCGACTTGTATCTCGATTCGCTCGCGCAAGCCGTTGCGTCTCAACAGGGCGATGGCGGTGATGGTGGGGCGACGGAGGCGACGTTTGGTGCGACGATCACGAGGACGAGGAGGTTGCTGGGTCGAGGTCGACTACTATGCAGTCGCGCATCGCATCCAGGAACCGACACGCGACAGCCGTCGATGAAGGAGTACCAGCTGAAGGGGTTGCAGTGGATGGTGAGCTTGTACAACAACAGGCTGAATGGTATTCTCGCCGACGAGATGGTGTGTATCCCTTTTCTTCGTATTTCTCTGCTCACGTGTTTTGTAGGGTCTCGGCAAGACCATCCAGACGATTTCGCTCATCAGCTTCCTCATCGAGTCGAAGCACCTCTACGGGCCGTACCTCGTTATCGTCCCGCTGTCGACGATGACCAACTGGTCTGGAGAGTTTGCGAAGTGGGCTCCGAGCATCAAGGTCATTTCGTACAAGGGCAACCCGACGCAGCGTCGCGAGTTGGAGAAGGAGCTGCGCGTCGGGCAGTTCCAGGTGTTGCTCACGACCTACGAGTACATCATCAAGGACCGTCCCATTCTCTGCAAGCTCAAGTGGCTGCATATGATCATCGGTGTGTTTTCCTTGTGTTCATTGAAACGCGAAAACTGACTGTTTTATTTCAGACGAAGGTCATCGTATGAAGAACACGCAGAGCAAGCTCACGATCACCCTCACGACGTACTACTCCTCGAAATATCGTCTTCTTCTCAGTGGAACGCCGCTGCAGAACAACCTCACCGAGCTGTGGTCGTTGCTCAACTTTGTGCTCCCGCGGATCTTCAACTCGGTCAAGTCGTTTGACGAGTGGTTCAACACGCCGTTTGCCAATTCGGGGACGGGCGACAAGATCGAGCTGAACGAAGAAGAGGCGATGCTTATTATTCGGCGCCTGCATAAGGTCCTGCGGCCGTTCCTGCTGCGTCGGTTGAAGAAGGACGTGGAGAGCGAGTTGCCGGACAAGGTGGAGAAAGTGATCAAGGTCCGGATGAGTGCGCTGCAGAGCCAGATGTACAAGCAGATGAAGATGATTGCGGATGGTCGATGCAGAAGAATGGGTGCGTTGTGTCTTTGTGTTTTGTTTCGTGATGAACGCGTTGCTGATGTGCGGATAGGAAAGTCGGTGGCGTCAAGGATTTGAGCAACGAGCTCATGCAGCTGCGCAAGATCTGCCAGCATCCGTTCTTGTTCGATAGCTAGGCGAGCATCCCCCACCGCTTTCGGCAGCAATTCACTCTTTCTGGCGCCAGCAGCGGTACGCTCTCGCTTCCACGATCGTGTTCTTTCTGAGCGTCTTCCCTACAGGCAATATCGCCGGCTCGCGTCTTCTACGCGGCAGGAGGCTACACCGTCATCGACCTCAACGGCAAGCCCATTCTCGGACCCTTCACCAAATACGACACGCGCATGCAGTACGTCGTGGTAGACGTCTTAAGCCTGCTCAATACCGGCAATGGTGTGTTCCATCCACCCTACCTCACTCTCAAAGCTAACCTCACTGTGTCGACCAGCCGCAAAGATTCTCGTCGCAGAACTCGGCCGCTCGCACCACGGCGTTACCCGAGGCAACGCCTGGAACTGGAAACAGCGCCTTGGCCCGTTGTCCGGCTCGTGCGCAGTTGAGCGTCGTGTATAGCTATGGGTCACGTGAGCGAGTGATGAGCGACGGGACGTGGACGAATATCGAATGTCCAACGCGCTTGGATGATGTTTCCGGTGGCGGGAACTACGACGGTGCGTTGTGTGCGTTTTTGAGAGCGCCTTTGCTTATTGTGGTCTAGCACGTTATGAGATTCCTGGCTGGAACCTCGTTGGCTTCGATGACAGCCAGTGGAATACTGCGTTCGTAGCGGCGCCGCCGAAGGGGACTCTGGTACATGCCAGGCAGCCGCCGAGGAGGGTCATCGAGACGCTGACGCCAGTTAACATTACGGAGCCGATCCCGGGTATGTTTCAGGGTCGAGGGTTCTCAAGTGAGATGCACAGGCAATACGTCGCCGCGTTCGAGTGCGTCGTCTCTGGCGGGTCAATCTCTCAGTTTCGGGGGCGATAGGCAGCCTCGTTGAAATCCATTACGGGAGAAGCTCAATCCAGACGTGACGGTGGTCTACCAAGGTCAGTGTTGCGCGGAATGGTCTTCATCTGATCGCTCATCAGATACGCAGACCACTATGCAAACAACTTCCAGACCGACCGGTACTGGTTGGCGGGTACTGGCGAGCCAGAGACGTTCGCGCCCAAGTTCTCGTACAAGGTACGTCCTTTAGATTCTCTCCTCTCGTCTGCTTCTCACCACGCTCTTCATGCTACCAATACATCCAGATTCTCGGCTGGACGGGCTCGTCCTACCCACTCCTGCCGATATCCTGGGACAAGTCGTACACGATGATTTTCAAACGGGGGCGACTTTACCTGCTCCGTCTATTTGCTCAATGAGATGCATCTGGCGGTCGTGTGGACCTTGCTGAACAACATCCACTCGATACCGACGGATTGTCCGGCGTCACGAGAAGATCGGGTGGACGGGCGATCCGCAGCTGGCGATTATACGTTTTTTCGAATGTTTCTTGACTTATTCGGCTTCAACCCGCTCATTCGTTGCAGAAAATAAAGTTTGTCTCGCAGGAGCTGCTGGCGAAATACGCTGCGCCGACCCAGCCGAGAACATTATCATCTAGACCATCTACTCGAACGCAAGCTTGTGAGGGTATCAAGATCGATGTTATCCTCTAGTGAGCGCTTTTTTGCTCCCGCGTTTCTCATTCTGACGCAAAGTAGCCAGGAGGTATCGAGTCGAACGACCCCGACCGACAGCAAGTCCGTTGTTTCGCTTGATATGCAGCTGACCTTCTTTCGGACGGTTCGTCTGATTCTCTCGTCTCGGCTCTCTTTGACTTCAGTTTAGATAAGATACCGCGCAGCATGTTGCTGTTGGCGATGGAGACGGCGCTGAGACTCGGAAGGAGCGGACATTAATATGGCACGGTTCGTTCTTTGTTGATTGTTTGTTGCGGGGACTAAGGCTTCCACCAGGCAAGGATTACACCAGTCCCCGTGTCGTATCCCTCCACTCGCTGCAGCAACCCGAAAGGAACATGCACCAGCGCGACGAGACGCCGAGGATGCCTTGGCGCGATGTGTTGGGATGCAAGTCGTCGGGCAGCGGGCTCGCGATTTGTGCCGTACGTTGGCGGCCATCAGAGCGACAGGCGCACCAACACGTTGGTACGGTACTCCGCACGAGGGATTCGTGAGCTTTATAGCGAATTTGTACTGATGTCGTCTTATGAACTTCTGACCGAAAATAATGCTCAGAGAGGCCCGTTAGCAGCTAAGAAGAGAAACGACCCGTGCAATATTCACGATTAAGAAAGAGCCTTTTGACCCCGAAGATCCCCTTGAGTGTATGGAACAGGAGGGAGAGCTTGAAGACCATCGTAATCACTGCACTACACTGACGGCCCCAACAATACTCGCGGGCTCACTTATGATGTCCTTATACCGTACTGCTAGGTTTGTGTGTGTCCCCATGTTTTCAAGAGAGGCTACACTCGTGGCCTTCGCTATACTAATGCTGGTTCACAAGAGACAAAGAATGCTTGGAGCAGCAGTAAGCCTTGGGAGTGCGCTTGTGACAGCTTTGCAACAGGGAACGAGGATTGTGCCTCAAGCAATCCTTGCAATTCGTGTTGCAGGAGTCTTTTAGCGTCCTCGCCACATAATTGCCATTCATTATAAGCCTCTGAAGGTTGTTGTTTGGCGGCGCTGCCATTACAGGGGCTTACAGTGATCCAGACTTTTTGGTGATGAGCTCCAGCCTCGCTGAGCTGATGCTCCAAGACGGCATCACGTACTTCCTTGCGCTCAGCGCGATGAACGTGCTCAACTTTATCTTCTTCCGCAACTCGAACTCGGTGATACAGTCCAGCGCGTCGACGCTCGGTCTGGCGTCGACGATGATCTTCAGCGCTAGGTTCATACTGAACCTTTCCGGTGAGCAAATTTCGTTGTTCGGGAAGGCGAGGCAAGGCGACTGACGGCGGCGCAGAACATGCCCGCGCGGACGGCCGCTCTGGCGACAACACCCACTCGTCGCGCTCTCGCGGCATCGGTTTCAGCGGTGGCCGCCGCGGAGACCCGGCGCGCGAGCTCGCCAACTCGACGTCGCCCGACGGCGGGATCGTCGTGCGCGTCGTCAAGGATGTCATCACGATGAACGACATGAGCGACAGCATGGATGTTAAGCACAACGGAGGCGACGAGTCGGATGGCGACGTGCGGAGTACGAATGGGAGCAAAGGCGGTCGTCGGGGAGTCGAGTCGTGGGGGCCGCAGATGGTTTGAGGCTTTTGTTTTTTGGTACTTGTTTGGAGCCTGTTAATATCACGTTCGTTCTCACTTTGTATGTAGTTACCTATCGATTTTCGAGAGTTCGGGTACCTGGTGCCGACGTTCGGTAACTCGACCCGAGAATGCCGAGAGTTCCGGCTGCCGCGGGATCCAAGCGGCCTCCGCCGTCTGCCCTCGGCAAGCGCTGGCAATCGGATTATTTACTGGATATTTGAGGCAAGAAATCAAGGTTTAGACTCCTCCGAGTCCGCACGCGTGCCGCCCACTGCATCACCGACTCTGGCTTGACAACATCCCCGCACTTCCAATATGGATCAATGTGCCTTGTGAAGATCCTCGGAGATGAATAGACGCTCGGCACTTCGGCGAATCTAAGCGAGTTCGGCCTCCGCCGGCCAGCGAAACGGGGCTTCATCCGAGTCTTGTGGCCCATTAACCCGGCACATATCAAGACACTCTCGACACAAGGCCGTGTGCCACTGCGAATAGCGTGGTGGCAACGTCAACCTCGCATCGGACTCCGCCCCGCACCGGGCACACACGCGCGTCGATTCCTCCTGTGCATCGTAGCGCGCGTTGTGCATCCCGTACATCCCGGTCAAGCTAGGGAACGTCTCTGAGTCCACTGCGTACGGGTGCCCCAGCTTTATTGCGATCTTGAGCCGCTCCGAGTCGGCGCGGACGGCGCGCAGCTCGACGTAGGAACCGCGCTCGGTGGGCTCCGTCCAAATTTCGTTGAATTCGGTGCAGAAGCGGCGGAGGAGGGGTTCCCAGCCGTCAGGCACTTCGAAGTCGATGATTCTGGTGTTGTATGCGATGAAGCCCGAGAATTCTCGTTGCAGTTGAGTTGTGAGACGGGGATGCATGCCTGTGGCGTGGCGAGGTTCGTCGTGGTTTGGAATCAAGAGAGGATGATCGAGTGTCACATTATGTCAGCTCTGACTCAGCAGCTGTCGGCTCTTGCTCCCAACGACGATGAGCACTGGTACGCGTCTCGGCCGTTCATGTCTTCGTCCCTCCTTCTCTCTATCGTCAGCGTACCCTTCCAGCCCTTCGAATACCGCACCATTCGCACCAGCACCAATGCGGAAACTGAGCCGGGCTCTGATCGGCGCGCACCGAAGTACTGACCAACATCACCTTGTAGCCTGACGTCACGGTCGCCTCTCCGCTCTTCAAGTTGGTCATCCTGCTTTGGCAACCCTACGCGTGTCTGGGCGGCATAACCGGCCGGAGGCTAAGAAGCAAGTTTTTAGTATGTTGCTTTGCAATTTTGCGAGAGGTTCTCTCAGGCGTTTGCGGAAGCGAGAGTGGGAGTCATCGAGCAGGCGCTATAAAATGGCGGCGCACGAGAGCTCGAAACCCAGCAGTCAAGCTTCAAGGTCCGACTTCTCATACTTACCCGCTTAAATGGCTACACTTCCGACTTTCAACGCGTCTACGACGGCCGACGATGTCGTCGACGCTTTTGCGGCTGATATCAAGGGCAAGAACGGTACGTCCTCGTGCCTTCGTCAATCCAGAGTGTCTCAATAAGGATCCCTCTTTCCAGTCCTCGTCACCGGCACCTCCCTGAACGGAATCGGCTTCGAAACCGCTCGCGCGATCGCAAAGTACGCGAACTTGGTCGTGATCACTGGATACAACGAGGGACGGTGAGCTGCCCTTATTTATTCTCTTCGATGTCCAGGCTAATGGCGCACAAGGTTGCAAGCGTCCAGGAACGCCATCCTCGAAGTTATCCCCTCCGCCAACGTGCGCCCGCTGATGCTGGACCTGTCTTCGCTCGCCGCGGTGCGCAAGGCCGCTGCGGAAGTGAACGCGTACCCCGAGCCGTTGCATGTAAGCAAGCGCATTCTTTCAAGCTTTCTTGTGTTCCTGAACTGAATTTTGAAATTCTTGTAGGTCCTCATCAACAACGCAGCCGCGACAGGCGGCGTCTACGCCCTCACGGAGGACAACATCGAGATCCAAATGGCCGCGAGCCACATCGGGCCGTTCCTCTTCACCAACCTACTCATCCCCAAGATCATCGCGTCCGCCTCTGGGTCGCGGTCGTGGACGCCAAGGGTGGTGTTCGTCGCGTCGGTTGCGCACCAGGCCGGGGACGGTGTGCCTGTTGACGACAAGGGAGGAGTTCCTGCGCGGGTACGGCGGGCCCAAGGGCGTCACAGTCGATCCGAAGACGACGCCGGTGCCTGCGCTACCGCGTTATAACCGAGTCAAGAGCGCGAACGTCCTCACCGCCAAGGAGCTCGCGCGGCGCACGAAGGGCAGGCTGCTGGCGTATAGTCTGAAGCCGGGCGGGATATGGACGAATGCGTTCGAGAAGGGGTTTAAGCCTGAGTTGGTGCAGTATGGTGCGTTGCGTGGAGCAAACGCACTTTGGAGTCTACTCAAGGTGCTGTAGGTATCATCGATGCGGAGGGGAAGCCTAGTCCGACGCTCCCTGGCGGGGTTCCGTGGAAGACGCTTTCGCAGGGCGCAGCGACGTGAGTCCTACCACTTTCTTTGCACCTTGTACGTTGGCGACTGAAGTATGCTCGTTTAGGACCCTCGTCGCGGCTTTTGATCCTCGAATCAGCGGTACGCCTCACCCTCATTCGATTTAAAGTCCAAACTCTCACAGAGGGTGTTGTTGTCTATAGATAAATCCGGCGCTTACCTCGACGATTGCGTCGTCGCAGAAGAGAAGGTCGCGCCGCACAGTGCCGATATGGTCCGTTGGTCGACCGCATAACTTTTCTTGCTAACGCTGATTTGGTCTAGACTCGCGCTTTGAAGTTGTGGGAGCTCACGGAGGATGTCGTTGGGGAGAAGTTTGACTTGTGATACACTGGCAAGTGCATCTTGAACAAGATTTAGAACAGGGAGTCAATGTGTAAAGAGGTAGCGGAAATGCCTATTCAAACACGGTATAAGATTCACAATCACCCGTGTCTCATTGGCGACGCTTCGAGAACGCCGGCCCGGCGTATTGCAGCATTGGAACACCGCCTCCGACAAGGGGGGAGCACACTCGTACACAGAGGATATCCGCGAGCAGGGATACTGCTCTCGTCGCCGCAGAATCCTCGCCACCAAGCACAGTCCCATCACGTGATCGCTTCTCGAAGTCGCGAGTTTCGAGGCCCAGGTGCTGGGGCGATGGGCAGAGTGCGACGCGGTTTGCGTACGAGGAAGTGGATGTTGGAATGGGTGGAGGTATGTTATGAGGGAGTATGCGATGTTTCTGAAGTATCAGTCAGTGAAAACGGGCATTGCAGTCTCCCAGAAGCAGAAGACGGACGTACGGTTGGTGACGAGCCGGTTCTTGAAGACGAGACAGACGACAGCAACAGTACAAGTGAGGATGCGCCTCGTACGTCGGCGACGTTGACTTCCGGAGCGACCATTTTGGTGGGCGAAGAACGACTGAGCAAGTGCGGGCTTGTGGAGAGATTCTCATGCTATATTCCTGCTGTACAGTCAATGAAGGGACGATGGGCGATGCAGAAGACGCACGCATTGAGAGTCGAGTCGAGTCGGGCACCGTCCGACGCGACGGCGACAGGACCGATAGTGAAGCAACGGGCAAATCTTGCTTTCGCAGGACCTCCCGACCGAGCATGTGCGACATTTGGTGACGTTGTCCATCGAGGAGCCACAAAACGAGCACATTCGGGCCGTAGGCTGCTAGACGACATGCTGGATCGAGTGGCGCCTTCGTCGGAGAAGCCACAACGCACGCATAGCTTTGGTTTCTCCTTCCGCGGAAGCAGACTTCCCATCCATTCGTCGCCGATCGTCGGCACTTCAAGTCGCCACCGGTGCTGGTGGGAGAGAATCAGCCGCAAGCCAAACGAGCAGCCAAGAGCACAAACGCACCTCCACGAAGTCACCGCCAAACGCCATTCATTACTCCGCCCAGCGATACGGCCCACCCCTCCTCACATCCATACACTCCTCACACAACGTCAAACCCCACCACGCACCCGCCCTCGCCGCGCGTCCCTCCTCGCCACACCGCTCGCAGAGCAACACCGATTCCCGCTCTGCGGCTTCGGCTTTGGCGATGGTGTCCAAGTGCTCCTTGCCCACCGCTGAGGCCCGCGCATGCTCGATAGAGAAGAGCAGGCCGGAGCCCGCGGCTTGGAGGAGCAGCACGGAGGTGTGGTCGTGACGGATGGCGCGGCAGAGGCGCTGGAGGAGCGGGGCGTGCCCGTTCTGCGCGGGCCGGACGGCGGTGTCCTGTCGGGGGATGGGGCGGCAGAGGTGGGCTGCGAGGAGTGGGTGCATGAGTGGGTGAGTGAGTGAGTGCCGGTGGTGGCGGGAGGCAAGCGCCGGGTCTGCTCACGTGCGATTACTTGAAATACGGCTCGGTATACCTTGAGCTTGCTGCTGCATCGGAGGCACTACTCCAAAGACCCGTCTGCTCGAACCAGCTCATAGATTTCAATATTTAAGCTACGGCAACGGAGGAACTCGCGACCCATGTTCGTCCAAACGCATCCAACGCACCCGAATCCTTCGGCCCGGGCTCTCAAGACGACAAACGTCCATGCACGACGCACAAAGAGCCTTCCCTGCAACCCACATCGCCCCTGCACCAGTCCGGACACGCCGCTCCGTCGCGCGCGCCCCATCCGGCTCCCCACATCCAGCACAAAGCAGGGGCGTCTCGCGCGTCAGGGCGTGCTGCAGCGACGCCGCGATCGGGGTGGGGAATAGCACGGGTCCGGCGATGGAGAGGTTCGGGCCGTAGTGGTAGTGCAGCTCTACTTCGAGCGCGGGCCTGTTGTTGTTGGGGAGGAAGCGGATTGTGTGGAGGAAGGGGCGGCCTGCGTGTGGTGGGAATTCGGCGCGCGAGAGGGAGGCGCAGAAGCGGTGCAGGATGGGCGCCCAGCCGTCCTCGATTGGGAGGAGGATGTTATCTGAATCCTCTGAGTCGGAGTCGGAGAAGAGGAGCGGGTAGGCGGTTTCGAGTTGGTTTTGGAGGAGAGCGTGCATGCCAGTGTCGTGGTCGAAAGGCAAGGAGTCTCTTGATATGATACGTCGCTTCGAGCCGGTTATGCACTTTGGCTCAAAGGTTTTGGCTTGGTTTTCGACGGAGAGCAACAGGCGGGTTTGCCATCAGTGACCGTACACCTCTCCTCTTGCCCTCATCGCTGTTGCGCTCAGTTCGCCTATTCGCACCCGTCCTGAGTTCTCCTGCGGACCCTGCTACCCGAACTCGCCTAGGACCGCGTCGAACCCGTCCCGCCGACCACCAAGAAGCACTTTCCAAGGACGACGAGGAACGAAGGGAAAGGAATGGGACCGCGACGCAGAAGCCGAGCGCATTGTCTCCTTTAGTCCCCACGTCGATATGATTCGCCACGAGACGAGACGTACGTCCCACTCTCTTTGCCCATTCCCTTGGCTTTCCGCTAACCTCACCTCACTTCACCGTAGCCCGATACGACAGGTGGCTCTGTCTGTCTGCAATGGGCACTTTCGGAATGCACACGCCGACTAGAGGTGCGTCGTTGCAAGTGCTGCTCTGCCAAAAACACCCGCTGAGCTTTTCGTTCCGCAGCTCACTCTACCACTTGAAAGCGCACGAGGCAGCACGAGTACCAAGTGCGGACGACCTCGAGGACGAGAGGTTACGAATGCTATGTCTGCAGAAAGAGCAATTGAGGCGTTTCTTGGGGCTTGCTCGTCTCGTGAATGCTGGCTACAGGTACGTCGCCCTCTCCCTCCACGGATAGCCGCTGAACCCAGCTTCCCGTCCAGCAGCTCAATCTCCTCGTTTCTCCGGACATACCTTCCACCGCGCACATGAGACTGCTGCTTGGAGCGTCTCCTCATACCATACCATCTGACCGCCTACCAACCGCACCACTCTGTAGAGTTTTGTCCTGCCAATGCGACAGCGCTAGGTTCGCAGGAGCGTTGGGACCTTCGGGCGGTACATAACCCAACGAAGCCGCGGCTGGGCACGACCCGTTGCATCGTCTTCGGTGTGTTGTCAGCGACTTCTTAACCACTGGATTCGTTCCTCACGTCCTACGTCAGCGTCCCCTGCCGCCTTCAAGCCCTTGACTTCCGTCAAGAAGTTTGGCTCCGTCGCTGTCCGAGTCCCTCGATGTCGTGGTCGTGGTCGTACAAATGGCGAAGACGCAGAACGGCAATAATGTCGTACCCTTCCCCTCGCCGACCTACACGGAAACCACCCGACGCATCCGGTTTGCGATGCAGACATGCGTTGGCGCGTTGCGGCTGCGCTCGCTGAGGATTGCCTCCTGGCCATCCCACCTTCAAGACACACACTTTGACCCCCCGTCATCCCAGCTACGGGGCGGGCCCAGCATCGTCACCGAATGTACCCAGCAACGCCGTCCAATGTCCCCAACGTCAGCCTTCCCCCCCACTCGCATTTCGCGCGCCGTTCACGCCCGCCATCGGGTCACTCGTCGTCACGTGCCTGGCACGACCAGCGTCTTTGCTGCACTTGCTGGGCCCTGTTGGCTGATGTGGTGCGGCTATCTGGCTTTGCTGCATATCGGCGCATCGCCGCGTTCCGCGATTCAAGCCATCACAGCCTGGGGTTGACTCTGTTTGGACTGTAAGGGTCTATCGGGCGGAGTCGTGTTTGGGGCTTTTGCAAAGATTGTTCTGCGGGACTAATGCGCCGTATGTGGTGTTGCTCCTTGTCCGCATCGGGTCATTCAAACGCGGATTAGTGGGCTGGCTGGGCCGAGACAACCCAACGCTGTCGCAGGCCTTTGCTCAAATTTTATCACCTTCGCTGTATGGGTAAGAGCCAGCATGGCTCTCACCTGATCAATCTGCCATGTACGGTGCCATACATGGCAGATCGATGTGAGACTAACTTATAGTTAACTTTCTAACAATCTCGTGTATCAAGCTGCTTAATCTATCAGCACAGCAATGTTTCCACAGCTTTCTGTGATTCCACAGCTTGTCCACAGCTTGTCTCTTCCAAGCCTCCGACCACTATATAATTACGTCTGCAACTGGCAGTGCCCACTGTACTTCCCACCCCAGCGACTATCCCATGATGACAACACCGACCTCTGGCAAGCTCCTAGGAGGACCTCCTGTGGTGTAAGACACAATACCTATTCCAATCTAAATCCTGATAATTGAGCTCTCCTAGTCAAGTTCTCCCTGATGTCAAGGGTGCACACATAGATCACAGTCAGTTTACTGTCCAATATGGGGATCATGTTGTGCACAATTGTATGTTGCCAGATATGCTATATACAGCTTTGGCTAATAAAAAAAAACTAGACCCTGCTCAGAGCACCAGACTGGCCAATGTGAATCAACTTGGGATAGGCTTGTACCAGTTCCATTGTGCTCAAAGCTAATATATCCAACCAGCCTTGTTCAAAATATGAAGTGCTATGCAACTCTTTGTTCTCCGCCAACCGTGGAAGACCTCTTCTACGGCCAACACAGGAAGATAGAACTTACCCTTCCAGATATCAACAACAGGGTGTTTCAATTGGAGATGTTGGTAGCATCAACTCTGAATTTGGGCGCTTTGATTTCGAGTTCAACCTCTACATGAACACATTGGATGCCATAGGGAATGCTCCAGATCGGGCACCAGCAGATCTTCAACAGGCACCTGAACCTACTATCTCAGATACTTCAAATCCGCCTGGTGACCGTGTAATATCCCCTGGAACCATTGAGGGAATAAAACTGGATGCAGGTCCTAGGTATGTTTTGTCAGATTATGGGCCTAGCTCTTTACTTAATCACCTGGATTCAGTGCTGAGCCACGTTATTCCTTACAATTCAACTGCATTGGACTTTCAGGTGCATTTGTAGCTTTACCAAAAGGATCAACCACCTACCGCCTCGATAATGCGGAAGCACTGCGAAAGCATATCATTCAACATGGAGCAGACTGGTATGCCCACCTGAGCAGGGGTGGCAGCCGAAAACTTGAAGGGGATAGCTTTTATGTTGTGACAGGATGTGAGAAAACCTGTACAGCTGGCATTGGGACCTTCCAACTTCCACAATTACGCCCTTTTCAAGTGACATTTGCACCAGACCATGAAGCTAGACTTGGAGATGCTAATCTTCACTCGTATGAGTTCTCTGCCGAGCCTCCTCATCCTGCAGATACACAAGCTTTCAACTAAGATGAGCCAAAGCATACTGTATTCATCCGCGGCTTCTTGGTCACACGTCGCACAGAAACTCATGTTCTTCGGAAGCAACAAAGTATCTATATTGCAGCTGAAGATAGCAGTTATCTGGATTACAAGCTTGAAGCTCAGGCTGCTTCCTCAAGCTCAACATCTACATTCCAAAGCAGTTCATGTCTATCATGGTTGTTCTCTTCAAAGAAATATAGGTCTCATGTTGAGGGCCAAGCTCATCATGAAGCTTTGGATATGGTAGATATTGAGGAAGCTGAGCCCTTCTTGAATGTAAGTCTTTGTGATTCTGAAACCAACTGACTTACTGGCAAAATGCAGGTGATTGACCCCTCTGCACTCATAAATGATCATCTTCTTGCTGTAAGTATTGTCAATATTCGAGTGGCATCTATTTAATATTTATGTACAGATTAGCAATAAGGACATTCATACAGCCATTACTCATGAGGATGATTGGATGGGTATTATCAATGAGGTAAGAATACAAAGAATAATTATATGTATAAGCTTAACAGTCACAAGAAATCCTTTGACTCTCTTGAAGAGTTTTTGGAAGCAGTCATGAATGCTCACCAGATCATTAACGACTCAGACTCAGGTGTGATAGCATCTGATAAATTGGACTTATTAGGACTGAAAATGCAGCAGGTTTTGTCTACCTTCTCGAAAAGAGCATATACCAGCAGAGGTTGTCATCATTGTTCAAGGGCAACACTGTTCTACCAGTAAATCAAAATACCCCAGACCAGTCTGCCTACGGTGTGTTTTTCACTTAGCTTTCAGCATTATACTGACAAGATCTTGGTAGTCTGGCCAGATCAACAACACGATTTGAATTCTAGAACAAAGCTCTTTTCATCCAAGTCAACATCTGAGAAGACAAGCTCTGGATCTTCTGTTAGGGGGCATACATCGGAACAATACCCGTGCCAAGTGTGTGGAGAGGTCTTCTCTCGGGCGCATGAGCGCAAGCGCCATTTTGAGAAGCAGCATTCAGTAAAACCAGTACTGCACAAATGCCGGTACTGTGAAAAAGATTTTGGACGGTGTGTATTGTGTTTGCTTCTTGCTTTACTATGTTTATGCCTAGTGGCTGAGGATTGATTAGGGCTGATTCTCTCAAGCGACATCTTCAGGATGGCTGTGACAAAGCACCCCACTACTAGAATACCTTGGAGCACGAGGTATATGGCAGCTGTAATCTATGCTCAACAAACATCATGTGTGCTTTCCTTATTTGTTTTCATTGACAACCATCAAAGATAATAACATGGTGGCCAGCTAGGCCTAGTCTCTAGGACAGACTGGCTTATACTGATCTGAGAGGTGTGATCTTCATTAGTAGGCCAAGCCAGCCTTTTTTAAATGTATGCTGCTTCACCTTTACCACTAACCTCTGACCATAACTGTGAGGAAAACATCCAGTGTGTGCTCCATCCAACTACCCCAAAAGACCACACTGTGCACAATGTGAAGTCTAGCATTTGACGTTGGGACTATACTGTACCATTTTAAATGGTTTGTCAGTCTTAGGGGGGCCGTGACATGACTGATGAACTGGACCTTTTGTTAGAATCACGGCATCACCATGACAAATTGCCTTATATATAACACAATTTGATCCGACCGGCAGCCCCCGGCAGGGCCGGCCGACACTGATTTAGATCAAAATCTGTCAAGATTTTGTCAGATTTGTGTGACCGACGAAAAATTTTGTCAGATTTAGGGGTCCGTGATGCATGACTGACGAACCATTTAAAATGGTGCAGTATATACCATGATTGGGAACTCCCTTTACAATAACCACGAGCCCAAACCCAAACCCAAACCCAAACTAACCCAACCCTTAGCTAGCAGGGTCATCAGCAGATTCAACAGTTGCCACCAACTAGTCACACCAATCACAGCCAAGAAGGTACTGCACATTTGTAATTGTTAATATTGGTAGCAAACAATTGGCAGTGCCTTTGACTTTACAGAAAATACAATCAAATATTGTTCATGCATTCTCCTTGTACTTCTCTTGCAGCTGCTTGAGAACATCAACTTGGACCTCTTCCTCGACATGGTTCTCCCCTTGAGCCTCCCAGACCTTGTATGGCAAATCCCCCGAAAGCAAAGAGTTGCACGGCTGAAACGCCAACCCCAGTCCGGCCATATCCAGCCCCACAATGGATAAGTGTGTTAGCCGGAGGACCATCTGTTATGAATGCAATTGCAAGCTGCAGTTGCTCCACTGTTGCTGCTTTGAAGTCCTCAACAGGCAAATGTTGATATGAGATGTTTGCAGTGTTGAGCCGAGCCATCTCGTCCTTGTTATACGGTACGTGGTTGAAGCTCACAATCCGGTTGATATTGTTTTGGACAAGAGCCGCAACAGCAGCATCGTCGAGATTCTGAGAGCTGTCGTCGTGGCCGTTGTAGTTGGGGCATGCCGCTCGGAAGACTCGGCGACCGGCAAGAGCAGGCTGAAGATAATTAACAACTTCCTGCCAGTTGCCCCAGGGTTCCTTTGCCATCTTGAACTATTGAGTGTGCGGAAGTGGTTTTGAAGAGAATAGATGCTACAACCACAGATTATGAACAATTGTTAGTGGACTCGGTAAATCTGCAGAGCCTATACTCACAAATCACTTGTGCTGGGGCACTGTGGTTCGGAGACCATTCTATGCTGCATATATATGTGAGTATGAGTATCTTTTTTTTTTTTTTTTTTTTCATCATTTTTGCGCCTGTTTTATTCTTGTTTCACTTCTATCTCTGAGTTGTGGGTTCCGGTGCCTGTGCCTGGTCCTGTGCCTGGTCCTGTTCCTAGAAGAAGCATGCCAACTTGCTTCGCCAGGAAACATCTATCTGACCCACACAGGATTTTCTTCCTTTTGAGAACCTACTGTAGTAATGATTATAGGAACTTAAGATCCAAATAATATTTAGGATGTACAGCATACAACATACACATACGCATACAAACACTTAGAACTGTACCATACAATTACCGTACTCTTCTCTAACGCAGGTCTACGGATCTAAATTAAATCTGGACAGCCTCAGTGCTCCCGATTTGGTTGCGCTCCACTGTCCATGTTTGCGCCACGTTTGCGCCATGTCCCCGCCGGATCCACATTGCCCTTATCGAGCAAGAACGACGTGTTCAGGACGCGTCAACACACTCGGCAGCTACGTGTTGCGCAGCCGGGGACGTGGAGGGACGACGTGGAATGGCCCAGGTGGGCCGTGAGTCATGGAACAGGCACTATATAACCCTGTCACTGCAATACTCTTCTTTCAGCAGATAAGATGTACCATTTATATTGAGCGCCGGAGTGCAGTTGCTAAATGGGAAGCGGGACAGGACCTCTAGCGGGACAGGCCGTGTTGATATTGCACAGCCGCCTACTAGTAAAAATTTGAGGATAGCTATCTACATGCCAGGAGATCCAACACCTTGAATTTCAGCTAATTCCATTGCTTTCTGCTGCCACAAAGTGCAAATCTCCAAATTTGCCAAAATTTGGCAATTCCAGAAAAAGATTGGGTCCTCCAGTGGCGGGAACTTATCGGACAAGGCTGATTTGTTGTGTGCATATGAGAGTAATTTATCTTCATCTTTCCTCCTATTTTCCGCAGTGAGTGTCCCGCTTCCCATTTAGCGACTGTAATGTTGAACCTCTTGGAACACATAGCTCTTGGGGAAGCATGGAGCCAAGGGGGGTTCAACTTTTGAAAATTGGAAGCTCTGTCGGAAAGTTTTTTTTTGGCCGACGCTCTGGCCAGGGCTTAAGAGGGCCAACTAATGGGATAATGCAAGCTGTAGTTAATACCGGTCATAACCGCGGTCTGACGGTTAGAGCGTCACGGTCACACGTGATCAACCTCGGCTTGCCTCAGGCTCCCGCCACACTCATGCATCCACTACTCGTGGCTCTGCTCTCGAGCTCCCAGTTCCCCGCCGCGGTACTGCCACTCGACCCGCGCGGAACGGCCACGCAACACTCCTCCAGCGCCGCCATCCGACACGACCACACCTCCGTCTAGGCTGCTCCTCCAATCCGCGGGCCCCGACCTGCTGCCTGCTGTTCAATCTCGACGGCGTGTATACAACATTGGGACACCGTCCTGAAACCGAAAGCCGCAGAGCAGGAAGCGGGGTTGCTCCGCGAGCGGTGCGGCGAGGAGGGACGGGCAGCGCGAGCGGACGAGGGCGGGTGGTGGGTCTTGACTTTGTGTGGGGAGTGTATGGACGTAATGTGGAGTGGGCCGTACTGGTGGGCGGTGGGCTGAGTAGGGCACGGCGTTTGGTGAGGAGAATGCTCCGCCGGCCCGTCGTCGAGGCGGCAGAGGTGCGTTTGTGCTTCCGGTCCTGCTAGTTCGGCTTTTTTGCTCATTTCTTCTCCCAGAAGCACCAGTACTAAGTGCGGACAACCTGGACGACGACAGGCTGCGAATGCTGCGTCCGCAGAAAGAGGAATTGAGGCGGTGCTTGTGCTTGCCCGTCTCGTGAATGCTGGCTACAGGTGCGTCGCCCTTTCTCCTCCAAGCATAGCCGCTGAACCCAGCATCCCGTCCAGCAGTTCAATCTCCTCGTTTCTCCGGACATACCTTGCACCGCGCGCACAAGACTGCTGCTTGGAGCGTCTCCTCAGGCCAGACCATACCATCCGACCGGCAGACGCAGAGCTACCAACCGCGCCACCGCGTATGAAACTGGCGTCTTCTGTGGAGAATCGTCGTGTCAAACCTGACAACGCTAGGTTCGCACCTCGTTCAGCCCGTTGCCCGAGACTTGCTCTCACCTTCCCGCAGGAGCGACTACCCATTTGACCATATCCATGCCCGTGCCCGTTCCGCGAACGTTGCATGCTGCTCATCCGCAGGCCGAAAGACGTCCATTCGTGCGTCGGCGGAGCTCGTAGACCCGGAGAAGTCCAAGCGAAGACACGGTGCGTGTGTGATGTCGCGCTCGTACCACCACTTGCTGACTGGCTTCTATCTTTGTCTCTATAGCATGGCGTTCTCGTCCCGCCCATCCCGTGCGCTATCAAATGCGCGTCGTCGTTCGCAAACTGCGTCGCTCGTACCTGGGCCGTCAGCGTCGACCCAAGACGTGGACCACATGCGGAGGTCTGGGCTACGTCGGTCTCGTTGTCGCTGAGACAAGAGTCTCCGAACCAGGTGCGTGCTGTCCGTGTCCCTTCTAGGGCGATGCTGACGACCGTCACTAGTCTCTCGGTGACCAAGCGCAGACCTGCTTACTCTTTCGAAACTATGCGCGTTCAGCACCACCGGCATGCGCGTTCCAGCACACCCTCTCACTCACCGTTGTCGGCGGTTACACGCCAACGAGAAGCGGTGCCGCCCGGGTGCTCGACAGACGCTATCCGGTCCCGGGGAGCCGACTGCGCGTAGTTGGGAGGGATACCATGCCCGGGCCCTTGCTTGTTAAGACGTACCCGTGGCCACAGCGCTATGCGTGCTCCCGTCGCCGGTCCATTGGGTGGTGCTGGACCACCGGCGGCGCTCGTCCTCGAATCGAATCTTCGTGCGTCTTCTTCGTGTCCCGTTGCCCTTTACTAACCGTCCAACAGGAACACGTCGAGATGGTTGAGGAACGCACTTCCCCTCCATTTGACATCCATCCCTTCACTCGCAACGCCTCTTGCACCGGTTGTTGCAGCTCCAGCTCCAGGTCTGCGACCTCGAGGGAAAGAGCACGTGACCGGAATTCGCGCAAGGTCTATGCTGGCGTTGTTCGTTGCGCGTCAACGACAGCAGCACTCCCTCACGTCCATGCGCACTTGGTCCTTGTGCGAGTGTCTGGCTGGTCGGGCTGGCCGACCACCGACAAACGGCTTGCGGAGCCTCGAATGCCGAATGACTTTCTAGTCGCGAGTCGTTCGCCGGTCCGGCGACTCGTATTGTCACAGCTGCGATACGGCGCGTGCCGTTTGCACAATGCGTTTGGACCACTGTCCTCGATGGAGCTGTGGTAAGTCGAAGTGCGTGTTTTTCGTCGTCCGCTGGCAATGCTGACGATACCCTACAGTGCGGTACGCAATGCGCTACCCGACGCGAAGGTTGGCTAGTGCTACGAAGGTCCCGCGGACGAAGACGTGTCGCCTGACAATGTCGACTGGCACCTTGCAAGCCATAGAAGCTGTCGCCCAAGGCCTCCCAGTCAACGATGTTGTATCTGCCTCGCTTCCTACTACTGCAATGCTGGCTGCGTTGCAGCGCGCCCATGCATTCGACCGCACGGTCTTCGACTCGACGTACGTCTTTTTCTGTCGCTCCAGATTCTTGACTCACTTTTCGCTTCCAGAATATCGTCAATCCCGCTACTCCGTCTACCTCTGCGACCTCCTTCATCCAACCGTTCATGCGCAGCCGGCCTCGGTGCCCGCTCTGGCCGTCGCAATCCCTCTTTCGTGCCTTCGAGAGTCGACCACGTGACCGCCCTGCCCTCGGCTTGCCATGTCTATACCACGTCTACGCCGTCCGCAGACGACCGCGCCCGCACCCTACTCCGTTCATTTGTCCGCTCATTTGTCGAGGAGGCATCGTTTCTTGGACAGGTCGCCTCGATGACCCATGTAACCGCGCTGGGGTCGATGCGAAAACGAGGACTCAGACGAGATTGGCCGTCCCCGCCGCGATGGTCTAGCCCGGCCTTTCCAGTGTCCTCTGCTGGCCTTGGCGTCGTCGAGCTGCGGACGCGTCGTCTATCCACGAACAGAGGGCAGCGCTGGTGCTGGTCCTGTCCCTTCGACCGACCGTGTCTGCGTATCGATCGAGGCAACCAACCATCCGAACATGTCGACAAGCGTTGTGCGCCTCACTGCAACCTCGTAGGAGGGTCTTCGTGGCACCGCACCACGCTGAAGCGAGAAATGTCCTCGAAACTGTGTGTTCTTTGCATACCTCCGTTTTGGCTTCTGAATGACCTGTCCCTCCAGAAGTCCCGCATGTCCTTGGATCGCTATGATCTCCGTTGAAGGCCATCTTAGGTGTACCCATTCGGCCATATGCTTCGCTCTCGTCCACGTATCTCACTTTCCTCCCTCCTTGCTTCTCCATGACGTTCTTCTCGGACCTTTCTCTGCATTGCATTATCGCTCTTGTTTACCGTCCCCATTCCACCTTCATACACTCTTCTTCAAGACCACATGGACACATCCCTGACACACACGTTGCTCTCTCCATATGCTACCGCTCCCCATCCTCCCCGATCCTCCACTTTCGTACCAATTCCCTCACAAACTGCCCAATCTGCGCCTTCCACATACCCTCATATATCCTCCCAAACGACTCACACATATCGTCCACGAACAACTGCACCTCCGAGTCCACCTGTGCCGACGCTTCGGACGCCCGGTAGTCGTCCAGCGCGCTCTGTATGTCGCTCTCTGCGAGCGGATGGAGTGGACGCGCGGTCGAGGCGGTGTGGAAGATGAGGTCGAAGATGAGGATGGTGTGGATGGTGTAGCTGAGGAAGGAGCGAATGGTGTCGGATCTGCGGACGCGACGTCAGTTCCGGTGGGCTCAGGAAGCCGCGGAATGGGAGTGGGACGGACAGGCTTCGTCGCCATCGTACGACCATCTGGCCACCCCAGAGGAAAAGGACGAAAAGGGCGACCATTTGGCCCATCGCGACCGACACGCCGCCGCCGACGAAGAGGCCGATGAGTAGCTGGTATCGGTCGAGGAAGCCTCTGTCTTGGACGTGAGCAGCCTTTCGACTACGACGTGCGAAACACCACTGACGACCAAGCAGCTTTATGTCCCTCCGCCGCTTCATTGTCCGGGACCGACGCCAATTGCCGCAATGCAGACACGAGGAGCGGTGAGTTCCGTCGCTACACCGCGTTAGCGCAAGCTCAAATGACATGCGCGTAGATTTCACGCACCATATGCGGGTCGTCGAGCGTCCACCCTCGCGTCAAGTCCCGATGGAGTTTATCGAACCTGGCGTCGAAGCTGTACAAGGCCATGATACCGAAGAGGATGTCGAAGTATGCTGTTTTGGATGGATGAGTTGGTGGTTTTGGATTGGAAAGGAATGGAACAAGACTTGCTGTTTACAGCCCTGGCGGTTGATTCCTCGCGATGCGATTCTGCTGATGCGAGGCGGAGGGAACGAGCTTCTGGGGTGCTTCGTCGGACGCCGTCGACGTAGTCTTGCGTCAGGTCGCGGGTTAGTTGGATCAAATTGTCGAGTGTCCGTTGCGAGGCGGTGGGTAAATTATCTTCGTGAAGGCCTGCGGGAAAGAGGTTCGTTAAAGCATGAGCCTATGATGAGAATTTTGACGCCTTGCCAGAGGTTTTAAAGTAGGGTATTGTCGGTGAAAGATGTAACAGATCTTTTAAACAAGTTTCTTCAAACTTTACATGCGCTCGTTGCAGCGTAAGTTGCTCCGCAGCGTCGTCCGATGAGTTGTCAGGCAAACTGAGCTCTTCCTCCATTTGGGAGACGAGATCGTCAAATTGCGTGAAGACGACGACAATTGGCACTGCATGGAACTCAATTACCGTTCCATTCACATGACAACGAGAATCTTTCGAACCATCGAGCAGAGGGTGCCGAAGAAATTCAAGTTCCGCATCCGAGAACGCGCTTGGACTAGCCTCGAAGGGAATCCGGATACAGAACCTATGGACATGGATATCAACTCGCTGTGGAGGATATTGTTCTCGCTTACCAGATCGCATGGGCTTGGTTGGAAACTGGTTCTGATTTGTTACTTTGGCAAAAATGCTCTAGCTTGGTTATACCTACCGGAAGGCGAGCTCATCATCTCGTGGCTTCTGAGTGTATCCCAGCTCATGGAAGGTGAACTGTGGGTGTCGCATAGAGGTGATACCGGGCAATTCGTCCCACCCGTCGAGTGAACGTGAGCTGATCTGCAGAAATCGGTGAAAAATAGCAAAAACGACGTTGATCATGAAAGCACCTGAGAACCAGACGCTGAGCCTAGGATGTGATGCGCAAGACGAGTTTTGCCGGCTTTGTACTGCAAGCATAGGTCAGCTTGGGCACTTGAAGCAGGGACCCACAACGCACCGCGCCAACCACCAAAACATGGAAGCTGTCAAGCATCCCATGAACTTCAATCAATCTTCGAGAACGCTGTTCGGCCTTACAGCGGACAATCCAAAGTTGGTTCGAGGGGCAGAGCGGGGAGACTCGCAGCGTTGCCTTGAACTGCCATGCGGATGAGTGCAGCAATGAAGCCGGCGCAAGAACACGCGGCGTATTTATTGTCTCGTTCGTCGTCAGGAAGATCTGTCGACGGATTGAATTATGATTATCGTCTGGAAGTTGATGGCCGCGGAGGAAGCTGTGGTCACGTCACCCGCTGATTTCGCTCTCAACTTTCACCACCACCAATCTGGACGAGGCGCGAGGATGGCTGCTCCTGCGAGCCCCGATGCTTCGGAGGAGGTCCTCTGCCATCTACGCGATTCCCCATTGCCACGCCCCTCGAGCGACAATCGCGACGCCAGCGTGTCTTTCGATGATCACCTGGATGGCGCCGATACAATGACTCTTGGAGGAAAAATCCGGGTCCTTGTAACTGGGCGCACCGATGCCGGAAAAACTACCCTCTTAGCGAACCTCTGTGGCTCGTCCTCTGCAGTAGGTCCATGTCCCACACACACTGCACTCCCATTAATGAACCCGCTCTTCTCAGGCCGCTGCCGACGATCTACAAACGGAGCTTGTCCATGAACATTTCATTTTCCACGACTCTCTTGGATTCCAAAACCCCAAGGAGACGAGTTATGCTGCCGTCAAAAGATTCCTGCGAACGAAAGAGGCAGAATGTACACTCCCGCAACAAGTCCACGCGATTTGGTATATATTCTCCCGCGTTCACTATCACTCGTTCACCCGGTTCCAGGTACTGTCTGCGCACAGATACGCGTCTGTATATCTCGTCGGCCGACGAACAATTTTTCTCCGAGAACATCACTCAGACAGGTGCCCACCTCCGGTATAATTTTCCCCCAGGACTGACAGCCGTTTAGTGCCTGTCATAGTCATTTTCACTAAATACGAGGGTCTCGTCACTCTCGCCTTCGCAGAGTTACGTAGAACTATGGGTCGACTGGAAGCAAAAGAAAAGCGTTTCGACAAAGCACAAGAACTGCTACAGTCGCTGTATATTTTGCCTCTAAGGTCCCTTCCATTTCCACCATCGGCTTTCGTGGTGTTGAAAGAAGGTATGTTGGTTCTCCCTCGAAGTCTCTGGACCGGAACTACAAACCACTTCTAGACTTACGGAACGATACCCTCAACACCGATGCCCTCTTACAAACCACGCTCGACCTGACATCTGGCCCATCGCTCGCTCCAATTCTTCGATCGGTCCGCCAAAACAATATCGATAGTTGCTTACAAGATGCGGTAGCCGCGTACGTACTCGCGATCTTGAAGCGATCGTCCATCTGAGTTTCTCGTAGGGCTATCGACGCAAAAGATGTGGCTGGTAAGGCCGGTATTGTATGCGAAAATAACTGAACGTCAGCTCAGCCGTCTTGCTCATTGTGCTACGGTTTTATCCCCACGTTTGGCTATCCTGGAAATACGTGCGTACTGAACAAATATATTTCGTGCGCTGATTTCCTCGCAGGAGGTCGGTTCTGTCGGTCTTTCAACGGCAGCGGCTGACATTCTTCCCCAGAGGCCATATGAGCAGACTGAGCAAACGGCACCTGTGCGTATTCAATGTTCAAACGCGTTTCAAGCCGAGTCTTAAGACGATTTTCAGGCTCAAAATGCTGCCGACTGTACGACTATGTTCTGCGAAAAAATCCCTTCGGAGGTGTGTTTAATGATTAACTCCCGCATTCTAATCCGCTTTCCTATTGGCCCAGAACTCCTGGACGAATGCAAGGCGATCCGAGGCTATCGCTGGTACAGTGCTCTTTGCTCGTTGGACCATCTAGACACTGACCCTCAACAAATCGATAGCGGCATGCATATGCATCGACCAAACTTTCATGGAAGCCTCCGCCTGTGCCGCCGACTTCCCCGCCGCGTTCCAAATCGCACTAGACGCGTACTTCTCTGTGGACCACACGCCCCGTAGCGTCGTCAATAAGGAGATTGCCAAGTTTTCGCCGCAGGATTATCGCGAAGTCGTGGACCCGGGCTCGTCCGAGCAACAACTTACGAGGAAGGCTGTCCCGAAGCTGGTGGAGATAATCAAGGCGCATCGGCTTCGTACGTGAAAGTCCTTTCCTTACCAATTCGGTACTGAATTCGTACTCAAGGACTGCGTGATGAATGACCACCACCTGCTTGGACCGACACGAATCGCTGAAGAAAGAAGAATCATTTGTATCCTAGCATACTATCGCTATCGTTCTTGTTTTCACTACACTGTACGCGCTAGACACAGAAACATTTGTAGCTCAACTAAACGATGCTCGACGCGATTACTCTTCGAGTCACTCAACAAAACATCCCCCGCTTGCCTAAGGCGACGGACACGACGATGCAGACTCCGAGCTTGACGTCCTCGAAGTCTAGTACACGCGTTCCTGGGCACAGACGACGCGCCGCAGGTCAGGCATGCCGAAGGTCAAGTACGCAAGGGAGACGAAACAACCCCGCGCAAACGCGACGCAACGGCAGAGCCAGGTCACGACGAGCCCTCCGTCCATCGAGCACGACGTTGAGCGTGTGTGGCCACCGGTATCCTCTTCGCCCGGCTTCAAGGAGATACAGCGCGCGATCGTCCCGGCTCGACAAGTAGACCGACATAGATGCGCCGTATGTGTCTCCCGAACCTGGTGTTGTGGTGCTTCGCGGCAACGTCTGACCAGGGAGCAGGCTTTCTCCCGTAGCGAACGGAGGGTCGATATAAGAAACGACGAGGTCGAGAAGGTTTTGGTGGGCTCGTCACGGTTATGGTGGGGAGCGATGGATTGAGTGGGGTCGCTTCAGCTCGTGCCTGTGGCACACCGCTGTCTCCTCGCGCATGCTGAAGCCGCAGAACCGGCACGACCTCGGCTTGAAGAGCACTGGGACGACGCGGTCAGTTTCACGACTTCCTACGGCGCAAGCAAACTCACCAAAGCACCATCCCTCGTCCCTATCCTGTTTACTCGGGGCCAATCCACCGCGACCAGTCGCCACCCTCTGGCATCGACCGCTCCTCGTCCATGCACCCCTGGCACAGAACATACCACCACCACGGAGCCTCCGCTATTCGGCCGTCCTCTCCGCAGCGATGGCAGACGAGCAGAGACTCGGCTTCCGCACCGCGTGCTCTGGCTTTGGTCTCCTCCGCGCCCGCTCCGGCAACGATGTGGAAGCGCCGGCCTAGCGAGGAAGGACTGTTGTGCCACGTTCACGTAGAAGGAGGCTGGCGGTGGCGTCGCGGTCGTGTCGTATGGCGATGGCAAGACGACGAAGGGGTCTGCGTATCCGCCTGCAACGCGAGACACGGTGTAGATGCGGTGGTAGTCCGAGCTCTGGGCGAGCGACGAGGAGGTGATGCATAGAAAAAGCGTCGTCGTCGCTGGAGGCAAGCCAAGTCACGCCTCTTTTTCCAGCTTGCGATAAACTCTCATTCCATGCCCCAGATTGCTCTCTAGTCCATTGCGTCCTACTCTAGCCTAAACTACTCAAACACAGCGCGCTCGACACCAAACTCCAACCGCCCATCCCGCTCCACATTCGGCATTGCCTCGTGCATCCACTCCTCAAATTCCCTGCGCTCATCCCACAAGTGGTCCCCAACCCAAGGCTGCATCTGCATCGTACACCACAGGAACTTCACCCCCGTCGGCAGGCTATCGTCGAGATACTGCAACAGCATCGGGAACTCCTGGTAATGCTCCTTGTCGCGCAGCGTCAAGCCCAACGGCAGGTCCATCAGGTCCGCCGCGTCGTCGTGCGCGAACACCGTGCCCGGGGCGTATTGATGCCGCGCATAGACGTACACTTGGAACTCGATGCATTCCAGCTTCGGCACGCGCGCGGACGCGGAATCCAACAACGCGTCGACCGCCTCGTACAGCCAATGCTCGTCCACCATGCGAAACATTATCTCGAACCTCACATAGCGCAGCTGCGGCAGCACCTCCGGGAAGGAGATCCCCGAGGTACCGTCGAAGAGGTAGTCCATGTCCGACATGCCCTCTGCGCTTATGTGGAGACGCTCGAGGGTGCGGGCGTACGCTGCGCCGAGGGTGTTACGCCGGTCCATGAGGATTTCGTATCCGAGCTCTGAGATGCTGCTGGTGGTTAGCGGGACGACGGAGCGTGTAAGGGTGTCGCAGAGGTGTTGGTAGTCGTCTTCGTGCGCGTCGGGCGCGTGGACCTTTAGCGCGGTGAGGGTACAAGCACCGGCAACACCAGCGCTTAGGCTTGTCGTCGACGACGGCGACGTCTGAGCAAGCAGACACCCGTCGAGGAAGAGCCGATGGATCCCGCATGTGGACAGTCGCACAAGAGCATCTACGGGAACGTCCCGGTGCCCCATGATGCGCACCTCTCGCAGTGTCGTCCAGCCAGAGGCGAACTCGAGGAGGAGCTCCAGCACTTTGGTGGAAGCATAGATGAAGGAGGCGGCCACCACGCCGTCGGTTCGTCCCAGAACACGACGCAGCAATGCCACTTCTCTTGCGCCGAGGGACGACGACTGCTTCGTGTCGACGACGACGATCTTCTGGATGTGGCGGAAGAGATGTGGCCACTCGTCCGCCTTCTTCGCAGCGTCCTTCAGAGAAACGAGTCGTTGCGGAGGATACAACACATCGGTGGATGTTTTCAGAGTATTGGGGACGACGCAGATGCGCAATGTCATTATCTCCCAAAGCCGCCGTTGGCTCGCCTCGCGAAAAGGCGCGACGAGAGAACAGGCTTTGAGGGTCGTGCGGTCGGAGGGGTGGATGTGCGAGACGAAGACGTCGAGGAGTTCTTGCGGGAAGGCGGCCATTGCCGGTGGAGTGGATGGGGGGATAGCACGGTCCTCGACCTCGCGCTTTTGTACTTGGTGGTCACGAGCGCTGGCGTACCCACAAAAGCACTGCTTTGCGTAGCCAAGGCGTGCAATGCGACAACAATAACTTGAAGGCAGTGTCGTGCAGCATCGGTCCAGAGGTGGACGGGATGAAGTGGCTGCGAGAGAATCAAGTCAGCACTCATTGACTTGAAGAGACTCTAAAAACACACCCCGTCTACTCCTCCTGCTCCCGCTCCTCGTTCCCAGCATCAACCCAAAAACAAGCAGCTCCCTCCGAGTCAGACCTCCACAAGTCCAAACATTCCCGACAGAGAATCGCATATTGCCACGAAAACCGCGCCCTGCGCCCGTCCTCGCCGCAGGAAACGCAAAGCAAGAGGGACTCGTCCGCCGCACGGTGAGCTTGGGCTTGGGCTTTGTAATATTTCGTTGTGCCGGGGCCGGGGCGATTGACGACCAGGGCCAACCCCGACCCGAGGACGTTCGTCGCATTCAATAGGCTGAAGACAACATCGGCGTTGTCCGGTGGACTTCGAGTGCTTTCGCAGAACTTGAAACGGCGAAGGAGAGGCGCCTGGCCGTTCCCCGCAAGGCCAAGGTTGCAAATCCGACTGGAGGACTTCTGCTCGAGTTGGGAAATAAGACTTTCGTGCATGGGACGGCGTCGTTGTGTCGTTTGTGGCGCGAGACAAGCCCAGTCGGGTCACGTGCGCGCCGGAGGATGACCTCGTCTAGTCGCCCCGGGCCAAAGAATGGTCTTCTATGCTACAGGTATGTGTAGCACTAGGTAGGGTATGCGTAGTGTACACAGACGATTATGAAAGACCTATGTATCTAGATAATTTGGAGTATCGATGTGTTATCTCCAGATATGGTGGCATAATGGTGCCACAACTTCTGCCTCGTCCCCGTCGGGCGCAATCTCCGCTGCCCCAAGATTGCCTCCCAGCAGCGCAATCGACGGTGTCGATATCCCTCGAAGGTGGACCGGCCAGTGTACGAAAACTTGTCGTAGGCGTTCTCGTTGACCGCCCTCCGACGAGATTGGTCCATAGGTACGGCGTCATCACGTTCTTCGCAAGCGCAATGCAAGATAGCACCACATGCGGAGATTGCCTTCCGGACATCGACGCTGTGTCTTCCGTCGGCAGCACTTGCGCGAGAAGCACTTTAAGTCGGCAGCATTGACCGGTGCCCAAGTAACCAAACCAGCCCACGCAAGGTCGACCGCCAAGCACCTCGCAATGCGGCCGCAACCTGTCGCGCGAAGAACAGCGGACGCCAGTCCGAAGCTGCGCGAACGTTTCCCGGAAAATGGTCGATGCGCTTTCTGGACAAGTCTCGATAGCCCAATGGCCCACGCGCGCCAAGGAACCCGTTGTCGACGGAACGCGTGCCGTGGTCCAGTTCGACTTGAGCCACGAGCCGGTGGCCGCCCACAAGCCGAAGGTATACGGGTTGTTGTTATTGAGGGTCTTGAGAGCGACCCCCGCCAGAATCTGTGAGATGTATAAGCCACAGAAGACGAAACAGAAGCCAGAAACGCACCGGTCGTGCGATGATGCTGCAGAAAACGTTGTCGCGACTGGGCAGAGATTCCAGGTTGGCAGCTCGACGGAATGCTTGAACGACGACATCGCCCGCAAGACAACGAAGGGACGGGGTGATTGGAAGCGGTCGGGATGACGTCGAAATTCGAATGCGTGAGTGAGTGTGGAAAGCGGATTCCACTGGTGGTCGTCAGTGGGTGTAATGCCTGGCTGGAACGTTGTTAGTCGGCGCTGTGGTTGCTGATAACTAAGATACACGCACTGTATCTCGGGAGAGGCTCGGCCAACATAAGCAAGTCGAGGAATGTGCGAGATGGAGCCGCGCAGAGCAGCCTGAATGGCCGAGATCAGCCAGCAGCGTGTCAAGCCCTCGCAGCATGACGCCGCATGCCCGAGCGGAGGCTGAGCTACGATGGCTTGGTTCTCTTCTTCGTGGTTCTCGACGGGGTAGGTTATGCCCTGTCTCCGCCATCTCTTGATCATGCAGGACGGCGCGACTAAGGCGCCCGTCGCAGACATTGGATTGAACGCTTATAGAAGGTTGGGCGCAACGACGTGCGAGCGCGAGGAGGAGGAGCAAAAGCAGGTCTGTACCACCAAGTCAGCACTTGTCCGGGAAGGATTCCCCAAAAGGCGCACCAAGACTTTTACTCCCCGTCGTCTGCAAGCTCGACCCAGCGGTGCGGCAGATCCGCCGCCATACGCGAGTCCAAACACTCTTGGCACAAGGTCAGAGACCACCACGGAGCGCGCGCCGTTCTTCCCTCCTCCCCACAACGTTGACAGAGCAAAATCGACTCTGCCTCTGCCTGTCTTGCTCCGACCTGCGTCTCCGCAGTTGCACAGTCGTCCAGATTGAGAACCAGTGCGGCGTCGGGTGTGTTCGTGGTCGATTCCACGTTCACGACGGCGTTGGGGTCGGAGCGAAGCGTCTCAAAGAGGAGGCGCAGAAGGGCCTCATGCGCGACCGTTGCGAGTTCGAGGGAGCGGCTGCGATTGGGATAGTCGCGCTCGAGTTGGGCGGTGAGGCGTTCGTGCATGACGGGAATGAGAACGCGTTGCTGTGGCGGGAAGCAGGCAAGGCTGGGGGCGGTCACGCGTGGACGGCTTTCGACAAACCAGAACCTTCTTCGGGCTCTGGACGCGTTTTCTCCTCCGACAACACATCAGCCGTACTCGTGTACTGCACATAAACTTTGTTCTTGAGAGCCAGGTACGCGTGTTTTGTGCCTTCGTCCTTTCGTTAACCGTGTTTTGGAACAGCGACCAACCCAAGGGCCAACATGTCCGCGACCAGCAAACGCACAGCAGTCATCGACGACGAGCTGCGCCAGCTGCATGCCCGCATCGCGGTTCTCACTGCCGAACGAAACACCCTCACCGCACTCCATCGCATGCCCAACGAAATTCTCGCCCGCATCTTCGCCCTCCTCCCGGGTCTGCCCTCCGACGGCGTCATGCACGTCTGTCGACGCTGGCACTTGCTGTGCGTGGGGCTCGCTGAGTTGTGGGCCGACATTCGTCTCGAGAGCTGGGCACCAGGACGGTTCGCGGAAGCGCTGAAACGGTCCGGGAGTCGTTTGCTTCACGTCGAGATTGCGTGTGTGGACATCCCCGGGGCCAGCAACGCAGCCCAGGCCGTCACTTCTATGCTCGTGAATCACGCAGCTCGGGTCGAGTCGCTCACGGCTGTCCTAGGGGGCGACGGGATGCAAAAGCTGCTCACTGCAATGCGTCCCGTTAGCTTCCCCATTCTCAAGTCATTGTCAATGGAGAAATCGCATCCCCGACTCGGAGGCAGATACTACGACGATGGGTTCGACGAGCACGACAATTCCAGCTTGGATGACATGTCAGACTCGGACGACGATTTGTCGCTTTCGTACCACATCCGTAGGGTGGTTCTGTCGCAGCTTCCTCTTCTGGAAGTACTCGTCCTTCGCCATGTGCGCGTCGACGCCAACGTTTCCGTCCTCTCCTCCCTCACGAGGATGCATCTCGCCAACGCGACCCCGCTCCCCGTTGCCGACCTGATTACCCTTTTGCACGCGACACCGAATCTCCGCGCGCTCACACTCGAAAACACCACCCGCATCGGCTTCAGCGGCCGGGACCCCACAGGAATCGCGCCTTTGCCCCACTTGGAGACGCTGAGCATCCGGCAGGCAGACGAAGAAGTGTCCACCATCCTCGCACACATCGACGTCCCCGCCTCGGCGGCGGTCCTCATCCGCCGCAACGCACTTCTCGGGATATCGGACCAGCATTTCACAAACACACTCGCTTGGCTCGGGACGCGTACCCGCAACACACCGCACGCGGATACTCTGCGTCTGTATAGCGACCCTCCCATCGTCAGATACGGCCTCGACAACAAGTTCGTCGAGACCCAAGCGGCGGGCTCGGTGGTCGTATCCCTCTCTTCTGCCGAAGGATCCACCGAATCCAGCAAAGTCGCCAACGCAGTGCTGCGCGCCTTGGCGCCGCCGCATCTCGCCAGTATCACCCGCCTGGAATGCACCGGCGTCGAGCTCTCAGCCTCCGTCTGGAAGGGCCTCCTCGCACAACAGATCGTTCCCTCGAACACCATCCAGCACATCACTATCAACGCAGACATGGCGGGCAAGCGGCTCGTCCAAGGGCTCTCGGCGTCCAAGAAGTTCGCTGCGCTACACGAGCTCGTCGTCCGTATCCCCGTCAAGCTCGCGTCGACATATGGCGTTGCTGACGTCGCCAAAGCTGTCGGCGACTTCGCGGCGGTATACCAGAAGGTCAAGGGCAGTGGGGCGAAGCTGCCGCGTCTGGTCGTGAGGAAGTTTGTGGACAAGTCTGGCCCGGACACGGCCAGAGCCTTGGGTCGGGCGTTGATGGCGCAGGCGGCTGGAGAGACTGCGTGGAATAAGGCGCGCGGACTGGTGGGAGAGTTCGTTTGGGAGGAGGTTGCGGTCTGACGGTCGTGCTTTGTGTGGGCACTTGCTATCTGGCGCGAATCATCCCCTCGGCATGTGATGGTGAGAATGCGCCTGTCCCGTTCTCCCGTAGCTGATGCGCCTGATGCGCCATGCCGAAAATCATCTCGATTCGAGCTGGACTTTTAATTTCTGTACCTTCCTTTAATCTTCGCTAATGAGAATGCTAGATGGTGTTAAAGTAACCAAACTTGAATGAATTCTCCTGCAGCCTGTCTCCCTGGCGCATCCAGATCTGCCAACGTCGCTCAAGCCCTGCTTGGAGTGAATTGCCTTGGAGGGCAGCTGCCGCTCTACGAAGCCGACGATTCTCCTACAGGACAGTTCCATCTGCCACAAGTCTGCGGCTCCGGGCGCGGCCCAGTCCCCGACTCGGATAAAAGGCCAGGAACGCGCGTCCCTCGTCTAAAAGTTTGAGTCCCCGACGATGCCTTCCCTACTCTCGCTCCTCGGGCTCGCCTCGATCGCAACTGCGGTCCTCCTCCAGCTCTCGGTGGCGAATGCTACAGTAAGTAAAATCCCAGCATCTTCCTTGAAATTGATTAATTTCAAGTTGTTTTAGACGACTCGAACCTCCCTGCCCTACTGCACCACCACGCCAACCACTCTATCCACGCCGCCCACCGGCTTGCCCACCGGCAAGACAACCACCGGGCCTGGGACATGCATCACCTACTCGTACACCGTGACCAGCAGCGGAGAGGGTAGCGGGCCGACGACGGAAGCGCAGCTGGGCTGATTGAAGCTGACTCCGAGTCGGCTATTTTGTGTTATAATTTTCTAAATGAGAGAGGTTTTTATTCTTGCTTTGAAAGACAGTCATGTACGAAATACTGTACTGTCTGTGCATACAAAAATCTTCTCAAAATTCCTCCAGTCGGGCTGGCTCCCAAAATCCATCTCTCGCATCCGGCTTCTTGTAGTTGGGGTTACTCGTAATCACAGGATCCACCTCTGTCCCTTCTAATGGTGAGTATCGGTAGAACTGGAAGGGCTTGAGACCGGATTCCTGGTACTTCAACCGCAGCCAGAGTCCTTGAGCAATCACCGTCGCGATCTCTCCCTTGATATCAAGTTGCTGCTTGCATTGCAAGTTGCACTTGAATCCAGTGAGATTGGTCACAGATTGGTCCATCAGGGTAGGTTGCGTCTGAGAACAAAGGAATTGTAGGATAAGCGTGTCCTCCCAAGTAAACCGTGGATGTAAACTCCAGCTCTCTGAGAGTAGGACAGAGCGGTTCAATGCCGGGCTGCAACACGAGCTTGGAGAGTATGTGTGTTCTTGCTTCGGTTTGCAGAAGCGTCAGCCCGGTGAGTGTATTTTTCTCCTGGTTCTTGACCTCAGGATGTGAATCCTCGAGGATTCTGAGATATTCCAGTTGGGAAAGCATCTCGAGAATCGTGACGAAACGAGGCAAGGTTGTGCCGGCGAGGAAGAAGGACAGTCGTTTTATATGGGCCAAAGGCTGCAGCAGTTCCAGCGGATCGATGGTGCTGAAGAAGGTCATATCTACAGCCTCTAGTGCGGGCAGCGCAAAGCGGCGGAAAAGGTTGCGGGATACCTCGGCATTATTGGCGGGAATGCCGATTGAGAGAGAAAGCGACAGCGCTTCGAGGCTGGGCAGATGAATGAGTGCTCCTAGATCAAGCTCCGTCGAGTCTATGAGGGTGTGTTGGTGTGAGATGTGAAGCGAGAGGAACCTCAATGCATTTGCATCCCGTAGGAATGCAAACGGTATTGGGATTGACCATGCTTCCCCCACTTGGCGCCTGGTGGTGTAAAAGGACAGATGCAGGGCTTCGATGTTCGACCACCGGACTGCACGTGGGAGGGCGGCGTATGTCCCGTGGAAGGACAGTTTGCGAAGACTCGGGGTGCTCAAAAGGCGCAGTTCCATATCTGCGACAGCTTCCCGAGAAATTTGGGTAGACAGTGTGATACCGAAGCTTTGGAGGCACGGGACATCGGCCGCCTTGAGTTGACAGAGGGCTTGGAAGTCCACCGATTGGAGGACGACCACTTGCATCCGACGTAGGCGATGGCTTTGGGCAAGCAACGGAGGTAGGAATGGCCATGGTATTCCTGCTTCGAGCCCTGGCGGGAGAAAGTGATGTTCTCGTGTTGTTTCTACGGATATGTCCAGTGGCGCCGCCGCGGAAAGTCCCAGCCACCGGTCAAGTTGCGCCAGAATCGCGTCGGTGAGTCCGTTCGGGATGCCGTCGGGGAGATGCGGAGGGGTAACGATGAGATGTATCGATGCCCAGAGGCGAGGCGTCGATAGGACCAGCTCCCGCCAGGGAATGCAGACCTGGACGAGCAGCATTGGTCCTTCACTAGCCGCCATGGCGGTGTTGCGCGTTTCCGGAAGTGTTTTGAGAAAGATTAGACGCAGAATATCGTCCGGAATTCGACGGATGGGGGATAAGAGAGCCTCATGGTCGGAAATGAGGCTCTGTAGCCTGTCGCGAGACGCCTCGGCTGCATCCAGCAGGACCCGAAGGCGGGAGACTTCCGCGTCTATTTCTTCCAGTTGGCTTCGTTTCGGACCCAGGAAGGAACGAATCGCGTCCATTTCGGTCTCGGACGGAGCGGCATTGGCATGGAGGATGTGTTCAAACGGCGAGGAGGACATGGTGCTCGGCGAGATGGGAGTCAAGAGCAAGATGCGGTGCTGTGACAAGTCTATATCTGTATCTTGTGTCCTCCCTCCCTTCATTCTTCGAAGGATGGGCGCGGAAATATGTAGAGGCTACATAGGAAGCCCGTAGTTGTACGGTAAACATGCAGAGATTGCTGAAAGTATGTAGATTGTGAATACGATAAGTACTACACAGGCCTATGACGTCGAATAAGTATACGGGGAGCAGAATCGCCGTTCGTGCAAGGCGACCTCGGCATCAGCGAGCGAAGCTACCAGGACGCGGAATAAGGACGAGGTACGAGGGCGGCGAGTGCGGTATGATGGCGACTTGGCATTGGCGAACAGTTTGCGGGCCGTGTAGGGCACCTGCCGCCTAGGCATTGTGGGACACCCGTGAGCTTCGGGGGTCGACATTTGAGATGGCCCAACGCCGAAGACAGTCTTTTGCGTCGCTTCCGGGCCAGTCGCAGACGTATGCTCGCGTAGTCCGCCGCAAAATGCGTCGAGCCTCGTATACGGCCCGATCGCAAAGTTAAATGCCTCGCGGGGGCAGTCCCGACTTCGACGAGCTTCGTCCGCGCCTGGAGGATTTCGAGCAGATGTCGACGAGCGACTGGGACAGTGATAGAGTGGCTCCAGTACTGCTTATCGCCCGCGACGACGCCGAGGGGGGCCGCCTTGCAGCACTTCCCGCGCCGCACCTGCGAGTCACTTGATGAGGCGATGGCACGCGCCTAAGGGCAGCTGCGAAGTGGGCACCGTTGCCAATCGGGTCTACAACATGTATCAGTAAGAGACCACAAGAAGGAGAACGGGTACGCACCGTCAGGGTCGAAGTACGCAACAAAAGCCCGACCACCAAGCCAATTACTCATGCGTGCGGGCGACAGGTGCAGGGCTACGCTTCGTCGGCCGACATCGTGGGCACCCACGCACGCCCAAGGATCGCTGTGGTGGACCACGACGGGACCGATGGCGCACAGGGACACCTCGACGAACTTGGTGAAGGGGTTTCCACGACGACGTGGGTGACATTCCCGAACCGTGGACGATGGCGACCTGGTCTTGGACCACATTCTTGAGCGCGTCAGGTCCGGCGCTGCGCGACGGGCAGATAGATCGCCAAGGCGCGAAGGGCGACAATGTCAAGCAGCCGCACAACAGCGGCCTGCACGATGGCCACCGTTGGCGAGGAAAAAGGTCGTGCAGACGGCGCATCGGCCAGATGCGCAAACGCGGACATGCTACGTCGCGTTGGAGGAGCGGGGTAAACGCCCAAAGGGATCGCAATCGCATTGGTGTACCACGGGGGACAAAAGTGGACGGTGGGTCTGAGTTAAAAGCGATTTCGTTGGTCCTCGTTGGAGAGTGGATTGTCTAGACGGATTGTGAGTGCGTGCTGTTATTGCGGGGAAGCGAGAAACACGCACCATAGTATCGCCCACGACCTCTGTGCCAGATTGCCTGCTAAATTTATCAGCATACGAAGAGACCAGGCTGGGATGAAACGCACCAAGAACGGCTGGTCACTAGATGGCGACCATTGCCGACGTCTCGAGCAAGCACGTAGGGGACGGAACGTCCTTGGGCAGACAACAGCGGCGTGCTGGGATGTAGAAGGGTCGGGGGAGGAACAATCTCTCGCCACGAATGGTGTTGGTAACGATGCCGGTGCTTCGCCCCAACTCCTCGGCGGTGTCGTCCGTGTGCGTGGCGCGGGATGCCGACGACGAACCCGTCGAGGACGCCTGGCTTGGGCCGTTACGTGGCAAAGGACTGGTCTGGAGGCAAAGGAGCTCGTCTCCAGTAGACTACAGCGCGTAGCCAGCTGTTGAGCGCCCTTCACGGCCGTGTTGGCCAGAATCGCCGCGGATGGCAGCGTCGCTGCGGTCTGGTGAGCACCTACAAAAAAAAAAAAACAGCTCGGCGACTACTCACCGAAACTTTTCTGAATCCGCATAGGCCTCTGTGTCTCGCGACTGCTCCCCACACTGGCATGTCCAGGCATGTCGCTCTGTGCTATTCGCAGCGGAGGTTGCAGACGGCCGCCCGATCGTGTCCTTCATGGGGCATGGCATTCCCGCTGAGCGGTCGTCGAATGCCGACGTCGCCCAGTCGGCCAGTGTAGGTTTAGCGGTCGGAGGACAGAGAGGGACGAGCGCCAGTGGCGCGAGTGCATGCGGGTGCGAGCATCGCCATGGTGGGTGCAAGAGTAAATAGACGTCACAGACGCGGTCTCCTGCTCTCTTCGTTAACAATACTGGCCCTCGCGGTGCTCGCAGCAGCTGTTCAGCTCCGCGTCAATCGAAACCCAAGCCCCACAAAGCAGAAAAACCACGCGTTCAGGATCCCAACTTTGCCTACTAGACTCAGACTGGTTGTTGCCGGCCGCGGCGCACCGCTCTTCGGAACGCCGACACAGCCCTCTCTTCTTGTTCTTGAATCCAATGGACGACCGAGCCATCCAAGTCGCCGCCGCGGAATCTTCTTCGCCTTTGGCGACTATCCCCGTCAATATCGAAACACACACAGCGCCGAGCGGTTCCTTCTTCACCAACGCTCAAAACTTCGAAATCTCGGGCGGACACTTCGTCAGCCAAACAGTCGTGCAACAACGAGCTCGTCGGGGTATGGCGCGTGTCTCCTCGGGTCGCCGTCGCTCCGAAACTCATCAGTCTTTGCTTCCCGCAGATTACCGCGTTCTTCCACTCGGCGACGTGGACCTCCGCAGAGAAATTGACATCAAGCATTCTCGTGGGGTTGTCGAGCGATACCCTCTTCGCGGATGGGTGCGGAAAGTATACGCGGCGCGTGTTGGCGGTCAGGACATGGTGGTGGCTCTGTATAGAGGCGACCAACGAGCCCGGGAGGAATGGGAGAAGGAGGTGAACGGTGTTCGTTGGGCTAGGTTAGTGGCCATTCAAGTTCTCGACTTAATCTAGCATTGAAGCTCTGCGCGGTAGACATCCGAGTCTATTTCAGCTGTACGGCGTATCCTCCGGCGACGGGATACATGCCGCGATTTATCATGGGGGTGAGTCTGTGTTGGTCTCAAAATTTAAGGCTACTAGTCATTTCGCCTAGATTTGCGCTCCCTTGTTGACATGCTGAGCGGAAATAGAGATCCGCTTGCTCGAGTAGAACTGAGCATGCAATGGGTTTGTCTTCGTCTGGATTTCTTTTGACATTGCTGAGAAGTGGCCATAGGTGGTCCAATACTGGGTCTGTATTGCGCCGCTTCGATCTGACCAGAAATTTCTGAATTTGTTGTAGGGTGCCATCGACGAGGTCCGGCACATTCTTCAGTCTCTCGACGGCAATCGCCAACTAGCATTTTCCTACTTCCTCCGCATGTCCACCGGGAGACTGTGCCTCAGCATCGAAGATGATGACGGGCCGGCCAGCTCCGGAGAACGTCCGCAGCCACCCTCTCTTCGACACCCAGTCACTGACGACGACGAGGAATCAAACGGTCTTCTCGCTCTGCACATGCCCTTGGAAGAGGTGCATACCTTGTGTAGGTCACCGCGACCAGGCCGCGGCGAAGCGCCATCTTGGTCCGCCCACCACGATGCTCCGAAACTTGACTTCTGGCCGAACCAAGTACCCTGGACGTCCCACACCTTAGGCATACTTGCCGACTATCATTCCGTATTGATCCTCTCCCCCAATAAATCGACCCCAAGGGCTGCAATCCCACTTTGCATGCTCCCGCCCCCGACTCGGACGATTCTCTGGACGAGTTTTTTCCCCTCGGGTACTCACACATTGATTGTCGAAAACGATTGGGAGTCAAACATCAAAATTCATGCCGCGGCACGCCAGCCGTCCGTTGACTTTCGAACCTTGCCAGACGGATGGGCATAGTGAGTGATGTCTACCGTTTTTTTTTCCCTTCAAATTATTGATTACTGCCCGGCTTTCTAGTTGTTCCGTTCAAGGTACCATCCCCCAAGCAAGATTCGTGGTTTCGCGGCGGTACGATGACATTGAAGATATCTGGGCAAGCCAAGCAGAGTATGTTCCAGCACAACTTGAACTAGATGATGCCACGAGTTTGAGCAACTACGGTGTGGATTCCTCTGCGTAGCCATTAGCTACATGATGGCTAACCTTCTCAGCCCCCATTACAGAGTTCAAGATCACCGTGAGCTTCCAAGCCGCAACGGTCAACCACAATGTCTTCCTCTCGCTAGCGAGCCCAGATCGAATCTTCCAGCATGACACTTATATTCAAAGGGTCGCTTACTGGGCGCTTGATCGCTATGGAAATCAACCTCTAGACGCGACTGCGGCGCACGCATTTGGCCTTCCAGACCTCCTTATTGAGGCGATAGTGACGGTGGTCCATTATCCGCAAACATACTACGAGGAGATCAAAAGTGTCCACAAGGCTCGCGGATTTGATCCCCAGAGCGCGGATATTGCGCTCTCTTTGGGTTATCCCGCTTTTCGGCTTCCAGATCGTTGTGATCCGCGATTTCCCAATGGTAAGATAATCGACCAGTTGGCAAAACAGCCCCTCAACTTCAAACAGTGCAAATTTTTGATCCAAAATGGGGAGAAGAACACCCAAGTCTTCTGCCCATTTACAAACCAGGTGAGCTTCAGGATTATCCTCGAAACATACGGAGATTATTTATGAAGAAAATCAGACAGCAACGAGGACATACCAATGGCATTTATCGTCTGGTTTGTAGGGTTAATTATCTCCGCATTTTGGGTGCAGTGGATAGAGAACAATATTACAAGGATTTAAGCATGATTTTGGTTCATTTTTTTTTTTTTTTTGCCAACGCGTCCGCGACCTCCTCAGCGGTCGTCGTTACGGTGAAGTTCGGGAGAGTAGGGGACGTCATTTTTCTGAAGCCGGGGATGTGGATTCATTCTGAGACTCGGAGCTGCAAGTTATATCGCAGAGTCGGGTTATGTTTGCTTCTGGAGTGCTTGAATCGATGAGCGGCTTCTTTCGGCACTGGGAACTTGAATCGACGGCGATTCTCTGTAAAAAGCCACTGACAAGTTCATTTGGGCCAGGGCCTGGCACCAACGAGCAGTGCGGATGTTCCGCTCAAGGCCGTCGCATCGACATCAGGGCGAGAAGCAAGAGACGAAGATTTAGAGCCCAGAGTTTTCTAGGTAGATATTTGTGCCTAAAGAGGCCGGATTCTGAGCCTAAGTTTAGTTTTGGCCTAGATCGTATCCTATTCCGGGAGGTCACGGGCTCCGCAGAAAACGACGAAGAATGTCCCCGCCGCAAGCGCTAGCTCAGCTTTGTACGAGCCCCTCCTCCAACGCCAGCCCCGGGTTAATCAGATCACTATGTTCCCGTATCACGCCGCCCGCACGAAATAACGCCCTCTGGAACGTGCGCACCAGCACGGCATCCCTCTGCCTCGCACCAAGCACCTTCCACAATATGTCCAGCCGCGGCAGCGGATCCCGTGCACTGGCCAGCTCCGCCTTCGTCCGATGCGCGAGCAGGCCGCTGTCTCGTAGGTCCTGGATGATGTCGTCGATGCTGTCGAGCAGGGCTTCTTGGATTTGCGACTTGGTGTAGACGTCGGCGTTGAAGGTTTCGCGGAACCAGGAGTAGCTGTCGAAGGTCGGTCAGGAGCGGGAGGACGCGAGACGATGGTCGAGTGGACGTACTTCGGTTTGAGATTGAGTTTGGTGAGCGCGATACTCTCCTTCAAGAGGACCGCCTCGACCTCGTCATGCGGCGCCTCCGTCTGCGAAAGCAGTTAGTGTCCGGAGAGGCAGCGTTCTAAAGCACGCGCACCTCCAAGTCCCGTAGCATAGTCTCTCCCGACTTGCGGTCCACCGGCAACCCCATCTCTTGCGTCAGCTCTCGCACCCCCGCTCCCGCTTGCAATGACACTGCGGGATATGCTCTGCAGGACCGCGCGCGTCTCCGCTTCGTCATGCTTCCGACCCTGCTCCGCTTCGCGTTGCGCTTCTTGCTGGTCGAGGTCCGAAGAAACCTGGTTCTCTTGAGCAAGAACCAGACGGACGGAAGGATTGCGCACGCTAAAAACCACGAACGCCTCCCAAAGACGGCCGCGGAACTCTTGTAGCCGGGATGCTATCTCATTCCGATGCAGATACTGCAGCAGCTTCGTCTGCTGCGCCACGTGTTGGAGGTATTGGTGAAGAGACGCGATGACGCTGTGCTCGTCAGCATCAGGCCACCGCCAAGGAGCGAAAACGCACTCTACGTAGTCCGTCGTTTTCGACCCATCCACCGACCGCTGCAACTGCTCCGACAGACGTTGTGCGTATGCCCCGATGGCCTTGATTTCGTTCTTGTTGGACTTGAACTGAATTCTGAGCGTGAGCGTGAGCGGCGGGGGCTTTGGCTGTGCTTCACGCACCCTGTCAAAGCTTTGCTTGATGTAGGCCACCAGCCCCAGCGCCGCCTGCAGGGGTGGATAGACCGGTGACGCGGCGCTGGCTGAATGCAGGAGTTCGCTGGCAAGAGCCGTCGTGAGTCTGGGCGACATGCAGAAGCTGTAAGCGCTGCTCACGTTTGGGAAGGAGCCAGGATTAGCCCGATACCTGGGCGCCTAAGCAAGCGGGAGAGACGAAGCCAGCAGAGCGCCGCGAGCGCCGCGTGGACGCGCCGTGGAGATCATGGTCGAGTCGAAGAAGGGTATGTCACCACGGTGCCAATCCCCGCATCTTCCATGATGCCCATTGCCGAGAGTACCTTCGCAACTCAATGGCAGGGTATTCAACTCTGTCGCTCTCGTCGTTTCCAAAATCACATCGGAAGGTATCGGATACTTTGGGGTATATTCTCTCAGTTTAATTGCCTTGGTTTGTTCGGTTTCGGAGCCAACGGCTTGGCTTACGCGAGTCGAACTTATTCGCTCTCGGCTGGAACGAATGCCGCATTGCTTACCAAAGACCCGTTTCGCCTCATTTAGCCGGCTCGGAGAGCGGCCGATTCAGAGCCGCCCAAGCCGCCTCCCGACGGCTCAGGTGCAAGCTGAATTCACGATAGGTATTACTCGCAAACTGTTTGTCCATTCGGTCAAGATTCGGAGGTATCTAACTTGAGGTGCGTGAACCTACCGTTAATCCAAGCCAGATATCCAGTTTCTCCACCGGCTCCAACGGTCGACACAAGAGACGCCGGAGCGAGTTCCGTCAAACAAATTACAGTAACACTGAGCTTCCCTTCGACCCTTCAAGTTTCCTTTCGTGAGACTCCGCACAGTCCGCTCGCCGCGCGGATTTCGGTGTTTCCAGTCCGCTGTCATTTACTGAGCATCGATTGATCTGGATCTCAACGGGTCGCGAGCGAAAATCTTGAACTACTATACAACGCAGCCCACCTGGGCCTCTATCGGAGGCCGATCAAGCATTTCCTCGGCCACGACTTCGGGGTTGTACAGGATCGACTTGCTACATTCGATCTAGAAGTGCTCGCCGCAAATCGAAATCACTAGAAGTGCCACTTGGTCTCGGAGACCCGCAACTTGAGAGACCCAGGTAAATAGAGTAAAACACCGCCCGCTGTCTTCACCAATCGCAGCGATTTCATGGATAAAGGATGCACTTGCCAGTGAGCAGCTGCGACTCCCCGAGTGCTCGGGCGGATAACAGTCGCCCCCGAGCCATGGGTCGGGCACGCCTCGGTGGTTGTGGGCCCCCTTGTTACCCTCCTTCAAGCTGCTTGGTGGTCCGAACAGCCAACGCAGGACTCAGCCAGATAGCGTTGATTACTCCGGTTACGCGGCGATCAGCTGTCCGGATCATATTTTCCCGTGATTGAGGTTTGACGCTTACGTCAGGTCCCTCCGTTCCTGGTCTGTTCACAAGCTGCGTGTGCTTCTGTGGACCGGAAGTCCATATGAAAGGGTTTGTGTGAAAGGATTTGTTTTATTTGCTTATTTTACTTTTGGCTAGCATAGTAGAATAAAAATAAAAAGGAACCTCTCGCTTGAGCGACTTCGAGCAGCGCTCTGACGTCTGTGCAACGGCCGTTCTTGTACCTACCCAAGGCATTCTTAACGCTAATCACTGATGAAACGGACTCGACTCGCGTGCTCTTCCTTCCGCTCTTCCGTCGGCTATTTAATACCTCGAGCAGCGCAAAACCATGACGCGAAGGAAGCCCGAGCTCGTTATCGGGATAAAGACCGGCGCTCGCCGCGGATCCTTATCGCTCGGAAGAGGTGCGCCATCATGACAAGCTTGCGAACGGGACCCATCGCCGAGCGCTCGCAGTCCGGCTCGTCCGGCATGTCCACGTTAGGAATGAGGGATTGGCGGAAAGGAAATCTGGGAGCACTCCAGATACCTGTACATTTATACCACCCCACCTCCGCCCCATTGCTGGCTTACCTCCTCGCCCCCGCCCACCACCGCAACCATGACCATGCCCGGCAAAGTGATTAAATCGCACTTTCCTCCTCTCCCTCCAATACCCGACGTCAATATCTATTCGCTCATGTTCGGCCGTCCAGATCAGGTAGGCTCCCGCTCCGTCTCGGACTCCGTCCCTCACCTTCCCGCTTTCGTCGATCGCGATTCCTCATCCCGCTCTCTTTGTCTCCTTAGGCCGAATGGAAGGAATTTGTGTTCCAGGTCGACGACAAGACCGGACACAAACGCATGTTCCGGGACGCGCCGGGCCATGTCGCCTTGGCTGCGACGGCACTCGCTGCGTCGCCGGAGAAGGGCGGACTCGGACTGCAAGTCGGAGGCGGCGAGATCATTGGGTTGATTGGGAATAACAGCTTTGTGTGTCTTCAGTCTTGGCTTCCCTGCGCGTTTTTTGCTCATCCAAGTCGAGGAATATTTCGACATCACCCTCGGGCTTACCTCCCTCACGATCCCATACGCCCTGATCTCCTCCTACTCGACGCGCCGTGAGCTCGTACACGCACTCAAGCTCACAAAAGCGACGCGCCTTTTCGTTGATGCAAAACTCCTGAAGAACGTCTTATCCGCGATCCAAGATAAGGACGTCAGGATTACCGCAGAGCAAGTCTACGTTCTCGCGGGCCCAGCACCCAGCGGACGCATCAGCCTCGCTGATCTCACCGAGGGCGTGAAGCGCAGCAAGATTCCGTTAGAGGGCACGCGACCAGCGAAGAAGGATACGTTGGCGTATCTGATAATGTCCAGCGGGACGAGTGGGTTACCGAAAGGTACGCGGGCCATTCGGTCCTCATCCTCCCTTCCAACTAAGCCTCCTCCAGCGGTGATGATCTCGCACGGAAACCTCTTCGCATCTGCGATGCAGGCGCTCGTCATGCACACCACCGTCACTCCATACAGCACCGCGCCACAAGTCGCCCACACAATCACCATCGCCACCCTCCCCATGTTCCACTCCTACGGCTTGCACGTCTACGTGATGCGCGCGACGCTCACACCCGCGACCTTCATCTTCCTCGAACGCTTCGACCCGACTCAGTACCTCCAATACGTCCCGAAATACAAAGTCACACACCTGACGCTCATTCCCTCCATGATCCACCAACTCGTCCACCACCCCGATTTCTTGAAAACCGAAATGAGCACCGTTGTGTTCGTCAATAGCGGCGCCGCGTACCTCCCGCCCACACTCAGCGACAGGTTCCTCGCCCATCTCGGGAAAGGCGCAGATTTGCACCAGGGTTACGGCCTTTCCGAAGGCGTGGGTTCTTCTCTCTTCTCTTCTCTTCTTCGCCTCGGCGAGCTGACCGAGCTCCGCAGACGCTCGCAGCAACGTGCCGCGTCCCGACCGGCCTCTTCGGTAACACCGGCACTCCGGTCGGCTCGCAGGGCATGCTCCAGCCCGGCATCGAAGCGCGCTTGGTCCTCGAGGACGAGTTCACCGACGCTGCGATGGGCGAAGTCGGCGAGCTGTGGCTTCGCGGTCCGAGTATCTGCTTGGGGTACTGGAACAACCCGTCCGCCAACGCGTCGACGTTCGTGGATGGGTGGTTACGGACCGGCGACCAGTTCCGAAGAGACGAGCAGGGGTTCCTCTTGTACGTTTTCCCGTCACCGTTTGCACGTTTATTGACGATGTTGGGCAGCTTCGCGGACCGCGGCAAAGACACGCTCAAAGTCTCTGGTGTCCAGGTCTCCCCGAAAGAGATCGAAGACGCCCTACTCGCCCACCCCGACAAACTCATCTCGGACGTGTCCGTCGCGGGCGTGTCGGGCGGGCGGACCTCGGACGAGAAGGTGCCGCATGCGTGGGTCATCCTGAGCGACGCCGGGAAGAGGAAGGGCGAGAAGGAGACGATAAGGGTGTTGCTGAAGTGGCATGAGGAGCAGCTGAGTCGGTATAAATGGTTGCGTGGCGGTATTGAGGTCGTCAAGGCTATCCCGAAGACGCCGACGGGGAAAACCTTGCGGCGGACATTGCAGGAAGAGTATGAGGCGCGGAAGCGTATTCGGGAGTCGGAGCAGATACAGGCGAGGTTGTAGATGATGGACTTGGTGGACTTCCACAATAACACTAGTACTATAGCCGCGTGTATTAGAAGATATGAAAGACGCAGAAACAAGCAACACACACCATAGCGGTCGCCGTCTCGACGCGGTTACTTTCTGTACTCCCCACTAAGCGCAGTGGTTCGTCAACTCCCATCTCTCGGCAAGCACGACGCTGCAGTGCAGTACCACTGTACCAGGCGGCCCAGCCGGCTCTCTGTCGCAGACGCGGCCGCGAGCGGATCCTCGTGCTTATACCGGTGTTCGGGAGCGCTTGTATCGAGCCTTGGGCCTTGAAGCGTCGACGGAGGCGACGGACGACGTCGACGGAAGCGACGGACGAGACTTGAGGAAAGAACTCAGCGCAGGCTCTGAAGAGCGAGAGGACGACGCACATGATACGTATGCCTCAAGCGACGCTTTCACGAGTTTTCGAGGCATTTGCAACGGTGAGGAGCGGATGCCTTGGTCGAAGACATGGTCGTGGGGCTGGCGTCGACGGCCGCGACGGGGTAGACGTCGCAAACGGTGGCCACATCGAGGAGAGAGAGATGGTGACGGCCGCCGCTTCACGTGAGCACGTGTGGTTGCTCTCGTCCACTTCCATTCTCAAAATCGCGGCGCCTACACTTCTTCCTTGAACCAGCCCAGCTACGATGTTCCTCTGTCCCAACTGCGACGGCGACCCAGCCATCTCGAGTCGCAAAATTTCAGATGAACAGGAAATCTCACTTCAAGGCAACTTAAAGGCAACGCTGAAACGGCTAGATAGTTCGCATCTTCAACCAAAAAGAACCGCTGCCGAACTTCCTCTACGCCTCCGGACAACCTCCGGAATATGTCATCGCTCGTACCGCTCATCAAGAGCCTCGATATGCCGGCTTCGGATTACCGAAAACGCCGGGATATCGAGCCCTGTATATAGGCTCGCCTCCAAGCGCAAAGTCACAACAAACCACGAATTATGACGGTCTCTTCGTCGCCAACGGCACCTCTCGTCGCTGTCGTTGGTGCCACCGGCTTGCAAGGCGGCAGCGTTATCGCGGCCCTCGAAGCCTCAGACAGACCTTACCGCATCCGTGCGTTCACGCGCGACGCGAGAAAAGCGGCTGCACAGAAGCTCGCAGGAAGGGGCGTTGAGCTGGTTGAGCTCTCGTTGGCCGTCGAGAACACAGCGCAAGTCAAGGCTGCGTTCGTCGGAGCGGACTTCATTTTCGTGCGTGTATCATTCAGTAATCCTCCGTTTTAACTAACTCCTCTCGCGCTGCAGCTCATGACAAATTTCTGGGAGCATACCGAGATTCACCGGGTGCGCACTAACGTCTTTCTCTCCCCTTCTCCACCACTAACTTTGCTCAGGAAATCGCCGAAGGCAAGATGCTCATCGACGCCTGCGCCTCCGCTTCGCCGCGCGGCGTAATCTGGTCCGGCCTGCCCTCCCCTTCCACAATAAGCGCCGGCAAATACACGAAAGTCTACCACTTTGACGGCAAAGCCCAAATCACCTCCTACGCCCGCACCACACACCCGTCCCTCCCCTTCGTCAACGTTCCGTCGGGCCTCTACATGTCCAACTTCACCGCGACGGCCCCAGGCTGGCGCATGATCTATCCTGTTCCTTATGTGCCTGGCGTGTACGTGCTGGCGTTGCCCGTGAGCCCGCAGGGCAGGCTGCCGCTTATCGACGTCGAGCGGGATTATGGGCTTTGGGTGCGAGGTGTCATCGAAAAGGATGTCTTTCCCGCAGGCGCAGACGCCAATACCGTGAGCGAGTGGCTTTCCGTCGAGAATATCGCAAATATCATCTCCAAAGGTCCGTTTCGTTTCCAGCGTTTTCCCTTTCCTGGTTGCTGACGAGTCTTGCGTACAGGGACCGGCAAACGCGTCGTCTACAAAGAGGTCAAGATGGAGAAATGGATCGACATGGTCGTGGCCACCGGGACCCCGCACTTTGTAGCGGAAGACCTCGCGCAGAGCATGCGATACTTTGACGAGTTTGGTTGTACGTTCCATCCGAGTCCTCCTCTCGTTTTTATCCGAGGCTTATGCTTGCCGCGCAGACTATGGCAAGCAGCCAACCGCTCCGCTCGAAGACCTCGCCCGCCGTCCGCACACATTCAGGGAGTTCGTCGAGAAATCGGACTGGAAGGACGTCTTTCCTGCTGGAGGACTGATTTCACGGGCGATTGGGGTAGTTTTGGGCGGATTCATGGCTTTTGTTATTCGCCAGGTTCCGCTGTAGGCGTGGGCGCATTCTCGACTCCGGCGTATCGTCCGTACCGCAGAGATACATACCTCTTCGACTCAAATCTGTATCTTCTACTGCATGCCGTTCTCGTGCTCTTCGACGTTCTCTCTCATCACTTAGCACGTGAGCGGTCTAGACTTTGTCGCGGGACCAGTCTTCGAAGACGCCGATGATCACCCCCACCGCCTTCCGTCAAACTTCCTCATATTGGTCTCCTGGTCAACGCCTTGCCAATAACTGCCGGCGCCCCCGAAGGGATGGATAGCGTTGCGGCATTTTAGACGCTTCGGACACCCCCTCCTTCACACCACGACCACAACCCCGACCCCGACAATGTCCATCCGCAAAAAGCGCAACTTCCGCGACCTCCAGCTCCCCGTCGGGAGCCTGTCGCTCAATGACGCAGGGCGCGACGAGCAGCCGGTGGCGACCCGCCTAGCGCCGCTCGGTCCGCGCGCCCAAGCCCAATCGACTGGCAAGCCCGCCCCGCTACCCCTCCGGGACGGGGCCAACCTCGTCGACGGCACCGGCGCGACGCTCCTCAACGTCGCGTCCCCACAAAGCGCCGCGTCCTCGCTGTCGAGCACGCTCGCAGCACTGGACGCGCGGAATACGAAGAAGCGCGAGTTCGACCTCAAGAACGACGACTTTACCAGTCTGGCGGAGCTGGGGAGCGGGAACGGCGGGTGTGTCATGAAGGTGCAGCATGTGCGGACAGGGACGATCATGGCGAAGAAGGTGTGTGTGTTCTGCGCGAGTGTCTTCGAAACGTCGGGCGGAATGCGGGCAGTTTGACTGTTCCCCCTCGCCGGGTGATTCCCGCTCCCAGCGCCGCCGCCGCTGCCTACGGAATTTGGAGCCTAGTACTAACGCAGTTGTGTTTCAGGTGGTGCTCATCGACGCCAAGCCCGCCGAAAGGAAGAAGATTCTACTCGAGCTCCAGATTATGCACGACTGCGACTCGTCGTTTATCGTGTCGTCGTACGGTGCATACCTGGCCGAGCCGAATATCTGCTTGTGCATGGAGTACATGGACAAGGGCTCCTTCGACGCCATATACAAGCGGATGGGGCCCATCGACGTACGGATTGTGGGCAAGGTTGCGGTCGCTGTGCTGGAGGGGCAGAGGTACCTCTACGACGTGCATAGGATCATCCACCGAGGTGTGTGGGTTTCACTACTTGCTGTTGCGCTTGAGCTGATAGCGGGAAGACATCAAGCCCTCGAATATCCTGCTCAACTCCCAGGGCGAGATCAAGCTCTGCGATTTCGGCGTCTCGGGGGAGCTCATAAACTCCATCGCCAACACCTTCGTCGGCACGTCGATCTACATGAGCGTGCGTGCTCCCGGTCCCGCGTGTTTCCGTTCCATTCATGTCTTTTGCAGCCCGAACGCATCCAAGGCGCGACCTACTCTGTCAAATCCGACATCTGGTCCCTCGGAATCACGCTCATCGAGCTCACCGTTGGACAGTTCCCGTTCTCGGGGTCGTTCGACTCAGATAACGACTCTGACCTGGAGAACGAGCACGACCACCCGAGCCTGCTGTTCGCCAACACCGACACCTCCGGTGACAAAACTCCCGCACCGCCGGACCCCAATGGCCACCGCGCGTCGTTGACCATCCCGTCCGACCTCCCGGCCGCGAAGCGCCGCTCACGGAGGCGAAGCAAGGGCGTGTCGTTGCATGGTGGCGGAATGACGATTAGCATCATCGAGCTCATGCACCAAATCGTGGAACGAGCCCGCGCCGAGGCTGCCCAAGGGCAAGTACGGCGCGGATGCAGAGGCGTTTGTCGATGCGTGCTTGGAGAAGGATGGGGAGAAGCGGACGGGCTTGACTGGGCTTTTCGTGAGTTTCCTCTTCGTTTGCCTTGCTTGCGCTTGTGCTGACGGACTTGACTTGCAGGAGATGCGGTGGATACAAGACTCGAGGGCGAACGGGATGGATGTGGCGGCGTGGACGAAGACGTTTTGAGCGCAATATGAATAAACCGGGCTTGCGGCGCATCCACCGGAATGTACAAATGAATGACCGACCTATGACCATCCACGATCTCTTGTAGCCCACTGTATACTGTACATCTCGGACTCGTTAATCGTACACTGCTAGACACGATTCTCGCAGAATCACGTGCCCCGCCGATCTTGTCTCTTACTCTCATGGCGACTCCAGGCTCGACGCGTCCCGTCGTCTTCATGGACATCAACATCGGCGAGACGCCTGCGGGGAGGCTCAAGATGGAGCTGTTCAGCGACATTGTGCCCAAGTCCATCTTTTTCGGGAGAAAAGCGAGAATTGGCGCTGACGCGTGCTAGGACGGCGGAGAACTTCAGGCAACTCTGTACGGGCGAATTTCGGTTCGTTTGTGCTGAGAGGGATGTGTTAGTTGTCGGCTGAGTGAGAGAAATAGCGTGAATTCGCGTCCGCAGGGCTACAAGAACGCGACATTCCACAGGTGTGTATTAAGAGTCATGCTGAGATTCTGCTCATTCTTCTTGCAGAATGTACGCAATTCTCTCTTTCTTCCTCTACCCAGGAGTGCTAACGATGCTCAGAGTACCAAAATTCATGTGCCAAGGTACGTACAACGTCAGAGGACCGCAAGCAAGACTGCTCACACATCGAATAGGCGGCGACTTCCTTAAAGGCGATGGCACCGGCAGCTTCTCGATCTACGGCGATAAGTTCCCAGTGCGTCTCGTTCCGTTCTCAAGCGCCAGCTGTGCCTCACGCGGCTGCTCGTCAAGGACGAGAACTTCCAAGAAAAGCACCTCGACGCGGGGTTACTCTCCATGGCCAACTCGGGGCCGAACACAAACGGCTGCCAGGTCGGCCCTTTTCTCCCTCGTGCGTTGCAGAATGCGTACTCAGGCACTTGCAGTTCTTCATAACGACCGCGAAATGCGACTTTCTCGACGGGAAGCACGTCGTATTCGGGCGGGTCGTCGAGGGCATGCTCACGCTGCGCAAGATGGAGGCGGTCCAGACGGGGCCGAGTAACAGGCCCAAGTTGGTGGTGAAGATCACTGGTGGGTGTCTCTTCCGTCTCGTCTTGGTGGGCTACCACTGACGATGTGTACAGAATGCGGAGAGATGTAGGGTAGTAGGCTACCACTGTTCCGAATCGAATACACTGGAAGGCATGCCACGATTCGCCGACGACCTCGGTAGCGCGACGAAGTCCATCCTCACGTCCATCCCAGCGTCCACAAGTTCCTTGAAGTACGCCTCCCATCCGCGTTCCTCCTCCGTCTTGGCGTGTCGGGCAAACGCGACATGGAGCGACTCGAGCCGACTCGAATTACTCGCCCACGAGCGCAACTCGGGCATCGAGATTGAAAAGCAGTCCTCGAATCTCAGTTGGCGCAGATTCGGGAAGTGCGCATCGAGTAAAGCCAAGAGCGCCTCGTTGAGATAGAGCACATCCAGCCCGCTGTCCCAGACGTTCGGGTATTCGTGGTCGCGTATGGACAACGAACGGAGCGATTTCGGGAGTTGCTGGATGAGTCTGTGGATCTGCGCTGCGTTACAGCAAGGGGAGAGATGGAAGTGCTCTAGCGTTGTGGCGTTCAGGTTGTTGTTGTTGGCGAGGAAACGCTCGAGGGAGGCCAAGTCCGGGATCGTCGTCCTACGCGACTTGGAGCACCGAATCGATAGGCTCGTCAAGGAGGGACACAGAATGTGTGCGAGTGGCTCGATGGCGCTGCTGAACACGAACCAGTCGAGCGTTTCGAGAGATGGAGCTTCGATTGGATGTGCTGGGAGTGTATTTGGGTCTGCGCTGTAGCGATCCCGGAGGGGGCCGATGCTGAGACGCTTAAGCCGCGGGCACTTCGCGAGGACGACCAAGACGTGCTCGCAGTTGAATGAGCGGGCCTCAAGCACCTGCACTTGCAGCTCGACGAGCGTCGCCCAGTTTATCGCGAGGTTCAAATCGTCGATCTCGACCGGAATGCCAATGATTCGGAGGACGGTCAACTGCGGTGCTCGTGTGAGGCAGGAAAAGACGTCGTCGAAGGAGAGCAGCGCGTTGGACCCGCGTTGTGTGCTGTTGTTCGTTATGGAGAGGCTGCGAAGACGCGGGAAGTCTTCGGGCTTGAGGACGCGGAGCGGTGCGTGCGTTGCTGGGTCGGGGCAGAACGCAATGTGGACGTGCTCCCAGCGATGTGAGAAGCGGAGCATCGATTCAAGGAAGAGCTGGGTGAGCGGGGGTGGCTCGATAGCTCCCCGGGAAACGTTGTCGCCGTCGAACGACAGGGACAAGCCTTTTGTGGCTCCCGCCCCCGAGAGCCACGTGTCCAGCGCATCGAGTCGACGGGTGACGAATCGTTTGTGGATATCCCTCGGGAGGGGCAGGATGGATGTCGGATAACCGCGAGACCGGCAGGAAAGTGGCTCGGTTATGTGCAATCGCGTCCATAGGCCGAGCGTCGCCAGCGCTAGGGCCCGCCAAGCGCTGCAGATGTGCGTCAGCACGAGCGGCGCTTGGCTGCTGTCCATAACGTGGAACTGCGTTTGTGGCAAGCAGAGCTGGAAGATATCCTGCAGGACATCGTCTGGGACGCGGCGAATGGGAGCGAGGAGACGTCGATGGCTTGAGACGAAGTCTACGAGTTCGTCGCGCTCTTCTTCCAGTTGCCGGAGTTGGTCCTCGATGGAAGAGAGATGCGCGGCTGGCGCGGCTAAGAGGACGCGGATCTGCGTCTGTTCTTCGTCCGTGGGGCAGTAGTTGGTGTTGAAGCGGTCGAGGAAGGGGCTGGATGGTGCTGCGGCCCAAGGCATTGAGATGGTGACGGTACAGAGACAAGATGAGTCGAGCGCGTGCGCCGAGCTGCGGCGGCGGCAGACATGAACAGCGCGGTTCTGATGGCGCGCCTCCGTTTGAGTTTATTTCTTGGGTTTATGATTCTGTGCGTCGGCGATGTGATGCGCCATCACGCCGCATGATGGCGCATCACTCGGAGAATCTCGGATCGAAACCTCAATCCGGCCGACACGGCAGACTTCTCACATCTTCCGGCTTTGGCTCTCTCGATTTGGATGCCGTTATTTTTTCTGGGCTTGCAAACAAAGATGCCGGGCGAGGCCATCGTTTTAAACGACGTTTTTTTTTTTTTTGACCAAGATGGTTAGAACGTCTGATCCGCTGGCGCCGTCAAGTGATCCCGGGCCGTGGGCGATGGCGCATGAATCCGGCGACATTTCCGAATGGTTTCCGAACAAAATGACGACGAATTCGCAATCAGCTGACACATACCTTACTCAGCTTGTACTCAGCAAATCCGACACTTCCTCTGAAGACCAGCCGCCGGCGAGCCGCAAGACGCATTTTCGAAATGTCGCTGCTTTTTTGTGCCTCCGTGCTGGGGCATTTAACATGTTAAAACTCCGGGCCGTGTACTAGTATCGCCGCCTTCGACTTTCGGCTCGACAAATGCATTCTCAAAACTGAACGCCGAGGGCGACCCAGAGGGTCGGACGAACGATCTGTAACGACGGCTTGCTCATGCATCACTCATACGCGCAGCAAGCTTATGAAGCAAACAATTCGCCCGCCGCACTAGCGAATATAAGCCAGTCGGTGAGCAGCGGTCCCATCGCATACGAAACATGTCCTCGAGCTCTCTCCCAACATTTGGCGCTACGACGACCGCCGAGGAAGTCGCGGACGCGTTGGTCTCTGAGATCAAGGGCAAAAACGGTTCGTCATCTGGGTATTGTCCGAGAAATGGGAGATTTATGGGATGTCGCCTCGCACAGTGCTTGTTACCGGCACCTCCATCAATGGTATCGGGTTTGAAACCGCTCGCGCGATCGCGAAATATGCGAATCTGGTGATCATCACTGGATACAACGCGTCGCGGTACGCTGCGATCTATTCCCGTGGAAGTAAAATTCACCCCTTGGTTCGCAGACTGCAGCTCTCGAAGGAAGCTATCACGAAAGAGTTCCCGTCTGCGAACATCCGCACGTTACATGTCGACTTGTCGTCCGTCGAATCGGTGCGAAAGGCTGGTGCGGAGGTCAATGCGTACCCGGAGCCACTTCATGTTCGTCTGCCGTTGACTTTGGTTTTGTATGAGCTCATTAAGCGGCGTTCCTGCAGGTGCTGATCAACAACGCCGCCGCAACGACCGGAACGAGCAAGCCCACCGTCGACGGCTTCGAGATGCAGATGGCCGCGGGGCACATTGGGCCGTTCTTGTTCACCAAACTCCTTGCTCCCAAAATCCTTGCGTCAACCTCATCCACCATTAGCATCCCGCGAGTGATTTTTGTTTCCTCGGTGCAGCATGCGCTGGGCGATGGCGTCCCGCTGGACAAGGAGGCGTTCACCACCGGCGCTGGGACCACGCTTCCGGAGGAACACAAGGACGCCAAGGCGCCGCCGATGTTCCTGCGTTATGGACAGGTGAAGAGCGCGAATGTGCTCACTGCCCGCGAGCTCAGCCGGCGCGCGGGTGGGAGGATCCGGGCGTATAGTTTGGATCCTGGGGCCATTGTGACGAATGCGTTTGCGCAGGATTTCAAGCCGACGTTGGAGGCAATTGGTGCGTTTGCGTTCCGTTGGAGTTCAGATTGGATTGAGCAGATGTGTACAGGGATTATCGGGAAGGACGGAAAGGCGAACAAGGACTTTGGTGGCGAGTTGGTGTGGAAGAGTCTGGGCCAGGGAGCGGCGACGTGCGTTTTCTCTGTGCCTCCGAGTCTTCTGCCGCCCAGATGTTCATGTCGTTTAGGACGGTTACGGCGGCTTTCGATCCCAGAATCAGCGGTAACTGCTCGTCCTGCGGCATACTTCTTGTTAGCTGACACCACGAAAGACCAAGCCGGGGCGTACCTACTTGATTGCGTTCTGGCGGAAGACAAGGTCGCGGCGCATAGCTCCGATATGGTTCGGGCGAAGAAGCTGTGGGACCTCACGGAGGAGGTTATTGGGGAGAAGTTCGAGCTGTGAACCGATAGTGTCGCGAATCTTGGACGCGAACACCTCCACTACATTTGTTTAGCTTTAGAAGTCCAAAAGGAGATTATTGGGACACACCTAAGCGCCAATTCAGAGGAATTCACAGCTTTCCAGCGGCAGTCGATGATATGCCGCGGCGCAGCGCTGACCCGTGGCGACGTAATGCACTTGGTAAATCGACCGAGGATCTTTTCCGTAGTACACCGGACCGCTCCGAATTCGCGAAAACGCGAGTCGGCGCGTAAATCCGGTGAAAGCGTCTACTTTTAGCGACCTCGGCGGATAAAAATGGACTCGGCGACTTCGGCGAGGCTCGGAAAGCCCAAGACGACGTTTATCGTTTGGCAGAGCCGGGTAGGAAGTACTAGGAACAAGGACCGACGCAACCCAATTGTGTCGTACAAGGGACAGTCGCACAGCGGAATCCATTGTGGGTGTCTGCGGCAAGCGTCGGCAGCTTACGGTGACGGGTTGTCGATACCTCTTCTTGCCCTCTCCCACCACCACTCGACACTCGACACTTGGCCCATACGCGCAGCTGGTCGCACATCCAACGACCCTGGAGGCCCTCCACCACACCATGTCGACGACGCCACCAACACCATCGCGACCCCTCGCATTCTCACTCTTTTTCGTCCTTCTCTGCCTCCCCTCCTTGTCTGCTGCTTCAGCGGTGGCATACGACCCTGCTACCCTCCCGAGGCGTCGACGCGGTACGCCGACATGGCCATGGCTTGCGGCAAGAGAAACGGAGGAAGCCGCTGGGTTCTACAATCCGCTTCCGGGCGGTGGGGCCATGCTCACGGTGCGTGGAGCAGCGTTGTCTCGTCCCTTGCCTACGCTCATTTCGTCGTCGCAGGAAGCGCCGAACACATTCCCACCAGCGGGAGAGCCGCTGAATATCATCTTCACGAGCACCAAGACGCCCGCTGTGCTCATCGACCAAGAAATCGAGGGCGGCTTTCGGAATTTCATGCTGTACGTCTTAATCTTCGCCTGGCCGGCTGGTTCTGACGAGGACGTTCTGAAGAGGCGTCGGCTTTGCCGGCGAATGTCTCGGGCAACACGAAGGCGACGCGCAGAAAGCCAATCTCGGCGACGGACACGGTTACCGTGCGTGGCCACACTCCCTCCCTCCCTCCATCTAACGCTCCGCACAGTGAACGAAACCGCCGAACTGCGCTGGGACTACGGCGACCCGTCGCTGGGCACCTGCACCGAGACCATCGAAGGCGGGAACCACTTCCGGTACTGGATCCAGAACGGCCCCGACGCGAACAGCTCCGCGATCTTCATGGCGACGTCGTACGAGCAGCCGCTCACCGCCGGGCACAACATCATCCCAAACGGATATAATTTGGGTACGCTTCCCTGTTGTGTCGTGCACCCCTTCCATGCCTGACATGTTTGCTAGGCAGAGACTGGCTGGTGGGGAACATCACCGGGTTCGCCATCGACTCGAACAACGTGACGAATACGACGGCGTACAGCGGGACCGTGAAGTGGGCCGGGTACGTGTACTCGGTCGATATCAACTACGTCTCGGGCTTGCTCGCCAACTCGAGCATTGGGGTGAACCATAACGATACGGTGCCCGTGGATGGGAAGAACGCGGTGGATGGGCTGGTTGCGGTGTTGGAGGTGGCGATTACGACGATACCGAAGAATGCGACGAGCAGTAATGCCGCGCGCAGGTGCGTATTTCTGTCTTGTTATGCTGGAAGATTGCTGAGCACCTGTAGGACATCGGGCTTCGTCCCGCCACGGATAGCAGGCGCTTTCGCCACCCTCGCTGTCCTTTTCTTCAGCGCGCTCTGCATATGAACCCAGCCCGCCATGTACATCGTTTCCGTCTCCAGCATCTCGCCCGCACTGTACATTTACTCATCGCTCTCGACGTACCACCACCTAGACATCCCAATCTTTCTTTTGCCTACCTACATTCATGCCTGATGGAACCAATGGACTGAAAACCCAAGCGCACCTACTTACGACACGTTACGATACTGCCTGCTGTGTTTCTCCGACCCTGTTTTTGCGATACCTGGAAAGCATGTGTGCACGTCACCAGCTTGCCTACCTCCTCTGTCGCGCGCTACCGCATCTCATTCCCTTGACCCTCAAATCTCTCCAGCGACTCCGAATCTTCTTCCATTGCCTCCCTCTCTTCCGGTAAAATCGCGCCGAAGGTCGTGGCTTTCACACGCTCTCCAGACTTGCTCTCGACCGCCACCACGACCTCATGCTCTACGTCCTTTCCAACTTCACGATCTCCTGCTCCGCGTGCGAATCTTCCTCCACTCTCATTGCGTTGAACGCCATTTCCGTCGTGGCTTCGCCAACAACCCTACCTTACTCGGAGGTCCTTGGAGGACGGGACTTTGGAGCCGCCTAGGCTGTGGACAGCAAAGCGTCGGCTTGTCGCGTTTCATGGCCGGTTTCGCATCTGCTGGCACACCCGTTTGACCGCCACGATCCTCGATTCGTACAATTCCTCAGCGTTGGGACCTTCGGGCGATAACCCGACGAAGCCGCGACTTGGGCACGACCCGTTGCATCGTTTTCGGTGCGTCGTCAACGACTCCAGAACCACTGGATTCGTTCCTCACGTCGTTTTTCAGCGTCCCCTGCCGCATTCAGGGCCTTGGCTTCCTTGGCTTCGCCGAGAAGTTGGGTTCCGTCGCTTTCCCTCGACGTCGTGGTCGTCCAAATGACGAAGGCGTATAGCGACAATACCCTCGTACCCTCCTCATCGTTGAGGTTTAGTCGAGGTCCTCGATGGAAACCACACCCGATATGGGACGCATATATGTGTTGGCGCTCTCCTGCTCCCGCTGAAGATCGCCCAATCACCCATCCAAATCACGAAAAACAAACTTTTACCCCGTCGGCCTAGCTGCGGCGCGGACCCAGCATCGGCTCCAAACGTATCCGGCAACCCAATGTCCCCAACGTCAGCCTTCGTCCCCACTTGCCATTTTGCGCGCCGTTCGCGCTCGCCATCCGGTTGCTTGGCGTCAGGTCCCTGGCACGAGCCGCACGACCAGCGACCAACGCTTGCTCGGCCCTGTTGGCCGATGTGGTGCGGCTCTCTGGCTTGGCTGCATACCGGTGCATTGCCGCGTTGCGCGATTCAAGCCGTCAAAGCCCGGGCGACTTCGTTGGGACGGGGAAAGTCGTATGTGGGGCTTTCGCAGGGATCGCTTTGCGGGACTGATGCGGCGTCTGTGGTTTTGCTCCTGGTCGCCCATGAGCGCGTTGGGTTATGCATACGCGGATTAGCGGGCTGAGTAGGCCCGAATCGAGGAACCGAGTGCGCTTTGGTACCTTTTTTTCCTAGTCTTGTCGTTCTTGCTTACACCGTTTTTCAGTTGCCTTCGTCGCCAACGAATCTGATTCCTCCGCATACCAACGCTATTGTGTCGTGTATCGCTGTCGTTGAGGACACGGATGTCCAAGCCGCCACCACCGAAGACGGCCAAAGGCACCCTGTTGCGGACTGTAGACACCGTCGAGCAGGCTTGTCACCAGTGAATCGTTGTCGTCGAGCCCGGGACGCGATTGGGTACCGTTGTCATTGGCCTTGAAACCGACCTTTCAACCTCGCACGGGCGCGAAATGGCTCATTACAGCCACCTGGAGCGCTCATCGCCGGTGGCCACCAAACCTCGTTCCCTTCCGGCATACCTTTGATCCTCTCCTGAGGCTTCGTGCTATCGCTTTTCCATGTCCGCAATCGCTCCAACAACTTGCGCTGTGCATTCAATCCCCCGATGCTTCGTCCTGCCTCGTCAGAGCAGGATGGTCGGTGTCCACGTGACCCCCACGGACTCGATGCAGGCTTTTTGGCGACCGTCGGGCTCGGGTCGAGCTTTGTGCTTCTCCTGCCGAATGCTCCCTTCGGCAGCTCTCGGTGGTTGCTCCGTCCCGGAAGCCTGTGTTGTTCTCCGTCGGATGATGCTCAGCCTGGGCTTGCCTGCTGGCGCGGCGTTCGTCGTTTCGTGCCAAATTGACGCGGACTATGAGGGCGTTGTGCGATGATGTGTTGTTTTACCATTACAATACTTCTGTCTCCGTGCTAAATACTGTACTACTGAGTTTTTCACGGACTATGCATCTCTTCCACCGATTCTTTTCCGCTCACGTCCATGATTCTACGTATTCTTCGAAGTAGTTTTCGTCACCAGACAACACAAGTCACCCCCGGCCGTTGCCCAGCAGCTGCTGCACCTCTTCCCGAAACACCTGGCTAGCATTCGCCCCTTCCACTCGCGGGTACTCCTTCTTGGTACCCAGGTGCAGGCCGAAATGCACCGACGCCAGTGCAGGCAATGCAGCGATGAAGGGGAATAAGGCACGCGCGACGGAACGCGACGGGGTCAGAATGACGAGCTCAGAGACGATTTGGAGTGAGCGGGCAACTTGGAGAGCTTCCTCGGATGAATCCCACGACTTGGAGGGCGGAGCTACTTGGTTTGCAGGCCTGAACCAACTTGAAGGGGATACCAAATTCGGAGTGAATTTCGTTTTTGGGCCGGGGGCGGGGTACAACCGCAATTGCAGTCGTAAGCGTGGAAATGTAGGGCGGGTCGCGAGCATGCGTAGATCCTCCAAGAATGGTGCGATACCGGCGCCGGTATCTGGAGAATCCGAGTAGGCGAACTCGAAGACCACCTGTGTCAGTGCGGGCGACATGTAGATTCCGCCGACGAGGCCATTGACGGGGTGGCCTTCTTGTCCGCAGGTCCAGATTTCGCGCAGTGCAGGATGAAGCAAAGGCGCTCCGATGATAGATTGGACATTGCCAGTGGCAGAGGGTGGGACTTGAAGGGCTTTGGTGGATCGATACTTGAGGGTTTGGAGGTTGGGGTGATGTTCGAGGAACGCTCTCAGTGCCGCGGGCTGGACTGGCGTGGCCAGATCCAGTACTTCGAGCGACGGCAGTTTCGCGTTTTGCAAGAAATACGAGTAGAAAGGCGAGACGGACGGGGGCTGACGGTAGCTAATTTCGAGGGCATGCGATTGGGTGGGATTGAAGAGCAGCAGGGAGCAAACGGAGGGACCGTTTTCTTCCGCCCGCGGTACCGATAAGCTGACGGAAAAGAGACTCCAGAGAATGGGAATATGCGTGACTTGACCGTCGTGGCAGCGGGTAGCCACCGTGCGGCCAGCGTATGGATGTATTGGGTGGCCTCGCAGCCACGCCAGAGATGGAGGATTGAATCGCATGCGGAGAAGATCCCATTCTGCGACGAGTGAAAGCGTTGCGCAGAGCATGTTCCACGGTCCTCGGAACTTCGCGTGGCGAAAAAGATTTCCGACGGTCTTTTCGTCGAAGGAGATGTCGATTTTGCGCAAACTTGGAGTTTGTGCGGCGAAACGGTGCAGGTGGTGTATTGGGAGGTGGACTGCATACCGCGCAGGACGCAGATAGACGGAGAGCGCCTCAATCGCAAGGGTATTGGCGCAAGAGTACAAGGACAGCACCGCAAGGGTTGAGGGCGTAACCAAGACCTCATTTTGGGTGAGGTCTTGCCAAACTTGACCGTAGCGCCGGACCTGCTCCCGGACCGAGAGATCCATAAGGAGGCGACAGACCCCAGCTAGGTTCAGCGGTTGGTCGACGAGGAGGACTAGTTGCTCCCAGAGCTCGACTGGTAGCATTTGGAAGATGGATGTTCGGGACAGACAGTCGCTCAGGCTCGTGATGCAGGACGTTGAATTGTATTGGCTCGACAGATCTGGTGCGCTATTTCTGAGGCCCCGGAGGTCTTACAAGACCAGTCTATTCTTGTGAACTTATCTCAACAAAGAAGAAAAGAAAGCAGTTATTCGACAACATCACACCGCCACCCAACTCGGCTTGTTCTTCTCTCTCATGTATCCGACTTGACTTCCATGTTCTCCGCAGCATCCACGAGCTCATCCCGCTCAAGATCCTCCGGCGCTCAGTCCAGGTCTCCCCGACTCCCGAAATACGCTCCGGCTGCGGGTCAAACGGTCCGTTGTTTCCTTTACATGTGTGGCAACACTAACTCCTCCAAATGCAGCACGAAACGTCTTCAGCGACGAACGCCGACTTAGAAGACTACGAAGCCGCCGACCTGTTCTGCCAGCAGCATCCCTATGCACTCCCCGCGCGGATCTACCCGCAAGAATACAGCACCTCAGGCTTCGGAGCGGAGAAGTGGGGGCTCGTCCCTGACTCGACCACGACATGGAGCTCGCCTGGCTTGGCGCCCGCCCTATCGAGTTTGCAGGCCCGAGGGGCGCTGTCGATGGCTTTCTCGCTCGGGGAGGCGATTGCGGATTTGGATTCTCAGGCGAGGAAGCATCAGCTGCAGTTTCTTGGGTTTGAGGACCCGGAGGGTACGAGGAGGGCTGCGTTTCGGAATCGCGGGGATGCGTGCTTCATGAGCAACTTGCCGGTTATTCCTGGGCGGTATGCCGGAGCTAACAAGCGCGGGGCGTATTTCGAGGTGACTATTCGAGAGTTGCTGGGGGACGCGACTATCGCGTTAGGTGCGTCCGCCGTTTGTGAAGCAGGAGTGAAGTCGCCGACTGATGCGCAAAACAGGCATGCAATGTCTTCCATACCCTCCACATCGTCTCCCAGGCTGGCACCGACGCAGCGCAGCGCTCCATCTAGACGACCGGCGTCTCTACTTCGAAGATTCCGAAGGCGGCACGGACTATCTCAACCCACATACACGAGCGCCGCACGTCCCGCAGGTGCAGGCGGGCGACACCATCGGGTGTGGGTACGAATACAAGACCAGCACGAGCGTCGGGCGCATGTTCTTCACGTTCAATGGGCGCCAGCTTCCGACGGCGTTCCCTGCGATCTTCGATGCGATGCGTTTGGAAGGGCAGGAGACGGATGTGTTTGCGGTGGTGGGGGTGACGAATGGGCCTTGTGCGTTCGAGGTGAACTTTGGGGTACGGGAGTTTGTGTGGGATGCGCAGGATCAGCGGCAGATGTGGACTGTGGACGGGCTTTTTGAGAGGACGCCAGTGGGAGACGAGCCACCGAGCTATGAGTAGTTTTGGCCGCCTTCCTATCCACATACATGTGCTACTTTCGTCGTTGGCTTCGCGGAACTCCCGCTGGAAGCAACATTCTAGGATTCTTGCCCTCTGGTCCTCGAAACAGCCCATCGCCAAGCCAATCACACCGCTCCTACCTCTTGACCCCAACCACCACCACCACTCCCTGTCCAGGCAGTCCCTTCCTCTCAGCCTTTATCTCTCTCCCGTCCAATTCCGTCCATTCCGTACTGGCGCCATGATAGATAAACGATAAACCGCGGCCGGCATAGCTCGCGCCGCACGGGAGCCCACGCTCGACATCGCCTGACCACAGACCGCCATGTCGCCCATCCGCACGGTGCGCCGCTTGTTCCTTCGCCTACGTCGGAGATGCTGACCCCGAGGCAGCACTGGACGCGCTTGATTCGGTTCGTCGCTGCAGAGACGTCGCAGGTGCATATCGGGCAGCCTGTGGACGCGTCGCTCGATGGTGCGTCGTCGTCTTCGTCGTCTTTGTCGTCGTCGTTTGGGTCTTCGAGGCTGACTGTGTTGCGCGATAGTGGGGCTGGCTGCGGCCAAAGGCGCCGTCATCAAGGCGCATGAAATCGTCGGCTCCACGCTGGACACGAGCGCCCAAGTCTCGAGCAAGGTGCTCACTGTGAAGCAGTTGCTCAGCCCGCTGTCGCGCGAGGAGGTGAAATACGTGCGCTGCTTGGGGCTGAACTACAAGGACCATGCGGTGCGTGCTACCTTCTTCACTGCGAGCACCACTAACGCTTTGCTTCCCACTGGCAGGCCGAAGGCAAACTCCCACCGCCCGCCGTCCCCGTGCTCTTCGTCAAACCCGTCACCTCGCTCATCGGGCCCAACGCGAACGTTGTCATCCCCAAAGCCGCGCAGCCGCCGAAAGAGCATTCGCCCGACTACGAGGTCGAGCTGGTCATCGTCATCGGCAAACCCGCGAAGGACGTCAAGGAGGAGGACGCGCTGGAGTATGTGCTGGGGTATACCGGCGCGAACGACGTGTCGTTTAGGAAGCACCAGTTTGCGGCGTCGCAGTGGACGTTCTCCAAGGGATTTGGTGAGTGTGGTTCTGTTGTCGCCGTTCGTTGCTAACGTTGTTTTGTTTTCTCGGTAGACGACACGAACCCGCTCGGCCCATGCCTCGTTTCCGCATCCGCCATCCCCGACCCGCAGACCATCCCGCTTAAGTGTACGCTCAACGGCAACGTCATGCAAGACGGCAACACTTCGTACGTCCCTCCCTTCCTTCCTCTCTGCTACTGTCACTAACCCGCGGCCTGACAGCGACCAAATCTTCACCGTCGCACAAACCGTCGCGTTCCTCTCGCAAGCCACCACGCTCGAGCCGGGGTCGATCATCCTCACGGGCACGCCCAAGGGCGTCGGCGTGTTCAGGAACCCGCCGGTGTTCCTGAAGGATGGGGACAAGATGAGCGTGTGGCTGGGCAAGGGGATTGGGACGCTGGTTAATGATGTTGTCGAGGAGGGGCGGGCGAAGCTGTGATGGAGGAAGAGCAAGTCAATGGCTTGCTGTGGCTGGAATTATCCAAGGAACTCTCTCTCTCGACAAGAGATAGATATTTAGCCAGAATCCTTTCCCCGTAGGGACAAGTAATCCGGGCAAAAGTAAAATTTGGACCCAATTTGAGCTTCCTTGAGCCAGACTTAGGCCGATACTCGGTCTTGTCACTCTTGTGCCCCTCTTGTCTGTCCGCATTCCGCCGTAAACGCTTCAAGTTCCCACTCTCGTGTAAGCGCTTCTGCATTGCCCTGTGTGTTCGATGTCTGAGGTCTGGTCTATTTCCAGCCGAGACGTTTCTTTCTGCATTGCTTCGCGCTCACTGGCACTGCGGTATCAGCCTGGGCGAGAAGTCTTCAGAATGACCGCAGAATACGAATCTGCCGTGATAGCCCTGTGTGCAGCGCACAAGAAAGAAAACAGACACCATGGCGACTATCGAGCCTGCATCTACACTGAGAGCCACTTCGTCAAGTACGGTCCGCGCAAGCAGCTGGAGCCGGAGCTGAAGACTCACTCGTACATCGCCAACTACGCGCTGACTTCGCCGAATGCGCCGCGTATCGCAGGAATCTCAGCTTTCGCCGACGGAAACACGATGTATCTGGTCATGGAACGTATCAGGCTGGTAGCACCTCCGCCTTCGGACCTCCCGGATCGAATCTGCAAAGCTGTCATTTGGCTCTTGCGGGTCCCCGCTCCTCAAGGCCACTCGTTGGGTCCCCTCGGTGACGGCCGGATCCCCCACAAATTCTTCAAGGACTTCAAGGCGCCCCTGGAGTTTCCTGACACTGCGCAGCTCGACGCATACAGTCGCCGACCGTCATCCGAAACAGGACCACCCACCGAAACACCCGTCGTTTGGGCCGATACCTATCCCAAATGGGACAAAAATTTGAGGGAATATAGACCACCCATAAATATTATGGTACACAAAATTTCAGCCTTATATACTAAGCTACAGGTGCAGAAAGCTGCATGCAATGTGATTTCTCAATTAATCAAATTTTTCATGGGGTTGGCCAACTTGTTTGTCTTATTGCCTAATGTCAGAGGGTGTGTTGGCTCTGAGATTTAGTATCCCGGGGTTTATGAGGTCGCTGAACGTTCTCGTTCACCAATTTTGCAGGAAAAACTTATTGGCTGCTTACAAAATACAGTGCCATTTCGGTGTCACGTAAAACACTGATTTGGCACATTTGTGCCAGACTCACGATTTTGCCACTTGGAAGCAATGGATTAGGCTGAAACTTTGTAAATTCAAAGTCTACATAGTGCTCTACCAACCTACGAAATATAGTAATAATCAGTGGAGTATTGCACCTATAAAGTGCCATGCAACAAGTCTGTTTCAGATGACGGTCGGCGACTGTATATCCAGAAGGTCCGTGCTGCCCAGTCGCTCGTTAAGCTTGAACACGCATTCATCTGTGTTTTTTAAGGCGTATGACGACTTGCGCCGAACTTGTGTCCAGAAGACCAGGAACCTGCCTCGTCCCGACATTTCCAAGGACCGCTTGATGTGCGTCCAGTCCGACATGGACGACTCCAACTTTGGGGTCGACGACGCTGGGCGGACGGTCCTAATGGACGTGGGGATAAGGCCGTTGCACCGCACGGCAGGTACAGTACTTACTAGTTAAGGGCCTGCTCTGGGTATATGCCAAGTGAGGTTTGATACCAGAAACTGTGCTTTTGAATCTTGATCATGGCTGACTTTTACCAGGACACATCCAAATTTTGCTTAGTAATTCCTCAATATTTTAGTTGTCATCTACATCTCCACATGCTCTCTCTCTCTATTGCCGTGAGCTGCTATACCATATGAAGCAGCCGGGCTGTTTGGGCGTGCAGATTCCGCGGCACGCTCAGTGGAGGTGATTTTATTGCAAATATGGATGATCGCAGCAGAAGAAAGATGAGAAAACAAAGCCACTTGAGTGCTCGTAAGCGCGGTCCATCAGGTGTCTCACACATGAGACATCTGATGGCCTTGAGGCTGAAAATTATGGGTCAAACAACTTGTGTCGTGCCGCCTGTACTTTGCGAGCATCTCATTGATCTCAGCCGCAAAGCCGGCAGCGGCGTTTTTCACCCGGTGTACGCCGCATACCCGGCGCTTGGCCGCAGCAACGGCAACAGCCATACGCTGCCGTGCCAAGAGATCTGTCAAGTCTTCCGAGATCCGGGCAGAGAGGGGCAGGGAGCATTGCCACTAAAAAAGCTTCACCACGACCTAATTGGAGTCGCGAGAGGGCATTTCCAAATGCCATCAATTCATTACAATTTCAGCTGTTTACATATCGAAAGACACGAGGTCGCGAAATGCGGATCCGCACCTTTTATAGACGATTACTAAAGTACTCGTAACTTTGGCACAATCGCGTGGTTGCCGGAGAGCTTTGCGGCCTTGACATTGTCGAACGAGAAATACCAGCCCGTGCGCGACTCCCTATGTCTGGCCGACAATCCGAACACACAGACGATGAGCTGGATTTCTTGGTTTCTGCACATGACGGCCGATCCCACACTTGGTGCGTCGACCTACCTGTGCTTGGGTTATTTACCAAGGGGGTCCCCCCCTCAGGCATGGGTAGGAGAGGCACGGACAGCCGAGCATAGGCTACCAGCACTGTGCCCCGCAATCTTATCTGGCTAGGATGGTCAGTCGTTTCGTCTGGTCAGTCGTTTCGTCCAGTTCTTAGGCGGCGAGCTAACTCCGGAACAGGGGGGTTCGACTTTCGAAGATCGGAATCATCGGATATCATGTCCATTCTGTGGCCGGAATTATCTATCTCGCTCTCTCTCTACACGAGATACATATTTTGCCAGAATCCTTTCCTGTATGGACATGTAATCCGGGCAAAATTAGAATTTGCACCAAATTGGAGCTTTTTGAGCCAGACTTGGGCCCAAAAGCTGCTTAGTCACAGTCATGTGACGTTGATGACTTTGCTTCGACCTCGACGTTGGCACTCTTCCCCTTCGCGGACTTCTCCAAATTCCTTTCAATCCGGGTCTCTACGCTTCGATTTGGGTCTCTACGACATGCAGCAACCATCCGCGACGATGGGTCGAAATGAGATCTAGACCAGCATAGACTCCGGATTCTTCCGCCACAGACCCGACCGCGAGTCTCGGCGCGTCCATGGACTGACACGCCCATGCAAAGCAAGCAAGGTACCTCGCACTCAACACCGAGTATCTGCCGACTCACATTCGCCTTCTGCAGCCCGAAAAAGCTGTATATCGCGGGACGCCGTGAGTCTTGGCTTCACTTTCCCGCTTTCCACACCTTTTGCGGAGATTTTCGTCCGCTTTTCTGCTGACCACGATTCTTCACAGGGCGAAATTATCTCCGCCGGACCGTCCTGGAACACACCACGGGCCCGAATGGCCGGCTCAGGACTGACATTCATCCAGATGCTGTGCCGCCGATTCCGGACCCATTTCAGAAGCCTCGCCCCGGGCCAGGTTTATCGCGCCGTGTACTTGACGCAGCGGGGCAACCGTTTTCGTCCTTGTATAATACCACCACCCACACGCTCCTTCCACCACCACGCACACAACACAACACACGCACCTTGCTTGCATGCGACCACTACTTTTCTTCGCCGCGACTAGTACCACGCTAGTCGCGTGCGTCCATGGCGCAACGGCAATACACAAACGATCAACGACGGACCCGACACAGGTCGCGGGCAAGACATTCGATTTCGTCGTCGTCGGAGGCGGAACGGCAGGGCTGGCGGTAGCCGCGCGACTAGCGGAGTGGACGAATATCACGATTGCGGTTATCGAGGCTGGCTCGGATGGGTCGGAGTTTGAGCAGCAGATTGCTATTCCCGGTGCGTTTTCTTCGTTGCTTCGTTTTCCTGATGCACAGTGGTGCTTATACGAGAGCAGGAATGTCGTACCTCGACGGCTTGACGGGAACCTCGTATGACTGGTCGTACCCAACGACGCCGCAGACGTACGCCGACAACGAGGTGCGGACGTGGCCTCGCGGCAAAGGGCTGGGAGGCTCGTCGGCCATAAACGGCGGTTTCTGGTGTCGAGGGAGCTCTGGGGAATACGACGCGTGGAATACGCTACAGAATGGGGCCGAGGGCGCGGAAGATTGGGGCTGGAACGCGATGCAAACGGCGATCAAGAAGGTATACTTCTCCTTCTCTTCTCCCTTACTTTCGGTCGTATGCTCATTTCCCGCCCGTAGTCGGAAACGTTCACGCCGATGGACGACGCAAACGCCGCGACCTTTGACGTCCTGCACGACTCGAGTGCGCACGGGAACGACGGGCCGATCCAGAGCAGCTTCAGCTCGTACCAATTCTCACACCTCGCAACGTGGATCCCGACAATGATGAGCATGGGCCTCCCGCAGCTGCTCGACCCAGCCAACGGGACCAACGTCGGCGTCTCGTTCACGCCCTCGATCATCAACCCCAAGAACGGCTCGCGTTCCGACTCGAATTACGGCTACATCGCGCCGTATTCGGGGACGAATCTGGTTATCCTGACGGGGTACCAGGTTTTGAAGATTAATTGGAACGAGACGACCAACGGGGCTGCTGTTGCGGGCGGCGTTTCGTTTGCGGCTGCGGCGAATGGGACGGTGTATTCTGTGAATGCGGCCAAGGAGGTTATCATCTCGTGAGTGCCAGTGGGCTTCTTTTTCGCTGGTTTTTTTCTGAGCGCAGTCGGATTCGTAGCGGAGGCACGGTCGGATCGCCGCAGGTCCTGCAGCTATCTGGCGTTGGTCCGTCGTCGCTCCTTAACGGGCTCGGAATCACCACCGTCGTCGATCTGCCTGGCGTCGGCCAGAATCTCCAAGATCATCGTGCGTCCGTTCGTTTTTGTGACTCTTCTAACGTTGACCTGTCGCCAGTCTCCGCATCGTTATACATGCAAGCGACGGACAACAACACCTGGGCGCAGCTCAAAACCGACCAAACGCTGTGGAACGAACAACTCGCGATCTGGCAACAAAACGGGACGGGCATGTGGACGTACTGGAACGAAGCGATGGCGTACCCCGCCATCGAGCACCTCATGTCGTCCAACGCCTCAACGTGGGTAGGCGCGCTCGACACCGGCGCAGCACTCTCCACCTCCGTCGCCGCCTCAGGGATGGACTCCACCGTCGCTGCAGGCGTCAAAGCACAATACGCGCTCCTCGCCTCCTTCGCCGCCTCGCCAAGCATCGGGCAGGTCGAGCTCATCTTCAACATGTTCGGCAGCGCGCCGTCGCAGATCAGCATCCAGTTCTGCTTGCAACACCCCTTCTCGCGCGGGAGCATCAACATCCAGAGCGCGTCGGTGTTTGACTACCCCACCATCAACCCGAACTATCTGGCGGTGGGGTATGACTTGGATGTGATGCGCGCGGCGTTCAAGTATACGCGGGCGATCATCGGGACCCAGCCCATGGCGGGGATGCTCGTCGGCGAGACGAGTCCTGGGGCAAGTGCTGGGAACGATTCGGCGATCGATGCGTATATTGGGAGTACGTCCGGGACGGAGTATCATCCTATTGGGACCAACTCGATGATGCCGCTCGAGTATGGCGGGGTGGTGAATACGAGTCTGGTGGTGTATGGGACGGCGAATGTGAGGGTTGTGGATGTGTCGGTTGCGCCGCTGCATGTTGCTGGTGCGTTTTTGCGTTTTCTCTCTCTGTTGGGGTTTTGGCTTATGCGTTTTGGATTGTAGCGCATACGATGTCGACGGCGTATGGGATTGCGGAACGCGCGGCGGACCTTATCAAGGCGACGTATGGCGGCGCATCACTGAACAACTCGAACTCGTCGTCGTCGACTACGACTTCGTCCCCGTCGTCCAACACCGCCTCGACGACGCATACGAGCACGGATCTTTCGTTGGGGACGAAGATCGGGATCGCTGCGGGCTCGGGCGTCGTCGCACTCGCGCTTCTTGGGGTACATCTAACGCTTTTCTTCCTTGTTTTCTCGTTTACTAATGAGAACCATACAGTTGCTCATCTTCCTCCGCCGGCGCAGCAACACCAACAAACAACAACGACGCGCAGCCGCGTTGGCCGCTACTCGCGGAACCAGAAAAGACGACCCGTGGTACCCCGGCGACCACGACCACGACCACGACATGCCGCTACAACCCACTGCGCCGTTCATGGCAGCCGCGGCGCACCTCCGCGAGCAATCACACTCGCCCCAGTCGTCGCACGGGAGCTTCGACACGCTCGCTACCGAAGCGCAGCACGTCAAGTACGGGCAGTACTACGACCTCCCGCATCCCGGGCCGCATCCGCATTCGCATATACAGGACCCGGCGGAGACGCATAGCCTCGCTGCGGGGAGCGACTCGCGATCGGAGGCGACCTATTATGAGACGCCGCATGGGTATGGGGCGATTCATGGACATCATGAGGACGGGTCGGCGGAGGATATGGTAGCGGCGCTCCATCCTCGACCGGCGTACGGCGCGTATTCGCCTGCGAGTGCGAGTCCGCCTTTGTCGCCTGGGTATGGGCTTGGGCCTGGGCAGCGGTTTATGGATCTGCCCCAGCATGCGCAACAACCCCAACAGCAGCAGCGGTATTCACCGCCGGCGCAGGCGCAGGGGTATAGTTACGACCAAGACGGACAGCCGCGCTCGCCTTCCTTCTGAACCCTTTTCTTCCCTTCCTTCACATTCCGGTATACCGATCCTCAGTCTTTGGGCTCATTCACTCCTTCCATTCCATCGCACTGTATCAAGCATCTCTCCCAGTCGTACATACCACATACCACCTCACTACTTGCTAATACCTCCCGCTACCTACTTACACATATTTGTACAGCAACGGACCCTCAGGGACTAGTATAAGTACTATCGCTGCCACTCCCACTTTCGTTTCTTGGACTCGGACTCTTTTATGAGAAACCCAAAATGTATCATTATGGACAATGTAGAGAGATATTACAATGGATTGCTTGTTTTGGATGCAAGTAGCGAAGAGTTTGATGCAGAATTGCGCGAATACGAGCCAAAATCGGGGGGAGGTTATCTACTTCCTGGTCACGTGATCAGCCCAGAGAAGCAGCAGCGCCTAGGCCACAGGCGAAAGAGGTGGTTGGAATGGGGATGAGTGCGACGAGAAATGTGGTACAGGGTCGAAGGTCACTGGAGTAAGATCAGAAGAACGTTCTGGTGAGGATAACTGTGGAGGATAACGCACTGACGAGCACGGATTGACGCTCAGTCGTCGGTGGCACCACCTCCAACTCTTCGAGGCAGGCGATGACCGAGGCGACAGATGGATGGCCGCGCACGACGGAGTACGTGTCGCACGAAGGTCGCGGGACCATCCCGGCAGAAATCCAAACAAGCATCCTTGAAGGGTACTGGAACGACGACGCCGACGTCGAGAGGTCCTGCAATAGCCGCGCAGCATTGAATTGGGATCCAATGACGATGAAGAGACGCGTCGTCCCGTCGGAGACACTCCCGGCTAAAGGCAGAAATGCCTCGGCGGACGGCTCGGCTCGTATGCTGCCTAGACCATAAAGGGTCGACGGGAGTGAATGGTGCCCAGGAGTGCGACAAGGGGTAGAGCAGACGGTGAAGACCTCCATCCACTGTCGAATGCGCGGTGTCGAATGCGTAGTTCGGCGCATAATGTCGCGACGACGACGGAACGAGTGTGGTGTCGCCTATATCCAATCGCTCGATTGGACAGCATGCAACACACGATGCGGCACGAAACGCATATACTCCGGTCCAAAACAGTGCCAAGCCACACGGGGTAGAGCGCTCGAGCCACAGATTCGCCTCCGTGAAGATGGCCTAAAGCCAGCCCGTCGGCGGCAGCGACTTCGACTTCGTTCCCCGCGGTCGGAAAGGCTCGAAGGGATGCATAAGCACTCGAGGTAGTATCCCTGGGGAGGCATGATGGCCTTGAGCAAGACTTAACTCGCGTAGAACACGAGCCTCATCGACTTTTCTTGAGCCCCGAAGCCGTCACGTGATCAAGGCTGACCGACGCGACGCAGCTGACCGGAGAAGGTAGTGGGCGATTGCGAGCGTGGAGAATAGACGTTGATGTATCGCGAGAATGCGGTGCCGAGGCTGCGGAAAGCCGTCGGTGACTGTGGCCATCGCTGACCAACGTATCGGTCGTCCTCAAGGCGGGTCGCTCCGGGGCCGCCAAGCCCCAGGATACTGAGGGCAGGCCGTCGAGGCAGAACCGTGGCGGTAGAAGGAGCCCAGCGGGCGAGTGGGTGGCGCTTGTATTTATGAGGTGCGGGTGGTCGTCTATGTGTGGGTGGCGTTGCCTGGAGGTCGTCGTTGTCCCTTGCGGGAACCGCCGTACTGGAGGAGGATGTCAGTGAGCGCCGACTCTGCAAAACACGAAGCAGCACACTTACGTCTTGAAGTATTGTCCAACCGCGAGGCTGACGAAGCTCGGGACTGGCAAGCAGACAGAGCTTCCGCGACTGGGATGACTGGCGGACCTCAATGGGGACATGCCAAGTCGATATGGAAGGGACTGGTCGAGCGGGGTGTGCAGCACGAGCGGCTCGAATGTGTGTGGCCACGTAGTCCACGGAGCCGATGCCGGGGCAAGAACGCTGGTCTACGACTGCAGGGCAAATCAGCTTAAGGAGCGAGAACAAGCACACGCTACGCGCCTTGGGTCAGGTCTTCTCCGAATGCCCCCAAACGTCCTGGTTCGCCCACAACCTCGGCCACCACCTGGTGGAAGAGGTCCACAGACCGCACAAGGGAACGGATGCACCAATGAGGAGGAACGAAGGGAGAGGCGGCGAGCTGGCATTCGTCAGAGTATGGCCTGCCGAAGGCGAAAGCAAACACGCACCTTCGGATACCCAGTGGTAGCATTCTCCCAGTAGCGGGTGCAGAGACTCGCGCAAAACGCAAAAGAGCAAAAATGTCCTTTCCTGCAGCCACCGCGTTGACACAGGCCACGTATGTAACGAGCCCGCGGATACAGAGCGGGTCTGGAACTGTGGAAGCAGCGGGATGAGAGGGTGCTAGCGAACACAAGCCAGGGACGCACGACGTTTGTTTTCTGCTTGGGTTAACACCTCCTTCTTTCAGCGGCCGGCTGCTCTGGACCGTGGTTTATCGCCCCTTGGGAGCTCATGAGCGCCGGGAATGACATCCTCTTGCGGGATATACCGGCTCGTGTTGGTGCAGGTGTGTTGCATGGATTGACTCCATGCGCGACGCGACCTCGGCAGTCCGGTGACTACTTGGCGGGACAGCTCCTAGGCCGAAGAGAGCCGGCGGCTGGACGAGGATTCGGGAGCATGCGAGTGAGTGACCGTAAGCATACGAGGGGAACGATGGTGGTGGTCGACACTCAAGCCTGCGTGAGACCGCATTCGGATGTCCGGCGCGGCTCTAGCCTCTTGCTTCAAACCAACTCGTCCGTATTCGGGTGTGTCTCGACGCGCTCCTCGGGCCCGGCGAAGGACAAGGCGAAGCTCATACACGGTGAGCATGTCCTCGAGGCGACAAGACAAATCCTCTGGACTCACTCTCCGGACGACTAGTCGACTGGTTGTACAATTCCGTCTGCAAGCACGCTGTCCATTCCCTCGCAGCTATTGGACAACTCCAACTAGTTAACTCCAGGGAAGACTAATCCTGCGTCATAGCCTGTTCGGCCGTAAAAACGTTTGCCCCGAACGTCGGCGGTAAGTACCACTAAGTAGCAGCCCATGTCGCCTCTCCATCTGCCAGTGCTCACCGGACACAGGAATCCAGGGTCGGGCGCGTTAATCATGTCTCTTAACAGCGCGCACGAGCAATTTCCATCTGTCGACGTCCATTCCGAGGTGCTGACTTCGACCCCACCCCACCGGAACCGGTGCTCGGACAAGTTAAATCCGCGCCCCCGGATCTGCCAGGCACCTCAGGCTCAGTCGACGAGCGCGCCCGCCGAGGCCAATCCATCTGCCAGTTGTCTAACCGGGCCTAAAGGTAATTGGCGCCCCACCCGCAATTAAAAGGCACGCTGACGCGCCGGTTACTCCAGGGATTCAGATAACTTAAAACGCGTTCCATCCGAGGACGCGCTGCAATCCGAGCTTGCTCTCCGAGGACTCAGGCTGCAGCTGCATGAGCAGGGTCCCAAATACGGTCGTCCTCCTCGGCCCGAACCCGGATTCGTTCTTCATCGCGCACGGACGCAGACATGTCGCGATGGACATACCCCAGTCGCTCATTCAGTACGCGACAAGCGCGATGAACGTCAGCACCACGGCTTGGTTAAGGCACGTTTTACGCGCCGCTTGAAATGAAATCTTGCGCCTGATTTTCTTTTTTTGTTTCTGCAGTGGAAATCCAACGCTGGAAAGCTGGGCGTGTCATGATCTTGCTGCGGGTCGAAGTAAGCGTCGATCGTTCCGTTTGGTTTTTCCTTCTGCCTCCGACGCTGAAACCCCCTGTACTGTAGCGAGCTACCCGCAATCCATACACCCATCCATACAATCCGACGTGTCGACCGCATCCTTCGTCACCTTCCCCGACTCGCGTGATCCGAAACACTACTTTGCGAAATTCGCAAAACCTGGCGCGTGGACGGCCGAGCTCCCCAGCGCGATCGTCGCGAATATGCAATCGGTGAAAGCGCAGTTCGGACCCACCTTCGATACCTCGCTCGAGGGAATCCTCTTCGGGAAGGGAAAGACGCATATTTTGTTGATGACGACGGGGTTTCATGCCGAGTTTGACGACGGCGAGATGGATCAACGGGATTCGCAGCATCCTTTGATTCAGGCTCGTCGATTCCGTCCTTTCTTTGCTTCTTGGATAATCCTAATTCCCGATTAGGTGCTCACGGCCTACCTAACTGGCGGATGGCTCATCGACCGAGGCTCGACGTTGTGTTTCTACGACACCCGCTACTTTTATTTGAGATTCCGGCGGCCTAGTACGAGGGAGTGCAAGGCTCATTGGAACCTTCCTCCGCATATTACGGCGCAGTTAGAGCAGTTGAGGGAGATTGCGAGGCAGCCTGATGAGATCGCTGGTACGTCGTTGTTTCTTCTCGATGGAAATTGATGCATTTGATGCTGCAGCGCTTGAAGCCGCCCAAGGGCTCATGTATAATACTGGAGGAATGCAATGAATTTAAAGTGAGCTTCGTTCCGAATATCGGTAATTTTTGAAGCTGAACGCTCTCGCAGCTGTATTATCAACTGTTCAATAAAGAGCTAAAGATTACTCTCCTCCGAATCGGAAGAGCCTCGGTGACTACCTCTCTGTGGGAGAAGATCCCAGTTTCTGACAGCCGCGTCAACATTTATGGATCCGTTTCCGGTGCTATGGCGAATCAGCGCATGCGAAGCTCGATGCGAACAAACGAGAATCTGCTTAAATACACTCATACCGCGGAGAAGATAAGCCCTTCCTTCGCCCTTCCATGTCTGATCTCGGAGAGCGCCATTCGGATGTGCGCGGTGAGGCCATTGCGTCTCGCGACCGCAAGCACTCCTTCCCTATGGCTGACGGCGGCTCCGAACCGGACTTGTCGACGCCGCGGCCTGCCAATGAAATCGGCGCTAATGTCAACGAGGGCACCGTTCTCACGGGCTCTAGGCTCGCTCTCGTCTTTATTGCCCTGTCAACCCTTTGTCTTTCCGTTCCTCAATCGTTCTGACCGATGCGCAGATTGCTTTCTGCCCTGCCTGTTGCGCTGGACCAGAGGTGAACCTTGTGCAGCTAAATAAAATAAATCCTCTCATCCTGACGCAATCGATATCTAGCATCCTAGCGACTGCCCTCCCGCGTATCGCCTCCGACTTCGATAGCTTCACACTCCAAGGCTGGGTAGCCACCGCCTTCGTCCTCGCGCAAACCGTCTTCCTCCTTTTCTTCGGCCAGCTGCTCCGCGTCTTCCCAGCAAAACACATCCTCCTCGCGACGATCGCGATTTCGGGAGGACGGTCTCGGGGTTCGGTGCGGCGGGCTTGTGTGAGTGCTGCATTTATCTGTTTCCGTTTCCGGCTATTGACGGGCCGGAGAAGATGTTGCTATCATCCAGATTATCGCACAGTCAACGAAGTTGGAGGATCGGCCCGTGAGTTCGGCTCGGCTCGGCATTTTCGGCCCGATGCTGATGTGATCAAGCGCCTGTTCGCGATCTTCGGCGTGGTGTTCGGGGCAAGTTCGGTCTATCCCTGGATCACAAATCCTCAAGTATGTCCGTAGATCAGCAATATCAGCGGCCCGCTCATCGGCGGCGCACTCACGGATGATATCACCTGGCGGGTTCGTGGTTGCCGCACCTGATGTTTCTCGGCTTGACTTGTGCATCCTCGGCAGTGGTGTTTCTGGCTCTCGCTTCCCTTCGGCGGAGTCTCGATGTTCTTCGTGGCTCTTCTACTCAAGGCTGCCCCTCCGCTTGGTTCAGATCCCGTCCAACGAACATGGGCTTCCATGGGTCGGCAAGTGTTGCATCTGGATTATCTCGGCGCAACCCTCGTCGCAGCATCTGCTACGACTCTCATACTTGCACTTCAATGGGGCGGAAACACGAAGCCTTGGAACTCCGGAGCCGTCATCGCTTGCCTCGTCCTCGCATTCGTCTTCGGCATCGCCACAATTCTTTGGGAAATGCAGCTCGGCGAAGCCGCGATGGTCCCGACAAGCATATTCAAATCGCGCTCCATCTACGCGATAATATTCTATTCTATGCTCAGCCGTTTCGCCATGCTGCTCCTCACCTATTACATCCCCATCTTCTACCAAGCCGCTCGGCATCGCACGGCAACACAATCCGGGATTGATTTGTTGCCGTTCATGATGGCGACGGTGATCAGCATCATCGGCAGCGGCTGGCTGGTCAGCTTTCTGCAGCGGTATCACCCCCTGCTCCTCGCCGGCGCGGTCATATCTACCATCGGCTCCGCCCTGCTCTACACCGTCTCCCCATCAACATCCTCTGCTGCGCTCGTAGGATATCAAATCCTCGCAGGCGTCGGGATCGGGCTCGGCTGGCAAAACACCCTTGTCGCGATGCAGGTCGAGTTCCGCGCCAAAGGCGAGTTGAAGCTGATCGGCCAAGCGTCGAGCATGGCTTCCTTTGCGCAGTTCCTCGGCGGGACGCTCGGCTTGGGCATCGCCGAGCCGGTGTTCGCTTCGGAGCTCAGTAGGTTCCTCGCCAAGTACGCGCCCGATGCGCCGGCGGCGGTCGTCGAGGACAGTCCGACGGCGATTTATACTGCGCTGCCGGAGGCCCTGATCCCGGGCGTGGTGAAGAGCTACACGGAGGCGCTGAGGATTGTGTTCTTGTTAACAGTGCCGATCGGCACATTGGCGTTCGGCGCGGGGCTGTTGATCCAGAATCTAAAAATCACGAAAGTTCAACCGGCGGCAGCCCCTACTGCAGCGGCATCGAGGGCAGTGTCGGTGGACTTGGAGAGGGCCGAGAGTATCGAGTTGCCGACTCGGAAGAAGAATGCATCTGCACCCATCTAGCAATTAAATGTTCGAATTGAGGCACATCGGCGGGATCCGGATCAATTAGGCATTCACATGCTCTTCACATCTTGTCCAGAACCTCCATCTCGAATTCTGGCCATGGCAAGCGCGCCGTCCAGTTCCATCCTACGCTCTTTCCTTGAACGTACTGTGCCTCATCCATACAATCGGGGATTACGCCGTCCGGGCCAAAGAACCGAAATCGTCATTGTGCTGACGCACGGCACACGACCCGGAAATTTCTCACATCTGCCTTTCGACGCGCTCAAAAGAGCACGCGAAGGATGCTTCCCATCCAGTCACCATGGAAGAACGTCGCGTCTCCTCGAACGACGAGCATACCATCGCGGAGGAGGCGGAAAAGCCTCAGCCTCAGGTCGTAACCGCCCCACCGACCGCCCCGGCAGATGAGAGCCTCGTCCTCACTGGATCCAGGCTCGCGGTTGTTTTCACTGCCCTGTGAGCGACTCCTCGACCTTCGCTTGGTGTATGCTGACCTCCAGAGTAGACTCTTCTCCGTTCTGCTCATCGCGTTGGACCAAACGTTCGTCGCCCGCTGTTGTTTCCCTCACTAGTAGTAACCCTCCGCAGGATTCTGGCCACTGCCCTTCCCCGAATTGCCTCCGACTTCGACAGCTTCGCTCTTCAAGGCTGGGTCGCCACGGCCTTCGTTCTGGCGCAAACCATATTCCTCCTCTTCTACGGCCAGCTCATGCGGATCTTCCCCGCCAAATACATTCTCCTCTCCACCATCACCCTCTTCGAAGCCGGTTCGTTGCTCTGCGCCTTGGCGCCCAACGTCGGCGCGTTGATTGCGGGAAGGACGGTGACGGGCTTCGGTGCGGCTGGGATGTGTGCGTCGTTTCCTTCTTCTCAGTCTGCATGGTCTGACAAGTCACTAGTTGTTGCAGTTCTCCAGATTATGGCGCAGTCGACAAGGCTCGAAGACCGACCAGTAAGTTCGCCGCTCTGTCTTTTCCGAATCTCATCTCACCCTGTTCAGCGACTGTTTTCTCTCTTCGGGGTGGTCTTTGGTGTACGTTTTTGCTCTCATCTCCCAGATGGAAAGCTCATCCGTCTCGTAGATTAGCAGCATCATCGGCCCTTTAATCGGAGGAGCGTTTACGGACCATGTAACCTGGCGGGTGCGTCTGGCAACTGGTTGTTCCCGCCTCAATGCTAACTTGCACGCAAAGTGGTGTTTCTATCTGAATCTACCGTTCGGAGGCGTCACTCTCGTCGTCGTTACCCTCCTGCTCAAGGCCGCACCTCCTCTCGGCGCAGACTCTGTCCAACGGACCTGGGGCTACATGGGTCGACAAGTCCTTCGCCTCGACTACGTCGGCGCGACCCTCGTCGCGGGTGCCGTCACCTCCTTCATCCTCGCACTCCAATGGGGAGGCAACACAAAGCCCTGGAACTCGGCCGCCGTCATCGTCTGCCTCGTCCTCGGGCCCGTCATCGGCGTCATCACGATCCTCTGGGAGATCTGGCTCGGCGTCGAGCGCGCCATGGTGCCCACCACGATCTTCAAGTCCAAGTCCATCTACGCCATCATCTTCTACTCCATCCTCAGCCGCTTCGCCATGCTCATCTACACCTACTACATCCCCATTTACTACCAGGCCGCAAGGCATCGGACGGCTACGCAGTCTGGCATCGACTTGCTTCCGCTGATGCTGGGGACCATCATCACGATGATCGCGACGGGCCAGCTGGTTACGCGCTGGGGGTACTACTACCCGTTCCTCCTCGTCGGCCCAGTGTTCCTCGCCATCGGCTCCGGGCTGTTGTACACCCTCTCCCCAAGCACCTCCGGCGCCAAGGTCATCGGCTTCCAGATCCTCGCCGGCGTCGGGCTGGGTCTCAGCGCGCAGAACACTCTCCTCGCGATGCAAGTCGAGTTCCGCTCCAAGGGCGAGGCGAAGCTTCTCGGGCAAGCGTCCAGCATGGCGTCGTTCGGGCAGTTTCTGGGCGGGACCCTCGGGCTGGGCGTCGCTGAGCCGGTCTTTGCGTCGGAGTTGACGAAGTTCCTCGCGAAGTACGCGCCGGATGCGCCCGCGGCGGTGGTCAAGGAGAGCCCGACGGCGATCTATAGCGCGCTCTCGGAGGCGCAGATCCCTGGGGTGGTGCATGCGTATGTCGCGTCGCTGAGGATTGTGTTCGTCTTGGGGGTGCCGGTTGCGGCGCTTTGTCTTTTGTCGGCGTTTTTCATAGAGAATATCAAGATCCCGAAGGAGGAGGCGAAGCCGAAGGGAGGCGATGTCGAAAAAGTGGAAGGAGCGTAGGGAAGCGGGGAGACAACGAACTGAGAGATATGCCTTTTAGACTGGACACGCTCGTTCTTTACAAGATTAATCGTCTGTTTTAATTGCTCCGAGACTACAAATCATTGAAGATGAATTATTGCTTCGCGCCCCGAAGTATTCTCCAAAAAAATAAGTAACAAGGCGCTCAGGATGGATGGACGCTGAAAACCACACTATTGACTGTAGATCGGGTCATCCGGTCGCTGAACACTGAGTTATAGCGCTCTCCGAACCTCGCATCTGAGTCTGCGCTTGTGGAACGTGCGTTTGCTGACTCTCGAGGCAGGGGCGTCACATGACACTCTTGCTCTCAGGCTTGACTACGACGAGCACCTCAGCTGCCGTTTCTACTCCGAGTGCCTACCCCGGAATGTCATAGGCCATATGGCGATCGCGATCGCGACATCCTGCAGGGATGCTCCTGTAGCAACGCGCCACCCTCTGCCTTCAACAAGCTTCAATACGGGCCCGATCGTCGTTTCCGCCGCTGGGACGAGTGAAAGCTCAGACCGAGGTGGCATCCTGCCTTCCTTTGCATTCCTGTGGCTGAGTCTCTTTTGACTTCTAGGCAGGCGCTCAAGAATCAAGAAACCTTCCATAAGACGCGGACCAGCCATGCAGACCGCCTAGTCGCCAGTGGGTGTGCAACGTGCGTGGCCGTTTCGCGTCGTTTCCTGTCGCTCATGGTCGTCGTAGGTCCACGACCTCGTCATATCTCTGCTCAACGCCGCCTCTATCTCCACTCGCCGCGATGTGGCCTTCCCTCCCGGCGCCTTACTCGCATTCCCAAACACGTCGCGCAGCACCATTGCCAGTCCTACAAGCTACGGTGGTGCCTGCCGATGGCAGTTTCCACGATCGTCGCCGTCGGTCGCGAACGCTTCTGGTCGTCCTTGCGGATGGCTTGGCGCTTGGAGGGATGATGCATGGGGCTCATCTCCGACGGCTCGGTCTGTTATCGCCGATCGGGACGAGACAAGCGCCCCAGTAAGACCCGTAAATAGCTCGTCGCTGTCGGGTGGTCGAATCCTGGCGTTCTCTGGCTGGTTGTTGGATGGCAGGATGGACTGCACGATGCTCCTCGTATACTTATTCGACGTCATAGGCCTGTGTAGTGCTTATCGTCTCTGTTGGATTTCGTGCGTCGTCCAAGTTAGCAGTGAACCCGTTGCAAACGCGCAACGAGCAGGACTACATTTTCTGGTATAAATACGAGGTATACACAGCATGCACGCATCAGCAAAAAGACACTTGCTTGGACGGGCACTTGAGCGAGGCTTTTTTGTAGTTGGTGCTTTACGGTTGCTTTTCCAAGACTTGCAGTAAGCTTTTTACTTTTTTCTCGAATTAATGCTTGCCCACACTTTCGAGTTATTTGCTTGAATCCGACTTGAGACGCGCTCAGGAATTGAATGCAACTTGAGATGAACTTGAAATTCTCCGACATAACTTGAGACTAAAACAGGATTTCGTGTGCGTGATAGTCTGCATACTTATTTACATAGAAAGCTTCAAACGCGTCCAAAGAATCAGAATAATCCAAGTCTTTCGCATCCGACGGCAAGAACTCCTTGCCGGCAACTCCAATCAAGTGCACCGCTCGGAGCATCGCGTCAAGATGGACAACCGCAAGCTCGGGTTCCGTGCGCCGCGAGCCTCGAACCCAATCCGGCTTGACAATCCACATTCCCGTGTCGGGACACGGACCATCGCCATGCGCCGAGAACCAGTGCACGAGCGCACACGGATACTGCACGCCCCGATATGTGAACCTCATGAGAAGGCGCACGCGGACAGCGTGCAGTCCGCGGAAGCCCGCCGCGTCGGTGTCGTGCTCGATCAATGCGCAATCGTACCGCGGCGGTCCACGGTACCACGACTTGGTCGCCCGAATCCGCTCTTGGCGCATCCCGCCGATGCCGCAGACGTCGCTCGGCGCGTAGAACATCGCCCGAGCCGAGTTGTATGTGAATACACGCTCGGAGAATTCGGGGAGGTTGGCGAGAGTTATGTCGCCACTCTCGTCGGCGCGGGCGGGGTTGAGTTGCTCGAATAGGAACCGCCTGATGAGCTCGTGCAGGCGCGGCTGTTGGACGTGGAGAGCGAGGCGATGCACGTCGCGAGGGACTTTGCGAACTGACAAATACTCAGCAAATAATGATACCCAAAAAAGAACGAACAACTTACCACAGTTCTTTGCCAGCCGCACCTCACCCATACATTTCGGTCCCTCGACCTCGCCGCTCTCAAGTTCGTCTCGCTCCCGAGCACCTGCCCCTTGGGCAGCAGTCTCCGGCTCGTCCGGCGTCGACGATGGACCAGGCGCCGATGCAGGCACCTCCGGCGGGACCCAGCCGTCCAGCATCCCGTGGGCTTTGAAGTCGGCGCGAGCTGCTTCGAGTTTGTCAATGCGCTGGTTGGTGAGCAGCATCTGCCCGAGGGGTTTGTTCCGGTTTGAGCGACGATAGGGCCGCTTAATGGCGCGGATGTGTTTGGACTCGGTGATAGAGCTGCAGAGGCCGTTTGGGACGGCGAATCCCTCGATACCGGGGCGATAGTGGACCATGGAATGTTGTCGAGGCAACGAGAAGCCATCGGCGCGGACGATGCGAAATGCCTCGCGGTATCGATGGAAGCGTGAGACGGCGTCGTCAATCGCCTGGAGGTCGTCCTCGGAGATCACAGACCGGCGAACGAGATAGCAGAACTCGACGAGGGCCGAGACCGCCTGCAACATCTCATTTGGGACGTGCCCAGCGATGGCGGGGATGTACACCTGAGTGATAAATTAGTACGAGCACAACAACACGGCTGTTGCAAACCCACCTTCATCAAGCCCTTGGAGTCGTTGCCCGTCCACTGCTTGAAACCACGACCGACAGGGAAGCGGCGGAGCCCGGGGAACGGTGGGGCAACGGCGATGCTATAGGCAATGAGAGAGTGAAGGCGAGTGTTGTGTCGGAGACTTACCGTCGGTCGATGTCCGCTAAAATTCGTTCCGCCTCCGCGGGCTCGTTGACCTCCCGAATGTATAGCTCAACCCAATCGACGATGTGGTCTTTGAAGGTCCCCTTGATGATTTGGTGGAGAAGGTCAACCGAGATAAGTTGGTGGATGTCGGCGCGAGGAAGGTCGTCGGTAAAGGGCTGCGAGTAGATGAGTCCTGGTCCGGAAAGACGGTCACGACACGCACGATAACGTCTCCGACGACGCCGTAGTTGTCCCACGCTTGCTTGAGCGTCAGCGTGTCGAGAAGCGCCGCGGTGTGCTCTTTGGACCGGAGCGGGCTCTTTTGATCCAGATCCGTCGCAGGTGAGAGACAGCTGGAGAGACGGAATAAGCCCGGGACATAGACAAAAACAGACAACGCACACAGGGCAGTAGCCTTGGACGACGCAAGTGATGAGACACTGCTCGGGGTAGTCGGAGATATCGGGGCCAATCCCATAGATCGCGCGACGGAAGTGGCGGTCGGCGCAGCGGGTGATCTTGGGCTTAGTCATGTGCTGCTTGAGCGAGTCGAGGACGCGGCGAATGGACGAGTGGAATAGCTGGCGGCGGAATTTCCGGAAGTCGTTACTCTTGGCGTATTCACGAGTCGCTGGTGAAGAATAAATATTGCATTCTATGAGGAAAGCTGTCTACACACTCTTGGGTATAGCAAGGAATGCGAGTAAGGCGATCCCATCGCGATGCGCCCGTCGTGTCGAGTTGAAAGTGTTCCCGATTCCGCCGTACAACGGCCAGAACTCGGTGTTGCCGGTGCCGATGGACACGGTGGTCTTGTCGCTGCCCAGAATAACGGGCACGAAAAGCGCGCCGTGGGTGTCTTCGTCCCGCGCGATGATATCCTGGACGAATGGTCAGCTCGAGGAAAAAAAGACACAGTCCGGCACGCACCGCTTGCTCCCACACCCAGTTTCCGGAGAAGAAATCCGTCCACTGCCGCTTCCCGTTCTTGAAGATCCTCTTCGGTGCCCAGTCCAGCTCGTCCGCAAAGTCGGGATTGGCCAACTGCCGCTCGAAGATGGCGAGCGGGTCGCGAAACCAGACCTCGTATGTGTCTGTCATCCATGACGGCACATTGGCGTTGGGGCGCGGGCCGGTGTATTGGACGGAGAAGGAGCGCCAGGGAATGCTGCCTTGTTGGATGGCGTCGATCATGGCGTACAGCTGGCGATGGTCCTTGACGAACGGGTCCTCGGTGTACAGACCCGCCATGAGATGCATGAGGTGGTCAATCGAGCCGCCAGACATCTGTTCGCGTTTGTACAGAAAGTCTGCAAACTCGAATTGAGCACTCGAGTCAAAAGGACCGTAGTCGTCCGGGTCGAGTTCGTCCCATGGCGGCGGAGGTGTACCCGGAGGCAAGTCGCGGCCCTCAGCGTCGCATGGGGTGCCTGAAGAGCATAAGAATACGGCGAAAGAAATAGAAATGACGACGCACCGTCCAGAATTCGATGCCGCTCAATCCGCACATCCGGTTCCGGTGTCGGTATTCGCTGACGCCGAGGCAACGACGATGGAGAAGGTGATGGAGACGACGGAGGAGGGGGAGGAGAGAAAGAAGGACCGCCAAATCCGGGAGATGGTGGTTGTGAAGAAGCCGCGGCTCTACGGGCCGAAGGTGGGCTTGGCGGTGGTGCAGCACTGGAAAACGTTGGATGGACGTAGTCCTTGTGGCGCTTGAGGCCCGACGGCGACCTGCAGCCCTTCCCGCAGATGTTGCACGCGAACTGTCCGGCGGTGAAGGTGTCACGACGGGGCATGAGGGATGGCAAGACAAGCCGAAAACGCGTGAAGAATTTGAGATTTTGGACGCGTCTTCACAGATTTGCTGCCGACTCGCTCTGCGTAAGACAAATTTCGAGAAACTGCGGCTCAATTCCGTCTCTACCGGCTGGTTTGTCGCTCAAATCGCATCAGCCCTTCTCTCAAGTCCCAAAAACAGGGAGAAACGACACAATTTCGCCGCCGGATGCCCGGATTGCCGGGTCCGGTGAGCTGATACCGGACCCGCCATGTGGTGATATCTGATCACCGGGCATCTCGGTCTCACATGACGGTGTTTGCTGGTTGCTCTTGACCGCCATCTCACCCGCCGACCTCTGCGCTGCAGCGTCCACAGAGCGCACGTATGCGCCTCTGCTCCGTCGGAGACAGCAGACTCCGTCGGATGCTCACGCGTCGACGCTGACGACCTCTATTCCGCCTCGCGCGCCCAATTCGCCGTGCTATCACGTTCGCCAGCAACCACAACGATGAAGAGGGTTTGCGGGGTCTGACGAGCGGCTAGCCGCGTCAGACCGGTGTCCGGGGTGCCCATTTTTGCTCGCTTAAAAGGTACGTGAGCAAAACTTGGCCACCGGAGAACGAAAAGAGCTCACCCGCAAAGTATGGCCCAGTCTGCTGCGAAACGTGCCGCCTTTGCGCTCCCCAAAAGCGTCGTCGAGGTAAGTTCCTTTCGTTGCCGTCTTTCCCGATTTTCTCACTGTCTTTTAGCGAAACAGCAAGACGAAAAAAGCCTCGAAGAAGGCGACCTCTTCCAAGCCCGCTCAGGTGAGTTTCTTCTTTCGTCCGTCGTGCTGCCTCCTCTAACACTGTGAGTAGCCTGCGCAGCCCAACAGCGAGGACGAGCTCCCACCGACGATCACACTGGTGCGTCTCTTACTCCCTTTTTTTTGTTCCTGCACTCACTCGACTTCGTTTCTTACAGGTTGGCACGATGGAGATGCGCAAGAAGCGCGCTGAGCACCCTGGCGGGCCCGACATGGCACGTCCCAAGCGCTCTCCGGCGGAGGTGACGGCGCAGAAGCGCGCAGTTGCAACGCAAAAGGCTGCCGCAGCGCAGAAACTCAGCGACGGCATCGATGCCATCGCCAAGATCGAACAGCAGTCGCTCCGCAAGCAGGACACCAAGACCAAGAGCGCGGCGAATCCGCCTCCGGCTCCGACCAAGCGCAAGGCTCGCCCAGTTGCTCCGGCTCGGGAGCCCTCGCCATCGTTCGATGACGGTACGTTCCTATCTCTTTCTCTTTTGTCGGCCCTTGCTCATTACTTTTTAGTCCCGCAGCCCAAGTTTGGGGACGGTGATATCGACATGGCCAGCAGCGACTCGGACGCGTACGAGCAAGAGGCCGAGGAGGAGGAGAGTGACTCCGAAATGGATGTCGTGTCCGAGGAAGAGCAGCAGCAGCAGCCGAAGCGCGGCAAGGGCACGAAGAAGGCGACCAAGAACGCGGTGCGCCACGCGGTTGAGCAGGTGCGCGAGAAGCTGGAGCCCAAGGTCACCAAGCGCAAGGCGTCCGGCGCCGTGACCGACGAGGAGGAGTGGGTCTTTCTTCTTTTATCTATTCTCTATTCCCGTTACATGTGCGCTAACATCGTTCAGGAACACCAGCAAGGTCAAGACCAAGACGAAAAAGGCTCGTCCGACCCAGCCACACGGTATTCGCAAAGGCTTCGTTCTTCGCACGTCGAGCACTGTCCCAGCTTCCGATGCGACATTCGACCACAACGATTCCAGCGATGGCGAGGCCGCGTTTTCGGACGACGGAGACGATGGAGAAGAAGGCGCTGCTGCTGCTCGCTCTCCGGGCAAGGCTAGCGCCGTCAAGGTATGTGCTGTTCATGTTCTTCGAGTTTTGTTCACTGCGCTAACGTTTCTGTTGTAGCGGATGTCCCTCGCTGGCGTTGTTCCAACGGCCGAGCCCGACTACGTCGACCCCGACTCCGACACCGGTCATGCCGCCACGGCCAAATTCAAGGTCGGCGACGTGCGGAAGAAGGACCTCGACCCCGAAACGCGCGAGAAGTTCAACGACCAGTTTGCGCCCTCGTACCTGAGCTACATTGGCGAACAGCGTGCCTGGACTGGCGTCGACGACGACTCGGCCCCAGTGGCTTTGTTCAATAGCCTTTTCCCGAAGATACAGGTGACCATATACGGAAACGATGGCCGTACCATCGTCCAGCTCGTATGTTCCTTTTCTTATGTTCTCCATTGCTTGATACCGCTCTAATCCAACTTGCAGACCAAAAAGGAGTACTCTAACCTCGTCCATGCCATCGCGGCTGGTGCGGGGCGCCTTATTCGCGACGAGATGGCGGGTAAGAGCGCTGAGCAGATTAAGGCTCATGTCGCGGCCATGATGGAGGGTGACGATACCCAGCGTGTCTTCTATTGGCGCGTTTGGAAGGATGGCCGTGGCGAGGTGCGGCTTTTTATAAATTCTTTTCAAAGCTCACCTCAATATATGCAGGGGTTCTTGCAGAGCGCCATTATTTTGCGCGTTCTCGCGATCTTCATCGCTGCCACCAGCTGCTCCGATGAACCAGGCCCGATCGGCTTCAACTACCAGCAGCCCCAGACGTATCCCGTCGGCGCCATGACCTACACCATCCAAGCGGCGCGTTTTCCCCCTTATCTATTCATTCCAGCCACCTGACAATTGCGTGAGTAGATCAAGCGTGCGTACAACGCGTACCTCACTGGCGAATTCAAGGCTCCCGCCGCCTTTTCCAAGGCCAACTTCGAGGACCGTCTCATCAACGTCGTGGACGGTGTCAACAAGCCCACTTTCGGTACCAGCGGACTCGACAACATGCTGCGCTCGGTCGTCACCGGCAAGCAGTGGCGCCGCATCGTCGATGCCGCGCGCCAGGCTGCTAAGTCGCCGCAGGAGAAGCGCGTCGTGTACGACATCGACGCGATGACGGCGCCTGTCGCTAACTACAGCGCTATCGTTGACCACGATCCTGACACCGACGAAGAGCCCGAAGTGTATGTCCCTCTCGTGTTTCTCTGTTGCTGTTCCTGCGCTAACATTGTGCCGCTAGTTCTTCTGCTGGCTCCGCCGCCCTTACTGCATAGTTATTTAGATGATATTACCATAAACCCTCGCTACATCTGTTCGTATTTGTAGCCAATTATGCTGCTTTACCTATTTCTGCCCGAAAAGGAAATTTCCGCTATGAGAATCTCCTTGAATCAGAACTTGGCCGCAGCTTGAACACCTTCTTACGCGACACTTGAGATGTACTTGGGTGCTACTTTTCGCTTTTTTGTTGGTTAATAAGAGAAGGGACATAGCTTATTCAAGCACCAAAGTACTTTTGGTTGGTGAGCACTTTTTGGCACTTATCCACTTAAAAAAGCACCGAAAAGCGGATAAGCGCGAGTTGTCATTGTCCTGATGCAGCTATCTTCAGTCAAAGTCCGTCATGATGCGTACTGCTATCTAACAGCTATGAGAGAGAAAAGGTCATTGCAGTGTGCGCACAGCTTGATATTCAACACACCCCCACAAGCCAGCGCACCCCCAGAAAACTAAAGAAATAAAACATTTACCATTCATCCTCAACTTCCTCAGAAACATCGACGGCGAAAGCAACATTTGCTGATGCAGCGGTTGTCCTCTTCTTCGCGGCCTCGACGGCACCTCGGTACGGGCAGTCGCGCTTGAAATGTCCAGCCTCGTCGCAAACGTAGCAACGAACAGACGTGCGGGCGGCGACGCGGAGTTGTGATCCGAGTCGGGAAGAGCGGACCGAGCACCGGGCGGCGCCCAACCTGCGTCTCGGCAGACAGCAGTTGGGTGATAACATAGTCCAGCGCGGCGGGTCGTAGCAGGAACGGAGTCGAGCATCGCGATAGTGTTGACGTAGGCCGCCGGAAGACCTCCGAGGATCGTCAGGATCTGGTCTTCTTCGAGAACAGCGGTTCCGGCCTCCTCCATCTGGAAAGCTTGCTCCTTCACTTCGCCAATCCACCCCGTCATCGTCTGTCCCTTCGACATCTTCATCGCCAAGAACTTCTTGCGCTGCGCGCGAGCTGCCGCCACGAACCCCCGAGCACGATGGACAGCCTTCAAGTCCTGCCACACGTCGAGCGGATCGGCCTCGCGCATATGCGCCAACTGACCAGGCTCAACACGCAGTATCATCTCGGCGCGCGCCTGGTTGCACTTCTTCTTGTTCCTCGCCTTCCTCTTCTTTTCGATCTCCGCATCAATCTCCGGCTGCGGACGTGCGGTCCCGGTCGCGTCCTCGGTATCTACCGAGATTTCGACAATGTCATCGAAAAGATCCTTCGACGTGAGATACGCCGTCATCATGACGACCCATGTCGCATAGTTGGAGTCGTTGAGCTTCGGGAAGGCAATACGGCCAGAGTCCGAATCAGCCATGGTGCCAGAGTGTTGGGAACGAGGTAAAGGTGTCAAGTCGTCGAACGGCGGATAGTCTAGCGCTAGCGGGCAAGGAGCCTAGCCTAGTACTCGAGCGAGCGGCGGAGAGTGAAAGCGGTGCCCCAGCGAGTTAGCGGGCAGCCGAGTGTCGGTTCGATGGGTTGTGCTTGCGCGTTTGTGTTGGATTTCGTGCGTCGTCCAAGTTAGCAGTGAACCCGTTGCAAACGCGCAACGAGCAGGACTACATTTTCTGGTATAAATACGAGGTATACACAGCATGTACAGCTATCTTCAGTCAAAGTCCGTCATGATGCGTACTGCTATCTAACAGCTATGAGAGAGAAAAGGTCATTGCAGTGTGCGCACAGCTTGATATTCAACAGTCTCCACAATCTACATACACTTTCAGTAGTCTCTGCATGTTTACCATACAGCTACGGACTTCCTATGTAGCATACACAGCCATCCTTCGAGGAACGAAGGAGCCGAAGACAGACTCGTCACACCACCGCATCTTGCTCTTGACTCCCATCTCGCGAAGCGCCATGTCCTCCTCGCCGTTTGAGCACATCCTCCATACCAATACCGCTCCGTCCGACACCGAAATGGACGCGATTCGTTCCTTCCTGGGTCCAAAACGAAGCCAGTTGGAAGAAATCGACGCGGAAGTCTCCCGCCTTCGCGTGCTGCTTGATGCAGCCGAGGCGTCTCGCGACAGGCTACAGAGCCTCATTTCCGACCATGAGGCTCTCTTAACTCCCATCCGTCGAATGCCAGACAATATTGTTTGTCTCCTATTCCTCAAAACGCTCACGGAAAAGCGCAATACCGCAATGGCAGCTAGTGAAGGATCAATGCTGCTCGTATAGGTCTGCATTTGCTGGCAGGAGCTGGTTCTATCAATGCCTCGGCTCTAGGCATCGATTCATCTCATCGGCACACCTCTGCATCTTCCCGATGGCATCCTGACCGGACTCACCGACACAATTCTGGCGCAGCTTGAACGGTCGCTGGGACTTTCCACGGCAGCACCACTGGACATATCTGTAGAAACAACACGGGAATATCACTTTCTCCTGCCGGCGCTCAAAGCAGAAATACCATGGCCATTCCTACCTCCATTGCTTGCCCATAGTCATCGCCTACGTCGGATGCAACTGGACGTCATCCAATCGGTGGACTTTCAAGCTCTCTGCCAACTCAACGCGGCCGATGTCCCATGCCTTCAAAGCTTCGGGATCAGACTGTCCACCGAGATTTTGGGGGAAACTGTCGCGGATATGGAACTGCGCTTTTTAAGCACCCCGAGTCTTCGCAAGCTGTCCTTCAACGGGACTTACGCCGCCCTTCCGCGCGCAGTCCGGTGGTCGAATATCGAAGCCCTGCATTTGTCTTTCTACACAACCATACGACCTATAGGGGGACTTGAAGCGTGGTCAATCCCAATGCCCTTTGCATTTTTACGGGATGCAAATGCGTTGAGGTTCCTTTCGCTTCAAATCTCAAACCAACACACCCTCGTCGACTCGACGGAGCTTGATCCAGGGGCCCTCATTCATCTGCCCAGCCTCGAAGCGTTGTCGCTCTCTCTCTCAATCGGCATTCCCGCCAACAATCCCGCGGCGTCTCGGGACCTTTTCGGCCGCTTTGCGCTGCCCGCACTCCCGTGCTGTGGATGTCATCTTCTTCAGCACCATCGATCCGCTGGAAATGCTCCGGCCTTTGGTCCATTTAAACCGACTGTCCTTCTTCCTCGCCGGCACAACCTTGCCTCGTTTCGTGACGATTCTCGAGATGCTACCCCAACTGGAATATCTCAGAATACTCGAGGATCCACAGCCTGAGGCCGAGAACCAGGAAAACAACACACTCACCGGGCCGACGCTTCCGCAAACCGAAGCGAGAACACATATCCTCTCCAAGCTCGTGGTACAACCCGGCGTCGAGCCGCTCTGTCCCTCTCTCAAAGAGCTGGAGTTTACGTCCACGGTTTACTTGGAGGACACGCTTATCCACCAATTCCTTCGTTCTCGGACGCGACCAACCCTGGTGGACCAATCTGTGGTTGCTCTCACCGGATTCAAATGCAATTTGCAGTGCAAGCAGCAGCTTGATGTCAAGGGAGAGATGGCGTCGGCGATCGCTCAAGGACTCAGGCTGCGATTGAAGTACCAAGAACCCAATCTGCGGTCCTTCCAGTTCTACCGATATTCACCGTTGGAAGGGACGGAGGTGGATCCTGTGCTTACGAGTAATCCCAACTACAAGAAGCCGGCCTGGGACGATGCGAGAGATGGATTTTGGGAGCCAGTCCGGCTCGAGGAAGTTTGAGAAGATTTTCTGTACAGGATGTGGTAGCTCTCTCAATAATGAAAATAAAAGTATGGTACAAAAAATATTATATTCCGGCTCGGATCGAGCCGATTTTCGGCTTGGCGCATAGGCGCATCAACTGCGGGAGGGCCGCATTCCCACCGTCACATGCCGCTGGGATGCTCACCCAGATAACAAGTGACCCAGGGCGGCGGACCAGACAGTACTCACACCACGACTTCCTCCCAAACAAACTCGCCAACCAGCCGGCGCGCCCTTTTCCACGAAGCATCGTCCGGCCGCCTGTGCAATCAACGACCGACCCAAGACTCCGACTGTGAATGTATCCGGGCTAAGCTTCTCGACGAACTTCCTCGCGACCACGCGCGGTAGCTTTGTCCCATCTCCCTTGACCTTCTGATACATAGTGCTGTCCAATTATGATATTATTATGTGTTTTGGCATAATATAATTTATTCATAATATAATCTCATCGTCAAGAGCATAATATATTTGTAGTATAATATAATCTCAATTCTCCGAATATTATGATTATATTATGAATATAATTTGTTATAATTTATTATCTCTTTCCTACCAAAAAACCCCGGTATTTTGCAGGAAACTCGAGGTCTATGCATGCATTGAACATCATCTGATTGGTAAAAAGCCTACTTATTACTCCGCAGAGCACTTTTGCCCATATAAATCATGCTGGGAGCTCAGAACAGCTGCCGTGCGTGGTCATCATCTATCATAGAAACCCCCGAGCTGGTGATAAGTTCCCTATCAGTATCAAATCTAATGTTGAATTTGATGATGTGGTTCCCTTGACAGTGATGATCACCCTAATATGGCAAATATCAGGTACATCATCAGCGCCAAGCATAATTTAGGATGGTTGATTATAATTTATTATCTCCCAGCCGTAATAAAAATATAATCATATCATATCATAATATAATCCAGGATAATATAATATGAGTCCCCCATCCGGAGCATAATATATCTGTAATAATAAAATTAAGTACACATAATAATCTTCCATAATATAATTTTGGCCAGCACTACTGATACATCGCCGCGAAGTCGCCTATAGCTTTGGCGATATCGGCAACACCATATGTCGACGCGGGCTTGACGGGGATGAGGACGACGAGCTCGCGGAGCGCAGCGAACTTCTTGGATGCCGAGAGCCCCTGGACGAGCCGCTTGCCCGCCATGTCTGCATTGATAGTGATGTGCTGGATGGTGTTGGAGGGAACGATCTGTTGCGCGAGGAGAGCCTTCCAGACGGAGGCGGAGAGCTCGACGCCGGTGCATTCCAGGCGGGTGATGCTGGCAAGATGCGGCGGCGCCAAGGCGCGCAGCACAGCATTGGCGATTCTGCTGGATTCAGCGGTTCCTTCGGCGGAGGACAGGGATACGACCACCGCGCCCGCCGCTTGCGTCTCGGTGAACTTGTTGTCGAGGCCGTATCTGAAGCTCGGACGGTCGGTGTAGAGACGCAGCGTGTCGGCATGCGGTGCGTTGCGGGTATGCGTCCCCAACCAGGCGAGGGTGCGCGCGGAATGCTCGTTGGATATACCGAGCAGCGCGATGCGCCGGATGGAGACCGTCGCCGAGGCGGGGACGTCGATGTGCTGCAGGATGGTGGCCACCTCTTCGTCTGCTTGGCGGATGTGGAGGGTCTGCAAGTGGGGCAACGGCGCGATTCCCGTTGGGTCTTGGCCGCTGAAGCCGATGCGGGTGGCATTTTCGAGTGTGAGCGTGCGTAGATTTGGCGTCGAGTGCAAAAGGGTGATCAAGTCCGCAACCGGGAACGGGGCTACGTTGGCGAGATGCAAGCTTGTGAGGGTCGAGAGGACGGCAAGTTCGGCGTCGAGGCGGACTTGGCGAAGGACGAGTACTTCCAGGAGAGGAAGCTGCGACAGAATCACCCTGCGGCGGTGGTACGAATGCGACAAGTCGTCGTCCGAGTCGTCTGACATGCCATCCAAGCTGGAATAGTCGTCGTCGTCTAATCCGTCGTCGTATCTGCCCAGCAGAGGATTGGATTTCTCCAGAGAAAGCAACTTGAGCGCAGGGAAGCTCACTGGGTGCATCGCAGTGAGCAACTTTTGCGTCCCATCGCTCCCCAGGACGCCTGTGAGCGACTCGATGCGAGCTGCGTGTTTAAAGAGCACGGACATAACGGCCTGTGCAGCTGCTGCGTTGCTGGCCCCAGGGATGTCCACACACGCAATCTCGACGTGCAGCAAACGACTCCCGGACCGTTTCAGCGCTTCCGCGAACCGTCCCGGCGTCCAGCTTTCGAGACGAATGTCGGCCCACAGCTCCGCGAGCCCCACGCACAGCAAGTGCCAGCGTCGACAGACGTGCATGACGCCGTCGGAGGGCAGGCCCGGGAGGAGAGCGAAGATGCGGGCGAGGATTTCGTTGGGCATGCGATGGAGAGCCGTGAGGGTGTTTCGTTCTGCGGTGAGAACCGCGATGCGAGCATGCAGCTGGCGCAGCTCGTCGTCGATGACTGCTATGCGTTTGCTCGTCGCGGACATGTTGGCCCTTGGGTGGGGTCGCTGTCCCTGAACAGTCAACGAAAGCACGAAACAGCAAAACAGACGTACCTGGCTCTCAAGGACTACGTTTCTGTGCAGTATACGAGTGCGGCAGATGTGTTGTCGGAGGAGAAAACGCGTCGAGAGCCCGAAGAACTTCAAGAAGGTTCTGGTTTGTCGAGAGCCGTCCACGTGACTAACCTTGCCTGCTTCCCGCCACAACAACGCGTTCTCGTTCCTGCCATGCACGAACGCCTCACCGCCCAACTCGAACGGGACTACCCCAACCGCAGTCGCTTCCTTGAGCTCGCAACGATGGCGCAGGAACCCCTTCTGCGCCTCCTCTTCGAGGCCATCCGCTCCGACGCCAACGCCGTCGTGAACTTGGAATCAACCACAAACACACCCGACGTCGCGCTAGTACTTAACCTGGACGACGGTGCGACTGCGGAGACGCAGGTCAAAGCAAGGCAGGCAGAGGCAGAGTCGCGTTTGCTTTGCCAGCGGTGCGGGGAGGAGGGAAGAGCGGCGCGGGCTGCGTGGTGGTCTCTGACGTTGTGCCAGGAGTGTTTGGACCTGCGCGTGGCGGCGGGGCTGCCGTATCGCTGGGTCGAGGCTGCAGACGGGGAGGAGTAAAAGTCTTGGTGCGCCTTTTGAATCCTTTACGGGCAAGTGCTGACTTGGTGGTACAGAGCTGCTTTTGCTCCTCCTCCTCACGCTCGCACGTCGTTGCGCCCAACCTTCTATAAGCGTCCAATCCAATGTCTGCGACGGGCGCCTTAGTCGCGCCGTCCTGCATGATCAAGAAGAGATGGCGGAGACAGGGCATAACCTACCCCGTCGAGAACCACGAAGAAGAGAACCAAGCCATCGTATCTCAGCCTCCGCTCGGGCATGCTGCGTCATGCTGCGAGGGCTTGACACCCTGCTGGCTGATCTCGGCCATTCAGGCTGCTCTGCGCGGTTCCACCTCGCACATTCCTCGACCTGCTTGTCTTGGCTGAGCCTCTCTCAAGCTACAGTACGTGAACCTTCGCTACCAACAACCACAGCGCCGACTAACAACGTTCCAGCCAGGCATTACACCCACCGACGAGCACCAGTGGAATCTGCTTTCCACAATCACTCATTCGACGTCATCCCGACCGCTTCCAATTCACCCCGTCCCTTCGCTGTTCCACGAGCGATGTCGTCGTTCAAGCATTCGGTCGAGCTGCCAACCTGGAATCTCTGCCTAGTCGCGACAACGCTTTCTGCAGCATCATCATACGACCGGTGCGTTTCTGGCTTCTGTTTCGTCTTCTGTGCCTGATAAGTATATCTCACAGATCTTTGGCGGAGGTCGCTCTCAAGACCCGCAATAACCACAACCCGTATACCTTCGGCTGGTGGGCGGCCACCGGCTCGTGGCTCAATTCGAGCGGGATCACAGCACGGGTTCCGTCGACAGCGGGTTCCTTGGCGCGCGTGGGCTATTGGGCTATCGAGGCTCGTCCAGAAAGCGCGACGGGTCTGCATCACATATCGACTCGTTTTCAGGGGAGACGTTCGCGCAGCTTCGGGCTGGCGTCCGTTGTTCTTCTCCGACACGTTGCGGCCGCATTGCGAGGTGCTTGGCGGTCGACCTTGCGTGGGCTGGTTACTTGGGCACCCGTCACCGACGACTTGGAGTGTTTCTCGCGCGGGTGCTGCCCACCGAAGACACAGCGTCGACATTCGGAAGGCAATCTCCGCATGCGGTGCTACCTTGCATTGCGCTTCCGAAGGACGTGATGACGCCGCACCTATGGACCACGGTTATCGAGGACGCCTGCGACGAGTTTTGGCACATTGCGGGACCACTCTCGATGGATATCGACGACGTTGATTATGCCACTGGGAGGCAATCTTGGGCAGTGGAGATTGCGCCCGGACGAGGACGAGGCAGAAGTTGTGGCACCATTATGCCACCATATCTGGAGATAACACATCGATACTCCAAGTTCTCTAGATACATAGGTAGTCCATCATCGTCTATGTACACTACGCATACCGTACCTAGTGCTTTATATACCTGTAGCGTATAAGACCATTCTTTGACCGGGGAAACGACATAACAACGCCGTGCTATGCACCAAAGCCTTCTCGCCCAACTCGAGCAAAAGTCCGAGTCCTCCAGTAGCCGACGGATTGCCGACCTTAACCTTGCGGGGAACGGACAAGAGCCTCTCCTTCGCCGTTTGTGCGAACTTTGAAAGCACTAGCACCAATGTGGTCTTCAGTCTACTGAACTCGACGAACGTGCACGGGTCGGGGTTGGTCTTGGTCGTCAATCACGCAGGCAGAGCAACCTGCGCCTGCTAAGGTCCACTGGCAGGCCCACCGTGTGGCGGCGGAATCCCTCTTGCTTCGCGTTGATTGCGGCGAGGACGGGCGCAGGGCGCGGGTTTCCGAGTCGTGGAGGTTGATGATTCTGTGCCGGGAATGTTTGGACTTGCGCATCGCCAAGGGGATGGTGTGTCGAGTCGGCGGCAGCAGCGATGGAGATTAACTTCGATAATGTGTGTGCGTTTCGAGAGTCTCCGCGGATGAGCGCTTACTTACTTGTATAGGTCCGCCCATGGCTTCACGAGCTCTTCAAGTTGAAGTCCATACGCATCCTGTATCCTGTGGACTGTGGACAATAGTCTTTTACTGGGTTATCATTGGGCGTCCTGGCTACGCAAAGCGGTGTCGTTGTGGGCACACTCATGAGTCGACGTTGTGGCCACAAAGGTATAAAAGCGTGCCATCTCCTCCCTTTGCCCAGTCCCATGGCCGCCTTCCCGCAGGAGCTCCTCGACGACATCGTCTCCCACATCCACCCAGACGACCGCGAGGCCCTCAAAGCCTGTTCTCTCGTCGGGCCTTTCCGCGAGGCTGGCCAACGACGTCTTTGGAAGACGATAACATTGCGCATCTGCGTCGTCCCCGGTACTTTGAAAACATCCACCGATGTGTTGTATCCTCCGCAACGAATCGTTTCTCTGAAGGACGCTGCAAAGAAGGCGGACGAGTGGCCACATCTTTTCCGCCACATCCAGAAGATTGTCGTCGTCGACACAAATAGGTCTTCGTCCCTCGGTGCTAAAGAAGTGGCATCGCTACATCGTATTCTCGGACGCGTCGAGCGCGTTGTATCTGCTTCGTTCATCTATGCCACCACCAAGGTGCTGGAGCTCCTTCTCGATTTCGCTGGTCGCCCGGGCTGTACGACACTGCGAGAGGTGCGCATCATGGGGCACAGGGACGTCCCCGTAGATGCTCTTGTGCGACTGTCCACATGCGGGATCCATCGGCTCTTCCTCGACGAGTGTCTGCTTGCTCAGTCGTTGCCGGCCTCAAGGACAAGCCTAAATGCTAGCGTTGCCAGTCCTTGTACCATCACCGCGCTAAAGGTCCGCGCGCCGAACGAACACGCCGGCGAAGACGAGTACCAACACCTCCGCGACACCCTCACGCACGCCGTCCTTCCACCACATGTCGAGTCTATGGGCCCGGGCATCTCAGAGCTCGACTACGCAATCCTCATGGACCGGCGCAACACTCTCAGCGCAGCGTACGCCCACACCCTCGAGCGGCTGCACATAAGCGCCGGGCACATGTCGGACATGGACCACCTCTACCTCTTCAACGGCACCTCGGGCATCTCCTTTCCCGACGCGCTGCCGCAGCTGCGCTATGTGACGTTCGAGCTGATGTTTCGTGCGGTGAGCGAGCATTGGCTGTACGAGGCGGTCGAGGCGTTGTTGGATTCCGCGTCCACTGGGACTCGGACGCGCGCGCCGAAGTTGGAACGCATAGAATTCCAGGTCTACGTCTATCCGTGGGCGCAATACACCACGCGCGCGCACGACGGCTCGGACGCAGCGAAGCTGCTGGACCTGCCGCTAGGCTTGACGCCGCGCGACAAAGAGCGTTATCTGGATTTCTCGATGCTGTTGCAGTATCTCGACGATAGCCTGTCATTGCTGACGGGGACGACGTTTCGGTGGTGCACGATGCAGATGCAGCTTGGGGGCGACGAGAACTTGTGGGACGAATGCAGGGATCATAATTTCGAGGCGTGGATGCGCAGGGCAATGCCGAAGCTGGAGCAAGACGGGCGGTTGGAGTTTGGTGTCGAGCGTGCCGTTTTCGAGTAGTTCAGGCTAGAGTAGGACCCATTGGACTCGATACTGAGTGGACATGAAGGTTTGTGAAGTTTGTCGCAAGCGAATCGACCGTGAGTCCGTGACCTGGCTTGCCTCCGGCTACGACGACGACTTGTCTCTTGCTCTATGCATGATCTGCTCGTCGCTCGTGTGGAGCAAGAACTGCCCCACCGCATCGACGCCGTCTCTCGCGTTGCAGACGGATACGCAGACCTCCTGCGTCGCCTTGCCGTCGCCATCCGACACGACGCCAACGCCAGCCTCCGTCTGCAGGAACACACCGTGGCCGATGCTTTCTCGCCTGACTGCGCTTCGACGACGCTGCGGGAGTCGTGAAGGAAACCACACTAGCAGCCAAAGCCGAGTCCCTGCTGGTCTGCCAATACTGCGGGGAGGGCGCCGGCGCGCGACTGGTCGAAACGCCGTGGTGGTATTATGTTCTGTGCCAGGAGTGCATGGACCTCGAGCGGTCGCTGCCGGAGGGTGTGCAGTGCTTTCGGTGGAAGGAGGTGGAGGAGGAAAGCGGTTAGGGAGGAGGACTAGCGTTTGGTGAGTTTGCTCGCGTAGTCTGAGGCTGAAAAACTGACGAAGTCGCGCTAGCGCTCTTCAAGCTGTGTCCGTGTTGACTCTGCGGTCGTGCCGTGCACGACGAGACCGCGTTGTCCGACAAGCGCGAGCTGAAGACGCGCCGCAATCCCTTACTCTCTACCATGACGAGGCGGAGGAACGAGAGCTTCTCGACATCTTCGTTGCTTATATCGAGCCTCCGTTCGCTGTAGGCGGAGCAAGCTTGCTTTCTTTCTTTCTGGTCAGCCGTTATCGCCAAGCAGGTCGAGAAAGCTTCGTCGAGGAGACGCATATGGCACACTTACACCGACTTCTCATCGTCGAGCCGGCACGAATGCGCGTTTTATCTCCCCGCGCTAGGTCTCTGGAAGCCAGGCGGAGAGGATACGGGTCGCCACACACGCACACACGGAAGGTCGTGCTCGACGGTGGCTGAAGCCGCAGCCTCCTCCTTCACCGGGACGTAGGGCTCTGTTGCGTCGCGTTTGCGCGGGGGCGTTTCGTACCCCCTTGCGTACCTGACCTTTGCCACGCCTGACCTTAGGCTGCGGTGTGTCATTGTTGCGGGGGATCGCGTTTAACAGAGCTCGAGGACGTCTAGCTCAGGCGTTCGTTCCGTCAGGCAGTCTGGTTCTTTACGCCGAACATCCTTTACTTGAGCTACAAGATATCTGTGTCTAAAAATATGGTGAAAACAATAACGATGGCGATGAAGTGCTGGAATACAAAGTCGTCTCCTTCATCAAACTGCTATTCGTCGGCAGGAGCAGGTGGTGGTTCATGGAGCAAGCCTGTCGTACGAAGTTAGTAGAAAGGAAACGGGTTGGTAAATAGATGGTTTCTTTGCGTACGTAGCCGATGCGTTTTGATTAATTCCAGGAGCTTGGGGGCCACTTTCTTCACGGGGAATCCCTCCGTCGAGCTCGGGTCCACGGCGTCGTGATAATCCTGGGGAGAAAAGTTGGCGATCGCCCTGTTAATGACGCTGCGGGGTGTGTGCTCCTCTGAGAAGTAGACGTCCAGTGCGCTTTGGAAGGCGGCAACGAAATCAGAGGGCCCAGCCGCGGCCTCCATATAAGTTTGCTCGATGCAAATGCATGCCGCTAAAGAATGGTCGTTGATGAGCGTTTGAATCGTCTAAAGGTAGCATCGTTACTGTACCGGCGATAGCTTCAGCTCGCCTCGCATTCGTCCAAATGATCTGCGCAAGCATTTTCGACTGGATAGCATGCATTAGTAATTCAGACGTACCTCAAGGGGGAGCTTCTCATCGAACATTGTTATACAATGGGCAAAAGTTTGCCTCTGTGGTCCTGTTGAACTAAGCTCCGAACACGTTCAATTTCGGATACATACACTGACAAACGGGCCTGACGAGTTGCGCCCATAGGGTCTCTGGCGCGGAATATCAGCCGCCAGCATCGAAAGAACTTACAAAACGAACTTCCTGCGAAAGGATGAGCGCACGAACTCCAATCGCTTAACACGCACATAATCCCAGGCCATCCAGACGTGAGGAAAAAGTTGTAGCAGAGGGAACAAGAATTCTGACTTGACGTTTATATATTTCTGTGAGTGACAAAGGCAGGCCTTACCGTGGGCGCTGTCAGCTCGGAATACCAGAGCGCTGCATGAGTGTCAGATCACCAAGATGGCTCGAGGATTACAGGAACGTACAGAGTCACTGCGTCTTCTAAGCAGCTATCCATGTTGTTTCGACGGATTGTTCGGCGGATAGGCGCCAGTCGTTCGCCCGACGTAATCTCCAGTGTCGTTTGAAATAGAGCATCGGTGTTGAGGTTATCGCTCCAAATATCTGAGGAATCTCAAGGGAGAGCACGCAATACGGAGGCGAGACCTTACCGTCCAACTGGACGAAGGCCGCGGGTGGAAAGGGTAGCGCGTTGAGGCGGTCAATGTACTGCGATTGAAGCAGCTCTCGAGCTCTGTCAAACCGTTTTCCTTTGGCTTCGAGCCGACCCATTGTTCTTCGCAGGTCCCCGAACGCAAGAGTAACGAGTAAGTCGTACTTCGTGAAGACGACAACCACGGGCACTGCCAAGCGTCAGAGAAAACCTTGGTATCGGTATGCACGTCAAGTTGGGGTTACCATTTTGAGCAATATTTTCGGAGAAGAAAAGCTCCTCTCCCGGGGACATATACATGTTCGTATCTGTACACAAACAATACCTAGATCCGGATGAGACTTTAGAGCGATAAAAGTACCAAATGGAGCATGCCAGATGACATGAAGCTGCTCCGCGAACGTGCAGGTCGCGGTCTTCGAGGAGATGAAGTTCTTGACATCAGAGAGACGAGCATCTCTTGCGCCTTCGAACCCCGGAGAGTAGTGAAATATGTAGCGTTCGTGCGGTACTTCCAGTTGTAGGGTGGGATCCTGCAATCCGAATGGGAACGTTAACCTGACAAGCTACTTTCCTCGAGCAGAAAGCTTACTGCAGGAGGAGACCTGCAAATATTTTTCAGGAGTGTTGCCTTGCCAGCACTGGCGCGACCGGTGACAAGTATGCGTATTTTTTCTCCGGAAGTCTCTGAATCGGAACAATCGGGGTCGTTTGCCGTGCTCTCCAACGAGGCGACACTGCGGTTGAGGGCGGGGCTGGAGAGCGATCGCGTGTGCTCTCGGAGGGCGAATCGGCGCCACCGGGGCTTAAGACTGAGGCCATGGTCGGAGCTGCTCAGATGGCAGTGAAAGTTGGGAGCGAAGTTAGCGAATGATGTGACACATTGTCTCGAAACGGATCAACATTTTCGCGAAAAACACAATTGAACGTCCTTCTCTTGACAGAACGCGGGCAAAGAACCGCATGCTCTCACTGCAGCTGTTGTTGCCCTCGCCCACATGGATAGCGCAGAGGATTCCTCGTCGTTCCCTCTTCAGACCCTCGAAATCGCCCCACAAACTCCCTTGTAAGCCGTATCAGCGCCTACGTCGACCAAAAGCTCATCGGAGGTTGACAGATTCCACATCTTGGTTGTGGGTCCCGTACGCCGCATTACTTCCCCTCCAAATACTGGCATTTATGACCTCTTTCTAGCGCGGGGTCGGTAAATCACGTCTCCTGCATCATATCCTAGGCGGGGATTCCACGAAGGCGCGAATCTACACATTTCTCGGTGTCTGGCATCCGTTTTAACTTCAATGCAGAGTACACATTCGGCGGCTGGATGGTCAGCCAACCCTGGACTAAGCTCCTTGCGAAATCCCCATTTCGCCTTCCATGAGTTCACATATGTTCAAATACATTGAAGACGTCGAGTTCGACTCCGAGGGTTTCGCGCAACTGGAGCAATTCTGCGCCAGGTATCAGACGGAAGCCCTGGTGCATCGTATTCATGCGATTTGGTATATGACCGGTATAAAACCGTGAATCGCATTGCTCAACCCCTCCAAATCATCAGGTTCTGCGTTCAAATCCCCTTCAAGCCAAACGCGCTTCCTCGAGCATTTGAACCAGGAGAGCTCCAATTTCTGGCTCATCCACCGCTCAATGGTGCGAGAATTGTGTTTTAAATGGGTTCACCGAGTACTGAACCGTTGGCAAAAGTGCCAGTCATCGTATTGTTCCTCCAATTCGACACCCTTGTCTCCCAACTGGAAGAAGAGCTCAGTCTACCAGATAATACTTCTGATGACGCCGCGGAACAATTAACACTACAACGAGCGCACGTCAAATTCGAGGAAAGCTGCTTGGAAAATCTCCTACAAATTTCGCCGCCCATACCGTATCTCAGGACCACAGGTGAGCTAAATATTGATATCGCCAATCCAGGGCCGCATTCACTGCCATCGCATTAAGGTCTCCATGAGGATAATCTACCCGTCGCTTCACAACGGACCCTCGACAATCTCATGCAACTCACCCGCGACTTGACGCAAGACTACGTAGACGGCGTCCGACAAAGCTCCCCCGAGGCCCGCACCCTCCGGCTTGCATCCGCAGAATCGCATCATGAGGAATCAACCACCAGGGCTGTAAACAGCAAGTCTCGTTCCATTCCTTTCCAATCCAAAACCACAAACTCATCCATCCCCAACAGCATACTTCGACATACTATTCGGTATCACGGCCTTGTACAGTTTCGACGCCAGGTTCGACAAACTCCATCGGGACTTGACGCGAGGGTGGACCCTCGACGACCCGCATGTGGTGAGTGAAATCTACGCGCATATAGTTTGACTTTGCGCTAATGCGGTGTAGCGACGGAACTCACCGCTCCTCGTGTCCGCATTGCGGCAATTGGCGTCAGTCCCGGACAGCAAGGCAGCGGAGGGACATAAAGCTGCTTGGTCGTCAGTGGTGTTTTTCCCTTCACAGAAAGGTCGCTCACATTTAATACAGAAGCTTCCTCGACAGATACCAGCTCCTGATCGGTCTATTCGTCGGCGGCGGCGTGTCGGTCGCAATGGGTGGCATGGTCGCTGCATTGGTCCTTGCGCTCTGGGTGGCCCAGATAGCCGTACGATGGCGACAACACCTGTTCATCCCACTCTTCCCCTCCACCACCCACTGACGCCACCTCTGCAGACCCGAGACCACCCGATCCGTCCTCAGCTACATCATCCACACCATCCTCATCCTCGACCTCATCTTCCACAACGCCTCAACCGCACGTCCACTCCATCCGCTCGCAGAGAGCGACATACAACGCGCGCTGGACGACTACCGGGCGTCGGAAGCGTCGGCACAGGTGGATTCGGAGGTGCGGTTATTCGTGGACGATATGTGCGAGTCTGTGAAAAGGATATATCGGGGCGTGCGTAAGGCGCAGATAGGGCAGTTTGTGAGGGAATTGGTACGAAAGTGGAGCATCGGGGAGGACGGGGAGCGGTAGCATACGAGAAGAGGAACATGTGTATCGAAGATGTGTCCGTGCGGTCTTGAAGAGTGTATGAACGTGGAATGGCAACCGTAAGCGAGAGCGATAATGCGATGTAGAGCAAGGTCCGAGAAGGAGAACGTCATAAACCGGAGGAAGGGAAGTGAGATACGTCGACGAAGAGCCGCCAGCACGACGTCGGGGCCAAACTCGAGAACGAGCGGCTTCCACCGATACGGGGAGCATCCGTCTGCCTTGGGCTGCCTGTCGACAATGTAGATCGGAATTGGGGAAAGGGAATCGTTGGGGTCCTGCAGCAAGTATCAGTAAAAGAAGCAAGAGCCTGAGCCGGCAGGCACAAACGCACCTAGGTCATGAAAACGTGAATGCGATGGGTCTGGTGTGTTTCGACAGAGATGCCGTCGGCCTCACGACCAGCGACATTCTTCACGAATCATCCCGGACGACGAATGAAGCCAGTCCCTGGGTAGCAGCAGCGAGCGGCCTGCTTCTGCTCGACGTGCCGGTGGACGACATTGTGCGGGACTGGGCAGTTCGCCGGGAACGAGAAAGATTTGAGCTGTGGCGGGTTGGGCTACAACGCCTCAATGCACAGTCCGTGGTACGTCGAGCAGCCACTAAAGAGGGACCTAAGCGTCGCCGAAGCAGGACCAAGAAATAGCATACACGCACGGCGTTTCCGAAACCACCCACAACCGCGAATCCCTCCAGCAGGACGTAGCCTACGTCGTGCTGGGTGACGTAGGCGGCGGCGGTCTGCCCTTCCGCTGGCAGATTCCTGCCACGACCTGCTCATCGTCTCGGCTCGACGCTGCAGCTGGCGGCTACGTATGGCCGACGCAGCTAGTCCGAGTCGTCAAGCTGCTTCCAACGTATCCCCGTATGCACCCCATCCTCATCATCGTCCAAGTCGAGCCGACGCATATCCATGCACTCGCCGCAAAGAGGGGGCACCGGCATCCAATACGCATCGTAGCTACCGCGCCGCACCGTCGCGCGTCCGCCGTTTGGGTCCCCGCAGCGCGCACAGTGCAGCGCTGACTCGCGCTCGAGTTCTCTCAGCAGCCGCGGCGCGAGCGCTGACAGGACTTCGGTCGCGCCACTGTGTTGGTCGACAGTGACCAGCTCGACGTGGAGCGTGCCTGAAAACGTCGGCGCGGCCTTGAGGATGGTAACTCGACTGGGGGTTGAGCCAGTGGGTGGTACGCGACGAAGCGAGGCGCAAAGTCGGCGCAGGATGGGCTCCCAACCGGCTCCGACACGAGTGAGAAGGTGTTCCTTGTGTTGGGGGAAGAGGAGAGGAAAGTCGGATTTGAGTTGGGTTGAGAGGAGGACGTGCATCGGCGACTTTGGGGTCGTAGTAGAGAGACAAGACGCTTCCGAGTGTCATGATGGAGCTTCCACCTAGCTCGTACGTTGCTCGTACGCGTGTATTGTGTCTCTGACCAGTGCAGTCGGGAAATATGACTCGTTGGGGGACAGGTGGAGGATGGGCTCCGATCGGTACGCGGGAGGCTTTTTGAATTGCCGCATTCGGGGATTGACATGCTTCCTCGATCTTCAAGTTGCTCTTTCCCTCCATGACGCCCAAGAATACGATTGGAAGCACAGGCACCTCCAGGCTCCGTTCCCCTCTGACGTCGCCTCATAGACTCGCATCTCGGACGTCCGCATTTTGCCATTCTGCATGGGAGGCTACTGCGCGGGCGGGCGGCATGCCGGATGGAAAACAGAGCAAATCCTTTATGCTCATGATCACTAATCCACAGAGAGCTTCTTTCCGTGGAGCCGGGACTGGGAGTCATCGAACACGGGGGCCATAAAGCTGCGAATATTCTCAGTCCCGAACAAAACAACCCCCGCATTGGGGATATCGAGTCGAGCATGGCTACTACTCTCCCTACCTTCAGCGCCTCGACGACGTCCGACGAGGTCGTCGACACCTTTGCCGACGACATCAAGGGCAAGAACGGTACGCTCCCCGTCTCGTTATAGCGCGTTCAAGTTATTGATCGAGTTTTTTTGTCTTCTTAGTGCTCGTCACCGGCACCTCCCTCAACGGACTCGGCTTCGAAACTGCACGCGCCATCGCAAAATACGCGAACCTGGTGGTCATTACCGGATACAACGAGCAACGGTGAGCCCACTGGCAGTACACTTCTGCACCTTTTCTGCATGCACGTCTGATTTTTCGTCCCCAGTCTGCAAGCCTCGAAGACCGCCATCCTCGAAGCCATCCCCTCCGCCAACGTGCGCACGTTGACCCTCGACCTCTCTTCACTCGCAGCGGTGCGCAAGGCCGCCGCCGAAGTGAATGCGTACGCCGAACCTCTTCATGTACGCTTTCCGTTCCTTCCAGAATCTTCGGGCTCGACGTTTATTGACCTGGGTCGCAGCTCCTCATTAACAACGCAGCCGCAACAAGCGGCTTCTATCGCCTCACCGACGACAACATCGAGATCCAAATGGCCGCCAGCCACATCGGCCCGTTCCTCTTCACCAACCTCCTCCTGCCCAAGATCATCGCCTCGGGCACCCGGACCTGGACCCCGCGCGTCGTCTTCGTCTCGTCCAACGCGCACAGGCGCCATGACGGGATCCCGCTCGACGACAAGGAGGCGTTCCTCCGTGGCGGGCCCGGGCTCGCCTTCAACGCCGCCTCGAACACGACCGGCGGCGCTTCCGAGTCGGAGACGTCGCTGCCGCTGATGCGACGCTACGCACACGTCAAGAGCGCGAACGTCCTCACCGCCCGTGAGCTCGCGCGCCGCGGCAAGGGCAAGTTGTTGGCGTACAGTCTGCATCCCGGCGGAATTTGGACGAACGCTTGTGAGGGCGGGCTTCAGTCGGAGCTCATAGAGATGGGTGAGTGCCAAGCGGAGGTTTTTTTTTTGAAAGGGCTGACGGGTAATCAACTCCGCAGGCGTCGTTAATCCCGACGGGACGCAGACGGAGGTTATGCCTGGTGGGGTCAAGTGGAAGACTCTCCCGCAGGGCGCCGCGACGTACGTTTTTCCTTTTCGCCTTTGTCCCGCATTTCGTTAATTGACCCTGGTAAATACAGGACTCTTGTCGCGGCCTTCGATCCTAGAATCACTGGTGAGCAGCCCACATCCAGTGCCTAGACTCTTTCGAAAAATCGTCTGCAGATCAATCTGGCGCCTATCTCGACGATTGCGTCGTCGCCGAGGACCACGTTGCGCCACACAGTGCTGATATGGTTCGTTGCTTGAGCGGACCCTTTCCGTGTTGAAGCTGACTTCTCTGTCTGTAACCTCTTCACTTAGAGCCGCGCCTTGAAATTGTGGCAGCTTACGGAGGAAGTCGTTGGAGAGAAGTTTGACTTTTAAACAAAACAAATTCTCCAGTTGATCACACTGGCATGTTGTGCAATTTTTTGTCCGTAGAAACTTTATGAGGGACCCATTGGCCGTTCGCTGAGTTGTGCCTATGCCGGTGAAGCTGAGAAACTGGCTGATGCAGGAGCGGGGGATTCGGGTTGACTCAAGTCTACTAGCTAGTGCTAACTGGTTAATATGCCGCCGAAATCAGAGCAACATCACTGGCAAAAGCACGCTGCGAACCGGGATCGGCGCCGGCTTCGTGCCGGGCGGCCGGAGTCGGAAGGGGACCGATTCACAGGCTCGGTAAATCGGCTGTTGCAGCCGACGTCCGTCGGCTTGACAACACCCGATGTATGTATAACTTCAGTTCCTCCGCTTCCCACCATTTCGGATGTGCCCCCGCTCCTCGTCATTCTCCTCCTGCGACGCTACGCGGCTGGCGACTAAGAAGGAAGACCGCAAGCTTCGCTCTGCGGAGCCGCGACCGCGAGTCATGCCAGTCGCCGGCTCATAAACCGCACGAAACCGGGCTACCAGCCACCGTCCAGACGCACACGCCTATTCACCCTGAAATATGGCCACCTTCCCAACGTTCAACGCGGCTACGACGGCTGACGAGGTTGTCGACACGTTCGCAGAGGATATCAAGGGCAAGAACGGTGTGTCCACCATCTCTGCCGCATTCCTCCTTCGCTGAGCCCCGTTTTCAGTCCTCGTCACCGGCACCTCCGTCACCGGAATCGGCTTCGAGACCGCGCGCGCCATTGCCAAATATGCGAGCTTGGTGGTGATAACTGGGTACAACGAGGAACGGTGCTTCCGTTCCTGGCTGAGCGCCTACACAGTCTACAAGCCTCCAAAGCTGCAATCCTCGACGTAGTTCCTGCTGCCAACGTCCGCACACTCACGCTCGACCTGTCGTCGCTCGCAGCGGTGCGCAAAGCAGCAGTAGAAGTGAACGCGTACGCCGAGCCTCTACATGTGCGTTTCGTCGTCGACTCTACTCCAAACCCATCCTCACTTCCTTGCTCAAGGTCCTCATCAACAACGCAGCCGCAACAAGCGGCGCATACAGCCTCACCGCCGACAACATCGAGATCCAAATGGCCGCAGGCCACATCGGACCATTCCTCTTCACAAACCTCCTCATGCCCAAGATCCTTTCCTGCGGCTCACCAACCTGGACCCCGCGCGTCGTGTTCGTCTCCTCTGTCGCTCACCAACGCGAGAACGGCGTCACGGTCGACGACAAGGAGGCGTTCCTCCACGGACAACCAGGGCTGACGCCGCTGGTGCGCTACGGCCAGGTCAAGAGCGCGAACGTGCTCACTGCCAAAGAAATCGCACGGCGCGGCAAGGGCAGGGTGTTGGCGTACAGCCTGAACCCAGGGACGATTTGGACGAATGCGTTCCAGAAGGGATTTCAGCCCGAGTTGAAGCAGCTTGGTGCGTGGCGGTTGTTTCTTCGCTTCCTGTGGATGTTGATTGGCATGGACATTTGCAGGAGCTGTTGACGAAGAGGGCAACCCGAATCCGAACCTTCCGGGCGGGAAACAGTGGAAAACTCTTTCGCAGGGCGCAGCTACGTGAGCATGAATATTCCCTCCAAAGTCTTCCACTGAACGTCCTTCACAGAACCCTCGTGGCGGCATTCGATCCCAGACTGCGCGGTATGCCCACACAAACACATTCAGTCATTCCTTGACGTCGTCCGCAGACCAGCCCGGTGTCTACCTCGACGATTGTGTCGTCGCTGAGGAGAGCGTTGCGCCGCATAGCTCAGATATGGTGCGTTCGTCGGCTCAGGGGATAGTGTATTCGGCTGCTGACTTGTTCATACCAGACGCGCGCGGAGAAGTTGTGGGAGCTGACCGAAGATGTGGTCGGGGAAAAGTTTATATGGTGAAACTCTCGTATAGCATCTGCTACCGTCCAAGTACTACTAGTATGCCTGTTTACCACTCGAATTTCTCTCCGATAACGTCCTCCGTGAGCTCCCATAACTTTCGAGCACGCGTCTGCAAGGCAGCGGTCAGCTCAACGCTAATTGCATGGGCGGCAAGCTAAACGTACCATGTCCGCACTATGCGGCGCGCATTTGTCTTCGGCGACGACCGAGTCGTCGAGGTAGGCTCCAGAATGCTCTAGATTGAAGCATACTCAGTTTTTTTTTTGATTCAGAGAAAAAAGGGAGAAAAGAAGGGCTTACCGCTGATTCGAGGGTCAAATGCCGCGATGAGGGTTCTACAACCTTTCAGCAAGGAAACAAAACTACAAGGAGAAAATGAGACAACGTACGTGGCTGCGCCTTGCGAGAGCGTCTTCCACCCGCCCGGAAAGTCCTCGTTCCGGGACCCATCGTCGTTAACTAGCCCTGCCAATAGAATCCCAATAATCAGCGTCGTACCTTACTAGTACCCGGAGGAAAACACTAGCACGCACCAACAGCCTTCAACTCTGGGTACAACCCCCCATCAAACACATTCGTCCAAATCCCACCCGGATGCAAACTAAACGCCTCGAGCCTGCCCCGCCCGCGCCGCGCCAGCTGCCTTGCAGTCAACACGTTCGCGCTCTTGACTTGGCCGTAGCGCACCAACGGCGTCAGCCCGGGCTTGCCGCGCAGGAACTCGTCCTTGTAGTCGATTGGGACGCCGTTGTGCTGGCGGTGTCCGATGGACGAGACGAAGACCACTCTTGGGAGGGATCCCGAAATCGATGGGTCGGCCGCGAGCATCTTGGGAAGGAGGAGGTTAGTGAAGAGGAACGGCCCGATGTGTCCTCCGGCCATCTGGATCTCGATGTTGTCCTCGGTGAGGCTGTAGACGCCGCTCGTTGGCATCGCGTTGTTGATTAGGACCTTGAAGGTCGAGTGGCCTTAGTACTAGTGACCGCGAGGAAAGTCTGTGCACGGACATGCAGTGTCTCGGGGTACGCGTTGACCTCGGCGGCGGCTTTGCGCACCGCCGCGAACGAAGACAGGTCGAGTAGCAGGGTGCGTACGTTGGCCGCAGGGTGGATTTTGAGGATGGCGTCTTTCGAGAGCTGCAGGCTGCGAATGAGTTAGCATGGTACAATCGCTGGAGGCGAAGTCATGTACCGTTCCTCGTTGTACCCAGTGATTACCACCAGGTTCGCGTATTTCGCAATGGCGCGTGCAGTTTCAAAGCCGATTCCGTTGAGAGATGTGCCTGTGACGAGGACTTGGAGAAGAAAGACGTTGGTCACTACTTTTTGCGATGAAAGGAAGCGAGCTAGCGTACCATTCTTGCTCTTGATATCGCTAGCAAACGCTTCGACAACCTCGTCAGCCGTCGAGCGCGCGTGGAAGGTCGGGAGGGTCGTCATTCAGGTTTTGCCGCTTAAGCTCAGGCTCGCGGCGACGAAAGCTGGGAGTTCGAGTCGTTCGCGTCCTCGTTGTTCCCGGCCTGGAGTGTTGGGCGCTAGATATACCAGTCTCGAGGCTCTTCCGTCTGGGTTTCCGGCCGACGTGCCGCCAAGCTCGCGCGAAACAGAAATGACGAAGCGGAAGCCCATCCGAGACGTGGGTCCGCGTCAGCGAGGAGCCGTCAAGATCATTGGCAGGTGCGAAGGCCAGCTAATGCCGTCGTGTCGTTGCACGTTTGAGATGCGCGAGAGCAGGGTTCGAGAAACGAGATGAAGAAAAGGTCCAGCGCCACGCTGACAAATCAGTCACGTGAAAGCAAAGGTGACCGCTCGCGAGCAACATAACGGTCCTTGGTCCTCTCCCTGCAGTGCAGATTCGTAGCAACAACTTGAATACAGGACTCATAACGACAGATATTCTCATTTTTACAGTAATAGTAAACTGTCTTTATACATCGAATTTCTCTCCAATCGCCTCTTCGGTGACTTCCCACAACTTCGCCGCGCGCGTCTGAAACGAAAGGTTGATATGCATACGTCTCATGTAATTGGACCAACGCACCATATCCGCGCTATGCGGTGCGACGTGGTCTTCAGCGACAACACAATCGTCGAGGTACGCCCCGGACTGGTCTGTGGATAGCGTTAATCGTCAAATATCTCGAGCGAAAAAGCAAGTCGACTTACTGGTGATTCGAGTATCAAACGCCGCCACAAGAATCCTAGACGTAATGAGAAACGAGGAAGAACAAACTCGCGAGAGAAAAGAACATACGTCCCAGCGCCCTGCGAGAGGCTCTTCCACCCGCCAGGCAGGTTCGGGTTCGGGCGACCATCTACAACGAGACCAACGGCCTTGAACTCTGGCTGCAACATCTCCTTCGTGAACGCATTCGTCCAGATCGCCCCCGGATGCAAGCTATACGCCAGCAGCTTGCCCTTTCCGCGTCGCGCGAGCTCCTTGGCCGTGAGCACGTTAGCGCTCTTGACCTCGCCGTAGCGCACGAGCGGCGTCTCCTGCGGGTCTGCATCCTTGGGTCCGCCGTGCCCACGGAGAAATTCCTCCTTGTCCTCGACGGGAGCGCCATTGTTGCGCATGTGGCCGATTGAGGAGACGAATACCACGCGAGGGGTGTAGGTGGAAGAAGCCGAAGAGAGGATCTTGGGGAGGAGGAGCTTGGTGAAGAGGAACGGGCCGATATGGCCTGCACCCATTTGGATTTCGAAGTTGTCGGGGGTGAGCTTGTAGACGCCGCTGGTCGCGGCTGCATTGTTGATTAGGACCTGCGAAAAGGTGAGCACCGAAAGGTACGCATGAGCGGAAGACGCACATGAAGAGGTTCCTCGTATGCGTTGACCTCAGCAGCGGCCTTGCGCACCGCTGCGAGCGACGAAAGGTCCAAAACCAGGGTCCGCACGTTCGCGCCAGGCACGGCCATTAGTATGGCATCTTGCGAGGCTTGTAGGCTTGCGTAGAGTCAGTCTGCGGGCGAAGGCCAGAGCAGAAGCACGCACCGTTCCTCGTTGTACCCCGTAATCACCACCAGGCTCGCGTACTTCGCCGTTGCGCGCGCCGTCTCGAAGCCGAGTCCGTTGAGAGACGTGCCGGTAATGAGAACTGGCCAGGCATGAGCACGCAGCTGGCGCTGCGAAGCCGAGACGGAGACGCACCGTTCTTGCCCTTGATTGTCTCCGAAAACGTGTCGACAATCTCGTCGGAGGTCGTCTCTTTGGTGAAAGTGGGTAGGGTCGACATGTCTGGGTTCAAGCTTGCGAGTGGGTCCTCGTCTCCGGCGTTTTATCTCCGGCTACGAGAGGGTCCTACTCCACATGTATGAGGTCAGGATCCGCCCCCTCCATTGACTTTCGGGCATGCAGCGCCGGCGTCGAGTCCGAACTGCCGCTCGGAGGCATATCCGGAGTGGGTTGGTCAACGAGGCGACGTGGCTGGTCTGCGAAACCAAGAGGTTGGGATCCCCTCGTCCTGCGTAGGCCCCGGGAGGACCAGAGGTCCTCTAACCGACCGGTGAGTCAGGATGGGCTCAGTTGCCGGAGAGGTGTCTTGTCTGTCTTGAAGACGTGCACGGAACAGCACGCTATAGAGATGGATTCGACGGAGAAAGCGGGAAATGGTGGTCGACAAACAAGCCCGGAATCACATGACTACCGGTCCGGCCCTTGCCTTCTACTCCCATGTCCACCGAGTCTCCTCGACGCGTAGCCTACTACTATGACCGTACGCCCATCTCTTCGGCTCGTACAAGTCTCTCACTCTCCACAGCCGACGTCGGAGCGTACACCTTTGGGCTGCACCAGTACCTCAAGCCGCACCGGACGAAGATGACCCACGACCTCGTCTCGGGATTCGATATGCTGGGCAAGATGCACGTCCTCGTCCGCCTTCGCCATCTCCCTCCAAGCTCGTACTCACCCAAAGAGCAGAAACCGAAACGGGCGACGGCGGAAGCCCTGACCGCGTTCCATACGGATGAATACATCCAGTTCCTCAGCAAGGTCACTCCGGAGACGTTCTCGGAGCTCAGTTTCAACGGGACGAGATGTACGTCGTCGTCCTTCCTGAGCTAGCTGTTCTGACTCGTGCCTAGTCCTCGTCGGAGAAGACAATCCACCATTCGAAGGCCTCTTCGAATTCAGCTCCATATCCGCTGGCGGGTCCATCGGTGCGCAAACACACGCTTTCCGCGACTTCCCCCACTCAATCCACTTCCAGCCGCTGCCCAGCGCATTGCCAACGGGTCCGCCGACATCGCCATAAACTGGGCCGGGGGCCTACACCACGCCAAGAAAAGCGAAGCCTCGGGCTTTTGCTACGTCAACGACATCGTGCTGTGCATCCTCGAGCTGCTGCGCTCCATGCCGCGCGTGCTCTACATCGACATCGACTGCCACCACGGCGACGGCGTCGAGGAGGCGTTCTACACCACCGACCGCGTCCTCACCTGCAGCTTCCACAAATTCGGCAGCTACTTCCCTGGCACCGGCGCGCAGGAGGACCGCGGGTACGGCAAGGGCAGAGGGTACGCGGTGAACATCCCGCTCAACGACGGGATCGGGGACGACGCGTTCGCGAGCGTCTTCGAGCCGGTCGTCGACAGGATCCTCGAGGTGTTCCGCCCCAGCGCGGTGGTGCTGCAGTGCGGCGGCGACTCGCTGTCCGGAGACAGGCTTGGGTGCTTCAACCTGAGCATGCACGGACACGCGCATTGCGTGCGGTGGCTCCGCGCGAAGAACGTCCCGCTGGTGCTCCTCGGCGGGGGCGGGTATACGGTCAAGAACGTCGCCCGGACGTGGACGTACGAGACCGCGTGCGCTATCGGGCAAGGCGTGCCCGAGCGCATCGACGAGAACCCCGTGTTGCCGTATACCGAGGCGTTCGAGTGGTTTGGGCCACGGTATCGGTTGGAGGTGTTGTCGAGCAACATGGAGGATCTGAATGTGGGGACGTTGGATCGTGTGAGGTGTGTTGTTCTTGTATTCTTCTTGGGACTAAGTTGTCTGACGGAGAGACAGGCAAACGGCCCTTGAGCAGCTCTCTGAGCTCCGGCCAGCACCATCCGTAGGGCTACAAGACGTCCCACGGGTTTCGCTTGCCAAGCACCTATTCCCCGACGCTTTGGACCGTCAGCTTTCTGGTGCGTGCTTTGTTTTCCTCTGCTTCATTCGCGTCTGACGATTCCGCAGAACGCCTACAAGAAGCCGCAGCCGCCGTCCAATCACGAACGAACTCTGACGTCGAAATCGACATGGATGTCGACGAGGATGAAGACGAAGACGAGTCCGACGATGAAGACGACGACAACTCGGCCTCCCGTTCGCGCGCGAGGAAGATCAAGACGACGAGGAGGCATATGAGCATCGTCACCAACCAATACCAGGACCGAGAGCGGGAGCGGGAGTCGGGAAGGCGGAGACGGTTCTTCGATTTGGGTGTGGAGTTTGCGTTCCCGACGCCGACGCCGACGATGGGGCAGATGCAGGTGCAGGTGCAGAGGGCGATGCCGTTTGCGGGGCGGTGAGCGAGTGTGTGTGTGCTCGTTTGTGCAAGGTGTGTGTTTGTGGTCGAGCTGGGATGGCCGCCGATGCTGATATACAGTACAGCCTGATAGAACTCTTCTGCTTGGCCCGGCCTGGCCACCTCCGTTGTGCGTCGCAGCGTCGCCATCGGTGTGCTAGCCGCGGCTGTAAGCGGCTGCAAGGACGTGCCGGATTGGAAACGACTGGACTGCCAAGCGGTGCCAGTGCGTGTGGCCCGATATTCGGGGTCCCTGGTAGTGCGCCGCCCGCCCGCATCGTCCGAAGACCCATCTGCACATGCTTCGACACCACTGCTGAGACCGTGAAAATCGACTACGAGCTCAGAATCCAGAGACCATCTACATTTCTGGGTCCCGATAAAAGCGTTGGAATTCGCGGGTCAAGTAGAGGGAATGAAAGTAGAGGGTTTCAAGTAGCTGACGCTCTATTCCTGCTGTATCATACGCGGTTCTTGGACCGTTATGTCGCTCACAAACCTGAAGTAGTCATCACGTGTACAATTCGGGAATCACGAGCACAGCCCTCTCATCTTTGCTCCGCACCACCACGTCGAAAACCAATCTCGCTGGCGCGTCTATCCCGCGGAGGCGGCAAGGGTTTCTCGACTGGATTTTGCGTCTACATGTCAGCGCGCATCGCCGCTGGCAGACCTCGTCAAGCGGTGATGCGCGGCTGATTCATACACCGACATTTTCGGACACCATACCAGTCAACAGCGTTGCAGGCGGCATCTATGGACCAAGCTTACCAAGGGGACCGCGGGTATGCCGCCGTCCCCAAAATGGATAAATACCGCGACACTGCGCTCCTCGAGCCAAGAATTCAAGAACTCACACTCCAAGATGTCTTCGCTCCCTACGTTTGGTTTCTCTACGACTGCTGAAGAGGTGGTCGACGCACTGGCCAGCGACGTTTCTGGCAAGAATGGTGAGTGTTCCGTTTCATTCCGTTTCATTCCCGAATACTGTCCCTCCGACCTAAAAACCCCGTAGTGCTGGTCACCGGAACCTCGATCAACGGTATCGGATTCGAAACAGCACGAGCCATCGCCAAGCATACGAAGCTGGTCATTATTACCGGGCACAACGCGGAGCGACTCCAGCTGTCGGCAGAGGCCATATCAAAGGAACTACCTCAGGCGAATGTCCGGACCCTTGTCCTCGACTTGTCGTCGCTCGCTGCGGTCAGGAAAGCGGCGGCGGAGGTGAACGAGTACCTGGATGTGTTGCATGTGCGTCCGAACCCTACCCAAGTTTGGCTGATTCTGATTCCTTGGCGCTCGCAGGTCCTCATCCACAACGCCGCCGACACGTCCGGTGTGTACAACATCACCCCCGACGGCCTCGAGAGCCAGATGGCCGTGGGCCACTTCAGCCCGTTCCTCTTCACGAAACTGCTCCTGCCGAAACTGCTTGCCTCCGCTTCCGCTTCGTGGGTGCCGCGCGTCGTCGCGGTGTCTTCGGAAGCCATCAACATGGGTCCCGGGATCGAGATCTCGCTGCCGAGCCTTGCCAAACCCGCTCCGGACTCGCAGCAGGTTAAGAGCTACTGGCTGCGCTACCACGAAGTCAAGTCTGCGAATGTCCTGTTTGCAAAAGGGCTTGCGGCACGCAGCGGAGGCAAGATCAGAGCTTATAGTTTGCACCCTGGAGGCGAGTCTTTGTTTTTTATTATTTGCGCGGGATTTATCATTCATAATGCGCGTTCAGCGATCTACACAAATGCGCATCTGAAGGAGGCTAACGCGGAAATGCTCAAAAGCATTGGTGCGACTGCTTGTTCCCGATTCTTTGCCAGCGCTGAGCCTGCTCTTCATCGTTGCAGGCGCTCTCACCGAAGACGGCAAGCCAAACCACGAGATTGCCAACTGGAAGTCCATTCCGCAGGGAGCCTCAACGTGTGTATTTCTCTCCAGGGGCCGGAGCGACATTCTGAATCCTGATTTTCTTCTCCTTTCCATTCAGGACCGTCGTTGCGGCTTTTGATCCCCGATTGAATGGTGTGTACCCCTTCTTCTCGTTCTTAATCTACGGCGATTGGAAATGATGGCTCTTCGTAGACAAACCCGGCGCGTACCTCGACGATGGCGTTGTGGCGAACGAGAAGTTGAAGCCGATCTTGGCCGATCCTGTGCGTGTTTCTGTTTGGTTCTGTGTGATCAGAACTTGAATGTTCGTAGGCAAGCGTCGACAAGCTGTGGGCGTTGACGGAGGAGGTCCTTGGCGAGAAATTTGATTTCTGAGCGATAAGATAAGATGTGTCAGGCCCCGATACGATTAGATCCGATGCTGAGATAATCATGTATCGATCAATCATCAATATGTCAAAATCACGCCATCACCGCCTGTCACTGTCAACAGCTCTTGAACTCATGCTACGACGACGTATCCGCGCTTCACTTCCGGCAGCGGCTACGACGCCGGTTTCTCGTCCCTCTGGCGGACGCTCAGAGGCGTCTCCTCAATCCCGACTCGCCGACTCGCTCCTCCCGCCAGAGCTCTGGGATCTGATTTTCCGCTACATCTTCGCGGACCACTGGCTTCTCCGCCTCGCAGGCACATGCCGTGCCTTCAACAGCATCGCGACGGCGCTCTACTTCCGACGCAACCCAATGGCAGCCAAGCTGGACGCGGTACATCTTCGTATCGACGCCGAACTCGTCGATGCACTGGCGACCGCTCTCTCCGTCCGCCTCAGCGCGACGAGGGTGCTTGAGGCTTGGCTGAGTACAACAAAGCTCCTGGAGGCGCTGCATGCACTGCGAGTCGTTGTCTGCAAAACGACGACCGGTCCGGGGGCCTTGACGGAGCTTAGACTGAGCTGGTGGAAGGGATTCTGGCCGGACGAGAGCCGCAGGCAGCGCCGACCCTATGCAGAAGCACTCTGGTCTATTGTCGCAATTCTGGCTTCGAAAATATCGCCGTCTGGCCCTCGCCGCGTCCTCGTGATGTACACTGGCAGCAACAACGACAAAGGCCATCTCTACAACTTTGCGCACTTCGGGAGCGACTCGAGGGCGTCGTGTTTACCCCGGTTTTACGACATCCTCGAGTCTGCGCAGAAAAGCCTGAATAAAGACCGTCAGATGACGGTCTTCTCTGTAACTTCGGGATCAACCCCATACACTTTCGTGGTCTTGAGCGTTGCTGCAAGAACGCTTGGTTTGGGGACAGAATCAACATTAGGAGAGGAGATTTCACAAGTAATTCCGCTCATTACTCTTCCGCATCTTCAAATCCTCGACCTTCACCATGCTGGCATCCCTCCTGCTGTGCTGAGCAGCTTCCTGATGCGGCACCACACACTCGAAAAGCTTCGCTACTTCGGGAAAGACCCCGGCAAACCAGTCAGCCTACCGCCCGCGTCGCTGCCGAGGCTCCGAGAAATTGTGTGTCCAGACCCAAGGGTTATTCATCACATCCTCGACAGCGTCCGGTTTGACCCGCAAATCGTGATGGACAAGGTGTCGTTCGGCATGTTACTCGCTCCGGGTCTGGACAAAAAATACGATGCTGATGCTCTGCTCATCGCCCTGCGTGCCATTTCTGGCTGGGCAACGGCGCATTCTACCAACGCAATTGGAACGAAAATCACCTTGGATATTCGGATCAGCGAAGCCGCCTCGGCGCGTCCCACTCCGCCTTCCCCGAGCACAATCAGCAAGTTGAAGTTATCCGGACTTGAGGGGCGTATCGAGCAGATTCGACTCATCGGAGGCCCGCATTGGTGGCCAGGGCAACAGGAGGTTAACTTATTTCGCCCGTGGGTGCAAGCGACGATGCCGAGCGCTGGTCATTTGATATCTGCCTGGGCGGCGAGGGGAGAATTGTGGAGTGATGATGTGGTGGAGAGTAGGGTGGCGGATGCCGCGCGTGGACCATATTGGCGGGAGTGATCAAGGATAGGATAAAGTTTATCTCAAGCCCACCAGTTCTACGAATAGCGCATGTAGCCAGGAATCAAGGAATCACGACGCGGGGATCGCAATGCGCTGGGTTTCGATCGGCTATGGACGTCATATATGCATAGCGACCCATGACACTGCTTCGCTGTCAGCGCCCGCGATACTTATATCTCCGAGCTCCGACTCCCGCTGTTGTCCCGCTGCCAAATGCTTCCAAGCCTTCCCCCTGAACTTATTGACTACATCGTCGACTTCCTGCACGACGACCCCTTCGCCCTGCGCACCTGCAGTCTTGTCTGTCGTGCACTTGTGCCCGCAGCCCGCTTCCATGCATTCCAGCACGTTATCCTTTGGGAAAGATGGCGCCACCTCATACGCGACGATACGTACCTCGACGCGTTCGTCGTCCTACTCCAATCCACGCACTGCACGTTTTCGACTTTCGTCACCCGCCTCACGCTCGAGGAACTCGACTACAACTTCCCGCCGCCAGCGAGCAACGCGTATTCCGCGTTGCGGAAGCATCTGCCCTCGCTCACGTCAATTGCGCTATCGCAGGGTACAGGAGGGAGGGCTATCGACTCCCAGCTGTCGGGGCTGGCAGACCTCGTTCCGCATTGCGCCAACCTCACGCATGTCCGCCTGGATTGGGTCACCCTCCCGCTCCGCGAGGATATCTTCAGTTTCCTTGCCCTGCTTCCCTCGTCGGTGGAGACACTCGAGCTCGTCAATCTACGAAGCAACTGGCGAAACTTCGTTGATCCACCGTCCGAGAAGGCGATGTCGATTCCTTTCCCCGCTGCACAGTCCCTTCGGACGCTCAAGCTACACTCTAGCGACTGGGGAGTCCCTATTCTGAGCGAAGTGCTGGATCATTTTGCCTCATATGCGAATGGAAAACGGGTGCAGCTGTGTACGCTCCAGTTGCTGGAGCTCCAGGCACATGACTTTGTTGCCGTGGGGCGATTCTTCGATGCTCTCGGTGGCATTCTGGAAGATGTCGCCCTCGGCTTCAGTCAGGGCGTGCATATCTCGAATCCTGACGATGTGGTGCAACAAAGGCTCGATAGCGACATTGGTGGGTCTTCGTATTACCCGTCGGCCATGACGCTGACCTTTTCGTTGCCCAGATACGTTTCTCGCTTGCGTTGATCTGCAACGACTCACCTCCTTGCGGCGCTTCCAGTTCCATGCCCAGCCGCTCGACATCGTGCACTCGCGAGACAACAAGGGAAAACGCACCTTCACCTACCATCTACTACCCGGCATGCTCACTTCGCTCTCCGCCATCCAGCGTCTGGACGAGGTGACCATCCGCCTGGCCTTTAACAAATGGATCCGGCCGAGTGAGTGCCCCGCCGCGACGCAGCTCGATGCACTTGCGGAATGGTCCGAGCTCGACGCGGCTCTGGTCAGACTGGAAAGTGTCAGCCGTCTACTCTTTTTGGCCACTTTTGAGAGGACTCTGTGGCCCCCACCGGGCCGCCGCGAGCCGCAAAATGTCAAATTCGACATGAGGAAGGTGTACGAAGAAGTTCTGGCGCTGGTTCCGATGCGGATTCCAAGAACTGTCGAGGAACGAGGCAATGCGCTGTCATTCGCAGCACAAATGCCAATCGGACACAAGTAGAAATAGTTGGAGTACGATTGTATGCAGTGGCAATGGATTTAAATATTTGTAAGGATCGCTCGCGTTGAGCCGACCGCTGCCTTCTAGGACAGCGCATCCGAAATGGTGGGAATTGGGAAAGCCGATTTCCAGCTGATGTCGGCCGACCTAGTCTCGGACTAGTAGCCGAAAACCCGAGATCGCATCATGTCAAGTCCTGGCAACCGTGACAGCGCTGACTGTTCGCGTCAGCGCCAGCGCGTACTTATATCCCCAGGCTCCGACTCCGGCTTGCCAAATGCTCAGCCTTCCCCCGGAACTCATCGACTACGTCGTCGACTTCCTGCACGACGACCTCTTCACCCTCCGCACCTGCAGCCTCGTCTGCCGTGCGCTTGTCCCCGCCGCCCGCTTCCATACATTTCAGCACGTCATCCTTCGGAAAGGATGGTGCCACCTCGTACGCGATGACACGCACCTCGACGCGTTCGTCGGCCTCCTCGATTCAACATATTGCACCTTCCGGACTTTCGTTACGCGCCTCACGTTCCAGGAGCTCGACTGGGACTTCCCGCGGCCCGCGAAAGGAAAGAAAAAGACGGCCTATTTCAAGTTACGGAAACATCTGCCCGCGCTCACGTCGATTGCGCTATCGCAGAACGCGCGGGCAAGGCCCGGGGCCATCGACTCCCAGCTGCCAGGGCTGGCCGACCTCGTCCCGCATTGCGCCCATCTCACGAGTGTCCTTCTCGACCGGGTCGGCCTCCCGCTCCGCGACGACATCTTCCTGCTTCTTTCCCTGCTTCCTACGTCGGTGGACACGCTCGAGCTCATAAACCTCCGAAGCAATTGGAAAGACTTTGTCGACCCGCCGTCCGAGAAGACGAAGACGATCCCCTTCCCCGCTGCGAAGTCGCTTAAGACGCTCAAGCTACACTCCAGCGATTGGTTTATCCCCATTGTCGGCGAGGTCCTGGATCATTTCACACGGAGTGCGAGTGGAAAATTCGGCGTGCAGCTCCGCACTCTGGAGCTGCTCGATCTTCAGGCGCACGACTTGGCTGGCGCTGGGCGATTCTTGGACGTCCGTGGCGGGATCCTCACGGACGTTGCCCTCAGCTTCAGTCGGGGCATCTTGCAGCCTATCTCGGGTCAACAAACGCTGGAAGATGGCATCGGTGTGTCTCCTATCCATCCGCAATTATGCGCTGACCTTTTTTCTCGCCCAGATACGTTTCTAACTCACGTCGACATGCGAAAACTCACCTCCCTACGTCGCTTCCGGTTCCATGCAGAGCCTCTTGATATCGTGAACTCGCGGGACGGCAAGGGGAAAAGCACCTTCGCGTACCGTCTCCTACCCAAGATCCTCACCTCACTCGCCGCCATTCAGCCTCTGGACGAGGTGACCATCCGGCTCGTCTTTAACAGGGCGTACCGGCCGAGCGAGTGCTCCGTCGCTACGCAGCTCGATGCGTTGGGGGAATGGTCGGAGCTCGACGCGGCGCTGGCCAGACTGCAGAACGTTGCCAGCGTAGTATTTCTGGCCATTTTCGAGAGGTCCTTGTGGCCCCCGCCAGGCTGCGATGGGCCGCTCAATGCCAAATTCGACATGGCGAAGGTGTATGATAGAGTTCGGGCGCTGATTCCGATGCGAATTCCAAAGACTGTCGAGGGACGGGGCAATGCGCTGTCTTTTGCAGTGCAAATTTGGAGACAAGTAGAGACATTTGGTGTCCATGTATTTCACTAAACAGATTCGAAGATATCTCGGCTATTTTTATATATTCAAGTCCGGTTCGGTCCGGTTCTGCCGATCTGGGGCCGATTTCGCCGAAGTTCGGTCCGGTCCGGCTCTTCATCCGGCCGCTTCTGGCACTGGTTCGGCCTGGATCAAATTTAACCGAATTGGACCTGATTGCATCGTATGAGTAAAGACTGCGTCACGAAAACCAACGCGGCGGCCTATCAACCCAGCGGAACCGCCCCGCCGGCGCGGCCCCGGTACTTCCTTGTCATCCCAATGTCAACTCCGACCTTCTTGACTCGCAATCTGTCAACGCCAACGCTCGCCTCCGCAGCTCTTGATCTATATAGCGCTGACCTGAGCGGCAGAATTTCAGAAAGACAGTAGCATCCCCTGATTTTTCGCTTGCAAATGAACCTCCTCAACCTTCCAGGAGAAATCCTCGATCATATCGTCGACTTCCTGCACGACGACGCGCGCCTTCACTCTGCGCACCTGCAGCCTCGTCTGCCGCGCGTTCGTCCCTGCAGCCCGTTTCCACACCTTCCAGCACGTCGCCCTGCGGAGGAGATGGCACCGCATTATGCACACGCAGCTTGACGCGTTCGTGCTCCTTCTCGAATCCCCGCACTGCACATTCCCGACTTTTGTGACGCGTCTCTCCTTCCAGGAGCTGGACACGGATTTTCCGGCACCTGGAACGGACGTGTATTCCGTGTTGCGGAGGCGGCTGCCTGCGCTCGCGTTCATCGCCTTATCGCAGCCCAAGGGCTCATCATCGATGCGCTCATCCAGAGCGCAACTCAGCTCCCAATTGCCGGGCCTGGCAAATCTCCTCCCAAATTGCACCCACCTCAAAAGCTGCCTCCTCGATCGCGCAACGTTCGTGTTCCTCGAAGACATATTCGAGTTTCTTGCTCTCCTTCCCGCTTCGCTGGAAATACTGGAGCTCGTCGACGTGCGTTGGATGCACTTTGATGTCCCGCAGTCGGAGACTTCGGACCGAAAGACCATTCCATTCACCGCCGCAAAGTCACTCAAAACCATCAAGCTGCACTCGAGCAAAGACGGCGTTACCAACATGAGCGGAATCTTGGACCATTTCGTCCGGAGTGCGACGAATATCACGACACTCGAGCTTTTCGGAGTGTTCCCGCATGATTTCGACGGGGTCGGCAGATTTTTGGATGCCCACGGCGCAACCTTGACCGACTTCGCGCTGGGTCTAGATCAGGATGCTCCGGCTCGGAATCATAGCGAGCGACGCAGACAGAGAGACTCTGAGGAAGGCGTCGGTGAGTTCGCAGTCCACTGGCATGCGTGTTAAGCTTCCTTGTTTGCCAGCGGCGTTCTTAACAAACGTCGACCTCCGGAAGCTTACCTCTCTCCGACGCTTCCACTTTCACGCGCAAGCCCTCGATATCATGCATTCGTTGCATGACGACGGAAAGCGCGCCCTCACACACCGCCTCTTGCCCCGCATCCTCATATCCCTCCTCGGCATTGAACGGCTCGAGGAAATCACCATCCGCCTCCCCTTCAACGTCTGGTACACGCCGAGCGACCGCTTCCTCGCAATACAGCTCGACGGGCTCGGCGCCTGGGATGCACTGGACTCGGCGTTGGCAAAACTCACGACTGTACAACGAATTGTGTTCGTCGTTGCCTTTGAAGGCTATCAGCGTCGAGACGAAGGCATGGCACAGGATTTGCATGACGAAGCGGTGGTCCTTGTGCGGCAGAGGCTGCCCAAGACGGTACATAAACACGGAGACGGGTTGTCGTTTGCAGTAGGCACGCGTCGCGTCGCATGAGCAGGAGAGTCGAAGGAGATATGTGTCCGTGGATATAGCAATGTAAAATAGCGAGGCTTGCACGGTTTACGATGTATGTATGGGCTCATGAACAACCAGAATCCGCGCCATAACTGCACCGCACGCGTTATATGGGAGGATACGGAAGAAAACAGGGACGCACTTTCGCCCATGAACGGGATGCCCAAACCCGTGTAGCTCATGACGGCTCTCCAGACGGGTGCGCTTCGCTAGCGTTCCGGTCGGCGACAGGCGCATGTCCTCCGTCATACGCGGGATAACGTGGCCATCGTGAGCGCGGCTGGGCTGCAGCGCTGGGCTGCGGGTACCGAAGGATGCGCAGAGTGGTCTCTGGGTGTAGCATAGTCGCTGGGGGAGGGCAATTCTGGAGCTGCCGCGTCAGCAAAAGGATTAGAGCGCAGAGCAGAGGGCCACGCACCACTTCGTCCGTAGTATCCAGCACCACCTTCTCTCGTGTGTACGTCTTGGGCAGGGATGCCCGCCACCGGCCAACTGGGTCCCTCGAGCTGGGGGCACCAGTGTCAGCACCTCGGCCGATCGGGCGCTAGCACCACCTTCGACTTCCCGTGCGAGGTGGACAGGCCCAATGCGCCTGAGGAGGAGGGAGGTCAGCCTTGCACGCCGCGATAGCGACACTGCAGACGTACATCAGTTCGCCATTCCATCTACCGGTTGCCAACGACGCCAGAACCTTCGCGCACAGTCGAGACAGTGCCAGCGCGGGAGGGGCCGCAGCCCCGCTGGCGCAAAAGGGCAGCCGACATGGAGGTCGAGAAGAAGAGAGACGTCACGGCCGTCCTCGGTTCCCTCGCAACGGCCATGGCACCTCCACAACTGCCTCCCGAACTCATCTCACTCATCGTTGCCTCTGTGGAGGACACCAAGACGCTCATATCGGCATCCCTTGCTGCTCTCTGCTTCGTTGAACCGTGCCAAAAGCGACTATTCCGAAGCCTTGAAATCTCCGTTATGGCAACGCTCGGCAACAGAGGTCCCGCCCATGTCGTGAAGTTCTTCAGCAAGCATCCTCACCTCGCCAGCTACGTTACGGAGCTGGGGATAGCCATGGGCCGGTCCTATCATGCCTCGAATCTCCGGCCTGCGGCAGGAGGTTCTATGGCTGCCGCCCTCGAGCTCCTCCAAAGAGTCAAATATTTGCACATTTTCACGCCAAATTGGATTGCCGCCAACTGGCGCGACTTTCCTTCCATTGTTACAGAAGCAGTCATCTCTTACATGGACGGCCTCCCCGCCAACTTGGATGGTATTGCTCGCATTCGTCTCACAAGGCTGGGCGAAATTCCGGAGGACCTTGGCCGTTTTGTGCTAGCCAGATTCCCCGTGGTTTCGCTGGCACACTCAGCCTTCCTCGTCGGCGGTTCCGGGGCGCGACCGCGGGCAACTACAACTATTCTACAACGCTTATCGGTTATATTTCCCGACCTCATCCAGCCGGCGACGCTGCGCATGCTCACCCGATACAGTCACTCACTTCGCGTGCTTGTTTTACGGGGGGCATTCCCTCTCAATCGTCTGGATCGCGTAGGAACGACATTATTGGAGCTCACTGCGGCGACGCCCAAACTCGAATACCTCTCATTCGACTTAAGCGCTAGCGGCGGGCTCAATGATGGAGGTACGTTCCCGTCGAGTGGTTCAAGTTGTTTGTTTAGTCTTCATTCATCTCATCTACTCAGGGCATCAGCTGGGCCCCCACGGGCAGACACAGGCCAACACAGGGCCGCTCCCGCGCCTCACGCATCTTAGGCATTTCACCATCGCATTCGAATATCGTTACACTTGGTTGCGCACGGGATTGACGCCAGTCACTGCCAATCTCCCCACTTTCCTTGCAGGGTTGCTCCGAGTCGTTAATCCGCCGGAGCATTTCCCATCCCTCAACACCCTGCTTTTCAAAGTGGCCGTTCTGGATGCCTCCCTCCAATACGAGGGGTCCAAGCCGCTCTACGCCATCCCAAAGCCGCTTTCTGTCCTGGATGATGTCCTTGCCGACTTTGGGGCTCGTACCCGCTGGGTCTTTCTCGACAGCCCGATCGAGCGGGATGCCAGTGCAAGTGCTGTCCAGCAACTCGGACGGCCGATGGACGCACGTCATTCAGAGGCTTTTGCAGAGGCTTTGAGCGAAGCGCTGCCGACAGCGGCAGCAAACGGGCTTCGAGTGCTTTCCGATGATGATCCGTGGCTGGCCGTCATGGGCGAAGAGAAATTTGATTTCTGAGCTCGTTTTACAGGGAAGCCATGGAAATACTCAGAGTAAACCATTAGTACTTGATTACTTATCGCTGATCACCGGAAATATGATCCTATCATCCAATCCATGATTCCGAATCTCCGCGGGGCACAGCATTCCGCATCTTATCTCCACACCACGACCAGCAACAACAACAAAATCTCAGTCAGCGCCGCCGGAACGACATCTGCCGGCGGTGATGCTTGCTTATTAATCGTCAAGACGCGGTGAAGCGCGCTGATTAATCCAGGAAGCGGTTCCGCGCGAGGCCGATTTTCGTCGGGCAGTGATGGAATGCTTTTATGCCGCACCCATAAAAGCGCGACGCAGCTGTCCAGTGGACATTCGTACCTTCTCCAGTGCAAGATGTCCTCTGCTCTGCCGACCTTTGGCTTCTCGACCACCGCCGAAGAGGTCGTCGACGCGCTCGCCAGCGAGGTAACCGGCAAGAATGGTACTTCAACCGATCATCTCGGTGGGTCGAACTCACTTTCTGCACAGTCCTGATCACGGGCACCTCGCTTAACGGCCTCGGCTTCGAGACGGCGCGAGCGATTGCCAAACGCGCCAACTTGGTCATCATCACTGGCCACAACGCCCCGCGCCTGCAGCTCTCGGCCGACGCGATCTCGAAGGATCAGCCCAAGGCGAATGTGCGTGCGCTGGTGCTTGACCTGTCATCGCTCGCCGCGGTGAGGAAGGCCGCTGCTGTGGTTAACGCGTACTCGGAACCGCTCCACGTACGATTCGATTCTGTTTGTCCGTTTTTTTGCTCGGAGGCTAAAAGAAAATTGCAGGTACTCATCCACAACGCGGCCGACACCAACGGAGTCTACACCCTCACCGTCGACGGGTTTGAGAGCCAGATGGCCGTCGACCACTTCAGCCCTTTCCTCTTCACCAAGCTGCTCCTCCCCAAGCTCCTCGCCTCGACCTCCGCTTCGTGGGTCCCGCGCGTTGTCGCCGTATCCTCCGAGGCGGTGTACATGGGCCCCGGGATCGATCTCTCGCTGCCGAGTCTCGCGAAACCCGCGCCGGGGTCGCCGCAGATGGAATATTTCGTGAGGTACCATGAGGCCAAGTCGGCGAATGTGCTTTTTGCGAAGGGAATTACGCAGCGCAGCGGAGGCAAGATTCGCGCGTATAGTTTGCATCCGGGCAGTGTGTCCTCCATTTTGCCACTTCTGAAGGAGAAATTCAAAATTTTCAGCGATTTTCACGAACGTGCACGAGAAAGAGGCAAACGCGGCGATGCTCAAGTCAGTCGGTAAGCAACAATTTGCTCTCTTTGGACTCGGAGAAGTTGCCTGACGTGATCCGTTCTTCGTCTTTGCTCAGGCGCGCTGACGGAAGACGGAAAGCCCAACACCGAGATCTTTAAGTGGAAGTCAATCCCGCAGGGAGCAGCGACGTGAGCAGCGCTGCAGTTCTGCTCTTGGTACTCCTTCGCTGACTCTGTGTCTCTCTATATTCAGTACGGTGATCGCTGCATTCGATCCTCGTCTTAGCGGTGAGGGCTTCTCCTCATCCATACCTCATATATGGAATTAATGATTACAGACAAATCCGGATCGTTTCTCATCGACGGCGTTGAGGCGAACGACAAACTCACTCCCATCTTGACTGATCCGGTGTGTTTCGCTGCTCTACCCCGGCAAACATGTTCATATTCCTGCGCAGGCCAGCGCCGTTAGACTTTGGAAGCTGACGGAGGAAGTTATTGGCGAGGAGTTTGATTTCTGAGAACAGCGCGATGATAAGATAAGATACGATAACTTGAAGATTGATAGATGGCATCTCGATAAGATCACAGATACCGGACTGCAATAAGCTGTTTTATTTGCGTTTTTCCCCATTCTTTGTGTTCGGAACTGCTTTACCCCAACAACTCTGAGTTTATAAACTGTGAAAAAAACCGCTCCCCGCCGATTCCGTGGAGTCGACGGGGCTGTCGATTATCTTATCCGTCTTGATCTTATCCGATTGATGCGGCTTCCTAGGACAGTGGTGTCTTTCGCAGTAGACGAATGGGAGTACAAAGAGTTGGGAAACCAGTTGTAGACGAATCCACATGAGTTTGCTGAGTTTAGGTTCATGATTGCCACTGGCGCGATACAGCAGTCCCCAAGCTAACTATGGATCCAAGGAACAAGTGCAGTAGCCGGCCGAGAATGGGCGTAAGTAAGACGGTCACGAACGACTTGAGGCCATCGACATTACTCCTCCGCACGCACAACCTCCCGCTGCCCAATATTATGCACCACTGCCCTGCCCCTTGCAGGTCCTGCAAGCCGCTCCTCGCTCGGCGCAAAACACTCCGGCAGCCCCGTCTCCTCCCACGTATGCGCAGCCCCACGCATCAGCGCCCCCAGCCCCCTTCGCACAGGTCATAATCCGCGCCATCCCTGCACGCGTTAGAACACACAACGACGAAGACGAAGACGAAGCCACAGACGCACCATGTCCATGATGCCCCGCACACACAAACACCCCCCCGACGCGCGGGCATCTCGCCCACAAACGGAATACCCGAGCTCGTGTAGCCCATGACCCCACTCCAGACATGCGTGATCTGCCCTTCGCTGGCGTCCCAATCGGCGAAATACGCCGGCAGCGCGTTGCGCAGGTCCTCCGCCATCTCCGGGATAACGCTGCCGTCGTCGGTGTTGCCGATGAGCTGGTCCACAGGGACCGACCTCCGCGCGCCACCAAAGATGATGATGTCGTTGTCGCGTTGGATGAGGTAGTCGCCATAGTTCTGCGACGACATCAGACAGAGCAAAAAAAAAGGCACAGGCACACACCAATCCATACGTGGCATTCAGCGCGTTGTCCCCGGCGTACGTCCTAGGCGGCAGAACAGCGGAGCAAGTCCCCTTGAAAGGCCAAATGTGACCCTCCAACTCTGGCAGCAACGTCGCCGTAAACGCATTCGTTGCCAGGACCACCTTCCCGCTCTTGACGTTCCCCCGGTCCGTCTCCAGCACCCACTTCTCGCCACTCTCGACGACGCGCCGCACGACCGTCTGCGTCTGCACGTTGAGCCCGTACTTGTCGATGCAGAGCTTGAGGAGCTGCTGGACGAGTTTGTACGGGTACAGCGAGCCGGCCATGAAGCGATATGCGGCTGTGGCGCGCGGGCAACGCGTGGTCTTGCGTGCTTCCTCGGGGTCGAGGATGCGTGTGAGGCCGTCAACGGGTCCGCCGTCTGCTGCGAATTCGTTGTAGACGCCGTCCAGGTAGGTCGCGGCAAACTCGCTCATTGGGACGTCTGTTCGTCGTGGTATGAGGCGGTGTGTTCTGCGGAAGGAAGAAAGGCGCACCATAGGAATAGCCTTTCCAGAAATCGCATTCGAGACCCTCCTTGCGAACGATTTCCTCCACCAGAGCCAGCGTATCCTTCTCGTTCTGGATGATCTTGAGCGCCTGTTCTGCGCCAAACTCGGCCTTGTAGTCTCTGTAGCCTGCCGTGCTCGTCAGAAAAAGCCACGACCCGTCAAGCCACACACGCACCTCTGTAGTAATCCGGCCGACAATGCCCGCCGTTTCTCGCAGTCGCCCCGTCGCACACCTCCCGTGCTTCGAGCAACGTGACCTTCTCCGGCGGCGAGTCGCCCGTGAGCAGGAAGTACGCCGTCGCCGCCCCAGACAAGCCCGAGCCGACGACGGTGACGTCGGACTGCGCTGGCAGCTCAGGTGTGGTGCGGTACCCGGGTCCCAATGGCGCGTCTTTGGCCGCGTTGGCGAGCCAGAAGGACACAGTGGGGTTGGGCCGCGGGTAGCCTGGCGCTGTGCTCGTTGTGGCCATCGCACTGCGGACGGCGTGGATGAACGGCGAGACCTGCAGGATTTTTGGTCAGACTTTCATGATTCTGGCGTGTTGGCCTCACCGGAGGCCTGGCTGGCGAAGCTCGCCTTGCTAGTGCCGTTCATAGCGCTGCTTGTGTTTGGACGTGGCATGTGGTGGGTGGCGGAGAAGGACGAAATCCCTCACGTGTCGCAGACTTCTCTTCTTCCCATCTCAGGCTCCGTCCCAGCGTTGGCCATGCTCGCAGCTCGTTGGCTCCGTCATGGAGCACGCAGAATCGAAGAGGGAGAGTTCACGAGTTCGTCCGAATTCCTCAGCGGCGATCTCGGGCGCTCGTTCTAGGCTTTCAAGTGCGTCTCCAAAGGTCTCCAACCACGCGGATCCCTCCAACTTTAAACTGCTGGCCCGTGGCTTCAGCCAATCCGAACAGCCGCGTCGCGTTGTGCAACCACAACATCAGCCTTCGGAAGACTCGGAAGAGATCGTCGCCATTCGGACGGAAGATCAGCACGAATATCACCAGCTCGACAAGACGACGGAAGGCGGGTCCACTGACGACTGCCCCGGCCCATGCTTCCCGGCAGCTGTTTAATGGACCCGAGCACATATATCGAGGACAACCCACGAGCCGAGCTCTTTCAGCCCTTTCCCCCATCCTCCAACCTGATTTCGCAAAAATGCCGCTCGGAATACAGCTTCGCCCTGGCCCAGAACTTCTGTATGTTCGTCTTTACGCGCGAGGGAAGCCATGCTTGACGAAGATTTGGTCTACTCATCCAGATTCGGACCCCTTCTTATTGGCACCATCTTGAGCACACTATTTTATGGGGTGCGTGTTCCCTTATCAGGCCCAATTGCTGATTAACGAGCGCCCGTCCAGGTTATGGCCGCACACGCACGCCCCACCACCGCCCTTCTCCCACCCACCCTGACGCGTCCCGTCACACAGATGTTCACCTACTACCAACGATTCAAAAAGTGAGTGTTGCAAGTTTACAACTCCTTCCCGATCTCGAATCTAACAATCAGCCTCCAGCGACCGACAGTGGATACGATATCTGGTCTGTAGACGACTGCGCCATCCTGCTCTCCCTCCCGCGGCTGATACATCTGCGCATTAACTCAGCTACTATACATCTTCATCATCGAATCCCTGCGTATCGTGGTACAAGTCGCGATCACGTACCAGCCGCTTGTCGTCGAATTCGGTGCGTGTCGTTGTTCTACAAAGTGTATTTCCCGATAGATTGACGCGAACTCGGAAAGGCTCGCAACAAGCCCTGATAGTTTCTCCGCTCTGTACGTCGCTTCTTCGGTTCTTGGACTTTTCCCCGCTGACTCCCCGCCAGTTGTCCCCGGAGGTATGCCAACACTTTTACGGATTCTTCCATTCTGACCGTTACTGTACGCAGACGCCGCAACACTCGTTTTAATATCCACCCCCCGTCCAAATATTCACTGGCTGGCGAATAAGCGGCATGTTTTCTTTACGCCTCCAGTCCTCGTAGCCTGCTGAGACGCCCTTCAGTAATCACTGGCCGTCGTTACCTCTGGGCACTCATCGCTGTATTGGCCTTAGTTTCCCTAGGTACATTCCTTATCTCAGCAACGTCCGCTAAATTTCACTGACGAAATAAACGACCAGGCGGTGGTTTCTCCGTTAGCATCTTCTCCGGCATACGAAACGAATTCCAGGAGTTCGCGACGTTTAACAACGCCGTTATCTTGTGGTTCATCTCGAGCGCGGTCTGCGACGTGTTTATCGCGGTCATCTTGACGCACTCGTTGGTGCGTTTCGAATCCGGTGTCAACCCCAAATATTAACGGACCCTTTCTTCCAGTCGACGCGCAAGACAGGCTTTGGAGTCGACACCCAGATCAATCGGATAATACGAGGTGCGGCGAGCCAAGCTTGATCACATTCTGCACGCCATGACTGACCCTGGCGCAGTGACTGTACAAACCGGTGCTATAACCGCTTGCGGCGCCATAGCCGTCCTGGTCGTATTCCTCGTTCTGCCCGTGCGTTACCGTGTTCGTCCTTTTTTCCCTTCTTAATCTGAGATTGTCGTAGACGACCACACTGTACGCGTCTATTTCCACCTTTGCAAGCAATCCTCACCTGCGAACAACAGTCAATTCATTGTCGACTTTCCGCTCTCGAAATTCTACTCCATTTCTCTCGTCGCCACGTACGTCTATCTCCCCTCCGTTCCCTCTTCGTTCGGATCCGGACTGACGGTCTCCATTACCATAAACAGCCTAAACGCGCGCGCAAACGGCCGCACCGACAAGAACCAACGCCGGCAGCCCAACGCGCTCTTCATGGAATCGACTGAACACTCGACACACTCCGGGACGCGCGAGCTCAGCGGCGGTGTCGGGGCGGGATGAGGCATACGACGGTGCATGTGTACCCACCAAGCGGTAGCGGGATGAAATCGGTGCGCAATTTTGCCCTTCTCGCAATCTTCATGATATCTCATCGGGACTGTAGCCCCCCCACGCGGGCAGCATCGCGCCGTCCGCCGTCGGCTCAGCACACACGCTCGTCGCACCCCAATCTCTTACGCCCAAAGCATCCTTCACAAGCCAGAACGGCGCCGGGGGAGAGAAACACCACCAGCAGCAAGACATCGCCCGCGGTCCATGTCCCAGCCGCATAGCATGGTGATCGTTCCGGGTCGGCGCTCAGAGTCAAGGCGCGACTGGCCTGGGGATGATGATTCGAGTTCCATCGGGGGAGGGGCGTCAAGACCTGGAACAAGGACGGGGAATTATATTTGGGAGCCAGCGAATGCGTCGCTGGATGCCGGGTCGCGCGTATAAATCTAGAAAGCGTATAGATATTCTAATTGTCTGACAAAAGTAGCATTAATCGAGTCTGTACTATACCGTCATGCTCGCGTCGGTCCAAAATTGGTCCGCTGAGGAGAATATGGCTCAGCCAACAGCGAGGAACAAGAAAAGAACGACGTACCAGGGATCCTCCTCTTCCGTTTATCCTCCACAAACCCCTCTGCCTCGACCCAGAACTCATCCTTCATCCCCCCGCGCAGCCTGCTCCCATTCACGCACCCACACCCCAAAGGACATGATCACAAACCGCACGTCGGTGACCCCACTCAGCTCGTCTTCGTACAGCATCTGCACCGACCGACGGCGCGTATCCGTGCGGCGATTGACGAGGACGCGTAGCCTCTCGTCGCTCAGCGCAGCAAGAATGGTCAACAACAAGTGCTGCTCAACCCCGCCTGCCAGCGCCAAGTGCGTCAGCTCCGGAAGGAGCGCAAGCTGGCCGGAAAGATGCTCCGCATCAGCCGCAGAAACCGACGGTAGGTCGTCAAACAGCATGAGATGGGTGATCCTCGCGAACCCGGACCTCGAGAGGTCGATGCTGGCGATGGAGTTGTCGAACAAAGCCCCCAATCCGGTGGATAGTGACGGGCGGGCTGATGGCGCACCGGAGAAAACGAGCTGGACAGCGCCAAAATTTCGATTTTCGTGACAGCTGCGGGCGCGACGGGAACCATTAGCTCTCTCCACGCAAGCCCGCGGTGAGCGAGAGGATCGGCGTGCACGGGAGAAGGTGGCGGCGGTGGCTGAATGGCAGAAGCGGACAATTGACGGGCACATCGGAGCGGGAGTACCTTGTCCGAAGCCCATTGTTCGTGCAGGCATTGTCTTGGAGCATTGTGAGGGCGCATTACTAGATGGGGACAATAGTGGCGTAAGCAGCACGGACGATAGGACCCATTATAACGGCGGGGCGCACCTCCGAGGGCCTACATATGCTTTGCCTCGTGGGACGTGCCTTTTGTATGAGTCGTCGAGAGTCAGTTGGTCGCTTAGAGACGTTCGGGGCCGGGATACATACGTACACGAGCACAGCCACCTTCGGGGGGTATATAAGGAGCGGCGCAGTAGGTAGGAAGAGAGAGAACCCCGCGACTTTGAGCTACGAGCACGTTGGAGTAGAGATAGGATTTGACGCGCCGACTACGAATACGATTCGATTGACGCGTACCACGACGGAGGATTGATTTACGGACAAATCTCGGCGGGACCTTGATTTGAGCACGCAGTGCTACTCGACTTACATCACCTCACCCACTCCATAAACACCCGACGCATCTCCGAACCCCCGTCTGGATTGCAACAGTCATATATTTTGACTGGAACCTCCGAATTCACGCACCCCGACGTTCGCGTTACGGCTCCGAGCCTAGACCTTTTACGGACGAAGACTTACAGTGCTGCTGGTCAGCGCTAGTTGTTTTGTTGTTGTTGTTGGAGTTGTGGTTTAGGCTTTCAGCCTTTCGCGCACGCCGAGCGTTTCATCTGGAGCCCACCGCGAGGGGGTTCACCCAGACAAAACTTTAACTTTCGGATCGCGCCGGTCGCGTTCGGGAGTCGGGATTTAATCAAAAACGTCCGCGCCAACACCCGCGGAACTCGCACGACAGCACACTATCAATCTCGCCACCGCGCGACGCAACCGTTGGCTCGCACGTCAGGAACGAGAGCAGGCTCTCTTCGTTTCACAAAACCAAACTACTCCGGTCATCGCTGGCGACGACCCTTCTGATTCAGACGGCTTACCGGACCTCTCACACACACTCCGCTCTCTATTCGACGAGCAACCCCCATTTGATTCGGACCAAGAATCTGATTCATTCCCCCTACGACCCGTTACACCCCAACTTAGACGCCAACCTACACCGATGGCTAACGCTAATCAAAACCAAACTGCGGCTTTCCGGATTCCCCGGGCCTGGGACTCCAACGCTCCCAAGTTCACCTCGGAGGATAAGGATGAGCTCCGCGACTTCATGGAGCAAGTTGATGACATCATTGAGCTGGCATCAATGACGGACGATCAGCAGAAAAAGAAACTGCTCACCAGTTTCCTCCCTCTCAAAAAGCGCGAAGCTTGGCGTGCACTGGACTCTTACGAGGCTGTTGCCCCAGCGAACAATGTGCCCTACCAGGACTTCAAGAATGAGGTCCTAAAGATGTATCCGGAGGTCGTTGAGGATCGGAATGGGACGCTAGAAGAACTGGACGCACTTTGCGCAGCCAACAAAGGCATCCGGCGCTCAGAAGAAGGTCGTCTAACGCGCTTTGGAATCAAATTCAAGGCGCTGGTAGTGAAGCTCACCAAGGACCCGGCGGTTATTCTGAACAAGGAAGCGGTGCGGCGTTATCTGGAGACACTCGAGCGCGGGTTCGCCGATGCTCTCCGGCTCTCAATCAATACCCGCAACCTGTGGAAGAAGGATTTAGCCAGCGCTCGTGGGGCTGCGCCGGCGCAGCCAGCTAACGCACGAATTGATCGGAGCAAGGATGATCCAATCCAGCTTAACGAGCTCATGGAGATGGCTGAGCATCTTGCCCATTCCGCAGGATCCGATGCTGTCTGGGGCGACATGGAGCTTCCTGAAATGAAGCGCTCAGACCGATTCCCACGAGTCAAGATCGAGGAACGAGACGTACGCCTCGAAGAGCTTGGCGGGGAGGTATCAGGGCTGCGAGATGCAGTGGCCGTTGTGCAGAAACAAGCACAATCATCGCATGAGGAGCTGATGAAGGCGTTCCAATCCATGAAGAACGCCGGGCCGGCTCGCGATGATGGTGATTGGCGCACTGCACAGAACTCCTATGGGCAAGAGCAGCGTCAGCAATATGGCCGCGGAGGAGGTGGCTATGGTGGAGGTGCAATGAATAGAGGCCCACCGCAACGTGGAAATGGAAGCAGCAACGACGGCTGCTATTATTGCGACGATCCTGACCATTTCGCCCGTGACTGCTCCAAGAAATACAGTCACATGCAGAAGGGCTGGATTGTGATGGAGGATGGGAAACAGCGACTCGCGGACGGCAACCCAATTCCGCGAGGCCCCGGGTCATCGGCGGTGAAGGTGGAGGAGTACTGGCAGCGCAAAGGCGCTGTAGGGCAACATCTCTACTCGGAAGGACAGAGCCGGCTCGCCGACGACGACTTTGATGTTTTACGAGACGAGATCATGACGCTGCGCGTCAAACTGAGCCAGCTGGCTGACTCTCACTCGTCTCCCGCCGTCCAGCCGTCGTTCATGGCCACCGCTCCGCCGTCGAACCAGGCAACGCCTGCACCCCAGATGGATATGGAGAGCTTCGGGCGCGCGATGTTCAACCTGATGAATGCGCGTGGTGAAACACCAGAGCAGTTTGCTCAGCTCCGTAACGGGAAGAACGTAGCGGAGTCGGATTTTTGAAGCGCCCGATGATGGAGGCGTCGAATCGGACGCGGCCTCCTGAGGATGTTCAATCCGACCCACGACAGACAAATGGCAAACGGAACTCACCTGAGGAAGAACGGCCAGAGAAAGTCAAGGCGCCGTCAGCGTTCCATGAACTGCCGTACAAATTTGTCCAACTCCCCGCTGCTGGGGCTCGAACTCAGCCAGCAGTGGCCGAGAAGGCCCGCGTACGGCTGGAACGTGACGAGGACGACGCTGGGAAAGCATATAAATTAAAGGCACCCATAGAGCGAGATGGTCTTACTGAGGAGGTCCTGGAACGCATCAACAATACCGAGGTTACGATCAAACTCGGCGACCTACTTGGCCTGAGCAAGGACTTACGGGAGGGAGAACGTTTGAGGCTTACGCGGGTGCGTCAGCCACTAGAACGGGGAAACACCGCCGCGGAACTAGTACTTCCTCCGGAGCTGCTGGCAGCGACACGGAAGAAACCGGCGGCACAGGATGATTCGCCTCCACGGCTGGACCGTGATGCAATGAAGCTCGAGAGCCTACCGGCCGTTGAGGGTGTATTCATCACGGAGACAGAGATTGATGGCATACCAAAGGGCGCGCTGGTCGCGCAAGACCCATACCTACAATACCTGGAAGGATTAGCGGAAGACGAGAGTCCAAGGCAAATTTACGTAGCACGGGACTCGGTGCCGCTCCGCGTTACCTATCCATACGTCAATGGAAAAGGGCCGGTGGAATGCGTACTCGATTCTGGTTCACAGATAGTGTCGATGTCACTGGAACAGGCGCAACTCTGCGGCCTAATATGGGATCCCAACATAAATATCTATATGCAAAGCGCCAACGGTCAGCTCGAAAAATCCATGGGACTTGCGAAAAACGTACCTTTCCGGTGGGGTGAGTTAAAACTCTACCTGCAAGTGCACGTCATTCGCGGGCCGGCGTACAAGGTCCTTCTCGGACGACCATTCGATGTTCTCACGAAGAGTCGGACGGACCATGAAGATGGGAACCAGACACTTACACTAACGGACCCGAATACTGGCCGAGCCTGGATGGTGCCAACTTATGACCGAGCACGCGGAGAATCTTCGACGAGTGACAAGGGACGAGATGTCGAGCAACCGCCTCCTGTACAGGCCCATAACCAGCAGGGTTTTCGCCTATCTTTGAGGATTTGACCCAGATGGGTCAAGGAGAAGAGGCGGCGGTCATTGTAGGATTTGGCGTGGACGGTGGTATGCGGGTTGAGCAGCTGTATGAGCCGAGAGGCGCCCGGATGACGCCGGCGAAGACGATTGAGGCATATCTCGCCGCCTCGAGCCAGTCCGAGCCGCTACGCCGAGATAAAGATGCGTCGGCGCTTTTCGAGTCATTCCAGCGAGGCTGTGTTGATGACGTGACTGGGATTCCGCAGCGAGTCTTCGCGAGTGTCTTGGTGGATTCGGCAGGGATTGAAGCAGGTCGAAGGCGGCAGGGGATAGGGACTACCGGGCTGGATTCACGTACGAAGCATGTGGCGGAAAGCAAGCTGCGCTGCGGCTGCTGTCAATCCATTGATTTCACATGCTACGATGATGTCCGACCAACTCCGAACCTTTCGGACCCGACGCCAGTCTCAGTTTTTGCCGGAAAGAAGTACAAGCCGGTGGGCTTGAAGGTCCGGCCAGTTTACACTGAGCTTCCGGATCGATACCGGATCAAACGAGAAATTAAAGGTGATCCGTTGGCCGGGCTGCCAGTACTTGATCCGAGGCCGGCCGAGTACACACAAGGGAGGCGGTACACGGAATCTCGGAAACTGGATATGGAAAGGAGGCATGCAGGGTTTCTACAACCGGAGGAACTCAGATTGATGCATGCTCTCATTGGACACCATGAGAATGCTTTCGCATGGAGCGATGAGGAGCGCGGCAGTTTCCGGCACGATTTCTTCCCGCCAGTGGAATTTCCCCTTGTAGAACACGAAACATGGGTTGAACGGACAATTCCAATTCCCCGAGGACAACTAGAGGAATTTTGCCGAACCATCAAGAAAAAGATTGATGCGGGCGTTTATGAGCCATCAAATGCCTCGTATCGGAGCAAATTCTTCGGGGTAATTAAGAAGGATGGAAAGACCATACGGCTAGTCCATGCACTGGAACCACTGAATGCTGTCACAATTGCACATTCCGGCTTGCCACCAGCCACGGAGGAATTGGCACATCATTTCGCGGGACGGGCCTGTGGGGGTTGTCTTGACCTCTATTCGGGCTATGATCACCGTGACATTGCGGAGAGCTCGCGGGACTTCACAACCTTCCAAACCCCATTTGGCGCCCTACGATTAGTCAAACTTCCAATGGGATGGACAAACAGTGTTCCGATCTTTCATGATGATGTCACATACATCTTGCAGGATGAAATTCCTCACGTGACTATCCCTTATATTGATGATGTTCCAATCCGAGGGCCAGGGACACGCTACCAACTCCCGGATGGGACTTGCGAGGCCATACCAGAAAATCCAGGAATCAGGCGATTTATTTGGGAATATTTCCAGGATTTGAACCGGGTTGTTCAACGAGTCAAATATAGTGGTGGCACATTCTCTGGGTCAAAATCCATTATGTGTGCAGGAGAGTTCCATGTCGTGGGGCACCTTTGTTCGTTTGAAGGGCAAAAAGCTGATACAGATCGTGTCGGAGTGATCGCACGATGGGGCCCCTTGAAAGATGTGTCGGACGTACGCAGATTTCTGGGCACCGTGGGGGTCCTCCGCATGTTTATCAAAGATTATGCACTGCTGGCACGACCAATTCAGAAATTGATCCGGAATGATGTGGAGTTTGAATGGGGGGAGACACAAGAGAAAGCCATGGACAGGCTGAAGGAAGCATTAATCAATGCGCCGTGCTTGAAGCCGCTCAACTATGATTGGGAATCAGATATAGTGATGGCAGTGGATACTTCCTGGATGGCTGTCGGCATTCAGATCTATCAGTGTGATCCGGCTGATCCGAAGAAACGCTACTATGCAAAATTCGCTTCCATCACCCTCAACCGACGCGAAGCAGAATTCTCGCAGCCAAAACGGGAGCTTTATGGATTGAAACGTGCTTTGGAGGCAATGCAATATTGGCTCCTGGGCTGCCGCCGCTTAGTGATTGAAACCGATGCCAAGTATATTCAGGGCATGCTCAACAACCCTGGAATGGGACCCAATGCCACCATCAATAGATGGATAGAGCAAATTCTCATGTTCAAGTTCAAACTGAAACATGTGAAGGGCGCATCATTCCCACCGGATGGACTATCAAGGCGTGAAGCGCAGCCGGGGGATGAGATTTGGCCATCAGATGAAGATGGGTTTGAGGCAAATGAACCTCCGCAGCCCCACGAGGACTGGGACTATTTTGCAGAACAACCATTGGACTTGGAAGAATTTCAATCAGAAATTGATGTTCGCGGTGGATATCTCCAGGGGATGGAGGGCACCGCCGGTTCGGTGGATGATTTTGCCTCAGAGCTTGCCCACGCTCGATCCGAAACAGCTGCAGTGACGAGCCACATACGAGCGGCATACACGGCCGAGTCACTGATCGTACCGACTTACCTACAGGTGGATGATCCGGAAGACAAGTTACTACCGGACGGGCGGCTCCGTGATGATGTAGCCATGCGGGAACCCTACAGCGAAGAGCATCGCAGCAAGGGCGCAAAGAATCAAGACGAAAAACTGTCGATTACCGCTGATTGGCTAAAGGGCACACTCACTCGACCTGCGGGGATGGAGGATGACTTGAAATTCAAGCGATTTATGAAATTTGCTACTCGGTTCTTCCTCATGAAAGACGGACGACTGTACCGTCGCGGGGTAGACGCGATGCACCGGCTAGTAGTGCCGAGAGATCACCGGATGTATATGATGCGCGCAGCGCACGACTCCCTAGGGCACCGCGGCGCTTTCGCCACAAAGGCGCTACTAGAACTGCGCTTCTGGTGGCCGGACATGGAGGGTGATGTCCGGTGGTACGTAAAAACTTGCCATCTGTGCCAAAAGCGGAAACAGGCATTAATTCGCGCACCGCCGGTGGTATCCGCTACACCAAGCATATTTCAGAAGATACATACCAATGTCATGTACATGAGCGAAAAGTCGAACGGTTGCAACTTCATCGTCGACGCTCGCTGCGCATTATCCCGGTATCCGGAAGCGAGAGGCATCAGAGAGCAGAATGCCAAATCGGTCGGCATGTTCTTGCTGGAGGAGATAATTTGTCGATGGGGATGTCCGCACTGGATAGTGACGGACAACGGCACGCCTTTCCTGGCGGCGATCAAATGGCTAGAAGCCAAATATGGAATTATTGGCATTAAAATATCACCTTATAACTCGCAGGCTAACGGAGTTGTTGAGCGGGGTCATTGGGACCTCAGACAGTCCCTATTCAAGGCAACTGGTGGAGACTTGAGGCGCTGGTATTGGTTCCTGCACCAAGTACTATGGGCCGACCGCATCCCGACTAGGCGAGGAATGGGGTGCTCACCTTATTTTGCCGTCTGCGGCGCCCATCCAGTGCTACCCCTAGACGTCGCCGAAGCGACGTGGCTTGCCGAGTTCCCCGATCAGATCATCTCGACCGAGGAACTAGTAGGACTGCGTGCCCGTGCATTAGCGAAACACGCGGTCCATGTTGAAGAAATGCGGGAGAAAATGGCACACCTGAAAGAGCGAAATGCCGCCGAATATGCAGACAAATATCGGCATGTCATTAAAGACTACCTATTCGAACCTGGAGATGTAGTCCTTGTGCGAAATACCGTTGAGGAGGACTCGCCCAGCGCCCGGAACCGCGAACGGTGGTGGGGCCCGCTCATTATAGTTCGACGGACCCAAGGTGGCGCTTACATTGTCTGCGAGTTCAACGGTGCCGTCTGGCAGAAGAAGATAGGGCGATTCAGAGTTATCCCTTATGAGCAGAGGAGGAAGCTTACCTTGGGTTCGCAAATTGAAGAAATGATTGACATATCGGCACAAGCACTAGATGCACTCGAAGCCGAACCGGAGGGCGAGCCCGAGTATCAGGGAATTGACTACCAATTCGACGGGGTAACCCTGCACCGTACTAGCGGAGAAGAATCGCCTTGTATTGAAGGGGAAGAGTCAGACGACTCAGAGGAATCTGACACCGAGGCCGTTGAGGAGCCAATGGAAGCAGAGGCTAATGAGCTGCGTCGATCCAAGCGACCTCGCAAACCGCGGGTGCGAGAATCTTGAGATCCGGCAAGAGAGACGGCAGCATTGGAGGAGGATGTGAGCGGAGGGAAAGCGCCGGCGCGAATATATTGGAAAACAGGGAAACGGAAGGATACAGGAGGTCGCACCAGGCGACATATCTACAAGCACGGCGCCAGCGAAGTGCGAAGCAGGCTACACAGCTCTCAGAGCAGCGGTACGGAAGCTGGGAAGTAATATGGCAGAAGGTGCTGGTTTAGAGTTAGCCAGGAGACCCGGAAGGGAAAACAAGGGCACATACAATCTGAGACCCGAAGGGTATACCGACTGGCATTCCAGCGCAGGACTCCAGCTGGCGCTCGGCGCGCTGCCGGTCGGACCAGACGCGACCCATGAGAGCGTCGATGTCGGCGATTTGACGACGAAGGTTGACCTCGTTGCTCGGGAAGAATCCCGCACCCGGAACAACGGGGATGGGAGGCGGTGGCATTGCGAAGTGCCCGTTAGGCCGGAAGAAAAGGGCTACGAATAAAATCAGATACCCGCAGGCTGGACAGGAGGGAACACGCACGCGTTGGGGCTGTACCGGCCCCGGGCGCTGCAATCGGCGAATTGGCAACCGGATGCATTGTTTCCTCGGGACTGGGTGCAGAGATCGCTGGGCCTGTTTACGCACGGCGTCAGGAGGTATGGCAGCAACGGAACAGGAGGCTTACCAGGACTGGAAAGATGCACATCGGCGGTCGACGGCGGGCGCGATGGGTTAAGCTAATAACGACGAGTGAGCGATGCTAACAAGAAAGGGGCATGCGACACACCAGAGAACTCACGTCCATTCGTGTCGGCTGGGGGGCGATGAGGTCAGCCGCATCCGGACTCGGCAGCGGGGAGAGCGGCGCAGGGGTTGGGGAAAAGATCGGGTGATGCTGGGGAGGAGGAGTTGTCCGCGCAAAGTCAGCAAGCGACGGCCAGGACTGATAGGTCGCCGGGAGCGGGCTACCGAAGTCGAGGGGGGAGAGAGGACGGTCCGGCGAAGGAGACTTCGGGGAATAAACCGGCGAGTTGCAGGCCGAGGAATGGGAAGGGAATTGCTCCACCACGGACGACGACGTGCTTGGCGCGTCGTCAAGGGTGACGTCAACGGGCACCAGGAGACTTGGCGAACGACGGCGCTGCAGGAAGGCGGGCTACGAAGAGAAGAGTAAGCCACGCAACGAGGATCGGGACCGATGACGCACCAAACGATTCGGGGTACGCTGGGACTTCGGCGTCGAGAGCAGACAGAGCGCCTCGGCAGCCTCGCTGGCCCGACGCGCTGCGGCAAGGGGTTTGTAGCGGCCGATGAGTTTGCTGAAGCTTGCAATGTCGTCGGCGAACTTGAAGAAGACACCGCCGGGCCGGAAACAGTCGCTTTGGAGCTGCTCGAGTACGAACGAAACGACGTCGTCCAGTTCGGGTTCGGCAGCGAACGAGAGGAATTTGCCTCGGAAGCTTATCTGGAGGGCGTCAGCACCAAACACAAGACTGAGGCACGGCGAAAACACACCAATTTAATGCAGGTCATTGCCAGGAAGCAGTCCCGCTCAATGGCGCTGGCGTGGGTCTCCGTTTCGACTCGGGTACGGATAGACAAGATGTGGGAGCGGTCGTCATCGGAGAGGGGGTACGGGTTCATGGTGAGGGAGTACAGAGAGTACGGGCGTCGAGAGGCCAGGATTGGCTAGGGTACGGAGAGTTGAGGAGGGAAAGAGCGGTAGCGGAGTGGTGGCAGAACTTTATGGGAAGAGACGGACAATGCGGAGACGGGACGCGACAATAGTGGCGGTTGCGGCGCATGAGCCCGTGAGCGTGAAGGACGCGTTCTGCATCGAAGGGCGCGGCCGCAGCTACATGCTGGGCCAGAAGCAGGCGGGACACGTCATGACATCTGTCGGCGGGTCTCGGCCGCTGGCGGGTCGGACTTAGGGACAAGGCCCTCGGAACTAGCCCCAGCGTTCAGCGTTAAAACAATGCTGCACGCATTGTCCATGTGGCGCACCTGCGCAAATATGCGACGAGTACGGTACTGGTGGCGCCAAAGTTGCCTCGATCGTTATGCTTTGCCTTCGGCCGACGAAGGCCTGCCTATCAGTGATGATACTGATCGGACAATCAATTGGCGAAGAGACGATCGAGCAGGAAGGGAAATAATAGCGCGCCAAAACGACGATGCAATCGGCATCACAAACACACGAAATTTCGACTCGACAAGAGCAATACATGGCTATCTACCAGGATAAAGCCGCAGGCGGATACGCGGAATGATGTTTCTGGAGCCGAGATCAGCGAGCGCGGAAGGAAGTGATGGCCACTCACTTGGGAGAGTCGGTGGGCCAGGATAGAAGGTATTTTAGGAATGGAGCATGAGAGCCTGGGTCAAGGATTAGGAAAAGACGGAGAAGAAAAAGAGGATAACACACCGGAGCAACCAGGAACGTGCCGAGAAGAGCGACGACAGCCATACATGCGACGACCCAACCCGCTGGGAAGGCGTGCGGAAGGCCATCAATGGCGGCTGCAGGCGCGGAGTTTTCCGTGGCCGTGGGCGCAGGCGCGAGAGCGGTAGTAATAATAGGTGTGTCCATGACGGCGGGCGTGGCCGCGTAGTCGGGCAGCATGATGGTGGCGAACACGTCCTGGTCGTGCCCGGAGAGCGTCGGCGGAGTGATGACAATGATGGGGACGACAGGGTCCGGCTCCTCCAAGAACGAGATGTTGTCGAGGTGAAAATGGCACATGGAGCGCGAGACACGATGAAGGCGACAGGAAAAGTCGAGGCCGTGGTTGAGAGAAGGTGCCAGCGCGCGACTTTTATTCGAGCGGCAGAGGCCACTCGGCCAAATCGAGTTCCAAGTCCAATAAACTTTGGATTTTGGGTAAAAGAGTTTGCGGATGCAGCGCATAGGTGACAGGCGCTAGAAATAATCGGGAGAAGCAGGAAGGAGCGGGGCAACCGGAGGAAAAAGAGCCATTATCCGCTAGAAAATAGCGCGCGCATGCGCGCGTCAGGAAGGGAATGACTGAGGACAGTCAAAATCTCAGAAGTGGGGGAGGTGCAGTATCAGAGGGCAGACGACGACTCAAGGCAGACTCAGCAAAATTTTCATGCACGAAAACCAGCGCCATGAAATTCACCACAGAAAGTACAGCGTACATCAAGCAGCGGTACCAAAAGAGAGGGCTACAATAGCCTTACAAAAGGCCAAGTCCGGGGCACTGTGCAATGAGATGGCCAGCATCTCCGCAGTGGTAGCACGGCTTGATGGATCTGGACCGAGGATCAGCAGCGAAGTCAAAAAGCTAAATAGAAGGACACGCACCGCACTCTACGCAGCGGAGGGTACGGCGCGGCGCGGGTCGGGATCAACGAGCGACTGAAGTTGCCATTGAACGCACTTCCGCTCGCACGAGAGGCGACGGATTTGCGCGTCCAAACCGGCGAGTCGTCGATGTAGCTGGGCAGCATTTGGAAGGCGCGGAGGTCGGCGACGCGGCGGTCTTGACCCATAGCCCTGAACACCGGCGTCGGACGAGACGACTGAAGGGGATGCTGGATCAGGCTGAGTACAGGCAGTACACGGACGGCGAAAACTCACGAGACTGGGGACTGAATTCCGAGCCCGCTTGCGGCGAGCCTTGACCGGCTTCGGACCGCGGCCGTTTCCGCGGAAGCCGCTGGAAATCGGGAAGGCCCGCAAATCGGGACTCTCGGGCCCGGAATCCGACGAGTTGCTGACGCTCTCCAAGTCCGGCATCGATGGGTGCGGCGACGGGGGCTACGCAACAGGAGACAAGTCAGAATGCAAGGAAGAAATAAGAAGGGGGAAAGCATACCGGAGCTTCCGGTTCGCTGATCCTGATAGAAACCATTACGCGCGCAAGTTTAGCAAGCGCGTCCGAAGACGAGTCTAGAAAAACATACTAGGGTCAGCGTTAAGCGGACAGGAGGAAAATGGGAGAGGAACGGCAGAACGCACCCTTGCCGAGGGATTTGGGAGCTGGCTCAGCCTCACTAACGGAACGGGCCCCGTCGGGCTCGGATTCAGCGCCGGGCTCAGGACTGGAACCCAGCGACACGGCGTCATCGTCGCTCGCGGGTCCATGCTAGGAGAAATTCAGAAAACCCGGAAAAACAGCACGAAGAAAAATAGAAATGACGCACATTCCATTTCGGCAGCTTCGACGCGTATTCAAGGGCCTCGAGACGTTCCCGGCGGTCAGCCGCTGCTTTCGCAGCTCGCTCGCGGGCCGCTGTTGCAGATTTCCGCTCACGGACGAGCTTCCGAGCACGGGTAATGGCGGCAGCAAAAGACAGGATTCCAGCAAAAGCCTGGCCAGCAGGACTTTGGCTGGTACGGAAATTGTGGCAGAGCATTTGGTTGCGGATCGAGTATACGACTTCGCCGACGTCTTTGGAATCGGCGAACGGGGCGATGTTATCGCGATGTTGGAGCTAGGAGCAGGGTCAGCGGATGCCCAAGAACAGCAACCGGGATGACGCACCACTGTTTCCGCAGACTCAATAAGGAAGGTGTCGCGCTCGGCGACACTCTCGAACACCGAGTCGCGAACGATGTTGGCCAAAAGAAATTAAGGACTCCTTCTCGGAGGGCGACAGAGAATCGGTATAAGACATGGCGGAGGTGAGGGATAGAGAAGAAGTGTGAGGTGGAGGGTTCAACTTGAGACGAAGGGGAACGAGTAAAGCAAGCAGCCAGCTGCGAGGAAGAAGATAGAGACCGGTGTCGGACGCACGTTGACCTTTATAGTGATTGGAGGTGGCTGTGAGGCCGCCAGGCGCTATAACGGGCTCCTGAGGGACAATTGAGGGAAGCGACGGCGGGGTGGTCGTCAAAAGAGCCTCAGAGGTGCGGAGATGGAAGCTAGAAGCAAGCCATGAGAGGGTGACGTGGCAGCGGCGGATCTACGGTACTTACGGATCGACTCCGGGCCTCCGGCGAAGGCTGAAAAGGAGTGGAGTACATGGGAGCGCCAGTACTACAGCACTGACTGAGGACAGTCAGGATTTCACAGAAGGGGAGATGACGGGCGGGCTGATGGCGCACCGGAGAAAACGAGCTGGACAGCGCCAAAATTTCGATTTTCGTACAGCTGCGGGCGCGACGGGAACCATTAGCTCTCTCCACGCAAGCCCGCGGTGAGCGAGAGGATCGGCGTGCACGGGAGAAGGTGGCGGCGGTGGCTGAATGGCAGAAGCGGACAATTGACGGGCACATCGGAGCGGGAGTACCTTGTCCGAAGCCCATTGTTCGTGCAGGCATTGTCTTGGAGCATTGTGAGGGCGCATTACTAGATGGGGACAATAGTGGCGTAAGCAGCACGGACGATAGGACCCATTATAACGGCGGGGCGCACCTCCGAGGGCCTACATATGCTTTGCCTCGTGGGACGTGCCTTTTGTATGAGTCGTCGAGAGTCAGTTGGTCGCTTAGAGACGTTCGGGGCCGGGATACATACGTACACGAGCACAGCCACCTTCGGGGGTATATAAGGAGCGGCGCAGTAGGTAGGAAGAGAGAGAACCCCGCGACTTTGAGCTACGAGCACGTTGGAGTAGAGATAGGATTTGACGCGCCGACTACGAATACGATTCGATTGACGCGTACCACGACGGAGGATTGATTTACGGACAAATCTCGGCGGGACCTTGATTTGAGCACGCAGTGCTACTCGACTTACATCACCTCACCCACTCCATAAACACCCGACGCGTCTCCGAAAGCCCTTCTGGGTTGCAACAGTCGTATATCTCGGCTGGAACCTCCGAACTTGCGCGCCCCGTCATTCCCGTTACGGCTCCGAGCCTACTACACCCATCCCGAGCGAAGGATTTCAGTGCTGCTGGTCGGCGCTGATCATATTGTTGTTGTTGTTTGAGTTGGGTTGGAGGTTTTCTGCCGTCCGCGTACGACGAGCGTTTCAATAGCTTGCCAAGCGTGTTCATCCCGTCCAAAGCCGGCAAGAACGCGCGTGGGTGGTCGTCCGGCGGATAGAACGTGATATCTCGCAGCTCAGTGCATTTGACGAGAAGATCCAGCATTACGGGCGCGTTCGTCGACTCGTCCCCGAGCGCGAGGAAAAGATGTCGTGGCCCGTCGTGCCATATCTGCGCTGGCTTGGTTTTGAGTCGGTGGGCGATGAATTTCGCGTTGTCGCGATAGTCGAGGAGCAGCATGACGCGGTAGAGCACCGGTTCCAGCCTAAACACGACCGTGAGCACTCATGAGAGTTTGCAAGCAAGGAAGGCACCATAATCTGGTCCGCTTTGCGACCCGAAGAAAGGACGGAATGCTTGTTCCCTGTGCGTCGTCCAACGCTGCGAGGAGGAATATCTCCCGCTCAAGATCCTCGGGAAGACGCGGCGGGCCGGATATTGGCGTTGTAGTCAGCCGCTCGAACCAGTTGACGAGGAACATGGCCGTCGGGAGCAAGAGAGATCGACACCAGACCGCGTCATAGGAGATCGTCGATCAGTACCAACGGCGTGTCATGAAACACAAATTCGACTTTGTCTTCGATATCGAACAACACTATCAAATCAAGAGAAGCCACATACAGTATGCTACGGCGACTCAATATTAATCCATGAACATCTTGAACCACCGCACGATGCCGCTGGCACTCTCCTCCTTTGCGTACCCTGCAAACATTAGGTGCGGTCAAATATGCCAAACGGGTGTCCGAACGGGGTCCAAACGAGAGTGCCTAATGGCCCCGTGTTTCGCGCCGAACGTGGCAGTCAACTTTGACCGCACGCCGAACGGAGTGGCGAACACCGCAAATCAATGCCGAACGAGATTGCTTCGCGCTGCCGCTACCGACGCTGGGAGGCGGGGCCCTGTGAACGCAATGCTTGTGGTATGCCCGATGCCTCAGCTGGTGAGCGCTACAGCGGGATTTGCTGAGGTTTTGTCGGCCAAATCTTTCCAAGTCGGCACTAGCACCAACCTGCGCCACACGCGATAGTGGGCGGGCGGGCGGCGCATCAGGCGGGAGCAGCGGCGCATCATGCGTAGGCGGCATGCCGGGCGGACCCTGGGCCGTTCGGCTCGTGCGAACAGGCTGCGTTCGACCTCCTACAGGTCGAACGCAAGTCGCTCGTTCGGCACTTCCGAACTGCTTCCCATCAGCATCCGTTCGGTCCTGTCGTTCGGACGTCCGTTTCGCATATTTGACCGTCCCTATTATCAGCGCCAGTTCCCGGTCTACAGAGGACACTAGCACTTACGTTCCCAAGGATTGCTCATATCCCCACGCAGCGAGAACCCATGGCTCACCCCCGAGAACAGCTGAATCTGGTAGCGGAGCTCAGGCTTAGCCTGCGGCGCCCTGGGTGAGCAGCTCCTCCGCGCGGTGCCTCGCCTCGGCGGGGAAGGTATGGTCCGTCTCGGCGCACGAGAGGAACAGCGGGCGCGCGCAGTTCGTGAAGTGGCTTTCGTTGAGGAAGGCCGGGTGGCCGAATGCGCCGACGTGCGTCCCGAGTCCGAGGCCGTTTGCGGAGGTAGAAGCGCTCGAGCTGAGGCAGTCCATGACGTAGGGCGCGCCGAAGCAGTAGCCCACGCAGGCGTATTTCGTCGTCTCTGTGCCTGAGGTGTGGTATGGTTTGGGCTTGGAGGAGAGAAAGAGGAAAATTCAAGTGTTGGACGAACCGAACTGCGCCTTGACTGCCTCGATCCACTTGGGCACCGCGACTTTGGCAAATGCCTGGTGTTTCGTCTTCCAAGCCTCGAAGTCAAAGCCCGGGTTTGGATTGGTGCCTGTACGGTGCTTCGTCACTGGGTCCTGTCGGCAGACGAGGTCTTAGTGATAATCTTCGCAGATGCGGCGAAGAAAAGGCAACAGACGTACACCTCGAAAGTAATCCAGCGCAAGCACCAAAAACCCATTCGACGCAAAATAATCGCAGAGGAGCTGTCCGTTCTGGAAGTCGTTTATACCCCAGACGTCCGGGAAGTATCTTCAGCACGATTTCAGTGAGTGGACAAGCGCCGAGAATGGTAAAGCGCACAATATGACACGATTCTCCTGCTCCTTGCTCGGCGGACGCGCCACATACGTCTCTACCTCCGCTATCGAGACAAACTCTCCCTTGGGAGTCCCGACGTGCGGGTATCCTTCGATGCAGCAGGCCCCGGAGGGTGCGGCGATGACTGGGTCTGGCGCGCTAGCGGCGGCACTTTGCATCTTGGTGGGGATGGTGGTCGTGGGTGGGAGGGAAGAGGGGAGAGCCTGGCAGCAGTGGGAAGGCTAATGGAGTGGACGGAAGACGGCTGGAGCACGGCAGCCGGATGTGGCACCATAGAAGCGGGAGGACGGGAAGGCGTTCCTGGCGTTCACGTGATCCAGAGTCTCGTGACTTCCGGATTCGTCTCGAGCTCCTCGAATCGGCGCGTTCGCTCGTGTAGCCAAACATTCGACTCCCTCGGTGTCGCAAAATCTCGGGCGTTTTCCACCACCATAGCTCGATATCGTACACATTCGTATTGACCATTGGTAGCCTGAGCATCATGATGACCAGCCACTGGCAATCGCTCGCAGTGCCGCTACAGCACGTATCGGAAATCCTAGCAAACGTCGTCAGCGACACTCATCTTACAGTCACACACACGACACCTTATTCTCAAACTCCGTCTTATCCTGCATCCCCGCCTCCTTTGCCCTGTCCACATCCGGCGGACCGTACTTGGCGTCGCGACGGCGGTTGGCGCGGTACATGCTACAAGGACAGGTGCGTCAGCGTCCGTAGTAGTAGCAGTAGTAGCAGAAGAAGAGGCAAGAGCAGGCACTTACTATACCAGCAACGACAACTGACAAACGAGCTTGACGGTGTATCCGGCGAGTAAGCCTGCCGTCGCGTCTTGCTAGACGGGAACGAGCCGAATGAGCCTCGCGAGTTCGCAAGCATCAACGTGAAAACGCACGTAGAACGGCGCTTGAGACTGCTTGACCCTGCGCCGACGTCAGTAGCGATACCACTGGCAAAAACGGGAAGAAAGCACGTACACAAACGGACCCGCAGCGTTCCCAAAACAATACGCCGTGCTTCAAGCAACCCGTCAGCCACACCACCCACTATATCCACACAAAAGCAGGCACAAGAGTCGCACTCGCCGCCGAACGACGCGTATATCCGCCCGTATTCGAGCTGACCATAACTACCGCCGAAGCCCACACTTTGGCACTCGACAAGCCAAAACGAGACGAGCCGCCCGGCAAACGTGGCGCCGAGGGAGGGACGGCATCGTAACTGCGGCGACGACGCGTATGAGGTTGGCGGTGGTCGCGGCGAAGAGGCGCATGTTGGCGCCGTTGAGCGTGATTAGCCCGCCGAGGACGAGCGCGACGATGAGGATGATGTTCCCGACTGCGGTGAGCACGGTGGTTTTGGTTTGCGAGAAGCCCATGTCTTCGCTGGAGCGCCGCGTTAGTGTAAGTAGCCAAAGCAGAAGGAGAAGACACACATGATGATCGCCGAAAAGTTGCTGACGACGCCATTCGGTATCGCCGCGCCCCAAACCGACACGAACAGGATCCAAATCTTCACATCCCGCAGCGCGACCCACACCTGCTCGCGCTTGAACCTTCGGTTCTTGATCCCGAGGTGGTTGCCCGCGACGCGCTGCACGGCGAGGACGCGCTGGCGGGGGGTGAGCCAGCGTGCCGAGACGGGCGAGTCTGGCAGGACGACGTAGACGACGATGGCCCAGAGCATCGTGACGCCCCCGAGGATGTAGAAGATGTATTGCCATTTTTGAGGGCCGGGGGCGGTTGGTGAGATGGTGGAGATGCCGGCTGAGGAGGGTGGTTATTTGGGAAGAGGAAGAAGAGAGCGCGTACTCGAAACACTATGCAGGAATCAGCGAAAAGAAAGTGGAAGAAACGGGATAACGCACTAGCTGCCGATGACGCCGCCCCAGCCGAGCCCAGAGTACCAGATGAACTGTCGGAGAGGGACCTCCTTCTGTAGTGGATGTCAGCGTCGACGAAGTCTGTCCGGATTGGCCACTAACCCGCGTATACCACCACCCACTGCGACAGGATTAGCACCAGCCATGAACGAGCACGCAGACGCACGTCATGAGCGTGAATCCCGGCGACACGCTGGCTTCAAACAGGCCCAAGACGAAGCGGTTGATCATCGCGGTCTTCAAGTTGGTACATTGGGTCATTGCGGTGCGTTTTCAGCATATGGTATCGCAAACGGACGACCACGTACTCGTCACCACGCACAATTCCCACATGAATATCGTTATGGCCATGATCTTCTGCGCAGAATAGCGGCCGAGGAGGATCTGGATGGGGTATTGCGCGACAGCAAAGCCGAAGTAGACTAGGCCCGAAAGCCAGCTCTACGAAGCGTCAGCCGCCGAAGATGAGGATGTAGATATGTCGCACCTGAACTGGTTTCCCTCGAGCTTCAGCGCATACTAGTAGCCAAACAGGTTCGCATAATTGAGCGCCGTTTTCTGTCCGTGGTCGTCAGCAACGAAGTCAAGCGAGGACACGGAAACGGCGACGCACGTCAAGAAACTGCAGCGTCTGCGTGATAACGAAGATTGGGAGGACGATGAGGTCGATTCGCCACCGAATAGCGCGGTCTTCCTCCGGCGTCAACGTCTCCCCGACGCCCTCCTTGTACTCGTGGTATCCGACGTTGTCCTCCTCCTCTGCCTCGGTGACCGTATGCAGGGCAGTCTCCCGCTTCTGGCCTGCGACCTTCTCGTGCTCTTTGCCGAGGTCCGTAGCGGTGGTGGTACTGAATGAGTCGGAACGCGTGCGTTCCAGCGCCGTGGCCATCTTCTGCAGGGCGCCCGGGCGCAGTGCGACGGTGAAAGCGCAGAGCAAAGAGCTCCGAAAGCAGACCGGACGGAACGGTCCCGCATCCGCATTCTCGCGCGGTCGCGCTCCTAGGTCCCTGGTCATGGGAGGACGCCTGGGAGCCAAGGACCCGAATCCGACAAGTCGGTGGACTGGCTTAACAGAGGCTGGGAGTGTGCGGAGGTCGAGGTTTTCTAGACGTGTTGTCGCGTCGACGCGAAAACAGAGCGACTTGAAGGCGAGGAAAGCACCACGACCATAACGGTCAAGAGCATGTTGATGCAAGTCACGATGCCATGCATGATGCATATGCTTTCCTCATCTACCCTCGCCAACTGCACGAAGCCCATCTCGAACGCTCCCGGAGAACAAGAAATACACGTTCTTTTTTCATGATATTTTGCTTCGACACCGGTCATTGCCCACAATTCTTCTCAAAGCACGAACTCCTCCCCAAGCACCTCCTCCGTCAGCTTCCACAGCTTCTCCGCGTTCGCCTACGCGTCAAAGCGAGGTCAGCGATATATATTTTTTATTTTTAAATGTAGAAATTTGCAGCTTACGGAGTCGGAGCAGATATCAGTCCGCTGGTCATTTGCCTCGACACAGTCGACGAGATACGCGCCGGATTTATCTTCTGTGTAGTCAGTCACGGCAGCCGGCAGGAGCAAGAAAAACGCACCATTCAGGCGCGGGTCGAAAGCCGCAACGACAGTCCTGCGGAAAATCAGTCTTAGCCTCGAGAACGGAAACTCAGCCTTGAATCCTGTGCCAGCACTCACGTCGCAGCGCCCTGCTCAATCGTCTTCCACGTAGTAAACTCGGGATTGGGCTGCCCATCCTCTTTGAGGACGCCCATCGACTGCATCGCCGGGATGGCAGCGTCCTTCTTCAATCCGTTCGTGTAGATCGCTGGAAGGCACGGTCAGTTACTGTATCAGAACTTGAACAGCAAACAGAAATCGAAACTCACTCCCAGGATGCAAACTATACGCGCGTATCTTCCCCACACCACGCTTCGCCAGCTCGAGCGCGAACAGAACATTCGCCGACTTGGCCTCGTGGTACCGCAAGAACAGGTTCTTCACCTGCGGCGAGTCCGGCGCAGGGTTGTTCAGGCTGGGAAGCGAGAGGTCGATCCCGGGGCCCATGCTGCTCGCTTTTGAAGAAACGAGGACGACGCGCGGCACCCAAGAATCCGAAGCGGACGCGAGAAGTTTGGGGAAGATGAGCTTGGTGAGGAGGAACGGGCTGAAATGGGCGACGGCCATCTGGCGTTCGTGGCCGTCGACGGTGACGGCGTATACGCTGCTCGTGTCGGCGGCGTTGTGGACGATGACCTGCGCTCGGTAAACCTCCCGACGGAATCCAGCGTAGAAGAAAACGTACGTGCAGCGGCGTAACATCCTTGTTAATCTCCTCCGCAGCCTTGCGCACAGACGCCAACGAAGACAAATCGAGGACCTGCGCCTGCACCTTCGCACCCGGCACCGCCTTGCGGATCGCCTCGACCGAGAGCTGCAGCCGCTCGGCGTTGTGGCCAGTGATCACCACAAGCCCCGCGTGCTTGGCGATCGCTCGCGCCGTCTCGTAGCCAAGCCCGCCCACGGACGTGCCCGTAACGAGCACTGCAGGGGAGAGCTGGTGTCAGCAACTCGAGCGCGCCAAGTAAGTACGCCGCACACCATTCTTCCCAGCGAGCTCGCCAGCAAGCGCATCGCTGACCTCCTCCGCGGTCGTCGAGAAGCCAAAGGTGGGCAGAGCAGGAGAAGACATACAAGCTGGTCAGGATCAAGTGGGTCGCTGAAGGGTGCCTAGCTTATAAACCCGTGGTAGGGCGGCGCCCGGAAATCCACTTCCGAATCACTGGCAAGAAGTCGGCGCGGTGCTTTGTAAGCTCATAGCGGGTTCATCGCCGGATTCAGCTCGACGAATTATGAAGCTTCTTGCGTCTCTACACTACAGCCCAAATTCAAAGCCAGCCTCAATCCAAAACAACACAAGAACGCTAGCATTTCCGAGATGCACATGACCACCAGGCATCACCTCCTCCTCGAATTATACAAGCGCATAGAACGCATACTTCATTATTCGTACTACTTTTATCTTCACTACCTACCCAAGCCAAGCCAAGTTCATCAGAAGAACAAACTAGACGAAATCGTGAAGCGTAGAGTAATGGCGCGAGTAAGAAAAAAAAATCGACAACGACGACGACACGAGGGAAGCAGGTCACGGCGAGCCTAATGCCCAGCGACGAATGATACCCGCCTCACGACGACTCGCGTCGTCGTGTCTGTATCGAGAGGTAGACGTAGAGGTAGACAGAGAGAGAAAGAGCCCAAGATGATATGGAACACACACAGTAGGTACAGAGGCATTTTCGGTTCAGAGAGACGAGATGGAGAGAGAAACGAGAAGAAGGACGGAATGGGATGGAGATGCAGCAATCGAGAGTGGGGAGGGAGCTGCAAACAAGAAAGAAAGGAAGAAGAGGAACTACAAACAAACAAGTCAGTCAACGACCAGACGCAAAAGAACAGCACAGCACTCACACGAACAAGAAAGAACTCGAAAGCGACACAACCAGGGCCACAAAAACAGAGCCAGCCCGCTGTCATGACCCCGCCGAGCCTGAAGGAGGCCAGATATCTGTCACCGTCCGCCTGCGCTCGCGCTTATTCGCAACGCCACCCGTATTCAGCAACGACAGCCCCGCCGCAGCACTCCGATCTGCCGCATGGCTCGGCCCAGGGTCCGCAGCATCCAACGACATGCGCGACGACGACTGCTTGCTCGCGATCGTCGACCGTTTCCGCGTCAGGTCCGCCCGCTCAGCCACAGCAGCAGCCTCACGCGCCCGATCCCGCTCAGACCCAGACGAATGCGCATTAGGGTCCGCGCCGCCGCCATTGGAGATCGTCCGCTGTCGATCGCGTTCATGCTGGACCTGCAAGCCCGCCAACGCCACGGTCGACGGTCGAGAGAACGTCACCGTATTCGTCCTCGAGCGATTCGCACTACGCGACGCCGGGTCCGAATCGTTCCGGCTTAGCGAGGGAAACGTCATCGGCGAATTCGACACGGTATGTGGCGTCAATGCTGTCGTCGGCGTCGTCATCGACGGATGCAAGCCGCTTCCAGACGCACGAACGGTCCCGCTCGTCAACGTCTTGCGCCTCTGGGACGAGTTGCCGGCCGGCGTAACAGACGGCTTGTCTCCCGTGCTCTGATTCCGGCGCAGTGTCGTAGTCGTGGTTGTGGGTGTGGCTCTGGACGCGGCGCCTTCAGAAGGTAAGGTCGGCAATGGTTTCGGGATGGATAACGGCGGAAGGGTACGCCCGCCAGCACTGCCCATCGTCGCCGCTTGAGTGGTCTGTTTGCGTGGTGCGGGAGTAGGCGACGGCTCGTACTTGCTCGGCTGGACAGTCTCCTGCGAGTCGGAAGCCACAATTGCACCAGCAGCCTGCAGCTCCCGTTGCTCGCGCGGCGTCAACAGCCTTCGCGAAGCCGGCGTCGCAGTCCGCGCCGGCGGATCGAGTCGCCGATGCTCTCGGTGGCATTCTGGAAGATGTCGCCCTCGGCTTCAGTCAGGGCGTGCATATCTCGAATCCTGACGATGTGGTGCAACAAAGGCTCGATAGCGACATTGGTGGGTCTTCATACGCATCTAATTAACCGTCGGCCACGACGCTGACCTTTTCGTTGCCCAGATATGTTTCTCGCTTGCGTTGATCTGCAACGACTCACCTCCTTGCGGCGCTTCCAGTTCCATGCCCAGCCGCTCGACATCGTGCACTCGCGAGACAACAAGGGAAAACGCACCTTCACCTACCGTCTACTACCCGGCATGCTCACTTCGCTCTCCGCCATCCAGTGTCTGGACGAGGTGACCATCCGCCTGGCCTTTAACAAATGGATCCGGCCGAGTGAGTGCCCCGCCGCGACGCAGCTCGATGCACTTGGGGAATGGTCCGAGCTCGACGCGGCTCTGCTCAGACTGGAAAGTGTCAGCCGTCTACTCTTTTTGGCCACTTTTGAGAGGACTCTGTGGCCCCCACCGGGCCGCCGCGAGCCGCAAAATGTCAAATTCGACATGAGGAAGGTGTACGAAGAAGTTCTGGCGCTGGTTCCGATGCGGATTCCAAGAACTGTCGAGGGACGAGGCAATGCGCTGTCATTCGCAGCACAAATGCCAATCGGACACAAGTAGAAATAGTTGGAGTACGATTGTATGCAGTGGCAATGGATTTAAATATTTGTAAGGATCGCTCGCCTTGGGCTGACCGCTGCCTTCCAGGAGGACAGCGCATCCGAAATGGTGGGAATTGGGAAAGCCGATTTCCAGCTGATGTCGGCCGACCGAGTCTCGGGGTCTAAGTAGCCGAAAGCCCGAGATCGCATCATGTCAAGTCCTGGCAACCGTGACAGCGCTGACTGTTCGCGTCAGCGCCAGCGCGTACTTATATCCCCAGGCTCCGACTCCGGCTTGCCAAATGCTCAGCCTTCCCCCGGAACTTATTGATTACATCGTGGACTTCCTGCACGACGACCTCTTCACCCTCCGCACCTGCAGCCTCGTCTGCCGTGCGCTTATTCCCGCCGCCCGCTTCCATACATTTCAGCACGTCATCCTTCGGAAAGGATGGTGCCACCTCGTACGCGATGACACGCACCTCGACGCGTTCGTCGGCCTCCTCGATTCAACCTATTGCACCTTCCGGACTTTCGTTACGCGCCTCACGTTCCAGGAGCTCGACTGGGACTTCCCGCGGCCCGCGAAAGGAAAGAAAAAGACGGCCTATTTCAAGTTACGGAAGCATCTGCCCGCGCTCACGTCAATTGTGTTGTCGCAGAACGCACGGAGACGGCCCGGGGCCATCGACTCCCAATTGCCTGGGCTGGCCGACCTCATCCCGCATTGCGCCCATCTCACGAGTTTCCTTCTCGATCGGGTCGGCCTCCCGCTCCGCGACGACATCTTCTTGCTTCTTTCCCTGCTCCCTACGTCGCTGGACACGCTCGAGCTCATAAACCTCCGAAGCAATTGGAAAGACTTTGTCGACCCGCCGTCCGAGAAGACGAAGACGATCCCCTTCCCCGCTGCGACGTCGCTTAAGACGCTCAAGCTACACTCCAGCGATTGGTTTATCCCCATTGTCGGCGAGGTCCTGGATCATTTCACACGGAGTGCGAGTGGAAAATTCGGCGTCCAGCTCCGCACTCTGGAGCTGCTCGATCTTCAGGCGCACGACTTTGCTGGCGTTGGGCGACTCTTGGATGTCCGTGGCGGGATCCTCACGGACGTTGCCCTCGGCTTCAGTCGGGGCATCTTGCAGCCTATCTCGGGTCAACAAACGCTGGAAGATGGCATCGGTGTGTCTCCTATCCATCCGCAATTATGCGCTGACATTTTTTCTCGCCCAGATACGTTTCTAACTCACGTCGACATGCGAAAACTCACCTCCCTACGTCGCTTCCGGTTCCATGCAGAGCCTCTTGATATCGTGAACTCGCGGGACGGCAAGGGGAAAAGCACCTTCGCGTACCGTCTCCTACCCAAGATCCTCACCTCACTCGCCGCCATTCAGCCTCTGGACGAGGTGACCATCCGGCTCGTCTTTAACAGGGCGTACCGGCCGAGCGAGTGCTCCGTCGCTACGCAGCTCGATGCGTTGGGGGAATGGTCGGAGCTCGACGCGGCGCTGGCCAGACTGCAGAACGTTGCCAGCGTAGTATTTCTGGCCATTTTCGAGAGGTCCTTGTGGCCCCCGCCAGGCTGCGATGGGCCGCTCAATGCCAAATTCGACATGGCGAAGGTGTATGATAGAGTTCGGGAGCTGATTCCGATGCGAATTCCAAAGACTGTCGAGGGACGGGGCAATGCGCTGTCTTTTGCAGTGCAAATGCCCATTGGAGACAAGTAGAGACATTTGGTGTCCATGTATTTCACTAGACAGATTCGAAGATATCTCGGCTATTTTTATATATTCAAGTCCGGTTCGGTCCGGTTCTGCCGATCTGGGGCCGATTTCGCCGAAGTTCGGTCCGGTCCGGCTCTTCATCCGGCCGCTTCTGGCACTGGTTCGGCCTGGAAAGGTTAAATCAAATTTAACCGAATTGGACCTGATTGCATCGTATGAGTAAAGACTGCGTCACGAAAACCAACGCGGCGGCCTATCAACCCAGCGGAACCGCCCCGCCGCGGCCCCGGTACTTCCTTGTCATCCCAATGTCAACTCCGACCTTCTTGACTCGCAATCTGTCAACGCCAACGCTCGCCTCCGCAGCTCTTGATCTATATAGCGCTGACCTGAGCGGCAGAATTTCAGAAAGACAGTAGCATCCTGATTTTTCGCTTGCAAATGAACCTCCTCAACCTTCCAGGAGAAATCCTCGATCATATCGTCGACTTCCTGCACGACGACGCCTTCACTCTGCGCACCTGCAGCCTCGTCTGCCGCGCGTTCGTCCCTGCAGCCCGTTTCCACACCTTCCAGCACGTCGCCCTGCGGAGGAGATGGCACCGCATTATGCACACGCAGCTTGACGCGTTCGTGCTCCTTCTCGAATCCCCGCACTGCACCTTCCCGACTTTTGTGACGCGTCTCTCCTTCCAGGAGCTGGACACAGATTTTCCGGCACCTGGAACGGACACGTATTCCGTGTTGCGGAGGCGGCTGCCTGCGCTCGCGTTCATCGCGTTATCGCAGCCCGAGGGCCCGGGCTCATACAGAAGCGCAACTCAGCTCCCAATTGCCGGGCCTGGCAAATCTCCTCCCAAATTGCACCCACCTCAAAAGCTGCCTCCTCGATCGCGCAACGTTCGTGTTCCTCGAAGACATATTCGAGTTTCTTGCTCTCCTTCCCGCTTCGCTGGAAATACTGGAGCTCGTCGACGTGCGTTGGATGCACTTTGATGTCCCGCAGTCGGAGACTTCGGACCGAAAGACCATTCCATTCACCGCCGCAAAGTCACTCAAAACCATCAAGCTGCACTCGAGCAAAGACGGCGTTACCAACATGAGCGGAATCTTGGACCATTTCGTCCGGAGTGCGACGAATATCACGACACTCGAGCTTTTCGGAGTGTTCCCGCATGATTTCGACGGGGTCGGCAGATTTTTGGATGCCCACGGCGCAACCTTGACCGACTTCGCGCTGGGTCTAGATCAGGATGCTCCGGCTCGGAATCATAGCGAGCGACGCAGACAGAGAGACTCTGAGGAAGGCGTCGGTGAGTTCGCAGTCCACTGACTGGCATGCGTGTTAAGCTTCCTTGTTTGCCAGCGGCGTTCTTAACAAACGTCGACCTCCGGAAGCTTACCTCTCTCCGACGCTTCCACTTTCACGCGCAAGCCCTCGATATCATGCATTCGTTGCATGACGACGGAAAGCGCGCCCTCACACACCGCCTCTTGCCCCGCATCCTCACATCGCTCGTCGGCATAAAACCGCTCGAAGAAATCACTATCCACCTCCCATTCAACGTGCCGAACGACCGCTTCCTCGCAATACAGCTCGACGGGCTCAGCGCCTGGGATGCCGTGGACGCGGCGTTGGCAAAACTCACGACTGTGCAACGAATTGTGTTCGTCGTTGCCTTTGAAGGCAATCAGCGGGCTCGAGACGAAGGCATGGCACAGGAATTGCACGACGAAGCGGTGGTCCTTGTCCGGCAGAGGCTGCCCAAGACGGTACATGAACACGGAAACGGGTTGTCGTTTGCAGTAGGCACGCCTCGCGTCGCATGAGCAGGAGGGTCGAAGGAGATATGTGTCCGTGGATATAGCAATGTAAAATAGCGAGGCTTGCACGGTTTACGATGCATGGGTACATGGATTTGGTGTATGGGCTCATGAACAACCAGAATCCGCGCCATAACTGCACCGCACGCGTTATATGGGAGGATACGGAAGAAAACAGGGACGCACTTTCGCCCACGAACGGGATGCCCGAACCCGTGTAGCCCATGACGGCTCTCCAGACGTGTGCGCTTCGCTGGCGTTCCAGTCGGCGACAGGCGCAGGTCCTCCGTCATACGCGGGACAACGGCGCCATCGTGAGCGCTGGGCTGGGCTGCGAGTAGCAAAGGATGCGCAGAATGGTCTCTGGGGAGGGGCAATTCTGAGCTGCCGCGTCAGTAAAAGGGTTTTAGCGCAGAGCAGGGCCACGTACCACTCCGTCCGTAGTATCCAGCACCACCTTCTCTCGTGTGTGCGTTTTGGGCAGGGATGCCCGCCACCGGCCAACTGTGTCCCTCGAGCTCGGGCACCAGTGTCAGCACCTCGGGCGCTAGCACCACCTTCGACTTCCCGTGCGAGGTGGACAGGCCCAATGCGCCTGAGGAGGAGGGAGGTCAGCCTTGCACGCAACTATAGCGACACTGCAGACGGACCTCAGTTCGCCATTCCATCTACCGGTTGCCAACGACGCCAGAACCTTCGCGCACAGTCGAGACAGTGCCAGCGCGGGAGGGGCCGCAGCCCCGCTGGCGCAAAAGGGCAGCCGACATGGAGGTCGAGAAGAAGAGAGACGTCACGGCCGTCCTCGGTTCCCTCGCAACGGCCATGGCACCTCCACGACTGCCTCCCGAACTCATCTCACTCATCGTTGCCTTCGTGGAGGACACCAAGACGCTCATATCGGCATCCCTTGCTGCTCTCTGCTTCCTCGAACCGTGCCAAAAGCGACTATTCCGAAGGCTTGAAATCTCCGTTATGGCAACGCTTGGCAACAGAGGTCCCGCCCATGTCGTGAAGTTCTTCAGCAAGCATCCTCATCTCGCCCACTACGTTACGGAGTTAGGGATAGCTATGGGCCGGTCCTATCATGCGTCGAAGCTCCGGCCTGCGGCAGGAGATTCTATGGCTGCGGCCCTCAAACTCCTCCAAAGAGTCAAATATTTGCACATTTTCACGCCGAATTGGATTGCCGCCAACTGGCGCGACTTTCCCTCCATCGTTACAGAGGCAGTAGTCTCTTACATGGACGGCCTCCCTGCCAACTTGGATGGTATTACTCGCATTCGCCTCACACGGCTGGGCGAAATCCCGGAAGACCTTGGCCGTTTTGTGCTAGCCAGATTCCCCGTGGTTTCGCTGGCACACTCAGCCTTCCTCGTCGGCGGTTCCGGGGCACGAACTCGTGCAACTACTACGACGCTACAACGCTTATCGGTTCTATTTCCAGACCTTATCCAGCCGTCGACGCTCCGCATGCTCACCCGATACAGTCACTCGCTCCGTGTGCTTGTTTTACATGGGGCATTCCCTCTCAATCGTCTGGATCGCGTAGGAACGACATTACTGGAGCTCACTGGGGCGACTCCCAATCTCGAATATCTCTCGATTGACTTGAGCGCTAGCGGCGGGCTCAATGATGGAGGTACGTTCCGGTTTAGTTTCAAGTTGCCTATTCAGCCTTCATTTATCTTATCTACTTAGGGCACCAGCTAGGCCCCCACGCGCAGACAGCGGTCAATACAGGGCCGCTCTCGTGTCTTGCACATCTTAGGCATTTCACCATCGCATTCGAATACCGTTACACTTGGATGCGGACGGGATTGACGCCAGTCACTGCCAACCTCCCCACTTTCCTTGCAGGTTTGCTCCGAGTCGTCAATCCGGCGGAATATTTCCCATCCCTCAACACCCTGCTCCTCAAAGTGGCCGTTCTGGATGCCTCGCTCCAATACGAGGGGTCCAAGCCGCTCTACGCCATCCCAAAGCCACTTTCTGTCCTGGACGATGTCCTCGCAGACTTTGGGACTCGTACCCGCTGGGTCTTTCTCGACAGCCCGATCGAGCGGGATGCCAGTGCAAGTGCTGTCCAGCAACTCGGACGGCCGATGGATGCGCGTCATTCAGAGGCGTTTGCGGATGCGCTTAGCAAGGCGTTGCCGACAGCGGCAGCAAATGGGCTTCAAGTGCTTTACGATGATGATCCGTGGCTGGCTGTCATGGGCGAAGAGAAATTTGATTTCTGAGCTCGTTTTACAGGGAAGCCATGGAAATACTCAGAGTAAACCATTAGTACTTGATTACTTATCGCTGATCACCGGAAATATGATCCTATCATTCAATACATGATTCCGAATCTCCGCGGCGCACAGCATTCCGCATCTTATCTCCACACCACGACCAGCGACTCAGCGCAGCCGCCGCGCCGGAACGCCGTCTGCCGGCGGTGATGCTTGCTTATTAATCGTCAAGACGCGGTGAAGCGCGCTGATTAATCCAGGAAGCGGTTCCGCGCGAGGCCGATTTTCGTCGGCCAGTGATGGAATGCTTTTATGCCGCACCCATAAAAGCGCGACGCAGCTGCCCAGTGGACATTCGTACCTTCTCCAGTGCAAGATGTCCTCTGCTCTGCCGACCTTTGGCTTCTCGACCACCGCCGAAGAGGTCGTCGACGCGCTCGCCAGCGAGGTGACCGGCAAGAATGGTACTTCAACCAATCATCTGGGCGGGTCGAACTCACTTTCCTGCCCAGTCTTGATCACGGGCACCTCGCTTAACGGCCTCGGCTTCGAGGCGGCGCGAGCGATTGCCAAACGCGCCAACTTGGTCATCATCACTGGGCACAACGCCGCGCGCCTGCAGTTCTCGGCCGACGCGATCTCGAAGGATCAGCCCAAGGCGAATGTGCGTGCGCTGGTGCTTGACCTGTCGTCGCTCGCCGCGGTGAGGAAGGCGGCTGCCGAGGTTAACGCGTACTCGGAACCGCTCCACGTACGATTCGATTCTGTTTGTCCGATTTTTTTGCTCGGCGGCTAAAAAAAATTGCAGGTACTCATCCACAACGCGGCCGACACCAACGGAGTCTACACCCTTACCGTCGACGGGTTCGAGAGCCAGATGGCCGTCGATCACTTCAGCCCTTTCCTCTTCACCAAGCTGCTCCTCCCCAAGCTCCTCGCCTCGGCCTCCGCTTCGTGGGTCCCGCGTGTCGTCGCCGTATCCTCCGAGGCGGCGTACATGGGCCCCGGGATCAATCTCTCGCTGCCGAGTCTCGCGAAACCCGCGCCGGGGTCGCCTCAGATGGAATATTTCGTGAGGTACCATGAGGCCAAGTCCGCGAATGTGCTGTTTGCGAAGGGAATCACGCAGCGCAGCGGAGGCAAAATTCGCGGATATAGCTTGCATCCGGGCAGTGTGTCCTCCTTTTTGCGACTTCTGGAAGAAAAATTCACAATTTTCCAGCGATTTTCACGAACGTGCACGAGAAAGAGGCAAACGCGGCGATGCTCAAGTCAGTCGGTAAGCCACAATTTTTGCTCTCTTTAGAGAAGTTGCCTGACGTGATACGTTGTTCCTCTTTGCTCAGGCGCGCTGACGGAAGACGGAAAGCCCAACACCGAGATCTTTAAGTGGAAGTCAATCCCGCAGGGAGCAGCGACGTGAGCAGTGCTGGCAGTTCTGCTCTTGCGACTCCTTCGCTGACTCTGTGTCTCTCTATTCAGTACGGTGATCGCTGCATTCGATCCTCGTCTTAGCGGTGAGGGCTTCTCCTCATCCATACCTCATATATGGAATTAATGATTACAGACAAATCCGGATCGTTTCTCATCGACGGCGTTGAGGCGAACGACAAACTCACTCCCATCTTGACTGATCCGGTGTGTTTCGCTGCTCTACCCCGGCAAACATGTTCATATTCCTGCGCAGGCCAGCGCCGTTAGACTTTGGAAGCTGACGGAGGAAGTTATTGGCGAGGAGTTTGATTTCTGAGAACAGCGCGATGATAAGATAAGATACGATAAGATTGATAGATGTCATCTCGATCACCGGACTGCAATAAGCTGTTTTATTTGCGTTTTTCCCCATTCTTTGTGTTCGGAACTGCTTTACCCCAACAACTCTGAGTTTATAAACTGTGAAAAAAACCGCTCGCCCGCCGATTCCGTGGAGTCGACGGGGCTGTCGATTATCTTATCCGTCTTGATCTTATCCGATTGATGCGGCTTCCTAGGACAGTGGTGTCTTTCGCAGTAGACGAATGGCAGTAGAAAGATTTGGGAAACAAGTTGTAGACGAATCCATATGAGTTTGCTGAGTTTAGGTTCATGATTGCCACTGGCGCGATACAGCAGTCCCCAAGCTAACTATGGATCCAAGGAATAAGTGGAGTAGCCGGCCGAGAATGGGCGTAAGTAAGACGGCCATGAACGACTTGAGGCAAAGTAACGAAGGATGCAGCATTATCATTACTCCTCCGCACGCACAACCTCCCGCTGCCCAATATTATGCACCACCGCCCTCCCCCGCGCGGGTCCCCCAAGCCGCTCCTCGCTCGGCGCAAAACACTCCGGCAACCCCGTCTCCTCCCACGTATGCGCAGCCCCACGCATCAACGCCGCCAGCCCCTTCGCGCAGGTCATAATCCGCGCCATCCCTACAAGCGTTAGACCACACAACGAAGAAGACAGAGACGCACCATGTCCATGATGCCCCGCACACACAAACACCCCCCGACGCCCGGGCATCTCGCCCACGAACGGGATACCCGAGCTCGTGTAGCCCATGACCCCACTCCAGACATGCGTGATCTGCCCTTCGCTGGCATCCCAATCCGCGAAATACGCTGGCAACGCGTTTCGCAGGTCCTCCGCCATCTCCGAGATAACGCTGCCGTCGTCGGTGTTGCCGATGAGCTGGTCCACAGGGACCGACCTCCGCGCACCACCGAAGATGATGATGTCGTTGTCGCGTTGGATGAGGTAGTCGCCATAGTTCTGCGACGACATCAGACAGAGCAGAAAAAAGAAGGCACAGGCACACACCAATCCATACGTGGCATTCAGCGCGTTGTCCCCGGCGTATGTCCTGGGCGGCACAACAGCGGAGCAAGTCCCCTTGAACGGCCAAATGTGTCCCGCCAACTCAGGCAGCAACGTCGCCGTAAACGCATTCGTTGCCAGGACCACCTTCCCGCTCTCGACGTTCCCCCGGTCCGTCTCCAGCACCCACTTCTCGCCACTCTCGACGACGCGCCGCACGACCGTCTGCGTCTGCACGTTGAGCCCGTACTTGTCGATGCAGAGCTTGAGGAGCTGCTGGACGAGTTTGTACGGGTACAGCGAGCCGGCCATGAAGCGATATGCGGCTGTGGCGCGCGGGCAACGCGTGGTCTTGCGTGCTTCCTCGGGGGCGAGGATGCGTGTGAGGCCGTCGACGGGTCCGCCGTCTGCGTATCCTTCTCGTTCTGGATGATCTTGAGCGCCTGTTCTGCGCCAAACTCGGCCTTGTAGTCTCTGTAGCCTGCCATGCTCGTCAGAAAAAGCCACGACCCGTCGAGCCACGCACCTCTGTAGTAATCCGGCCGACAATGCCCGCCGTTTCTCGCAGTCGCCCCGTCGCACACCTGCCTTGCTTCGAGCAGCGTAACCTTCTCCGGCGGCGAGTCGCCCGTGAGCAGGAAGTACGCCGTCGCCGCCCCAGACAAGCCCGAGCCGACGACGGTGACGTCGGACTGCGCTGGCAGCTCAGGTGTGGTGCGGTACCCGGGTCCCAATGGCGCCTCTTTGGCCGCGTTGGCGAGCCAAAAAGACACGGTGGGGTTGGGTCGCGGGTAGCCTGGGGCAGTGCTCGATGTGGCCATCGCACTGCGGACGGCGTGGATGAACGGCGAGACCTGCAGGATTTTTGGTCAGACTTTCATGATTCTGGCGTGCTGGCCTCACCGGAGGCCTGGCTGGCGAAGCTCGCCTTGCTAGTGCCGTTCATAGTGCTGCTTGTGTTTGGACGTGGCAGGTGGTGGGTGGCGGAGAAGATCGAAGTCCGTGACGCGTGACGCGTGACGTTCAGCAACTTCTCTTCTTCCCATCTCAGGCTCCGTCTCAAGCCTTGGCCATGCTCGCAGCTCGTTGGCTCCGTCATGGAGCACGCAGAATCGAAGAGGGAGAGTTCACGAGTTCGTCCGAATTCCTCAGCGGCGATCTCGGGCGCTCGTTCTAGGCTTTCAAGTGCGTCTCCAAAGGTCTCCAACCACGCGGATCCCTCCAACTTTAAACTGCTGGCCCGTGGCTTCAGCCAATCCGAACAGCCGCGTCGCGTTGTGCAACCACAACATCAGCCTTCCGAAGACTCGGAAGAGATCGTCGCCATTCGGACGGAAGATCAGCACGAATATCACCAGCTCAACAAGACGACGGAAGGCGGGTCCACTGACGACTGCCCCGGCCCATGCTTCCCGGCAGCTGTTTAATGGACCCGAGCACATATATCGAGGACAACCCACGAGCCGAGCTCTTTCAGCCCTTTCCCCCATCCTCCAACCTGATTTCGCAAAAATGCCGCTCGGAATACAGCTTCGCCCTGGCCCAGAACTTCTGTATGTTCGTCTTTACGCGCGAGGGGAAGCCATGCTTGACGAAGATTGGTCTACTCATCCAGATTCGGACCCCTTCTTATTGGCACCATCTTGAGCACACTATTTTATGGGGTGCGTGTTCCCTTATCAGGCCCAATTGCTGATTAACGAGCGCCCGTCCAGGTTATGGCCGCACACGTATGCCTCACCACCGTCCTTCCCCACCCACCCTGACGCGTCCCGTCACACAGATGTTCACCTACTACCAACGATTCAAAAAGTGAGTGTTACAACTCCTTCCCGATCTCGAATCTAACAATCAGCCTCCAGCGACCGACAGTGGATACGATATCTGGTCTGTAGACGACTGCGCCATCCTGCTCTCCCTCCCGCGGCTGATACATCTGCGCATTAACTCAGCTACTATACATCTTCATCATCGAATCCCTGCGTATCGTGGTACAAGTCGCGATCACGTACCAGCCGCTTGTCGTCGAATTCGGTGCGTGTCGTTGTTCTACAAAGTGTATTTCCCCGATAGATTGACGCGAACTCGGAAAGGCTCGCAACAAGCCCTGATAGTTTCTCCGCTCTGTACGTCGCTTCTTCGGTTCTTGGACTTTTCCCCGCTGACTCCCCGCCAGTTGTCCCCGGAGGTATGCCAACACTTTTACGGATTCTTCCATTCTGACCGTTACTGTACGCAGACGCCGCAACGCTCGTTTTGATATCCACCCCCGTCCAAATATTCACCGGCTGGCGAATAAGCGGCATGTTTTCTTTACGCCTCCAGTCCTCGTAGCCTGCTGAGACGCCCTTCAGTAATCACTGGCCGTCGTTACCTCTGGGCACTCATCGCTGTATTGGCCTTAGTTTCCCTAGGTACATTCCTTATCTCAGCAACGTCCGCTAAATTTCACTGACGAAATAAACGACCAGGCGGTGGTTTCTCCGTTAGCATCTTCTCCGGCATACGAAACGAATTCCAGGAGTTCGCGACGTTTAACAACGCCGTTATCTTGTGGTTCATCTCGAGCGCGGTCTGCGACGTGTTTATCGCGGTCATCTTGACGCACTCGTTGGTGCGTTTCGAATCCGGTGTCAACCCCAAATATTAACGGACCCTTTCTTCCAGTCGACGCGCAAGACAGGCTTTGGAGTCGACACACAGATTAATCGGATAATACGAGGTGCGGCGAGCCAGGCCTGATCACATTCGTACGCCATGACTGACCCTGGCGCAGTGACCGTACAAACCGGTGCTATAACCGCTTGCGGCGCCATAGCCGTCCTGGTCGTATTCCTCGTTCTGCCCGTGCGTTACCGTGTTCGTCCTTTTTTCCCTTCTTAATCTGAGATTGTCGTAGACGACCACACTGTACGCGTCTATTTCCACCTTTGCAAGCAATCCTCACCTGCGAACAACAGTCAATTCATTGTCGACTTTCCGCTCTCGAAATTCTACTCCATTTCTCTCGTCGCCACGTACGTCTATCTCCCTCCGTTCCCTCTTCGTTCGGATCCGGACTGACGGTCTCCATTACCATAAACAGCCTAAACGCGCGCGCAAACGGCCGCACCGACAAGAACCAACGCCGGCAGCCCAACGCGCTCTTCATGGAATCGACTGAACACTCGACACACTCCGGGACGCGCGAGCTCAGCGGCGGTGTCGGGGGCGGAATGAGGCATACGACGGTGCATGTGTACCCACCAAGCGGTAGCGGGATGAAATCGGTGGGCAAATTTGCCCTTCCCGCAATCTCCACGATATCTCATCGAGACTGTAGCCACCCTACGCGGGCAGCATCGCGCCGTCCGCCGTTGGCTCAGCACACACTCTCGTCGCACCCCAATCTCTTACGCCCAAAGCATCCTTCACAAGCCAGCACGGCGCCGGGGGGAGAGAAACACCACCAGCAGCAAGACATCGCCCGCGGTCCATGTCCCAGCCGCATAGCATGGTGATCGTTCCGGGTCGGCGCTCAGAGTCAAGGCGCGACTGGCCTGGGGATGATGATTCGAGTTCCATCGGGGGAGGGGCGTCAAGACCTGGAACAAGGACGGGGAATTATATTTGGGAGCCAGCGAATGCGTCGCTGGATGCCGGGTCGCGCGTATAAATCTAGAAAGCGTATAGATATTCTAATTGTCTGACAAAAGTAGCATTAATCGAGTCTGTACTATACCGTCATGCTCGCGTCGGTCCAAAATTGGTCCGCTGAGGAGAATATGGCTCAGCCAACAGCGCGAGGAACAAGAAAAGAACGACGTACCAGGGATCCTCCTCTTCCGTTTATCCTCCACAAACCCCTCTGCCTCGACCCAGAACTCATCCTTCATCCCCCGCGCAGCCTGCTCCCATTCACGCACCCACAACCCAAAGGGCATGATCACGAACCGCACGTCGGTGACCCCACTGAGCTCGTCCTCGTACAGCATCTGCACCGACCGACGGCGCGTATCCGTGCGGCGATTGACGAGGACGCGAAGCCTCTCGTCGCTAAGCGCAGCAAGAATCGTCAACAACAAGTGCTGCTCAACCCCGCCTGCCAGCGCCAAGTGCGTCAGCTCCGGAAGGAGCGTAAGCTGGCCGGCAAGATGCTCCGCATCAGCCGCAGAAACCGACGGTAGGTCGTCAAACAGCATGAGATGGGTGATCCTCGCGAACCCGGACCTCGAGAGGTCGATGCTTGCGATGGAGTTGTCGAACAAAGCCCCCAATTCGGTGGATAGCTTGCCAAGCGCGTTCATCCCGTCCAGAGCCGGCAAGAACGCGCGCGGGTGGTCGTCCGGCGGATAGAACGTGATATTTCGCAGCTCGGTGCATTTGACGAGAAGATCCAGCATTACGGGCACGTTCGTCGACTCGTCCCCAAGCGCGAGGAAAAGGTGTCGAGGCCCGTCGTGCCATATCTGCGCTGGCTTGGTTTTGAGTCGGTGGGCGATGAATTTCGCGTTGTCGCGATAGTCGAGGAGCAGCATGACGCGGTAGAGCACCGGTTCCAGCCTAAACACGACCGTGAGCACTCATGAGAGTTTGCAAGCAAGGAAGGCACCATAATCTGGTCCGCTTTGCGACCCGAAGAAAGGACGGAATGCTTGTTCCCTGTGCGTCGTCCAACGCTGCGAGGAGGAATATCTCCCGCTCAAGATCCTCGGGAAGACGCGGCGGGCCGGATATTGGCGTTGTAGTCAGCCGCTCGAACCAGTTGACGAGGAACATGGCCGTCGGGAGCAAGAGAGATCGACACCAGACCGCGTCATAGGAGATCGTCGATCAGTACCAACGGCGTGTCATGAAACACAAATTCGACTTTGTCTTCGATATCGAACAACACTATCAAATCAAGAGAAGCCACATACAGTATGCTACGGCGACTCAATATTAATCCATGAACATCTTGAACCACCGCACGATGCCGCTGGCACTCTCCTCCTTTGCGTACCCTGCAAACATTAGGTGCGGTCAAATATGCCAAACGGGTGTCCGAACGGGGTCCAAACGAGAGTGCCTAATGGCCCCGTGTTTCGCGCCGAACGTGGCAGTCAACTTTGACCGCACGCCGAACGGAGTGGCGAACACCGCAAATCAATGCCGAACGAGATTGCTTCGCGCTGCCGCTACCGACGCTGGGAGGCGGGGCCCTGTGAACGCAATGCTTGTGGTATGCCCGATGCCTCAGCTGGTGAGCGCTACAGCGGGATTTGCTGAGGTTTTGTCGGCCAAATCTTTCCAAGTCGGCACTAGCACCAACCTGCGCCACACGCGATAGTGGGCGGGCGGGCGGCGCATCAGGCGGGAGCAGCGGCGCATCATGCGTAGGCGGCATGCCGGGCGGACCCTGGGCCGTTCGGCTCGTGCGAACAGGCTGCGTTCGACCTCCTACAGGTCGAACGCAAGTCGCTCGTTCGGCACTTCCGAACTGCTTCCCATCAGCATCCGTTCGGTCCTGTCGTTCGGACGTCCGTTTCGCATATTTGACCGTCCCTATTATCAGCGCCAGTTCCCGGTCTACAGAGGACGCCAGCACTTACGTTCCCAAGCATTGCTCATATCCCCACGCAGCGAGAACCCATGGCTCACCCCCGAGAACAGCTGAATCTGGTAGCGGAGCTCAGGCTTAGCCTGCGGCGCCCTGGGTGAGCAGCTCCTCCGCGCGGTGCCTCGCCTCGGCGGGGAAGGTATGGTCCGTCTCGGCGCACGAGAGGAACAGCGGGCGCGCGCAGTTCGTGAAGTGGCTTTCGTTGAGGAAGGCCGGGTGGCCGAATGCGCCGACGTGCGTCCCGAGTCCGAGGCCGTTTGCGGAGGTAGAAGCGCTCGAGCTGAGGCAGTCCATGACGTAGGGCGCGCCGAAGCAGTAGCCCACGCAGGCGTATTTCGTCGTCTCTGTGCCTGAGGTGTGGTATGGTTTGGGCTTGGAGGAGAGAAAGAGGAAAATTCAAGTGTTGGACGAACCGAACTGCGCCTTGACTGCCTCGATCCACTTGGGCACCGCGACTTTGGCAAATGCCTGGTGTTTCGTCTTCCAAGCCTCGAAGTCAAAGCCCGGGTTTGGATTGGTGCCTGTACGGTGCTTCGTCACTGGGTCCTGTCGGCAGACGAGGTCTTAGTGATAATCTTCGCAGATGCGGCGAAGAAAAGGCAACAGACGTACACCTCGAAAGTAATCCAGCGCAAGCACCAAAAACCCATTCGACGCAAAATAATCGCAGAGGAGCTGTCCGTTCTGGAAGTCGTTTATACCCCAGACGTCCGGGAAGTATCTTCAGCACGATTTCAGTGAGTGGACAAGCGCCGAGAATGGTAAAGCGCACAATATGACACGATTCTCCTGCTCCTTGCTCGGCGGACGCGCCACATACGTCTCTACCTCCGCTATCGAGACAAACTCTCCCTTGGGAGTCCCGACGTGCGGGTATCCTTCGATGCAGCAGGCCCCGGAGGGTGCGGCGATGACTGGGTCTGGCGCGCTAGCGGCGGCACTTTGCATCTTGGTGGGGATGGTGGTCGTGGGTGGGAGGGAAGAGGGGAGAGCCTGGCAGCAGTGGGAAGGCTAATGGAGTGGACGGAAGACGGCTGGAGCACGGCAGCCGGATGTGGCACCATAGAAGCGGGAGGACGGGAAGGCGTTCCTGGCGTTCACGTGATCCAGAGTCTCGTGACTTCCGGATTCGTCTCGAGCTCCTCGAATCGGCGCGTTCGCTCGTGTAGCCAAACATTCGACTCCCTCGGTGTCGCAAAATCTCGGGCGTTTTCCACCACCATAGCTCGATATCGTACACATTCGTATTGACCATTGGTAGCATCATGATGACCAGCCACTGGCAATCGCTCGCAGTGCCGCTACAGCACGTATCGGAAATCCTACCAAACGTCGTCAGAAACATTCATCTCGCACTCCCACACACAAAAAACACACCTTATTCTCAAACTCCGTCTTATCCTGCATCCCCGCCTCCTTTGCCCTGTCCACATCCGGCGGACCGTACTTGGCGTCGCGACGGCGGTTGGCGCGGTACATGCTACAAGGACAGGTGCGTCAGCGTCCGTAGTAGTAGCAGTAGTAGCAGAAGAAGAGGCAAGAGCAGGCACTTACTATACCAGCAACGACAACTGACAAACGAGCTTGACGGTGTATCCGGCGAGTAAGCCTGCCGTCGCGTCTTGCTAGACGGGAACGAGCCGAATGAGCCTCGCGAGTTCGCAAGCATCAACGTGAAAACGCACGTAGAACGGCGCTTGAGACTGCTTGACCCTGCGCCGACGTCAGTAGCGATACCACTGGCAAAAACGGGAAGAAAGCACGTACACAAACGGACCCGCAGCGTTCCCAAAACAATACGCCGTGCTTCAAGCAACCCGTCAGCCACACCACCCACTATATCCACACAAAACCACGCACAAAAGAATCGCACTCGCCACCGAACGATGCGTATACCCGCCCATATTCGAGCTGACCATAACTAGCCCCGCCGCAAAGCCCACACTCTGACACTCGACAAGCCAGAACGACACCAACCGCCCCCAGACGTGCCGCCGGGGGAGGTATGCCATCGTCGCTGCTGCGACAACGCATATGAGGTTTGCGGTGGTCGCCGCGAGGAGGCGTGTGTTGGGGACGTTGAGCGTGAGGAGCCCACCGAGGACGAGCGCGACGATGAGGATGATGTTCCCGACTGCGGTGAGCACGGTGGTTTTGGTTTGCGAGAAGCCCATGTCTTCGCTGGAGCGCCGCGTTAGTGTAAGTAGCCAAAGCAGAAGGAGAAGACACACATGATGATCGCCGAAAAGTTGCTGACGACGCCATTCGGTATCGCCGCGCCCCAAACCGACACGAACAGGATCCAAATCTTCACATCCCGCAGCGCGACCCACACCTGCTCGCGCTTGAACCTTCGGTTCTTGATCCCGAGGTGGTTGCCCGCGACGCGCTGCACGGCGAGGACGCGCTGGCGGGGGGTGAGCCAGCGTGCCGAGACGGGCGAGTCTGGCAGGACGACGTAGACGACGATGGCCCAGAGCATCGTGACGCCCCCGAGGATGTAGAAGATGTATTGCCATTTTTGAGGGCCGGGGGCGGTTGGTGAGATGGTGGAGATGCCGGCTGAGGAGGGTGGTTATTTGGGAAGAGGAAGAAGAGAGCGCGTACTCGAAACACTATGCAGGAATCAGCGAAAAGAAAGTGGAAGAAACGGGATAACGCACTAGCTGCCGATGACGCCGCCCCAGCCGAGCCCAGAGTACCAGATGAACTGTCGGAGAGGGACCTCCTTCTGTAGTGGATGTCAGCGTCGACGAAGTCTGTCCGGATTGGCCACTAACCCGCGTATACCACCACCCACTGCGACAGGATTAGCACCAGCCATGAACGAGCACGCAGACGCACGTCATGAGCGTGAATCCCGGCGACACGCTGGCTTCAAACAAGCCCAAGACGAAGCGGTTGATCATGGCGGTCTTGAAGTTGGTGCATTGGGTCACTACGGCGCGTTTTCAGGATGCGGGATAGCAAACGGACGACCACGTACTCGTCACCACGCATAAGCCCCACATGAATATCGTTATGGCCATGATCTTCTGCGCAGAATAGCGGCCGAGGAGGATCTGGATGGGGTATTGCGCGACAGCAAAGCCGAAGTAGACTTGGCCCGAAAGCCAGCTATCCGAAGCGTCAGTCGCCGAGAACGAGGATGTAAACGACGCCACACTTGAACTGGTTGCCCTCGAGCTTCAGCGCCTGCTGGAAGCCAAACAGGTTCGCATAATTGAGCGCCGTTTTCTGTCCGTGGTCGTCAGCAACGAAGTCAAGCGAGGACACGGAAACGGCGACGCACGTCAAGAAACTGCAGCGTCTGCGTGATAACGAAGATTGGGAGGACGATGAGGTCGATTCGCCACCGAATAGCGCGGTCTTCCTCCGGCGTCAACGTCTCCCCGACGCCCTCCTTGTACTCGTGGTATCCGACGTTGTCCTCCTCCTCTGCCTCGGTGACCGTATGCAGGGCAGTCTCCCGCTTCTGGCCTGCGACCTTCTCGTGCTCTTTGCCGAGGTCCGTAGCGGTGGTGGTACTGAATGAGTCGGAACGCGTGCGTTCCAGCGCCGTGGCCATCTTCTGCAGGGCGCCCGGGCGCAGTGCGACGGTGAAAGCGCAGAGCAAAGAGCTCCGAAAGCAGACCGGACGGAACGGTCCCGCATCCGCATTCTCGCGCGGTCGCGCTCCTAGGTCCCTGGTCATGGGAGGACGCCTGGGAGCCAAGGACCCGAATCCGACAAGTCGGTGGACTGGCTTAACAGAGGCTGGGAGTGTGCGGAGGTCGAGGTTTTCTAGACGTGTTGTCGCGTCGACGCGAAAACAGAGCGACTTGAAGGCGAGGAAAGCACCACGACCATAACGGTCAAGAGCATGTTGATGCAAGTCACGATGCCATGCATGATGCATATGCTTTCCTCATCTACCCTCGCCAACTGCACGAAGCCCATCTCGAACGCTCCCGGAGAACAAGAAATACACGTTCTTTTTTCATGATATTTTGCTTCGACACCGGTCATTGCCCACAATTCTTCTCAAAGCACGAACTCCTCCCCAAGCACCTCCTCCGTCAGCTTCCACAGCTTCTCCGCGTTCGCCTACGCGTCAAAGCGAGGTCAGCGATATATATTTTTTATTTTTAAATGTAGAAATTTGCAGCTTACGGAGTCGGAGCAGATATCAGTCCGCTGGTCATTTGCCTCGACACAGTCGACGAGATACGCGCCGGATTTATCTTCTGTGTAGTCAGTCACGGCAGCCGGCAGGAGCAAGAAAAACGCACCATTCAGGCGCGGGTCGAAAGCCGCAACGACAGTCCTGCGGAAAATCAGTCTTAGCCTCGAGAACGGAAACTCAGCCTTGAATCCTGTGCCAGCACTCACGTCGCAGCGCCCTGCTCAATCGTCTTCCACGTAGTAAACTCGGGATTGGGCTGCCCATCCTCTTTGAGGACGCCCATCGACTGCATCGCCGGGATGGCAGCGTCCTTCTTCAATCCGTTCGTGTAGATCGCTGGAAGGCACGGTCAGTTACTGTATCAGAACTTGAACAGCAAACAGAAATCGAAACTCACTCCCAGGATGCAAACTATACGCGCGTATCTTCCCCACACCACGCTTCGCCAGCTCGAGCGCGAACAGAACATTCGCCGACTTGGCCTCGTGGTACCGCAAGAACAGGTTCTTCACCTGCGGCGAGTCCGGCGCAGGGTTGTTCAGGCTGGGAAGCGAGAGGTCGATCCCGGGGCCCATGCTGCTCGCTTTTGAAGAAACGAGGACGACGCGCGGCACCCAAGAATCCGAAGCGGACGCGAGAAGTTTGGGGAAGATGAGCTTGGTGAGGAGGAACGGGCTGAAATGGGCGACGGCCATCTGGCGTTCGTGGCCGTCGACGGTGACGGCGTATACGCTGCTCGTGTCGGCGGCGTTGTGGACGATGACCTGCGCTCGGTAAACCTCCCGACGGAATCCAGCGTAGAAGAAAACGTACGTGCAGCGGCGTAACATCCTTGTTAATCTCCTCCGCAGCCTTGCGCACAGACGCCAACGAAGACAAATCGAGGACCTGCGCCTGCACCTTCGCACCCGGCACCGCCTTGCGGATCGCCTCGACCGAGAGCTGCAGCCGCTCGGCGTTGTGGCCAGTGATCACCACAAGCCCCGCGTGCTTGGCGATCGCTCGCGCCGTCTCGTAGCCAAGCCCGCCCACGGACGTGCCCGTAACGAGCACTGCAGGGGAGAGCTGGTGTCAGCAACTCGAGCGCGCCAAGTAAGTACGCCGCACACCATTCTTCCCAGCGAGCTCGCCAGCAAGCGCATCGCTGACCTCCTCCGCGGTCGTCGAGAAGCCAAAGGTGGGCAGAGCAGGAGAAGACATACAAGCTGGTCAGGATCAAGTGGGTCGCTGAAGGGTGCCTAGCTTATAAACCCGTGGTAGGGCGGCGCCCGGAAATCCACTTCCGAATCACTGGCAAGAAGTCGGCGCGGTGCTTTGTAAGCTCATAGCGGGTTCATCGCCGGATTCAGCTCGACGAATTATGAAGCTTCTTGCGTCTCTACACTACAGCCCAAATTCAAAGCCAGCTTCTATCCAAAACAACACAAGAACGCCAGCATTTCCGAGATGCACATGACCACCAGGCATCCCCCGCCTCCTCGAAACATACAAGCGCATAAAACGCATACTTCATTATTTCGTGCTACTTTTAACTTCACTACCTACCCAAGCCAAGTTCATCAGAAGAACAAACTAGACGAAAATCGTGAAGCGTAGAGTAATGGCGCGAGTAAGAAAAAAAAAAATCGACAACGACGACGACACGAGGGAAGCAGGTCACGGCGAGCCTAATGCCCAGCGACGAATGATACCCGCCTCACCTCGGCTCGCTTCGTCGTGTCTGTATCGAGAGGTAGACGTAGAGGTAGACAGAGAGAGAAAGAGCCCAAGATGATATGGAACACACACAGTAGGTACAGAGGCATTTTCGGTTCAGAGAGACGAGATGGAGAGAGAAACGAGAAGAAGGACGGAATGGGATGGAGATGCAGCAATCGAGAGTGGGGAGGGAGCTGCAAACAAGAAAGAAAGGAAGAAGAGGAACTACAAACAAACAAGTCAGTCAACGACCAGACGCAAAAGAACAGCACAGCACTCACACGAACAAGAAAGAACTCGAAAGCGACACAACCAGGGCCACAAAAACAGAGCCAGCCCGCTGTCATGACCCCGCCGAGCCTGAAGGAGGCCAGATATCTGTCACCGTCCGCCTGCGCTCGCGCTTATTCGCAACGCCACCCGTATTCAGCAACGACAGCCCCGCCGCAGCACTCCGATCTGCCGCATGGCTCGGCCCAGGGTCCGCAGCATCCAACGACATGCGCGACGACGACTGCTTGCTCGCGATCGTCGACCGTTTCCGCGTCAGGTCCGCCCGCTCAGCCACAGCAGCAGCCTCACGCGCCCGATCCCGCTCAGACCCAGACGAATGCGCATTAGGGTCCGCGCCGCCGCCATTGGAGATCGTCCGCTGTCGATCGCGTTCATGCTGGACCTGCAAGCCCGCCAACGCCACGGTCGACGGTCGAGAGAACGTCACTGTATTGGTCCTCGAGCGATTCGCACTACGCGACGCCGGGTCCGAATCGTTCCGGCTTAGCGAGGGAAACGTCATCGGCGAATTCGACACGGTATGTGGCGTCAATGCTGTCGTCGGCGTCGTCATCGACGGATGCAAGCCGCTTCCAGACGCACGAACGGTCCCGCTCGTCAACGTCTTGCGCCTCTGGGACGAGTTGCCGGCCGGCGTAACAGGCGGCTTGTCTCCCGTGCTCTGATTCCGGCGCAGTGTCGTAGTCGTGGTTGTGGGTGTGGCTCTGGACGCGGCGCCTTCAGAAGGTAAGGTCGGCAATGGTTTCGGGATGGATAACGGCGGAAGGGTACGCCCGCCAGCACTGCCCATCGTCGCCGCTTGAGTGGTCTGTTTGCGTGGTGCGGGAGTAGGCGACGGCTCGTACTTGCTCGGCTGGACAGTCTCCTGCGAGTCGGAAGCCACAATTGCACCAGCAGCCTGCAGCTCCCGTTGCTCGCGCGGCGTCAACAGCCTCCGCGAAGCCGGCGTCGCAGTCCGCGCCGGCGGATCGAGTCGCGTATTGAGCACACTCGACGGCCGGTCACGTTCACGATCCCGAATCGCCAACGCGCTCTCGCGACCTTCTCGTGCCTCCCAACTGTTCCGGCTCGCAGAGCTCCTTCGGCCATCCGGCCCCGGACTCGCACTTCTCCGACCCTCTTCCGATCCACGCCCATCACCACTAAAATCTCTCACCACCCTCCCCACATCCAGCAAAAAGCCAGTGACGCCCCGCACCAGCTCATCGCTCACCCTCAACCCATCCCGCCATTCCCCACCAACCCGGCGCCAAAGCTCCGCAGCCTCATTTGCCCCCGGCGCGTCGCTAACCTCGGCGTCGATCTGCTCCTCCAACGCCTTGGCCGTCCCAGCACGCAAGATCGCGTTCAGCCGTTCCGCAGCGTTAACGACAACCTGCGCATGCCTCGCAAGGTCCGTCGTGCTCCGCGAAGACGCTCCAGCATCGACCACACGCGCCAGATGCCCATCAAACATCGTCAGACTCTCTTGCATGAGCCGCGTATGTTCGTGCTGCGACATGCTCCCGCCGTTGGTCTGCCGTCGAACGCTCCCATATGGCCCCGGGCTCGGCGCCGTCCGCAGATCGTCGTCCCGCTCGACAGAACCACCTCGGTCCCGATCCCGCTCCCGCCGACCCAACGCCGACCCAGCCCCAGACCGAGAAGCAGAATCCAGCACATGCGCACTGCTGCGGTACGTCCGCAACGCAGGCGCCCTCGGACTATCCGGTGCACCAAAGTCGTCCACGTCGTCTCGTCTTCGCGCAGAATGGTAATCCGCCATCGACGTCGCGGCCCTTGAATGCGCAGCAGCAGTTCCCGTCCCTTGGCGACTCTGGCTCCGCGTGCCCGTACCGCCGTCGGCCCACTCGACCCTCGCAGGCGTTCGTTGTTCCTGAGGCGAGAACAAGTCCCGCTCACGATCCCGTCCAGAAGCAAGCCCCGCCGCTCTTAATCCCTCGCCGATAAGACTCCTTCCGGCACCCAACGCGCTTTCGGCACTTCCACCACGCAGGCTCTGTCGTCGCTCCCGTTCGCGCTCCCGCTCACGGTCTGCGATGCCATTGGGGCTGGTCACACTCATGTCCTCGCTCAGCCACTGCCTCGACTGGTGCTTGCGCGCTGCCAGGTCTCGTACAGTCGACGCCCGCTCGCGGCCCTGCACCGTCGAGCCGATCGTGGATGTGGAAGAGGTTGAATTGGAATGGGCATGACGGGAGCCTTGGGAAAACGAGGCGGAAGAGGACATCGAGGCCGTGGACCCTGCGAGGGAATGTCGTTTGTTGGGAGAAGTATCATGTTGCGGCGGAGAAGTCGGTGGCTCGGCCGAGAACTGCGAAACAAGACGTCAGTAAGAACAGAAAAGCCACCCTGGGACCACATACCCTGCCGTTGCTCGACCCAGTAGCCCATTCCCTCGGTAACGGTTGTCTCCGCTTGCCAGACCCCGTCGTCGGGCTCATTCTCGACCCGCCGGTATACCGCGCAGTCCCGGTGGGCGTTCTCCTCGCAGACGCCACGGCCGCCAAAGCCGCCCTCGTGATATCCTCCGGCGAACTTGGGGGACCCTCGTCGTCCGGATGTCGCGAGCTCAGCGACAAATTCGACACCCGGGAGCGCCGCGGAGATCGTGTGCTACCCGCACCAGCGGCCGTGAGGTGTTTCTGCGGCGACGCGGGTGCTGATATGAGCCGCTGACGCGTCCCCGGTGCTGGCAGTGGCGTCGTCGGACGGCTCGTCGACGGGACGTCGTCCCTCTCCGTCTCCGATCCTGATTCTTGTGTGCGTGCTCGACGCATGGAGGGTCGACTGGAGGAATGGGATGAATGCGAATTCGAGTTGGAATGGGAGGAAGAAGAGGTGGAGGAGGTGGTGGCGGGTGGTGGTGAACGTGTGCTAGTGCTCGGCGAGCGGGTACTCGATACGGGGGAGTTGATGCGCGAGTATGACGAGAGTTTATCGAGTGCCTGTGGGTGGAAGGCACGACCATGTATGGGAGACGCGTGAAGGTAAAAAGCATCGTAAGCGACGCCGAGGATGCGGGGCATGATGGAGAGGCAGCCACGAGCAAGGCAGCGCCGGTCGTGAGGGTCCGTCGCAGGCAGACCACAGCAGGGGCGGGTCCAAGGAACCGAATGACGGGCGCGTTTGCCCGAGTGGGTTTAAACGAAGCCAAACCAAATAGATATCGGCACCATGACGAGAGTCGATAAGGGAGAGCGCGGTTTGGCCAGCGCGAGTGGGGGAATGCGTTATCGCAACGAGGGGATAGAGCCACACAAGGAGGGGAGATGAAAGAGAAAAAAGCGCAAAGTATCGTCAGAACGTCGTCACCGGTGCAAGAAGGGAGCAGTGCGCACCATTTTGTTTCGTTGGGTGAGGCTCTTGACCCGCTCCAGCGCCAACACATTCTCGCTCGCACTATGGCGACGGCGCTGCTGGAGGTCGAGGCGGGCGGTGTTGTCCTCGCCGTCGTCGTTGTCGTCGTATTCGTTGTTGTCGTTGTGGTGGTCGTCGGGGTGGAATGCAGCGTGGAAGGTCCTGAGGTTGTTGCCATCGAGCATATTGCGGCCGCGGATGGCGATGCTGCCCGGGTCGCCGGTGCTCCCGCTGCCCGTCGAGTTGGTCGCGGGCGGTGAAGGCAGGCCCGATGTGCTCGTACTGCTACTCGAGCCGGGGCTCGGGGGCTCGGGGAGGTCGGGGAGGTCTGGCGGGCTGGCCAGGTACGTGGTGTCGGTGCCGATGTAGACCGCGGAAGGGGGACGATGTCTCTGAACGAGCGAGGGCCTGCGAGAAGTCATCTAGACTGCGAGGCACGCCGTAGAGCATCCGGAGGAAAGAACGAAGCCGGCCGAAAGGGCTACCGCATACCAGCGTCCTGGTAGCAACGTGTGAAGGTGCAGAACAACACGTCACAACAACCACTTCCGTCCCAATCTGGAAATTTTCAATCGCCTCGAAGAAGGAACCCCGAAGAGGGCCAATGCGTGTTGAGAAGACGATAGAATGCACTACTGTACGTATCCTCCATCGCGTCTGGCGGTCTATAGTGGAAAAGCACTCGACACAGCATATGCATCGTGAACGGCGCATAGCGCTTCGGCCGAGCCGGTAGCCCGGAATTATGGAATAAAATAAATACAATATGTACATCGCTATACCGTGACTTCCGCCAACCGCAAGCGCCAAATTGCTCCCCTTTGCGTCAGGCCACTAAAGAGACGTGCTTGCAACAGCAGATCCACCCGGCATATTCCCTTCGCCTTCATTGCCATCCTTTCGTCAATTGGTAAGCGCGCTGTGCGCCGGTCAAATGCGTCGATCATGTCTGCCAGTGTACTGTAGTATTTCGATTAGAAGTTCGGACCCCATGAAAATCCGTTACGCAATTCCAGCTTGACAGAGGTTCATCACGGATCAAATTTCCTTTTATGGGATGCCGGCGTCAGCCGGCCGCGATTTTTTGATCAGATCACCATTATTCAGCCAAAATTTTGGCTTGTTACGCATTACGAATTGCGTATAAGTTCAGTTCGGAGCTCGATGTTACGCGTTACGCGAACTTCTAATCGAAATACTACAGTAACACCGGACGCTGACGCGAGTTCCACTGGCATGTCGGCTGGATCACTAATGGAGACGCTGTATGAGAGCCATATTCCGTGGAGCACATCCAATACGCGCAAGCCTCCGCGGCCTGCCGAGCGCTCGAGTCTGATCACCCCACCCGGAATCAACGGCGCCTCAATATGCATTTCGGTCAGAATGCAGTGTGTACTGGCGGGTTGCCGCAAGTCGTCGTCCGAGAGTGCTGATCGAGGATGGGACTTGGAGTTTTCCTCTCGCACGTCCAAGACTGCACCTGGCCGGCGCGGAGAGCGCTGGATATCATATCTAATGCAAGGGGACTGCCGACTGCCACGTTCTTCCCGCTGGTAAATCTGGCTCAGCGGCCATGCTAGCGCGATGGACTCTTGCGCCAGTGGCACTTGTCTGCTATGTGTGAACCCGAGGTCGCGCGGTCGAAAGTCCGGGTCCGGAAGTCGACTATTACCGGAACCGAGTTGGGATTCCAATAGGAGCCTGAGTGCTTCATGGAGTGAGCTATGGTTCCTCTTCCGAGTCCGAGTCACAGACTCGGAATACATACGGTGGTTTGCATTGGAAATTGTCCGTTGAACTTGTCCGCGATTGGCCGATGATTTCAGAATTGATTTGAGACCAGAGGTGAAAAGTTCCCCGTCCGAGGGGTCGTGCAACTGGCCATGTGAACACAAGGCAATATGACTAGATGAACCTTCAGATATGAGGAGCATACCTCTAGGTCCTTGGATTGGTCCGCTATCCATTCGACCATCATCCATGGGATTAGGCATTGCCTCCGTTGACTCGGATACTGGTAAATTCTCCTCAGGCTCTTCAAAGTCTACTCGGTGTTTAGCATACTAGTAAGAGGTGAATCATGCAAATGTATTACTAGTGAAGTCGGCGGGAGAAAGGTCTGGGAAATATGTTGAGTTTCTGAGTCTTGAACTGTCAAGATCCACCACACCTTCTTTGGAGATGTGAGGTGCGCGAAAGAGGTGTTCTGCAACTTCCGGTTGAAAATGCACCCGTTGTCTGTGTTCTGCTTGTGATCTGAACTGCGGGCCCTCAATTTTTTCCTCCCAGTACATTTGAACCATAGGGGTTGGTGGAAGCAGAAGAGTGAGTTCTTCTCTTTCTCTGGTTGGTTCCCCAACAGTCCTGATATCAACATGAGCCTGTTGCGTGATTTTCGGTCCCAAGAACTTGACCCACATTGCTGTTGTTTGCTCAAGAGCCATGTCCTCTGTTTTCAGCCCCACTTGTGCAGAGCTTGATGTTGATAGGGAGATTGCTATTTCTTCCTCTGGCTGCTCCAAGACTGCTTTCTGCGTTGTACTCTGATGAGCTAGACTGGGGGCAGCAGCTAGATGAGAAAGACGTAGAATTACCAAAATTCTAAAGATTGGTAAACAAAATGGAACTTACAAAGACCATCCGTAGACTCAGAGAATGCTCCTGGAACAATAATATATGGGCTAGAGCCAGCAGTCAAAGCGACTGTGGACAAGTGCACAGTTGAGATAGTACTTGGGATTGAAATATCAGTTTTACAAATAATTTGTTGCACAAATGAGCTACTCACGGCTCTGAGTTTGCCACTTCCCACTCAACATGAGTGACAGCAGGAAAATATTTTTGATATTTTTCTGTGGCTGCCATGGCAGCTGCTACTGGCAAGAAAAGCCTAGCCTGTTGGCTATACAAGGCAGTGAGCAAACTTGGCAGAACAGGATGAAAAGAACAACCTTCGCAGTATTTTAACAAGGAGTCTTAGAGATTGATACCAAGGTGCAGACTTTATCTGTGCAGCAAACCTCCAAGAAAGAAACATGCTGGACAGCAATCGGGCATCCATGTTGGCAAGGAGGATAGAACAGAAGCGGTCAACACCCTCTTCGTCTGAAGTTTCTGAAGGAGTCCACTGTGGGTCGGTGTCCTGAGAGATATTATAATCTTGTTCCAGGCCAAGATCCTGAAGCAAGATATTAGCTCGGAGCACTAATTTTGCGATCAGCTGGTGTCGAGCTTCTCCTCTTTGGGATAAGTGACCCTGACGTTGCACCTTCAGATCAACAAGAGACCAGAATGTTGCTCCGTTCAATAAGAGTGCTGATGTACCGGATTGCCAAATGTGAGGTATGAGATGTTGTGAGACTATAAAAGAATGTCAGCCTTTTGATACCACTTTGAATAAAAAAAAAACAACTCTGGGGATGAAGAATTCAAAAGATGCTCCACAACTCCTGTTCCTTCGAATTCCATGATGAAGAGCTCTCCATCAACCAAGGAATAATCCTCAATTGGATGGAATGAATGGCAATCCGTGATGCAAGTTGCGGCCAACTCAGCAAGGAAATGCCACTTTGGGAGGGAGCTGAGGGCCTCTGGTCGATCCCATTGTCTGAGAATGTCTCCTGCAGTTCTTGCTGTTGGGATCTCTGATCCATGGCCAAGACTCTGGACAAAAATCTGGGATAGACCTGGATATTGTGTGCACAGGACAATTAGATTTCTGAAGGCTGAATATTGTATAGGCGGGCGGTGATGGCTACAATAGTGTTTAGTCAAGAAGAGACCGGTCACTACTAAAGTCTTACCGACTGGCAAACTCAAGCAATTTAATGCAATCACCCTGCATCTGGCCTCCAAAAACCTCTGGGGATAAAAGAGCCTGGATTGGGGTGTTTTGCCGTATAGGATCAGAGAAGAATGCTCGGATGCGATCTGCAGAAAATCCAGGTCCATCTTTCCGAGCCTGGGCAACATGTTGAACAGCCCTCCCAACTTTTTCGACAAGTGTGCCGCCCCAGAGCCCGAAAGTGAATCCGGGGCCCGGGCCGCGGTCACCGGCAATAACCAAACCAGTGGTCTCCGATAGGGCAGTTACATTCCGCGTACTCCCATGTTGTTGGGAGGCAAAACTCTTGCGGCGAATGAGCTGGAGCATGCTTGGTGGGAGTCGCAGACAAGGTGGCTATCGATCGCTATCGATGGCTCGGTAATGGTGTTTGTAGTTCCCAAAAGAATTAGTGAAAATTCTCCGAAAAAGGAAAGAGAGAAGAGGGAGAAAGGAGGAATTTCAGAAGGATTTCATGCGATCTCCTGACACCTTTTACACTTTTAAAATTGCCGAGGCGCCCTAGTGTCTATTTTTTTTTGATGTCTGAGGAAAAATCCAAGAAACATTGAAATCTTTGAGCCAGAGTAGCTCAAAAAATATGAATTCAGCGCCATGGGCAAGCTAGATTGTCAATCAAGCCAGTAGCCTAGACGAGACTGCTGTTTGCATCTGCGTAGCAAAGTAATAAGTGACTGAAGGTTGTTTATGGAAATAATGTTTGGCACAAGTACACAGCTAAACAGGATATAATTAATTCTTCAATACACACATATTCTTCCTAAGTTATGTCTACCTCAACCAGCGGCCTGATATACAGGCCCCTGCAGGACACATTATATTTTATGGTATTTGCACTAGCTGCTGTTTTAAAATGTTTGTGCTCAATGAGTGCCCCAAATACTGGATATATAAGCAAGATATGGCAATCTCAACGAGTCGGAGTTAACACATTAATTTCTGTGCCAAGGTGGGTGCAAAGCTAAATATTTCAGGGCTGAAACCAATCTAAAGGCCCTGGATGGTGACACGGAGCTCAAGAGATGCCAAATTTTAACTTGATTGGGCCTCCAACTATGGGGCCTCCTGGCATATTTTATCGTGATTTTTTCCAAACAGTAGGAAGCCAAAATGCAATAAAGCGCCGCATTTGATGGATTTTGTGATGTCATGTCAGTGGCTGATCCATCAATTAATTGCCAAATTCGGTCAGCTTGGTCACGAGAAGGTGACTATCACTGACCAAATCCGGTCAAGCTCTTTTGGGCTTGACCCGATTTGGTTAAGCCTTTTTGGGCTTGACCGCATTCGGTCAAGCCTTTTTGGGCGAGCCATCACTACAAACATGAAAACCGAGCCCTATCGATCGATCGCCTCACAGGGCCTGACAGGCTGTGTGATCACACAGCTTCCGCAACAATCTGACAGCGCAGGGGTTATGTTATGTTATGAATTCACAGCAAAATCCGCGCGGGACCGTTGACTGAAGTGGCATCCTTGGGTTGAATGCAGATCTGCTTTATCCCGCTGTTTTAGAGGTAAATGTTCTTGCCGAAGGAGAGTACTAGTCCGGCCGCATAGCCTCTGTGGGAGTCAAATACTGCTGCACAGAAAAGTCGATGTTAATTTCTCGAGTACTGATCGTGAGAAGTATGAGGAACGAACGCCTCCGAAGCTTCTAGAGAAATCTATCACATCAAAGAAGGTGTCATCCATAAAACACGAGGCGGAAACACGCTTGCCTTCCGCCCATGAGCACAAACTGCGGGCCAAGTATGGGCCCCCCTCTGAATACCGATATAGGAGGAATCGGTGTCCGTGTTTCCTTTTATCTTCAGCCTGAGGCACTCTTTTTGGGCGAGTTTTTTTTTATAGCATCAAGACATCCCAATGATCAGAATTGATTAGGTCTGCTGTACTCAAGGACACCTGCAAAGGATATTACCGCAATCGAGAGTACACTCTATACTCTTCTATCAACCAATACGGCCATGATATTCACTGCATCAATCTTGGGCTTCAAACAAAACCCTGCCATTACCTTCCACGAGTAAGTTCCAAAAATCTGGAAAACTATTGCTGAAATCAGGACCACTAGCGCACTAATTGTTCTCTATCTTTTGGGCTTATCCAGCTTCACCATCTTCAGTATTTCCCTGTTCTCTCGAAAATTTCTTGGAGCATCCCTGGTCTTGCGATATTTTGCAACTATTCAAATATTCTCGACTCTGGGCTTTGCTCTCGCGGTTCTTGGCTCTGCAGATTCATTTGGCAGCTCTCCACAATGCAACCACTATGCAGTGATAGCACTCTTCCATCCACTCTCTGCACTCAAAACCGGCAGAGAACTTGGTCTCACTGTCGCTGTTATCTCCCTAATTCTCCATATCACCATAACTATACAAGATCATCTACGACGAGCTGCGGCAGCAATTATGCCTAGAATGCGGTTGCGTCGCATTGTTCAGCCTGGAACACCACAGAGTGTTGCAGCACATCAACTGCCGCCCCTTGATCCAGCATCCATCGCACATCACACATTTGCAACTCATCCTCGGTATCAGATGCACCACCATCCAGAAGTATGTTTCCATCTTCCGAGTCTGTCTCAGGCAAGCTTGAAGTAACACAATCCTCAGGTTGACCCTTATTCCATTGATTGGGAAGCAGTTGTTCAATTGTTGGTGATCATGATCTTCTGGGTGATGGCCGTCTTGAACACCGAGCTGCTGATCCGATGGAATCACTTTGCACCTACAGATGATGAATGGCAATTTGGCCAGGTAAATCAAATCTTTTTGCTTAATCTAATCCAAGTTACTCAGGTATAATCTGTCCAGGTCCTCCCTATGGTTTTGCTTTTTCAGCCGTTTGTTGATGCATGTGCTGCGTTCTGGAAGCACGGCATGCGGCCGTATGAATGTGAACCACATCCCAAGACGAAAGCTCGAAAAGAAAAAGTGGTTCGGTGGTTCACCGCTGTACTCTAGTTCTTTTTTTTTCTTGTTTGCTATGTTTACAATTTTACATTTCAACCAAACTTCATTTTTTCCCTTCTTTTCAATCTGCATTAGTAAAAAAAAAGAAAAACTCACATCCAGGCAACAGCCTGTCCTCTCTCACGAAACCTCTCCAGCGGCTTGATCCCCTCCCTCACAGATTCTTCATCGAGCGGAAGAACACCACAAAATATCACTTCCAGCGCCGGGTAACGAGTACTATCTTCACCTTGCTCCCAGTGCTCCCAGTTCCTCGAAATAGCAGCGACGAGCGCGGGCATCTGCACGGGGCGCGGCGTCAACATGATGGTCTTCAAATTCGGAAGCAGCTCTCCATCGGCAAGGCCCAGCCAAAGCGCTTCGGGGAAATGTTCCGTCGACGCCAGACCGAAGGAGATCCTCTCCAAGCGTGGGGAAGGTCGAGAAGATGGTGTAGGCCTCGGCGGTGTCGACGCTGAAGGACATCCCCAAGTCGTTCAAGGAGAAGCCCGGGGCGGAGCGGGAGTGGAATTGTAGTAACGACGAGAGAAGGAAACGGCCTTGAAGGCTACAAGATGTCAGCGCCGGCGCGTTGAGGAGGGAAAGCATCGTGTCGCCGGCGCCGTTGCTGCTGAGGAGATACAGCTCCTTCAAGGCCGATAGCGCGAGGACGCGCAGAGATCCCGCAGTCGTGACGTCCAACGCGCGAGATATATTCGCCGTCAGACTCTCCAGCTGCCCGCATTGCGCAAGGGCACCATGCCAGAACTCCACAGGCTGTGGTGTCCACATAAAGTTCACCAAGCGGAGGTTACGCCACGGTAACACGAAGCCTGTGGCACGAGGATGCAAGACTTCGGACGGCGGTGAGCCCGCCAGTGCATGGTCGTTGACCGCCGCCACCAACACACCAATCGGGATGGCAGCCCCGAACTGGTCAACAACTTCGCTCAAGCAGCGAGCGGGCGGAACCATCGTGAAGGCCACAGAGCGAAGATTTGGTGCGTCCGAAAATGCTGGTGTGTCGACGGGCCATTGCCACGGGATGACTTCAAGTTCCGCGTTAGCGTTCCCTTGGCCGATGTAGTCCGTCCAGTTTAGCAGAGGACACAAGCCGAGACTTTCCAGCAACGGAAACGTCGTCGATGGAAGAGCGAAGAGGGTGTTGATAACTTCTTTAGGGAATTCGAGCTCGAGATGCTTCGTACGCGACGCGTTCTGAATGACGACAAGATCCACGAACTGCACCAGCTCGTCGAGACGAGAGGCACGCCGCAGCATCTCTGCAACGTCTCGCGTACACAAAACCGTTATCGAAAGTGTGGCCGGCCTCCTTGCGTATTCCATCCACGAGCAGCAAACGTCGCGTGTACGCTCGAGCGTCTCTGGGTCCGAAAGGGACACGGAGACGTTTGCCCACAACTCCGGGAGGTTGAGAGCGGTGGCGCGCCAAGCGGCACAAACATGGATGATGGAGAGAAGAGGATTTCGTGGCGCCGGTGGAAGGGCTGTAGGTTCCGCAGGATCGCTGCAGAGCGTGAAGATGTCGACTAGCAGTTCGTGGGGAAGTTTCTCGTGCGGGGCGACTGCAAACTCTGCGAGGAGTTGCTCGAGCTCGTCCCGATGCTGCGAAAGCTGGTCGTATGGGTCGGGCGTGTTGAGAAAGACCGGCTCGAGGGCGCCTAGCTCGTCTCGGAGGGCGAGCCAACGAGCGGTGGCGCGCTCTGCTTCGTCTGCGTCGATGCTTGGCATCCTGTTGAGCGGGGCCGACGAACACGTTTTGGATGGCGTGGACGCATTGTGGATGCTATATATGCGCTGATCCAAGCCTGCCGGAGGCGACGAGTACACTCGGCGGAAGCGTCGACGGCACTAGGCACGCGTTCCCCATGCGCCGAAGACCGGGAACAAGGTGGATTCGGAGCCAAAAGTGGTGACATACACTCCACCATCTTGCCTTTCGACCACCACATCCATCGTCGAGCTCTACCAATTCCAATGCCGCCGGCGCCGTCTCTCCTCCCCGGACACCATCCTCTTTAGCCGCATACGAGCGCTCCGCGTTCCGCCCCACTCGCCACGACAGGCACCGTCGACAAGAGGACCTGTGGCTTGCGTCGCTTTCGCGGTGCCGGCGTATTCGTTACGCGCCTTTCGGCGCTGTCCCACTCCGCGCGTACTCTACGAAACGGAAAATGTCGCTTCGGTGGTCGTCCCTCGACGTGGAGGGAGGACTGGGTTACGGCGTCGAGGCGGTCAACCACCTTAAGGCTTCTCTGACGCCGGTGGTGGACGTCCTTCGCACTCCAGCTCCGGACTGCCCCTTGGAAATGCGTGCTCTTTGGTGGTCCGCGCTCTTCACAGCAGCCTTCTGGCGCTGGTAGTGGTAGGTATTCTTCTGCTCCTTTTTAGTCGTAGTGGTCCTCACTGCCGCTGCCAGCACCCACCCACCTACTTTCTTCTCTTCACCGCCGAGTGCTTGCTGTGTATTCGATAGAGCATGGCGCGGTGTCAAGCTGGCTTAGGCTGGATGCAAGTGCGTCTAGGCCGTTCTCCTCGTCGCCTTGGTCCTCCACCAACTCGGCCACGCAGACAGGTACCTGTAGCCGGATGATTCTTGAGCTGTCCTATCCTAGTCAGAAAGAGCTTGACTCTTGTGGACAGTAGCTTCCGTTGCCAATGACTGGGCAAGAAGAGGTGTGTCGTCGTGCTTCCCCTTTTCCTCCCTTCCAAGCTGACGGTTTATCGTCTAGGTAAGCCTGAGTTGGTACCGGCTCTACCCTCCAGTCCCGTATCCATCAAACGGCCCACCCTCGCGCCGTTCTCCGCCTCCACAAGCCTGCGACGAAGGATACCTCCCTGGTCCTTTGTTCTGTCAGCCTCCAACCCGGAACGCACCCGTCGAGGCATCCCCGAAGCTCAAAAACATACCAGAGCAGCTCGGCTTGGGACGTTTTGCGTTGTGTACCGCCGGGTTGGATCCTCTCCACGGCCCCGCCCACCCTACTTCCCTGGTCCCCATCGCCAACCACTCTCCATGCAATATCGAGCTCTTTTGCGCAATCCACGACCACGTTTAGTCGTGCCGTGCCCGGTTCCTCGCAAACGAAACGGGCTGCACGATACACGGTCCTCCGTGCCATCCCCAGTGCCGGCGTCCACGAGCGCCAGTCAAGTCGGCGCCGGCCAGAGTGCATCGATCGTATGCAGAGGCCCGTCCGCAGAGACGTTCGTTCGTCGCGGGCCTGGGTGACGCCTATTCGGAAATACGGGTCCCGCTCCTCGATCATGGCCGCTGCGTATAGCTCATCGATGATGCGGACTTGAAGGCCGGTAGCGCTCGATGGTGTCGACGGGACGCGGGTTTTTGTCCCTCACCAACGTCGACCGCGAGCCACCGAGCCGGAGCAACGGCCACAGGCATGCTTGCTCAGCTATTGCTTGTGCCCTCGACGCGCGGCATCGCTATCGGGCTTGGGCACCCTCGTTCGAAGTTGTCCACGGTCGACTCGGAGCCGCAAAGGGTATTTCCTACGTACTTATCCTATGCATTCTCCCTCTTCGTCTCGTCAAACTATACATACCTCTGCCCTACGTATTCTTCGTTTTACTTACACCGTTGGGCTTGCAGTACTGGTTATATCACGACCTACTTACTTCTCATGTACCGTACCTACAGTACTATACCCTCCGCATTCCTCGAACCCTTGCAGACTCGACTGCGTCCTCTAGCGTAGGTCGAGAGCGCCGGATAAGGTGGGAGACATACACAGACCAATGGTCACGTGATAGATACCCGGCGACCAGATAGAAATTGAAGAGTGCGTGGACGAGCGCAGGTACAGCCTAGTTTCATGTACCAAAGATTATGAGTAACGGGATGAGAGCCGGGGCAGGATGAATCGAATAGTGGGTGGTGGATTGATCACGTGCAAGGAATCCCAAGTCAAGTCGCCGTCGTAGTATGTGATGTACAGTAAGGCAGAGTAAAGGGATAGCACGGGTCAAAGGAAGAAGGAGATATAGAGTGAGGAGGTCGACCGGGAAAACGAGCCGCGACATGATAGCAAGAAATACAGTATGAGCATGAGCAGAGGTGCGATCTGCGCCCGCCAACTCGAAGGGTTCCTGCGGTCAGAGCCCGAGGACGGTGCGGCGGAACAGAGATGTAGACGGGGACGGCACGAGCGCCAGCGACACATGTACAGGCGTAGGTGTTCGTATGTCCGCTGCCGAACGTCCAAGCAATGAAGTCTCGCCACAGTTAACAGCAACCACATTGATTCGGGATGAGATTCGGATGGGCGAAGCTGCGCCATGATCCCGCCGGCGGTGACGACGAAAGCGTGGTGGCGACGACGCAGAACGCCCGAGGGCGGGCCGGTTGGCGAAGCACTAGCGTCTTCGGCATGCGCAGATGACTCGGACGATGAACTTGACGATGAAGAACGTGTATGCGGACGTGTCGCGCCCAGCCGTGTCCACGGATGAGTACCAGTGTGCCGTGAGATGGAATTTAACGCCAGTCGGATGGAGCCTGGTCCGGGATCGAAGGATCGTCCTACTCGAGACCGCAATCCCCTGGCCCAGCAAGTAACGTCGTCGTGAGGCCCCGCCCGCTTCGAGCACCACTCTGAGGGGACTTCCTACAGTCCAAGACCACCATCGACGACGCGTCGAACGAGCAGACCAACCCCGCCCCTCATCTCCAGCTCAAAGCGCACCAAACGCGCCAACGCCCTCTGGTAGTGCGGCGGCACCGAAATCGGGGCCGAAGAGCGACGGAGAGTCGCCTCTGTAGGTGTTCTGAGAGCGTATGGAGTGGGGGCTGCGTCCGCGCAAAGGTTGTCGAGGAATGTCGTGTCGAAACGCGTGTGACGGGTGACGGGTGAGGCGACGGCGTCTTTTTGGAGGAGAAAATGCGTCTCCCGGAGGCGGGGCTGACCGTATGCGGTGTTTGGTGGATGGTAGGATCGTGTGCGCGCGTGCGGATGAGAGTTAATCCAGCGGTATAACGGGCTGCAGAGAACTCGCGAAAGCTTGTGGATGCGACTGCGAAGAACGGGCTGGGCCGCTGGGGTGTGGGGTATCCCCGACGGTGAGAGATTCGCGTGTCTGCGCAGTCCGCGCAGGTCTTGCTGGTCGACGTCGCGGGAGTCCGTTAACAGGTATGCGACGGTCGAGAACTGAGAGTCATTGAAGTCTGCGCTGGAGAGCGTTGGTTAGCGAAGTCGACCGGCCGGCAGTTGCGGTGACGCACCTGGAGACACTCTACGATGCTTCCTCGCACTCTCGAAAACGAAGTACGACGTCGAGAACAACGACACAATAACGCGGCTGTGCGAAGGAGCTGGGAAGAGCTAGTGGTCAGCATGGCCGAGAAGACGTGCAGCGACGACGTACCAGTAGCAGTTGTTCTCCGACGTAGACGCTCAACATCGGCAGCTGCGTGTGTGGCAAGGGCTTCAGAGCGCGGCGACGTGTCGAGTGTCCTATTCTGCGTGGTGCTCGCGTTGTGGCGGAAACCTCGAGAGGCCTTGCATTTCATTTCGAGGAACGCAGCAGAGGCGAGCCCCAGTTGTCGTGCGCTGGCGCGCACGCAGGAGCACGAGCCGGTGAAGTCGACATCGAGGGCACGGGAGGGCGCATTTCCGTGGTGGGCGTCGAGAGCAAGCCGCGTGTGACGTTGGCAGACGGCCAGCTTCGTCCCAAACCACCACGACGATTTCGCCTTTAACTTGCTCTGTGAAAGTCTGCCCGTCTACCCCACGACCCGGCCATGAGCGAAGGAGCTCTGACTAGAATCCGACTGCGGGATTCGGCCCGCCGCGAGCCCGGCACCCACCACTAACAGTGACGCGTCGGTGGAGCAAACAACCCCAAACTTCCGCGCCGCTCCAGTCCAAGTCATACCTGACGTCGCTGTCGGCCAAGCCCTCCGAGACCCGCATAAAGAGTCGACTTTCTCCGGAGGACGACTCCCCACATCTCACCTACCATGGCTTCACCATACACCACCGACAACATCTACGAAGGACAGCGCCGCACCGGCGACTCTGACCTGAACAGCGGTCTTCGCCCCCGTACGCGTTTCGTATTTCACATAACGCGCGCGATTCTGATATGCTCGGCGCTTTCTACAGCAGTAGGAGGGGAATCCGGATTCGCCTCGTCCGCGAACAACGGTCCCGGATACGACCGCGCCGCCGACGACACAGACGGCACCACCGCCCCGGGGCCAGGCTTCAACGCATCCGCCACCGGGAAGACCGCCGGCACGACGGGCGATCTGGCGGACTCGTACGGGACGCGCGCTGGGGCGGACGACTACGTCGGCACGAACGTACCCGGCGCGGCGCCCGCTCCCAACGCGAACGCTATTACGGGCTCGGGGAAAGGCTCGCAGGCTCAGGCTTCTGACGGGCCCGGGGGAAAGCAGGGGCCCAGCGTCGGTGATAAGATTTTAGGTGAGCGGCTTGGCTTGGCTTCGCGTTCGTGCTGCTGGCGTGGATGTGCTGACCATGCCCGATAGGCGCCGCGGAGAAGCTCGCAGGGTCAGTCACCAAGAATGAGGCGCTCAAGGAGAAAGGGACGCAACGGCAGCAGGGCGGGTTGTAGGGCGGGAGATTTTTGTACGACCAACTTGAAGGAAGTCGCATGTATCAAGTAGTGGAATGAAGCAAAGCAATGTACGAGTTCATGATGATTTTAATTATGCGTGTCTTTTCCTGAATGCAGCGTTCCATTCCATATCCGTTCCCGGCGTCGAGAGGTTGAGTTTGAGCTTCGGGTGAATTTCAAGTTGCCTTGGAGTTGCTGCGGACGCCGTGGCGGACCACTTGGGAACCAACCCTATTGTAAGGGGCTTGGAGGGCATGGCGGAAGCATCTCAGGCTCGGCCTATATACCCAGCTGAGGTATTTGGCCCGGCCCGAATTGATGGATACTAGTTCCCCGCCGGATCACCGTCACGCGGGGAGCATCTTGAACTCCGACTTCCACCACCGCCGAGTCTCTTGGCTTTATTTTTCGACTCCTCGTTCTGTAACTTCGCGACCTTGCTCGCCAGCGACGCTTGCCGCGATTGGTCTCCGATAGCCGCCGGCGCTCTACACACGTTCTCCGGCCCGACGCCGCGGCGGACGGCGTCTGAAGGGTGTAGTATGGCCAGCAGATAGCAGTCTGCTCTAAATCGGTACGAAGTCCCGAACTATCACACTTACTCCCTGGTTTCCAGGAATCTCTCACCCACTGGCATCACCGAGGTCTTCGAGCGCGCCGCAGCGGTAGGGCAGCGTTGGCTTGTATTCGCTGACGACAGACTGGCGGGCGGCAGAAACCTCGCATCTTCCAGCCGTCTTGGTACTGTATTATCTCCGGGCAATTAATTTGGACACGCCGTCGCGGGGAGGTCATGAGCGCTAAAATCAGCTCAAGCTTCGTTGTCATTGGAGCGGCGGAGCTCCCGAGCTGACAGTTCGTGGCGCGTTATAAACACGAGGGCTATCAGCTCATGCCCCTTCCTTCTTCCGCTCACACAGCATACCGTCGATGGCCCTCTTGCCTCCAACGCTCCCGCTGAAGGACGATATTCGACCGCCGACCAACTTGACGATGAACCTCAGAGAACTGGCAGCGACCCGGATTCACCATGCAGAAGGGCTCAACCTCGCTACCCCCACGTTGATGGTCACCGATGAGGACGGGCGTGGAATTGACTCCGACGCGAGGAACAATGGTGTGTAGAGCTCAGTCACGAATTATTCCTGCATGGTTCATATTTTCACGCAGTACTCCCTCAAGACACCTATCTTTCTGCCGTAGCTGCCCAGAAGAGTCACGGAAAACTTCACGTCAATACATCTGCGGCGCCACAGCAGCCAAACACACTGCTCCCTCAAGACAAATCATTTCTTTCGCCAATACTGCACAAAAACCATGCACTCGGAGACGATCAAGGCCAGACGTTCCGGCAGCATCCAAGCCCAGGATATTTGACGATTCCAAGCCCTGTTTACAGTCAATATAATCCCTCGTCACCAGGTTCTCCGATGTCCAATTCCAGCTGCCCATCTCCGCAGACTCCACAGGGTGCTTTGGATTTGGAGTTGAGCATTCAGTGGTGGGATTCACCATCCAACTCGGATGGCAACTGGCTAGGCAATGACCTTACAGCAACAGAAACCGGTATGAAATTGACCTCTTGTAACAATGTATTATTCACCTTTGACTGCAAGATAATGGACTCGATGTCCATGAGACTAATTATCAAGCATTTAGATATAGGTCACCCCAGAAGAATCAATTACCTGAATCACACAAAAATTCACAACTGGACACAGGAACCTTTTTCCCAGCCTTTGAAGCTGGTCATATTGAGGACACTGATGTCTCAATGTTTGAACCTTTTATGCAAACATCCTACTATGTTGAGGACAGCACCAAGCAAATGTTAAATGACCCGAGTGGACCACACTCATTTAGTCTGGGCACAGCTCAGCAATTCAACAATATTAGTGAGATTCCTATATTTAGCCAATTTTCTTCATCGGATATCAATGAAGAAATGAAAATACCCCAAATCAAAGTGGTTCCTCAAGTTACTGAAGAATCTTTCCAAGATACTCCTACTGTTGGTGGAGACTATGAAGGACAAATCTTTTCAAGCTGGTGGAATACCTTGGCACCAAGCCAGATTCCAGACTATAATGAGGAAGGGACAGAAGCTGCTTGGCAGTCTTACAGACGTAAATCAACAGGAGATCTGCACCCTGCTCATAACATGAAGACATTTTATGGACAACCAGGAACACGGAGACGTTCAGCACCTGAGCATTCAGTGCATCAACGTATAGGCTCTATAGATCGCCACCTTGCAGTGCCCTCATCACAGACACACATCTTGAGCAGAGGTGTTGGGAACCTTAGTCCCACTATAAAATCTGGAACCCCAACAAAGATGGAAGAAGTGATTACCCAGCCAGATCATGGCAGTATCCTAATGAACCTCTCCATATCTCCAGGTGTCCAGACTGGACCTGAACTAAGCACATTAGGCTCTCCTCCAAGTTACTCCTTAAACTTGAGGACTCATGCTGTGGAATCCAATGAATCTATGCTGGATAATAACAGATTCTATAGACCCCAGGATATTGGTCCTGAATTTCCCAAAGTCGAGAGTGACATGCATAGCTCACCTGCTGCCTCAAAGCCCAATACAACCTATGCTACAGGAAAATCCCAATTTTTAGATGCGACCCTTTTGGTTCCATCTGAATGGCAAAATACAAATATTATGGCTGATATGCTTTGCAACACTCCTCACTATGATGATCATAGTTCCACTGGCTTGAATACAAGTACGAGTTCCCAGATACCTGTTCCAATGATAACATTCAGTGGTGACAACTCAGTAATTGAGTCTCAGTCACAAAATGAAATGCACATAACTACCAACACTGGCCACACTGGAAGCAATCATGATAATCACCTTGAGAATAATATAGGGTCTCCTGGTACTTTGCATGAACTGAGTCTATCTGACAAGGCTAGTGTCCAAGCTATGACTGGATCTCCAACTGCGCATCTCGTTACAGGTACTCCACTTTGGCCAGGCCAAACTGAAGAGCAGGTATCCTCTCAGATTATATCTGGAAATTCTGGTAGTGAGTCACCTAACAATACAGAAAGAGACCTAGGGAATTCCATGCCAAACTTCAAGAAACGTGAAGTTATCCGGGGTAAATGTCCTATTTGCAAGAACCCACGTCCACGTGGATGGCGGTTTGGTCCCATCAGTGGCTGCATGGTCTGCCAGGCTTGTGCACAGTGTGAGCTCAGAACAAGTAAGGTCAGAAATGTCAATGCTGAGACAAAGAGGGTGGCAAGGATGAAGGCTGGAGGCTTGCGTTGATTTATGTCCATGTACTGTAGAGCAAATACTTAGCAGTGTTTGATAATATGCATTGAAAAGATCCCGATGGATCAGATTTTGCTCATGATCTTCCTTGCTGTCCATAGCATGTTACTGAATTCATGATATTAAAAATGTTTTCGTATGGATTTACATGGTCACCTTACAAATTGCTTGCAATATGTTTGAGTTAGATATATCCGGAACGTAGTAAGCAGTAGCTTGAAAAGTTTAGTTCCTTAATAACCCTTAATAACCCTTAATAACCTTAATGATGGCTGTGATGTACATCTGATATGATCTCTGATCCTCCAAACCCGGCACTTAGGATTAAGGTAGGGGGGTGTGGGAACCATCACACCATCACCAGACCTGGCTGGCTCGTACTCTGTACAATATGGACTGGTAGAGAAGCAGTAGCAATTGCAAAAGCCAAGTATTCAACCTCCAAGCCCATTAAACACACATTGGCAGCCGAAAAAGAGGTATTATTATTATTTTTTTCTGTCCGACCCTCAGATTTTGTCGCTGATGCGATCATTTGATGGCTGACTAAAGGTGCGGGGTTCCCACGCCCCCTACCTTAGCTGAGCTTCTACTTACGTATACCTGGCTGCTATTACTGTCTCCCCTATCTAAGATAATGTGTGAGCAGCTAACACAGTGGTGTATATGGTGCTAGAGGTAATTCAAAGATTATTATAAGTGGTCACCACACAGCAGAAATAATTCTGTCCTAAAAAGGAAATTCCTATATTTTAAGGCCCCGAATTTGAGCACCATTATTAAGGCTATGTTCCATATTCAGGGTTTTGCTACCCTTATTAAGACCCTTATTTTCTACCGCACTGCATCCTGGTATTAATACCATTGCTGAAAATCCCCCAAAAAGAGGAAAAGACCAGCAAGAAGAAAACACACAAATAAAATAACTTGATTTGGTCGCTCCACTGGCAAAGACGATCCAGAAAAGAGTTCCACTCCTTGAGCTCCACCGAGTACGAGGAGCCTGAGGTTCCTCGCATGATCATCTCCCGGGCACGGAAGATGGAGAAGACTGGGCACCTGTGAAAGCTACAGCTCGGGCACCAGGCCCTCGGAGTGAGAATAGATGGAGAGAGCGAAGTGACGTCACGAAGATCCATCTTCCTCCCGAACTCCATCCGCTCGGGATCCACAACGAGCATGACTTCTCCCTGCTTCATAACCTTCAAGTTCCTGGCCACGACGTTTCCGTCTCAATCCACAACTCGGCCGGCGCCGGTGCATGGGCGCTGCATGGCGCCAGCGCGTGCACATCTTCTCTCGCATGATGTTCTTCCACACCATCGCTGTCCAACCACGCTCGTGGGCAGTGTTCACACACGGACGGCTCGAATACCACCTTTGCCACGGACAAGTGTGTCTTTTACACGGACGGCTCGAATACCACCTTTGCCACGGACAAGTCCTGGCAAACGACCACGTCCCTGCCCTCCGACTGGCCATCTCCCGCAGACACGTCCAAGTTCGCTGCAGCGGAGGTCGCGTTCCCATACGGCCAAGGGCCCTGGGGCACGCAGGTGACCATCACCCAGTCGGACTTCACCTCGGACGACCTCACCACGAGCGACTGGCTCTGGTCCACGCCCGACGCAGCGACGAGTGCCCTTGCAGGCAGCGTCGGGTTCCGCACCACGTTCGCTTCGTCCTCGGGCAAGACGCCGTCCTTTGCGACCGTCATCGCCTCGGCGGACAACACCTTCTCGTTCTACCTCAACGGGAGGTACGTCTCCTCCCCGCCGGACGACCCCAACACCGCAGGCGAGGCGATCGCCAGCTGGGAGTACGCGTCGAGGGTGACGGCGTACGGGCTCGCTGCGTCGTCGAACACATTTGATTTCTTCGCGACCAACTTCCTCAGCCAGAGCTCGCAGACGGGCTCCTCGGCGGGGTTCATCGCCGTTATCCAAATCACATACACCGACGGCAGCACGGACACGATACGCAGCGACGGTTCGTGGCTCGCGGCGCAAGCGCAGTCCGCGGCGGCGTTCATCGCCATGGGTGATTCCTCACTCACGCCTGCGTCGTCCCTCGGCGCGTACGGGATGGCGCCCTGGGGCTCGATCGGCGTGGCGGATACGGTGGATGCGGCAAGGGTGTTCCTCTCTGGGAACGACGTGGGGAATGGGTCTGCGGCGATTGCGAACCTGCCGACGGCGACTGCGAATGCGTCGTCGTCGGATGCGACGGATACGGGGGTGCCGTCGTTCACGTTTACGACGGTGGTGATGGCTAGTGCGTCCGACGCGGCTGGTGCTGGTGGTGGGGGTGCGCCGCCTGATGGACAAAGTGGTGGTGGAGCGTCTGTGCGAATGGGGGGTGTTGTTGGGGTGTTGTTGGTTGGGGTTTTGTCCGCTGTCTTATTGCTATGACCTGCAAGCTTGCGTTTGCAAGCACTTTTTCGTCATTTACAGATTCAAGTACCCGTACTAACCTTGTTCGCTGTCGATGTTCCTTGGGTTTAATGTAAATTATATTCTTCTGTTCTTCGTTATTGGTCGTACGACTCGTCGAGGAGCAGGAAAGCAAGTGTTCTACGCTTAGTCACGTGCATTTTGGGTCCAAGAAATGTGCTCGTATTCAATTAGAATCTTCCGAACACTGAAAAGGCGGAACACATAAACAGCTTGGCTGGTTTTGAGCTTGAGGAACGCGCGTCTCGACGATGTAAAGCTGTCGGAAGACGCACGTGACGGGATGACTCATCATCGCTCTTTGACCTGGACGGCCATGTCTCGACAGGGCTTGGTCCTCTTTGGTCCTTCTCCTCCCCAAGCGACCTGCCCAACGAGGGCTAACCACCACCTGCTCTCGGGGACGATGCCCAAGCGAGGCGCCCAAGCGCGATGGCATAAAAACGGCACCCGTCCAACCTCAAGCGCATCCAATCCGAGTCCCACCCCATGAACGCGCAATTCGAACTTCCCAACGAACTCTGGGCCGAGGTCTTTGGCTACCTCTCGCCCAACGAGCTCACCAACGTCCACATTACCTCTCGGCGCTTCTACGCGCTCTCGCACGCAATTTTCTTCCGCTCCCTCGTCCTGGACCCGGACCACCATGCCATGCTCGGGAACCGTGACTTTCTGGGCGTGCTGGAGCGTTATACGGCGCCGCATACTCGGAAGAACGTCCGCGAGCTGATGGTGTCGTTCCGCTTTGGCCGTCTGACGAGGACACAGCGGGCTCGTGGGATCAGTGTGCCGCTCAAGGGGCCGATGCTCGAGAGCGTGCGGTGCTTCGAGCACCTGCGTGTTCTCCACTGTGCGTTCCGCAGCGCGGAGACGGTCGATATGACTACCCTTGGCTTCGACGCGCTTCCGTTCCTCGAGAAACTCACGCTGAGTGGGTGCAGTCTTGTTTGCCCCGCGTCGCCGTTGGCAACCGCCCAGCGCATCCGCGTCGGCCATTTCGCGTACACCAGCATCCCGGGGATGGAGCACCTCCTCCGCGAACGTCGTCACGGTTCTCACCCCGACAACGCCGGCGATTCAAGCGTTTTCCGCTCCTTCCTCGCCGCCCTCGACCCACACACACTACACGCCCTGACGCTCATCCCGTCCTTCGACGTCTCGCCCGGCGCGTGGCTCGCGCTCGACCACGACCTCTACGAGAGCTTCACGGAGCTGCGCAAGGTGGATATCACCGTCGACGGCCCGTTCCTCGCTCCCGTCCGGAACTTCGTCGAGGCGCTCCCGAGTTTGTGGGACCTCGTGTTGCATGGCGCGTTTAGCAATACGCGGGAGCCGAGCCTTTCCACCGCCGTATTCCATTCCGGGGCGGCGCGGGAGTCGAGCATCAGGAACTACACCGGCCCAGCGGAATACCTCCCCATCTTCACCGCGGCTGCTGGTGCGCCGGCGCTCACGCGGGTGGAGATCACCTCCGCGAGCTGTTTCTGCCACATCCGAGGTGCCCTCACGCAGATCCCGAACACGCAACGGATTACGGAGCTCTCCCTACTCCTTCCGCTCGGGTACATTCACGAGTGGATCGACGCTGACGAGCCCCACGTCGAGCGGGGGCGAGGAAGGCGAAGGGCGGACGGTAGCGGATTTCTTCGCTCGGTTCCCGAAGCTGGAGCGCCTCGCGCTGAAGGTGACTGATAACGCTGCCGCGTGCGGTGACGAGGATGGGGATGGGGATAATATGGATGCGTTTGATGTGCAGTTGGATTCTCAGCTTGCGGTGCGTATACGTCTTCTTCTTATTCTTATTCCTGCCGATTTGTGCGTTTACTAAATTGTATATCTGTAGGTCGACGTCCGCGCGGCCTTGTTGACTATCGTACGCTCCGTCGCCGTTGGCGTTGTGGTGCACTGGGATATCGCGGAACGAACTGCGTGTGTGTTGCCTGATTTCGCTGAGCTGCTGGCCGAGCTGAGGCTGACGGCGGGGAACAGGGATGTTGTGTTCGAGGGTCGTGTGCGCAGGGAGAAGGAGGAGGAGGCGGATAATGTGCTAGAGCTATGTAATTAAATTTTGTTGCTTAGGATATTCATTTATTCTTTCACTCTACTCCATTGGAGTCTACTGCGTAAGAGCACTGCAGTCTGGAACGTCCAACTTGAATCCGCACCGTGCCTTTCCAGTCCGTTGAACTGCCGTTCGCCCAGCAGCAGATCAACCCTTTTTCTCGAACCATAAACTTAAAACCGTTCCTCCTCCTGGAATGCTCTTTTCGGCAAGTACCGCATGTTGGTATGCTTTCCGTATTGAGTGACTCGAGTAGCGAGTACATGGCGAGTTACTTTGCTGTGGTTGAGTGTCGTCGAGGCGAGGGGCTGGTGCTGCCGCAGTGTGACAGGTCTCCTTCTCTCTTCCATCGCCCTACGCTCCACGTCTTCCAGACGGGGCTATCCTCCGTGGACAGCGACAGTTCACGGAGCGTCTCTCGTCTCTCGCCTTCGCCCGCTTTCCAGGCGCATACAAAGCCACGGCTATACACACCTCCTCCCGACATGTCCCAGTCCCAGTCAGCCTACGGTACCAGCTACGACGGGTCCGCACCGGCTCGCCTCCTCAAGCTCTGCCCAAGCTTCGACTCGCTACAAGCGGACGAGCTCATTGAGACATGCGACATGTGCGGGCGATACTACACCGTCTGTTGCCAGCATCGAAGCTGGGAGACCGCGGGCGTGTGCCACCATCATGCGGTTGTGTTCGTCGACGGGGCGTGCTCGCGGAACGGGCTTGCTGACGCACAGGCGGGGATTGGGTGTGCGATTGGAGACGGGGCGGGACACTGCCTGTCGCTGCCGGTGACGGAGGACATGGACCCAGGGCACAGACGCACGAGCCAGCGCGCGGAGCTCCTCGCGGCGCTGCATGGGGTCGACTTTCTCGTCAAGGCGAAGCGCTCGAACCCAAATGTTTCGGCCAAGGGTGTCGTCTACGTCGTTGCTGCTGATTCGGAATACGTGGTGAAGGGGATGACGGAGTGGGTTCCGCGGTGGAAGGTGCGTCTTCGCTTCTCTCGTGTCTCAAGCAGTCGACTAACGACTGTATACTTTTAGGCGAATGGGTGGAAGAAGAGCGACGGCCGCTTCCCTGCGAACCTCGACCTGTTCCGCCGTCTGGATGAGAAAGTTTCGCAATACGAGGCTCGTGGGCTTGACGTCCGCTTCTTTCATGTTCCGCGTGCTGTGAATGCGGTAGCCGATGGACTGGCTAAGGATGGGGCTGCGCGGGCGACTGTCGTTTATGTGCTTTAGCTCAAGGTGCGTTTGCAGTTGCCAGTGCGATGTCTCTATGGCTAACGTCTACTTTGCTTGCGGCTAAGATAATATGCCGCTGCACCTTGAAGCGGTAGTGCAGCGGCACTGCAGCGGCACTTGAAAGTGCCGCTGCATACCCGACCTCGCCGTTCTCGGCGATGAGCCCGTAGTACTCCGTGTATGTAGTCGTAGACAGAAGTTAGAAGGGACTTGATGCGGTCGCCGTTGATGGAAGTGCTGGAAACGTCGTCGTCGTCGTGACAGACGTCGATCAACTTAGCTGTCAAACTCGTGCAGCGGCACGCAGCGGTACTGCAGCGGCACTTGACCTTCTTCAGTGCCGCCTCAAAAACTCTCGCAGCGGCACTTTCAAAGACCATCGTCCTTGCAGCGGCACTTAAAATTTAGTGCAGCGGCACTCAAACCCACTGCAGCGGCACTCAGCTTTTGCCGCTGCAGTACTCACAAATAACATGAAAACTCGACTCTCGATCCTCATCTTTCTCTCCGTCTTCGTCGTGACACGACATATGGCCTATCTGCCCAGTGCGACCGGCCGCGGCCGGCCGTCACTTTGCAAATTTGACTGCCTTCGTCCCCGACCGCCGCGGCCAACTCAGGCTGCTATTCGAGCCCGGTACAAATGCTCCAGTTCATTCCCAGAGGCTGCCTTCCGACGCGGCCTTCGTCGCCTCTACTCTGGTTCGGTTTCGGCTCCGTGTAGCCCTGCCGTCCGCGGGCTTTCAGTTTAAACACGGCGGACTCGTCGACTCGAGTACTCGCGACTCGGATCGGACACAGTTCAATATTTTTACCAGTCAAACGCCGCATCGCCGGTCGCGAACGGCCGAAGCAGCCGTTTTCGCGCCGCCACCAGCACGTATAACCGACCGGAAGGTCCAATCAAAAGCCTCAGAAAGGCTGAGAAAGCTCGCAGAACGTCGCGTCATCCACTGTGGACTCAGAGTCAGCTGATCAGTGGGTACGCCGCAATGCCGCAATGGCACTGCAGCAGCACTGAAGCGACAACGACACTGCAGCGGCATTTGCCGTGGTATTGCTCAGCCACGACCACAGCGCGTACTACAGGCTAAAACACGTTGACTCTGTACAAAACTCAATTTTTTGACCAGTTGAGAAATCGCCGCCGCCGCCGGGCATGACGTTCCCAAGCACCTTAAGAGTACTCGGAGGCCATTTGCGGTGCTCCACACGCCGAGGGACATGCGCTAGAGGGTGCCGCTGTACTGCCGCACCATTGCAGCGGCACTGAAGCAGCACTGCAGCGGCAATGTGTCAAACTTGCACAGCCACTACCACTTCAGTGCCGCTGCACCCGAGTCTTCTTCACAGTATCGCTACTGGGATTAGTGTGTCTAGAGGTTGTTTTTCATGATATACATCCCCCAATGATGATAGATTTCATTAGTTATATTTTATTATCGCTCTCAGCGCTGTTTAAATTTTCTTGCACTTTCAGTGGTTCCATGTTGGAGGAGTAAATTGTCAGAAGACTTTGTCTATAAAGTGGTTCAATGAGGCTTTTGATCCAACGCGCCCCGTATGGGCCAAAATTTGAATTTATCTGTGCTTATAGTCGTGGCACGAAATTAAATTCACTTTGGGAAAGTTCCTGTATTTTTGTCCAACTTTGACCTCGGAATACGGCGGCCCTGAGCATTCATCTCGGCGGAAACCCGCCCTTATATCTCGAGAGACCTCCAAACAGCTCCCAGCAACTTCAATCTAAGAGAAATAAGGCGTTTTCGGCAAGAAAAGTCCGTTACAAAATTGGATCAATCCAAGTGACAGTGGACAACACTTCCCGGAAACAGCTAATTTCAGCCATTTCCGTATCTGGCCTGGCTTCTGCGGACATTCCGTGATCTCTTAAATGAGAATTGGCATGCTCGGCGTCCGATAGTGGTACTTTTGGGCAAGATTTCCGCAGACCTCCCTCTGAAGCTGAGAAAGGCGACGACGGCGCGGAGAACACTATCTCCTTGTTCCACGCGGCACTCTGTGACTCTGGGAACCATCTAGACGAAATAGAACCCCTTTCTAAAATACCGCTGCATCCAACCTAGGGTTAGGGTTAGTGCAGCGGCACTCAACACTCATGCAGCGGCACTTTGTCAACTGCAGCGGCACTGCAGCGGCACTGAAGCGGCTGCAGCGGCATTTTCACCCATTCGCTTGGTTTGCAGGCGTGAATTTGTTTGGCTGTGCCTTGTACCCGCCGTCGCTGCGGTCTTGATGACCACTTTAACCTCTCTTCCGACGGTTTCGTGTCTAGGTGTATGCTCCCAGGTTATATCTCTCCTAGTGCTGGCCATATTACGATATTATTATGCTCAGCCCATAATAATAATTTATCAATAACATATTATGCCCCTCAGCTCCGTATCATATTCATAATATGGAATAATAATATCTTCCTCCATATTATGATTATATTATTGTTATAATAAATTATAACAAATTATCTCAAGATGCTGCTGGACAAGGATGTTTCACTAGAGTATTCAACTATTGAGTTACCTTGAGTGACTCTAGCTTCTTAAAAGGTAACTCAAAGCATTGCCAGCTGCAAGATAGACCCCTTCGGCTCAGATGCCGAGCATGAGGACCCCAGCACACCTGTGTAGATTTGCCATTCTGGGCCAAGTCCCATCAAAATCAATCAGATTTTGATGGATATAGCACTAATTAGGCAACAGGATCACTGATCATCATCTCAGGCATCCCGGCAAGCCATAATATCTGGGTAATATTATAGTTTATTATGCTCTCCTCATAATAATAATATAACAATATCATATCATATTATAATACGGCCTAATAATAATATTGGTGCAGCCACCAGCCGTAGTATATCTGTAGTATTCTTATTATAATAAATATTAAATAAACCGTAATATAATCTTGGCCAGCACTAATCTCTCCTTACTCGTCATTATAATCCAGATACTGTACTTTTGCCTCTACTTTACCTAGCCCGTCCACAATATATATCGTACCTGCCAATGTCAAGCATTGCCGTAGAAAGAAAAACATGTCAGCGGGCCTTCGAGCACTGTGACGGGTCTGCTTCTCTCCTCCATCGGGGACACAGCTGCTGCGAGTGCCCTCCGACGAGGCTACCCTCGACGGATAGCCAACGCTCACGGCGCGTCGCTCACTTCCGGGACTCAAACGCCGGCCCTAGCCCCGGGCCACTTCCACGAACTTCCTCTCGACCGACATGTCGGACTACGGCTCAGACACCAGTGCCGACGGACCCCCACGGGTCTACACGCCCTGCAGGAGCTTCGACTCGCTCCCTATGGATGGACGAGCTCATCGAGTCGTGCGAGTACTGCGGCCGCTACTACATGCTCTGCTGCCAGCATCCCAGCTGGCGCACTGGTAGAGCATGCCACCACTACCCAGTCGTCCGTGTCGACGGTGCATGTCTTCGGAATGGGCGTCCGAATGCGGAGGCGGGGATCGGGTGTGCGCTTGGGGACGAGGCGGAGGGGCCGGAGGCGGAGAAGCACCACATTTCGAGGGTGGTGACGGAGAGGATGGATCCGGGCAAGACACGCACGAGCCAGCGGGCCGAGCTGCTCGCGGCGCTGTACGGACTGGATCTGCTGGTCAACGCGGAGCGGTGTGAGGGCGACAGCGATGCGCTCGTTTGCGTCGTCGCTGCGGACTCTGAGTACGTGGTCAAAGGAATAACGGAGTGGCTTCCGAGATGGAAGGTGCGTCATCCTTGCGCTCAAGTCTTGCCCTCGACTGACGTCTGCTCGTAGGAGAACGGCTGGCGGAAGAACGACGGCACTGTCCCTGCGAATCTCGACTTGTTTCGCCGCCTCGACGACAAAATCTCTCGATACGAGGCTCGGGGGATGGATGTTCAGTTGTTCCGCATTCCGCGCGCGATGAATGAGGTCGCGGATGGTCTGGCCAAGGATGCTGCGGCGAGGGCGAATGTCGCGTTGTAGTTGTGGAAGGATCATGATGCTGGTCAGAAACTCCAGCCGTGTCGTGTGCCTGGCTTTCCAACCTCTGCATTATCAAGATTATCTGTCGTCTATCTCTTCACCGTAGTATTTCAGCCACCCAGTATTTAAGCGTACAGTACAATACTCTAGTTGGTTCCGAGTACTACGAGTAGCTCGAGTCTTTTGGAAATGATCACGCGTCTTGAATCTCTTCATCTTAACTCTCATGTCACTCGGTACGCTGGCGCGAACGCGTCTTGAAGTCGCCTGAACTCCACGCAGAAACCTTTCCTCCCAAGCTCCTAAGAGCATTGTTAACACAGGCGACACCGGAAGACGCGTACAACCTCCTCACCTTGTCGAAACCCGTCCGCAGGCGATTCTTCGCAGCGATGCTGGACGACGCGGGCTTCGGCCTAGAGGATTCGCGCTGCACGATAACCGTCCCTGGGCTGGACGTCCGTCTATTCAACCCTCTTTTCGCGCTCCAACTCGCGCTAGAGCCGCCAGTCATCCACTCCCTCGAGTTAAGCATCACAGACAACGACCCGGTCTTCGACGTCGAGCAGACCCAAACGAGCATCAAGCGACACCTGCGGCTATTCGTCGGCGTTTTGCGGAAGCTCAGGGTCAAGCACGCGGTGTTGCGGCTCGCGAAACCGCTGGAGACGATGGGCGACTACCACCGAGCAGTCGAGCGAGAGCTTCCGGCTCTCTCGCAGTCGATTCCAGCACTCAGTAACCTGGAATTCTTCCAGATGGTGACTCCGGCGTATTGGAATCACCAGCAGACGCTGGCCGGAGGACGACGAGCCAAGCCAGTCGCTACACCTCCGGCTGTGGGGCCACCTCTGGCTCTCTGCCTCGATTCCGCGTACCCGTTCTTCGCAGAGACGTACGCGTCTACGCTCGAGATGCTGCAGGCTCGTCATATATCCGCCCTGCGTATCCAGCTCGATTTGCCCGCGACGGAATGGACCACAGTCCTCTCGCATATCGTCAAGACGAATGCGGGGCCGTTACTCAAAGAGCTCGCCATCATCGGCACGGTCGCGTCATCTGCGCTTGCGGAGCCGCTCACGCGATTTCGGGTCTTGGAGCGGCTCACACTCGATGCGCTTCCGAACCAAACATCTCAGTGGGACGACGAGAGCAACAAGCCGAAGGGGAAAAGCTTGCGCCGCCGCGTGTCGGCGCTGCTCCGAAGCCAGCTCTCACTTTCCAAACTTCGGGTATTGGCCGCTTCGCCAGCGCATATCCTTGGCCTTATCGATCTCGCCTCGGTATCATTCCCGTCGCTCTCGGAGGTCCACGTCCGACTCGAGCTCTCCCAATTCACACTCGTCCACACCCTCGACACCATATCCGAACTCGTCGAAACCATCCACACCAAAATCAGTCGCAAAATCGCCCTGACGATGGACATTCTCGGCACGATCAACAGCCAGCGGCCACTTTGCCACTCGATGGACATCGCCCTGAACCACGCCGCCGCTTGGACGCGGGCATTCTCGGCTTTCACGGAGGTGCAGTTGCAGGATTTCCTCGGCATCCAGCACAATCCGACGGCGCTTGCGCGGTGGCTGTTGCTCTTTCCGAGTATCTCCGTGATACGCTTCGCTGCGGGGTTGCCATTGGTCCGCGACCGGGCACGTATCGCGTCCATAATCCACTCCGAAGCGCGGAATATTGAACGCGTGTGGTTTGGCGAGGAACCTTGGGATATGACTGCCCCAGAAGCAGCACCGTCCGGCGGTATACAATTCACCGACCTACCGGACGATGTCCTCCTCACGATATTCGAGTACCTCAACGCGGATCTCTACGCCCTTTCTCGTCTATCTCGGCGTCTACACCTCCTTGCCCTCCCTCTCTTCCTCGCCGCAAACAAGATCACCGACCCCAGCAAACACATCGAATTCGAGATTCGGAACCCGCGTCGTGGCGCGGACGTCCTCGCTGCGGTCTCCTCCGCGTTGTACATCTCGACCACCGAGAGTCTTACGTGCGTCTTCGGGAATTGCCATACAATTTCATGGTTTATCCACGACGTCAAGCGACTTATTGCGTTCATTGAGCGCTTTCCGTCTCTACAGAGAGTCTCGCTCTCGCTTATCGACTTATACGACCTCCCGACAAATAACGTGGACAACACAACGCGTACACTGTGTCGGGCAGTTGTCGCCTCGCTCATCGACGTCGTGCTCTCCAAGGGCTGCGAAGAACTGACGATACGAGGGACGCCTCTGCGCATCCCAGCGTACCCGCAATACGGCGCCGATTCACCCGTTTGGCCCGCCGACGCGCAAAACATCACTTTGTCGCCAGCCGCAGTCAAAGGGTCCAAGTCCCTGCGCGCGTTCACGCTGCTGCACCGCAGCCTCGTTGCGCCTGCGGGCTTGCGCTGGATCCTTTCTGCGCTCCAGCATACAGAGCACGTTACGCGGCTCCATATTTCGACTCCTCGAGAGCCATTGGGCGTCGATATCTTACTCGAGACGGTCCCGCGCGTGTGGTCTTCCGTCGAGGAGTTCACCTTCACGCATGGCGAAGCGCATTTCTCTCCGGCTCTGGTGCAGGGAGTACTCGGCGGGCTTCCGAAGCTGAGGAAGATTACTTTTCCGCGACTTGGAGCGCAGACGAGGATACCAACGCCTGACTGGGCGAATCTGCTTCATCCCCCGTCAGTGCACCGGACGCTGACGCATCTCACTGCGCCGCCGATGATCATACTGCCTCTGGCGGGCTGGCATTCCGACCATTCGAATCCCGGGGCCGCGCAGTCGAAGCCGGCGCTGAATCCCTTCCCTGCGCTACGAACTCTCGTGGTGTTACTCAGCCAGTGGATCTCCGGGTTCGAGGGCTGGACCGCGACGAAGACGATCCAAGCGATTCTCGATTTACCAGCGCAGACACACGATGTCGAGGTGATCATCCATATCGCGTATTTCCGGACCAGCGATCTTGCGGAGTGGTGGGATCTTAACAGCGGATTTATTAGCTCTGATTCCGGCGCGCCCATCTCCGTCAGTGCCGGCCCCGGCAGCGCGGTGACGACTCTGATGCTCACGCAACGCGGCAAAGGCAGCGGGAACACCAGCGAAGACCACCTTCACGCGATCGCGGGCATTGTGTCGTGTCTACCGGAGTTGCGTGTGGTCCAGCTTTTCACGCCGCGGAAAATTGATGCGGAGGATTCCGGGTGGGAGGCGCCAAGGCCGGCGAGCTGGAATTGGCGGGAGATTGGGGGTATGGTGAGGGAGAATTGTGTCAAGCTGGAGAGAGTAGAGTACAGCGGGGAGATTGTCTTTTCCGCCGGAGGATCGTAGACATTTTGCTGACGGAATAAACTTCAGGAAGGCGGCATGTCCGACTCTGGATTCTATACGATGTTCGGCGAAGGGTTTGCACTGCCCGACATCAATCCGGCGGGGCCGATCTTGCTCATCGGTACAGCCGTCGGTTGCCGCGTCCCGGCGGGCCGCGGCCCGCGTGGCTGTCGGCTAAGTCGCTGATTAACTAGCAGCCGGTAGCTCCGGCGACGCCCGGCTTCCGGGATCTGCCGGATTTTCGGCGATAATCGGAGATGCTGTCGATCTACGGTGATCCGGCCACGTCACACCTCCCGGGTTCTCTCAAACGTCCATGTCCGACCTCACCACCCACTCAGCTCTGTCATTTACCTCCCCCGGATAGCCGCGCACAATTACGTCGCCATTCTTCCCGGGCCAGAAGCGCCTCCGCTGTGTGCTTTGCGACTCGGCTGCCAGTGATTTTCGCAGACCCGAGTAATTGCGGGCATGTTCTCCGCATTATTCATCGCAACGTTTTACTAATGGCGTCCAGGAACGAGGTGATTCAGCGAAGCTGGAGTATAAAAGGCTCGAAAGAGGCGTCACCGACTTGCTCGCTGCTTCGGAAGAATAAATGGCCACTATTCCGACTTTCTCCGCGTTGACGACTGCAGACGAGGTCGTCGACGCGCTTGCGGATGAGATGAAGGGCAAGAATGGTGCGCCAAATCGCGCTGGTTGTCATACCCTGAACTATCACGCTCGCAGTCCTCATCACCGGCACCTCTCTTAACGGAATTGGATTTGAGACGGCGCGTGCGACGGCGAAGTACGCGAACCTGGTGGTGATCACAGGCTACAACGAAGAACGGTGCGTTGGCCTAGTATCGACCGTGTGAGCCAGCCTGACCCAGTTCTTCAGCTTGCAGCTCTCGAAAGACGCGCTTCTCAAAGCTGTGCCCTCTGCCAACGTCCGCACGTTGGTACTTGACCTTTCTTCGCTTGCTGCGGTCCGGAAAGCCGCTGCTGAGGTCAACGCGTACCCCGAGACGCTCCATGTGTGTTTTATTTGTGCATCTGTGGACGTTAAGTTGACCCTTGCGGAGGTGTTGATCAACAACGCGGCTGCCACGGCCGGCGTGTACGCCCTGACTCCCGAGAACTTTGAGCAGCAAATCGCTGCGAGCCATATTGGCCCGTTCCTCTTCACCAGCCTTCTGATGCCCAAGATCCTCGCCGCCTCCCAGTCATCCACCTATACCCCACGCGTCGTGTTCGTCGCCTCCATCGGACACACCTATAGCCCCGCTCTCGATCTGGACGACACGGACGAGTTCCTCCGCGGGCACGGCGGGCCGAAGGGCTCCGATCCCAATGCGACGCCGCTGCTGCGCTACGGACAAGTCAAGGCGGCGAATATCATGACGGCCAAGGAGCTCGCGAAGCGCGCTGGGGCCCGGGGCAAGGTGTTGGCGTATAGCTTGCATCCTGGCGTGATTTGGACGAATGCGTTTGCGAAGGGGTTGAAGCCGGAGTTGACGGCTGTCGGTGCGTGTCCTATTTTTTGTGAGCGGAGCATGCCGTGCGCAGCGGATTGATGCGAAGGATACGCGGATAGGGCTGGTCAATGCTGAAGGCAAGCCGAATGAAGAGGCAGGGCAATGGAAGACTCTTTCGCAAGGGGCAGCGACGTACGTTTACGTTCAACTTTCTTCCTGTTCAATGCTGGATGAACTCTCACTGTCTCTCAGGACCCTCGTCGCGGCTTTCGATCCCCGAATTCGCGGTTTGTGCAAAGAAAATTTTTCGAAACTAATCCTGAAGTTTTCGATATATATAGACCACTCGGGTACTTACCTCGACGATTGCGTCGTTGCTGAGGAGAAGATCGCGCCGCATAGTGCTGATCCGGTTCGTTCCGGCCCAGTTCCTCGTGATCTAAGTAATGGGCTGAATTTCGTCTCAGGTGCGCACGAAGAAATTGTGGGAGAAGACGGAGGATGCGATTGGCGAGAAATTCAGATTGTAAATGTGGAATCGCGTGGCAACCTTATCACCGCCGAAGTCGTATCTTATCTCATCTACATCGCTACATCAACGGCGTGTGTCATGCTTGTGGATCCGAGTACGTCACGTCTCAATTCTTGTCCTGAACTTCCATCTCCGCGACCCACCTCCGTCCGTGCCGATCCTTCTGACGTCGCCATGTTGACCAGCCACCCGGATCCCCCTCCGCTTTGTCATTATCGATGATCTGGAGGCCGCGCGGCGGCGCGGAACGAGAGAAGGGTGCCCCATGATCTATCTGCCCTCGGCAACGATTATTCATCCCATGCGCCCAGAGATGATTCATCCTCCTTCCGGGAGGTATAAAGCCCGGCGAGGAGTCAGCAAACCCTTGATAAAAGCACCACCATGGCGAATCTACCCACTTTCTCGTTCTCGAGCACCGCCGATGAGGTGGTGGACGCGCTCGCCAGTGAGATACGGGGCAAGAATGGTGTGTGTTTCGTTGGGGCTGCAACGCGCTTTCGTGCTCACCTCGTTCGTAGTCCTCGTCACTGGTACTTCGCTGAACGGCATTGGATTCGAGACGGCGAGGGCTACTGCCAAGTACGCGAACTTGGTGGTGATTACGGGGTACAACGAAGGACGGTGCGCAACACACTCAAGTAGTCTCACTGAGCTCATATCATATGGCTTTTTCAGGCTGCAGCTCTCGAAAGACGCGATACTCAAAGCCGTTCCGTCCGCCAACGTGCGCACGCTCATCCTCGACCTCTCGTCGCTCGCTGCGGTGCGCAAGGCCGCAGCGGAGGTGAATGCGTACCCCGAGACTCTGCATGTGCGTGCCAGCGCTTTCCCGTACGCTTATGGTGTTAATCTTGTGCAACAGGTCCTCATCAACAACGCGGCTGCGACGGCCGGCAAATACGCCCTCACCGCAGACAACATCGAGAACCAGCTCGCAGCGGGACACATCGGGCCGTTCCTCTTTACCAACCTCCTGCTCCCGAAGATGCTCGCCGCCGGCGGGATCCCGAGGGTGGTGTTCGTCTCCTCGATCGGACATTCCTTCAGCGCCGGCATCCCGCTGGACGACACCGAGGAATTCCTGCGCGGGCATGGCGGCCCGCCGGGTGCGGACCCGAATACGGTGACGCTGGTGCGGTACGGGCAGGTCAAGGCTGCGAATGTGATGACAGCCAAGGAGCTCGCAAAGCGCGGGGCGGGGAAGGTGCAAGCGTTTAGTCTGCACCCTGGGGCGATTTGGACGAACGCGTTTGAGGGAGGCTTCCAGGCCGAGTTGAAGAATCTGGGTGGGTGCCCGTTTCGGTTCTGGGGCCGCTGGCTGAGGAGCTGATTTGAACTTGAATCATGATGCAGGGCTGGTGAATGCGGATGGGACGAAGAACGAGAAGTACGGAGAGTGGAAGACTCTTTCTCAGGGAGCGTCGACGTGCGTCTGCTCCTTGCTATCCTTTTTTGGTGTGCTTGCTGAGATAAACCCAGAACCCTCGTTGCGGCTTTCGACCCGCGGATCGCCGGTGCGTATTCGTTTCCTACCTAGTGTTCGCTCGGAGTTAACCCACTTCCAGACAAATCGGGCACCTACCTCGACAATTGTGTCGTCGCTGAGGAGAAGATGGCGCCGCATAGCGCTGACCCGGTGCGTATACGTCGGGCTTGGTGACATTCGAGCAACGACTGATTAACATAAACAGGAGCGGACGAAAAAGTTGTGGGAGAAGACCGAGGAGGCGATTGGTGAGAAGTTTGCGTTCTAGCTGTGATTGCCCTGATTAGAGATGTACTGTATGGAGAAGATTCTGTATCATGAAAGTTGTCAGCGTCGAGGCCAAGGGCGTTTATTTGAGACCCATTGATTGTGCGCAGAGGACGTTTAGCCGATTATAATAATATTATACAAGCAACGATACAAGGTAGAGTATATCCAAACGCACCGGGATCGCGACGATTCGGTCATCGCTTGATTAACTCGTTCCCTTGTACTAGTCCCGCGCCCGCGCCCGCGCCCGACATTGCCTGCATACGCCGCATCCGCGTCGTCCGTTTCGTGCTCGCCGTGAGTGTGGCGTGGGCGTCCGGGTCTGTGAGACGCACGCCTTGCTCCGTCGGGCGTGCTCAGGCTGTTCAGGGCAACGCACAAGAGCGGCTTGCGCTGCTCGTACGTTTCGTCCACCGGGCAGACGAGCCAGTGGTAGGAGAGTGTGATGATGAGGAGAATGGACTGGGCGGTAGTCTGGGCTTGCGGGCTGTGAGTAAACAGAAAAACACGGTTAAGATTCGACGACGCACTATGGTCGCTCCCTGCCAGTGCGCGACCTTCTGCGCTACGTATGGAGCCCCCGCCTCCGTAGCTTCGCGTTTCTGCGTGTGTGTACGATGGCCCGTCGCCCGACGTTGGAGAGGTCGTCGCGATCGCGCGACCGGGGTGGAAGAAGACGCGGGGATTGGCCTCGACAGCGGCGGCGAGCTGCGCTTGGTGGAGAGTAAAGCCCGAGCTCGGGGGCAGCCGGAACATCTGCAAGGGCTCGAGGTGAGAGCGGGGGCAGAGAAGAAGAAGCCGCAAGACGTACCCGTTGCTTCCTCCTTGTCCTCATTCGTACTTGGTGTACATCCTTGCTGAGCAATGGTCCGCCATGTTGACGAGGGCGACCGACGACACTGTGGAGCTGGACCAGCGGTGACCGGTGAGAATGGAGAGCGACAAGCAGAGATGGACTCATGATCAGGCACCAACGACTTCGGGTCTGCCGTCTCTGGCAACCCGTTGTCCTAGCCAGCTTGAGTCAGGGTCGTAGGGAGAGCACTAGTGCTGCTGCAGGTCAGGTCAGGTCGGCACACGACGAGGAGAGCAGTGACGCACCAGGTCGTTCTTCGAGTTCGTGGCAGTACGGTCCTCCGGAGTGGTGGTGGCGAGCATAAGAGATAGCGACCGCGTCCAGAGATGCTGGGCCGCGCGAGGACGGGCAGTAGACAGTCGCAGGATTTGCCTGCGCCGAGACCGTGGAAGTCGAGAGCAGGTGCGTCACCGTCACTGACACTGGCACTTGTCGTTCTTGACCCTCACCATGAACTCTTTGCCATCGGAGCTGGAACACGAAATCTTCGTCCTAGCGGCTAGGTCCAATCCCTTCGAGGCGCCGAGATTGCTTTCTGTTGCTCGACGCGTCAAAATCTGGTCTGTTCCCTCTCACCCTCCTAGTTTGGTCTCTACTCAGTCGAAGTGCAGGATAGAGCCCTTGTTATATCGCGCTCTATACATAGAATCGGAAACCTCACATATCCAGCCGGAGCGTCCCTCTTCCCATTCGGATCTTCGTGACCATTGACGCGCTTCTCGCCTTCCTCGCCCAAAAACCATTCATCGCAGACGCGCTCGAGACGCTCTTCCTCCAAAGCATCTCCGCGAAGGACGTGCACCCCCTCTTGAGCATCTGCCGGCGAATCCGCGAAATTCAGTGGATCTGGCCTTTCCCGAGCCCGTCTCCATCTCGTGAAGCTCAGGCTCTCGAAGACGAAGGTCTATCGCCGGCGCCTCCGCTCTCGTTGCCAGTACGCCGCGTACTTATCACGGACCTCGAATACTTCAACTTCTACGGCGGCGTGCCCGCGAATCTTACAATTCCGACGCACCCCGCGCCGGCCAACGTCGATATCACTGCCAGTCGTACAATCACCCACCTCCAGCTCGACCCCATCCATATGAGCGCCTCGTCCCAGCTGTGCGCGCTGCGCGCCCTCGAGATGCTCCCCGCGCTCACGCACTTTGCGCTCCATCTCAACCACTCGTCGGCGGAGTTGTTCTTCTTCTTCGACGCCGGCACGGGCGCGAATGCAGAGGCGCTGTGTCTCTCTGTCCTCCATCCGAGTGGCACGGATCGCCGGCGGACTCCGTTGCGCGCGTTCGTCATCGTCCAGGACCCACCACGGCCGACCACTGGCACGAGCTCTACTGCTACTATGCACGAGCCGCGGGTACCAGAGACGGTACGAGCCTGTCCCGGGTTCGTCGTCTTCCCGCACGGAGCGGGGGATATGGTGTCACTTTGGGCGCAAGACGCCCTCGGCGGAGAGGGTTTTTGGGATCGTGTGGATGCGTTCATTGACGCGAAGCACGCGCGGCAAGTCGAATGTGAGTGGGACTCGGGCTCGCTTCGGGGCCCGAGTTTGATGATTCTTTTGCGCAGTGAGTTCGTTTGTTTTGCCGCCGATTTTGAGTTGGAACGGGGATGCGGAGGACAGATGAGGTTTTCTTCGGGAGGACGACAAACTGGGGAGTACAGTACAAATTAATCCACGTTCTTAATTATCTTACCCTACGGGCAAAAACCGACGCACCTGTGAGCACTGAACGTAAATCGCAGGTCAATATTACTCTTCTCTAACGCAGGTCTCCCGATCTAAATTAAATCTCATGCACAGCCTTGCGCCCGATTTTCTCAACGGCTCCAACTCCACGTTAGCGACGCGTTTTGGCCACGTCCCAATCTCATCCCAGTCACTCCGGCAGTTAGTTGAAAAAAGGGATGATTTTGGGATTTTTTAGCACCCCTAAATGAGCCCAAAAATGGACATCTCTTTTGGGTTATAGATCTTGACCAGAAGTTAGTGTGTCAAAGTGGACCAAATTGAGCGGGGATCTTGGTCAAGAAACAGAGTTCAGATTTAATTCATATCTTGGCCCCAATAGTTGACTTGTTTTTTTGTATTTATATGGAAAGAATAAACACAGAAAACAACACTCGATTGTATCTTGGGCTTTTGAATGGGAGGGGGTCCTATCTTGGTCACAAAATTGCCACAATTTTTCCACCACTTTCTTGACTGCAAAATGGCAACCATATTTGGACATAGATACTATTTAGATATTAAGTCGAGTTTTAGGCCACAATCCTCACTCTATCAGGACCACTAAAATGTGCTCATATTTATCAAAGATGTATAACCCAAAATGGCTGTCCATTTTGGGGCTAACATATGCTCAATAAAGAATTCAAAAAATCATCCTATTTTTTAAATGAACTGGCAGAGTGAGTTCTGCACCACGAAAGTCACTCAAATCGGACGACATTTACCCGCATCACCGCAATGATGTCATCGCCCGTCATGACTGACGCGTCGCCGAGATCTGGCATCCACGTAGCCCACACATACATTAGCATGTCGGTGTCGTATCTGTTGCTCCTTCTTTCCTCTCCCCACTATCTTCCTTCGAGTTTTCGGGCTGCACCAATGTTAGGCAGCGGCACGGGTTGGCGCTACCCGCGGGTACCCGCGGGTTTGACCCGCGCGGGTACGGGTACGGGTAGCCACCTCGGCTACCCGTGATCCGCGGGTCAGACCAGCTACCGCCGCATAGCGCGCCTAAATCCGCTCCGGCGGAAGCGTTCCGTGTCAATCTGTCATGTACAACGCCGTACATGGCAGATTGACCAAAGGTGGGAGCCGTACTGGCTGTCACCCGGCTCCACCGGCACGTACCCGTGCGGGTACCCGCGGGTACACAGCCACCGCGGGTACGGGTACGGATCGGGGTCCGGACACCCGCGGGTTTACCCGTGCCGGTGCCTACGCACCATCGACGGCGTCGACCGACAACAAATCAGTCAGTGTATGCACTGCACCAGCCCCGTATCTTGCGCGCGCCGCTCACGCCCGTCCAGATCCGTAGGCGGCACTGGCAGCTGCGCGGGTTGGGAGCACGGACGGAAGAGCAGGCGGGATTGCGTAGCCCCATGTGCGTTACCGCCCGTCCTTTCTTCAAACGCTTACCGCAGCTTGGCTCTTTCGCAATATCTACACGATATCTACGTCGGCCGAGCATAGCCATGTGTGAACGGGAAGGAACAAGCGGGTGCGTCACTGTCGGATGTGCTTATATGCAGACCAATGAGCCAGCCAGACGCAGGCGTAGGCGAATCGTGCGTCGTCTTTGTCGCCACCTCATCTCTCGACGCGTCTCAGCTCCGGAATCAAAAGAAACAGACGAGTGCGGAGGAATCCAAGGTACGCTGTCCAATCGTGGTATCGCAATTGTGAGCTGAGGCAAAGGGACTCAAGCCTGCGCCACTTTTCGACTCGAACCCGTATTCCTTATCGCGCCCGCGCCATCCCCTGCCTCAAGCCAGCCCCGGCGCTGCCCTCCGAAACCCGCGGCATACGCAAATGCTCCGAAGCGTACTGGCAAGGCCTAGTGATGCTCAGGTCCGGTTCAGTCCGGTTCTCGGGCCATTTTGGCCGAACCGAGAACCCCGGGTTCGGTTCGAAATCCGAAATTTCCGAACCCCGAACCCGAGATTCGGTTCGGTTCGGTTCGGTCCGGCCGGTTCTTTCCTTATTTGGCCGGTTCAGGCCGAGGTTCGGCCGGGTTCGGAAGCCTGAACCGACAGGTCTGTTTCAAAATGGCCTTTTGCCGAACCCGAACCCTGAACCTTGGTTTGGTCCGGTTAGGCCTAAACCCAAAGGCCAAACCGGACCTGAGCATCACTAGCAAGGCCACCGGTTTCGACACACAACTTAAGCGACGCGCCGAGCCGCATCATCCACTCCGCACACACGCGACGTCTCGCACCTCCGACCGCCGTTCAACTCAACTCTCATCTCTACGCGCTTGCTATCATACCACGCATTCTCATCTAGCTCTCCCTGTTCCACAACATTTATTTCCGACGTGCGATGATTTTACAAGTCAACGGCGACGAATGCGAGGAAAGGCAACCACTGTATCCGCTGTACCTATATTCAGCTGTAAATGCCACAAGTGTTTTGGATCTACTTAGTGCTGCTGGATGACTTCAAGACTAGGGTAAATTCACAGGTGCGGGGGCGGAGCGGAGCGACGGCCTGCCTTGTAGGATTAATGGAGGATACACAGCCTTTTGCATCGGATTCAGGCTGTGTTAAAAAGCACATTTCCGCCCAATCTGTACCGATTGGGGTTGTTGAATGCAATGTATTTTCTGGCCATCAATCGGATCAGATGTGTGACACATGATGGTTATCAACACCTTGAATATTTGCACATTTGAGACAGAGAAAACAAATTACCAACTTCAAGTAGCAGAATAAAGTTGATCCGTTCTGTCGATGTCTACATTTATTGGTTAAAAACAAGTTCAAAGGAAAAGAAAAATTGCAGGCAAGTTGTCGCTCGACACTTACCAGCGGCACCTTCTAAGAGATCTACAACTATTCTTCAATCATGTTACTGGAGAGAGGGTGGTCAGAGAAACACATAGTATTTTGCGGGAACTGACCATCTGAAATGGATATGAATTAGCGCCTAATTTCGCGCGTTTTGCATACTTTTGATTGTGACTCGCATCTATTGATTGTATCAAATGCCCAATTAGGTAATTTGGACTGAAATCACGCTCGTGCGATGCATAGCCCCGTCTCACCTGCAACTAACCTGCAATTAGCGTGCAGTGCTCACAGGTGCGTCGGTTTTTGCCCGCAGGGTTATCCTCCAGTTCGCAACGGAGATCGCATCGCCGCCGTCTTAGCAACCGCGTATCAACGCGCCGGGACCGCCACATGTCATCTCCGATCCCGATGACGGGGTGCCTGTCACGGAGCATATATCTTGCCCGCCGCGCCCACCTTTCCCCTCCGCTTGTCCATGGACCTCCTCAGCCTCCCGGGCGAAGTCCTCGACCACATCGTGGACTTCCTCCACGACGACCCCTTCACGCTCCGGAGCTGCAGCCTCGTCTGCCGCGCGCTCGTCCCCGCCGCCCGCTTCCACACCTTCCAGCACGTCGCTCTGCGCCAGCGGTGGTCCCGGCTGGTGCACACGCAGCTCGAGGCGTTCGTTCTGCTACTCGAGTCCCCGCACTGCACGTTCCCGACCTTCGTGACGCGCCTCACGTTCCAGGAGCTCGACGGGAACTTCCCGTGGCCACAGTCGGACGTGTATTCGGTGCTGCGGCGGCGTCTGCCCGCGCTCACGTCCGTTGCGTTCACGGACAGAGGCGAGAACCGTGGACAGCAAATCGGCTCGCAGTTGCCCGGATTGAAGACCTTCCTCCCGCACTACACCCATCTCGCCAGCGTCGTCGTCAATGGCGCTCTCTTCACGTTCCTCGACGATCTTCTCGAGTTCCTCGCGATCCTCCCCTCGTCGCTGGAGGTGCTCGAGCTGGCGTCGCTGAGCTGGGACCGCTTCGACGTCCCGCGGACCGAGACGATCCCCTTCCCCGCTGCGCATTCTCTCAAGACACTCAAATTGTACTCGAGCGACTACGGCGTCGATGCTGTCAGCGAAGTCCTGGATCACTTCGTCGCGAGTACGCGTGGAAACACCGCCAGCCTCCAACTCCGTACCCTGCAGCTGCTGCAGATTATGCCGCAGGACTTTGCTGCCGTCGGACGATTCATCGACGCGCTTGGCGGGATACTCGAGGACGTCTCGTTCGGCTTCAGTCAAGAGCCGCCGTCTTGGAACTCCGACGTATATCGGCTGCAAGAAGAGCTGGATGCGGATATCGGTGCGTCTCAGCCCAACTCAAGCGCTACTGTAACCAACCAACCTCTTCTGTGTTCAGAGACGTTCTTGACAAGCGTCGACCTGCGAAAGCTCACCTCCCTCCGTCGCTTCCAGTTCCACACACAACACCTCGACATGATGCATGACCTACACAACGAAGGAAAGCGCACATTTACCTACCGCCTGCTACCTAGCATCCTCGGCTCCCTCGCCGGTATAAGGCCGCTTGAGGAGGTGACCGTCCGCCTGTCGTTCAACGCCTGGCACACTGCGGCCGAGTATGGCGCCGCGATGCAGCTCGACGCGCTGGCGGAGTGGCCGGAGCTCGACGCGGCGCTGGCTAAACTCGAGGGCGTCAGCCGCGTTGTGTTTTGTGCTGCGTTTGACAGGTACAGGTATGCCTCGGCTTATCGGGGGGAGAGGGTGAGCGATGCGCGGCAGGTGCATGAGGAGGCTGTGGGGCTTATTCCGATGCGGCTTCCGAGGATGCTTAGGGAACGGAACGACGCGTTGTCGTTTGCGGTGCAAATGCCGCCTGCAGACCAGTAGAAAGACTTGGAATTGACACATGAATCTAAGTACAGTATTCGTCAACGCCGTCCGTCGCCCTTCTTCATCGCGGCCATCTCGGGAGTGCGCTGTGTCCCATTGCGGCGCTCGTAGAGGGAGCAAGGCTGGCAGACCATGCTTTGGCTGACTTTGCCGTAGCGCCAGCTGGTCGGGGCGGCGGTGAGGCAAGTGGGGCAGACGTCGGGCGCGGAGCCAGGGTGGCCGTTACGGGCATCCATCTCCCCCGTCGTCCAGCGAACGAAGTTGTCCGATCTAGAGCGATATGCAGGCTGTGGTTCGGTCACGGTGGCAGCTGGCAGGGCCGCAGCTGGAGGATCTGAGTCTTCTCGGGTAGAAAATACTGTATGAGTCCATCGAACGAAAACGCTTTGGTGAGATACAGTAATACTTACGATTCAAGCCTGTGGCTGTTTCCTCGTATGCAGGGCCAAAAAGAAGCCGAGCGATGTCGGCTTGGCTGAGGCTTGTTCGGAGGGAGTGGGACATGCTGAGAAGGTTTGCGGGTAGGGGAACGTCCTCCGGCTGGGTTCTGAGATTTTATAGCACTAGGCGTAGTACGATAAAATGCCGGATGAGCTCAAGTCTGAGCTCGAGCTGAGAAGAAGGCGATGGGCCCGGGCCCGGGCCCGGGCATCAGGAAAAAGTGGAATCTCTGTTGATCCCTTGTAGCCTGGTGATGTTTGCCGCTGATCGCAGACCCTCCGCCGGCGGTTGCGGTGGGTTCGGCGGTGTGCTGATGGGTCACCGGCAAGGCAAGAGGTTTGCAAATGGGCTGGGAAGGCTGTCTATAGCATTGTAGTGTATATCCAAGCTGGCTGGGGTATGCATAGGGTTTAGCTGGATTTTGATGTACTTTGCAATGTGATCGCCAGTCTGGCCTGAGTGTGGTCAAGAGCTCAGCAGCGCGGCGCGGTTTCTCGACAGTGCTGATTGCATTGGATTAAGTACTAGTCAATGGTCCCCGACGCTAGGTATCTTAGGCCGTCGTCCAAGCCGTCTTCGCCATCCTCCGGTCCCAGATCCAGGTCTCCATATTCATCATCGTCGCCCTCCTCATCCGTCTCGCTGTCGGACCCCGAACCCGATTCAGAACCCTCCCCGTCCGACGCACAACTGAAATCCGCATCATCTTCGTCACTGTCATCGCCCGGCTGCAGTGCCGCAGCGCCCTCCGTCGACGCTTCGGATGGATCCGGTACTGCGTGCGCGGCATCAGGCGCAGGCGCGTCGGGCTTGTCCTCGAACAACTCCGGCTGCAACACCTCCTCGGGCTCGTGCGGCGGGTCCGGAACAAGGACGCGGTACGAGTGACCGACGGCGCCGCCGAGGTACCGCATCAGCATATCACGGTCCACGAAACTAAGAAATAGTGAGCATTTGGATGCAGATGCACAAGAAAAACGCACAAATTGACGTAATAATACTTCCAGTCGTTGAAGGTCGCAGGTTTGCGGCCGATCGACTCGTAGTGTACGGGCATCGTCGCGCCGTGAGCGAACGCAGGCACTAGGTGCGCCTCACGAATCACTTCGTCGGGGTTGACGAAGCAATAGGCGTTCGGGTCCGTTTCAGGCAGGAACTCGATGCGGTGGAGGCGGCGGCGCTTGAACCCGCCTTTCCACGTCTTGTCGAGCCGGAAACGACGCGCAAAAAGGATCGGGAAGGGACGCGCGGCGGTCACGTGCCCGAATTCGCGGTACTGGACGTCGACGTGCCAGACGCCGATGATGCGGAAATACTCGAAGGGGTGGTCGCCGGCACTATCCTCGGGTGCGAGGGTCATGACATCGGCGTGTGTGCGTGAGTTCATCGAGTCTTGGCCACGACGACCTGCGTAGTCGGTGTAGTTGACGCGCAGGACTTTGTGGATGTGAACACGGTTGTTGTTGGCGATGATGATGCGATTGCGGTCGATGTATGTGTACTCCGAGCCGTCGGTTGAGTATTCCGGGTGCAGGAAGCGTCCCAGGAGGTGGTTCTGAAGTTTGACGCGGATATTCTGGAGGCGAATCAGCGCAAAGCGATCAAGCCTGGATAAGGCGTACCGTGAACGCGGGGTCACCGAGATGCTCAGCAATCCAGACGTCGAGGTTGACGTGGATGTTGCGGCTCAGCGAGATTTGGAAATGATCCTCGGGCGGCGTGTAAGGAAGGCGCTCCGTCTCGGCAAAGCTGAGCGTCGGCTGGCGTTTCTTGGTAGCCTTCGCAGGCGCCCGTTTGCGTTTCGAGCCTGTGGGCACCGAAGCAGGGTCTGAATCGACAGGCAGCTGCTCGGGCGCGGACCTCGTCGGCCATCCGGGACAGCACGGCCTCGCGACGCTCGAGGTTGCCGATCTGCTTGGTCGCGTCGTTCTTGCTGGTGCGGTTGTAGAAAGCTTTGGCACGTTTATGCTCGAGTTCGCCCTGACCCAAAATGAGCAATCAAGAGAATAGTTAGAAAAAGACGCACCGTCGCCGTTGAGAAGCCGTCGGTGGTTCCGATGAAGGGGATGGTCGGCACGTAGTCGCCGAGGAAGTGTGTTTTGACGGTGTTGCCGTTGAACTTCTTGACCTTCCCACTCGCGGGCTCTGGCGGCGGCGCAGTCCCCGCCCGACTTGCCTCCTGGACCTTGCGCACATACCGCTTGCGACGCGCCGCCTCCTCACGAGGAAGCTCCTTCGTCACGAAGCGCAGGCACGTAGTCCGCGCGAAGCGCCGGAGCTGGTATCCAAGATCCCGCGTCGCCTCGTCGAGGCACTTGAGCGTATGCTCGGTGTGCATACGCAGTTTGGCGAGTCCGTGCCAGTACGCGTGCGCGAAGATGAGATCCTGTATGATCTCATTGTCTTCCGCATATTCTGCGCCATCGAGGAGGCCCTCGAACGCGGGCAAGGCGCACTGGATTCGAGATGAGAGAGTCACGTGATCATGTGACGAGCACTACTCGCCTGCAAAATGTCCTCGTAGTCCCGAGCGGCGAGCTTCTTCATGGCAGAAGTGTTGTTGGTGAAGCGGCGAATCGTGTCACGGGCGAAGGTCGGCATTAGTCGATAGCTGAAAACATTCACAATCGGAATGCGGTAGAAACTGAGAAACGGCGTACCGTTTGTTGAGGATCGTGATTGGGTCGCCACCGTGCGCATGCAGAATGCGCAGGAGATGCACAAATACCCCCTTCCACACGCCGAGCTCAAACTCGTGCATGAGGTCGGGGGCGAGCATGCGGTACATGTCCCATGTAAACGGCGCAACTTTGATAAATGCGTTCTATGAGATAAATGGTCAGTGGGCGACGAAAAAACAAGCAAAATCAAACCTTGGTCGGGACCCACGACTCGGGCTGCATGAGGCGCTCGACCTGTTTCCCCTTCACGGCCGCCTTGAGGTGGTAGATAAAATGGCGGGCGCGGTCGACCATCGACTGGTACTTATGCGTCGGCTGACGAGCGTTAGCGACGCGTCGATTTGCGTCGCGTACGGTACCGAGTTCGTGGAAGAGCTCGGTAGGCGTCGTGCAGCGGGGGCACTGGCAACGCCCGAGGCCGCGAATGGCGGCCAGTAGAACTCTGTAACAAGTCAGGACCACGAACAGACAGTGGAGGAATCACACTTGCTTCTCGGGATAGTCGGCAGAGTAAGTGAAGAGGCGGAAGTAGAAGCGGCGGAAGACGCCGTCCGGGCACTCGACAACAATCCCATGCTTGCACGCCTCCATGAACTTCTCGTTGAGGAGGAAGCTCCAGATGGCGTGCAGCAACTCGCGGCGGCAGTGCGTCAGAACCTCGCAAGGCGGCGCGTCTCCGGTTTGTGCTTTGTACCAGTCAAAAAAATCGTCTGGGAGCTGCAGACATGTAAGCAAAAACACGCTTCGAGGAGAACGAAAACAGGACGGACCTTGGGCATGTAGGCGACGTGATGGCACGCTCGCGCGCACGCGGTTTTCCGCGTAACCACTTCGAGTAATTGCCGAAGAAAGGTACAACGGCCATAAGGAGGCCGTTCCAAAGTTTGCGAGGTGGGTCGCGTCGGACCAGAACAACAGCGCAACGATGCAGCGCTCGAGCGTACAGTCGGGCTCGGCAGGCTGCTGCTGCAGCTTGTTGTACTCGTTGATATACGCGTCGGACGAGTAAATCTCGTCGTGGACACGTTGCGCGGTGCTCCCGTCCTCGGGCTGCCAGAACTGGCGGAACGGCGTCCAGTGGAACGCCTTCGCCGTCGAATCAGCCAACGCGGCGCGGATCGTCTCGGTCAGGTCGCGGAAATGCAGCCCGGGGACCGCATACTGCAGGAGCGGCTCGCCGTCCTTGCGACGGCGCTGGTCCCGGAACCTCAATGGTGACGTTGGCCGTTTGCCAGCCGTCTTTGACGTCGCTAGACTCGCCCCGGAGGAAGCGGTCGAAACGGAGCGTCTCGGCCTTGAGGTCGAAGGTCATGAGGTCCGCGAGCCGGAAGAGCGGGTTCTTGAGGTAGTCAAGCAACTTGATGCCCTCGCCGATGCTCTTCGTCGACGAGCCGGTCCACATCCAGTTCATGAAGCCCCAGGACGTGTAGTTGCCGAATATCCCGTAGGTATTGTTGGTGTTGGCAGCTGCGAGAGCTTCGACGGGCGGAATGAGCGGCGACATTGCAAGAGAGCGCGAATAAATAGAGGGCGATGGTGGATGTCGAGAGCAAGAGCAGGTCGGTCATGTGATCAGCGCATGTGCTCGTAAACACCTGAACCCGTATGTGAAGCGCAGAATAACATGAATTTCACTACTATGGAGCCATGCTAATCGACCTCCTCTTTGTCCTCGTCCATCTCACCAAGCAGTAAAGCGGGATCGGCGTCTGGAAGCCCGTGCGGGTTGGCATGAAACTGAGGGAAGTCAGCGCAGCTCGAGCAGGCAATCGTACAACGGACCTTCTGCGCCCAGAGCGTCAGCTCGCGCGCCTGAAGTCCAACATCAGTTTGAGTTACATGAACAACAATTCCAAGACCCACGATAGCGGCGTTCGCGAAGATTTTGCTCATCAACGCTACTCGTCCGATCGCGTACTCGCGCCTGACAATGCGCGGCACGGCTGGTCCTGTATGTAGCTGAACCCACCACGGTTCCGCAGTTCCAGATGTGGGGCTCCAAAGCCGCAGAATTCCGCGGGGGCTAATTGAATCCTTGTATGCCGAGGCAACGTAGCCGCCAATGCGGAACTGGACCTGCAAGAAGTAGATATCGTGTGTCTGTAAATGAGTGAGAAGAAGCTCGCGTAAAGGAGACCATTTTACCTTGATGTACTGGCAAGAGATCGTTTGCTGCGCCCGCTCGCGACCCAATTCGCAAACATATTCGTGCGGCAGGTGAAGCATATCATACGGGGCGGTCTTTGGGAGGATTCCGTGTGGAACTAGCGTCCGTGGGCGACGAACGGGGGACGGAGATGATTCGCCGTCGCCGTCGGAGCCAGAGTGGTCGTCCATAGGACTGTCGACACGCGTTGCGCCAGCTAGCGGGTCGCGCTGGGCCACATCAGGCTAGCCGGTTGTTAGTGGAGAAAACGATAACGGGATGATGCACGCACCGTCGTCGGCTCGTCTTGCATGAGGATAGTGCCGCTTTGCTCGACGTCCATCGCGGTTGGTTTGGTGTGCGTGCTGTTTGAAGCCACGGCGCCCCGGAGAGATGCGCGAGCTGCAGGAGTCGGGCTGCTGCGTGGGCTGTACTCGTGTGTATCCGAATCCGACGTCTGCGTGCCTGGATGAGCGAGCAACGATACAAGACGAACAAGAACGCACAAAATCAATCTCGGAGCCGTCGGAGGTGATGTTCGAGAAGAGCTGGCGGCTGAGGCGCGGGACCATGGCGTTCGTACGAAGGAAAGAGCAGATGATGCTGCATGAAATAAGAAACTCGTGGAACGGGATCGGCGCGCTGGCGTACCTGTGAAGGGAGGACAAGAGAGCAATTGCATCTCCCGGATGCACTTGTGATAGATGGTCGAGGGTTTGCGAGCGCCGTCGCAGCGGTTTGTTAAGGCCTGGTAAGGCAATGGGCGGCCGGTCATGCGCCTCAATCGTCTTGTTTACCTGGTGATGGCCACGGTCAGCGCCCTGGACCCAAACGACGATATAAACAGCCACGCACCATGGTTGGACTTCGCGTTTCTTCCCTCTCGCACCATGTCCCCGCTCCAGAACATCTCCAACGACCCCGCCGTCCAGGCCGCCATCCAGGCTACGATCCACCGTCTCGACGCCGAGGTCGCTCGCTGCAGCGACGGCACCAAGAAGTCGTACGTCGCGTCTTCGTTTTCGTTTCGTCGTCGTGGTGCTGAGCAGGTGTGCGAAGGGCGTCTGATGGTGACAGCAACTCTTCCACCAACCATGACACCCTTCGCACCAGTGGTCGTCGCATGGTCTACGACATCTCTCCCTTCCTCGAGATCTACCCGCTCGTCCAGTCGTGGGCCACGCGCAAGCTCCTGGAGGAAATCAACGGTCCGACCATCGTCACCGACCCGAAGCTTCAAGAGGAGTGAGTTTCGCGCTTTTCTCGCGTTTCTTTTGCCCCGACTCACGCGTCTTCAGGCTCGACTTCGAAGACCAAGTCGTCGACGCCATCGGCCGCCACATCCCCGGCTTCGCCAAGGACATGCTGATGCTGGGCGGCAAGAACAGTACGCGCAAGGCCGTCTGCGCTAACGTGCGTCTCTCTGTTCTCTTTCTCGTTTCTTCGTGCTAAAAACTGTTCAAGATTCAGAGCGGGCTCCGTGGGGCGCGTTCAGATGACTCGGACACGCTTAACAAGGGCGTGTGCCGTCTCATCAACCGCTTCTACGGGCCCACCCTCCCGACTCCGGGCGCTCCTGCGGCTGACACCAACGCCGTCGCCACCAACATCGTCGCACTGTCCACCAAGCTCAACCGCGGCTTCGTCAACCCAATCACGGCGCATTTCCTGTGCCCGATGAAGTACACCAACAACCCCGAGTGCGTCCTTGGTTTTTCTTTTCTTCGTTCCTCCCATGATCCCTGCTTTTCCAGGACCATCCAGTGTATCGTTGATGGCGAGTACGAGGTCAACGAGGGCATGCTTTTCACTGGTCTCTACGGCCCGGGCACCCAGTACAACAGCAACTACCTCCTTGAAGGCCTTCTCAAGAACCCTCTTCTGTTTGCGGTGTGTTCTTTTCCTTTTGCACCCTCGACACGCTCTCATGTGCTCACACCAGCTCGTGAAGCATCTCGTTCACGGCCCCTCCAGCGTCGACAAAGGGCCCGGTGCCACCAGCCGCCGCGCTGGCAAGGGCGCTCTCGCGGGAATGACGGAGCTCACCCCGTTGGCCCTCGCATATTTTCTCGTCCAGGTGCGTGTTTTTTTTGCTCTCGTTCTCTGCTCTCGCGTCGCTCAACGCGTCCCAGTACCGCTTCACGTTAGCCAATCACACCTGGGCCAAGATTGACGGCAACTTCAACTACGTTCGCTTCTACGGACAACGCGAGCAAGGTCATCCTGGCGGAATTCAACTAGTGAGTCGCCGCATCTCATCTCCTTCCTGCATTGCCCTGACGATATGTCGCTACCCATTTGTTCGGCTCGGCTTGCACCCTCGGCAAACGCATCGCCGCGGTCGCTCACGCCGACAACGACAACGAGAACAAGGTCCCGTCGGACTTCGACAAGATCGCCGAGGAGCGTGCCGCCAAGCGTTGGGTACGTCGGAGCGGGAAACGGGGCGCGGGGCTCGTGGAAGCGGAAGGCAAGTGATATTCTGTGGATGACAGCGTGTGACTATGGAATCTGGGGATGCGCCGGCCACAGCGTGTCCGCGATGCGGACATGGAGCAGGCGCTGGCGAGCATGCGGCCGCTCCCGACCTTCCCCATGGGCAACTTCGACGTAAATGGCGGCAATGGCGCGGGATTCAGTGATGCGGGCGTGGGCGGTGGATTTAGTGGTGGATTCAGCTTCGGCGCGTTCGGGCTTGGCAGCGGCGGCAGCGCGATGTAGGCAAACACCTTTTCTGTACCTGTTTTTTGTTCCAAAATGCTCCGAATACATGTTGTTTATATGCCTTTTTTTCTACCATATCGGGAACTGAATCGAGAACCTGCTGCCTCGGCTCTCTACGAAGCCTTGTGATGGCCTTGCAAGTCCTCCGCCGCCGCGCTGATCCTCCAACAGCTCCGCCGATCCCAGCAGCGTCTCCATATCCTACAAACAATTAGTCGTTGGTAAAGCCTTTTGCGGATCTAAGAGCACGCTCACAGTCTGCCACAGATTGTTTGGATTGTGGCGTTTGCGAGTCCCGTCGCAGCCTCGTCGCGATCTCCCGTTTTTGCTGATGGGTGAGCTTATCGCCCTCATGCTTTGTTCGTATTGCATGAGCTATGGTCTGCCCGAGGCACGACAGATGAGCTTCAAGTTTCCACGAGTTTTAAATTAACTGAGAGCTCAGATCTCGACGCGTATGCTCATTGATCAAGCCCAAGATAGGTCCCTGAGCGGCAGCTGGCATTTATTCCTAGTCTTGTTAATCTCACGTAGTCTTCCGACGTTCAGCACCAACCGCTAGCGGCGCGCAACACCTTTTTGCGCCCCAGCCACAGGCGCCAAACACTTCGCCACGATCCCACAATCTGTCCACACCCCCGTCGTCGCGTTCTGCAGCGGCGTCTCGGAGAGGTCGTACTGGCCCGGGGTGAGGTCCGGGTAGAAATTGCCTGCGCCCTGCGAAGCACTCAGAGTCAGCAAACACGGACGCAAGGAAGGGAGGAAGAAGACGCACCCAACCAACATACCCCAAAAACACATCCGAGTTCTGCGCCTGGTACGCGACCTGCTGACACATGAACTCGAGGCAGTTGGGCGTGTCGCCGCCGCCGGTCTCGGTGTTGAGCGCTTGTCGCCCGTTGGCGCGGAGCCATTGGGCGAGGGGCTCCCAGGCGATGGCGATGTTGTTTTGGTTGCAGTCACTGCAAGTGAGTTGGAATCGGTTTGCGCGCCAGAGGAGGTATGAGAGGACGTACGGCCCGCCGCCCGAGTTGTTCGCGTCGAGGTATTTGTGCACGTCGATGATGAGGTTGGTCGTGCTGCCGTCTGGGTTCTTCACGTTGAGTAAGGCTATAGTACAGCAAGTCAGTAGAAATGAAGTCGTCGGGGCAAAGACGCACCCGCTCCAGAACCGTCGGAGTATATCGTCGACGCTGCGGTCCAGTTATCGCCGGGGAGTAAGATCATCTGCGAGGTCGCGCTGTAGGAGAGTTTAGCCTTGTCCTGCGTCTTGAACGAGATCATAGCTACCCCGCGTTGCGGATCGCGGTGACCGCGACTTGGACCGTCTCGGCCCATAGGGTGACATTGAGATCGTGAGGTTCGTTCATGCTATGGAATAATTATAATATTTGAGAAGAAATGCACGAAGAGGAAAGGAAGGACGGACACGCCGAAGATGATTCGCTGCTCTGATTTGTAGTGGGAAGCAAGCTGCGACCAGGTATTGGCAAGGTCTTCGTTCGGCGGTCCGCCTTGTCCGATAATCTACGAAGAAACTCAGTGAGCCATGATCTGCTTCTCGAGGAAAACCCACGTACAAGCCCATTCCATCTGGCGTAGTTATGGATATCAAGAATGCAATACGTCTCGGCGCTGCTCCCTAAACACGCTTGGACGAGCGCGTCGTATTCGGCGAAGTTTCCTGCGTTAAGGTCCGCGCCGGAGTTGGTCGTGCTGTTGAGGAGGAACTGCCAGCCGACGGGAAGGCGGAAGATGTTGAAGCCGTCGTCCTTGACGAAGTGGTTCATCTGGCCTTGGCCGTCGAGGCCTGAATGTCCCGTGAGTGGATGAAGGAAGCGAGTGGAGAATGAGCGTACCGTAGTATTGGGTCAGAGGCGGGTATGCGCTCGTTGGATTTTGGGTCCCGGTAGTGTCTGTGCCAAAGTCGAAGCCGGCGATATTAACACCACTAGGTGGTGTTAGTGCGAGATGTGGGTTGGGGAATAGCATAGCGCACGCAAAGCGCAAGGTTCCTGTCCCCGACGGTGGCGTATTCGAAGTGATTGGCGCGGACGATGTGGATGTGGATGAGGTACTGCTGGTAGCGGAGGAGGATGTCGTCGCGCCGCATGCAGACCCGGTACACGGGAGGCATTGTGAGTAGTCTGCGAGACGCGTTCCGTCGGTGGGTACAGTCAGAGAAGGAGATGAGAAGACGCACAAGCGTTTTGCACCGTGCAAACCGTCCCAGAAACGCAGGTCGTGGCTCCCGTCCAACCGATTCCTCCACCTAGGGACAGTTTCGTGAGCCATTTTGCAGGAGAGACGAGAGCTCACACTGTGCATATGCTTGCCCTTGCGCTTGGACACCAGAACCGAGGGCCAGTGCGACAGCAGCAGTGGCGGCGAATAACATCTTCGCTTCCAGTCGAGCGTGCTTGCCCGCCGTCCAAGTTATACGCAGCCTAGGTACCCGAGGATGACCCGACAACGTCTGGCGGAGTGTCTTGTGGTCTACTCGACGACGTCGCGAAGGTGCGGTAGAAAGTCGCGCAAACTTCGGCTCGAGGTTGGTCAGTGCCAGTAGTCCCGCACAGACGGTGGTCATCTCGACTTGGTCGACGGCTTGTATGGAGCATATAGAGGATTCGAATTCGTCGCGTTTTACAGGCAGGAACGGAGAGCAGTGAAGGAAGAGCTCATCATGGTTGGTCGCGAAAGAGTCTTGGGAACGTCACGCCGCGCCAGCACTCCTTGCCTCAAACGACCACCATCTCGCTGGCAAACTTCGCCGGCCCTCCGACTGCGGATCCTCCACACATATGGCTTACCACTGGACTCACACGAAGAACTTTCAGCAGTTGGAAGGGCTGAGAGGCGCGTGTCTTGCTTCCTAGTACTTTTAAGCCCCACCTTCCTTTCGTATGCTAACGAGTCCTTTGCAGAATGGCCCAGCTCGCGGATAGTGCGCATACGAGCCCGCCGTTGGAGTAGAACGTCGGTGACGAAGTGGGTTTCGTCGCTGCCAGGACAGCAGGAGGCGAACAGCTCATCGGTGCGTCTGCTATGCAATTCCCTCAGAACTTCCTGGACTAACGTGCTTGTTAGTTCTGCGCCGGGCGGATGGGGCCGTGAACGAGTACAGCTGGGATCCTGCTCCGAAATGGGACGACTCGAAAGCTCAAGTGCGTCGTGAAATGCTCACTCTTCTCCGTGTCCTCACCCTCGACACAGAGCCTGCCTACCGGTGGCTTCCGAGTCCAGCCTGTCCTCGCCCGGTAGTGCTCGCAGTGATCCATGAGTGACGGGATGGCGCTTTGCGAGCCGGAATGCGTCCACACACACGCGCGCTGTCCCCAATAACGGTCCACTGCACCGGCGCTCCACCTCTGCTCTTCGAGCGCACATCCTACACGAAGTGGTCCAATCTCACCTTCGCCACGGACATGACCTGGCAAGGAACCCGTCCCCATCCGCCCGCCGTTGCCCACAGACACTCCCACTGGCATCCACCACCGCGGAAATCCCCTTGGTTCCTATACGGCCACGACCTGTCGGCCACACGCGTCACGATAACCCAGGCTGGCTTCACCTCCAACGGCCTTGGCACATCGTCCGTGCGGTGCAGATGCCCTGTAGGCGTTCCGCATGGCAAGCAGGCTCTTGGCTCGGAACCCTGCATCCGAACCGCACCCGGGCATGCGCTGCACCATTTGCAAGCTTCTGGCGGAGCGCGCATCCGGTCATGACACCGAGCGGCGTGTGGGGCTGGTATATAAAGCGCAGACAGTGGGGTACGATCGCCGACAATGTCTGCTCTCCCTACCTTCGGCTTCTCGACGACCGCTGAAGAAGTCAGCGACGCGCTGGCCAGCGAGATTGCTGGGAAGAACGGTGCGCGATCTACACGCTCAGGGCGATAACTGACGCTTCTGTGTGCAGTCCTCGTCACCGGCACCTCGATCGACGGCCTCGGCTTCGAGACCGCCCGAGCGATCGCCAAGCATGCGCGGCTAGTGGTGATCACAGGGTACAACGCCGAGCGCCTCCGTCTCTCCGTCGAGGCGATCCGCAAGGACGTCCCGCATGCGAACGTGCACCCGTTGGTGCTGGACTTATCCTCAATGGCGTCCGTTCGTCAGGTTGCAGAGGAGATAAACACGCATACGACGCCACTGCATGTGCGTTTTCTCGTACGCTGGCCTCGTCGGGTGGCTAACCGACAACGTATAGGTCATCATCCACAACGCAGCGGATACGAGCGGCGTCTACGCCGTCACCGCCGACGGGTTCGAGCGCCAGATGGCGGTGGACCATTTCGGCCCGTTCCTCCTCACCAAGCTCATCTTCCAGAAACTTCTCGCGTCGGGCTCAGCCTCGTGGCTGCCGCGCGTCGTCTTCGTCTCGTCCGCCGCCATCGCCATGGGCCCGGGGATTGACCTCTCGCTGCCCAACCTCCGGGACCCTGGGTCGGGCTCGCCGCAGGCGCAGAACCCGTTCATGCGCTACCACGAGACCAAGTCGGCGAATGTGCTGTTTGCGCTGGGGCTGGCGAAGCGTGCGGAAGGGAGGGTGAGGGCGTATAGTCTGCATCCGGGGAGTACGTCTGTCTGCTCTTCAAGTCTCTGTCGATGTCAATGCTGACGTTGCTTTCAGCAATCTACACGAACGCGCTGAAGCACGACGCGATCATCCCATCGATGCAGTCGCTTGGCGTCCTCAAGGATGACGGGCAGCCGAATCTTGAGTTTGGAACGTGGAAGACGATTGGGCAGGGTGCTGCTACGTGAGCCTGAGTGTCTTCTATTCTGCAACCGAGATTGACTGGCTTGTTCTGCAGGAATGTTGTTGCGGCTTTCGACCCCCGCTTGAATGGTCTGCCTCTCTCTCTTTCGCTTGCCATATCTGTATCTGTATTTGACCGTCGACCAACGAGCAGACAAGTCGGGTGCGTACCTCGTGGACTGTGTCGAGGCGAACGAGCAGCGGCCGGCGGTGTGTTCGGATCTGGTAAGTCACCGGCTTCGGGGAGTTACCGTACTGATGGACTGGTTTTGTTCAAAGGCTAATGCAGATAAGCTGTGGAAGCTTACAGAGGAGGTGATTGGGGAGGAGTTTGTTGTTTGAAGGGTACAGGAGAGGAACATAGCACTAATTATTGTACAGTACAGTATGTACATCAGGAAAAAAAGACACATGCTTTTAGGGTTGCTTGAGAACGACTTTTTTCTGCTTCGTACTTTTGCACACCTTTGATTGACTTGTGTTGGCGCTTTTTGACTTTTCAGTACCTAGTGTTTGTATGCGCTTTGAGTACATTTTGGACTTTGAAATTTTTGGTTTTTGTAGAGAATGGACTCTACTTGTCTTGCCAAAGCAATATGAAAGAGACATTTGGAGACATAAGACCGAGCATAAGACATGATAATAATACTGTTCCCCTAGATTTCCCTAGATTTGGGTGTTCAAAAAACTGGTTTCAAGACATATTTTGAAACATTATTTTCTCACAGTACTCTAACAGGCAGGCACGCAGGGAGGGGGGGATTCCAAAGAGAAGCAACTCTGCCTCGTATGGAGACCCCCTGACAGGTGGCCAACTCTTCAAGAGGGTGGTGTTGCCATGTGCAATACCATAGTATTTTCATTGGAAGGTTGTGTAATATGTAACGCGCCACTGCAAACTGTACTTACTGTAGTATTTTGGTTAGAAGTTTGCGTAACGCATAACATTAACCTTGGAACTGAACTTATATGCAGTTCATACCGTGTAACAAGCCGGAAATTTGGCTGAATAAGCATGATTTGATCCAAATTTCATAGCCAGCTGACGCCAGCATCCCATAAACGGAATTTGATCAGTGATGAACCTTGGTCAAGCTCGAATTGCGTAACATATTTTGCCGGGGTCCGAACTTCTAATCGAAATACTACAGTCTATGCATTTGGAACACATCATAGAGCCAAAATTAGGCTGAATAAGCGCTGATTTGCTCAAAAATTTCGGCCGGCTAGCGCTGACATTCCAAATAAGGTAATTTAAGTAATCTGCGATAAACTTGTCACATATTGGCCACAACTCATAATAGCAAAATATGGTGAACTTCTAATCGAAATAATATAGTAATCCTGTGCTCAGTCACCTGGCTGATCCCATATTGATTGATCCCATCTTGATGCTTGTGAGGGGGACTGCTGATCTGGCTTACCCAACTCCGGGTGCTCCGGATGAGGCTGAAGATGACTCCCAATGTAAGGGGGTGTGCCAGAGTGTGCCAGAGGGCCAGAGAAGGGTTGGAGGAGGGGTTAGAGGTTGGATTGGTGATGAACTTGATCCCAGCGGAGGTTTTTGTGTGCTATCTGCAACAAAAGACTTCTTGCCCTGTGTAGTGGAAGGATTCCAGGTACACTCAATGCCCAGTCTTGCACAACGTTCACAGGGACTGCCGGCATCATTAGGAAAACACTATTCAGATAATCAGATGAGCATTGTTAATATTTATGATTTTTTATGATGCAAACACAAACTTTGATTCTATTCTTCCGACAGCTTTCACAGGCTATGAAGGTCCTCTTCTTGCGTCGAGCCAGTGATGTCACAGCTATAATCAAATCAACAACTTGCACTAAGTTCTTTGATAACCACACACATCTTGCTGGGGGAATTGTATATGTTGGTGCATTTGAACTGCTTAAAAGTTCCAAAGTTTGAGACAACTTTGGCTCATTCTCATCCACTGCAATTGCAGCAGTAGGGATGGCCTGTGTTTTCTTTTCAAGGAAAATAAAGCCTGGTATCACTTCAACTATGCTATCTTATGCTCAATGTTGCTGCTCACCGGCATGATGAACAATTTGGTGATCAGACATAACACACTCAATAAGCTTTGCATATGAGCCCCAGCTCCCCTGGTAAATATTGAGAGGACAATATAAGCCCAAAAAGGAGATCACCGACATGATCAGAGTCCAACACATTCATCCACTCATCATCATGAACAATAGCCATGCGGGTGTCAGACCTCCTCATCTTTGATTCATGAACACTACTTCTGTGTGAGATGTAGGAGATGTACCTTGATTAGATAATCAGTCAGGATCTCAGACGGATACAACATCTAGGGAAATTGCATTAGTAAATATCTGCTTCTTGAATGCAGAATTCCTACCATTGAAGTTGGTATTTCACTATTTATTAACATTGATGTTCCCAGTGCCACAGAGGGAAATGAATTGAATTCTTCAAGTTTTTCAAGTTGGAGACTGGTCTGTTTGACCTGAGAGCTTTTGGCTGGCTGGAAAAGTGAGCTCAGACTACTAGTTTTCCAACTAGATCTGGCCACAGGAGGACCAGCTTGTGCAATCTGTTCTAAGCTGGTTGTGTCTTCAGTAGGAATGTAGACATGTCTCTTCTTTTGAAAGAGGGACCTGTTTTGAGAGCAGCGGGTCACTCGGAAACCACGGACAAAGGGAGTGTGTCTTGGGGATGTCTCCTCTCCAGTGGAGGTCGAGTTGAATGTTCTCGTAAGGGCAGGGTGCCCACCATCAAAGGTGAATTCTGTGTTGAGTGTGTCCCCATGATTGCAAGTAAGGTTGAGTGTGAATTGACGATCCACAGAGGTTTGAAAAGTTGCAATTCCACCTGCAGGAGCTTTCTCACATCCAGTGACAACAAAGAAGCTGTCATCTGGGAGGTCACGTCCCAGGGTCTCTGTAAGATAGAAATACCAGCTCTCTGCATGGTCTATGAGATATCTGCGCAAAGTTGCAATGTTGAGGAGTTGGAATAGTGAGGATCCATGGGGCAACGCAATGAGGGCACCAGATGGTCCTCTACAGTGAAACTGCAAGCTGCTGTTTGATGCATAAGTGCCATCTAAACACAAGGCAGAGAAATAGTGCATCACCTACCATGGACCATATTCATGATCAACTCGCATGCCTTCAACAGTGGAAGATGTAACATGGCTTCCATCTGGAAATGCAGCCCTCCGACATGTTATATCTGGTTGATGTGCAGGGCGAAAACCTGGCGGGACCATATTTGGCCCATTGATAGGATCATCTGCTAGTTGATAGAGGTTGAAGTTGTAGTCAAAACCCCCATCAGTGTTGATGCTGCCAACATCCCCAACTGAGATGCCAGTTTGCTGATATTCGGCAGTGTAATGATCACTGTCCTGAGTTGGACATAATAGCGGTCGTCCACGCTTGGCTGGGAGCAGGGATTCGAACAGAATTTCATACTCCGACTGCAACTACATCAGTTCTCAGCAACCTCATGTGTAGAAAAACCCCAAAGCTACCTTCAAATCAGCTTGAGGTTGCAGAGTAGCCATAGCAGGTGGTGGGCCATCTACCGATATATTATCAGAGTAAACTGGACAAAGAACAACTTACGGTAGACATTGAACCTGTCGCCTTGGTGGTAGACAAAGTGGCTATCATTGATGTCGAAGTCGGTTGCATTCGGTAGGATTTGCCTAATTATCTAGTCAGTTGCTGACTTCTGTTACGACAGTCGCATATGCACGTTACATACCCAGAGGCCCCAGCTATTGGATGAGGCAGCGCCATTACGGGTGGGAACCCTCCTCCGAGTCGCCCCAGTTGTGGCTCTTTATAATGGCTTCATGCACAGCCCGGTGTGAGAGTTTGGTGAATCGGAATCTGGAAAAGAAGCACTTCCTGATGAACACCCGTGCTGTGCTATCTTGAAATTTGCATCATGATACAGGGAGATTCAAAACAGAATACAGTACAGTACACATGACATCGGTGTTGCCTGCCAACATCCACTAAGCATATGTGCTAATTGCGATAGGGAAAAAAGCGCACCAAAACCACTTGCCGTGCCCTCCTGCACAAGCGACAATGGAATGGTCTAAACATATCAGCCAGTCGGGCTTGGGTAGTAAGAGCATCAATGGTGCTCGTCGCCATCTGCCCAAACGTGGGCAAAGCGGCTCCGGGTGCTGCGACTACTTCTCCATCACTGAGTCAGGACTCAACAACAACCACGCAGTGGGCGAACTAGAACGTCTACCTATCGATGGTCACGTGATTGACGAGGAAGGACCAGAAGTCGTACCTTGTAGGTTGCAGAAATCCCGGAAAACAAGCCTAGCGACAGCCCCACGTTCCGCATTAATTGCGACACGAAAAAACATCGCAAGATCGCTCCAAGCGCGACGAGCACGAGCCGATTTTGGCGTTGCGCAGGCCCACCGGACTGGCAGGGAAGACCTGTGGCGACGACGAAAGGCTCGGCACGGACGGCGCTCGGCAGCCGAGGCGTGGTGGATGCCGGGTTGTGGTTCTGCGGTTGCCGTGCTGGAAGGCTCCTACCGCCTTCCCGCCCCGGCGGGCCTTTCCTCCGTCTTCACGTCGACCAATGACATCGTCCTCCAGCGAATTCAGGCCCCGCACGGCAGGCTAGCTTCCTGCGAGCGCATCGACATGAAGCACACCCGGCGAGGATGGGTCGGCCGAAGAAGGTGCGTTGGACTCGGATGAGGACGGATGGATTGGGGAAAGGACGATGGAAATGGCGCCGTGTGTGGGCCATTGGCGGCACCCGCTGAGGAGGGTCCGGCACCAGTGGCGGCGTGGCCAAACCCGTTAAACTGGAGTGTGAGTGGCGCGGCGCCTCCGAGTTGACCGCTTCGCCGAGTCCGTCGACGGATAAGCGTCTGGGGATAACAGCCCCCCGCGACACCGCGGCCTGCCCGAGACGAGCATGGCATCGTCACGGAGCTGAAGGGGCTTTGGGTCTCGGAGTCGAGAAGATGCGCGCGGGGGATACGGCCCTTCGAGAAGCAGGCAGAGCCGGCGGTGTCGATACTGCCAGTGGGTGCTTGAGTTCAGCTCGTGAAGCCGCCGCACGACGAGTGCCACACGCACCGTGCTCTTCCCAGTGCAGTCCTCGTCGCTCTGTGCACCTCCCGCTCCATCGCCCTCTCCGCCGTGTAGGAGGATTCATGACGACCCTCCACGTTGGACCTCCGCGCTCGTATTTTTGCCTGGTGTGAATCGCGAGGAACGAAGTTCCGGCGGTGAGCGCACGCCGTACGCGAGCGTAGTGGTGCGCGCGTTTGCGAAGACCTGGCGGGGATGGACCGCCGCGCATGGCTGGCGCAAGACATGGTCGTCGGGAGCAAGTGAGTGGTCACGGCCTTCCGTGAATCCCTCTCTTCCTCTCGACCACAACCCACACGATGGACGCTCTTCCTGTCGAGCTTCTCGCGCTCATCGTCTCATTCGCTTCCGGTCCAGACCTCAAAGCGCTCTGTCTCGTCTCGTCGCGGTTCACGGAACACTGCCAGCGACGGCTCCACGCAAGCATCGCACTGGACCCAGACAACAGCACGAGGACCTTCCGCCTATTCTCTCAGTACCCTCATCTTGGAGGCTATGTGCAGAGCTGTACATTGCTTCTCTACGGTGTTGGGACTCACGACCACTGGGATCCACTCGTTTTCCTTGCGACCCTGCGGCGATTGACCAACGTACGCCGCGTGGCAGTGCAGAATGCGGAGTGGTCAAGGCTTGCTGAACCCATGCGTGCAGCGCTCTTGGAGCTCCTGGAGCGGGTTCTGCGTCATGGGGAGCTTGCGCTGGAGGTCATCGAGGGTTTGCCGATCGATGTCTTTGACTACATTGCGCGCCGTGCAACGCATCTCGTCCTGCGGGAGGTGTCGATCATCGAAGGAAACTCGGAGCCCTCTGCCTCTGCTGCGCCCGACGAGATGCGTGCTGCTCCATTGTTGAAGATGCTCGTCCTTCCGATTCGCAGATTCGGAATTGACGTTCCTGCGAGCCGACTCGCTCCATATCTGGGGTCTTTAGAGACATTAGAAGTTGTGGTCCGCGGAGAAGATCGGCTCCATAACCTAGCGGACGTCGTCCATTGCGCATCCTCAACAATTCGCCAGTTAACGGTCAAAGTTCCCGTTTACGTCGGTACGTGCTGCCATGAGTTTCTTCGATATTTTGGACTTTTATTGACCTCTGTCTTCCAGTAAGAGCCAACGAATTCGGGTCGCATACTATACTCGGCCCGATCTCCTTACCAAGCGTCGAAACCATCCGCTACGGATTCGTTCTCCAGGATCGCCGCTCTAATTCGTCCAGGCTCAGCAGCGTCTACGTCCACCAACTCCAGGTCATCTTACGCACTTTGCCTTCCTTCAGTACCCCCCGCCTCCGCCTCATTCACATCCAGTTCGACATGGACGTAGCCGCCGAGACACCGCAGAATCCGGTTGAATACGTCCTTTCCCCGAATCTGGCTGAGCTTGACAATACGCTCGCGAGCCGGATTCAAGCTGGGTCGGGACGCGTCGAGGTGGTCATTGGAGTGCGGTTTGAGCTGCTGGGACGTAGTCCCGGCGATGAAATCATAATCAATGAACGGGCACTCCTCTGCATTGCAAGCTGCGCTGAGCCGTGAACTGTGGAGATCCGTCGAGGCTGGCTTGCTAATTTGTGTGGAGGGAGAAGATTGAAACACTATTACAAAATATCTATTCGTCCTGTTATCAGGTACAGTAGAACACATATATGTATAGCAATGCAAAAGGAAAAGAAACGCCTCTGGTGCAAGCTACGTTGCTGGTGAATACTAAATACTGTAGTATCACCAAGAATTGAGGGAGGCCCCGCTCGCTTGGTACAAGGTGTTCCTCTCGGAGTCGGGTGAGAGCGCAGCCGACGATACACGTACGTACGCCCACATCCCTTAAACACTCACTGGCAAACACTCAAACACTCATCCCGCGCCGCGGCCAGAAATCCCAGAATCCGCCACACTCATCACCACCCCGCTCCGCGTCCTCTTCATCGCATTCACCGACGACCCCATCTGCCTCCCCGAGCTGGGGTACGAAACACACGCCGCGTGCGTGCAGCCGGCGCCGCAGAGTAACCTCACCACCAAAGCTGTAGGGGGCGACCATTGGGCGTTGCTCCGAGTCGAGAATGCGGGGGAGGTTAATGAGGTGCTGGTGGAGTGGCTTGAGGGGTTGGGGGTGTAGGTGTCTGTGTAGGGATGGGGTTGAGTGAGAACCGTTTACAGGCGTGGACGTATTGTATCGTTTGGGGGTGTCGAGAGCAAGCCGGAATCCATGCACGTGACTTGACGGAGGTCCTCGTCTTCGACCTCAATACCGTGTATATCCTCAGTTACTTACTGCTCTATCTGGATCTTCAGTAACCAAGGTAGGTAAGGAAACCAGAACGAATCCAAGTAGGTATCGTACTGCATCGTATCGTATCGTATCGTATCGTACGCGGTCCTCAGTCCAAAGATTCCGAGAGGAACATGTAGAGGCGTATCAAAGGACTCCGCGTTGATCCACATCTCGCTGGTGTATGCTTGGACGACGTGAGCACCGAGCAGCACGCAGACGAAGATGCAAAGGGAAGGGGAAGGGAGCACAAGCTGGCGAAGGCGTGAGCAGCACACGCGTGCTTCCTTCGGCCACAATCCGTCGCGTCCCGCAGGATCGACGCCACCGGCTTCGAATGCTTCTGGGGTGAAGGGTGAAGGGCGGCAGAGGAGGCTCGGAACACCGACAACGACGACGACGAGGGGTGTGTCGACACCGACGCGGCGTCGTTTTGCGTCTACGTCGTATAGCGCTCGTTGGCGACTCCAGCCACGACACCCAGACACGAAGCCACACCGGGAGGGGTAACGTCGTGGATGGACGGGGCCGATGGGCGGGGAGGGCAAACGGCCATTGCGGCGGCGGCGGCGAAGCGCGAAGAGGTCGACACCAGCAGTGGTGCCGCGTTGGTATGTCGCGGACGCGTTCCGGATTCGACTGCATCGTCACCGTGTACGCGGAGGAAGATGGGTGTGTGTGTGTATGTGTGGTTGGTGGAGTGGGTGCATGCATGACGCAAACGCATGCAGTGCAGACGCAGATTCGAGCCGCTGCATAAGCCATGGACGGGCTCTGGGTACGCATCGCGGCTAGCGGGGAAGCACGGCTCGGGATTCAAGCCACGGGGGCCAACGACGGTGGAAGCAAGGGCGGCTCAGACAGTAGCCCACCCAGTGCTGCGACAAGATAAGAGGGATACATGCGCAAAAGAGCAGGCCACGTACCACACAAAAAGCGCGGCCCCAAAACCCGTATCCCCGCCGACGGCACCAGCGCGTTATTCCAGCCTGCGTTTGGAGGTCGTCGCACCGCGTTCGTGGCTACCAGAAGCCCAGCGTATCGTGCGGGTTAAGGAGCACAAGAGCTGCGTATGGCTGGAAGCATTGCTGTGAGCTGGCAAAAACAAGAAGCACGCGGTGACGAACTTGAGCTCATTCCCGGCTTGAGAATCCGCTTCGACGCTCTCCGTCATACGTTTAAGACGGGGAGCGGGTGCACCGTCGCGGACAAGAGCCAGCGTTTGGAAGAGAGGCACTGAAGCGGCTGTCAGAAGAAGCCAGCGCCGAAGACACCAAAACGCACCGCGAAGGCCATTCATCCCTCTCCAACGCAGTTTGGTGGGTACTCCTTGCTTATTGGCTGGCGCCACACGCGGAGGATGGTGGCATGAGCCAGCCCAAAGTGTTCGTCGATATCGTGGTGGACGTCAGGAAGAAGAAGATTCATTGGCACGTGGTGACGCGCCGTGGCTTGTCAACAAACACGACGCCGGGAAATCCTCCTCGGCAGTCCGTTCTCAACGGCCAGCGCTTGGATTTCGCACCCGCCCAAGCATCTGGATCTTCTTCAAGTTGTCGTCGATTCTCAGACGGCCGATCTCCTACTTGCAGGAAGCAAACAAGAGAGAAACAAAAGGCTCGCGCTGGATTGGCGTCGCCTAGGGGTACCCTTCGGCGCGTCGCCTATAAACCCGCCCACGAGGTACGACTTTGCTCCACACCACGATGTCGTCCGCCGGCAGACTGGACGACTTCCCCGTCGAGCTGCTGGACCACATCGCCCGACACGCCGTCGCGACGACCTACGTCCAACCCACCCTCGCCGCCCTCGTCGCGACCAGCCGCGTTTGGCACAGCGCCGCCGCGCCACGTCTTTACCACACGATTCACACTCCACAAGACGCCAAGCCTTTCGGCCAGCTCATCGACACTCTAGCGACGAACACCTTCTATGCAGGCGCTGTGCGAGAATTCCACTTGTTTGTTTATTCTTCTTCGCCTAGTTCTTACGAACTGACGAGTATGTCCTCGCAGCGACGAGCACCCCAGGCCCCTCGACGAGTTTGCCGAGCAAATCTCAGCGGCGTTGACGAACATGCAGCATCTCACCGGCGTTTATTCCATCTGGACAGAACAAGCCTCCTTCATCGTCGAAGCGACATTCCCCTCTCTCGTCGAATGCCAAATCCCCTGGTCTTACGACGACACGCCGGAATTCCTTCTCCGGCACCCACACCTGCGCAAAATCGACATGTGTTACGAGGAATTTGGCATTCGGTACCCCGGAAAATATGCCCTTCCGAATCTGGTAGAGTTCCAGGGAGTGGACGCACTCGCGCCCGCGCTTTTGAGCGACGCGCGGAATCTCCAGCGCCTCCGTCTGCGTCTGGACATGGAATTCGAGCAGGATCCCACACCGATATTCCGCATGCTGGCGCGCAACGAGTGTCCGCTGTGGTTGGTCGATATCACCATGTATCGCTGGGATGAGCGCGTTCTGAGCGCTGTCCCGCTGCATGGGCAGCACATTACGAGCCTTGTGTTGCGCAACGAGGGCGACCATAACGACAACGACCTCGAGGCGGACCGGGTACGTCGTCTCCTCGTCAAGTTCTCATTTAACGTCTTCGCGATACTTAGGTCTTCATGTCGGCCATCGACCAAATCATCCACCTCCTCCCCAACCTGTTCTTCATCCGGATCGAGAGTCTAACCTCCTTCAACCTCCAAGACGCCTCACTCCAACACCAGCTCGCCTTGAGTCGAACGCGCCGAGACCTGGCGCCGCTCCACATCCACCCTCGGAATCTGCTCGATGCCAAGCGAGGCATGCTGGATGTACACTGGCATCAGCCGCAGGTGGTTTCCCCAGGCGCGCGACCCGCGGCGGATCTGGCAAATCATGCAAGCGATGACGCGGGACTTGGGCGAGGGGGAGAAGAGCGCGTTGATGACGCTTCACGTGCTCGCGCTCGCGGAACTGACGCGTCCGGAGAAATACGAGTTTGTCAAGAAGATGGGCGCCGTGCGGTGAACTGGCAGCAGGGCGCGCGTCAGGCTTTAGCGCGCGTTAGGCGAGGCCTCTGGCTTTATACTGCAGCAGGGTATTGCCTTAGCTTCGAATCTGACCCTTGGACAATAATCTGTAGGTGTGTTCGGGGCGGCGTTGGGTTCAAATCAAAGATAAACAGACGTTCATTGGTGGCTTCTTCAACACGGCGCCGCGCAGCGGGAGAAATTTTGGATTGTGGGTGCCTTCGCGCAGCGATGTTGCTAGGGAATATTCGTAAACAGAGTCGCAATGAGGTCGGCGCGTAGATTCCGTTGTGGGCGCGTTCCATGGAGCCATCCATTTTTACTTGGCCAATCAGCGACTATGGCTTGTCTGCGGCTTGGCGGCGGCTCGACTTTGAGCCACAGCCTTGTGTGGGCGCTTTTGGGCTCAGGGTCGAAATGGAGGCAAAGCGGTCCAACAACTCGTCGGGTTATTCGGCTATTTTGGGCTCAGGGTCGCTAAGGGAAATTTTGACGTTCCTAACTAAGTAGCTAACTCGTAGTGTTCCTTCCAAGTCCAGCAACGCGTTCGCCTCCGGCGGCGAATACTTGTGGAAAAATGAGCAAGTTGAGCGAGAAAATGCGTGGAGTCCAGACGCACGGAGCAGATGGCGCATCAGATGGCGGGACGATGCGCTCTCCGGGCCGGATGATCGGCATCTCGGCACCGAGGCAAACAACCAGGGTCAAGTCGGACCACGCTGTTTTGAGTCGGGCGCGTTCGTTGGCCTCCGGCGGTAAAAACCTTGAAAAAATGGAGTTCTTTTTCGGTGTGAAAGAGGCATTTTTGTACACACCAGAGTGATCGGCGCATCTGATGACGGTGATGGCGCTATGGGCGGGCGTGATGCGCCGTGCGACCGGGGGTGATGGAGAGTTCGGCGAGGTGCGGGCGAACAGCTAAGTCGAGAACACCAGAGTCAATGCTGGCGTCGCACGGCAAAGGAGAAGTACGCACCAACAACACAAAGTTGACGTGATGCTCCAGTCCAAGCCACGTTGCCGCTCGCCGCGGGGCAAAAACCTCGAGACAAAAGTGAGCAACTTTAGCCAAAAATCAGGCATAGAACACACCTGCGTGAGCGGGTTGAAACAACTCGGCGCGACACCACAAAGCACCCCAGGAGCGCCGGCGGCACTGGGGGCCGAGGGCGGCTGCCAACGCAGCGTTGAAGTCCCAGAACAACGCCGCTCGCCGCGGGGCAAAAATGTTGGAGCGAAATGGATGATTTTTGAACAAAAAAAGCAGTGTTGGAACACACCTTGATATGGACCGGAGAAGCCGCAGAGATCCGAGCGCGGGCCGAGAGTCGGATCGTTGATCGCGCCGAGCCGAACATGAGGCGCATGAGGGCGGAACAACAGCACTCGGCCCGATCCATTCCCAACCTAGAAAGAAGGTCTTGAGCTGCGAAAGAAACGCGAAAGAACCTCGGGACAGCAGCAGCGGCAAAGCGCAGCTGCCCACGTAGATTTGAAAGTCCGGGGTGTTCGCCGCTCGCCGCGGGGCAAAATCCTCGGCGCAAAAGTGGCGCATTTCGCGCAAAATTGGCGTGCCAAGCACACCTTGGGAGCGCTCGGAATCGCGCCTAGACGCGCCCGGAAAATGAGTGGTGTACGCCCCGCGCAGCACCAGCAGAAGGTGAAGTTATGCCTTCAAAAAGATGGTTCTGTTACTGTTATGCCGGTGAGCAGCGGAAATGAATAAGAGCAAGAGTAACGACACACCTTGAAGACGAGGCAGATGCGAGCGAGTGTAATCTGAGCGTATCCCAGCAACCAGGCTCGAATCTCGGACGAGTCTGGATCAGCAGAATGAGCAGCGGAAGGAGTTTCGGGGGCCAGAAAACGTACCAACGGCGCGGATAAAGCTCCGGGAAAAAACCGCGAGGGCGCTGAGGACAGAATGAGGATAGTGGACGTGAGACGAACCTTGAATTTGAGAGGCTAGCTCGTGGAGCATGCAGAGCAGCGACGTCGACACGAGTTCTGTGAAATGCAGGTCAGTGTCGTTTCCGGAAGCAACATAGCGGGCTCACCGACAAGAGGCGCGCCCACGAGAATCACAGCCCGGCAGCGAAGCGGGTCATCCAGCAAATGGAGGCCGTGGTTTAAGGTTGACGAGCAGTCGCTTTTCTGACAGATCCAAAACGCGGGCTTCGATTCTGTGGAAGCGATGAGTGCATAAGCGAGTCAGGGTCGAAGAACACGCCCGTACGACGAGCAACGAATAAGGTACGTCGAGTCTAGGTAGAAAATGCCCGTGAGTGTCGGCATCGTCGTTGTGAACAAAAGAGCTTACCACGCAGAGAGCGGAGACTCAGAGGAGACTGTGCTGCTTGTCTGAGGGCGCTCGTTGAGAGTCGACTAGAAAGAACTTCCATCTGGAGCAAAGTCAGCGCCCGCACACAAATAAGACGAAACTGAATAAACATACCGCGAAAAACGGTAAGAGTCGAGCCACTATAGGCTTGCGAGGGGCACGGCGTCGAAGCCGAGGAAGTCTAGCCGCTGGAACGACGGCGGGAGGGCAGAAGTTCGGGGGTGGTGGTGGTTGGGAAGAGAAATGGAGCCGTTGACAGCGGCATCATTTCTTCGGCAATGTCAATCTGCGGAGTTGGCGAATCGCAAGGCGCGGCTTGAATTTCGCTCAAGAGTCGAGAGTTGTGAGGGCCGGGTGCGCTGTAGAAGGTTCAGAGCAGGGGGATATTGTTAGAATTCAATGCAGCCTGCATTAGATGCGAAAACTTTGCGCAAGGCTCCAAGTTGGCCGTCATCTCATCCGATTCGTGGCTATTCTTAGTTTGCCGACGGCGGCTTGGCAACGGTCGAGTCAGAAGAAATCGATTGGACTGGTTTGTGGGCGCATCCTTCCCTGCGCTTGATGGAATGGAAACACGCAGCTTCTGAAGTTACCGCGCGGAGTTGATGCTCCACGGATCGCCTGGACGACATGTAACCCTGCGTCGGCCCTGCATTCATGGCTGCTTAGCGTAGTGGTAATGCTGGCGCTAGCTATCGAGTGCGTTGCTCTTCCTTTTTCCTAGGTGCGGCGGTTCTAACCTCACTTTTTTCTCTCTTTTAAGGAAAATTTATAAAAATTTGAGCGGCGCGATTCTATTTTTAACCTGCATTAAGCGCCGCGCGGCGGGCGCGCCATCCCCCATTTTTCGCTGTTTTCAGCCTGTCCCGCACTCGCGAGGTGCTGAGTCAGACAGGCTGTCCCAAAATGGCAACTGCGCCTTTCCTCCAGGAACTCGGTCCCTCCGCGCCCGATCTTACTCGGGTCTTTTGGCAGGCTCTAAATATAGCTGCTCCGCAGTCGTTTCACCAAGCTCCGAAGCGTTTCCTTTTCGCGATCTCCTGGTAAGCACTCTGTAATCCTCGCGCAATTATACAAGGTGTTTAGGACTTGTATGCGGTACAGCTCTCGTGGATAATGGATCGAAGCGCGTAGAAACGTAGCTGCGAAGTCAAATAGCTCACCCGAGTCATTTCCAGGTGCGGGGCATTTGCGTAGACCTTGCGATAGGCTCATTTCCCTGAAGATTCTTTTTGATGGACTTCGTAGACGCCACCAAACGCGCCAGTTGGACCCTGAGACACCCATTGGCTGGGATTTGACATTTGCCGCGTGCGTGAGACCGAGTTTCAAGGGCGTTGGTCGAGAGCAGCGCCTTCAGGTTGCTTTCCCGCATATTTTACTTACCTACCCTCTACAGTTTCAATGCAGGCTGAATTTCTTCAAGAGCGCCGAGGCACACTCTGAAGATACCTCAAATCCATGCCCCGACCTGCGACTCCGCACTGACTCCGCACAAACTCCGTATTGGAAGTCTAGTTTTAAGCTCGCGCCCACTTGAAAGCGGAATCCACTGGCATTCGCCGCACAGCAACGGCTTCGAGGTGGGATTGCTATCTGCCAGTGTGGGTCCATCAAAACTTCTCGAGCGACCCTGAGCCAACTGTCAACCACGCTGTGCGCTATAAGAACCTCAACCCAGTTGACGTCCGTCAACCTCCCTCGCTCTTTCCCCCCACCCACTTACTCGTCGCTCTTCTTCTTCGCCCGAGGCCAACCAACACGTGGTATGTCGCTCCTCCGTCTTAGCCCTCGACTGCTCCGACGCTCATTACTCGCCGTTTAGGTCGTGCTGCTCGTCGTGACGGATGTCGGGGTCGGCGCTGGCGCTGGCGGCTGGATTGGGGCTCGGGTCGGGTCGGGTCGGCGCTGGGCGCCATGCTAGAGGTGCGCCGTCGTTTGCTTGCTTGCTTTCTTCATATCCCATCGCCTCCGAACCCCTGCTCGCCGCTTCCAAAACTCCAACGTCACGTGGGTTTTGAAGTCGGACGTCCCCGAGCCTACACACGTTCGATTCCTTCCCACTCACACCCTCATTCTCCTCGTCACCATCGTCATTAATACCGCTTACACTTTGCGCTCCGTACCTACTTATTCTCTTATCTCTGCACTCGAACTTCTTGAACCTGGCCAACGCATCCCTCCCTCCAGCCCGAACCCTTCACACCCACTAATAACGTTGTAGCCCGGAAAGCCACCATCGACTGTGTTGCTGTCGACGTGCAAGGTCGGTCAGTTCCCTCATATTCTTCACGCTCAGACACGTCGCTCACCTTTTAACAGCCTACTTCAGCCTCCCGCGTTAGCTCCATCGAATACTCCATCCCCGACGCGACGCTCACCTCATTTCGCTGCTCCCAGATTCTCTTCAAAGCGTTCGACACGGTTTCGCTGAATACAAGGTCAGTTTATCCATTCTCTGAATGCGCGGATGAGACCCTTCACTCACTAACAACGCTCGTAGCCCGGAAAGCCACCAGCGGCGACTCTGATACCGTGGGTGGGTGTCGCTGTGAAAGGTCAGTTCCCTCGTATCCTTCACGCGCAGGCACGTCACTCACCTTTTAACAGACTTCAGCCACCCACGTTAGCTTCCTCGAATACTTCATCCCCGACCGACGCGAAGCTCACCTCCCCGAGATTCGTTTCCTCGCGCCAACTTCAAAGCCGCGCGACGCGCTCGGGCGTGTGTTCGCTGAATACAAGGTCAGTTTGCACATTCTCTGAATGCAGAGACGAGAGACTGACCTTCAAGTTTGCTTCATTTCCAGATCCGTTCCTCGACCCTCCCGTAAGTGTGCTCCCGCTCTCCATCCCGATCTGCGCTAACTGGGCCTGACAGCGATCTCATGCAGGCCGGATTGTGCGGCGACTTGGAGTTGTGTACGGGCGCCGACGGTACGCGTGGGGATTCCTCAGTATCGTAGCTATCGGATTTGTTGGCGGGATCTGGCGGCGGGCGATTGCTGGTGGGAACGGGGCTGGGCTTGGCGGTACACGGAGATGTCGTGGGTGGGCGGTAGGACGGGTACGGGATGGACCCTCTTGGCAGAGACGGTGTCGGTGGGGTGGGTTCCGCGTTGAGGCCGACACGGCGCGGCTCGTTACCAACACGGTCAGTTTCGTCGTCTGCATCATGCCCGAGACGATGCTCACCTCTACGTCCTTCTCAGAATCCGTCCCGTCCTTGTACTCCCCACTCGCGCCTTCACCAGACTGCTCCAAGGTCAGTTTCGTCGTATATCTCATCCGCGATGTAAAGCTTACCTTGCTTTTGCAGGCCGCCGACGCGTTCTTGCTAAGCCGTGTGCGTGCTCCGGGGATGACTTGACGCGGGGCTCACTTGTTTTCGTAGCGTTCTTGTTCGGGCCGGACTGCGAGGGGCCGACGGCCAAGGCGGTGGGAACGGGGCTGGGGCTCGGAGGCGGGATGCGGGGTGTATGGTCGTTATGGTCGGGATGGGCTTCGGCGCGGAACTAGGGACGGGCTCGGTAGACGGCATCGGTGCGACGGGGCAGAATCCGGGGTCGGAATGCGGGGCTGCGGAGACGGAACGGGCAGGGTGTCGTAGCCGTCGGTGGCAGAATATGCCAGCGGAGGATGAGGGGGATGTAAGTCTCGGGTTGGTGGGGAAAGAGGCACTGCAGCGGCCGTCAGAAGCAGCCAGCACCGGAGAAACCATAACACACCGCGAACGTCACTCATCCTTCTCCAGCGCAGCTCGGTATGGCACGCCTTGCTTATTGGCTGGCGCCGTATGCGGAGGGTGGCGGCATGAGGCTCGGAGAGTCCATCGACGTCGTGGTGGACGTCGGGAAGAAGAAGAATAACGCGGTGACGCGGGCGCTTGTCAACAAACTCGACCCCAGGAATCCTGCTCGGCGGACCATCTCAACGGCCAGCGCTTGGATTTCGCACCCGCCCAAGCATCTGGATCTTCTTGTCGTCGATTCTCAGACCGCCGATCTCCTATTTGCAGCAAGCAAACAAGAGAGAAACAAAAGGCTCGCGCTAGATTGGCGTCGCCTAGGGGTACCCGTCCGACGCGTCCCTTATAAACCCGCCCACGAGGGCTCCAGACCACGATGTCGTCCGCCGGCAGACTGGACAACTTCCCCGTCGAGCTGCTGGACCACATCGCCCGACACGCCGTCGCGACGACCTACGTCCAACCCACCCTCGCCGCGCTCGTCGCGACCAGCCGCGTTTGGCACAGCGCCGCGGCGCCGCGGCTTTACCACACGATTCACACCCCACGCGACTCCAAGCCTTTCGGGCGGCTCATCGACACTCTGGCGACGAACACCTTCTACGCAGGCGCTGTCCGAGAATTCCACTTGTTCGTTGATCTTCTCTGCCTAGTTCTTACGGGCTGACGAGTATCTTCTTGTAGCGACGAGCACCCCAGGCCCCTCGACGAGTTTGCCGAGCAAATCACAGCGGCGTTGGACGAACATGCAGCATCTCACCGGCGTTTATTCCATCTGGACAGAACAAGCCTCCTTCATCGTCGAAGCGACATTCCCCTCTCTCGTCGAATGCCAAATCCCCTGGTCTTACGACGACACGCCGGAGTTCCTCCTCCGGCACCCACAGCTGCGCAAAATCGACATGTGTTATGAGGAATTTGGCATCCGCTACCCCGGAAAATACGCCCTTCCGAACCTGGTAGAGTTCCAGGGAGTGGACGCACTCGCGCCCGCGCTTTTGAGCGACGCGCGGAATCTCCAGCGCCTCCGTCTGCGTCTGGACATGGAATTCGAGCAAGACCCCGCGCCGATCTTCCGCATGCTGGCAGCGAGTGTCCGCTGTGGCTCGTCGACATCACCATGTATCGCTGGGATGAGCGCGTTCTGAGCGCTGTCCCGCTGCATGGGCAGCACATTACGAGCCTTGTGTTGCGCAACGAGGGCGACGATAACGACAACGACCTTGAGGCTGACCGGGTACGTCGTCTCAACTCCCCGCCGTTTTCTTATTCACATCCGCCCGATACAGCTCTTCATGTCAGGCATCGACCAAATCATCCACCTCCTCCCCAACCTATTCTTCATCCGGATCGAAAGCCTAACCTCCTTCAACCTCCAAGACGCCCCACTCCAACACCAACTCGCCTTCGAAGCCGAATGCGCCGAGACCTGGCGCCGCTCCACACCCAGCCTCGGAATCTGCTCGATGCCAAGCGAGGCATGCTGGATGTACACTGGCATCAGCCGCAGGTGGTTTCCCCAGGCGCGCGACCCGCGGCGGATCTGGCAAATCATGCAAGCGATGACGCGGGACTTGGGCGAGGGGAGAAGAGCGTTGATGATGCCCACGTGCTCGCGCTCGCGGAACTGACGCGTCCGGAGAAATACGAGTTTGTCAAGAAGATGGGCGCCGTGCGGTGAACTGGCAGCAGGGCGCGCGTCAGGCTTCCGCTGCGCGTCAGGCGAGGCCTCTGGCTTTATACTGCAGCAGGGTATTGCCTTAGCTTCGAATCTGACCCTTGGACAATAATCTGTAGGTGTGTTCGGGGCGGCGTTGGGTTCAAATCAAAGATAAACAGACGTTCATTGGTGGCTTCTTCAACACGGCGCCGCGCAGCGGGAGAAATTTTGGATTGTGGGTGCCTTCGCGCAGCGATGTTGCTAGGGAATATTCGTAAACAGAGTCGCAATGAGGTCGGCGCGTAGATTCCGCGGGTTTGTGGGCGCGTTCCATGGAGCCAGCCATTTTTACCTGGCCAATTAGCGACCACGGCTTGTCCGCGGCTTGGCGGCGGCTTGACTTTGAGCCACAGCCTTGTGTGGGCGCTTTTGGGCTCAGGGTCGAAATGGAGGCAAAGCGGTCCAACAACTCCTCGGGTTATTCGGCTATTTTGGGTTCAGGGTCGTTAAGGGAGACTTTGACGTTCTACATCACTAAGTAGCTAACTCGTAGTGTTACTTCCAAGTCCAGCAACGTGTTCGCCTCCGGCGGCAAATCCTTGGGGAAAAATGAGCCATTTGAGCAAAAAAATGCGTGCGGAAGAGACGTACGGGGCAGATGGCGCATCAGACGGCGGGACGATGCGCTCTCCGGGCCGGATGATCGGCATCTCGGCACCGAGGCAAACAACCAGGGTCAAGTCGGACCACGCTGTTTTGAGTCGGGCGCGTTTGTTGGCCTCCGGCGGCAAAAACCTTGAAAAAATTGAGCACTTTTCCGTCACAAAAGCGGTATTTTTGCACACACCGGAGTGATCGGCGCATCAGATGGCGGTGATGGCGCTATGGGCGGGCGTGATGCGCCGTACGGCCCGGGGTGATGGACAGTTCGGCAAGGTGCGGGCGAACAGCTAAGTCGAGAACACCAGAGTCAATGCTGGCGTCGCACGGCAAAGGAGAAGTACGCACCAACAACACAAAGTTGACGTGATGCTCCAGTCCAAGCCACGCGCGCTCGCGGGGCAAAAACCTCGAAACAAAAGTGAGCAATTTAGGGCCAAAATCAGGCATAGAACATACCTGCGGAATCTGGTGGAAACAACTCGGCGCGACACCAAAAAGCACCCCTAGAACGCCGGCGGCAGTGGCGGCCGAGGACGGCTACCGATGCAGCGTTGAAGTCCCAGAACAATGCCGCTCGCCGGCGGGGCAAAAACCTTGGAGCAAATGGTCAATTTTTGGGGAGAAAAAGCAGTTTCGGAACACACCTTGAGACGGCCCGGGGAAGCCGCAAAGATCCGAGCGCGGGCCGAGAGTCGGATCGTTGATGATGTCAAGCCGAACGTGATGCGGATGATGGGGAAGCACGGCGCTCGGCCCGTTCCGTTCCCGACCTGAAGAAAGACAGTCAGCGTCTTGAGCTGCGAAAGAAACGCGAAAGAGCGTACCTCAACGTTTCCGGGACAGCAGCAGCGGCAAAGCGCAGCTGCCCACGTAAATTTGAAAGTCCGGGGTGTTCGCCGCTCGCCGCGGGGCAAAAACTTCGGCGCAAAAGTGGTGATTTTTGCGCGAAATTGGCGCTCCAGGCACACCTCGGGAGCGCTCGGAATCGCGCCTAGAAGCGCCCGGAAAATGAGTGGCGTACGCCCCTCGCAGCACTAGCAGAAGGTGAAGTTATGCCTTCAAAAAGATGGTTCTGTTACTGGTATGCCGGTGAGGGACGGAAAATAAATGCAAGCAAGAATGACGACACACCTTGGCGACGAGACGGATGCGTGCGAGCGTATCCCAGCAATCAGGCTTGAATCTTCGGTGAGTATAAGCGGAATGAGTGGCGGAAGAGGTTTCGGGCCTGGGAAAACGTACCAACGGCGCGGATCGAGCTCCGGGCGAACACTACGAGGGCGCTGAGGACAGCATGAGCACGGTGGACGTGAGACGAACCTTGAAATTGAAAGGCTAGCTTGTGCAGCGTGCAGAGCAGCGACGTCGACACCGGTTCTGTGAAATGCAGGTCAACGTCGTTTTCGGAAGCAACGGAGAGAGTTCACCAATGAGAGGCGCGCCAGGGAGAATCATATAGGTAGCGAAGCGGGTCATCCAGCAAATGGGCGGTCGGGGGGTTTAAAGCGGTCGCTTTTTTGACAGATATGAAACGCGCGCGCTTCCATTCTGTGCAAACGATGAGTGGCTAAGCGAGTCAGGGTCGAAAGAGACGCACCGTCGACGAGCAACTAATCTGCTGGTCGTGCCATACGTCGAGTCTAGGCAGAAAATTCCAGTAAGCACCGGCACCCGTAGATGTGAACAAAAGAACTTACCGCTCAGAGAGCGAGCACTAGGAGGAGAAGGCTGGGCTGCTTGTCTGAGCGCGTTCGTTGAGTAGACAGGGAAAAGCTTCCCTCTGGAGTACAGTTAGCGCCCGCGCACGAAAGAAGACGAAACTGAATAAACATACCGCAAAAAAAAGGTCAGAGTCGAGCCACTATAGGCTTGCGAGGGGCACGGTGTCAAAGCCGAGGAAGTCTAGCCGCTGGAACGTCGGCGGGAGGGCAGAAGTTCGGTGTGTGGTGGTGGTCGGGAAGAGAAATGGAGCGGTTGACAGCGGCATCATTTCCTCGGCAATGTCAATCTGCGGAGTTGGCGAATCGCAGGGTGCGGCTTGAATTTTGCTCAAGAGTCGAGAGTTGTGAGGGCCGGGTGCGCTGTAGGAAGTTCAGGGCGGGCGAATATTGTTGGAATTAATCGCAGCCTGTATTCGACGCGAAAACTTTGCGCAAGGCTCTAAGTTGGCCGAGAATTCAGCATCTCATCCGATTCGTGGCTATTCTTAGTTTGCCGACGGCGGCTTGGCAACGGTCGAGTCAGAACGAATCAATTGTGTTGCAGGGTGGTTTGTGGGCGCATCCTTCCATGCGCTTGATGGAATGGAAACACGCGCCTTCTGAAGTTACCGCGCGGAGTTGATGCTCCACGGATTGCCTGGATGACATGTAGCCCTGCGTTGACGTCGCTGCTAGGGCTGCTTGGTGTAGTGGTAATGCAGGCGATAGCTCTCGAGTTAGTTGCTCTCCTTTTTCCTAGGTGCGGCGGTTCTAACCTCACTTTTTTCACTCTTTTAAGGAAAAATTATAAAAATTGGAGCGGCGTGATTCTATTTTTTAACCTGCATTAAACGCCACGCGGCGGGCGCGCCATCCCCCAGTTTTTCGTCTTTTTCAGCCTGTCCCGCACTCGCGAGGTGCTGAGTCAGACAGGCTGTCCCAAAATGGCAACTACGCCTTTCCTCCAGGAACTCACTTCCTCCGCGCCCGATCTCCGCCGGAGCCCTTGACAGGCTCTAAATATAGTTCTTCCGCAGCTGTTTCAGCACTCTTCGAAGCGCTTCCATGCCGCGATCTCCTGGTAAGCACTCTGTAATCCTCGCGCAATTATACAAGGTGTTTAGGACTTGTATGCGGTACAGCTCTCGTGGATAATGGATCGAAGCGCGTAGAAACGTAGCTGCGAAGTCAAATAGCTCACCCGAGTCATTTCCAGGTGCGGGGCATTTGCGTAGACCTTGCGATAGGCTCATTTCCCTGAAGATTCTTTTTGATGGACTTCGTAGACGCCACCAAACGCGCCAGTTGGACCCTGAGACACCCATTGGCTGGGATTTGACATTTGCCGCGCGGCGTGAGACCGCGTTTCAAGGGGGTTGTGCAAGGCTAGCGTCTTCAGTTCGCTTTCTCCCATATTTTCCTTACTTACCCTCTACAGCTTCACTGCGGGCTGAATTTCTTCAAGCGCGCCGAGGCACACTCTGAAGATACCTCAAATCCATGCCCCGACCTGCGACTCCGCACTGACTCCGCACAAACTCCGTATTGGAAGTCTAGTTTTAAGCTCGCGCCCACTTGAAAGCGGAATCCACTGGCATTCGCCGCACAGCAACGGCTTCGAGGTGGGATTGCTATCTGCCAGTGTGGGTCCATCAAAACTTCTCGAGCGACCCTGAGCCAACTGTCAACCACGCTGTGCGCTATAAGAACCTCAACCCAGTTGACGTCCGTCAACCTCCCTCGCTCTTTCCCCCACCCACTTACTCGTCGCTCTTCTTCTTCGCCCGAGGCCAACCAACACGTGGTATGTCGCTCCTCCGTCTTAGCCCTCGACTGCTCCGACGCTCATTACTCGCCGTTTAGGTCGTGCTGCTCGTCGTGACGGATGTCGGGGTCGGCGCTGGCGCTGGCGGCTGGATTGGGGCTCGGGTCGGGTCGGGTCGGCGCTGGGCGCCATGCTAGAGGTGCGCCGTCGTTTGCTTGCTTGCTTTCTTCATATCCCATCGCCTCCGAACCCCTGCTCGCCGCTTCCAAAACTCCAACGTCACGTGGGTTTTGAAGTCGGACGTCCCCGAGCCTACACACGTTCGATTCCTTCCCACTCACACCCTCATTCTCCTCGTCACCATCGTCATTAATACCGCTTACACTTTGCGCTCCGTACCTACTTATTCTCTTATCTCTGCACTCGAACTTCTTGAACCTGGCCAACGCATCCCTCCCTCCAGCCCGAACCCTTCACACCCACTAATAACGTTGTAGCCCGGAAAGCCACCATCGACTGTGTTGCTGTCGACGTGCAAGGTCGGTCAGTTCCCTCATATTCTTCACGCTCAGACACGTCGCTCACCTTTTAACAGCCTACTTCAGCCTCCCGCGTTAGCTCCATCGAATACTCCATCCCCGACGCGACGCTCACCTCATTTCGCTGCTCCCAGATTCTCTTCAAAGCGTTCGACACGGTTTCGCTGAATACAAGGTCAGTTTATCCATTCTCTGAATGCGCGGATGAGACCCTTCACTCACTAACAACGCTCGTAGCCCGGAAAGCCACCAGCGGCGACTCTGATACCGTGGGTGGGTGTCGCTGTGAAAGGTCAGTTCCCTCGTATCCTTCACGCGCAGGCACGTCACTCACCTTTTAACAGACTTCAGCCACCCACGTTAGCTTCCTCGAATACTTCATCCCCCGACCGACGCGAAGCTCACCTCCCCGAGATTCGTTTCCTCGCGCCAACTTCAAAGCCGCGCGACGCGCTCGGCGTGTGTTCGCTGAATACAAGGTCAGTTTGCACATTCTCTGAATGCAGAGACGAGAGACTGACCTTCAAGTTTGCTTCATTTCCAGATCCGTTCCTCGACCCTCCCGTAAGTGTGCTCCCGCTCTCCATCCCGATCTGCGCTAACTGGGCCTGACAGCGATCTCATGCAGGCCGGATTGTGCGGCGACTTGGAGTTGTGTACGGGCGCCGACGGTACGCGTGGGGATTCCTCAGTATCGTAGCTATCGGATTTGTTGGCGGGATCTGGCGGCGGGCGTATTGCTGGTGGGAACGGGGCTGGGCTTGGCGGTACACGGAGATGTCGTGGGTGGGCGGTAGGACGGGTACGGGATGGACCCTCTTGGCAGAGACGGTGTCGGTGGGGGTGGGTTCCGCGTTGAGGCCGACACGGCGCGGCTCGTTACCAACACGGTCAGTTTCGTCGTCTGCATCATGCCCGAGACGATGCTCACCTCTACGTCCTTCTCAGAATCCGTCCCGTCCTTGTACTCCCACTCGCGCCTTCACCAGACTGCTCCAAGGTCAGTTTCGTCGTATATCTCATCCGCGATGTAAAGCTTACCTTGCTTTTGCAGGCCGCCGACGCGTTCTTGCTAAGCCGTGTGCGTGCTCCGGGGATGACTTGACGCGGGGCTCACTTGTTTTCGTAGCGTTCTTGTTCGGGCCGGACTGCGAGGGGCCGACGGCCAAGGCGGTGGGAACGGGGCTGGGGCTCGGAGGCGGGATGCGGGGTGTATGGTCGTTATGGTCGGGATGGGCTTGGCGCGGAACTAGGGACGGGCTCGGTAGACGGCATCGGTGCGACGGGGCAGAATCCGGGGTCGGAATGCGGGGCTGCGGAGACGGAACGGGCAGGGTGTCGTAGCCGTCGGTGGCAGAATATGCCAGCGGAGGATGAGGGGGATGTAAGTCTCGGGTTGGTGGGGAAAGAGGCACTGCAGCGGCCGTCAGAAGCAGCCAGCACCGGAGAAACCATAACACACCGCGAACGTCACTCATCCTTCTCCAGCGCAGCTCGGTATGGCACTTCTTGCTTATTGGCTGGCGCCGTATGCGGAGGGTGGCGGCATGAGGCTCGGAGAGTCCATCGACGTCGTGGTGGACGTCGGGAAGAAGAAGAATAACGCGGTGACGCGCCGCTTGTCAACAAACTCGACCCCAGGAATCCTGCTCGGCGGACCATCTCAACGGCCAGCGCTTGATTTCGCACCCGCCCAAGCATCTGGATCTTCTTGTCGTCGATTCTCAGACCGCCGATCTCCTATTTGCAGCAAGCAAACAAGAGAGAAACAAAAGGCTCGCTAGATTGGCGTCGCCTAGGGGTACCCGTCGACGCGTCCCTTATAAACCCGCCCACGAGGGCTCCAGACCACGATGTCGTCCGCCGGCAGACTGGACAACTTCCCCGTCGAGCTGCTGGACCACATCGCCGGCCACGCCGTCGCGACGACCACGTCCAACCCACGCTCGCCGCCCTCGTCGCGACCAGCCGGACGTGGCACAGCGCCGCCGCGCCGCGCCTTTACCACACCATTCACACCCCACGCGACGCCCAGCCTTTCGGCCGGCTCATCGACACTCTGGCGACGAACACCTTCTACGCAGGCGCTGTCCGAGAATTCCACTTGTTCGTTGATCTTCTCTGCCTAGTTCTTACGGGCTGACGAGTATTTCCTCGCAGCGACGAGCACCCCAGGCCCCTCGACGAGTTTGCCGAGCAAATCTCAGCGGCGTTGACGAACATGCAGCATCTAACCGGCGTTTATTCCATCTGGACAGAACAAGCCTCGTTCATCGTCGAAGCGACCTTCCCCTCTCTCGTCGAATGCCAAATCCCCTGGTCTTACGACGACACACCGGAATTCCTCCTCCGGCACCCACAGCTGCGCAAAATCGACATGTGTTACGAGGAGTTCGGGATCCGCTACCCCGGAAAATACGCTCTTCCGAACCTTGTAGAGTTCCAGGGAGTGGACGCGCTGGCGCCTGCTCTTTTGGGCGACGCGCGGAATCTCCAGCGCCTCCGCCTGCGTCTGGACATGGAATTCGAGCAAGACCCCGCGCCGATCTTCCGCATGCTAGCGCGGAACGAGTGTCCGCTGTGGTTAGTCGACATCACCATGTATCGCTGGGATGAGCGCGTGCTTAGCGCTGTCCCGCTGCATGGTCAGCACATTACGAGTCTCGTGCTGCGCAACGAGGGCGACGATAACGACAATGACATTGAGGCGGACCGGGTACGTCGTCTCCTCGTCAAGTTCTTATTTAACATCTCCGCGATAGGTCTTCATGTCGGGCATCGACCAAATCATCCACCTGCTCCCCAACCTATTCTTCATCCGCATCGAGAGCCTAACCTCCTTCAACCTCCAAGACGCCTCACTCCAACACCAGCTCGCCTTCGAAGTCGAACGCGCCGAGACCTGGCGCCGCTCCACGCCCACCCTCGGAATCTGCTCGATGCCAAGCGAGGCATGCTGGATGTACCTCAGCCGCAGGTGGTTCCCCCAGGCGCGCGACCCGCGGCGGATCTGGCAAATCATGCAAGCGATGACGCGGGGCCTGGGCGAGGGGGAGAAGAGCGCGTTGATGACGCTTCACGTGCTCGCGCTCGCGGAACTGACGCGTCCGGAGAAATACGAGTTTGTCAAGAAGATGGGCGCCGTGCAAGAGCATCTTGCGTTGATGTAGGCTGAGCGAGCTAAACGATAGGTTTTCAAGGAATTTAGCAGTATTTTCGTGGATTAGACCTTGAACGATTCCTCTCTCGCGCCGTCCCGCATCGTATCCGTGCTGGAATTTCCCTGCCCGGGACCGCGAGAACGAAAAGAGGCCCGGAGCCTCCGGAAGGTCACATTCATGACCCACGTCAGCATCTCACTCTCATCTTCCGCCGAACCACTGGCAATGCTACTTTTAAGCCTGCTACTTCCCCTCTCCACGCACTCTCACCAGCACCATGGCCTCGACGCTCCTCGCCTCCCTCGGCACGTCCCTCGTCGCCTACATGGCCTTCCGCGTCGTCAAGTTCCTCCACCACGAGTATTTCGGCTTCGCGCGCCTCATCCCTGGACCGAAACCCGCGAGTTTGTTGTATGGGAACTTGAAGGAGATCGAGGCTGAGGTGCTTGCTGGTGTAGTCTCTCCGCCGAGGACAACGCTGACGACGGCGCCGCGAGCAGGAATTCGGGCTGGCGCAGGAACGCTGGCTCCGCGAATACGGACACACTATCAAGTACCGGCGGATGTTCGGGGTGCGTGTTCGCTCCGTCCTCTTCAGTATCGCATGGCTGACGGCGGTGTACGGCGCAGCGTCAGCGAATCCTCACCACGGACCCGAAAGCCGTTAATCACTTCCTCACTCACTACTTCGTCTACAAGAAGCCGACTGCGCAGAGTTACACGCTGGGGCGGTTGTTGGGCAACGGTGCGCCCGTCGGGATGGTGTCAGGGCTGTTGCTGAGATGGCTTCAGGGCTGCTCATTGCCGAGGGCGACGAGCATAGAAAGCAGGTGTGTTTGGCCGTCATTTCTTTTTTACCAGCGTGCTCATTCTTCTCCAGCGCAAGATCCTCGTCAGTCCGTGAACCATGTCGTGCCACAAACGATAACACCGTCCCAGAACCCCGCATTCGGACCCGCCCAAATCCGGGGCTTCACCGACCTCTTCTGGCAAAAATCACTCGAGGTGCGGCACCCATCCCCTTCTTCTCTCCAACGCGCTGACAGCGACCCAGCTCCGCGACGTTTGGGACGCCCAGATCTCCGCATCCCCAGCAGGCGTCGCCACCATCGACGCGCTGTCCTGGACTGCTAGGGCGACGCTGGATATCATCGGGCTCGGAGGTGCGTTCCCGCGTTTCTTTTCTTGTCCTCGCTGACTCTCCCGTACGCAGGCTTTAACTATGACTTTAACGCGCTGCATCCAAAAGGCGACGAGAGCGAACTGGGCAGCGCCATCTCCTCCGTCCTATTCGGCCTCGCGCGCGGGGAGATGTGGCGCTTGCTGAAGATATGGTATCCCGTCCTGCGGGTCTTCGTGTGTTTCTCTTTTTTTTCTTTCCGGCGTCCACTAATCCTTAGTCGCGTCTGTCAGCGCTCGAACCTCGACAACCAAATGGACGCAGCCCAAAACACCATGACCCGCGTCGCCAAGCAGCTCGTACAAGAGAGCAAGAACGAGATGGCCGCCAACGGGACGTTCACCGCGGATGGATCCGCGTCGAGGGCGAAGGACCTGCTTTCGTTGTTGCTCCGCGCGAATACGGCGAAGGATGTGCCTGAGGCGCAGCGTCTGACGGACGACGACGTCGTTGCTCGTGCGTGCTTCCTTGTTTTACTTTGTTTCGCTGACGCACCACAGAGATACCCACGTTCTTCCTCGCCGGACACGAAACCACCAGGTCCTTCTCTCTTCCCCCATCCCCACATTCAAAACTCACCACCCACTTCACAGTACCGGCACAACCTGGGGCCTCTTCGCACTCTCGCAGAACCAAGCCGCCCAACGTCGTCTGCGCGAAGAACTCCTCGCCGTGCCCTCTGACACGCTCGACATGGACGCGCTCAACGAGCTGCCCTACCTCGACTGTGTGGTCCGTGAGATACTGCGGCTGCACGCGCCGGCGCCGCAGACTAGTGCGTTCCTCGTTATCTCGTTTCTTCTTCTGTGTGTGCTAACAAGCACCTTCGGATAGTGCGCGTAGCGACGCAGGACGACGTCGTACCACTCGCGACGCCGTTCAAGGACGTTAACGGGGTCATGCACGACACCATCCAGTACGCATTCGTTCTTCTATGCTGCATACCGTCGACTAACGAGTACACAGAGTCAAGAAAGGCCAGCCCATCGTCATCCCCATCATCTCCATGAACCGGAGCGTCGAGGTTTGGGGTCCGGACGCGTACGAGTTTATGTGTGTGCTCTTTAAGTTCTTTTGCACCGTGCTAACCCTCTTCTAGCCCTGAACGCTGGGAAGGCTCCCCACCCGCCTCTTCCCTGGCCATCCCGGGAGTGTGGGGTCATATGATGACTTTCCTGGGTGGGCCAAGGGCTTGTATCGTGCGTCCCGTCCCTCATCTCTCCCATTCTTCCCTTACTAACTCACTCGTTCGCAGGGCTACCGATTCTCCCTCTTCGAGTACGTTCTTCCGCTAAATAACTTGCAAGACTAACCACCTATAAAGAATGAAATGTCTCCTCTTCACACTCATCCGCGCATTTGAGTTCGAGCTCGCAGTCCCGCGCGAGGATATCGGGAAGAAGCAGGGGATCGTGTTGCGCCCGTTTGTGAAGAGCGAGATGAAGAGTGGGTTGCCGCTCCGCGTGAGGAGGGTGCGGTGAGGCTTGAGCTCGTACTGGAGGAATGGAATGGACAATATATAGACGATTGCTGCTCTTGCCTACTGTTGAGTACCATACTCGATCGCGCGAGTAGTACCTGCGACACAACGATTCCCTTGCAGATAGCTAATAAGTTTACGACTTCTAAGATTACCCATCCTCCTTGTACAAACGACCATGTACCTGGACGAGCTCGTCAGCATCTTCTCCACAAACAGCGAACATGAGTAGGCGAAGAAGAAAATCAGAGATCGAGAAGATATTGCAGCCGGACATAGATCATCCAAAAGCTCCCCGAGCAACCGCAACTTTGCAATGCTCGCCAAAGCCAGCAACACAAAAGACAACGACAGACCCGCGAGCGTCATCTGGCCCCGGCGTATTTCATCACAGAAAGGAAGAGAAAGCCGTGAAAACGAAGGACGTACCATCCACACAAACGTCCCGGCCCATATCGCTCGACGACCGACGAACAGCACGCAAGCAACCAGTCGTCGTCACTGCGCGTCCTCCGGATCTTCTTCGTCCGTCAGCTCATCCCCGCGCCGCACCCCACCATGCCCACGCTCGTACCCCGCCCGACGAGCCCATGCGTATCCGTCCGTGTACGGCTGGACGCGCATCGGGAGCAGCAGTGTATGCAGCGCATGTGGCGCCGGCGGAGATAGTGTCCGCTTGCCTGTCCGACGGTTCAGCACAAATGGTCGTCTGAGGAACGAAGCGGAGCGAGCCACACACCCAAAACAACGTTAAAGAACAACGCAAGGTTCGCCCATCCGCCAAGGTCGTACGAGTTCACAAACGCCTCCCCGCGGTCCTTTGCTATCCGCGCGTAGATCTCGTTGTCCTGCCCTTCAACGGTCGTCTCGCCGGCGACGACGCTACGCAGGTGGAACGCGAGCATGATGCTCACCGCGAGCGCCATGACGCCCGCGAGGATGTAGATGAGCAGGAAGATCGTGACGGGGATGGTATGCGGCCATGGCTGCCCGAGATGTGGTCAGCGAAGGAGCGAATGGGAGCGACAGGGACGCACCGGATATCGCGCAGGCCCGAACCCAAGCTCCGCGAGCGCCTTCTCCCATCCTGCGACGCAGTAGGCGGCCGAGCCGACGACGAGGTAGAGCATGAAGAGCACGAAATGCCGCTCGTTGTGTAGCCCAACGCATTGGTTTATCCCTACGTGGACGTGAGTGAGCGGCAGGAGAGGAAGTCGGCGAACGTACACTGCGGACCGTCAGCACGGGAACGACACGGCACGGAGGGCGTACAGGGCAGTGGTGGTCGTACTTGAGCACACAGCGATTGCATATCCGGCAGTGGTGGGCTCGCTGCGCCAGTCAGTGTCGAGAAATCATAGGCAAGGGGCAGCACGCACCTCCGGCCTTATGACCGCGCATCTGCGGCACCTCGTCAACGTCGCCTTCGATATTGTCGCCTTTTTGACCCCACTAGGCCCCCGCATTGGCGTCGCCCACAAAACCGCGCTGTCCTCGATCCTCCCTGCCCTCCTCGTCGGCGCTGCGGGCAGCAACGACGCATTCGCACTCGGCGGCGGCTGGCCGGGGTCTACGAAGCCCGGCGGCACGCGTATGGCGAGGAAGTAATGCCCGTGCATATTCAGCGCGATGAGTACGCAGAGCGGGGTCGTGAGGAGCGGCAAAGGCAACGTCGGCCACAGGACGCTGACTGTGGGAGGGTGCTGCTCAGCTCCGCGGCCACGGGAGGGAGATGGACTAGCGACGTACAGAAGCATACGGTGCCCATGCCCGTGAGCAGGACTGCCAGCGCGACGAAAAACGGGCCGGCGGAGCCTGCTATTCGGTCGCCCCATCGCTCCAGTGTCTTGAAGCAGCGGAAGACGAAACGCGCGCCGAGCATGGTCTCGGCGGCGCGTTCTTCTTTGGGGTGAGGGGGAGGGGCTTCCTGTGATTGGTCTTGCGACGAGCGTTTCTGCGGCAGTTACTATCCCATGCTTGCCAATGCAAACGGCTTTGATCGTCAGGTTCTGCGGGCTCCCTGCTCATCTTCTGGGGGAAATAAGTAGACGAATATAATCTCCAGAGGGCGTCGCACGACTCTGTGGATTTTCAGCTTATTTGGCCCAGTCTTCGGAGAGAAATGAATATTTTGGTTCGAAGGTGCAGAAGACCCCCAAATGCAATCTGCGCTGATTGAGACAACAACGTCGGGGGTTGAGCGCGCACAGGGCCAATATTGGTCTCAAATTAAAGCCCGGGATCTCAGCACTATCTCTGCAAAATCTCAAAGCTGGAGGTGCAGGGGTCGTCGCGCAGCGAGGTCGACACCGCGTCAAGCTCTGTTCCAGATCAAAGCCTTGAAGCCTTGAAAGCAGTCAATTCTCTGATTCCAGAGCCTCTAGCGCCGTGAATTTTGCCCGGTTTGGGCTGAAATTCTGCATGTCCATCCTTGGGGGTACGATTCAGAACCTAAAATTTTCTCGGCGCCATTGGGCATCATCAAACGGAGGAAATGAGGTCATTTGCATTAGTGGTCACGGTTGCATTGGCAGGCACGGGATAGTAGGCTATTGTGTACCCAGTTGTTTCAAAGGACTAGGATGCGGACGAATGGAAAATTGCTCCTCAGATATGATGCCCACGACTCACTTCACTCCAGTCGAGAAGGTTTGAGAGCCTTTTTTGAAGTTGTTTCAACTTGTTTACCTCCACAATGGGCCTGCATGTCTACTTACATATGTTCTACTAGTATATAATACAAGGAAGATGAAGAGGTACTAGGATTTCAGCGTTTCAATCTTGGTCCTGCGCAAAAATTTGCAACCCAGCTTCGATCGAGCTCGAAAGTCCATGCTCAAGCGCAGCTCGCAATGCTAAGTAGTTCCCTTCGATTATGCCAGCGACATTATCACCAGCAAGAGCTCCCAGCACATGAAAGCTCACCCCGATGTCCGCCCTGATGCGTCCCGATCCGGCGTGAATCCGACTTGCGAGTGTGTTGTCAAACTCAGCAAGATTCGTGGAAAGAACATATTCAACCGGAGGTGCCAAGTCGGCGCCTATGTCCATGTCGATGTGGATATGAAGGCGGCGGAGGCGGGGTGTAATGAGGGAGGGCAATGTGCGTAGGATGACTTGGAGTTGGTGGACGTAGACCGTGCCAGTGCTCAGGTTCAGCCTTGACGAAGTAGAGCGGCGATCCGCGAGCATGAAACCATAGTGGACTATCTCGACGCTTGGCAAGAAGATCAGACCCAGCGTGGAAGACGCAAATTCGCTCATTGGTACTGAATTTTGAGTCAAAAAAAGTTGAAATTGACAGCAGGACTTATACTTACTGTGAACCGGTATCTTGATGGTCAGCTGGCGAACTGTCGGAGAGGCGCAATGTGCGATGTCCTCGAGCAGTTTCAGTTGATCCTTGCCATCGAGTAGGGCTTCCAATGTCTCCAAAGACCCGAGATATCGAGTACTAGTGAGTGGGGAAGCGCTGTGGATCCCGCCTCTTTGAAGGACTAGCGTTTTGAGCAGCGAAGGAGAAGCATCCGCTTCGCCATCCGCGACATGAGCAGGCAAGTCTCCTTCAGTGACTTGCACCTGTCGCAAGACTAGATGTGTTGCACGGCGAGCGATGTGGTCGAAGACATCGATCGGCAAGTCGTCGATATGGTCCAGAGCAACCTGCCCGCCGCGGCGATGTAAGACTGGCTCCATAAACTCTACAACCGCAGTACGCAGGGTTTCAGAAAGCCTTCTCCACACCACATCGTACACTTTGACGCTTCGTACGCTGCTCAGTAGCCGAAGCATTGCGAGGAAAGCGAGTGGATTGTCGACTGTTTCCATATCACGGAGATGTAGCGTGCAGTTATGCACATAGCCTCCAAGATGAGAGAATTGGCGGAAGGCCTCGTAGAGTCGACGTGCGAGCATCCCCGCACTGTTGTTTGCCACTAAATCCCCGGAGATGGTGAGGCTTGCGTAGAGCCGTCGCTGGCAGTGTTCCGTGAACCGCGACGAGACGAGAGAGAGCGCTTTGAGGTCTTGACCGGAAGCGAATGAGACGATGAGCGCGAGAAGCTCGACAGGAAGATCGTCCATCGTGTGGGTTGTGGTCGAGAGGAAGAGCGGGACGGACGGAAGGCCGTGACCACTCTTGCTCCCGACGACCATGTCTTGCGACAACGCCCGGCGATTCATCCACCCCGCGTCTTCGGAAACGCGCGCACCACTACGCTACCGTACGTCGTGCGCTCACTATCAGAAAGTTCGTGCCTCATGATTTGCACTGGTACCAGGCAAAAGACACACGCGAACGGGCAGGGTGCAACAGGGAGGGTCGTCATGAATCCTACTACACGGCGGGGAGGGCGATGGACCTCCGACTCGAGGTGCAGAGAACGACGAGGACGGAAGTGGGGTGGAGTGCGGTGCGTGTGCTTCGTCGTGGGGCGGCTTCATGAGCTGAGCTCCAGCATAGACCTGAGGCCGAGTTTCATCCACCCCGGGCTGCCTCGGACAGGCCCGTATCCCGCGTGCGCCTGTCCCGCATGGAGCTCGACGTGCATAGAGCGACGAGGACTGCACTGGACAAGAGTTTGAGCCGCCCTTGCTTCCACCGTCATGGGCCTCCGTGGCCTGAATCCCGAGCCGTGCTTTCCCGCCAGCCGCGACGCGTACTGCCTCGCCGTCGCCCTGCCGACGCTGTGTTTCGAAGCCGAATACCCGTCCTGCATCTGCTCCATGCACCTACTCCACCAACCACACTACCATCTTCCTCCGGGTACACGATGGAAGCGGCACCAGTGCTGGACTTCGAGCGTTGCTGGCGGTTCTTCGTGTTTTGCCGCAGCCGCCGTGGCCGTTTGCCCTCCCCACCATCGATGTATCGGCCCCCAGTCCATCCACGACGTTACCCGTCCCGTTGTGGCTTCGTACCTGGTGCAACGGGTCGTGGCTGGAGACTAGGCGTTATTCACCCTACAGTGTCGCACGCCCGATGATCGGACGTCGTCGGTGATCTTCGGCCTTGGCGACAGTTGCCACGTCGGAGCTCGGGTACAACTTAGCCGGCTTTCCAAATTTGGCTATAAGTGGTCCTCCTCGACGTTGACTGTGTTGACTGCGTAGAGTTGCACTACAAGGCATTGTCCTCACTGTAATACACCAAGTACTGTCTTGACTTTGTTATATCTCACTCTATAGTCCCTCACTGCCCTGTGATTGGGTCCGGATACTCCCGCATAGGAAAATTGGGACGGCTGCATTATTTTTACTTGATTTTACGCGGACTCCAGGGTATCAGCACAGAACTAACAGTCATGAGGGGCTTGACATCATTCTCCACCTATAATTTGCTCGCTTTAGACACCCCGGCAGTGGACGGGGCTCAACCCAAGCTACGGCGCATGTCGGGGGAGCTCGGAGCCACAACCGGGGAGCATCGGAAGGGGGACTTGTCGATTTTGCGCGCCAAAGTCCTCGCAACTGTCGCCAAGGCCGAAGATCACCGACGACGTCCGATCATCGGCCGTGCGACACTGTAGGGTGAATAACGTCTAGTTGGCTGGAGTCGCCGGCGAGCGCTATACGACGCAGAGGCAAAACGACGCAGACCAGCACCATGTCGATACACCTCGTCGTCGTCGTCGGCATTCCGAGCCCCCGCTGCCACCTGCACCCTCAAAAGAATCGAAGTCGGTGTAGTCGATGCTGCAGGATGCGACGGATATCTTCTTCGAAATCAGGCCGTGGACGACGCGTGCGCATGCTCGAGCCTTCGCCAGCTTGTGCTCCCTTCCCTCGTCTGCGTGCTGCTGACGTCGTCTGAGCATGCGCCGGCCAGATGTGGATTAACGTAGAACGACCCGATATGCCTCCACATACTTATTACCTTCGGAATCTTTGGACTGAAGACCGCGTACGATACCATACCATACGATACCGTACGATACTTACTTGGAATTGTTATGGTATCCTTACCTACCTTCTTTACTGAAGATCCAGATAGAGCAGTAAGTGACTGAGGATATACATGGTATTGCGGTCGAGGACGAGGACGAGGACCTCCCCCGCCAAGTCACGTGCGAGGATTCCGGCTTGCTCTCGATCGACACCCACCAGCGATCCACACACGTCTCTAAACGCTGCTCCGAGACACGCGCTGGCGCCTCGAGTGCTCTCCTCATCGGCTGTGGTATCCGCAATGAGCGCTCCTGCTGTCCTGCATGAACAAATGCCGGGTCTTGGATGCTGGACTTGACGCCGCGGCGTCGGCGGCGTGCTTTTCGACCTGGGGTTGCGATCCGAGGTCGTCAGCGCATGCATGGGATGGTATTAGAGTAGCTGGAAAGGTTCTTGGTCTTCCTCTGTGTGTTGTCCGCTTCGTTGACCGTCTGTTTCCACTGCAGCATTTGGATGCATTCCCGGTCCGGCGTCGTGTGGTGCCTTCTTCGCGCAGAGAACTTGCCTCAGTTTGCCTTCAGGTGCGTTAACAGTGCCGATTCTTCGTGGGCTTTACTGACCAGTAAGCTCCAGCGCGCCGCAAACTCGAAGGGCCTGTCCTGGTGCTCGCAGCTCATCCGCTTCACAACCCACTCTTTCACGTACTGTCGATGCATTGGCCTCGTCTGTCTGCACGCCCAAGATCTCCGCGCCGACGTTGTACTATCCACAACTCGACGCTTGCAAGCACCATGCACACCTACACCCACTGGCATCCGGTCGACAAGCCGATACGCGATCCGTTATGTCGCGTATACCGAACACCCGCGCTCCGGAAGACCCAGCACACACTCATCCTCCACTCCCTTCATCCACGAAACATCGCTCGCGGCCGCTCCAGACCTCCGACGAGTCGTTTTTCGCTCCCAAAGACCCGTCTCGTCATGCGTCACACGCGTCCCCTCCCTTCGACCTTGCTCGACAACCCTTGGGCTGACGCGGTCCCACACTTCAACCGCTGCTTGTACACCCCCATACGCACCTCTCCGTCGCGCGTCGGTCGCTTTCTCGCCGCCGCCGTCGTCTCACAAGCTCGCATTTGCGGTTCTACCCCCGTTTTGCGCTTGGGGCGAGGATAGTGTGTATCCTACGCGGCCCGGGGCTCCGTCGCCCTCGTCGATGGTCGATATTGGATGGGCGCGATGCGGAGGAGCGTGAAGAGCGCCTCGCGGAGCTACGAGAGTCGCCTCGACGTTATACGTGGGGTACGGACCGAAAACACGCAAGAACGACCTCAGGAGTCGACAAGCAGGGTCGCCCTCTCTCATGGCTATTCCTCAACGCACGGCACGTACTACAGCTGCGTCCACTTTGCTCGTCGAGCGTCGCGGAGCTTCATGGCTCGCGTCGACGGACGGCCGTGCCCTACCTGCCAGTGTGCTGCGGAGCAAAAACACGCAGGAACGATTCCAGAGTGGACGGGGCGATTCACCGTCTCTCCCAGCTACTCCTCGCCGCATCGGACGTATTACCATTTGGTCGTCGAGCTCGCGACGACCGCTTCCCGGCGTTGTAAATCGTCGCGTCGACGGCCTACCTGCGTTATGGAGCCAAAACACGCAAGGAAGACCTCGAGAGTCGACAACCAGATTCACCTTCTCTCGCCGCTATCCCTCGCCGCCTCTCACGTATTACCATTCGGTCCATTGCGCTCGTCGAGCCGACAGCGTGAGTGGATCGAGGGTGCTGCTCGGAAGGCTTCGTTACCCGTACCCCACAGACGATCTTCCGTTTTCGACGCGACACAACGTCGTCGTCATCGTCGTCATCGTACTTGTCATCGCCGCGGTCAACTACTACGAGCATCGAGGCATTCCCCAGCTTCGTACGCGGTTGGCACTTGCACCGGACGGTCCTGCGACTGCGGACTGGCTGGCTACCCGTAATCCGACTTCGGTTCTACCCCGCGGCCATCGCCCAACACATTCCCCGACGAGCCCTCACACTTCCGCGATCCATGAATCACGTCTCTCGCCACTCTCCAGACCCCCACGATACACCCAAGCACACCTCCGAAAACCGTATCAGATCACGTGCCAGCGAGGTCGACCGCGTATTCGACTTTGCTCCTCCGTCTTTGGGCCTACGTCGACCAAACTTCAACGGCTGCTTCTGCGTCTGATCATGCGATCCTCCGTCGCATGTTGCTGCCGATCTCGCGGTGGTTCATCTATGGGAGCACATTCGTGGTTTGGGGGCATTTTGGGAAGGAGGGCGAGGATGGTCGGATTTGTCGTCCGAGGGCTCTACCGCGCGCGTTTGCTGGATGAACTAGAAGCATGGAGCTGTGGCGTATGCACGTTACAGAACAAGAACCCCGTCGAGGAGCGGGATACGGTCCCTCGAAGGGCGGCGACTTATTATTCGGCTCGAGTACCGTACGCGTTTGTCGTCCCCATGGTGTAGCTTCGCAGTTGCGCTACGGCTACCTACTACCCGTACTACCAGTACCAATACCGTTCCCGGCGCAATACCAGATGCAGCCATAGGCGTCTTAGTCTCCGCGTCTAGCCCAATGTTGCAATTATCAGACCAAGTACAATACTATACACCCTAAATACCCAGCTTATTTGCACGCATATTGCACGTGGGATGCCGGCGGAGGCGTTCCAGTGCCAGCTCGCGTCGTGCGTCTTTTGCCAGGAGGCGGAGTGCTTGGTGGCAATAATATGATTTACAGGGGATTTATCCGCGGGTATATCAGCCACGAGAAGCAGATCGTCGTACTGGCGGCGAAGAATGCCTTCCCGCTTCCCTCCGAGAGACCAGCGCCGTATGCGCTCATGTAGTAGTCGAGTTCATCTCTTTCCGGGATCCACGTGACCTTTCCGTAACTTGACCCTGCTCCGCGACCGCGACATCCAAACTCGGCCGCTCTCCCGCGTATACCCCCGAGCGCACCGCCCAGCGTCCCGACTCGTGCGGCCGACTATCCCAGCGGGCGGAACCATCCGGATCGAAGCCAAAACAACTGCGGAATCCGTCGGAGCCTAACTTATTCCTTCCTTCCGTCGATGGCGCTACACCGCCCACGCACCCCCGACTCGCCCCTCACGAACCGGGACAGCCTCTACGACGCCACGAGCACCATCGACGACCTCACGCAGGCGCTGGAGAATGTGTCCCGCGTGCCGTCGCCCGAGCCACCGGCTGCGTTGTGCTGCTGTTGCGGGCGGGACGATTGCGAGAACATGCAGGCGTGGCTGGCGGTGAAGGCGAGGTTGGAGAGTCGGTTGACGCTCAGCGCCGGTACGTGGGTCGTGTCCTGACTGAGAGCGGATTGGGCTGACGGTGACGACAGAGGTGGGGCAGGCGCTCTTGCAGCGACACGAGGCGTATGTGCGGAGACACCAGAGTGGGAATGGGAACGGGAATGGGTTTGTGGAGGACGAGGATGTGGGCGTCATCGAGAACAATGCGGCGCTGCAGGACCAGCTCGACGAGATGAGCAAGGAGAACAAGGCTCTCGAGAAGGTGCGCGCTCTGCTCTCTCTTTGGCCTTCGCTGACTCGGTTCAAGCGTCTCACGCAAGCCCTCGTCAACAACGAGGTTACCGAGGTCTCCAACAAGACCATCCTTCAAGAGCTGGCCGAAGCCAAGACCACCATATCGCGCCTGACGACGTCCGCAGCGCGCTCAGTTGGATGGGACTCACGATTGTCGGCGGCGATGAAGGAGAAGGACGACATGCAGCAGGAGAGGGACAGCGAGTCGCAGAGGGCTCGCTTGGCGGAATCCCGATTCGCGGCTCTTAAGGAGAGGACCTGTGCGTTATCCTTGCCCTATTCCTTCGCAGCCCACTAACTTCTCGGCGCAGCCAAGCTCCAGAGCGAGGTCCGGAGGCTGCAAAATGCCCTCGAGGAGAAGCGCGAGCACCGTCTCGAGTCCTCCGAGTCCATCCTTATGGACGCGCGGAAACGCATCGAGGCGCTTAACCGTACCGTCGGCGAGCCGCCGCACGACCAACCGGAGCTCACGAGCATGCTGGAGACACTCGTCGACGACAACGATACGCTCAAGCGGGATAACGCCGAGCTTCAGACGTTACTCGCTGACTCGAGAGAAGACTATCGGGCGCTGCAAGAGGAAATGGAGGAGCAGAGGGTCAATCCGCCGCCGAGAAGTGGTAGTATGCTCTTTATCTCGTGAATGACCTGGTACTGACGCGTTCATAGCTGCGACACCAGCACATTTGAAGCAGCACTTCCATACCGGAAGCGTTCCGTCTGCCATGCTCAGCCCAGTGCGTCGTCCATTCCCCCATACCCACGTTCCACGCGTTTACGCCGTTCTCCGCAGTCGTACAGCTTCAAGCGCAGCTCCAGCAACGAACGACGGTCCTCACGACGCTACGAGCCGCTTACCCCGGAGACGAATCGACGCCCGTTGTCGCCGACAGACTCGTTGGCCAACTCCGACACGAAATGGTCGGCATTCAGCCCCGGCCGGTTCCCCGCCTCGCCGTCGCAGACATACTTTGGCGACGCGGACGATGTACCCGAGGAACGAAGGCAGCACAAGTCATTGCTGTTGCTTTCGCGTTCGCGAGGCGTGCAAACCGACCCCATCGTCGTTCCACCTACACCTGCGCCCTACCCAGCTTCAGCTTCGCCGTCCTCGAATACGTCGGTGTATTCGGAGCCGCTCAGTGCTGCACTCGCTAGCCTGAACCCGCCGAACAACCTCTCGATGAGCATCGGTGCCATCGTCGAGCGGACGACGATGTTGTTGCAGCGGTTACAAACCGCGGACGCGTTGTCGCTCACGAACCGGCTCAAGCGGCAACAAATACGCGGTGCGGATGTGGGGCATTTGTCGCGGACGACCGTCGCGGGTATCATCTCGGACGTGAAGAAGCAGCTGCAGGGTGCGCCGCAGGAGGAGGAACTGCGGACGCATCGGCGGGATGTTCGGGCGCTGCTGAATGTCCTTCGGGAGATGTTTGGCGCGCTCGGGGAGATGCGGGTGTTGCTGAATGAGGTCGTGCTGGACCCGTCTTCGGCGCCTCGTATCAGCGAGGCGGTTATGGACCCTGCGAAGGCGCATGCGGCTGAGGAAGCACAGTCCAGTGGGCCGATGGGGTGGATATCCGCACCGTTGTCGAAGTTGTTTGCGGGAACGCCGACAGCCAAGGTGGCGGAAGTGGACCGAGCGACGACGACTTCGCCGTTGGCTGCCCCACGACCGATGGCTCCGCGGTTTGTGCCCAAGCTCGGGCCGGCGCTGGCGGCGTCCGCGACGACTGTCAACGTCGAGTTCTCGGGAGCGGGAATGGGGAGGGCGATGACCAGCACGTTTGATGCTGGTCCCGGGCGGTCGACGCCTGCGCAGGTGCAACCAGCCGCGACGTCGTCTTCGTCGGGCGTCATGGGGATCTTCGCTGGCGCGCCGAGAACGAATACGCCCGACCCGTGGGTCGTTATTCCGCATCCGAAGAGCCCGGTACCACGCAGGGTGCCTCCCAGCCTGCTTAATCGACCAGGGCTACGACAACATCCGAATCGGATGTCGCGCAACGTCGACGCGATGCTTGACGGGGTGGGTACGCCGACGCGGCCGGTCGCGGAGAACGGGGAAGAGGCGGATGAGGAGCCGGATTACGTCGGGCCGTTGCTGAATAGGACCCTGCGGAGGAGGGGGCTTTCGGATTCGTCGATCCATTCGACGTTTACTTCGCAGGCAGCGGACGGGGACGACGCGGATGAGACGCCGACGAAGAGCACGGCTGCGCCGTGGTTGGAGAGCGGGTCGGTGTTGCAGGCGTTGTCGAGGAGGGTGCAGAGTTTCCGGAGTGGGCTGAGCGGGGATAGTATCGTTGCAGCTCCGCCCGTCGAGAGGTCGCGGACGAGTGGGACGGCGTCGTTGTCTGGTTCGGAGCCGGGGACGTCGCCGCCGAAGCCGACTGCGCCCATCGCTGTCGGGGTCTCGAGACGCTCTTCAAAGTCACGTGCGTCGAGGGACTCGACGGCAGCGTCGCCTATCCGGCCCATTGGGTTCAACACCTTCTTGGCAAACCTGGTACCGAATCCGGAGGCGTCGGAGATGGCGAGGAGTATACGTGATAGCGCGGGGATGCCGCATCCGAGTCGGGCGTTGGCTGGGGAGAAGGATTTCCTGTAAGATTTTGGATGAAGAAGTTTTTTCGAGATACAATACAGAGGGGATGCCGTCTGTGGCGCGCGCGGCCCTAGCCCGGAATGGCCGCCACGAGGCAGCCACCTCGCCGTTCTCGTCGCAGTTCCGCCATGGCTACCCGTGTATGCCGATGGGCGGGAGCTTCGTTGTCGCTGCGGTACTTATAAATGGGCTGAAGCGGAAGAAGAGCTGCAAAGTTTTGGGTGCACAAGATTTGTAACTTACAGCTGTTTTCATAAGTTTGGGTGGGTTGTGGAGCGCGTTCCATCGAAGTTGTTTACATGTGTTGACGGAGCTGTCGGCGATTGAATGGGCGGCGCGACCCACGGAAGCACTGGTGGAGCCTTTCCAACCACAAACTCGCCAAAACGGGAAGGCTCCACCAGAACTCAATGGGCGGCGCACGACAACAAATGTAAACAGCTGCGGGCAGCGAAGTCGCTCCACAACCCACCCAAACTTATGAAAACAGCTGTATTACGGATAAGAGTGCGAATGCAGGTTTTGCTCCAACGACTACTTGGATTTGGCCCCAGCGAACTGTCGATCGTATTGCGCCAGCGTAAACTCCGTCGTCTGCAACCAGTCCGCGCCAGGCACCGTCGAGTCGGGAAAGCGCGGCAGTGTGATATAGTTAAAGTTCTTGCGCGTCGACGCGCCGGTCGACTTGGCTGCCACCAGCACCGTCATCCGCGAGCCCGCCAGGTCCGCCTCAGTGTCGGGATGTACGTGCGCATAGCGCGGGACGCCGGCGGCGACTTTGCGCCGGTGGAGCTCGCGCACGGCTTTGAGCGCGTGGAAGGATTTTTGGCCACAGGATGCGTAGGATGATTCGTAGGGGAGGGTGGCGATTTCTTTTTCGGTGAGCCCGAAGAGCTTGCGTGCGTCGGTTTTGAACATGACCTGAGTGAGAGACGGATTTAGAATCGCTTGAAGAACTTGAAGACGAGTAAAAAAAAAAAGCGGAAAACGCACATGGGTCCCTTCCCTGTGTCTGTACTCCAATATTCCAGCTACCCAAGGCACCAGCGTCGCCTCCCACTCCTTGCGCGCCTCGCGAAGACCCTTGTTTGCTTCGCGTTTTTCTTTTGCGGCTTGGCGCTGCTCGGGCGTCAGGACCGGCGTCGGGCGTTTGACGCGCGGCTTTGGCGCGGTGGTCGCGTATGCGCAGGCGCTGCGGCGGTGCGGAGCCATGAGTGAGGGGATGATAAGCAGGTCGTAGGTCGAAGGGTGTGTGGTGGCAGGAAGAGAAAAGAGAGGCGCGTATGGTCACGCGTTACAGCACGTGTAAGCCGATACACGTGATTTTTTTTTAGGACCGCGCTCGCAAGGAGAGTGCCCAGGTGGTATATTACGAGACACACTATGCGATAGCCAGTTATGCTAACCCAAACCACAAAGGAAATGAAGGCAGAGTACAAGTCTATAACAAAGTTTGCGACGCCGCGGCGATTTGCGCTAGCCCCACGAATAGCAGAAGAACCTCGGGGCAAACGAGCCTTGCGCCGGAAGCCCCCGAGGTCTGTGACGGCCCCGAGCTCGACGACGACGGAGCAGACCCCGCCGGACCCGTGAACGTCTGGGCAAAAGAGAAACTCGGGGTATCGCTCGCGGTCGCACTCAAAGCCGGCACCGCGCTCGATCCCGGGTCGACGATCCCGTCCTCGACGTCGTTCCCCGAGAGAAACACCCTGGACGCATCGAGCGTGTCCGCGACGCTCACGAACCCCCACGGCGACATCCCGTATTCGCCTAGGACGTCCACGGTGTCGAGCGACGTGTCGGGCATGGCGACCAACGCGCTGCCGGAAGAGGGAGAGGTGGCTTGCAGCCAGGTGTCGTTCGTGTAGATGACGTCGGTCGTGCCGTCCGTGTACGCGATTTGGATGGCCGCGATGAAGCCCGCAGGCGATTCGGTATTGGATGTTTGCGAGAGGAAGTTGGTCGCGAAGAAGTCGAAGGTGTTTGAAGACGGCGCGAGGTCGTACACCGTCACCCTCGAGGCGTACTCCCATCCGTAGACGGTCTCGTCCGCCGAGTTCGGGTCGTCGGGCGGCGAGGAGACGAAGCGCCCGTTGAGGTAGAACGCGAAGAAGTTGTCTGCGGCAGCGACGATGATTGCGTATGCGGGGCTTTTGTCGGATGGGGAAGGGACGGTTTTGCGGAAGCCGACGGAGCCTGCGGGAGCGCTCGTTGCGGCGCTGGATGTGGACCAGATCCACTGGCTGTTGATGAGGTCGAGGGCGCTGAAGTCGGCTTGGGTGATGGTGACACTCGTTCCCCATGGGCCTTCACCGTACGGAAAGGACACCTCGGCGGTAGAGAACGCGGACGTGTCCGCAGGAAGTGGCCAGTCGGAGGGAAGTGTGGTGGTAGTCTTCCACGACGTATCCGTGGTGAAGGTGGTAGTCGACCCGTCGGTGTAAAAGACCCGCACGAACGCGAGGAAGCCAGCTGGCGTAACACCCCCGACGGTGCTGTTATCCGCAAAGTTAACCGCAATCGCAGTGAGCGTATTCGTCGTCGCGTTCAAGCTCGCGATGAGCGCCTGCCCGTCCTTCCACGCATCGTCCACTGCGGGGATCCCAGGAAAGGTCGCGCCGACGACGTGCCCGTTCACCCAGAGGGTGAAGTTGTTGTCTGCGGTTATGGCGATGGAGGCGGCCGAGGCGGTTTTGCCTGCCGGCGAGGTGAATGTGCGGAAGAAGCCGATGGTGCCTGGCGGCGCGGTGCTGGTGAGGTTGGATTCGGGTGCCCAGATCCACTGGGCTTGGGTGAGGTCGGTGTCGAAGAAGGTCGTGCCCGGGAAGAGGGATATACATGCGACGACTGCAGAGACGTGGTTAGTGACTCGACCAACGTGAGGCATCGTAGTGGGCGCACCATGGACGTAGAGAGCGAAGAGGAACGCTGAAGAACGGGTTAACGGGGCAAAGAAAGCGAAGAAGAGGCGCACCTCGAAGCCACATCGCTCTGGTCGTCGCGGCCTCGTAGCAAGAGGCAAGGAAGTGAAGGTCGACGGGCTCTCACGGCGCTGGTGTCGCACGGAGGACTGTTTGGCGCTCAGACGTATGGAAAATGGCAGATCTCGTTCCGCTGGTCGACGACGCGCGATGCATGCGCAGTTCGTGAAAAGTCGAAAAGTCGGCGGATTGCAACGCCGGCTGTGTCTGTACTAGCTTTGGTCAGCCTATCGAGCCCGTTGAGCCTGCGCACATACGGATTGACCCTCTCAAGGATGCGGTAGAAGGCGAAGTCGTGCTGGGCGCGGAGAAGATGGCTGTCTCGAAGAGAACAGCTTCCCGGCTGACGTCACATACACAAACAACGAGGAACCCCGTCCATCGACCCACATGTCGATTTTCCGTCCTTACAGCGTCGGTCCTCGTCGGTGTCGGCGGGGTTTCCGCTGACCCACCGGACTCTACTCATCCCCGTCGGCCAATCGGCCGATCCGGGTCATCTTGAACCCACTGGAATTCACGAAGTAGGTTGTGTCTTGCCCCAATAATATAACACGATTGTCTGAGGCCCGAAGCAAAAGATTCATGCATACAGACACCATCGCTGAGCGTTTCACAGGCGCAGAGCCCCACGAAATCGATATCAGATTGGCGACTTCACAATTTTGGATGACAGCCCCCAACGGATCCTTTCCGTGCCGGTGTCCGCTGACTGTTCTTCCCTCGCCCCGAACTCCATGGCTGGCGACAAATAAATGGGCGAGGCCCACTTGCTCCCGCCGCCCACGACCACGACCCTGACGACCCCGCCATGTCCTCCGAGACGTCCTCTTCACGATCGACACCGACGGTCGCCGACCCCGGGACGTCTGCTACGCACGCGCATGGCTCGGAGCCGCAGCCAGAAGCACGAGAAGTCGAGGAGATAATCGTGGACTGGGACGGGCCCAATGACCCAGAAAACCCGAAGAAGTGCGTGCTCGTTTCCTTCGACGAGCTCTGAGGCTGACGACGTTCCCCAGCTGGAGCAAGAGCAAGAAATGGGCGGCGACGGCCGTCGTCTCGACCTTCACACTCATCTCTCCCGTCTCTTCAAGCATGATTGCGCCGGCGAGCGAGCAGGTCGCGGCGGACTTTGGGATAACAAACGACGTGGTGGTCGCCTTGATAACGTCGATATTCGTGCTGGCGTATGGTGCGTCTCTGTCCCGTTCTCTTGCGATACGGCGCTCACGACTCGCTACAGCAATAGGACCTCTCGTGAGCATCCGTCCCTCTCCCTCACGCGTCATCGCTGAACGCACCCAGTTCCTCGGTCCGCTATCCGAGATATTCGGGCGTAACAAGATCATCCAAGGCGCCAACCTCTTCTACCTCCTCTGGAACTTCGTCTGCGGTTTCGCCAAGAACACGCCGCAACTACTGGTGTTCCGGTTCATGGCGGGGCTGGGCGGTAGTGCGCCATTAGCGGTGCGTTCCCTGCACCCACCGTGTCCTTCTCGTTTGCTGACCTGCTGGCGTAGATCGGTGGAGGCGTCTTGGGGGATATCTGGGCACCGGAGGAGCGAGGGCAGGCCATCGCCATCTATTCGCTGGCACCGTTGCTGGGGCCCGTCATCGGGCCCATCTGCGGCGCGTTCATTGGCGAGCGGTCGACTTGGCGCTGGGTCTTTTGGTCGACGAGCGCGTTTACGGTGGTCATACAAGTATTCGGGCTGTTCTATCTCCGCGAATGTGCGTCGCCCGTCGTTTCTTCTTGCTTCGTGTGCTAACGATTCGCATAGCTTATGCGCCGTATCTACTCGAGCAGAAAGCGAAACGCCTACGAGCAAGCCTCGCGAAGGACACGGAGAAGGGCCCCGTCCCGCATGTCCGCAGCCGCTTCACGGATGAGAGCCGGACGTGGAAGACCATAATGCGCATCGCGGCGACGCGCCCGTTCGTCATCTTCTACTACGAGCCCATCGTCCAGTTGTTCTCGATCTACATGGGCTTTTTGTACGGGATCTTCTATCGTGCGTGGTCGTTCCTTTCACTGTGCTCGTATTGAGGAAGACCGTAGTATTCATTACCTCCCTCCCGTTGACGTTCCAAGGCGTCTACGGCGAATCTGTCGAGATTTCCGGGCTGCACTACCTAGCGTTGGGCATCGGGGTGTCGGGCGCGTCACAGACGAATGCGCGCGTCATGGACTGGGTGTACCGCAAGCTCAAGGCGCGGAATGGCGGCGTTGGCGAACCAGAGTTCCGATTACGTGCGTTTACTGCTGCGTCCTTTCCCCTCAAGTACTAACTCTGCTTACTAGCATCGATGTTCCCCGGGACCATCTTCCTCCCCATTGGGCTGCTCATCACCGGCTGGGCCGCACAGGAAAAGACCCACTGGATCGTGCCCGACATCGGCATCGCGTTCGTCGGGGCGGGGATCATCCTCAACTTCCAGTCGATCCAGATTTATCTGGTCGATGCGTTTGCGCTGTATGCTGCTTCTGGTGTGTCTCCTTCGCGAGGTCCGTGTGCCGATGCTGATGTGTGTGTAGCGCTTGCGGCCGCGACGTGCCTCCGCTCGTTCTGCGGCTTTGGGTTCCCGCTCTTCGCGCAGGCGATGTATAAGAGCCTGGGGTACGGCAAGGGCGATACGATATTGGCGGCTGTGGCGATCGCGATTGGATGTCCTGGGTGCGTTTTCCTGTCCGAGTCTTTGTTGCCCGACGAGGCTTATGCGACCGTTTTGAAGGCCGATTCTGTTCTGGAAGTACGGGAAGCAGATCCGGATGAGGAGTAAATTTGCGAAGCAGATTGCTGCGCAGAGGGACGAGAGGCCTGTGCAGAAGGATGAGACGAAGGAGAAAGGGCAAGAGAAGTAATGGACTCTTTGACGAGACGCGACAGATACTTATAGACGATTTGGGGGATAACCTACCATAGAAATAGGAAGGGTCCAACGACGAAATAAGGAAGAACTTGTTTTATTCCTGATGCTATTCGTACATTCGTTGCTCAACGAGGTTTGCTCCATTCTCCGCCTTTCCTTCGATTTAGTTTATGCATCCTACAGGGGATTGAAGCGTTGGTGATTCTGCTCGAGGGGAACTGGGGTTAAACGCACCGACACTACGCTTTCTCGTCCTTCGGAGGCACCGTCCCCGGCGCGTTGGTAGCCTTGCCCACGACGTTCTCGGGGGGATCGCCCGTCCCGTAGGGATCCGTCGGCTCCCGCGCGACGCCTTTGCCAGTCGCACTGACTGTATGCGTGGCTCCCGGCGCGGTGGTGCCTTCGCTTTCGGCGCTACGCGATGTTTGGGAGTGGTCGATGGCGTGCTGTTCGCCGTGCTCGTTGCCCCAACCGCGTTCTTGCGAGAAACATTAATGAGAGCGAGCAGGGCTGAAGAGGTAGCTGGGCGTACGAGAGGTTGTGTTGCCCGAGGGACGGTGCTTGGTGTCGAAGTTTTCGGTCGAGTATGGGACGGACATGGTGCGACAATGCTGGAGAGTACGGCGCGAGGAGGGCGTAATTTATATATTCAGTGCTCGCTATGACCAGAGCATGACCTCCGAGATGACGATTCGGGGAGAACGCGCTTGGCAAGCTCCGGCGGAGAAGAATTCCAAAATGGGTACCATATTCGTACGGCCCTTGCAGCAACAATGGGCGCGCAGTGTGGGTCGCTGTTGTTTTTGGAGGGTTCTAGGAGGAGTAGCAGTCGCAGTGCTTATTATCTGGAATGTGAGACGCGACTTTGGGCGGTGACGACGATTCGGAGCTGGAGTCCGATGACGGTGGAGAGAGAAGAGTCTGGCAAAGTCACGGGTCATACTAGGGTCATACAGTGATTCGTGCATTACCAGCGCTGCTCCAAGGCTCCGTTGGCGTCACAGATGAGCCGAGCCGAGGGTCGGACGGGAGTCGGAAGTTAAATCTTTAATTAAACCGGGTGACGCCAATGCACGGTGTTTGGTATTGCAAGATATAGCAAGAGAGACAAAAATACAGGTCTGTAATCGTTCTTCATCGTTCGCCGGCGTGGACAATTTTACGATACGCGCTGATCCTTCAACAAGACATCCGGCGTAGCCGGCTCAGCGACTATCTCTGCGCTACCTGCAGAAGAACTTTAGCAACAGTTTCTCGGCGTCAATCGAGAGACAAGGCGCACCAAGGATTCATCCTCGACGCGCGGCCGATGGCTCCGAATCGAAGTTTGTATGCCGGGGGTGATAAACTTAGTGGAGCCTCTACCGCCTGGCGGGAGCCAATCCATGTTGGGCTTGTCGATGCCTTTGGTACACTGATGGCACTCGCAGTGTCCTGTTGCGCGTCGTTGCATCTTTTTGTCGGTGGTGCAGATGAGACACCCACAGTGGCCTGGCAAACTTTTTGTGCCCGATGGCTCCTGATCGGCGGCGCGGGCTTTGGTAACGCCTGCGGCGTCTGGGGCTGCAAGAGGAAACGCGGGCGTCAGCGATGGCACTGCAGCGGTGCACGGAGAAGGGATTACTTTAACTCACGTGAAGGGAGCCGATCCGAGTCGTCGGGCATCCCGATGCGCAAATCTTTGTGTACGTCGTTGTCCATGAGAAGAAGTTCGGGGGATATCCAAGGTCGAACTCTCGAGCTCCATTATATTCGATTCGGAGTATGACAAGGCCATGACGGGGCAGTTACGAAGAGGACGACTCCCAAGGCCTGGACCACGACGAGCTCCCTTACTCCAACGAGTCAATGACGCGTCACCGGATAGTCCCGAGTGGTTGGCGCATACGACGATGAGAAGGTGAGCTTGCTGGTTGAGAGCTGAAAGTGCTGAGCGAAGAACCAGAGGCGAGATGGACGCAAGATGGCGGGAGAAAACAAGCAGGCGTTGGTGTGACTTTTCCGAGTTTAGTCCGAGATGACAGGCTGATTTGGACCCAATCTCAGCCGATATTGGATGACATCAACCCGCAAGCGATGCTCTTACTTCTTCCCTTCACCTCTCTCATTTCTGCGGCGCTGTGAAGTTTCTCCTCTCCGTTTGCAGAGACTCACATCATCGGGCCACGACCGGACTTCGCAACGACTCGGCCGCTGGCGGTGAGTCGGCGGTGACGCATGCTTGGAGACGCGCCGAAAGCTTACGCAAAAACTTGAATTCTCGCAGATTCCGCCTTGGCATGCAAACAGCCTCCGCGCATCGTCACCGTCGAAGTCATGGCCCCGTCCTGGTATATAAAGTGGCTCCGTTGTGCCTGTCGAGAAACTTCTTCACCATGGCCTACTACGCGCTCACAGACAACAAACAGCACAAAGATCCGCGCCCTCTCGACACGGGCACCAAGATTCAGCGTGAGTCGTATTGGTCTTCAGCGCAGCGACTGTGCTGACGCCCGCACTCGCGACTAGCGCCGTCTGACGCTTCAAACCGCCCGATAGTGACTCGGAGCGCTGCGAGTCTGCCAGCACATTGCGAGTGTCTGGTCTGCACCAGCGAGAAGAACATGCAGAACCGCGACTCGGGGAACTGCAAGTGCCATTTGTGCAGCAAGGGAATGAAAGTGGACGCGTTCAGCGGCGAATCGATCCCCGGGACTGGAACGGACCACATCGGGACCATGGGTCCGGGGATGCCCCCGAAGCCAACGAAGACCACCGATACTGTAACCGCCACTCCTTCCGGGCCGAAGATTGCGGATGGAGATTCGAGCCATGCGCCGAGCGTGGGGGATAAGATTATCGGTGCGCCCCTCTCTCGATTTTCCGGGAAATGCTGACGATTGCGCAGGAGGCGCAGAGAGAGTCGCTGGATCGGTTACTCGCAATGTCGGCTTGAAGGAGAAGGGTGCGCAGCGGCAGGAGGGAGTTCTGTAACATCGGTAGACTGTACCAACACCGGCCGACGACTGAGAGACTACATAATTCTTCTTAGTCTGGATCGCGCGTTGAATTTTGTGAGGAAAATGGGCTCATTTGGGAAAATTCTGAGTCAAATCGGTAGTAGATGACGTCGACAATTCCCGATTCGGGCGTGAGTCACGGCTGATTTTCTTGCCGTTTCCCAGCTTGTTCCCCGCTCCGCCTCGTCTCACTCCGCTCGACGATGACGCACCCAGCCTCTTGGCGGGTCATAGACGAGTCAATGCCTTGTCATGCCGAGCTCTCCGACTCCGACGCTCACAATGACCCCGCGGCGCAGCGGCTTTGCTGGAGAGTTATGGCGTCTTCGTGGTCGAGCTCCGACACCGAGTCGTCGTCACCGCAGTCATGCACTGGTCATCCACCACGGCCATATATAACCATTCGCCCCTCGCTTCTGAGCCTCCAAATAACACCATGGCTGCACCACGCGCTACCGCAACTCAAGCCGCAACTCAAGGACGCTTCCAAGGCGATTCGGACCAGCTGCGCTCTCGTGAGCACTCATCCCTGCATCTGTTCTCGGCGCTCCGCCGCTCACCATCGTCCGCTTTGCAGATCCCGGCGCTCCGGAAGGCTTCGCTTCGTCCGGAAACGATCAACGCCAATATCACCATGCTCAGCCGCAGGCCATGCGTAAGTCCTCGACTATTGCTTGCCGCCACAGACGATGATGCTCACCGGCGTCTTCGCAGAGCCTGGCGTGCCGTCCGGTCGCAGGGCTTTGCTTCGACGGGAAACCAAGGCGCCGGACGCGGACTTCAAGCATCCGACCAATCTCAAGCTCGTGAGCTTCCCTTTGCTACGCCCGTCTGACTTGAGCGCTAACTCCTTGTCTGCAGAACCTGGCGCCCATGGCTTCGGAAACGTAGGAGCAGGACACGGCGGCGCAGCGTCCGACCAATCTCAAGCACGTACGCCCCCTTTTTACTCGCCGTCAAATCCGCCGCAGCGCTGATGCTGTACGAAGAACCTGGTGGCGACGCGGACGTGTTCGTCGTCGGTGGCCATCCCGGACTCGCGCAAGCCTCGGACCAGAGTCAAGCCCAGCCTGGCGTGGGTGGACGTAAGTAACATTCACGACCGTCGTCGCGCACTGGCACTGATCATCTTTGCTTTCTTTGCAGCGGTTGGCGACTTTGCGAGCGCTACTGGAGGATACCTTGACGGCCGGGGCGCGTCGGACGAGTCGCAGACCATGAGCATGGCGGAGCAAGGACACGCGAACGCGCTCGGCAGGGGGACGAATCCGCAATTGGCCTCCGCGTATGGGACCGACGCGCCCGGCGACGGTTATGGTGGTGCGGTTGCTCCGACCAAGGGGCATAATGTGGTCGCTGGAGTTGGGCATGGTGGAGGCCTGAATGCCGAGGAGCGAGTTTCCGGTTCGTGGACGTTCTTTCAAGATAAATGTGTTTGTTTTGACAGTGATTCCAGGAACGTACCCGCCCAAAGACGATGCGTACGGGACTAGTGCTGGGCATGGATATGCGGCCGGAGGCCCCGAGTGCCGACAAAACCACTACCACTGGCGTCGGTGCGTTTGTTTTGATGCTTCGTTTTAATTTTCTCACTGCATGTAGGTGCCGACGAGCCGTTCGGGCAGACAAACACCGCCAATACCACGGGAGCGCGCGACGGAAATGCGCCTCATCGTTCGGGTGTCGGTGACAAACTCGCTGGTGAGTATTGTCGCTTCAAAAGCGAAAAGGAAGCTAAACCTTTTGTTTTTCTAGCTGGCGCGGATAAGATTATCGGCGGGATAGAGAAAGTGGCAGGATCCGCGACTAAGAATGATGCGTTGAAGCAGAAAGGCACGCAGCGGGCTGAGGGAGGCATGCGCTAGATGAAATTGAAGCAGCGAAGAAAAATGATCATGCAGAACTTGAAGAAACGCTTTGTATTCACACTCAATGTACTCGTACGTCGATGAAGCACTGGCACTTGCGTGCCTTTTGTACTCGGTCGGCGTCGAATGTTAGAAGCGACTTGACTGGCAGATTTCATGGAACCGTGAGCACTGAAGCTTGAAAGGACGGCGCCGCCTTTGCACCGGCGACGCGATAAGCTGACATCCATCCTGCTGCGGCCAACACTCCGAGCTGCTTCGGTCGTGTGCAAGCCCGATTTAAGGTCGGCTTTGACCCTGCAAGAGAGCTCAACTTGGTATGGTCGGCTTTCCTCGTCTCGTGGCTTTCTCCGCCGACTCGGAGCTGCGGGGGATCTGCGGTGCGGTGGGTCGGGCGCCAAATGGAAGCCTATCTTCCAAACACTGAATGCGCGATAAGTCGTTTGCAGCAAGCTGGCAGCTGCACACGATGATACTTGTGCCACCAAGCATCCCATCTCGGGCGTCATTCGTCGATGTGATGGGGCTTCTTCTCCCGGTCAGCCCTCGACCCGCAGCGGGGATATTGCTGGCCAGACTGACTGAGACTGGCTCACTGACTGCTGCAGCGGAGAGTCGCGAGAAGGGAAGCGCCGAGGTCGTGAAGGGGACACGAGATAAGATACGAATCTAGCTATTTTCCGACCTGACGCAATTCTTCTCTTTTGCTTCCATCCATGATGTGGGGGTCGCCTATAAAAGCGGCCCCTGATGTTGTCGCCAGGAGCTCCAGCCCCTTCCTTCCCTCTCACTTCGTCATACCCCGCACCGCTCGTCCATGGGCCAGTGCTTCTCCTTCATCTCGTCTGGATTCGCCGACAAGAACACCGACACGAAAGACACGAAAGCCACCCCGGCCAAGGGCGATAACATGTCCGTCCTCCGCCCCCTCGTCCGCAACGCGCGCAAGCAGTCGTTTGTGTCTGCGTACGCGCGTGCAGCGAACCGCTATGGGTTCCAAGCGACGCAGTTTGCGCCCTTCAAGAAGCACCAGGACAAGGTCGTCCATGTGCTGGCGTCGGGAGGCAGCGGAGACGTCCCGGCGACGAGTGTCCAGAACGGTGCGTGTTGTCGTTGCTTGCGTTGCTTGCTTTGCTCATTCTTCTGCAGAGTGAGTTGGTCGTGTGCCTGTGCTCGACGTCGACGTCTGACCCTTTCCCCAGTGCCGAGTACATCGTGCCCGTGAAGATTGGCACGCCCGGCGTCACCCTCAACCTCGACTTCGATACTGGGTCGTCGGACTTGTGGGTCTGGAGGTGCGTCGTCGAGTTTTGCTGTTTTCTCGTTCTCATCGTCACAGCTCCGAGCTCACTCGCGTCTCCAAGACGGGCCACAACGTCTACAACCCTTCCAAGTCCAAGACTGCCTCCCAGCAGAAGGGTTCGACGTGGAACATCTCGTACGGCGACGGCTCGTCTGCCTCGGGCAACGTCTACCTCGATAGTGCGTCGTCGTCGTCTCTTTTGTGTCCCTCCCACTGACGCGTGTCTTTGCAGCGGTCACCATTGGCGGTGTCTCCATCCCCAAGCAAGCCGTCGAGCTCGCGGAGAAGATGTCGTCCCAATTCTCCTCCGGCGAAGGCAGCGACGGTCTGCTTGGCCTCGCCTGGCCCTCCATTAACACGGTCTCCCCATCCCCCGTCAAGACCCCCGTCGAGAACATGATCGACCAGGGCCTCATCTCGCAGCCGTTGTTCACGGTGAAGCTCGACCGCGGCGACAACGCTGGGTTCTACAGCTTTGGCGAGATTGACGACAGCGTTACCAGCAATCCGTTTACCTACACGGACGTGGACAACTCGCAGGGATTCTGGATGATCCCGTCCGAGTCGTATTCGCTGAACGGGCAGACGAAGTCGAGGGAGGGCAACACGGCGATTCTGGATACTGGAAGTACGTTCTTGTCTCTTCTTCTTTTGCGGTGCTCTTTTGCTGACGACGACCTGCAGCCACCCTCGCGCTCGTCGACGACGACACGGTCTCTGCGATCTACGGCGCAATCGACGGCGCCAAGTACGACCAGGACCAGGGCGGGTGGATGTACCCGTCCTCGTCGACGGTGCCGAATGTGCAGTTCGCCGTCGGGTCCACCCTGTATACGCTCAACAGCGCGGACTTCCCTTTCGGCGATGCCTCGGACGGCTATGTGTTTGGTGGTGTCCAGTCGCGCGGGACGAATCCGTTCGATGTGCGTTTCCGCTTCTCTGCTCTTTTGCGTTGGGTGGATGCTGACGGGCTTATACAGATCCTTGGCGACATCTTCTTGAAGAGCGTCTAGTGCGTTTTGCTTGTTCTTTTCTGTTTTCTCGGCGACTGACGCGTTTGCTGCAGCGTGGTCTTCAACCAAGGAGAACAGACGGTCGGCCTTGCGCAGCGCGATGACTGAGCGCTCGAATCTCTTTCTTTTACGATACGAATAACGACTGGATTATGAACGGACTACGGACCTTGTTTGGCTGAAGTGTACGTAGGTAGGGTACTGTCGATATACGCAGGGAGCGGGTGGTACATATGTAGCGTTATGTCGCGTAGGTAGCCTTCTGTTGTTTGTGAATCGATGGTATATGGTGCTCATTTGGGCTTGTTTGGCTGAGGCTTGCGAAACACGTCAGTGATTTGGCCATTCCTCTTTTGTGCTTTGCCGTCCATGACGACGTTGGCTCGCTTACTTCTTCGGCTCACCGCGACGACGCGTCCTTCGGCAGACGCTAGAACCTTAGTCAGGTTCTCGCAAAACGATGGCCACGCGTCCCCGATGCCCGAAACAAGCCCGAAAAGAGCCAGAAAAGTCCTTCCGGGGATGATCGGCTGGCTGGGTAAGCTCTAGCCGAGGGTCGAAAAAAATCGCATAAATACGCGCTGGGTGGAGTCGAGGAGCAGCAGAACAACAAGCAAACAAACTCTCAAGCAATTCGCAATCGCAAGAAACAAGCAAACTCGAAGATGTCGACCACGCAGAAGAAACTCATCCTCGTCATCGGCGCCACCGGTGCCCAAGGCCGCTCGGTCGTCGACGCGCTCCTCGCGCCCACATCCACTGGAGCAACGACGCCGTACGCGGTGCGGGCTTTGACGCGCGATTTGGAGTCTGCGCAGGCGCGCGAGCTCAAGTCGCTCGGCGTCGATTGCGTCGTGGGCTCGTTCAAGGACGTCGAGTCGGTGGCAAAGGCGATGGAGGGCGTGTATGGGGTGTATGTGAACACGGATGGGTTCACGGTGGGCGAGCTGCAGGAGGTGGTGAGCGCTTTTCCCTTCCATTTTCGTGGTATTTTTGGGGCTGACGCGTTTCTGCGTGCTAGTATTCGGGCATCCGCATCTTCGAGACGGCCAAGCAAACCCCGACGCTGCGTCACTACGTTTACAGCGGGCTCATCTACGCATTCAAGGTCCGTTTCTAGTTCTATTCGTGTCCCATTCTTTCCTCCTCGTACTGACGCGCACTGTATAGATGCAGGGCTATAACCCCGACTACAAGGTCGACCACCTCGACGCCAAAGGCCGCGTCGTCGACTTCCTGCGCTCGCAGGCCTCGGTGCCGACCGACAACGAGTTGTCCTGGAGCGTCATCAACACAGGGCCGTACATGGAGCTCCTCCTCGCGGGCCTCTTCGACCCGATAACCGTGCGCGCCGACGGGACGGTCGTGTTCGCTGCGCCCGTCGGGGACGGCCGCGTGCCGATGATCGCGCTGAAGGACCTTGGGTGGTGGGCGCGCTGGATCTTCGACCATCGCGAGGAGACGAGCGGGAAGGAGGTGCATGTTACGAGCGAGCTCGTTAGTTGGGAGCATCTCGTCGAGGTGCGACTTTTTCTTCGATTTTCGAAGACGGCGGGCTAACGCGATTGCCTGCAGACGTTCACGAAGGTGACCGGCAAGCCTTCGGTATACGTCCGCCAGACCCTCGACGAGTACTGGAACAACTTCGAGCCCGCGTCGATTAACGTGCCCATCGCGGGCGACGGGTCGGGCAAGACCACCGCGAAGGAGAACTTTTCGGGGTTCTGGCGCGTGTTGCGGGACGAGGTTTGGGTCCCGTCGAAGGACATCGCGTGGTTGAAGAGTGTGCATCCGGAGACGTATACGCTGGAGAAGTGGATGCGGGAGAATGGGTATAAGGGGAGGACGATGCCGGTGTTGAAGAATGCGCTGGACAGCAGGAAGGGGTGGATGGTGAGGGAGGAAGTGACGAAAAGATTGTAGGGCGTGTAAATGTGCATTATAGAAGTGAAGTGAGGTCGTCTATGTTCATCGGTGGTAACATGTTGCCTGCACGAAGCCATCAGCCTGAGCTCCGAGTAGTAAGGAAGAGAGAAGCCCCACCGTCTACCTCGCCAGCACGTCGACGCCGAATGAAGTCATCGGCGCGGTCCCAAAAGTCCCATCCACCAATCGCGCCTTCGATCCAGTCGACACTGGACTCCCAGCTTACGGTCGGGGTCCAAATGACGAATGCCACATGCGTTGAGAGGATCGTGTCGGCCTCGACGCCGCCTCGCTTGCGGAAGTCAAAGATGACGAGAGCCTGGAGCGGGTTGTCGTCTGGTCGTCGGTGGAATGCGGTGAGAATGGCGTCAACTATGTGCGCTTGCTTGAGGACCTCGGTTATCGGCGCTATAGCGAGGTGGTGAAGCGCAGGCATGCGCAGGACTTCGGGAATCAGGGACTCGAGTGAATCGTCGATGTCCTCGACCCGGAGGTGCGTTACGTTGGCGAGGGTGGGGTGCATCGCGAGGTGTGTCCCGGCACCAAAGAAGTGGGTTAAAGTGATCGCCAGACGGCGCAGCATACCGGGAGCAAGGACATCCAGCGCGCCTTCCAGTGCCCCGGTCGACGACTGGCAGTACACTGTCAAGTTCGAGACGTCGCTGCAGATGCGCAGGATATCCTCCACGTAGCGGTTGAGTGTGTCGTCTCGAATGAGAAGCCGTTTGACCGTGGTGCGGAAGAAGCCGGGTGGTTTTTGAGCGACGAGGGCGTCGAAGTGCTGGCTCTGGATCCACGGGAGCGCCGTGTAGTTCCGTGGGCCTAATATGCGCCCGCCGAGGAATTCATATACGCGGAAGAATATGACCGAGCGATACAAGAGAGGTTCGACCCAGCCGTGTACGCGCCAGGCGACGAGCAGGAGCGGCCCAGCCTTGGAGATGTGCCAGGATGTTGCGGCGAGCGTGAATATTTCGCATTCTAGTTCTGGCGGAAGGCGTCCTCCGAGTGAGGTATCTGCTTGGAACGCGAAGTTTAGCTGTGCCAGACTCGTAGTGGTCATGGCGAGGGACTGCTTGTGGTGGTGGTTGACCCTAGTCGAGATCAGTCACTGCTTACATACGCCTTCTCATCTCGACGACGACGATGGCGGACGAAGCCCCAGCCCCGCGTCCGAAACCCGGCTCGCTGCGCGACCGCATCGCAGCCTTCGAGAAGCCTAACGCATCCGCGGACAACAAGCCCGCACCACCGCCGCTGCGTCCGAAGGTCGGCGCGATCTCGCGCGAATGGAAGCCCAAGCCGCCGAGCCCGACGACGCCTCCTCCCGCTGGCCATGGCTCGTCCGGGTCTACCCCCACCCCCGGCGAAGGCTCCAGCGAAGACGTCGTCCGCAGTGCGTCTGGCGGAATGTCTGCGAGCGACGCGAAAGAGGCGATTGGGCGGGGAGGCAGCCTCAAGGATCGCATGGCGGCGCTGCAAGGCCGTGGTGGATTCGGAGCGCCGCCGCCGCCTGTGGCGCCGAAGCCGGTTGTTGGGACGGGCAAGAAATGGGTGCCGCCGCCGAAGCCTGCGGTCGAGGACGAGGTGGTGGTGCCCAAGCCCAAGCCCAAGTGGGAGGTGAAGATGGATGCGGATGACGAGCGTGAGGGCAGTGTGGAGAGGAAGGAGGAAACGGCTGAGGCTGGTGACGAGGAGAAGGACAAGCCTGAGGGCGAAGCGGAGGACGAAGCCAAAGAACCTGAAGAGGTTGACCCCGAAGAAGAGGAACGCCAACGCCGCGCAGCCATCGCAGCTCGTATGGCACGTCTGGGAGGCGCGCGTGTAGGGATGGGACCACCGGTATTCGCGCCCAAGCCGCCGATGAAGAAACGCACCAGCGAGGACTCGCAAAGCGTCAAGAGCGTCGAGGCTGGTATGTTCTATAATCCTCTGTATCGGGAAACGACTTATTGGTTACAGCGTCGCCTGCGACAAGCCCGCCCATTGTCGGTGCGTTTACAGTCTCCTCGTTGCACCTTTTTACCCGGCTGACGAATGACCGCAGCGTCTCCACCGACATCGCCGCCAATGCCTACGCAAACACCGTCGTCATTGGGATCCGAGCCGTCGACTACTAGTGCGTTGTCTCAATACTCTTAGGTATCACCCGCTAACGAGCACCTTTAGCTCCGGACGAATCTGCTCCGGCTACCCCCATTCCTGCACCGACTTCCCCTCCGGAAGCGACCTCAGGCGCAGACTCCACGCATTCGCCTACCCCACCACCAAAAGCGATGCCAATGCCCGTTGCGCCGCGCCGCGCCGCTCCACCGAGGAGGAAGCACGCGCCTCCGCCTGCCCCAGAACCAGAACCCGTCGTCGAGCAAGCCGAAGCAGTCGAGCCTGTCGTCGTGGTCGAGCAGACTGTCGACACTCCGGACGAGAAGGCCGTCGTCGTCAAGGAGGAGGAGCTCGAGCCCGTGCTCGATCTGGAGGCACCACCTACACCGACTGCGCTTGCTCAGCCTGTCGCGACGACGCCGCAGGTCAGGGATGAAACGCCGGAAGCCGAAGCCGAAGCCGACGTCGAAGCAACGCAGCATGAACTCGAGCAGGAACACGACGTCGTGCCGACGCCCGTCGTCGAGGTTTCTCCGGCTCCGCCGGTGCCTGCGCCTGTGTCCGAGGCTGCCGTCGTCGAAGAAGATGAAGAGCGGGAAGAGGTTATGGTGGGCGAGGGCGATATCACGTCGCCGTCTGTCGTGCAGGCCTTCGCCGAAGAAGTCGAGGATGCGGAGGCGGACGAGGTCGTCGAGCCAGCGGTGCAGGAACCGGAGCAAGAGCAGCTCGAACTTGAGGCGGACGAGGACGCGATCGTCGGTGCGCCTATCATCAGCGAGCCCGAGCCAGTCGTCGAGGAAGCACACGAACACGCCGTCGTTGTCGAACCTGGCCTCGCGATCAAGTCCGAGTCTGCGATTATCGAGGTCGACGACGAGGCTGGCGCCGCACCACCCACTCCCATTCCTGCGCCCGTGTCCGCCGAATCGGAGCAACCGCAAACCGCCGAGGAAGAGGAAGAGGACGAAGAAGCGGCGAGGAAGCGTCGTGTCATGGAGCGCATGGCGAAGATGGGCGGCTTCAATCCGTTTGCTGCGCAGATCCAGCAGCGCGAGCAGACGAGGAAGGCCTCCGTCGAATCACGTGACGATGACGAGTCGAGTCCTACTGCTCGGGATGCGGATGAGGTTGTCGTCGCGCACACTGACGAGCCCGTCGTCGAGGCGGACGAGCAACACGCCGGGGAAGAGGCAGAGGAGGAAGACGAAGAAGCCGCGCGTAAGAGACGCGTCATGGAGCGGATGGCCAAGATGGGAGGGTTTAATCCGTTTGCTGCGCGCATGCAGGATCCGGGTTTGAAGACGCCGGTGGAAAGGCAGGGAACTGCGGGGAGCTTGCACGGGTTGGAGAAGGAGAGGGAGCGGGAGGCTGAAGCGGAAGAGGGCGAAGAGGGTGGGTTTTGATTCTTTTCTCTGCTTCGCCTTTTCCTTTCCTTTCTATCTATCCTTCTTCATCACCAATGAAACTCGTTTATTCATGCACGTTTTCTGCTCCAGGTCCGACTGCCGAAGAAGATCATTCTGCGCCGATACGACTCGTTCCTGTCGTTCCGCCACCGCCGGCTGCGCAACTGGTTCGCGAGGACGAAGAAGAAGAGGCGTACGAGGAACCGGAAGAGGATGAGGAAGCAGAGGCGCCACCACCACCACCTCCGCGTTCGCCTGAACAACTTCGTCGACGGTCCATCCCGGTACCGTCGCCACCCCAGGCGGAGCGAGAACCACAGCAAGTCGAGGTCGAGACTGTTGTCGAGGAAGAAGACCTCGTCGAGGAACCGGAGGATGTGGATGACGAGCAGATTGTCGAGGAAGAGCCCGCCCCGGTACCGCCTCCCCGACCAGCAGAACATCGGCGGTCTATCCCACCGCCACCTCGTTCGGTACCTGCTCCACCAGCGGCGCCGCCTGCGTTGCGCAAAGACGCAGACGAGGATGAAGAGGACGAAGGCAACGGTCCGGATGGTGGCTGGGGCGACGAAGATGGAGACGAGGAAGAAGAAGTGCCACCGCCCCCGCCTGCGCGAGGGATACCGCGGTCGATGCCGATGCGCGCGATTCCAGTTCCGCCTCCGCCTGTCCCCGTCGCCGAAGACGAAGACGAACACGAACAAGACGAGCCGGTCCCGATTCCTGCGCAGGTCCGGCAAGACACAGGGGACGCGATTGGTCGACATCCGAGTCGTCGATCGATCCCTCCGCCGCCGCCTCCTGCTCCTCAGGAATACGCCGACGATGATGACGAGGGCGGCGAAGAAGAAGAGGGGGACGATATCGCTTCGTCTTCTCCGACCACCATGCCGCACCCCAGACCCGGGTCGATTATCACCTCGGGCGGCAGGTATCGAGGGACGGATGGGTTGTTGAGCCCGTTGAGTAGTGCGGGCAAGGAGGAGGTGTTGGATGAGGAAGAGGGCGGTGAGTTTGTTTTCGTTGCTCGTTTGTCTGGGTGCTGGTGCTGATTCATGATACAGACCCGATAGACCCGTCGTTCCATAGTCCCAGTCGCCGGACGTCGATGGCTGATTTGCAAGCTTCGCCGCCTGCACCTGCTCCTGCTTCAGGGCAGCCCGAACCTGTTGTCGAAGATGCGCAAACGCAGGAGGACGAAGAAGCTGCTCGTCGGAGGACGATCGCCGAGCGGATGGCGAAGCTTGGTGGTATTCGGTTCGGTGCTGCCCCGCCGATTCCTGTTCCGCGAACGCGTCCGGTTCCTGCTCCCGAAGAACAACAAGAGCAGCAGGAAGAGGAACAACCACCGTCGGGCGATGTCGACGAGGAAGAGGAGGAACGCGCGCGGAAGGAGCGGATCGCGGCGAAGTTGGCTGGGATGGGCGGGATGCGTATTGGGATGGTACCCTTTGCGAGTGGGTTGCCGCCGCAGCAGTCTCGCGCGCTCAGTGCGTCTGTGTCGCCGTCTCCGCCTGCGAGGGCGGTTCCGCCTCCGGTTCCTGCAACACAATCGGATTCGGACGACGGGGTCAAGGTCGAGGCGGAGAGCGAGGAGATTGAAGAGATTGGGTACGAAGAGGCGCAGGAGGAGGAAGCCCCACCGCCTGTGCCCAAACGTGTCCCGCACCATGGATCCGTGTCGTCGAGCTCGGGTCGTCCGCCGGTTCCGACTGCACTTCCGAGTCGACGCGCAAGTGTCCAGTCGCAGTCGCAGTCGCGCAAATCGTCTGCGGATACGACTACCGCGACGAGACGGGCTTCTCGGCAGCCGCAGCAAGACTTCGTGATGGTCGATTCCGAAGAGGAACCTACTTCGCCGCCACCTCTTCCCCCTGCGCGGCCGACCAGTCGTCTCCCACCACCACGGACTGTACCACCGCCGCCTGCGATGACGACGGCCGACTCGGGTTTGTTGTCTGGGTCGGGTTCTTGGGAGTTGCCGTCGATCCCGTCCGAGACGATCGACTTTGGCGGGGGCATCGACACGACTTTCGCGGTCGAGGCTGTTTCGCCCGTTGCTGCACAAGCCACTGCGGCCGCCGCCGCACCTGCGCCACCTACGAAAGCGCCAGCAAAGACGGAATACACGTCCGACGAGCTGACGGCGATCTGGGGCAAAGTCGGCGTACATCTCTGCGAGACGGCGACGCAGTTGTTTGAGCGGAGCAAGAAGGGGCTCATCGGGGACGGCACGTACGCGGGGTTCGTCGTCGCTGCGATCAAGGAGACGCCCAACGCCGCGCGGCCCACGATCGCGGGGTACGGATACCTCATCTACCACCAGTCGGCGGGTACGGTGTCGAAGCGCGTTGCGGAGATTATGCCGGGCGACGTCGTTGCGCTGCATGATGCCAAGTTCAAGGGGCATAAGGGGCTCGCGTCGTATACGCAGCATGTGGGCTCGCCGGAGGGTGGGGCGTTGGTGGGGATCGTGTCCGAGTTTGAGGCGAAGAAGAGCAAGGTGCGGATATTCCAGGCGAACCAGCATGTGGGGGATAAGGCGAGTGTGGAGAGTGTTAGTTATCGGTTGGAGGATTTGAAGAGTGGGGTGTGTGAGGTTTGGAGGGTACTACCTGAGGCGTAGGGAAAGTCGTTATGGTGCTCTTCTGCTGTTTTGTAATCTTACTGGTCGTTGACTGGGTTTTCCTTATTGCATTTGCATGTATAGGTTATCGTCTTGCCTATTCCAAAGTCTCCTTGGATTGTAGGAGGTCCATAACCCCATTATTGGCGTGACGGGGTCTGCTTCTTCGGGCTAAGATTTGTGGGGAAAATGGGTGACAATCTTTGAGACGAAATTTGCCTCTTGTCCCGAACGACCATCATGGACGCCTTCGATGTGAAAAATCTCGATTCGCTGCCACTCATGAAGCGCGTGCGTGGCGATTTCTTGCTTTCAATGTAGCGTACATCTCATGTCCCCAGCTACGAGCCAAAAAGCTGCTCAACGTTGATCTGCAAAATCCCGCGCCGACCGCATCACAAAAAAGGTCGCAGGCTTATCGCGCCCTTGTTGATCCCTGATTACCTCCACCAGCCTCAATAAGGCCCACCAGGATGCAGGGAGCCTGGTTAGAGCCTTATTGGGGGGTGTGTGAGCTTATCATCCTGAATGAGGCCCACCATCCTAGTGGGCCTCACTCAGGATGGTCGGGTTGATCAGGCTGTGACTAGGGTCTCGTGACCCCGAGCAGGCGCCGAAACGCGACCAGGGTGCTCAGATTGGGTCGGGTATTCCAGTTCTGCTCTCCTCATCGCACTTGTAGTACAGTACATCTAGTTCATTCATCGGGTCGTCTAATACATGAATTTTACTTTGAATTCGTTCGTCGAAACACGTTGTAGCGATTATAAGCCTGCAATGCAGCCGTCAGTAGAGAAGACAGCCAAAACGCGGCGACGTACATGAGGTTCGAGAGGCAATGAGAGACAGTCAGCACCGAGCTGCCTATCAAGCGAGTCAGTGGTAGGCGAGGGAGGCAACGAGGAATCACTTACCGAAGATACAGCAGTCAGATGGGAGCTGGAACGGTCGTCAGCCGCGAGCAACAGACACGGAGGAATCACCTACCCAGTGCAGCATGAACAGAACAATGTATGCGGTCTATGTGCCAGCAAACATCAGC